>CP141142.1:7586327-8952160 GCA_035235625.1 Saururus chinensis
GTCCCCGGCTATCATTGTGCAAGTCTAGGCATTCCTCTCCTTGAGGATGTTGATGAGGACGATCCAACCATAGATGCCATGCTAGGTATTGATTCCACATAGGGGGTGATGCCTAATATTTTTGTCCATGCCTTTTTTAGTGCATTTGTCCTCCTCACTATGCGGGTACAAGGTTTGCTTAAGCACCAACAAGTGGCGGTTCTCATTGATAGCTAGAGTACCTATAATTTTATCAATGATCAAGTGGCTCAATTTTTGAGCTATTGTCTATCCCACTCCCCTCCATTTGTCATCCTCATTGGTGACAACAAACATCTCTAGAGTTTGGGGTTATTCCAATAGGCGGTGCTTTCCATCCAAGACTATTCCTTCATAACCGACCTCTATTTGTTACCCACAAAACAAATGAATATTGTTCTTGGCATGCACTGGATGCAAGAGCTTGACAATGTCATTTGAAACTTCAAGGAGATAATCAAGGAGTTTGGTATGCATGTCAGCATGTCCACCTACATGGTTCCACCTACCTTGGGTACCCTCCAGTCCACCCAAGCTATAGAATCCTTCTTCCACTACACACCATAGCGGGTATTGCGTCAATTGCATAGGATGCATGAGAAGCCCTCAACCCCCTACTAGCAAACTAGTTGATCTCTCGGAGGTCCACACTAACCTCCTTCCTGCTCTCATGACCATCACATATCCATCCTACCTAAAGTGGTTCCTTTCCTACCACTACCCATAGGTCCAAAAGGTAGAAATTGAGCTGCTCATCAAGGAAATATTGTCCACTTGTATCATCCACCTTAGCACCAATTCCTTCTCCTCCCTGATGCTCTTGTATGGAAGACTGATGAATTGTGGTACTTCTGTGTGGATTACAGAGCCCTCAATGGGCACTACAACAAAATGTACTACTAGTAACATTTTTATTAACGACATAACAGTAAGTGTCGCTAAAAACTAATAATAGTGACACATAAAAAGCGTCACAAAAAAATTCATTATTAGCGATGCGTAATATTAAGTGTTGCTAATAGTCATCTATTAGTGAAGGATAATCTACAATGTTGCTAATACCAAACATATTAACGATGTTTTATACTATGTGTCGCTAATAGTTATGTTATTAGTGACCATTTAACAAGCGTCACTAATATATATATATATATATATATATATATATATATATATATATATATATAATTTTTTTAAAAAAATTCAAAACTATTAACGATACTTTTTCTTAAGCATCACTAATATTGTTAACAATAAGTGTCACTAATAAAGTGTTGCTATTGTTAAAAATATTAGCGATGCTTAAGAAATTCGTTACTAATAATTATGAATTTAGAATAAGAAATTCAAAATTTAGAATTAATAGCGACACTTTTAAGCATATGTCGCTAATTAATAAGTAATTATTTAAAAAATATTAAAAACATTTAAAATAAAATTTTAAAATATGATATGTTTTCTTCAATATTGACTATTTGTATAAATAATAAATAAATATTAAATTTTTAATAAAAGGCACTATCAATAATAGATTAAAATTTTGAAATATAATATATTTTATTTTAAAATTTTTTTTATTAATTTTAAGATATAATTTATAATAAAATAGAGTGAGAGGAGAGAGAGAAAGGAGGGAGGGAGAGAGAGAGGGGAAGAGAGAGAGGGAGAGAGATCTAGGGAGACGGAGAGAGAAATGGGGAGAGAGAGGGAGGGAGGAGAGAGAGAGGGAGGAGGGGAGAGACATAGAGGAGAGAGAAGGGAGAGACATAGAGGAGAAAGAAGGGAGAAACAGAGAGGAGAGAGAGAGGGGAGAGAGAGATAGAGAGGAGAGAGAGGGGAGAGAGAGAGAGTAGAGGGAGAGAGAGTGTGTAGAGAGAGTAGACGATGGGGGAGAGAGAGAGTGAGGAGAGAGTGAGGGGAGAGAGAGGAGAGAGAGAGGAAAGAGAGGAGATAAAGAGAGAGAGGAGAGAGAGATATGAGGGAGATTATTTTTATTTTTTTTAAAAAGTATTAGTGATATATACATATATGCATCGCTAATAACTCTAAGTATTAGCAATGTATATATATATATATATATGTGTGTGTGTGTGTGTGTGTGTGTGTGTGTGTGTGTGTCGCTAATACTATAATATATTAACGACATATCTATACGTCGTTAATATGAGATTATTAGCAATGCATAAATGTGTTGCTAATAGTCTTTTTTTGTTGTAGTAGCCATTAGACAAATACCCTATCCCAGTAATTGAGGAACTTCTTAATAAGTTATGTGAAGCATAAGTGTTCTCCAAGTTGGACCTTCATTCGGCCTGCCAGTAATTGAGGAGCTTCTTGATAGGTTATGTGAAGCATAAGTATTCTCCAAGTTGGACCTTCATTCTGGCTGCCATCAAATCCAGATGCACCTCACCGACTTCCACAATATGAAATTCCAAACCCGTGGTGGCCAATACGAGTTTCTCATCATGCAGGTTGATAAATGCTCCCTCTAGTTTCCAATCATTCATGAATGACCTCTTTCACCCCCACCTATGTTGTTTTGTCCTCATGTTCATTGATGACACCCTAGTGTAGAGTATGACATAGGAGAATCATTTTCTTCATCTCAATTCTATGCTTGATATACTCCATGCTCATTCCCTTCTAAAAAAATTGAAGCGTTCTTTTGGCAATGAATAGGTTGAATACTTTGCAACATTTAATTTCTAGATATGGGGTGGCCATGAATCCCTCCAAAGTGGAGGCTATGTTGTCTTGGCCGACACCAACCACCACTCGTGCCTTGCTAGGTTTCATGAGAATCACCAACTATTGTTGGCGATTTATTGTCCATTATGTCTCCTTGGCTGCTCTACTCACTTATTTTCTTAAGGAGGGTTCCTTTATATGGTATGATGTTCTCAACAAGCATTCACAGCTTTTGCAACACTATGAAAGCAACACCCCTCCTCACCCTACCCGATTTTTCAAAGCCCTTTGTGGTGGGGATAGATGTGTCGAAAAGCGGCCCAGGGGTTTTGCTCCTTCAAGAGGACCACCCTATTGCCTTATTTCGCTAGGCTCTCTCTTGGTGCTCCCTTCAACTCTTCACCTACAAAAAAGAAATGTTGGTGATTGTTCATGCAGTGTCAAAAAGGTAACCTTATCTCTTGGGATAGCACTTCCTTAAACGAACGGACCATAAGCCCCTGAAGTTCCTCTTGTAGCAATACATATTAACTCCAACACAACAATGTTGGGTAAGCAAATTATTGGGTTATGATTATGACGTTGTCTTTAAAAAGGGTTGGAAAACACAATGGTTGATGCATTATTTGGCAATGCTAGGAGGGAGATCATTTCAATCTGTCCCCCCTATCTTTCCTTTCTTTGTAGAGCTGCAACATGAATAAATGGAGGACATTGAGACCGCAGATGTCTTTGCATGTCTTCAAATGGACCCTTTGAGCTTGCCCTTTTTTTTTTGCAGGATGACCTTCTGCCTTGGAAAGGGCATCTTTGGGTATACCAGTTGTGCCAGAGCTATGCCATTGAATCCTTGCCCACTTTTGTGAAACACAAGTTGTTGGCCACAAAGACTCCTTCCTCACTACAAATGGGTCAGCCACAACTTTTTATGCAAGGGCATCAAACAGGTCATTCAATAATATGTGGTTGAGTGTGATGTTTGCTAGCATGCAAAGGCATTCACCCTTACCCTGGCTGGTCGGTGGAGTTGGTAAGGTGGGCTTTCACAACCTATCCACTATCAGTAATGTTTGACATGTCGATGGTCGAAATGCCAGTGAAGTTACATATGATATACTATGAACACTTGAAAATTCAAACATCTTTTCTAATAAAATATATGTTATTTATAAATAATACAATAGCATGGTTTTTCGTGCATTTTGGTTTTGTGAATGCATGATATGATGCATATATTATATTGGAGTAAGTAAGTTTTATGCATGTGTGCATCCTTGTAATGGATAGTCACTCTTGAATATTACATTCGACACTCAAGGACAAAATATCTTAGTATCTGGTTGGCTCTAAAAGTAAGTTGTTTTGACTATGCAGATAAAAGGGGAGGTATGAACATGATCATAGTCTTTCGATTTTCCAAAAGTAGGAATTTGTTTGTAGAGTTGTTTTCCTGGTACAAGAGTTAGGTTCAAATAGTTCATATCATTAATAGATAATGGTCTAATATAGTGCAATATAGAAGGTTTTAATAATTATGAAAGTTGAGATCTCAACTACTTGGGTCCATGAACTCTTGCAGGCTTGCACATTGTTGGGTGTTAGCTTCAAGAAAAAATTAAAGTTGAGTTGTGGTAGATCATTATATCTTGTGAGGGAGGTTGTGTCACGCCCCGGTACTGCCCGTCCCAAGCAGAATCTGATCCAAGGGCCAAACCAATGCACGGGGGCAACGGATTAAAACGATTGAGGAAAATAGTAGAAGACTTGTGCCCCAACTACGGGCAATCTAATTTACGGAGTTTACGCACTACTTTGAGCAAGAGAAAATAGGTAGAACCAAAGAGTTAAACTCTAATTAAACCATAATCTCAAACCCACATACTAATAATTCATAGCCACACACTTGGCTCCAAAACAAGTCTCAAAGAAACTAAAAACATAGTATCTCACAAATCTAAGACAAGGATCATCCACAAGGTTCTAACATCAAAATAAGATAAACGAAGAGACATGCAAAACTAGGAGCCTCCACGACTACTCCCAAGCTCTCTCCGACCTTTCCTCATATAGAGGATCTTGTCCGTCTACGTGTCACGCCATGCAGCCCCAAAACAAAACAAGAAAGTAGGGTGAGTATAAAAACTCAATAATGGTTTTGAATATAACTATAATCACCAGAAAACACAACGGCATAACGATGAAGCAAATCAAATCTATGATTAACATGCTATACCACTTTCTGATCTTACACTCATATCACGTAAACCTGCATAATAGTGCCTTAAACACACCATTTCTGATCATGCATTCATATCACATAAACCTGCATAATAGTGTCTCAAACACACCATTTCTGATCATGCATTCATATCACATAAACCTGCATAATAGTGTTTCAAACACACCATTTTCGATCATGCAATCATATCACATAAACTTGCATAATAGTGTCTCAAACACACTATTTCTGATCATGCATTCATATCACATAAACCTGCATAATAGTGTCTCAAACACCATTTTTGATCATGCATTCATATCACATAAACCTGCATAATAGTGTCTCAAACACACCATTTCTGATCATGCAATCATATCACATAAACTTGCATAACAGTGTCTCAAACACACCATCTTTGATTATGCATTCATATCACATCTAATTCATTCACCCTGCATGACACACGTGTCAATCACATGATACACAATCATGCATAATACTCATAATAGACATGCATCAATACAAATGGTGAATGCCTCCATCAAGGAGTAAACACAAGCATTGCCACAAAGGCAGGACACGGTCAAATTTCCACACAGGAAATGTAAAAAAGTCGGGGTTGTCAATCCCTAAAGCTGCTCGCCCTGGACAATCCTGGCCAAGGATGTCCCATTCTCACACAGAGAATCTAGAGCAGCGGTGCTCGCCCAAGGACATCTCCTACAGAGGGGAGAACCCGAATTCCCACACAGGGAACCCTAGAATACGTGGTAGCGGGTGCACACGATATACCACACTAGATTCTCAAGGTCCAGATGACACTCATAATAATAATCTCAAATCCGCAAGACAAGTACACAACTCGTCCCCATATAATTCCATTTCTCTAGACTCAACCCGGAGAGTATACACGTTCCACATAGGAACTTAAATTGAAAACATGTCCTTTTGGACCAACCAAGTTTTGATTAATTCACCGAGTGATTAATCTGACACACAATCTCAAGCATTGCATACAATCAGTTAATTCCGGTTAAACATCGGTAAAACTTCGTCCATGAATAACGATCCATCATGCATGCTAACATGATACATTCGTGAGCAAAACCTATGTGAGTTCCAACACATGGAACGTGGTCCTAATCAGTCCCCTCATGCATCATAATCACTTCATAATTAACTACAATGTCATAGTAAATTCCCCATACGCGTGTGATCATGCATATCTAAGCATACAATTAATGCTTTGATATAAACTCATAAGGCAACCTATGCATGCTTAACCCATTTAAAATAATGAATTCTAACTGAAATCACAAGCAAAATCTACCACAAAGCTTAAATCTATCCATATGAAATTGAATATTCTCATCCACAACCATGATTTTTCCACACATTAAACTATGACATGAGCACATCTATCACCTATAAATCATACTCATTATAGGAGAACTCATCCCACCATTTTTCTCATAACTTCCTTGCTGGAAATATATTCCAATCACAAGAATTGCCAATATGCACAAGTTCAAGGTACTTCAATATCAATATGCATAACTATCAACATATTATCATGCCACAAGACTATATTTAAACACATTCCATAAATTTTTCATCATCAATGCTACACCTCCAGTAGCTTAATATCATCATATAATACCTCTCATAACCAGTAGAATCATCAAATAGAGTAAAACATTAAAATGTGCATAAGTTTCAAAAATAGCAAAAACTGCCGTGTAGTCGTTCGAATGCCCTGCAGGGACGTTCGATCGGCTATACTGCAAATCAGTCAAAAATGTAGTGTTGTCGTTCTAATGCCCTGGCAGGCCATTCTAACGCAAACACAGCAGTTTTGACCTTCTTCTTCATTTCAAATTTCAAAACCGAAATACCATGAAAACACCTTCAAATCTTCATCCATGGTACCAAACATTATCAAAAACTCATGAAACCTTCCAGAATACTAATCTATACCATTCTAAAATAAAGCCCTAAGAAATTAGATTAAGAAATTAACATTTACTAATCCTACCATTAAAGCACTAAATCAAGCAAATTCATTCCAAATAAACCATAAAAATTGAGATTTTACCATAAAAAAAATTGAAATTTAAAGACCCATTACCTTGTCACTTGTTTATATTCGGATTTGACTTTTACCCTTCTTGGAAACCTTCCAAAAACATAGTGTCTAAGTTAAACTCTATTAAAAATTGATTTAACATTGAAAACCTTGAAGAAATCTTAGATCTAGGGTTTGTTAAGCATAAAAAACGAATTTTGATAAGTAGGGTTTGAAGTAAGAGAGTAAATCAGTAACTTTGATGCTTAAAACCGAATCAAATGAAAGGGAAAATGTTGGATTAAGAAAGAATTAGGAGAAAATTTAGGGTTTAAGCTTAATTAAGAAATAACATACCTTAATCTCCTCTAATCCGGGCCTAATTGGGGAACTAGGCCCTAATCACCTCATCTCAGCCTATTCCCAAAACGGAAATGGTTTGGCTCTTTCCCTTTTATAGTAGGGTTTGGGTTATACTAAATGAACTAATGGGGTGTAAGTAGAATTTTGGGCTAAAAATGGGTATTTTACAAATTTGAGCACTAATTAAATCTGAGAAAATTCTAAATTTTTTTGTATGAGCTTAAGTTGATGTCTAGGAAATTTTGGTCCAAAAATCTTAATTTTGTCGGTGGGGCCCAAGGGGGTCCTGCCAAACCCTAATTTTTTAGAAAATGAGTAAAAAATTAAAAAAATCCAAAAATTGAGAATTGACTAAAAACTACTTAAAACTCATAAATGCAAAGTTAATTTTTTCTTAAAACCTTTAGAAATCTCATTTATCTTAGAAAACTATAGAATATAGATCAGAAAATACATAAACCGCACCTTAACCGATAAATTACACTAAAATAAAACCAGTTCAAAAATGAGTGTCCTTACAAGTTGGACTCCTAGATATGGATACCGAGTCTAGAAAACCTATTATCTTTTAGTTCATTTTTCTTTTAAGTTTGGTTGTGAGTTTGGAAGGTATGCTTGATTTCATTGGATCTTATTGAAATATTTTTCTAGTTACTTATTTTTGTTTTGAAATCCCACTATGTATTTTAATATATTCAGCATTTATTGTGGTGCAAGTTTTGTAGGTAAATTAGTTTTGCTCTTGGGAGTAATAAAGAATCTTCTTACAACTTTAGTTCATCTCTTTTTCCTTAGGTTTATTACTTAGATACGTAAGTGTGTCATTAATTATCGTTATTAGTCGAAGTATTTATGTGATAGACAAGTGTCTAAGAGCAAATCTTATTATTATTATAATTTTCTTTAGATATCCACAATGATGTATATATGATATTACTCATTAGCATAGTTTGTGAAAAATGAGAAGTCATACTCCCAATGTTTTGAATGATAAATTTAAATAATTCTTAATTAATGATTATTCTGTTACAATGTATGCAAGGTATTATGATAAATTTTTTGAAAGATAAATTTATAAATAGACGTGGTTAATTGGGGGTGTAACACTATGTTAGATGCATTAGCTTGGGATAAATTTATTCTCGGAGATGTATTCGATTTGGTCCTTCCAAGTATAATGATTACTCATGAAAGGACCGTTTAACATTTTAATTTCAGGCTAAGTTTGAGCACTTCCCAAACCGAGTTCAGCATTAGTTTGAGTCGGGAAGTACTTTTATTGGGCCATGATGCCTCTCCATTTTGAGGTTCGTTGTTCCCATCCTTGCAAGATGTAGGAGTCTACTCGCACGAATGACCGTGTCGAGAACACTTTGGTCTTGGAGATCCACACTCCACATAGTCCCAATTGATTGAACAAACCATATCCAAGAAATAACTAGATATAAAATTCTTGTATGCACTTAGTTTGCTGGCACGGTGTGATTGAACTACTTTACTCCCAAGATCCCAAGGTGACCGATTCAAATATGGAGTCTTCCAGATAAGGACAAACTGCTCGTTATTATTAATACATGTCAGTACTGATATATATTTTTATATATTATTATTAACTCTTTCACATCTTACATTGAAGGTGCCAATTAACTTTTTTTATTAGCCCGCCCATCTCTATAAATTCTTTACTTCTTTCCGCCGGTCACGTAGAAAAATCAACAATGGACCAGTCAACTAGAATAAAAAAGAAAAAATAACGTGTCGCTGAACTATTTACCCAATTTACTATTTATCTAATTCAAAATTTATAGGTAAATAATTAATAAATAGATAATGAGTAAAATAAATAAGTAATTTTACCTACCTATTTATTATATAAATAGAATATAAGTAACCCCTCTTGATGTTTAGACATATGAAATATTTAGTATTTTTATTATAATTTATTAGATAATTTTTTAAGAAATATATAAAATTATAATGTAAACTTATAATTGAGAAAATATAAGAGAATTCACTCTATTTTTTTGTGTCTTTTAACATTATATTTGTTATATAAAGTATGTATTTCAAAGAGTAAATATAAAATTATAAATTTTATCCTCAATGAATCACAACAAGAGAGATAGGCTGAGGGGATTTGTTATAGCATACCAGAAGAGTAAGGTTTATATATGTAATAAGATTAGTCTTGTGTCTTGTAGCATTTTGATATGATGAGTAAGGGACATTGAAGTAATGGAAATTACTTTTTAAGTTTTAATTTTATTTTATATAAATTTATATACAGTGTCATATTCTTATAATGTTAATTTTTTTATATGAATTCTGAGGTTTGTGTATGCAATATTGCTCATGTCCTTATTGAATTAGATTTATGATATATTAGATAAGCTTTTAAAAAATATATATTATTTATAACAATTTATTTTGTTTTTTTTTTTGTTTATTGATTGGTTGGCTATTTACCCGTTATTTGCTATTTACCCGTTATTGATCGATAATGGCTAATAGGTATGATATGAGTAATGAATGGGAAAAATGAGTAATAGATAGGGTATAGGTAAAATTTTTAAAAGTCGGTATGGATGTTGGTAAAGTCATACCCTACTCGTTGACACCCCTAATAAGAAAGAAATATTAGATGAGGTTTTGGGTGAAAGACACACCGTATTTTATTAAAAATATTTTTTATTATTATATATTTTAAAACTGTCATACGTTAAATTATGCTTGATAGTATAAATTCTTTTATTAAATTTGTTAAGATATTCACCACCTACCAGACCTTGTAGGACCTAACAAAACTTAGTTGTGCTAGTAAAATGACTTATTTTTGGGTTTTTTCGAGAGATATATGAAGGATTTTAATTGCACCATAAATATTAAGTAAGAACTCTTATTATTTTTCTCCTTCTATATTTATACATAGATGGTAAATTTTAAAAAAATAAAATTTATATTATGATTATGGTGAATCTTCTATGTCATGGGCCGGGGCGAAGCCTAATATTTTTATATAAAACTTATAGATATACTTAAAAATCTCTTGGCGCGATAGACACACATGGTAGCCCTTATTAACATTTATTGATGCTATATGTGGTGTCAGTTTTAAATATTATGAGCTCCTATGTGCGATTTACGTGTAAGAAGTATAAAAGATATATTTTTTTTAAATATAAAATTTACTATCTAATAAAAAATATTATTTTTTAAATATAATTTTTTAGATATAAAATTCTTGTATGCGCTTAGTTTGCTGGCACGATGTGATTGAACTACTTTACTCCCAATATCCCAAGGTGACCGATTCAAATATGGAGTCTTCCAGATAAGGACAAACTGCTCGTTATTATTAATACATGTCAGTACTGATATATTTTTTTATACATTATTACTTACTCTTTCTTATCTTACATTGAAGGTGCCATTAACTTTTTTTATTAGCCCGTCCATCTCCATAAATTTTTTACTTCTTTCCGCCGGTCATGCTGAAAAATCAACAATGGACCAGTCAACTAGAATAAAAAAGAAAAAAATAATGTGTCGCTGTAGTGGTTAACTATTTACCTATTTTCCTATTTATCTAATTTAAAATTTATAAGTAAATAATTAATAAATAGATAATGAGTAAAATAAATAAGTAATTTTGCCTACATATTTATTATATAGATAGAATATAAGTTATAATGTAAACTTATAATAGAGAAAATAGAAGAGAATTCACTCAATTTTTGTGTGTCTTTTAACGTTATGTTTGTTATATAAAATAAGTATTTCAAAGAGTAAATATAAAATTATAAATTTTGTCCTCAATGAATCACATCAAGAGAGTGAATGATAGGTGAGAAGATTTTGTGTTAAGTGAGTAATAAAAATTTTATTTCTTGGGTTTTGATATCATGTTCTTTGGTTTGAATAATTAAGTACCGAGTTTTTATTTTGTTATAGCATACTAAAAGAGTAAGGTTTGTATATGTAATAAGATTAGTCTCGTGTGTTGTAGCATTTTGGTATGACAAGTAAGGGGCATTGAAGTAATGGAAATTACTTTTTAAGTTTTAATCTTATTTTATATAAGTTTATATATGTGTCATATTTTTATAATATTAGTATTTTTATGTGAATTGTGAGGTTTGTGTATGTAATATGGCTCATGTCCTTATTGAATTGGACTTATGATACATTAGATAAGCTTTTAAAAAATATACATTATTTATAACAGTTTATTTTGTATTGTTTGTTATTATTTTTTTGTTTATTGATCGGTTGGCTATTTACCCGTTATCTGCCTATTTACCCATTTATCGATCGATAATAGCTAATAAGTATGATATGGGTAATGAATGGAAAAATGATTAATAGATAGTCGATATAGATGTTGGTAAAGTCATACCCTACTAGTTGACATCCCTAATAAGGAAGAAGCATTAGAGGAAGTTTTGGGTGAGAGACACACCATATTTTATTAAAAAATATTTTTTATTATTATGTGTTTTAAAACTATCATATATTAAATTATGCTTGATAGTATAAATTTTTTATTGAATATTTTAAGATATTCACCACCTACCAAACTTTATAGGACCTAACAAAGCTTAGTGTGCTAGTAAAATGACCTACTTTTCGGATTTTTCTAGAGATATATGAAGGATTTTAACTGCACCATAAATATTAAGAACTTTAATTATTTTTCTCCTTCTATATTTATACACGGATGGCAATTCCTAAGAAAATAAAATTTATACTATGCTTATGGTGAATCTTCTATGTCATGGGCTGGGGCGAAGCCTACTATTTTTATATAAAACTTATATATATATATATATATATATATATATATATATATATATATATATATATATATATATATATATATATATATATATATATATATATATACACACACACACATTTAAAAATTTCCGGGCACGATAGACACACATGGTAGCACTTGTTAACATTATGGGCTCCCATGTGCGACCTACGGTGTAAGAAGTATAAAAAATATATTTTTTTTAAATATAAAATTTATCATTTAATAAAAAATATTATTTTTTAAATATAATTATTAATATAAAATATAGGGAACAAAAAACCCAAAGCAGCGGGGCCACAAAACATAGCCCACATTCTCACTTGAAGTATTTTTTGTTCTTTTTAAATGAGATGGCCTTGTAGATGCATTTATTTTTTGCTAGATGTTATTTAAGACAAGTCCTACGCTAGCTGGCGCATTGATTATTGTACTCCACCGGCCACCACACCGCATTGATCTGTCCTTCAAATATTTTTATCCTTCTAGCTTAAGAGATGCTCTTTTAGATTTGTTTTTTATATTTTGTAGACCAATTCCACACTCCATCAACCCGAAGAAAAAAACTTGGCAGTCCCAGTCTATACATGAACGCGTATTGACGTACATATTGATACTTTTGATTTGTATCAGTTAAAAAAGGCCATAGGCCATCAACTACACCGCACCATTTTGACGGTGATAATGTTCTTTTTAAATTATTTTAGTCTCATCTATTTTAAAATTAAAAATTACAAATAGGTAATGATATTGTTTTTACATGCCTATGCATTACTTATATATTGACTCTTAAGATTTTACATCATAATGTTTTATAATGTTTATATTTTTAAATACATAATTATGATAAATCTAATACATCTATTAAGGGTTAGCTTTTAAAAAAACTTTTTAAATAAAATTTAGGTTTATTTTAAGGAATATTTGTCCCTCAATAGCTTTTTGAAAGAGAAAATCGATAATATCAACAAGAGTTATTTACATTTTTATATACACCGAGTACATATTAGCCACGAATCTAAATAGCCCAAAGTAAGGTAGTAGGGGGATAGAAAATGTTTCTTTTCCCTAAGTGAGAGATTACTTGAACCTTTGACTTTAAATTATTTAATTAATTTAAAACTTAAGAAATTTAGTAAGAATGAGGAGTGGTGGGTTCGTGATGTTACTAGTCTTAGTTGAGGTTCAGTGATGGAAGGGTAGAATAGGAAGAGGCATTGAGAAAGATTATTTTATCTAATTATCTTTATTAGTTTAATAAAAGATAACTTCTCTCTTCCACCAATTTAGCTGATCAATAAAAGCTATAATATCAACCCCTCTCATCAAAGAATCACTTAAGGGGTCCACTCACATGAGGCCCCCCATTCATATACAATATTTTCAACTATTATATTTTGAAAATTATTATATTATTATTTAATCAATTTTGATCCTTATTTGTTTGGTGCATTCTCAGTGTATGATCGATACAAACCCATATCGTATTATCAGCCATTGATACTGATACGACCTTCACGGTTCACAGGGGACTCAATCTGACCTCTCTCCAGTCTCCACTTCTTCCTCCCCGGTTCTGTTTACCTGCCAAAGATCCATCTCCATGTCCTTACCCACTGACCTTTCCATTTGACCCTCTGCTCCTGTCCTCAAGCTTTGGGCCAACAAGAGAAGAGACCAACTTACAAATATAAGCTGATCAATTTTGTTAAAGGAGTACAATTTCAGAGAAATGGCGGAAACTGTTGTGAGTATTCTCCTCGAGCAGCTAGCACCTTTGATCAGAGACGAAGTGGTGTTGTTGGGTGGCGTAAGGGAAGAGGTGTCGGAGATCAAGGAAACCCTGAAGAACATAAGAGCCTCGCTGAAAGATGCTGAAAGAAGGCAACAAAGCGAGGAGGGAGTCAAAGTGTGGGTTGATCAAGTAAGAGAAGTGGCCTATGACATTGAGAACGTGCTGGACGAGTTCGTCTGCCGCATGAACCAGCCTCATGGGGCAGGGTTCACCGGCTTCCTCAAAAGAAGCACTCGCTTCTTCCGACATATTTTGGCCCGGCATAGGATTGCCAGTGAGATACAAGTCATCAAGGGTAGGCTTAGCAAAATTTCTGATCGAAGAAGCCAATTCTCCTTTGCATCGACTACAGGAGAAGATGAAATTTTGAAGTCGAGATCGGGCTTGAATGACCCAAGATTGACTGCTCCTCTTTTCCTTGAAGAGTCTGAAGTTGTGGGCATTGAAAAGACAAGAGAGGATCTGATCAATTTGTTGCTTGCCGAGGATCCGAAGGCGATTGTGATCTCCGTGATTGGAATGGGTGGACAGGGCAAGACAACTCTTGTTCGAAGAGTGTACGTGAACGAACTGGTGAGGAAGACTTTCAATTGCTTTGCTTGGGTCACTGTGTCGTCATTTTCCCCTGAAGAGCTCTTAAAAAGCATGCTCAAAGAATTGGTGAAAACAACAGAAGATTTATTCAGCGAGGACATCAACAGCATGAACTATGTCCAGCTAGTTCAAGCAGCAAAGAACTTCCTCCAGGACAAGAGGTATGTTGTTGTGTTCGATGATTTGTGGACCATAAATGCTTGGGAAAATTTGAAGTGTGCATTGCCTGAAAATGAACTTAAAAGCAGAGTAATGGTAACAACCCGCATACATGATGTGGCTTCTTACTGTTCAAAATCCCCTCAATATGTGTACAGGCTGGGGGCACTACCCCCCAAAGAAGCCTGGAACCTTTTCTGCCTAAAAGTATTCAGTGGCAGTTGTCCTAGCGAACTGGTACAAACTTCACAAAAGATCCTTGAAATGTGTGGAGGCCTGCCATTGGCAATTGTGGCAGTGGGGGGGCTTCTCCTTACTAAGAATAAGACTCCCACTGAATGGGACAAGGCCCAGCGGAATCTAAGTTTGGAGCTAGAAAACAGTGACTTGTTTACAAACATGAAGAAAATACTTTGGCTTAGCTACGATGGTCTTCCTTACCATCTCAAGCCATGTCTTCTGTACTTCAGTATTTTCCCACAAGATTACACCATTCGCAGAGGACAGCTGATCCGAGAATGGATTGCTGAAGGACTTGTGACACCTGCACATGGCATGGCATTGGAACAAATTGCTGAAGGTTACCTCAATGAGCTTGTACACCGGAGCTTAATTGAGGTGGCTCGCTTCAATTCCTATGGAAGGGTGAGTGACTGTAGGGTCCACGACCTAATGCATGATTTAATTCTTTCAAAGTCTAGGGAGCAAAATTTCGTTACATTGGGAAGGGATGGATTAGATTTGCAGGATAGAGTCCACCGGTTGTCCATCTATAGTCAGGATTGCATTCAAGAGAGTCAAAACTTCTCGGAAGTTCGATCTCTATTTATTTTTAGTGAAAGATGTATCCCAGACTTCTCCAAGTTTAAGATGTTGAAGGTGTTAAATCTAAGTGACATACATTTGGGAATGTTTCCTAATGGGATAGTAAGCTTATTCCACTTACGGTACTTGAATTTGAGAAGAACAGGTATTAAGGAGATTCCAAATTCCATAGGAAAGCTTAAGAACTTGCAAACTTTAGACCTTAAATTTACTTACATTTCAGAGTTGCCTATCCAGATCCTCCGCTGCCGACAGTTGCGCCTTATTCGAAAATACCGTTTATATTTCGAGGGCTCTGTCACAATGGAAGAAGGTGTGAGAATGCCTGCAAAACTAGGGAGGTTAACATTGTTACACAAACTGGATACACTTCAATTAGATGGTAGCAAGGAACAGGCTCAAGAGCTGGGAAAGCTAACCCAACTAAGAACTTTAGGCATCTCTACAATGAGAGGACAAGATTGGGTGATCTTGCAAGAATCTATTTCTAGTTTGAGACACCTGGAAACTCTTTGGATCAGTGCTGATGCAAAGGATAAGCCACTTGATATAAACTTCTTGTCACAACTTTCACCAAGTCTGAGAATCATTGGTGTGAGAGGATGCCTTCAAAGGTTGCCAGAAATATCTGGGGCATTTGTGAATTTAATTAAAATTAATCTCATTTCGGCAAGACTACAAGAGGATCCTCTAAAAGCACTTGGGCACCTGCAAAATTTGGCCGATCTACTATTTGAGGATGCATTTGATGGAGAAGAAATGTATTGTGGACCAAGAAGTTTCCAATGGTTGAAAAGTTTGTCAATTGTACTCAATGGGTCACTAAAACATGTCAAGATAGAAAAGGGAGGAATGCCTAAACTTGAATACCTGTTAATCAATGATTGCCCAATGTTGCAAAAGGTGCCTGACGGAATTGAAAATCTCATCACCCTCAAGGAGCTAATCCTTCAGGATATGCCTGAAAATTATATACAAAGGATAAGAGGTGAAAAAGGTGAAGACACGGAAAAAGTGAGGCACATCCCATTCATCGAACATTCATATGTGCAGGAGCGCAAGTTGTACCGTGAAGTACTTTAAGCATTGCTCAAAGATTAGACTTCTATTTTGTTTCCTGTCAAAAAATAATTAGTATTTGGAATGTAATGCCTATTTGGGTACAATTTTGTTTGTGTAAAAGTTCGTGAGATAATCCATTTTGTTTCCATATTATGAAAAGAAGAGATTTTTCATTTTGTGTTCTGCTAGACTACGTTTAGGATTTGGAATATTGTAGTGCTTATTTAAAAGGCATGGCTTCATTAATGAAAATCATTGATGATTTCAAAGTAAAATTTGGGAGCTTTATTGTTGTAAGCATTTCTCTTGTTGTTGAAACTCTGAGGATCTTTTTAACCTACTCGAAATAGTGCACGTGCAAAAGGACGTAAAAACTTTTATATAAAATAACAAAATATAATTTATTTTTTTGTATAAATATAACAAAAATTATATTAGATGTTTCACAAATTTGGTGTATTGTTGAATCAAATTAAATTTCAAGAACACAATGCCATAAGTTTCACCTTAATTCAATCAAACTTAAGAGCAAATTAAAGACATGTCTTAAATATAAGTGATTATAACTTTTATATGAGCAAAATTGACTACACTTTACTTTGACAATTTGTTTTTTATAATTTTATTTTTAATAGAGTTGCATACAAAATGAAACCTAACATAGAAGTAAAATTTTAAATGTTCTTTTCTTTTGATAGGTAGACTAACACGAATACAATGAAACTAATATTTTTTTGTATGTTTGTATTTAAATATACATTGTATAAAATAATAATTATCCAAATACAATGGGCAATCATTAAAGTTATTATACTATTGAAAAGTATAGAATTTCATAAAAGAAGTATTTCCAATCAGGTAATCTTGAAATCACATTCACATGTGGCCATCATAAGATAAGAATTATAAACTCTAAACCTTAAATTTTAAATCCTAAACCCCAAACCCTAAACAAAAAATGGACGAAAACAAAAACGTAATATACAAGTCTTTAAAATAATAAGTCTAATCAAATAACGTAACAATGTAAAGTTATAAATGATGTAGATCGATTGTAAATCATCACAATCCAGTGTTTTACAACTTAGTTCGTCCAATTTAGTGAGAAGAAAAGTATACAATAAGCCAATAGTCTATAAAAATAAGGAAAGATAAAGAAGTTAAATAGTTAAAATTAACAAAGTATACTTTATTTCAATGTAGAAGCATTCTCATCTTCACGATTAATGTACCTGGAAGTAAAAACCAAACAAAGATTTAGAAAAAGAACTTCGACATACACTGAGAAATGAATATGGGCACAAACATTTAGGGCAACAAAAAACACCCTTCTCAGTTCTTGTAATCGAGACACATGTAGTTGACCTAACAACTTCGTCTGTAATAATTTCTTGATCCATTTTGAGGACAAACACAAATTAGTTCATCTATAATTGCTCTAAAGCCACACTCATTGGATACCTTTACAATATAACAATTGCATATATTAACTTTTCATACCATAATTTATCATTCGAATATAGCACATTATTTAGTATCATAAATATATCATAAATGTTACTTTTAAATTATGCATTGCATCAGCTAAGTATCTAAACATTTTTTCTACTTGTGTATCAAAAATAGTTATCCACATGTTACTAGTATAGTTTCCTATATTTGTTCGAAAATAAAACCTATATACAAATAATGAGAAAATAGTTACAAGCATGGTGAAACGATTTTAAATGGACAAAGTTATATGTGAAATATACCTATTGTAATACCTCGACCCGGCCCGGGGGTTAGTTTGAAAGACAGAATTGGAGTGCATAAAATAAGCAGAAAAATTAAAACTGATTGACTAGGAGCTGAAGACTCTGAGTACGAGAGTCATAACATTCTTCTACGCACTATAGAACTATAGTGTTCCATTGCGTGCAGATCAGAACAAACCTAATTTTATAACTAATTTGGATTGGGCCAACGTTATTTTATGGTTGGTTGCCTATGTACGTATTGGATACCATCTCTGATGCTATTCCAATACGATCGGATCGGAACGTAGTTCTACTTAATAGCTAATACATGCATCAGGCATTACAAAATTATATACGTTAAAATATGTATATCTTTATATCCGAATAATTATTTGGAATCAGATAAAATTTTTATAAATCTTCAGAGTCAAACAGAAGCTAATAAATCAGTAAAATACACATCTCACATAGGTGAGTAGGATAGTAACAAAAACACACATCTCACTCTATCATAGAGCGGAGCAGAACACAATACAGAGCATGTTGGATCATCTCAGATCCTATCAAATCATATTAGATTTCATCCAACCATACCGATAATTTCATATTGGAGTATGCCAAATCACAATAGAGCATTTCAGAGTAATTCAGATTACAACAAAATAAATAAAAGTAGATTAAAAAGGAACATATCAACATATATCAGAACAGTAAATTATATATATCTTAATTAGTATATTACTAATTAAGATGTGCATTCATATAAATCATATTAAATAAGAAGGTGAGAAAAGTGTACTCCCCTCTAGTTCTGGAAGTGGCGACGTTCGGAGTTGCTCGTTTCCTCAGGGTGTCCTCCCTTTTATATTCGGAGAAGGTGGGCAGAACCTTCTTTAACTCCGGAATACTTTTCTCTTTTCATGCCCATAGGCTACGGACAAAACCTTCCCTTGACCAAAGATACTTTACCCTTCCCACGCTTGTAGGCGGTGGACAAAACTTCCCCTTGCCTGGAGACACTTTAGCCTTCCTGCGCCCATAGGCGGAGGACAGAACCTCCCCTTGCCCGGAGACACTTTTTACATTTCCTGCACCCGTAGGCGGCAGACATAACCTCCCATTGCCTGGAGACACTTTACCCTTCCTGCACCCATAAGCAGTGGACAAAACCTCCCTTTGCCTGGAGACACTTTACCCTTCCTGAGCCCGTAGGCAGCGGACAAAACCTCCCCTTACCCGGAACGTTTCCCCTATATATGGTTGTTAACTCGAGGAATGAATGCTTCCATTGAGTAGAACACCCTAGAATTAGCTAAGAACGCTTTTTGAACGGAATAAAATAGACTCAGAATGACTCCAGAAACTCCTCCGAAAGAATAAATGAAAATGAGAATTTATAAGAAACTGGCATGCGAGCGAACGGGGGAAGCTGGAATACCCGCGCACATGCTTACACCACGTGGTGCAAGATGATTGGACTGTCAAAATGGTCGGCACGCGTGACGCGTGACTCACGCTTGTGCGGGACCCGCGTCACGCATACAGCCTCGATCGCGTGGCACCCCAGCTGGGCTCTGGCTCAGCTTGACTCGGCTGGATGATGTCAGCTATTTCGTTCTTTCTTAAATATTTTATTATTATTTTATTCAAATACAATTCTAACTTCAAAACTCGATAACTTTTTATCCCAAAGTCGGAATTGCATGATCTTAGTATCGATGGACTCATATCGATGAGCCCTTCAAAACTAGACTGCATATGGGTAGGTTATCTCGCACTTTTAAAGTGGGTCCTGCCAATGTGGCAAGCTTCCTGCAGTGATAACTTTTGTTCCCGATCTTCGTTTTGCGTGTTTATTGATTGTTACACTTGTTACTTCAAGCTTTAACTAAATATAAGAATTTTATCCCATAAAACCCTTTAAAATATAACTAAAATTATATAATTACCCCTAACCCTCTTAGTTAAGCGTAATCGGAACACGGGTGCCACACCTATGGACTTTCACAATTGGAGTAACATGACATTTATCACATGCATCAACATTATGATGATTGCTAACTTTTTTGGTGCATTTTTAACATGCAATGTAACAAATATCTTGATCCAAACTTATTTTTAGAACCCACGCATCAACTGCAAAAAATTCAGGCTAAACAAAGAAATGAATGTTTAGTTGAATATTACAAATAGGTTGATCCATTTATTTGTCTATATAAATATTAACATACATATAAGAAAAAATCAAAATTCTATATAAGTGATGAGTAAGAGGAAGTAACATAACTTGAACCAATTCTTCTTTAATGTTCACAATATATATAATTTCTTTCACGGGTGTTTTCAAACTATTTCGTCGTGACATCTCTATGTCTACCATATCTGAAACTTGTTACATATTCTTCAAGTACTTAACACAATTTTTTTAATTAAAAAACATATAAATGCAAATGTTTGTTTACAAATAATTATGTGGTAACATTTTAATTAAATTAATAACTATTTATGAAAATCTTACAAAGTCTTAGGTTTCATAGCTGCTTCAAACATTGGGTTAATGGTTATCTTGGTACCAGTTGTTGAGGACAAAGTTTGTCGATCTACAAATATAAGAGTGAAAAAATAGGATATATAATAGTTGTTTTTGCAACACACATGATAATTTAATCCAATAATCTTGCTTAAATTTTGGGCAAAAAAGTTAGTATACCTCAAAATTCTTGGACTTGCACTGCTGTTAATAAACAACTGTGTAATCACCATGAGTTTCCTCAAGAGTTGGTACATCATTTTTGACGATATCTCCCTATAAGCTTATTGAAATTGACATTGTAAACCTACAAACAAAAATGTTTAGAAAATAACCTAGTATAAAGTAGGAACTAAGGTTGTGAATGTACTTTTTATCAATAAACTCAAGTGATTGAAGATTAACTTCAGTTTCATTATGCTTGTGTACAATCGTTCAATTACCAATGCTAATTAAAACTCCAAGGACATCTGTCAACAAACAAGGATCAAAACATTTACTGAATGCATAGATGCAAAGATTTTGTTTTTATAGTATGTGTTCTTACTGATTGTTTCTTGCACATTTTTTGGGACTTGAAGTGTGTCTAGTTGAGTAATTCTACGATTGTCATAACTCGCTATAGCAAATTCATCTGGCACAAGAACAATTGTTGTACATTTCTGGACAATGATTTCATAGTCGGTTGTACCCCATCCATATGTAGGAGCTGAACCTTTGATCAATCCATTGGATATGTAATACATTTTACCTTCCAAAGTTGTTGTCTTTAATGCTTCAACTAACTCATTGAACACCGATAATTAAATTCTAAAACCTTATCACAATAGATAAACAATAAAATACCAACATGCATTGATATACTTATGAAACAATTCATTCAACTAAAGATTAACATAAATGTAAATCATTGCATATAAGAATGATAACTATATTTTAGGTACTAACCTCTTTATCAACAACGTGTATGTTCATAACGATCCTAGAACCATTTGAGTTGTCAAATGAGCGTATTTTGGTCTTTCCTAATATTAAATATTTTATTGTCCATTGAACGTTACTCGTTGACAGTTTAGATATTGGAATGGAAGTCATTGCCATGGTAAACCTAGAGAAACAGCAATGAGTACAATTGTTAGTCACTAAAAATAATCTAAATACACAAGAACAAATTTTTAAGACCAATTATTATGCAACTCTCAAGCTATTTGGTAAACACTTCTTTAAACACAACATTCCGTGTTGATCTATGTGGTATTGTCTTATCCAAAGAATGTTTGATCAAGATTTTTGTTTTTAATTTAGAAGTACCTTTCGATAAATCAACATATAATTGGCCATGAGAAAAAATAAGTTCAGGTAAGTACAAGCCAACATTTTCAATGGTTTGCCCTTCAGATTTATTTATAGTCATCACAAACGCCAACCTTATTGGAAATTGTTTACATTTAAATATAAATGGGCAGTTTTCATTATCTGCTGGCATCATAGGAATCCTTGGCAAAAAAATATTTCTTCCCTTATATTCCCCTATTGCAATTTGAGCGTGTATAACATTACGCTCAAACTTGATACAAATCAACCTTGTTCCATTACACAAACCATTCCTTGGATCTATTTTTTGCAATAACATGATTGGGCAATTTTCCTTGAGTACTAATTTATGTGGAGGTAGGCCATTAGGAGTAAGTATGTTAAGGAACTCATGTGGATAAAAATTATTTTTATCATCAATTGTCGTGTCACAACTATAGTATATTACTGCATTGCCACTGCACAACAAAACAATTCTTGCATTTAGTTTATTTGATCAGCGTATTCATCCTTAGTTGTCAAAATGCACATCTCTCCCAAGTAACTTGGTTCCATAACTTGTGTTTCTAAAGATGGAAATATTTTTGTAATTGATTTGCAAATTCCTCTTTCAAAATCTTTAACGCATGTTTCATCTCCATTACCAATCTGAAGTAATTATGAACAAAAATCTGGATCATTTCTTGCTCGCATATTTTTATTGAGAGACAATACCTCAACGGTATGCCAAAGCCTTGACCGCACATAACTTGCATCAACTATCTATTCTCTTGTACCTTTGGGAACCACCGGCAATACTTGTCGCAAATCCCCACCAAGCACAACCACTTTTCCACCAAAAAGTTTTGAACAATCTAGTATATCTTGGAGAGTGCGATCCAAAGACTCAAATGTATACAATTTTGTCATCGGTGCTTCATCCCATATAATCAAATTTGTTTGTGCAAGTAATTGTGCTAGCCCACTCTGTTTTGAAATATTGCAAGAACTATTAACACCAATCTCAATCAATATCTTGAATTTAGAATGAGCAGTACGGCCTCCTGGCAAGTTTGATGCGACAACCCCAAAGGTTGCTGGTGCAAGCGCAATCATTCATCTTTGTCTAATTGTTGTAAGAATAGCTCTATATAAAAAAAAATTACTCATCCCACCAGGACCACCGACAAAGAAAACACCGGGTAATCTAGATTCAACTCATGCAATAATTATGTCATGTGCTTTTCGCTAATCATCATTCAAATAATTAACAACTTCCAAATCATGATGGTATATTATAATTAATCCCTCCTCGATGACCTCCCTTGTTCGACTATACCTTAAAGAATCAAGTTCAATCTTTGGTAAATCGAATTCATCCAAAGAACATCCTAAATTCTCAACACATTCACCAATTTCTTTCAAAACATAATCAACATGCATGGTGTTCGAATCTCCATTTGCAAAAACATAGTCATCAGACATCCAAAAACATCGTGTCCCATAATTTTTGCACATCAACAGGTTTGCATAATACTAAAATTGTTGCAATTAGTGTTATTAATGAAGCAGGCATTGAGAACATTGATGCCTCTTCCAAACATAGCAATATATCATTGTCATCAAGCAATAATGGCTCATCATCTGTGCCGCCTCACGAAACGTCTTACATTGTGTGTCGTTAACATATAGCAAATGTTCAAATGACTCTATTCCATGAACGTGATTCAATAAAAGTCTTAAAAAATATCTTTCTACTTCAGCTAGATTTGTGGCATATATTTTACCAATTGCAAAACTAGATTTTCGTGGATCCCATGAACAGTTTTGACTATTATAAACATAAAAGGTTGGTAATTCTTGATAGAGTAACATCTGAGCATGTGAATCAACCTTGTTTCTTTCAAAGAAAGTTGTCAACATTGTTTGGTAGTACAACTCGTTCTCAATAAAATCAACTAAATTTTGACCATCATAGAACGAGACTGTATGCTTATTTGGTAAGTGAAGTTGCAAATTGATAGTAGTTGGACAATTATCACTAAGGCTGAATGCAAAAATTTGCTAAGCTGCCTCGGGTGGAGATACCCACCGTACGTTTTGATAACTCTTTATCTTATCAACATCATCAACATGTAAGTTGTTCATCAATTGCACAGAGATACGATCATGACCTTTATATATATACTTGTAAAGGTACTTTACTGCCTTAATAATTGAACATACCTCAATATTCATGTGACAATCATAATGCTTTAACAGAAAAGGATTGTAAGGAACAACCCATCGATTGTCTAATGTGTGGCCACGCACATATATAGACACACCATTATTTCGTCTCCTGTATATTGGATATGAATCATCACCTTCTATAATGACATCTGTAAATCTCCTAGGATATTTAAAACAGAAACCTCCATTTGTCATGCATGGTGAGTTCATTCTTGAAATCCCACAAGGTCCATGCATCACGTGTTTTATCACGGGCCTATGTAATAATGGATCTTCTTCAACATTTTAAATTTTAGCACAAACAAATCTATCATATGTATCGGCACCTACAATCTTGTCTTCTCTAGCATTATGACCAATAAATGCATATGTGGTAACTCTCATTTTTGAAATTCTATCACATCCACATGGGCAATAACTCTACCCATGAAGCTTCCTTTTATAATAAGTTCCTTCAAATCATCTATCTTGGCTTTAAAAACTCTTGAAACAATATTAGGTCTATTGGATGCAACTTCTCTAGGTTTCAAATGGCTAGTAATCTCAGGCCATTCTGGGTTACATGTCATTGTAATAAATAAATCAGATTTACCATATGTTTGAACAAGAGCCATGACATCCAAATATCTTTGTCGCATATCACGTGGTCCACCAATGAATGATGCTGGTAAGACAACTCGTTTACCTATTCATTTCCCTTCTATCTCTCCAACATCAACACTATATACTATACCTTGGTAAAACTTTGCTCTTAAAGTACGCTGATTTTGTTTTATAAAGTTCAATCTATTTGTCTCAATTTTCACATACATGTCAACTATATATTGTTGAAATAATTGCCCACCATTGATAATACTCCATGAAGGGTTAGTTCTGATTTGAAATAAGTATGAATAATATTCTCTACAAGTCACATCAGTGCATCATCTTTGAAGTTGACCTTGAACTTGTAATTCTTGCTCAAATTGTTCTATGTTATTTTGATATGTTGAATTTGCCAAACAACAACGTTTTATCCCAGCATGCCAACTAGTCTCACTGCTTGGAAACAACAATGGGTATTGCAAAGGGTCATAACATCCATAATAAGGTTGAACTTTATAAGATTCACCTTGTTTTCCATGAACAATAATTTTCCTTTCTTGCTCACCTGTTTCATCATCTCCTTCGATCCAAATAGAACACTTGAGACGAAGGCGGTGCATTATAGACACGCTGATCATGAGCACAACTTTTTTGAATACCAATTCTCAAGTCACGAACATCCCCCATATGCCTAAGTTGACACAAAAATTGAGCATAAGGATTGATTTCAAGAATTTTGATAATCTTTTGTACCAATGTTGGTGACAAGTTCGACATCAGGCGTATGCAATTTTCTACCTCATGATCTGTGTCATAAAAATACAGTTGCAAGAAGCATGAACCCATGTCAATTGGTTCTAGAGAGTGGAGGGAATGATAAATTTGGCCATGAATTTAATAGGTATATGTTCCAACCCTAATATTATTGATACTCTCATCGACCTTAATTTGAATCGATGTGAAAGAAAATAGGCTATTATAACCTCTGACACAATCACGGAAAGCCCTGCACTCATCTAAGGTTCCATGGTAAAGTTCTTCTAACTTTGGTGGAATTCCATTGAGACTAATTATAACACCCCCATTTTGATAGCAAAAAACCTTTGTTTCTATCTTGAATTATTTTGCTCCTCAATACACGCATTCAGCTTCGAGTTCTATACAATGAACTCTAGCTTTCTTTCTTAAAAACTTTGACATTGAGGGCTATTCAAATGTTTCTGTTTCCAATTGACTATTTCCAATGTTAGTCAATTCCTCATGGGCAGTGAGACAATCATGAGTAACAACAATTTGACCACCCACTCGGTCTGCCAATAGGCAGTTTACCATTATTTATATCTAAAAGTTGATCATTAGGGTTTGTTAAAGCATCGCTTGTATTGGAATCCCCAAGTGAGCTCGATGAAGTCCTATTTTTTAGATTCAAACGTTCCTTTGCAGCAATCCTATTTAAAATTCTCTTCCTACGTAGCCGATCTTTTTCTCCAATAGATAGTTGAGCATACCACACACGTTTTCTAGCATTTTTTGCTTCTCTAATTGATGTAGATGTCTCCAACACCATCTAAGACATTTGACAAACCCAAATAAAAAATTCCCTAATAACATATGTATCTCATATGTTTTATCTAATATCAGTTTAATAAAGGGTAAGCATTTTATATATGAAAGAGCAAACCTATTTAATTGATGTAATCAGTTTCTTTTTTTTTTTATACGAGTAATATATGATTTGATATTCCAAATTAAACAAATAAAATGAGAACTATACAAATGTATTTATATAGAACTGATTGCAACCATTAATACTTAATTTTTTAAAGAAAATGTGATAATCAGATAAGAAAAAACGAAGGAATGTCCACTGTATAATAATAAGTAGGACAACTATAGAGTTAAGCCTACTTAAATAAAATTTTAAGCAGTTTCCCAAAGAGGAAAGCCATATTCAAATCTCAGTATATACTGATTATTTCACATGTAATAGCGACCAATTGCTTTTTCCATATGAACAAAAAACACAATTGTAAAAGGAAGAATAACAATGTGTGTGGGAAAAAAAGCATCATGTATACTAATCTGACTCATATGGATAATTTCTAAAACATATATTTATGTATAAGAAGAAGCAAGAGCAAAACGTACATGTCCAACATAGTTAAAATAGCGGCCACAAGTAAGAATTTGATTCTACCTCAGCCAACTATAAGAAAATGAAGTAGATATCAAGTCAACAAAGGGCATATCCTCTTTAATACATACAAATGTTAGAAATTTGAGTTTACGACATATGTTAGTAATCAGAACATTTCTCAAAACAATTATTCAATGATTGATTGAAAATTTTATAAGTAAAAATGTAGGCATAATAAAACCGAATGATGTGGTATAAAGTAGTGTTATCACAATATGATATAACTATTGTTTTTTTGTAAAAAACAGTTCTTTGGATAAAATATAGGTACAACAATAAGGAAGCACCGGTTGTTAACAGAGGAATATTACACCACCGAATCACACGTTTATATAATAACTATGTTGATCTTGTAACCAAAATCTTTGGAGATTACAAGAAGTTTAAAACCTATACAATAAATTTATTTCGAGTTTGAGTGCAATACCTCTTATGAGACGCCAAAAGAAGCAAAGAAACCTGATTCAACAAACGTGTAGAGGTGAAACTTCTAAGTTGTGAAGACATGTAGCTAATGAAGAGCACATAGGTGTGGCAACGAAGAGTTTGTACCCTATTCAATTACCATAAATTACGTATTTAATGTATGACACAACTTATAACATTAATTGATGAGTAATTGATTCTCATGGATCATGGAGAAACTATTCAAGTTTCGTGATTAATGGAATGTGTGGTTTAGAAATTGTAATTACTATCATTTAATTTCTATTCATCACATTAAATAATACACTATTTGTAACATGACTATATGTGATAAAGTTAATATTAAGCCATATCCTAAGTATGCACCGACTATATATTTAATAATAATCAATTGCAACGCAACAAATAATTCTACGATTCATTACATACCATCTCAAATCAAAGTTATTAGCAACATTATATATATAAAATAAGTAGAACAATATACATAGGTGTTTACAAATAAAATTAAGGCTAAAATGGTATCTTTTACGAAGCTATTAAAAAAAAGTAATTAAAACTTACTTATAGGTATTACTAAATATTGGAAACTATTAGTTAGATAGGAGGATTACTATGATATATTATAGCCCTCGGTATGTATGCAGCATAGAGGGAAAAAAAATTAATTTCATACAATGGATGACAGGTTCCAAAGGGACCCTTATGTACATTGTAGGTTGGTGTGGTCTATTGCCCTTTGATTATGCTTAATTTGTTCTACATAGGTTGGTTCAGTGTTACAACATTTGTTACTTCGTGGCACACATAGGGTCGGTTAGTTCATATTTGGAGGGATGCAATTTTATGACTGCCACAGTTTCTAGTCATCTAATATTTTAGCTAATGGGTATTGTATATATAAGTAATAATTATAAAAAAATCACAAATATAATTGTTTATTCCGTAATAAAAACCATTCATTTGAATAAATGGGAGTCTAGTCTTTAGCAAACTCAATATAAACTCACATTTTTTTATGGATTAAAATTAGAATAGTAGATAAGAAAATGCAAATGATATTCTTCGATCTACTATTAGTTTAAAAATAGCATGTATATACATGGTCTACAATAGGAATACAAAATAATAATTTTCTTTATCAAATGTGTAGCAACTCACACAATTAGATACATAAGTAACAAAAATAATAAAAGAGAAAGTATCATATATTATACCAGTCTTTTTTAGAACAAAATAAATGTAAAATACTTGCCTAGTCTTCAACATATATGTAAAAAGAAACATATGTTGTGCAAACGAACTATAACAAACACTAAAAAACACGAGCCACCACACATATTTCAAATCTACTCATGATCTTGTAGACGAATAAGGACTCGATTTTCAACAATTCACCTGCCGTTGTAGCTTGTCGGATCTTCACCGCTATCAAGAATTGGATGGACATCGTAATCACTCATGAAAAGCATAATACCAGGCTGACGGAAAGAATGCTCTAGTTTCATAGTTCGAATGCTTCTATTAATTACATCACAAAAGATGGCCTCCTTTTTTGTAACCAAAATGAATACATCAAATGAGTGGTATAAAATATTATTTATTTCAGCATTCTTGGGGATTAAATCTGATATAAGAAAACTCAGAACTTTGGCCCAAACATATTTTTCCCGACAATCTAATGTATAAACATTCATGATCCCTCGAATAAGAGAGACAAGGTCAAGACGTCCCTCACGGCTCACTAAAACCAAAATTTTATCCCTAACATTTCTTCTGATATTGGTAGGTAGTTCAATATAAGCACAATCACAGGTGTCCATGTCGAAAACAAAAACCTTCGTTTCATTTATAAGTAAGTGCACATACTTACCAGCACATATGGGTAGTTCTAAACTAATTGAAGATAAATTCTTTATATTTGATTCACCAATATGTTTCCACCTCCAATTGTCAGAACTAAACACTTCGATAAGATAATTGTCATGCTTGTCAAATAAACATAATCAAAATATCTTATAACGGTGGCCATTTATATGATTTTCCATAATAGCATAAACAATTGACATATACCTAAATCTAGGCTTGTACCATTAAGTTGATCTTTTTGGTTATTTGGTGGGACATAAGATAATACATGGACAGCAAAACTAAGACTAAACAAGAAGTCACAAGGGACGCCATCGTTGCTCAGAAGACTTACAACCACTGAGCAGTAAAAGAGGAAGATCAGCACATAGGTCCTAGACACCCAACAAATGAACTGAGAGCAATGCCCCATGCAAAAAATTGCATAAACCCATGTAAAATTCCATTTAAATTGAATGAAGTTGAAAAGGCAGTTTACAACTTGCACCAATTAATATGAAAGAGGTTAAAAAGGCAAGAACAATTTGGCACACAAAGAAAAGGATTTGCTCATGCCAAAATACACATAAACCCATGAAAAATTTCATTTAAATTGAATGAGATTATAACTTGCACTAATTAAATTTAAATAAGTTGAAAAGATAGGAACAATTTGGCACACGAATCAAAGGATCTTAAAAGGGCATGAAACGTTTCCTTATTAAATTTAATCCAACTTAAAAGACAGGAAATTAAATATGATCCAACTTAAAAGACAGGAAACGCCCCCCTTCTTAAAGTGAATCCAACGTCCAATCTCACCCAAAAATGGCATCTACTAACATGTCATAAAGGTAATTAAATAAACCTACCAAATAAATCACTACATATAAAAACCACATTAATTATTGACAACCAATGACAATGCCAATACCAAAACTATCCCCAAAAACAAATCCAAATTACAAACACCATCCTACAAAACCAAAACCTAAGGATGAAGGTCATTATTGTCCAACGTGATAAATATATTTATCCTCATTCATTATCATTAATTATTCATATTCCATACCTTAAATATACCCCAAAATTTCACTAAAATTACATCCAAAATCGTAGGAAAAGGAGTAATATGAATAGAGGGCATTTTCATCCGTCTGTGGCAAAGTGTCTCAGACACCATTAATTTTGACCATAAATTTCCGGGATACCCCTATAGAATACCTATATTTTTCATGGAAAATAAGATACATAAACACGTAAATACTCACTCATTCGTGGCCTAAACCATCATTCGCTTATATGTAACATCGAGTTTATGCAAATCAACTTCTTTAAACCTATTGACTCTGCTTAAATCTAGTTAAGCCTTTTCGAGTACATGCTCATTTACTCCCTTATATGTGGACTTTACTCCTGTAACAGAAAATTCTCTTCCTTGCATCATTTATTCAAAATTGATATTTAATAGATCACACTACCTGATGTCTTAGTTTACTATATATTGTAATTGCTAAATTAGTTGTAATTCTATAGTTCTCATTGTTTTACCTCAAATCATTGGATAATCTCATTTGCAATTTTTATCTAATCGGTAGAGTCTGTATTGTCTCTTGATATTGGGGCATATTGATGGGAATCACTCCGCTTGATGAATCCGGCTACAGGCATGTACAATTTTCCTCTCTTGTGTATTACATAATGTAAACTAAAAAAATGGAGAAATAAGTAGAGAAATAATCTTTCTTCTTCTTCAATAAAATTTCAAAGAAAATTATAGAGTTAACGGCTACTAATAAGACACCAAACACTTATACAAGTTGTAGTGGCACAAATTCTAAACAACAAAATCCCAACCTAAGATCAAATAAATCCATGCCAATAAAAATGAGAGTAAGCCAAATAATTATAAACACACGGAGTCAAGTCACTTACCAAGGAAAAAGGCCCTAACAAAGGAATCCCTACATAAAAGTCCAAATGCAAAATGGAATTCTAACTCATCCTGAAACCATGCGATCGAACACTTGTAAGGGTTGATTGGCCATTTGACATATTGGACAAACAACTGAATTGTTTGATCAATCACTTCAAGACTCCAATCGATCATTCAAGGTACTAGAATATTCTTCAAAGGCTAATGATTGAATGCACATAAGACTCGATCAACCATTGGATGTTAATCAATTGCATATTCCATAATTCTGATCCTAGTTTTTCATATAATTCAAGGCCAAATGACTTGCATCACCTCTTGACAATGAGATTATAAAAAGGCAATAGAAAGACGACCAACCTCTCCCCTTGTAACATTCAACCTTGTTCAATGCATAATTCAATCCAAACATCATTCAACCATTAATTATCATTATTCATCATCACACAATATTTATAGTACCTAATTGTGAGGATATGCATGGTTATGGCCTTGTGCCATACAACTATTCATCTAGCCTGTGATCCCAAGTGACGAACCTCCTCCAAGGCTGGCATGCAAATGCGCTACGAGAATTCCCAAGTGAGCTAGCCAAAGATAGACACAACCTTACAATGTACATAACCAACTCAAGCAACTCAAATAATGGAACATTTTGTTTTCGCACTGTGCATGCAAAGGCTATGAAGGTTTTCTTTTTGAGGAGGACATTAGGTGTAATACCCCGTTTTTCCAATTACGTCTAACCAAGGGTGTTAGAGGTAATTAGTACATTTTTGAATAAATTATATAAGGTTTTAAAGGTTAAAACCTTCGTATTTTAGTAGAGCTCAAAGAAACAAGCGTAACGAATCAAAAAACGAGCGAAACAAAAGTTGGGACAAGAAGTTACAACCCTGAGAAGTATGAAAAAAATAAGCGGGACCCACTTAGAAAGAACACGAGTTACTACTTTAAGTGGGTTAGTATCGAAGGGCTCGTCAATATGAGTCCAATGGTACTAAGAACGCGTGAATCCGAATTCGGGGTAGGAAGTTATGCACGTTTGAAGATTTGGATATAAAAAAACAAAAAAGAAAAAGAAAGCAGCGCGGCGCATGAGCGACAGACACGCATGCAGCACGTGAAATGGCGGGCGCCACGGTTTCAATTTGGCAGCTCGGAGGCTATAAATACCCCATTTGTGCAGTTTTTTAGGCAGTTCCTCTTCTCCCCTGTTTCAAATTGTTCTGAGTCCAATGAAGGTCGTTCAAGAGGAGTTTTTAAGTAAATCAAACATACTCTACACAATGGAGTGGTTCATTCTTCGAGTTAGAGACTGTATGAAGAGGAAATGCCCCAATAGAAGGAGAGGTCCTGCCCATTGTCCTCAAGCACCGACAATCTTCTTTTTCTCTGTTTCTGAGCATCCTAGCTCCGATTTAATCTATCCAAGAGGCATTTTTGACTAAATTAAGCATGCTCTTCGTAATGAAGGGGTTTGTTCTCTGAGTTGGCGATCGTATGATGAGGAAATGCCTCGAGACAAGGAGAAGCCCTACCCATCATCCTCAAGCACCGGAGAAAGAAAAAGTGGCCAGGAGTAAGTCGGGGTTCTAGCAAAAGTTGTCAGGCCACAACCAGAGAAGAAATTCCGAGTAGGGGAGGTTCTGTCTGCCGCCCACTGACACAGAAAACGAGAAGAGTCTCCGGCAAGGAGAATATTTCTACATAGTCTTTCAGTGCAAGACGAGGAACATATGGAGGCTAGAGGAAGCTCTGTCTACTACCTTTGGATCCCAAGGAGAGGATGCCAAAAGGCAACGAACAACTCCGAATATTGTTACCATATGAGACATGCGGGGAGTAAGTATTTCTGACATCTCATTTAAATTATAGAGCTCTATGTGCTAAATTAGGATGTGCTATGCTATGCCTTGATCCTTTGTGCTTTAGTTTGCTATGATTTGATGTGACATGTTTATGTTCCGTCTTGCTCTGGGGTAGAGCAAGACGTGTAGGGTTTGGTCTCAGCTCAATGATAGAGCGAGACGTATGTATGTGGTTTTGATCCCACTCTGTGGTAGAGCGAGATGTACGACTTCGTTGACTTATTAACTTCCGCTTGACTCCGATTTATAACCAATTTTTGTATAACTTCAATTAAATATCATTATATACATATTTTAACGTATATGATTTTGTGAAGCATATTGTATGTATTAGCCGTTAGGCAGAACTACGTTCAGATCCGATCGTGTTGGAATAATATCCAGTATGTATGTAGGCAACCAATGGAAAGTCGACGTTGGCCCGATCCAAATTAATTATAAATATATGTTTTATGTTATTTTTCAAGCGACGAACTATGAAGCTTCGTTGTGTGTATGTGTCCATTACAACCTAAGTTTACGTATGAGGAAGCCTTTAAGCTCCATAGTACGTAGATGATTGTTGTACTTCTCGCACACAGATGATGATTCCATACTCTTACAATATTGCTAAAAAATATACATACTCACTCATACAGTTGTACACATACTATCGATCACTGAAGCTCATTACCATCAATAAGCTCTAGTATAAAAATGGAAAAAAATGTCACTGAGGCATCACTTTGACCTCCGGGGAGTGACTAAATGCCATGAACTTTTTCGAAGGCAAGGCACACCAATATTCATGGGGCACATGATTAAACAGATAAGAGCAGTTCCATGCTACTAGTTACCTGAGAGCACAAACATAAATGGCCACACATTATGAGCCATACAATTGCCCACACTTTAGGGGTCTTATCGTACCAGTGACACTTTTGGGCAGAATCATACAACGCTCTCAATAGAGCATCAAACATCTGGGCTTAATACAATACACATACTAAATCAAAAACATACATCTCTCTCAACAGAGCATCAGACGTCTGGGGCTCAATACAGCACACAGATAACATCCCGCAGGATAAACACCATGGTAAGATATGAGAAATGCTTGGTCGATTCATTATTGGCTAGCTTAAACATAGAACTTAATCTGTCGAACTCTCAAGTCTCAAACTCATAAGGCTATCATTAGCTTTGCTTAATTCAAGATTTAATTAAATTATGTGGTATAATTATGCCATAAAACTGTCAAACATACAATGCTTTATTGATCAAACCAAAGTTGAGCCCGATCCAAAACGCTAGTTCGTTAGGACAATAGACTTCACTTAACCCATCTATCTCATGATCATAACTCACCGTAAATCAAATCCTTACATATACATACAATCTTTGCCATCCACCTTATGGCCAAAACATCTTACTTATACGTCATCAAACTAAGCTCCTCACCTTCTTACTTATAACTCACTTAATATGCTTACTTTTCACTTCATAATCTATACTTTATGCTTGTACAATTATGCAACACTCTTACTATCTAACAATCCCCCAACATACACTCCAATCCAAACTACACCAATCTACTCCAACCCTTGCTTGTTAAACTTACATATGTCCTCTTCTATCATATGCTTACACATCCACATCCAATTCTATACCAAACCCTCTATCACCTCTTACTGTTCATCAATCATACTTCTGCCCCCACACACATAGACATATCCATCACACAGGTGTATAGCTATCATACATATGTATATCCACCACACATACTTATAACATACACATACTTCCATAGATATATTACCAACATATTTGCTAGCCATCACTAGCACACAGATAATCCACATACGTAGCTTACCAACATACTCATTATCCATCACTGGTACACACATATTCCACATACATAACTTACCAACATACTCGATAGTCATCACTAGCACATACATATTCTGCGTGCATAGCTTACCAACATACTCAATAGCCATCACTACCACACACATACATCAACCATACTTAAAGCTCACACGCATGTCATATGCATTTCAACATGACATAATTTATCCTCTTACATCATGCAAATTGATCATAAATTAACATCCAAAGCATTGAATCATACAATCCTAACATGCTACTAGACATTCAAAACATGCTATTATAAAATTACGAGTTCAAAGCTCCCCTACCTTATAATCCATAATGTTTGATGGCGAGCACATAACGGTAGCAGCGTTGGTGGTGGAATTGGCGGCCAAGTATTGCCAAGTTGAGAGAGTCGTTGTCCCAAGGGTTTAGGAAGCACCAGAAGTACTCACAGCCAAACGGGGTGACACAAATCAATGTGGTAAAATCCTCGATCCACGGCGGCACACTAGGGCGGGTGAGATAAGGGTCGTGCCAAAGAATTGGCAAGTGTGACCAGAAGTCACACTTTACAAAAAAAACTTGATCACGATTTAAACCCAATTTCTTCGTAGGTTTAAAGTTGACAATGTTTTTGTTATATCTTTTTTCACTCATTTATAATTTTATATTAAAAATAAAACTATTTCTTTAACAAAATTACTAGATCAATATGGCTGGGACTATACAATTTACATAATTGTTTTCTAAATATAGTGCTCCACACCTATGAATTTACTTATACATATAACTTAGGAGCTTCTACATAATATTCCTTTTACTTATATTAAGTGTCTTATTGGTTTCAAAATGAGCTATTTTTAGAACATTTAATATGGGACGAATGGAGTAATGTTTGTATAACCCATATTTTTAATACACAATTACAATGAGCCCAATGCACTACACAAAAGGTTGGCCTACATTTGAGATTATTCATACCATTGACTCATCTCATCTAAGAATCTTACGAGGAGGGCTTCATCTAATATCTGCATACTCTACCCCCCAGGACCAACGCGTATTACTAATGTTGGTGTCACATGTTCAGTAATAACTTTTTTTCATCTATTATGACTTTTTATAATAATATCTGATCAATTTTAACAAATTTTAAAGGTTCATAGCTGTTTAAAGGTACCCACCCACTTGACTGGGTATACTTGCAAGAACATAAGGAAGAGATTGGGGATAGGGCAAACTCACATATGCGTAAATTCACTTTTGGCAATTTTAGCAAATCTACACACATTTAAATATTACCTTTAAGTATAACTTTATTTTAGTAAATTATTTGGCCAAAATATCCTCTGACCCAAGACAACTCTTGAAAAGTAAAACAGACCCAAGACAACATGGGCCAGTGAAAATAAAGCCGGATGCTTCCTTGTCATTTTTTTTTGTCTCCTTTTCTAAAAGAGATGCTCTGGCAAGTGTTTTTTGTAAGCATAAATGCTTTTGAAGACTATTCTACACTAGCTGGCTCATTGATCGTGGCATTTCACGGACCTCGTTTCTAAAAGAGGTGCTCTTCTGGGCCTTTTCTTTTGTAGCATATATGCTTTTGAAGATTAGTTCCACACGCCATTACTTAAAAAAAGAAAAAAAATTCTACTGTGGAAGCTGTATTAGTCAATACTATGTATATGCACCACAGTGGAACCCACTCCCTTGTATGTCTTTAAATTGAACTACCGACTATCTCATATCATTTTGAGGGTAACAATGTTCTTTTTAAATTATTCTCTTTGTTTTATATTAATAATTTTATCTAAAAAGATAATATTTTTTATTAAATGGTAAAACCTACATCTAAGAGAACGTGAAATAAACTTACAATATTTTTTTTTAAGTAACTAATCATTTAAATTAAAAAAATATAACTTTTTTACCAAATAAAATTATTAATTTAAGATAAAGAGAATATTTATTTATCTATTTTAAAAATAAATAATATTAATAAAGGTGAATGATATGTAGTTCTATGTTTAGTTATACTCCCCCTTTCCAGTCTATTAATAGTTATTAGGGAGAGGTGTAAATTTTTTTATCTATTTCAGCATTAAATTCGATGAGATATGAGTAGGGAAATTGTTGTATTGAAGTGAACGAGACAAAAAGTAAAAGATGCCCCTTGCCATAAACAAATAAAAAAAGGGGAAAATATGATCGTTTGCATAAAAAAATCGAAAAAAGACGGGCTCAGCACTCATGCTTAGCTGGCTAGGATATAAAAAAAGACAGGTAACTAGGGACAAATTTCCTTTACAACTTACAAAAGCAGTCTGTGGTAAGGCATAAAGGCTATGGCCTCTAATTGATTTCTAACTTGTTTTATCTAGAGGAAAAAGGAGACCTTATGTGAAAAAGGTCTTATTTTTACCTTCTTTGGCTTGTAAGTTTATACATGTTTGTTTCATTTAAATTATTTATGCATATTAATTTTGTAGTACAGAGTTACTTATAGAAGATTTCAAAGATTTAAAAACAAGTTGAGTTCCACTTTAAATAGATGATAGATGCCAAATGAAGTTATTAATTTAAGATAGAGAAAATATTTAATTATCTATTCTAAAAATAAATAACATTAATAAGGGTGAATGATATGCAGCTCTATGTTAAATTGTACTCCCCCTTTCCTATATATTAATAGCTATTTGGGAGAGGTGTAATTTTTTTTATCTATTTTAACATTAAATTTGATGGGATAAGAATAGAGAAATTATTGTATTGAAGTGGATGACACAAAAAGTAAAAGATGCTCCTTGCCATAAACAAATAAAAAAAGGGGAAAATATGATCTTTTGCATAGAAAAATCAAGAAAAGACGGGCTCAGCACTCATGCTTAGCTGGCTAGGATATAAAAAAAGACTTAGGTAACTAGGGACAAATATGCTTAGCTGGCTAGGATATAAAAAAAGACTTAGGTAACTAGGGACAAATTTCCTTTACAACTTACAAAAGCAGTCTGTGGTAAGGCATAAAGGCTATGGCCTCTAATTGATTTCTAACTTGTTTTATCTAGAGGAAAAAGGAGACCTTATGTGAAAAAGGTCTTATTTTTACCTTCTTTGGCTTGTAAGTTTATACATGTTTGTTAAATTTAAATTATTTATGCATATTAATTTTGTAGTACAGAGTTACTCATAGAAGATTTCAAAGATTTAAAAACACGTTGAGTTCCACTTTAATAGATGATAAGAATTGAAATATATAAAAACTAGATTGCTTAATTAATTATTTTATTCATATATTTTAGGCTGAATATATAGTATATTTTATTCATTATAATTTATTATTATTTTACTTTAATACTGAAGTTTTATTCATTCATTGGCCCGAGTTAGTTTCCACTTGATTTTCCGCTCCTGTCCACAAACTTAGGGCAACAAGTGAAGAGACCAAACTTGAAAGCTGACTTTTGCTGAAGGAGTACAATTTCAGAGAAATGGCGGAGACTGCTGTGAGTATTATCATCGAGCAGCTAGCTCCATTGATCAGAGACCAAGTGGAGCTGTTGAGTGGAGTAAGGGAAGAGGTGTTGGAGATCAAGGAAACCTTGAAGAGCATAAGAGCCTCGCTTAAAGATGCTGAAAGAAGGCAACAAAGCGAGGAGGGAGTCAAAGTATGGGTTGATCAAGTAAGAGAAGTAGCCTATGACATTGAGAACGTGCTGGACGTGTTCGCCTGCCGCATGAACCAGCCTCATGGGGCAGGGTTCACTGGCTTCCTCAAAAGATGCACTCGCTTCTTACGACATCTTTCCGCCCGGCAGAGGATCGCCAGTAAGATACAAGTCATCAAGGGTAGGCTTAGCAAAATTTCTGATCGAAGAAGCCAATTCTCCTTTGCATCGACTACGGGAGAAGACGAAATCTTAAAGTCCAGATCGGTCTTGAATGACCCAAGATTGACTGCTCCTCTTTTCCTTGAAGAGTCTGAAGTTGTGGGCATTGAAAAGACTAGAGAGGATCTGATCAAGTTGTTGCTTGCCGAGGATCCGAAGCCGATTGTGGTCTCCGTGATTGGAATGGGTGGACAGGGCAAGACGACTCTTGTTCGAAGAGTGTACGTGAACGAACTGGTGAGGAAGACTTTCAATTGCTTCGCTTGGATCACTGTGTCTTCATTTCCCCCCGAAGAGCTGTTAAAAAGAATGCTTAAAGAATTGGTGAAAACAACGGAAGATTTATTCAGCGAGGACATCAACAGCATGGACTATGTCCAGCTAGTTCAAGAAGCCAAGAACTTCCTCCAGGAGAAGAGGTACGTTGTTGTGTTCGATGATGTGTGGACCATAAATGCATGGGAAAATTTGAAGTGTGCATTGCCTGAAAATGAACTTAATAGCAGAGTAATGGTAACAACCCGCATACATGATGTGGCTTCTTACTGTTCAAAATCCCCTCAATATGTGTACAGGCTGGGGGCACTGCCCACCAAAGAAGCTTGGACCCTTTTCTGCCGAAAAATATTCAACGGCATTTGTCCTAGCGAACTGGTAGAACCTTCACAAAAGATCCTTGAAATGTGTGGAGGCCTGCCATTGGCAATTGTGGCAGTGGGGGGGCTTCTCCAAACCAAGAATAAGACTCCCCTTGAATGGGACATGGCCCAGCAGAATCTAAGTTTGGAGCTAGAAAATAATGACTTGTTTACCAACATGAAGAAGATACTTTGGCTTAGCTACGATGGTCTTCCTTACCATCTCAAGCCATGTCTCCTGTACTTCAGCATTTATCCACAAGATTACACCATTCACAAAAGTCATCTGATCCGAGAATGGATTGCTGAAGGATTCGTGACACCAGTGTATGGCATGACATTGGAACAAATTGCTGAAGGTTACCTCAATGAGCTTGTACACAGGAGCTTAGTTGAGGTTGTACACTTCAATTCCTTTGGAAGGGTGAATAAATGTAGGGTCCACGACCTATTGCATGACTTAATTCTTTCAAAATCTAGGGAGCAAAATTTCATTACATTGGGAAGGGATGGATTAAATTTGCAAGATAGAGTCCACCGGTTGTCCATCTATAGTGAGGATTGCATTCAAGAGAGTCGAAGCTTCTCGGAAGTCCGATCTCTATTTATTTTTAGTGAAAGATATATCCCAGACTTTTCAAGGTTTAAGATGTTAAAGGTGTTGAATCTAAGTGACATACACTTGGGAGTGTTTCCTAATGGGATAGTGAGCTTATTGCACTTAAGGTACTTGAATTTAAGAAGCACAGGTATTAAGAAGATACCAAAATGCATAGGAAAGCTTAAGAACTTACAAACTTTAGACCTTAAATCTACCTACATTTCGGAGTTGCCTATCCAGATCCTCCGCTGCCGACAGTTGCGCCTTATTCGAAAATATCGCGTATATTATGAGGGCTTAGTCACAATTGAAGAAGGTGTGAGAATGCCTGCAAAACTAGGGAGGTTAACATTGTTACACAAGCTGGATACACTTCAATTAGATGGTAGCAAGGAACAGGCTCAAGAGTTGGGAAAGCTAACCCAACTAAGAAATTTAGGCATCTCTACAGGGAGAGGACAAGATTGGGTGACCTTGCAAGAATCTATTTCTAGTCTGAGACACCTTGAAACCCTTTGGATTAGTGCTGATGCAAGGGATGAGCCACTTGATATCAACTTCTTATCACAACTTTCACCAAGTCTGAGAATCATTGGTGTGAGAGGATGCATTCAAAGGTTACCAGAAATAACTGGGGCATTTGTGAATTTAACCAAAATTGACCTCATTTCGACAAGATTACAAGATGATCCTCTAAAAGCACTTGAACACCTGCAAAATTTGGCCTATCTACTATTTCAGGATGCTTATGATGGAGAAGAAATGTGCTGTGGACCAAGAAGTTTCCAATGGTTGAAACGTTTGACAATTCGAGACACTGGGTCACTAAAACATGTCAAGATAGAAAAGGGAGGAATGCCTAAACTTGAGTACCTATTTATCACTTATTGCCCAATGTTGCAAAAGGTGCCTGATGGAATTGAAAATCTCACCACTCTCAAGGAGCTCATCCTTGAGGATATGCCTGCAAATTTTATACAAAGGATAAGAGATGAAGACGCAGAAGAAGTGAGGCACATCCTATTCATCGAGCATTCATACGAGTGGGAGCACAAGTTCTACCGTGAAGTACTTTAAGCATTGCACAAAGATTGGACTTCTATTTTGTTAATTTCCTGTCAGAATTTTTATTTTTTGGAATGTAATGCCAATTTGAGTGCATTTTTGTTTCAGTAAAGCTTCATGAGATAATTCATTTTGTTTCTTATATTAAGAAGGATGATGAGTCTGTCAGCCCCTCTTTTAGCCAGACCACCCCCTTAAGGATATCTATCAATTGTATAGAGGTGGGGTAGGCTGGAATCCTATTAAGAAAAGATTGTATTTTTTATTTTGTGTCCTACAAGGCTACATTTAGGATTTGGAATGTAGTACTTATTTAAGAGGCATTGCCTTCAATAATGAAAACCATTGATGATTTCAAGTAAAATTAGGGATCTCCATTGTTATAAGCTTTTCTCCCATGGGTGTAAACTTTGAGGATTAGGGCTGACAATGGGTAGCTATTTACCTACCTCACCTGCTAAAATTGTGGGCAAGTAATTGATAAATGTGTAATAAGTAAAATAAATGGGCAATTTTACCCGCCCATTTATAATACAAGTAGGGTGTGGGTAACCCCTTATCTATACTCGTTATATTTTACCCGAATCATATATAAAGGTGCAATAGCATATGCTACCCAAAGAGAATGTTTTGCACATGAAATATTTTATGCTTTCATTGTGATACATTGAACAAGCTTTCAAAAAATATATATAATGCAAACTTACTATAGTAAAAATAGAAAATAATGGAGTCAATCTTCTATGTCTTCTTATGTTATATTTCTTGCATCAAGTGTGTATCTTAAAGAATAGATATAAGTTTTATCTTCAATAAATCGCAATAGGAGTGGGAATGATGAGCGAGGGGATTTTGTGTTGAGTGAACAGTTAAAATTTTATTTCTTAGTTTTTTATGTCATGTTCTTCGGTTTTTTATAAGTACCTAATTTTTACTTAGGTATAGCTGATCGAAAGAGTAAGGTATATATATATAATGAGAGTAGTCTTGTACTTTATAGCACCTTGGTATAATGAGCGAGAGACTTTAGAGTAATAGAAATTACTTTCAAGTTTTAATCTTTTTTAATATAAGTTCATATAAGGTGTCATATTCTTATTATGTAATTTTTTTGGTATGAATTGTGAGATTTGTGTATATAATATTGCTTATGTCTTTATTGGGAAATTGTTTCAAAAATATACTTCACTTTAGTCCCAAATACAAATGTAGGCCAAGAAATTTGATTTTGCAGAAGTAGACTTGGGCACGTGCGTGTTGCCTGCATGCACACAAGAAATTGTGAAAATGCCCCTAGGGTATATAAAAACATGGGAAACCACTACGGAAAAGAAAATTTGCCCTTTCCCCTCCTCTCTCGCCCCCTCCCACCTCTCTCCTGGTACATTCTCCCCTCTAGTGTTCTCTCGTCCAGCTGCCTTCTCCCCCTCCGACATCTCTCCTCTCATCTGCCTCTTCCCTCCCTCTACCCGCCCTCCTCTTCTTCCCTCGCTAGCCATTTTCCCCCTACATCGGCTGTCAACCCTCTCTCCCCTTGCCCTATCTCCCAGCGGCCTATTCCTTCCCTCGGCGTCAACATCGACCCTCCCTCCCACTGTTCCCTTCCTCGCCTGTTAGCACTCTCACACACTGCCCTCTTCCCTCTTTCGACGTCTACCTTGACCCTCTCTCCCCCTCTTCCCTCATTTTCCATCAGCCCTTTCTCTCGCCTCCCTATCTCCCATTAGCCTCTTCCCTCCCTTGGAGTTTGCATCGACCCTCCCTCCCCCTCTTTCCTCCCTCACCCTTCAGGCCTATCTCCCACCGCCCTCTTCCCTCTTTTGGAGTCAGCTCGACCATCCCTCACCCTCTTCCCTCCCTCAGCCATCTTCATTTGGTCCCTCACTATTTGCCACTCCTCACCCATTTCCCTTCCTCGCCCCTCTAACCTCTCTCCCTCGACATTACAAAAGACGATCCACCACTCACCTCTGACGCACTCTCTCCCCACTTCCTGTCACATAGTTAAGTTAATGCAACTTATCAACCTTAGATAAAAATAACAAAGTAAGATCCTGCATCGCTGGTTGGTTAATTGAAGATTTAAAAATATGATTTTGGTGTTTTATATGATTTGGTTAGAAAATTTTAGATTTGGTGTGATGAAATGTATAATTTATTTAATGGAATATAAATGAGCAATGTGTCCCACTTTCAACTCGAAGGGCCAACATATCCACTTTTTATATATGCTAAGTATGAGATATTTTCCTCATTGTTTGTATATATGTTGTGAGGATCATAGTTCTCACGTTCTGTAGCAAAAAAAAAACACTAAATCCCCTTATTTTGCTTTTGAACATGAAATTCCTTCTGCTAAGAAGCAGGGATAAACTTCACGCAACTTCAGAATGCCCATACGATGTACATACTGTCTTCAACAGCTTCAAAGAATATGAGAGATGAGTTGATAACATTAATATTTGCTAAACCTAGCTTCTCTGTAGGTCAGTACTTTCTCCTTTCAACAAGCAAACTGTATTCTTTTTCAAAATATATATATATCTCAGGTCAAAAATTACACCATCCACCAAAATTAACAAAGAACGAACTGGAATTTTTTTTCTCGTGTACAAACATTTGGTGACTGCAAGTATCTCTCTCAATGAATCCCCCAACAAGCATTTGAACATTTTCTATAACAGTGCAGCTGCTATACACTACCGGTGTATGACCAATACAGATCTCAGTTTACCTACAAAATTCCAAGACTTGAGTTGATGGAGGTGACTGCATTTCCTTTTATCCTTTTTCAAATAATCTCATGTATTTGTCATAGAACTCATTTTTACAAGCATCAAATCATGATTTCCCATTTCTTCTTTCCAATTTAATGGCCTCATAAGACGTCATTACCTCTTTGAACTTTGCTTCCGCAGCCCCTGAAAAACAATAGAAACATAAATTTTCCACAAACTAAATTGTGACAGTCAAACATAGCGTAAAATTTTGTGAATAGTGACAAGACAGACCTTCATTACCCTGGTTCTGATCAGGGTGGTACTCTTTAGCTTTTGTTCTAAATGCTGTCTGTAGAAGTTTAAAAGAAATAATAAATCAGATATTTTGAAATTATATAATTTACTGCATATCACAATTCTGAGTTGTAGGACATTTCTGTTTAGAAAGAAGACAAGTAACTATTAGAGAGCTTTGTTCATTCGATTTATATTTAACTATCTACACAACAATTGCTTATAAAGCCAGAGGTCTTTCTTCATCAGATACTATTGGAAAGCTACCATCAGATATTTGCCATTCTCCACAGATATCTGTTCCGCATGTGAAAGCACACAAAGATTGCCCATGATTGTGTTCTCACCTTGGAGAATCCCGGAATAAAACCTTGCCACTCTTCCTCACTGGAAAATGATCCCCTTTGAACGCTTGCATAGGGGGATCAATGCAAACTCCCTCCCTAAGGGGCACAGTGGAACCAAGAGGGCTTCAAAGTGGGCCTTAAAATAAGTAGGCACAGCAGGTTTGGCTTCATTCCAACATGTAGGACCCTTCCATTTGAGTACATAATTTAACCCTTTTTCACTTCAACTCAATGTCTGAAATTTAGCTGACTTTACTTGCTCCAATGGAGGGCCCCAAATATGAGAATGAGTCAATTTGGTGGGCCCCCTTACTTGGAGGCCCACTTACAATCCTGCCCACCTTAGTGGACCACTGTGGGCTCCACAGGTAGGGATTTAAAACATGATCCTATGCAAGCGCTAGTAATAAAAAATTTTAGAGGGTAAGTATTTTCCCCTTGAGTTTCTATTGATGTATACCTCCTTAAATAGAGTGGAGGTTACATGTAATTTGTTAAAAAGTCAGCAATGGAAGGACAAAAGAAAAAGACTGTTTACAAAGATTGTTACACAGTTCACATACGGTAGGTAGCTAGCTCACGTGAAGGTTCCGAAGGCCGACTCCTTTTCAACTTCATCCCCCAGCACCCCATCTGCAACCTTGTTTCCTACCCTCTTAACCCTGCAACCAATTAGCAATATCAGCCACTTCGTCTCCCAGAAATTAGAATGCTCCAAGTATCTGTTGTGGCATTCTTATTCCTGTCCTCAGAAGTCATCATCTCCTTGGCCACATTGATGGCTCCACCATGCCTCCTCCTGTCAAAAATCCCAACCACCTGGGATCTTCCCTTATTTATAATCCAGATTATTCTCTCTGGGACACTCCTAATTAAGTTCACCTTAGTTGGCTTATGTCTTCGCTCTAAGCCAACGCCCTTGGCCATGTCTATGGCCTCAAAATATCTCAAGATGTCTGGTTGCACCTAGAGAAGCTTTATGCTTCCCCTATACGAGCGCACACATTCTCTGCCTTCATGCTCAGCTGCACTCCCTTAAGAAGGGAAACCTCTCCGTCAATGATTATATGGACAAACCAAAGTCCATCATTGACACACTTGCAGCAACCGACCAGCCTAGAGTGGATGAAGATTTCTCATCATTCATCTTGAATGGCTTAGGCAGTGAGTCTGATGCGTTTGTCACTTCTATTCAAACAAAAACTGACCGTGTGGACTTTGATGAGCTTCCCAGCCTGCTTCTCACACACAAAGGCCAATCAATCTACCTCTCCTTTGGATTTGACTTCTTCTATTGACAATCTCAGTATACAAACCAATTCATAGTCGTCTTCACAACCAGGTTGTGGAGGTGGCCGTGGTGGTGCTTCTGGGCCAACAACAACAGCACTAATAACTTAGTTATTTTTCTATATGGAGTAGGACTTATGATTCCAAGTTTTTAATGTTTCCTAGTTTAATTAGATTCTAATTTGGCTTAGTTTACTTTCCTAGTTTGGCTATTCCTATTGTTGGTAAAATTCAAAAATTGCAAGGATTAAGGCCTTAAGCTTGACTCTATAAATTGGGCTTCTGCCCATTGCTACAGTAATCCATGAATAGTGAAATTTATTGAGTTAGTAGTTAAGTTAATTATCTCTAATCAATCTCCCTTATCCTCTTCGTCATTACAACTCCACTTTCTTCTAATTCCTCTATCCCTACCTTCCAATTTCTCCCCAACTATCCCCCATAAACCCTTTGATCTACACATCAATAATTCAAAGCCGGTTCCTTTTCCTGTGCTCCTCACACCCTCCGTTGCTGCTGGACCACTCAGATACAACCTCTACAGCATTATCACCATGGTTCTCCTGCTGCAAGGTAGTTTTTATGTTCCTACATGATTGTTGATTCAAGTACCCAAGGATATAGTGTTTCCATTGTTTCTTGTGCGTTACCTGATTATTTCGTTGTGGAGGATTCCGGGAAGGCACTCATGGTGTTGTGTATGTAATTATGTGTAGCTGTTCAAAGAGGCCATACAATATCTACGGTGGTGACTGTCTCAGCTATCTCGTCTTTGAATGAACACGGGAGACAGCACCATGTCTGCCAGCGCCACTACCATTACATACACCAATGCAGGCCACAGCTTCCGTGCAGTAAATACCAGAGTAATTCAGTTCTGCAGCACAATTGAACTTTGATTCTTTTCAGGCACTATTGCAAGAGTTCAGAGTCCAAATGCATGCAGCAATTGACAAAATATATGCTCCATTGAGAGAAAAGCTTTTTCCCGAGTATAAAGCACCATAACCGGAATCACTAATCCCGTCATAGACTGCAGCTTCAACTTTCGTGGAGCCAAAGCTGGTGGCAGAAGTTGAGGATTCCTGTCCCTTGCATCTACAGACAAACCCAATGCTGCATCAGAGTCATTGCCTGTTTCGGAGCACCACCCGCCGCATGTCGAATCAGCCAAAATATCTGCTCCAAAGCCACAGGGAGATTGGGTTGAGCTTCCTTCTCAGGCATCAGCCCCTGCCACTGAATCGTCTTCCTCTGCTCCAAGCAGTGTTTTTTCCTTCGCCAGAGCGGCCGCCTCCAAGGTCCCAAACTTCTAAAGAACCAAGGCAATCAGCAACACAACCAACCACTCTGCCAGATCTGTAACAAGGGGCCCACATTGTTACTTCCACTTTGATCACAACTATCAAACAAAGTCTACCTACAGCAAGCTGGCATTGTTTGTACCTATGCATCTCCAGAGGTTGACTGGTATCCTGATTCTGACACTACACACTATTTCACTGGTGACATCCAGTCTCTCGATGATGTCTCGAATTACTCTAGTCCCAATCATATTCGCGTTGGCAGCAGTGCAGATCTGAACATTCATTATATTGGTAGGCTTATATTTCTCATGGCACATCTACTTTTCATCTACCTCATGTTTATCATGTTCCGGAGAAAAAACTATTGGTCTCTCAAAGTACTAGGGACACCGTCTGAAAGAACAGATAATAGGCAGTCCTCTTGGAAGGTCCGACTAAAGATGGCCTTCATTAGTTTGCTCTCAATAATGTTAATAAAGGAGCCTCTATGGATATTTGGCACCAGTGTCTTGGACATTCAGCCTTTCCAACATGTAGGTGTGCTGTTCGTCATTTTTAGCTTCCTCTTCATCAGCAAGAGTCACTCAAAAGGACATATAAACCCTTGAGACTACTTCATGTATACCTCTTACCTTAGAATGCCATGGAGGAAGGCATTTTAGACATCCATTTGACAAATAGGCCAATTGAGGGAAAGTGTAAGCAGTAATACAACTCTAATGGTGGCCAGCTAGACAATCAAAGTGAAGGTAGCATCATAATCATGGCCGGGCTGCTGAGTGAATCCTTTAGCCTGAGGTGGTACAAGAGGTGAGGTGCGTCAAGCTGGTGGGGACAAAGGGAAATCACCAGTAGGAGAAGATAGTTGGGTCGAGAGGGCTGGTGAAGTAAGGGTTGGGGAAGGACTGTTACTTGATGTGGTAGGTAGTGCGGGGCAGGAAGAACCTGTTGAAGCAGTGCAGATGCTATAGGTGGAGACAGAGATGCAGCAAATGGGTATTCATGCTCATCAAATATGAGATGGCGGGAGACATATGCATCCAGTAGGTAGATGTAAACATAAGAAACACTTGTGATGCTAAGAATATCCCATGAAAGCCCATTGTTGTGACCAGAATTCGAGTTTATGGCAGTTGTATGGATGCAGGAACGGATAACATGAGCAGCCATAAGTCATGAATGGATAATATGTTGGGGCACATCCTGTTAATTTTTCCAATGGAGAGATAGAGTTAAGGATCCGAGTACACATCCTATTAATGAGATAAATTGCCATCCAAAAAGTGAAATCCCAAAATTTTGCAGGGACATTTGACGTTCAGCAGTGCTCTGACAATTATGAACACGTGAGTTGATGGATGATACCTTGAGCATGAAAGAAAACCTTAAAGGAGTGACATAGTAATTCTCCACCACAATCTGTTTGAAAGACTTTGATATGTATTTCATAAAGATTTTCAGCAATATGTTTAAACATTTGAAATGTACCAACGGCCTCCGAATTTATAAATAGAGGATAAAACCATATAAATTTGCAATATGCATAAAAAAAGATTAATATAATATCAATATCCATTTATAGATTAAATAGATGGCGATCCCCATATATCAAAACAAATATGATCCAGAAGATGTTTGTGTTGTAGACCAGTATCCCCACAATGGCATCTCACCATGGAAAAGGGAGAAGGAGAAGAACATGGGATTGCGACTAAGATAATTCATTCCATAACTTCAATTAGGGCTAAGCTTTTACATTATATAGAGATTGTAGATTTGTAGTTTAACAATAGCCCTAAAGCCTAGTTATTTATAATAACAAGTCACCCTAAACATAAATTAATCTTACAACTAATCCACCAGATGGGACTCATAGGTGGTGTCCACAACAGCGTCTCACCATGGAAAAGAGAGAAGGGGAAGAACAAGGGATTAGGACTAAGATTATTCATTCTATAACCTCAATTAGGGCTAAGCCCTTACATGATTTAGAAATTATAGATGGGCCGTCTAACACTAAACCTAAATCCTAGTTATTCGTAATAATAAAAGACACCTTAAACATAACTTAATCCTACAACTAATCCACTAGGCGGGGCCCGTAGGTGGTGCATAGTCCCCTTAGGTCAGGACACAACAGATTGGCATTAAAAGAACTAGTGATAAACAGAAGACTAGAGCTTTTACCCAGCACAAAATTTATTGAGTGGCTATTGATGAAGAGGAAGCTAAAATAATGAACAACACGCCTACATGTTGGCAGGGATGTCCAAGACATTGGTGCCAAATATCCATAAAGAATCATGCGCCAAGTTTTTTATTAACATTATTGAAAGCAAGCTGATAAAGGCCATCTTTAGTGGGACCTCTCAGGAGGACTCTACCTATTATCTAATCTTTCACAAAGAATTTAGAGGGATAAATTCAAGATAGCAATTATTATCTCTAGTTAACATAGACAAATAACTGATTCTTTTTATCTCTGGAACATAATAAACATGAGGTAGATAAAAAGTAGATGTGCCACAAGAAATATAAGAGAACAAGTATGATGAATGTCCACTGTTGCCAACACGAATATGATCATGACCAAAGTAATCTAAGACATCATTGAGAGACTGGATGTCGTTGGTGAAATGGTGATTGGCACCGGCAATCAACATCCAGAGATGCAAAGGTAGAGAAATTGCTAGCCTGGAAGAAGTAGACACCATTTGATAGCTTTGATCAAAGTGAAAGTAACACTCGAGGGCAGTGCAGCCACCCGTGTGGCAGATCTGGAAGAAGGGTTGGTTGCATTGTTGATTGCCTTGGTTCTTGGGGGCGGAGGAGAAGTATTAATATTGTTGTTGTTTGGCCAAGAACCACCACCATGGCCACCTCCACAACATTTGTAGCCAATATTGGGTCCACCACCATGGCCTGGTTGTGAGGCCAGCTTTAAGTTGGTCCATGTACTGAGACTGGCCATAGGAGAAGTCAAATCCGAAGGAGAGGGAGATTGATTGGCCTCCAAATGCATCTCCTTTGTGAGAAGCAAGCAGTGAAGTTCATCTAAATCCACAGGATCAGTTTTCGTCTCAATAGAATAGACAAATGCATCATACTCACAGCTAAGGCATTCAAGATGAACAGCAAAAGGTCTTCTTCCGCAATAGGATGTCAGTGATGGACTTGGCTTTCTCCAGATAATTGTCGATGAAAAGGTTGCCTTCTTGAAGGAGTGAAGTTGAGAATGAAAGTGAAGAATGTGTACCCATGTAGGGAAGCATAAATCTTCTCTAGTCGCAGCCCGACATCTCGATATGTCGTGAGGCCAATAGACATGACAATGGACGTTAGCAGAGAATAAAGACATAAGCCAGCTAAAGAGAACTTGATCAAAGTGTCCCAAAGAGTCTAATCTGGGTCATCAATAAGGGAAGAAGATCCTGGGCATTCAGGAATTTTGGCAGGAAGAGACGGGGTGGAGCCATCAATGTGACCAAGGAGATGATGACCATCGAGGACATGAATAAACTGAGAAAGCCACAACAGATAGATGAAGTGTTCTAATTTTAGGGAACCAAAGTGGCTGATATTGCTAATTGGCTGCAGGGTTGAGTAGGAAACAAGGTGGCAGGGGAGGTGGTGGTAAAGGATGAAGATGAAGAAGAGTCAGCCATCGGATCTTGCACTTGAGCTACCATAAAAGATTTTGGAGGGTAAAGTATTTTCCACTTGAGTTTCTATTTATAAGCAGCTCTTTATATAAAGTGCATGTTACATGCAATTGGTTACAGTCATCAACGAAAGAACAAAAGAGTACGACTGTTTACAAAGACTGTTACACAGTTCACATAGGGCACAGGAGTAGTTATGAGCAAATAGTCTGTTTTGATCTCTTTGACAGTCAATTAGCCAATGTGGTCTATTATGTAGGGGATCATTTTCAAATTATCAGTTGTCACAAGCGTTTTTCATTACCTTTATTGACTACAACAAGAGTCAAATGATGTTATAGGATTCATGTCAACCCTCAAAAGCAAAGATAAAATATAGATGATGATGATAGAGATGATTATGATGACGGTGAAAAACACTAAAAGAAAAATGTTTGACCGGTGAATAAGAGAATGAGAAACTCAGTACCTTGATCTCATCATCAGTATATGGTGCTGATCGAAACCTAGAAACAAGTCAGAGAGATGAAATTAACAGAATACTCATATCAACCACACGCTTCACTTTGGCTTTAAAAAAAACCACACACTTTATTATTGTCATAACTAATCAATCATTTGCTCCAAGACATATTTAGCATTATGTCCAGTAAAGTAAACCATATACTACTAGATGAAATAAGATAGCTGGATTTTTAAAAAAAATAAAATTAGACAGCAGAAGAAATTCCTTACCTAGGACAAGAGTCTTCGAACAACAATCTTTAAAATATGTAAGAAAATTAAGAATGCAGACATTCTGCAAATGGATATCACAAACAGAAATTTCCAACTCTTGTTGCAAATTGTTTTTACCCCAAAAAGATAATTACAAATACAAGCCTCCAAAGTTTTCATAGACAGACACATAAATATGACATAGGTGATAAAGTTTTTTCAATCAAGACAACTTTTTGATCCTATACCTTTTATGTACCGAGATAGGCAATAACCACTTACAATGACCACAAATATACAGAACATGAGAAATGTACATCATTATGACAAATGGAGGAGCAAAATATTAAGAAAAGAGGCCTACTTATCTAACAGTTTTAAACATCCTTAGATCAGAAGATGATAAATCATTCTTTAGTGACAACTCTTTTCTTCCGTTCAAAAAACCACCTTCTCAGGTGTGGGTTAGGCAGGACCCATGCTAGTTTATTGTTAAAAAAATGGGGTACACCTAAAGACGTGGGTTGCGAGAGGGAGGGAGGGGGAGGAGGATGTAGAACCAAAACCCCAACAGGAAAGGCAAGCTAAAAATAAGAAGATACATTCTTTATCCCCAGCTCGTGCTAGAAACTAATTGGATGACACAAGCAACCCCTTGGCTTAGACTATTGACAGAGAATAATTCTCAGAAATAAAAAATAAAGAAAAATGGCAACTGTGCTGTAGCAAGCCATGTCCAACATATCCACTCAACTAGTTAATCAAAATGAAAGGACAGTTTTTGCTAATTTATCTCTGGCTGTTAGATGTCAATAATATGATGGTTCAATTTCCAGTCTGTCATTGGTACTCTCTCACATGCACAAACACACTTGCAATCACATCTCCATTTTATCTTTTCTGCATTGTACTATGTATTTAAACAGGGATTCTTTAATAAAATAATTACATACCTCCTAACCACTTTCCAGGTATTAAAATATTGATTTATGACATTTTTTGTATGTTGCAACTCTAACTATAAATCTGTCTCAGCAGAGCACCCATTATCTTTATGTAGCCTATTAGTGTTCCACAACAAAATGCAGGAAAGAAGCTAAATGACCACAGATCAGATCTAGCAATCTCAGAAGTACTCTCTCTGTAGTTTATTTTTAAACTTATTTTGTATGATTCCTTCTTCGCTCAAAATATTATTTTGCAATAGTATATATTACAATTTCCTAATAGTGCACATGTTTCCATCGCTTCACAGTTCTCATATAACTGAGGTATCCTTAGGAAAAGATCAGATGAGATTCTTAGGCTCAATCAACAAGAGCCCAAGCTCGAAGTTATCTCTCTGTTAGGTATAAGCTCTGTCACTGCATTTCTGTTAAATATTCTTCTGTTGTATCATGCTATGGCTGACGGATAGAGAATATCTATCCTGAATTTGGGTATGTTTCTCAATTAGGGAGTTCCTGCAATTACTTTATGATGCAAGTGTTCATTCCTAAATTATTGCAAATAATGAAATGAGGAAGGAGCAGTAAATTTTGATTTTCCCAATTAACTCTGTGCTTTTGCTTTGCAAAAGCTTAAAATTTTAAGTATATGAACAACGCATACCAACTTTCATATAGTCAATATGCAAAGGGTAGTCTCCCAGGAAAAGTAAATAAATTCACCTAAAAATAGTATCACATACCTTTCAAGTCCCAAGATGGAGTAATGATGTGAAAGTACATATTTTCCAGTTTCAGGAGCTCTCCTAAAATTTGAATTAGGTTTGGTGTCTCTCTGTGATGAGTCAGTTTTCCAATACCAATCCTCACGCTGAAAGTGATGGTGATATTGACCAGGACCATATTCTGTCCATGTTTCATAGCTCTTCCTCTTGTTTCGTGCTCTATTGAACACATTTTGCATTCGCTTTATTCGCTCCTATGAAGTAAATGAAAAGCAGACATTAAAGAACTAATGTTTTAGATGGAAGATAATACATGAGTCTAGTCTCCATGATATTGCAATGCTCAGCGACAAACGGATAGAATACATTGAAAATTTTAGATCATTGATATATAAGAAGACCAAAAACTAATTCCAAGAGTTCGTCACAGATCCCTATAAATATAGGCAACAAGGTGAAACTAAACCGATAGTGGAAAAAACATCCATAAAGGAGGAAGAAAAGGGACACAAAAGGCAAAATATTTTAGTCCAACAAATATGTGTCATGTGTTTACAAAGCGTAACTTGAGAAGAAGTGAATGAAAAATTTGACATATTGTCAGCATTTATGCCTTGGAGTGAGGCTTTTTGCAAGCTAAATGTTTGCATGCACCTCATCAAACAACAAATAATCTCACCAGTCGCTCCATTTCATCTTCATGCTCTTCTTGCATTCGCCGATAATATTTTTTCCATGCTTCCTCCTTAAAACTTGAACGACCAGTAGAACCCCACCATGAAAAATATGAACGTGATCTACTCAACTTCAACACATAAGACCAACAAAATAGCATAATCAGTTCAAGTATTCAATTATAGAATAAACAAAATTTCAACATGTACAATACAATATGGGTTTTCACCAAAAAAGCATTCTAAATTTCAACAATGATATTTCCTAAAATCAAAAAGTTTAGAGCTAAAACCAATAAGGGATGACCAAAGAAACATGGAATCACCATTTCATACCTGAGAATACACCCAATCAATTGTATGACGAAGTTGGCCAGCCTGCAAAATGACTTCACATATAACACATAATGATACACCAAAGCGTACAAACAATGCAGCTTTAGATATTCTATAAAAAGTGAAAACAACTGAAATTTTTTTATTTCCAATAAGCACAACAAGGATAATATTTGGCAACACTACTTCAGAAGAAAGAAGGAACACAAAAGAAATAGAAGCTTATCGTTTTATTATTAAAAAAACAAACTATCAAGTGGCAAACAAGGGAGTCTTTCACTAGTTGCAATTTCTCAGAAACAAAAGTCTCTCCAGAGAAAACTGAATGACAGAGGGAAACCAAATTATTCTCTCATCCATAGCAAACTAGAAAAAGATGCAATAAAAGATTACTCTGAGAGACTTGTTGATTTAAGATGACAACACAATCAAAAGAATTGCTATCAGCATCAAATTAAAAGTCTGAATCACAGTATACCCAAATCAAACCAAATCTCTTGTTTTGGAAGCCAATATCGAGTTAACCCATCAATTCTGGAATAACATATTAATCATTCGACTAAATTTGCTTCTTTTTTTTTGCGACGTTTGATATAAGGTACCACTTGATGCCTGTACTTCCATTTGAAATTTAAGGTTGTGATTTCCCCAATGTTTTCCAGTTCTGTGGTAGCTTAAGGTGAAGGGCTCATAGATTGAGGCAAATTTCATACCAGCTTTGCTTGCCTGTTTAATTTTGCTATTAGTAAGCAGAACCGGTTATGCAAACTCATATGGATATAGATGAAACAAGTTCAAATGCCCTTGAGGATGAGAACCAGAAACGAAAATTAATGCCCCCGGCTCTTGCCACTAGGGCAAGGAATGTTTGTCAAATAAGTGAAGAGGTATGAGTGAGCATCAGCTTTAAAAAGCTCGACTTTTCGAAGCTTCATGGTAATAAATCAGACATCTAACTTGACTTTCTCATCATCTGCTCAATCAAATCCTCTTCCTCGTTCTAAATATCAGAAAAATTGAAAAAAAAATTAAAAGCAAACTAATTAACTAATCAAGGGTTTTGAAATGCCCCGTCCCCTGCCCCAATGCTGGCCACCAACAGTTTCTCATTTCGGAAAGGCAAAGGAGAAGCGGTAATCTTATAGAAGCAAGGAAACCAAAGAAATGATGAGAAAGACGAGAACCGAACGTGAACATATGGACAACTTTCTTTATGTTATGAACAACTTTTTACATGAACACTAATTAATCAACTCAGTTAGGAATTTCAACCATCAAAAGACAGTGCTACAGAAGACAAAAATCCAACTAAAAACAAAGAACTTTGCAACGCAAAAAGAATGAAAATTAACTAGAATTGAATAAAATTCAGCCGTCGAAAAGGCAATAGCTACATACAGCAATGGTGGTGGCAGTGGCACCGACTAAACCGAAGAGGGCAAGCGTCCACAGCTTCGACCCTTCTTGTTCATTTTCCGGCTGGGACCTGCCTTTCTCCTGCCATGGATTGCCGGCACTGTCGTCATCTTTCTTCGTAGCCATCGGATTTATTCGGCAAGTCTCCACCCCGCCAGCAAACCCAGAAGGGCAAGGACCATTTTATTGGTTCTTGGAGTAATTCAACCAGACCGGGAAGAGAGAGCTCCGATTCTCGAATCCGTTACACCCGCCGAAATGCCGAAGGGACGACGACAGAGACGACCAGCACAAGTGGTGGTTGGTCGCACGTGGACCTGGATTTTTGCAGCTGAAAATTTGGGCTACCCTGTAAAGCCCACTGCAGAAACATATCTTTACTCGAATGGGTCGGTATTTCACCTTGGCCCATTAGCTTCTTTTTTGTTTTTGTTTTGGTAAATTGGACTTTTGCTTTCAAAATTAGATGAAACTCTAATCCATTTAATGAAGGCTTTTCATAAATTATTAGGGGCCTTTTTTGATTGGTGGAGAGTCAGGGAAAGAAAATAAATTTTCTTAAAATTTTTTAATTTTTACTATTTGGTGCAGTGGAGAAAGAAAAACTAGGATAAAAATTGAAAGAATCTAGATGAAAATTTGACCCAAAATTTTTTTACTCATCAACTCATAGATTTTGGGAAAAAATTAGTATACTAAAAACTTAAGTTTTGTTACTATTACTACCACTATCATTGTCACCACCTCCATCGTCATCGTTACCACCACCATTGTTGCCGCCACCACCACCACAGCTGTCATAATCACTGCTGTCATCACCACCCCTACCACTGCTATCATCATCACCACCACTACTACTACAACCACTACTACCATTGTCACCACCATCTCCGCCACCATTGCCTCTGTCGCCGCCACCACCACCACTGTAGTCACAACCACCACCACAGCTACCACCACCGTTACCACCATCGCCACTACCACCACTGTCGTCGTCAATTTTTTCAAACATAATTTGTGCAACCAAACAATGGAATTTTTTTAAGAATCTCCAGTTTCTCTTTCACCTGGATTAACTTTCTCTTTCCCTTTCTTCCAATTTCCACCAATCCAAACAGATCCTAGATGAATTAAATTTATTTGGAGACAACACGATGGATCATATATGAAAATATAACTAAGACTTTAAGAATTGAGATGAAGCTCTAATGAAGGATCATGATGGGGATGGACTAAAATAATGTACTGTCCCTGTTTTATATTAGAGTTTTTTCCATATTGTCTGGCCGAAGAATACAAAATTTCATATTCCCTGAATTTTAAACACAAATGTCATATTATCTGTTTATGGATAAAACTTCCCTAAGGTTTCCCACTATCCCACATGTTATAATAAATGAACACTATAGCAGTGTTGTGTCGTTATATTCCGATGTGCAGGGATTCATCGGCGGCTATAACAGAAGTCGCCGGCAGGAGGTGACCAACAGTGACTCCCTGGCAAGATTTGTTGTTCATTAAAAAACAGTTTTTTGACACCCCAAAAGTTGTTTGAGGTCTCCAAAGGCTGCATTTCACAAATTCAATCACCCTTTTACAACGATTGTGGATAGGATTGGAGAGGTAGGTAATGATGACATGTATATAGGTGAAAATGTACGGTTAATGAACATTGATCCATTAGTGAGATTCGGGGAGTTGCTGCTTCAAGTGAAATTGTCGTCAATGGTATTGTCACTTTGAAGTATTTAATTCCATCTTTACAATTATCCATGATATATGAATTAGATGACAATGATAACCTGCAATCAGTGTTCTCCATTCATAAGAAGGCAAATAAGGAGGTGTTATCATTGAATGTCGAGACGAAAGAACCCGACAACTGTGACAAATCACCATCCATAGAAAGGAACCAAACAATTAATAGAGCTAAATCATCGGTCATAATGGCTTAGCCTAGCTCTAATGTCGGATTATCAACTGGAGTCCATGAAACACAGTTCACATTTGAAACTATTAGGTAACAATGAAACTTTAGATTACACGAGATTGATCTTTATTGTGTACTCGAGCACACGATATCGACCATATCGTGTTACATTCAAATCATATCGTGTGAAGAAAGAAACACAATTTATAATATATCACATTAGTAATGATATGACATACACATATGATATATTAATAATGATTTTCAACATAGATGTAATAACATGACATGCATTTCTATCGTGGTTTCGGTAACACAATATGAATTATAAGCATGTAACCGAATACACGATATGAAGTTATGTTGTATTTTTATTAACATGATAATATCTAATGTGGATTGGGAGAACCGTGAAACTTGCCCTCAACGAATCTATGTCAATCTTCTTTCACCAATCCAATGACTATAGAACCTGGGATAGAAGTTAATCAGAATATATCAGGGGAATTGTTGCCAATGATAGGTGCGACAATAATTTTATTTGATAACTATGAACCTCTATACAACCCTTGTAATTACGATGGTGAAAAATTTAAAGAAATGTGGGGGTGAAAATTAGTGGAACGATATTTGATATAGTTGACGTGGAAAGTATGTTTGACCACAAAGAATTCGGAAACAACGAAGTCCCCAGTAACTTTGACATTGAGGTGGAGGCAAAGTGAGAGACATTCAATGATCTAAACCTATTGGAACCGAATATTAGTGAAGGCCAGCTAATGACTAGCAGTTTACAAGTAAAGGATTACCAAAAGCTCATTGAATTAGATTAATCGATCGAAGGCTTATTGAATCAGTTTTGAGTCCAAAAAGGACATGATTTTGTTTTGAGTTCCTTTGAGAACTTGGTACCTCCCCGGGTTGAGAAGAGTTGAATGTTATATGTGTGTTATTTGATAACTTATCTAGACCCTAAGAATCCAGGATGGTATGTCCAGGTGCATTGGCTTACCATGTATTGTGTTTGGGACTTCAATCTTGATGAGCAGTAGTGCTTAGGACTTCGGTCTTGATGAGCAAGTGTGCTTGGGGCTTTGTCCTTGATGAGCATTCGTGCTCGGGGTTTACAACCTTGATGAGCAGTTTACTCGAGGTTTTGACCTTGATGAATGGTTTGTTTCTCTCAATTTGTGAGATATTCACATTTATAGTTACATGTGTATGGAATATTTTGCCCTTTAACATAGGTTGTGTAAGGTAAATAAAGCTTATGTTACACTTGAGATTATGGTATGAATTGCATGGTTATGCAGGATTGTGTGTATGGTTAATACACTTGATGTTGTAGGGTGAATGTTTTCATTGAGAAATAGATATGCATGATATGTTTATGTTAAGAAATTATTCCTACAGGATGTGATTATGATAATGAGTTCACATGTTTATACATGCGGTATATGATGCACCCCTCTTTGTTTGTGTTTTGTTTTGGGGCAGCATGTCGTGCTATGTAGGTTGATCTGATGGTAAGCATGTGGTTGGCGATGATCCTTAGAAGGAATTGCATAGATATTATGGGTTTATGATTGCTTTGATAACATGTTATGTTGAGACCATTATATACTTGACTATACTTCACACTTCTATGTAGCCAATGTTGGCTTAGACTCTTATTAGCCATTTGTAGGCTGAGACTTATACTTTAGCCATGTGTGGGTTATTTTATGACTAAGTTTGCAGGTATGTATGTAGACTAGTGTTTAATTAGTAGTCATTTATTGCTCATTTTGCTTTTGTACAAAGGGTACATGCGCAACTCCGTAGTGTTCTACCCAATGATAGGTTAAGTCTTCTGCAATCCAACTATACTTCATCCACCACATGACACTACCTCCTAGGACCGGGTTCAGTTTGGGGGTGGTGTGCACTGGGGCATAACAATTATAGCCACATAAACTAAGGGTATGATATGAAATAGGATCATGGTCTTCTAGCTATTCAAATATGGGAGTTATTTTTATAACAACTCCCTTGGCCTAAGAGTTAGGTTCAAATGGATCATAGTATAAAAAAATGAATGATCCAGTGCAACTCAATATAGGAGGTCTCAATTATCATGTAAGTCAAGTTCTCAACCACTTGGGTATATGAGCCTATGAGAGTTCGATTTATAACATGGATGGAGTTGGGTGTTGGCTTAAGAAAAGGGTTGAAGTTTGAATCATGGTAGATTATAATCTAGTGATGATGGTTGGACTCCTAGATGTAGCTACCAAGTCTTAGAGACCTTGTGTAGTATACACTTAAGTGAGGCCCGCTAGACTCTTCAGTGTTGCCACAATGTTAAAGTGATTCTTTAATTTGACTTGCATTCATATGATGATTGTTTATGATATTTGAAATGACGTTATATTGTCATTATATGTGATTTCTGTTTAGCCATCCTACTTGGTATATTCATATATTCAGCATTCATGTGATGTAGGTACATTATAGGATTAAAGTTCCTTTAGGAATATGGTTGTGCAATCAGGAAAATGTTGCTAGGCAACTTCACATGTATAAATATTATCTTATTTAAAGGTAGATAAATCTAGGCACATGAGTGCTAATTTATTTATGTTTGTGCATGTCAAGACATTTAAACATAAGCTCGGGTAACACCATGTCTAATTAATGATGTGATTTGACCTTGATCACTACTTTACTTTGCTTTTGTATTTGTATGTTCGAAAAATAAGTGGCTCACACCCCAAAATATCATGGAGGATGTCTTGAAAAAAGTTTTTTAGAAAAATGTTTCCCCTATTTTATTCATGAAAAAATGAATTTGAAAATCTTGGGGCATGACATCCACCATCGACTTTGCCACTAAATGTCATGTCTACCACTGACTCTACTTCTAAGTGACAGTATCTCCCTTAATATTAATAATAAACTATCTCAACAAACTAAATAGATAAATAAAAAAATAAAATAAATTTTAAATGAATGATTGTTGACTGTCAACTTCTAACTATTGATTGTCATATCATATGATGTCAGAGACCAGCTTCTTCTCCGGTACTAGTAACTTCCTTCTTCTTCGAAGTTCATGATTCCTTTTACCGATGTGTGACAATCAACAATTGATGTATACAGTTGGCAATTGTGTGTTTAAAATTTGTTTTATTTTTCTGACACCGGCTTCACTACCTCTGCCACATTTGCCATTGACTACCATCTCCACTTTATTTGCCTTCGCCTTCATGTCCCCCTCCACCATCTCCTCCTCCTCCTCTTCCCCCTCTCTATCCTCTTCCTCCTCCCATCCTATCAATCCTCCTCCCCTTCTCCTCCTCAATTGCCTCCTCTTCCTCCTTCCTAGATTTGATAAGATCGGCCACAAACTAGTCGACAATGCTATTGAAAATTTATTTTTTTCTCCATAAGTTCAAATCTTAAAAAATAACCCATAAACATGTTAAACTACTCAAAACCAAGAATGAGTTTTATTATTGCTTGATTATGAGCTTTTTTCAACACCAAACAAACCTTGCAATTACAATCGACAATCGATAGCTGATAGGCAGATTTATTACAATAAAGGGAAAGTAAGGCAACATTTTGAGTGGCAATATCTTCTTCATATTTACAATGAGCTATATCAACAAATCAAATAGATAAATATAAAAATCAAAGAAAATTTTAAACACACATTTGTCGATTGTCCCACATCAATAAATAGTGAGAGAGATATTGCCACTCAGAATGTTGGCTTACTTCATTCTTATTGCAATAACTATGCTTGTTGACTATCAACTACAAATACGAGATTTTCTTGGTATTGGAAGAATATCAGAATCAAGTATAAATAAAACTCACTCTTAGTTTTGAGTAGTTTAACGAGTTTATCGGTTCATTTTTTAATATTTAACCTTGTAGAGAAAAATAATAATAGCTCTGCTTGCTAGTTTGCAACTGGTCTTGTCAAATTCTGGGAAGGAGGAAGAGAGGGCAACCGAGGAGGGGAAGGGGAGGATAGAGAGGAGGGGAGGAGGAGAGAAGGAGGAAGGGAAGGGGAGGAGGTGGTGGCAGCAGAGGGTAAAAGGAGATGGTGGAGGAGGAGTTGAAGGCAAAGGTGGATGAAGAAGAGACAATGACAAAGACAACGGAGTTGGTGTCAAAGGTGATAGAATCAGTGGCACAGGCAGCTGAGTAGGCGGCAAGTTGGAGTTAAAGCTATTGGCAAAGGGAAGTAGAGGGTTGATGGAGGTAAAAATATAGATTTAGGGGAGAGGTATTTTAAATAACTCATGCCACATGTGTAGGGGTTCACATATACATAACCATCTTTCGTATTATAAAATTGGTGACATTTTGTGTATTATGGGGCTATTTTTGCAAATCACTTGTTAAAAATCATAATCTATAATTCTCATTATATACCTTGTATAAGAATTGTGTTTAGTTTTGAAAAGGATGCAATTTTTTGGACCTCATTCTTCGCTTAGTAGCACCCATTACTGAGTGTATCCCATAATTTCATAGTAACACCTATTACGAAGAAAAAATGCCACTTAATGTGCGATCAATTGGATACACAAGATTGATCAATCACATAGGCCGATCGATCACATAAGTTGTGCAAAGCAATCAATCGCCAAGGCTATTGTGATCATTGATGTTAGTTATTTTTTGATCAATTGAAGGAGGAAGGAGGGACAAGTAGGAGGGAAGGAGGAGGGGGGTCTCCCAAGTGCATGGAGGTGTTGCTCAGTAACACCCCATGCTAAAAAGAAACCTATGTAACCAACTTGTAGGGGGTGTTACTGAGCAAAAAATGGGGTCTAAGAAGTTACACCCTTTTGAAAATGAGAACATTATAATCTTAGATATACAAATCAAAGCACTAAATCATGCAAAAATTACATGTGGCTTAAACTATGATTATGAGAAGTCAACTCTAAGATTAGCGAAAAAATAAATAGCAAGTAGTGATGAAAAAGCAACAAACTGAATAATGAAAAGCAAACAACAAATCCCAAACAACTAACAATAAATCTATAATTGAGTAGCAAATAACAAACAATGAACTATTTACTACTAATACTAATTTTCATGACCGTGGACTTGAAGAAGTTTATTTCTATATCTTTGATGTGTTGGATTTGTCTTTTTAATATATATGACATATAACAATTTGATAATTAAATTCAATTCTTATAAAGTCTATAGAAAACCAGAGCAATTCACAAAATCTAGTTGAATTCTAATTATTATAATTTGAGCTACACAAATCCAATTTATTTCATATTTGATGAGTTAGGTTTTTGTCTCAAAGATCTTTTTTTCAATGGAATTGTTTCTAAGGTCTACAACATCATATATTGGGAAGCATTTTTCATGCTCCCTCTTGAGCTGCTAACGTGTACTAGCGGGTGCACCATCGATCTTGAAATCGGATGTTTTAGGTGTTCCTTACGCTCGACTCACTGTCAGAGCGGAATATAGTTTTTGTTTCCTACTCACACAAGCCCATATTCTTGCTTTTTCTATCAATCTCTAAATTTGATCTTCCTCCCCAATCTGAAATTATAGTCCCGGTATAGATAGAAATTACGTTATGGTCAAATTCTGAATGATAATAAATGTCGGGACTCTTTTCTTATCCTTTGTAATTCTTTCGATTTGATCTCTGATTGTGATTGTATGACCAGACAAAGTTGTACCCTTCGCTCGATGAGAAAATGGGTGAGATTCTACAGGATCAAACCTATGGGACTTAAGTAATGATGGAAGGGAATAAAAAGAAAAGAGAGGGAAATTTTCATAACTAATCGATTGAGCAACAACTCATAGACTACCTGAAAAGGAATATTTATTATTCGATCCATATCTTGACATAAGAAGTCCAATAGAAGCAATACTAGAAATGACAATTTATAAAAAAACACATATACCAAGATCGACTAGAACAAGGTAATAACTAAAAGGAATTACTGGATAACTTAGTAAAATGGATATGACTGCTATGGATGGCCCAATACTAAATAAACGAATATCCCCCTAAATGGGAGGATTTACTACAAGGGATTATAAATTCTACCATTTTTACCCATTAGGACTATCACAGGCGCAGAGCTTTCCCTGGTGTCCACACCCGTGATGGCCTAACTGCAACGCGCAACCAACAACCTACTCTCGCGACCTTCCCTCTCGTATGCACAAGGAAAATAAGCAACCAGCCAACACAACCGTCTCTAGTGCAAAGGGGCTCCACCCAATGCTATATAATCACAATCCATCGGTTACAAAGACAGAGAGAGGGCCGGGGCTGACAAGCCAAGTTGCTGCAGATAGCACTCTCTAGTTCATCCTCAACACTTCTTTGTTAGCCATGGCCGCCCCACCCTCTTCCTATAAATTGTAACAACCCGTCTTCTGGTTATGCTTAACCCGGGGGGGGTTAAGGGTAATTTGGTAATTTAAGATCAGGGTTACAGGGTTTAATTAGGTAAAATCTCTGTATCTGGGTAGAGCTCGAAGTAACGAGCACAATGCACCCAAGAACACTCAAAACGGAGGTCAAGAACGAAAGTTACGACCTCGGGAAATGTGCCACATGGGCGGGACCCACTTTAAAAGTGCGAGATAACCTACCCATGTGGGGTCTAGTTTTGAAGGGCTCGTCAATACGAGTCCATCGGTACTAAGAACGTACGATTCCGACTTCGGGATAAAAAGTTATCGCGTTTTGAAGTTGGAATTGTGTTTAATTAAAATAATAATAAAATATTCAGAAAAAGACAGAATAGCTGACGTCATCCAGCCGAGTCGAGCCGAGCCGGAGCCGAGCCGCGTCAGAGCCGAGCCGCATAGCCGCGGGTCGCGCGGCGCCGCGCGATCGCGGCCGTCCGTGCGACGCGCGCGGGTCCCACGACGAATTTTGCATCTGAATTGTTATTATTTAAAATTATTGTTCTAAATATTGGTTTGAAATAGATTTCAATTTTCGATAGGAATTAATTTGATATTTTGTTTCAGTGGTGATACTTGATTTAATACGACTTCCGATATTGAACTTTCTGTTTGATATATCTGCAATTGAATATAATACAAACCTTCTGCTAGATCGAATTTGATGGGGAATTATGTGTGCGTGCGTTGCGTTAGATTCCCAATGGACTCCGATTTTATTCTGATTTATAAATTGAAATTATGTTTTGTATGTGTGGTATCTGATTTGAATTGAACTCTGATTTTAATACGAACTACAAAGTTATAAATTTTAATTTTGTTAAGAATGGTTTAACAATTTTATTCTAAAATCAGTTGTATTAATTTGTTTTAAAATCCTATTTTTCATATGTTACATCAAAATTCCAAGGGACTCCAAATTTGTGAATTTTGATGACTTGAAATTTTAATCTGTCCATATAGTATCGGACTTTATCTGAATCTTGATTTTTATAAATTTTAATAAATCAAAAATATCTGTTCTGAAAATATATTACATAATTATTTTAGTAACTTAAATTTTAAATAGTCTGTCAAATTTATGATAGTAGAATTACCAAGGATTAATCATCAAACACCCGTGATATGGAAATTGGGGTTAGTGTATAGAGACAATTTTTTTTTTTAACTTCAAGTTTGATTTGGAATTTTGTTCTGAGTACCATGTTAACCGGGATTATATGTTCTGATTTAAATGTGCAAAATTTGTTTACTGTCATACGTTTTGATATCTGATGAAATACCTCTAAAATATATATATATATATATATTTTTTTTTTCTGTCAGATGGCTTGATTTTTTTTATTAATATATAAAAGAACTCTATGAAAAAAGTCCGAATGATGTCTAATATATTTTCCGTCTGATATTTTCAATTCTGAATGATTCCGAGAAAAGATTCTGAGTAACAACTACTTCTGATAAAAATTTCTGCTCTGATGCGTATACTGATACGCGAGTGCTTGCACTCTCTGGATACCCACCGAGAAAAATAATTGGTTCTGGCATGCACACGGGTGTGGAGCATCATGGGAAAGCTCCTCACTTTCTGAGCTCCTTGTTACCCCATGAGTACGAGGGGAACGCCGTTTGGTATCACGGCTCTGGTTTTCTCGTCATTCGGACGAACCGACAAATTGTGCATCTGTTTCTGCAGCAAAATTGTTTCTGAATGAGTCTTTTCTGATAAATGATTTTCTGAAAAAGATTATAATCATTTTCATATATTTTTGCTTAAGCATTATTTTAGATTTTAACTCAACCCACAGTGTAGGGGGTTTTAAATTCTAAATTTATGCTTATTACACATGTTTTTCAGAAAATACGATATTGGAAAAATAAGTTATACATACTGCATTATGTTTTGAATATATGCACTTTCTGGGTAGTTTTAGGGTAAAACCTAAAAGTATCAGTGCACTCTCTGTCTGGATACCCACCGAAAAAATCGGTTCTGGTGCATGTATATAGGAGTGGAGCATCATGGGAAAGTTCCTATCCTTCTGAGCCTCTCGCTACCCCGTGAGTGTCGAGGGGAACGCCGTTCGGTATCACGGCTCTGTTCTACCCGATCTATCTAATCTGTCTTTTTCTATATGTTCTGTCTGATCTGTTTGATTTGTCTGTTCTATTTGATCTGTTTGATTTGTCTGTTCTATTTGATCTGTTCAAATCTGTCAAATCTGTTTGATCTATTTGTTCTGTCTGATCTGTCCGTTCTAATCTATCTATTCTATCAATTCTGTCTAATTTGTTTGATCTGATCTGTCCAATTTGTTTGATCTGATCTGTCCGTTCTGTTTAATATATCGGATTTGTCTATTTATTCCATTTTGTGTAATCTATATGTTCTGTCTGATATGTTTATCCGTTCTGTTTGTTATAACTGCTATGTTCATTATGTTCGTTTTGTCTATTATGTATGTTTTGTCTGATCTGTTGTTTTGTCCATTTTATTCTGTTTGTTCTGTTTGACTGATGTATCAGTTATGTCCTATTTGTTTGTTTTATCTGCTATATATCTGATCTATTTGATCCATCTATTATATCCAATCATTTTGTTCGGTCTGATCTAGTTGATCTGTCTGAAGTTTCTAATATGTCTTATCTATCCGTTCTATCTGTCTGATATGTCAGTTATGTCTATTCTGTCTGATATGTCAGTTATGTCTGATCTATCAGTTTTGTCAATTCGGTTTAATCTATATAATCTATCTGTTCTGATCAATCTATTATGTCTTTTCTATCCGTTCCATTTGTTTTGCCAGATGTGTCTGATATGTATATTCTGTCTGATCTGATCTGTTTATTTGATCTGACAGACCCGTCCATTCTATTTAATCTGTTTGTTCTTTTCTGATCTTGACAAATTATCTGACTTTGAAAATACTATTCACTTTCTATTATCTGATATAAATTATCAGATTTTGATTGTGTGATTTATCAGGTGATTTAATTCTGACAAATTTTGGATTGATTTATCTGTTATGATCTGATTCACTCTATTTCCGGAAAAAAAAAATTACTTATCCGATGTTATAAATCCATTCTGATGTGAGTTATCTGCATTTCAAATAGTTGAATTTTATCCTAATCATAAGTTGTCAGATTATGTTTCTGAAGGGTTGCCAATAGAGTTCAATAACCCTATGTTGCTATATTATGTTTAAAGTATTTTCTTTGATCCTGTTTCTAAAATGGTTTACTCTGATGAGTTTTATCTGATAAGTTATCAGATTATGATATGTTTCTGAATGTTATCTCTGGTTATAAATTTACCGGATTCATGTTTGTTATTTGATTAACGGTCGACATTCTTGTCAATTTTGTATTTTGACAAGTATGTTCAGGAGAATTGCGGGGACGCAATTCCTTTAAGGGGGGAAGAATGTAACAACCCGTCTTCCGGTTATGCTTAACCCGGGGGGGGTTAAGGGTAATTTGGTAATTTAAGATCAGGGTTACAGGGTTTAATTAGGTAAAATCTCTGTATCTGGGTAGAGCTCGAAGTAACGAGCACAATGCACCCAAGAACACTCAAAACGGAGGTCGGGAACGAAAGTTACGACCTCGGGAAATGTGCCACATGGGCGGGACCCACTTTAAAAGTGCGAGATAACCTACCCATGTGGGGTCTAGTTTTGAAGGGCTCGTCAATACGAGTCCATCGGTACTAAGAACGTACGATTCCGACTTCGGGATAAAAAGTTATCGCGTTTTGAAGTTGGAATTGTGTTTAATTAAAATAATAATAAAATATTCGGAAAAGACAGAATAGCTGACGTCATCCAGCCGAGTCGAGCCGAGCCGGAGCCGAGCCGCGTCAGAGCCGAGCCGCAGAGCCGCGGGTCGCGCGGCGGCGCGCGATCGCGGCCGTCCGCGCGACGCGGGTCCCGCGCGATCGCGCGGGCCGACCGCGCGACGCGCGCGGGACGCGCGGCGAACGCGTGCGTCGCGCGTCAGACGCGCGGCGCGGCAGCGCTCGCCGCGCCCGCCGTGATGGCGCGCGCGTCACGTGCGCCGACCATTTTTTCGGTCCACTCACCGTGTGACACGTGGCACGCGTCTGTGCGCGTGTATTCCCTTTCTTCTGTCCGCTCGCACGCCCATCTCTTATAAATAGTTCATTCCGTTCAGTTTTCCGGAGGAGTTTCGGGAGTCATTCTGCGTCCGTTTTCTTCCGTTCAAAATGCGTTCCTAGCTAAATCGAGGGTGCTCTACGCAATGGAAGTGTCAATTTTTCAAGTTAGTAACTCTATATAGGGGAAACGTCCCGGGCCAAGGGGAGGTTATGTCCGCCGCCTACGGGCGCAAAAAGGGTAAAATATCTCCGGGTAAGGGGAAATTCTCCCACATTTTCTCATCTTCCGTTCTTCATTTATTACTCATTTTAAATCCGATTAGAGTCGTTTAAGAGGCCTTCCTAGCTAATTCGATGGTGAGCAATGCAATGGAAGCATCCACTCCTCGAATTATCAATGTTTTGTGTGAGAAACATCCCAAGGGTAAGGGGAGGTTCTGCCCGTTGCCTATGGGCACGGGAAGGGAAAAGTGTCTCGGACAAGGGGAGGTTCTATCCGCTGCCTACTGGCACTGTGAAGGTAAAATGTCTCCGGGTAAGGGGAGGTTCTGTCCGCTGCCTACAGGCGCTGTGAGGGTAAAGTGTCTCCAGGTAAGGGGAGGTTCTGTTTTTCGTCTACGGACGCAAAAAGGGTAAAGTATTCAGAAGTTACAGAAGGTTCTGGCCGCAGTCTCCGGATCAGAAAGGGCAAACGCTCTAAAGAAACGAGCAACTCCGAACATCGCCACTTTCGAAATTGGAGGGGAGTACGCTTTCCTGACCTTCTAGTTTAATATGCTTTATATGACTGCACATCTTGATTTATTCTGTTGTGATCTGAAATGCTCTCTGCTATGATGTGACATACTCTGATCTGATATGACCAGTGTGGTCGGATATTATCTAATATGATCTGATATGATCCAACAGGTTCTGTAGTGTGTTCTGCCCCGCTCTATGATAGAGTGGGATGTGTGTTTTGTTAGTATTCTTCTCACCTCCGTGAGATGTGTGTTTTCTGATATATTGGCTTTCATTTAATTCTGATTACTGATAAGATTTCCGTTGGATTCCGAACGAATCATTTAGATATAACGTATACGTATTTTATCGTATATGATTTTCTGATGTTTGGTAAATGTATTAGCCATTAGGCAGAACTACGTTCGGATCCGATCGTATTGGAGTAACGTCAGAGATGGTATCCAATATGTACGTAGGCAACCAACGATAAAATAACGTTGGCCCGATCCAAATTAGTTATAAAATTAGGTTTATCCTGATCTACGCACAATGGAACGTTAAAGCTCCATAGTGCGCATATGAACGTTACGACTCTCGCACTCAGAGTCTGCAGCTCCTGGTCAGTCGGTTTTTAATTTTTCCGCTAATTTTTGACACTCCGATTGTGTCTTCCGATCTAACCCCCGGTCCGGGTCAGGTGGTGCGGGTCGGGGTGTTACAGAATGGTATCGGAGCATTACTCTGTCTGCGAGAGAGAAATTATTTTAAAATATATTTTGAGGTGTTTCAAATTCCAATTTTTAAATTGGAATTTCTTTGTAACGAATGTATTTTTGGATTTAATATAAAGTTCGACTGTGATTTTGCCATTTTGTACATATGTCATCGGCTTTATGACAAATTGTTATTTTCAATGTGTTGTTCTGCATTTATGATATCAGAATTAAAATAACCTCTGATTATGTTTTTACCATTCCACCTGCATGTTAACGGAAAAAAAAAATCCTAAATGTTAGTCTTGCGTATGTAACATTGGAATTAAGGATAATTCCGATCGTGAACCTCCATTCTCTACGACTGATTTCAGATTTAATGCTTACTCTGATATTGAATTTTATTTCATACGTGTGACATCATATTTAATGCCAACTCTCATTTTTGAATTTTATGTTACACATATATTATATCGGATTCAAGAAAAATCCCGATTGTGAACCTTTTATTATTTATTTGTGATACGGGATTTGTGGATTCCAATTTTTGAACTTCTGCATGTGTTATATCAGACTCAAGATAAATTCTGATTATGAGTTTTTGTGTTCTCCAAATGTTTTATTCGATTTTATACAAACTTTGATTTTTCGACTTCCGACTTTGAATTAGAAATAATTTTAAATTTCTATCTTGCAAGTAATTGCTGCTAACGACAATTTTATGAAGTTTGATTTCAAATCAGAAATAATTTGAATGTCTGAAGTTGTTACATAAGGATTTGGTGCGCCAATGCTTTTTATCAAAAGTTTAATTCTGAATCTACAATGATTTGAAAATTTTACATCGAATAAATTGTATCAGGTTTTGATTCGTAATTTTTATTTAGGAATGTGAGACATCGGAATTGCTCTCAACTTTAATATTTATAAAATATGATTCATTTACTTATAAGTAATTTAGAATTTCCGTTCGATTTGTATTGTAGCAAATTGATATTACGAATTTCGCATCTGAATTGTTATTATTTAAAATTATTGTTCTAAATATTGGTTTGAAATAGATTTCAATTTTCGATAGGAATTAATTTGATATTTTGTTTCAGTGGTGATACTTGATTTAATACGACTTCCGATATTGAACTTTCTGTTTGATATATCTGCAATTGAATATAATACAAACCTTCTGCTAGATCGAATTTGATGGGGAATTATGTGTGCGTGCGTTGCGTTAGATTCCCAATGGACTCCGATTTTATTCTGATTTATAAATTGAAATTATGTTTTGTATGTGTGGTATCTGATTTGAATTGAACTCTGATTTTAATACGAACTACAAAGTTATAAATTTTAATTTTGTTAAGAATGGTTTAACAATTTTATTCTAAAATCAGTTGTATTAATTTGTTTTAAAATCCTATTTTTCATATGTTACATCAAAATTCCAAGGGACTCCAAATTTGTGAATTTTGATGACTTGAAATTTTAATCTGTCCATATAGTATCGGACTTTATCTGAATCTGTCCATATAGTATCAGACTTTATCTGAATCTTGATTTTTATAAATTTTAATAAATCAAAAATATCTGTTCTGAAAATATATTACATAATTATTTTAGTAACTTAAATTTTAAATAGTCTGTCAAATTTATGATAGTAGAATTACCAAGGATTAATCATCAAACACCCGTGATATGGAAATTGGGGTTAGTGTATAGAGACAATTTTTTTTTTTAACTTCAAGTTTGATTTGGAATTTTGTTCTGAGTACCATGTTAACCGGGATTATATGTTCTGATTTAAATGTGCAAAATTTGTTTACTGTCATACGTTTTGATATCTGATGAAATACCTCTAAAATATATATATATATATATATATATTTTTTCTGTCAGATGGCTTGATTTTTTTTATTAATATATAAAAGAACTCTATGAAAAAAGTCCGAATGATGTCTAATATATTTTCCGTCTGATATTTTCAATTCTGAATGATTCCGAGAAAAGATTCTGAGTAACAACTACTTCTGATAAAAATTTCTGCTCTGATGCGTATACTGATACGCGAGTGCTTGCACTCTCTGGATACCCACCGAGAAAAATAATTGGTTCTGGCATGCACACGGGTGTGGAGCATCATGGGAAAGCTCCTCACTTTCTGAGCTCCTTGTTACCCCATGAGTACGAGGGGAACGCCGTTTGGTATCACGGCTCTGGTTTTCTCGTCATTTGGACGAACCGACAAATTGTGCATCTGTTTCTGCAGCAAAATTGTTTCTGAATGAGTCTTTTCTGATAAATGATTTTCTGAAAAAGATTATAATCATTTTCATATATTTTTGCTTAAGCATTATTTTAGATTTTAACTCAACCCACAGTGTAGGGGGTTTTAAATTCTAAATTTATGCTTATTACACATGTTTTTCAGAAAATACGATATTGGAAAAATAAGTTATACATACTACATTATGTTTTGAATATGTGCACTTTCTGGGTAGTTTTAGGGTAAAACCTAAAAGTATCAGTGCACTCTCTGTCTGGATACCCACTGAAAAAATCGGTTCTGGTGCATGTATATAGGAGTGGAGCATCATGGGAAAGTTCTTATCCTTCTGAGCCTCTCGCTACCCCATGAGTGTCGAGGGGAACGCCGTTCGGTATCACAGCTCTGTTCTACCCGATCTATCTAATCTGTCTTTTTCTATATGTTCTGTCTGATCTGTTTGATTTGTCTGTTCTATTTGATCTGTTCAAATCTGTCAAATCTATTTGATCTATTTGTTCTGTCTGATCTGTCCGTTCTAATCTATCTCTTCCATCAATTCTGTCTAATTTGTTTGATCTGATCTGTCCAATTTGTTTGATCTGATCTGTCCGTTCTGTTTAATATATCGGATTTGTCTATTTATTCCATTTTGTGTAATCTATATGTTCTGTCTGATATGTTTATCCGTTCTGTTTGTTATAACTGCTATGTTCATTATGTTCGTTTTGTCTATTATGTATGTTTTGTCTGATCTGTTGTTTTGTCCATTTTATTCTGTTTGTTCTGTTTGACTGATGTATCAGTTATGTCCTATTTGTTTGTTTTATCTGCTATATATCTGATCTATTTGATCCATCTATTATATCGCACGGTTCATTCGCGCGGCAAGCCCGCGACCTGCACGCGGGTCCTCGCCGTGCGGTGTACCGCATGGCGCGTGGAACCACACGGCCCGCGCGACGCATGGTGGACACGCATCGCGCATCGTCCGGTCCCCTTTCCCTATAAATTCCGCCGCCATTTCATTTTTACTATTCACTTCCACCTCCAGTCAAAGCTTCTGACCCTCCGTTCTAAGCCGTTTTAAGTCCGATTCAACCCATTCAAAAGGCGTTCCTAACTAAATCAACTGTGCCGGACGCTGTGATAGGGCCAGATTTTCAATACAAGACTTCTACAAGCACAAAATTTCTACTCCAATTTTAAGGTAGGAAGTCTTAAACTCTAAATTTATGCTTTGCGTGTACACCTTGTTTTTATGGACCATTTTTGGTTAATCATAGGTCTTTTCTTAGGTATTAGACATGTGCATATAGGTATGGAGTATCATGGGAAAACTCCTGCCTTCTGAGCTTTCGATTGTCCCATGAGCATCGGAAGAACGCCGCTCAGTATCACGGCTCTGGATTTCTCGTCATCAAACGAACCGGTGTTTTCCGAATTGGTTTCTGAATCAGTTATGCACAAATTATCACTATTTGTTACTCAGCATTAAAATTAGATTTTAATTCGACCTACTGAGTATAAAAATACTCACCCACCTACAGACTCTGCAGGTAGTAAAACTAACCCGGAGGGGTCAACCGAAGAACTCTCTATTTAGTCTCTTTTAAATACTTTTTCAACCTCTGTAATTATTATGTTTTTAAGCTTGGCTTGTAATTCTGTATTATGATTGTTCTACATACAGTGTACTATGAACTGGATTCTAATTTTTGATTACGTTATATATTAATATTTTAGTTGTGCGTTAACTCCAAAAATTCTTATGTGTTAGACTGATTTATGTCTTTTTATCTGTACGGCGGACCGTCACGTTCGGTTTCATGTGCAATATAACATGTGCTGAGCGAGATAATAATTACGTGAATTATGACGTGTATTATTTCTGACAGTCGCCACCCTTGGTATCGGATCTTTATATCACATGTCAACCCGAAAACCACCACCGAGAAAAGACAAAAAGAATCGCAGTATGGCAGAATCCTCAAACAATTCAGACATTACCACAGCCTTTCCCCAGAATAGCGACGATGTTCAGGAGATAGTTAATATTCCTGACACACCTCTCTCTGTAGACGAGGTACTAAACATATCCGACTCAACCGTTGAAGTTGAGGACACATAAGAAGAGGATGAGCCATTAGAAGAGGACCTTGTGGAGGAGGACATATCTAGGGAGGAGGAGGACCCGTTGGAGGAGATCCTGTTAGAAGAGGACCCGGTGGAGGAGGACATATCTGAGGAGGAGGACCCTGTGGAGGAGGACATATCTGAAGAGGAAGACCCTATGAAGGAGGACCTATTAGAGGAGGATCAGGTGGAAGAAGGAAAATTGAAAGCAGATCCAATGGAGGATGAATACTTCTGGAACAGCATGATGATTAATATTCAGGAGGAGGGTGAGATAGTACAGAATGTGGGCGAAGAGCAGTTGATGGACGTCCAAGGAGGGGAAAATGTGATTAGGGGAGAAGGGGTGTATAACCCTATGAGAGATATTGATCTGAATGTCTTAACCCCGGAAGCGGAAGAAATGGCAGAAGCGGAGTGCGCAATGGAGAGATAAGGGAAAAGGAGTAGTATGGTACACAGACCAACTACCAGAAATCTGTATGCTATGCGAGCAGAGAGGGCATCACTTCTGTCAGTGCCCATGGTACACATTGCCACTGCCTGAACTATGCCCTATCTGTGAGAAAGACGGACATTACTTCTTCCAATGCCCTTATAAGAAATTTTTCCCTTGAATGCCTGAATGTGTAGTTTGCGCTTAAACGTTCTTTTGGGTGCTTTCTCAAGTGTAGTCAATACACTTCTTTTGAACGTTAGTCACATGACGTAAATAGAGTCTTTTGGCTTTACAAGTGTAGTCAATACACTTCTTTTGTACGTTTGTTGCTTAGAGTCTTTTGGCTTTTCAAGTGTGTTCTATAAACTTCTTCTGTACAAATGTAAATACGAGAATGGTTAAATATGTATGCACTTCTAGTTTACAAACATTTCTTGTGAATTTAAGGTTATTACGATCTGCCCAAAATGTCTTCTGACAAAGAAGTACAACTGTCTGATGATTCAGCCCAAGCCGAAAATACTACTCAAGACGCAGCAGTACCCAAAAATAACATGGATACTTTCCTTGACCTGATGATTTAAAGGATGACTCAACATTTACAGTCTCAAGGACTCCAACCCAGCCCTAATCATTTAAGTAACGCTAGGGAATTGATCGAAAGTAGTCATAATGAGAAGAATAATTTGCTTGAGCGTTTTAAGAAAATCGCTCCAGAATTTTCTAGAGTAGATGGACCAGAGGCTGCTGAAAAGTGGACGTTCGAAGTCGAACGAATTTTTAAGGCATTAAAAGTTCTAGAAGATAGGAAAGTGGATGTAGCCACTTTCGCTATGACAGGAGAAGCAGCTTTTTGGTGGCCATCAGCTGAACGGAATTTCTTTCCAAATAGAGGAAATATCAAGTGGGAAGAATTCAAAGAAGTGTTATACAACAAATATTTTCCGCCTCATGTTCAGGAGAAGAAAGAAAAAGAATTTCTGGATTTGCAACAAGGTAATATGACCGTCTTTCAATATGAAAACAAATTCGTCCAACTACAACGCTTCGCTCCTGAGATTTGCTTAACAGAGTTAAAGAAAGCCCAAAAATTTGTTAGAGGGTTACATAACGGGCTTCGTAGTCGAATAGTAGGATTTCAACCCACTACTTTGGCTAAAGCTGTGGAATTAGCTTCACTATTGGAACAAGAATATCAAGAATTTTTAGCAGAGAAAAAGGATCGTGGACAAGGAAGCCGAATGGAAGATCAAAAGAGAAAATTCACAGCCTCCAATCAATTCAATAACCAAAAATTTCAAAGAACCTCTGGACCACCGCCCCAAAGCCAAAAAGAGAGGAAATTCGAAAAATGCTCCAAATGCAACCGATTTCATCCATTGGGGATCTGTTACCTCACTAAGAGACGATGCTTCGCATGTGGGGACCCTGGACACCAGATTAAGGATTGCCCCAAAAAGAAGATCAAAGAAGAGATCAAACCGGAGCAAAAACCAAAGGCTCAGGGGCGAGTGTTTGCTATTACTACGGAAGAAGCTCAAACTTCAGCAGGAGTTATACAAGGTACACTTCTAATTTTGGATAGAGTTGCTAAAGTTCTAATAGATCCAGGATCAATGCATTCTTTCATATCATGTGATTTTGCTTTAAGTACAGATTATCCAGTTATAGAACTAGGATATATCTTAGAAGTGTCAACTCCTGTAGGAAAAACTATTATAGCTCAAAATTTTATGCAAGAGGTGCCCATAATCTATGACAACCAAAAATGGAAGGCTAACTTGATACTCTTAAGTATGAACGATTATGATGTCATCTTAGGAATGGATTGGTTAGCTAATAATGAAGCATTGGTGGACTGTAAGAAAAAGAAGGTAATATTCAATAATCAAGGAGAGGAATATACCTTCCATGGAAATAGAGAACCTTCAGGAGTATGCATTATTTTTGATGTAAAGGCACAACACTTGATATCTAGAGGGTGTCAAGCATATCTTGCCAATATAATATTGGAAGAATCATCTTCTCCCAAGATAGAGGATATTGAAGTTATAAGGAACTTTTCAGATGTATTTCCTGAAGATCTTCCAAAGGTACCACCAAAGAGAGAGATAGACTTTAACATTGATTTAATGTCAGATACAGAGCCTATCTCCAAGGCACCCTATAGAATGGCTCCTGTGGAACTAAAGGAATTAAAGAATCAATTGCAGGAACTATTGAGCAAAGGATTCATCCAACCGAGTGTCTCACCTTGGGGAGCTCCAGTCTTTTTTGTCAGGAAAAAGGATGGATCATTAAGACTGTGCATAAACTATAGAATGTTTAACTTAGTAACTATTAAAAATAAATATCCTTTACCCAGAATAGATGATTTGTTTGATCAATTACAAGAAGCAAAAGTTTTCTCAAAAATAGATTTAAGATCTGGATATCATCAGTTGAGAATACGGGATGAAGATATTCCAAAAATAGCATTTCGTACCCGCTATAGACACTATGAATTTTTAGTGATGCCATTCGGATTGACGAATGCTCCTGCAGCATTCATGGATCTTATGAACCGAGTTTTCTGACCTTATTTGGATAAATTCGTGATTATTTTTGTTGATGACATATTAGTCTATTCTTCCCCTCTCGAAGAACACCAAGCACACTTACAAATAGTTCTTCAAACCCTGAGAGATCATCAACTATATGCTAAGTTAAGTAAGTGTGAATTTTGGCTAAGTAAGGTTATATTCTTGGGTCATGTCATCTCTAACAATGGAATATCAGTAGACCCTACCAAGATCGAAGCAGTATTAAAGTGGGAAAGGCCCAAAACTGTTATAGAAATTAGAAGTTTTTTAGGACTTGCTGGTTACTATCGAAGATTTATCCAAAACTTCTCGAAGATAGCTTTACCTTTAACAAAGCTAACCAGAAAAGGAGTGCGGTTTTTGTGGAATGAGGAATGTGAGAAGGCATTTCAAGAGTTGAAACAAAGATTAACCACTACCCCAGTTTTATCCTTACCAACTGGTAGTGGAGGGTTTATAATTTATAGTGATGCCTCAAGAATGGGTCTTGGATGTGTCTTGATGTAGAATGAGAAGGTGATAACCTATGCTTCAAGACAATTAAAGAAACATAAAGGTAATTACCCCATCCACAATCTTGAATTGGCAGCAGTGGTTTTTGCCTTAAAACTGTGGAGACATTACTTATATGGAGAGAAATTTGAAGTTTTTACAGATCATCAGAGTCTGAAGTACATTTTCTCTCAAAGGGATTTAAATTTAAGGCAAAGACGGTGGATTGAATACTTAAATGATTATGACTTCTCTATTCAATATCACCCGGGAAAAGCCAATGTAGTAGCCGATGCCTTGAGTAGGAAGACCACAGGAATGGTAGCTCAAATGTTGATAAAAGAATGGAGGTTGATGGAAGAGGTAATAGAGTTACAACCTCAATTACAATTAGGAACCAAAAAGGTAATCATAGCTAATATGGAAATAAAATCGGAATTGATCGAGCGCATTTTGGAGGCACAAAAAGAGGATACAGAAATACATACCTTCTTAGGTAAGCCTGATTTTAATAAACATGCTAATGATGGCATAAGATTTAAAGCACGACTAGTAGTCCCTGCAGTACCAGAATTAAAACAAGAATTGCTGCATGAAGCTCATAGGTCTCAATATACCATCCACCTAGGAGGAACAAAAATATACCAGGATCTCAAAAGAAGTTTTTGGTGGAAAGGGATGAAAAGGGACATTGGAGAATTTGTCTCTAAATGCCTAACTTGTCAGCAAGTTAAAGCAGAATGTCAGAAACCATCAGGTACTCTTCATCCTATTGAAATTCCAGAATGGAAATGGGAACACATTTCTATGGATTTTGTTTCAGGCTTACCAAGACATCAGCCGACCATGAATCCATTTGGGTTATAGTGGATAGACTTACTAAGAGTGCCCATTTTCTTCCTTTAAAGAAATCTCAGACATTGAATGTCTTGGCCAAAATGTATATAAAAGAAATTGTGAGTCGGCATGGTGTACCCTTGTCGATCATTTCAGATAGAGACAGCCGGTTCACTTCACATTTTTGGATGAGGCTTCAAGAAGAATTGGGAACAAGTCTCAGATTAAGTACAGCATTCCATCCGCAACCGATGGTCGGTCCCGAACGAACTATTCAGACACTAGAAGACATGTTGCGGGCATGTGCCATAGATTGGAAAGGTAACTGGGATGAACACTTGCCATTAATTGAATTTTCTTATAATAATAGTTATCATTCCAGCATTGGTATGGCACCATATGAAGCTCTTTATGGACGACCCTGTCGATCCCCAACTTGTTGGAGTGAAGTTGGGGAAGGAAAATTAGTAAAATCAGAACTCTTACAACAATGTGTGAGTAAAGTGAAGCTTATACGAAGTCGATTAGAGACCGCATAAAGTCGTCAAAAGAGCTATGCTGATCAAAGGAGAAAAGACCTCGACTTCCGTGAAGGTGAGCTTGTGCTACTGAAGGTATCACCAACTAGAGGAGTTATGAGATTTGGGATGAGAGGAAAGCTAAGTCCTCGATTTGTAGGACCATTTGAAATTCTTGACAAAATAGGACCAGTAGCTTACAGATTGGCATTACCCCCTCAGTTGGACAAGGTCCATAATGTGTTTCATGTATCCATGCTTCGCAAGTATGTACAAGACCCTTCTCACGTTTTAGATCAAACAATGATTACCTTGGAACCTGATTTGACATTTGAAGAGAAGCCTGTCAGAATATTGGATCGAAAAGAACAAATCTTGAGGACAAAAAGGATTCCATTGGTAAAAGTATTATGGCAGCACCATTCGTCAGAAGAAGCCACGTGGGAATTGGAAAGTGAAATGGTAAAGAAATATCCTGAGCTCTTTGATGAATAGCAAGTTTAATTTCGAGGACGAAATTCATATAAGGAGGGAAGAATGTGACAACCCAGATCCGAGGTAAATTTTACTATTTAAATTTTTAGATATTATTAGAACGTTATTTTGCTTTCGGAACCTAAATGAATGTTGTAGAAATTTAAAAACCGAACTTAAAGGTTTTTGAAGCACTTGATTCGGAGATAGTGACCATATGTAGCGATCATGAAAGCACGCATCATTAGCGGGCCCACGATGAAACTACGGTAAAACCTATCCTTGAGTGGTCTTGTTTCGAAGGGCTCATCGATACGAGTCCATTGGTACCAAGAATGTATAATTCTGAAATATAGGTAAAAAGTTATGGTTATTTAAAGTTTTGAAAAAAAGAAAAAAAATAATATTTTAATAACAGCTAAGGCAAGGCTTGCGTCAGCCGGATTTTTACCGCACGATGTGCGATGTCGCACGGTTTGACCGCGCGATGTGGTGTCGTGACCCCCGCGCAGACCACGCGTCGTCCGTGGCCGGCCCGCGCGACACGCGGAACCCACGTGTCGGGTTCCGTGTTACGGCGCAGGACCGCGTGACACACGCGATTTCGCGTGGTGGAATCGCGCGGCGTGCAGTTCTGCCACGCGATGCGTGGTGGACACACGTCGTGCATCGTCCGGTCCCCTTTCCCTATAAATTCTGCCGCCATTTCATTTTTACCATTCACTTCCACCTCCAGTCAAAGCTTCTAACCCTCCGTTCTAAGCCGTTTTAAGTCCGATTCGACCCGTTCAAAAGGCGTTCCTAACTAAATCGACTGTGCCAGACGCTGTGACGGGGCCAGATTTTCAATACAAGACTTTTACAAGCACGAAATTTCTACTCCAATTTTAAGGTAGGAAGTCTTAAACTCTAAATTTATGCTCTGTGTGTACGCCTTGTTTTTATGGACCATTTTTGGTTAATCATAGGTCTTTTCTTAGGTATTAGACATGTGCATATAGGTATGGAGTATCATGGGAAAACTCCTACCTTCTGAGCTTCCGATTGTCCCATGAGCGTCGGAAGAACGCCGCTTGGTGTCACGGCTCTAGATTTCTCGTCATTAGACGAACCGGTGTTTTCCGAATTTGTTTTTGAATCAGTTATGCACAAATTATCACTATTTGTTACTCAGCATTAAAATTAGATTTTAATTCGACCTACTGAGTATAAAAATACTCACCCACCTACAGACTCTGCAGGTAGTAAAACTAACCCAGAGGGGTCAACCGAAGAACTCTCTATTTAGTCTCTTTTAAATACTTGTTCAACCTCTGTAATTATTATGTTTTTAAGCTTGGCTTGTAATTCTGTATTATGATCGTTCTACATACAGTGTACTATGAACTGGATTCTAATTTTTGATTACGTTATATATTAATATTTTAGTTGTGCGTTAACTCCAAAAATTCTTATGTGTTAGACTGATTTATGTCTTTTTATTTGTACAGCGGACCGTCACGTTGGGTTTCATGTGCAATATAACATGTGCTGAGCGAGATAATAATTACGTGAATTATGACGTGTATTATTTCTGACGGTCGCCACACTTCTCCCCACCCCTGCTAGCCGTGGGGCACCCAGCCCACACGGTGGCCCTCCTCGTGGACGTTAGCGCTCCGGCCCTCGCAGTCATGGTCCCCGGCTCCCTTGCCAGATTTGTGGCGGGACCAATCACTCCGCCAAAACGTGTTGGGAGCGCTATTCCGTCCATGGGGGCTTGTCCTCCAGTGTTCTTGCCCTCTCCGCTGGCGCCTCCTCCTCGGCAACTCCCACGGAGTGGCTCCTTGATAGTGGTGCCTCCGACCACGTGACAACAAATCACGGTAACCTCTCCTTCCATGTGCCTCACTCAACGTCCGACCACGTCAACATCGGGAACGGGGCGGCTTTACGCGTCTTATCCATGGGTCACACCACCCTCCATCTTGGCCCCTCTACCCTTTCTCTTTACAATGTCTTACATACTCCCTCTATCTCTCATAATCTCCTTTCCAGTCATAAACTCACTCTTGATAATAATTGTTTACTAACCTTTGATGCATCTCATGTTACAATCCAGGACACTAGCTCTCGGTGCATACTCTTTTGAGGACCGTGCCGACATGGTGTCTATCTGGTGTCCTCTGCCCTTACCATGCCTCCAACTGCCCTACTTGTCTCTACCTCCTCCCGCCTTTGGCATCATCGGCTCAGATATCTGCCGTCTACTATGTTTAATTTCATTGCTTCTACTTTGTCACCTCCAATCCAAAAAATGTCATCCTTAGATTGTAATAGTTGTCTCACTAGCAAAGCGCACCAACTCCCCTTCTCACCCTCCCCAAAGTGCTCCTCACACCCTCTTGAGTTTGGGGTCCCTCTCCGGTCACCTCCTTTCTCGGCTTTCGTTATTATGTGATCTTCATCGATGACTTCTCCCGTTACACCTGGCTTTACCCCCTCAAACCTAAATCCGATGTAACTGAATGCTTTCGCCTATTCAATGCCATGGCTGAACGAACCCTCCACCACACCCTCACCACCCTCCGCACCGACAATGGCGGTGAATACCTCAACCACTACCTCTCTTCCTACCTCTCCTCTCATGGCATCTCCCACCAAACCTCTTACCCTCATACCCCCGAAAAAATGGCATTGCCGAAAGAAAACATCGGCACATCATCGAAACCACCCTCACCCTCTTCTTCCACACCCACATGCCACTCTCCTATTGTGTGGATGCTACTTGCACCGCCACCTATCTTATCAACCGCCTACCCTCTCCCTCCCTACAAAACCTCTCTCCCTACCAACTCCTCTTCCACAACCCCCCCGACTACTCCCACCTCAAAGTCTTCGGTTGTTGCTGCTTCCCTTGGACCCGCCCCTACTCCTCCCATAAACTCTCTCCCTGAGCCATCCTGTGCATCTTTCTCGGTTATTGCCCTAACACCAAAGGATATCGCTGCCTCGATCCCATCTCCCATCGTGTCTACACCTCCCGCCACGTTCACTTCCGCAAAGATGAGTTTCCTTACCACGGCCATCTCCCTACCCCCAACCACCCCCCCCCCCCACCACCACCACACTATCCCTTCCTATTTCCATCATTCCCCCTCTTCCCCCCTCCCTACCCCTACCCCCCACCCACCTCCACAACCACCACTCCCCCTCTTCCCTTCCCTTCTAACTCTCCTCCTTCTCCCCTCCCCCTCCCCCTCCCCCCACCTCCCCCTCACCCCATGATCACTCGTAGCAAAGCCGGGATTGTATGTCCTCGTGTCCCTTTCTCCCTCCTCACTCTCTCTCCATCTCAAACCGAACCCTCTTCATTCAAAATTGCTTCCTCCATTCCCGAATGGTGTGCTGCTATGGATGAGGAGATTGAAGCCCTCCACAAACAAGGTACTTAGAGCTTAGTGGTTTCCCCGCCCTCCTCCAATGTCATTTGTTGCCGTTGGACTTATAATGTCAAGCGTGAATCCAATGGGACCATCTCTCTCTACAAGGCCTGCCTTATTGCCAAATGGTTCCATCAAGAGGAAGGCCTTGAGTACAATGAGACATTTAGCCTTTCTACCTACCTTCTCTCCCATGGTTTTACCTCTTGTCATGCCGATACCTCCCTCTTTCTTCACACCCAAGGTTCCCACATTACCATCCTTGTCCTATACGTCGACAACATCCTCATCACCGGTAACCATCCCCCCACATCCACCAAGTCATTTCCCTCCTAAGCTCCACCTTTGCCATCAAAGACCTCGGCGACCTCCATCACTTCCTTGGCATTGAAGTTACCCGTACCCCCAATGGCCTCTTCCTCTCCCAACCCCAATATACCCTTGATATACTTGCCCATGCCTCTATATCCCAATGTAAAGTTTCCTTGACCCCCACCACCTACAAACGCCCTCCCCTTGATCCCCACAACCCACCCTTTCCCAACCCATCTCACTACAAAAGCATTATTGGCGCCTTACAATACCTCACCTCCACCCATCCCGACCTTACCCATGCCGTCAACTTTGTTTGCCAACATATGTACAACCCCTCCACCTCTCACTATATGGCCGTTAAAAGAATCCTTCACTACCTAGCCTACCTCAAAGGTACCTTCACTCATGGGCTCTTCCTTCAACCTGACACTTTTGCCCTTTGTGCCTTCTCCGACTCCGATTGGGTAGGTGACCCCATTGATCGCCAGTCCATTTCCAGTTACTGCCTCTACCTCGGTCCCAACCCCATTCTCTGGAAGTCCAAGAAGCAAGACACGGTGGCCCACTCCTCTATCGAAGCCGAGTATCGGGCTCTCTCCAACACAACCACTGGGATTACTTGGGCCCGCATGGTCCTCACCTTCCTTGGAGTGACCCTTCCCTCCACCCCATCCTATAGTGTGACAACAAGTCTGCTATTTCTCTCTTGGCCAACCCAGTGTTCCACACCCGAACCAAGCACATCGAATTTGATCATCACTATGTTCGAGAGCAGGTTTTAGCCAGCAAGCTTGATGTCCAAAATACTCCCTCCGCTCAGCAGGTGGCTGATGTCCTCACCAAGCCTCTCTCCATCGAGCGGTTTTAGCAGTTACGCTCCAAACTCATGGTTCTACCTCCACCATGAGTTTGTCGGGGCCTATTAAGGCCACCTCCTCCCTTGCCACATTGGCAATCCTGAACTCCCCACTCCTTGCCATCACCACCGTCCATTAAGGGTACTAACGAGCCGAGTTGAATCAAGTTTTCAAATTTTTTGACTCGAGCTCGATTTTTGAAAGCTTGGTTCGAGCTCGACTCAAGCTTGATCGAACAGCTTGATTTCTGGCTCGAGCTCAGTTCGGCTAAAAACTCAAAACTCGACTCAAGCTCGAGCTCGAAAACATATTATAGCAACTCGAACTTGTGTTCGAATTGAGCTCGAATCCCATTTGCAACCAAAATTATTTTTTTCTATAAAAATCTATATTAATTTAGAGAATCACACCAACATTACAAATATATATATATATAATAAACATAATTGTATTGTATTAAAGTTGTAAATATTATTTCAAAATCCATGGTTAAGATAAGAGTCAATAAATATCCAACAAAAAATTTTCATTTGTCATCAAAAATTTAACTAATGTTATTCAAATATCCCATATAATAAATATAATTATATAAGAGTCCCATTAATATCAGCCCGGGCTAACGCGCGTCGGCGTGTGCTCGGGCAGATTGGGCCGTCGGATTTACATCTAACGGCCCATCAAACTCACGGGTTTAAAAATATTAGCTTTTCCCATTATATAAATAATATTAAAAATAATAATTACCAAAATCACATAAAGGGAAAAATATTTATTAATATGGTGTTTCTTTTGGCGAGCGCCTCCGTGACTTTTTTAAATTTATTTTTTAATTTCATTCTTAAAGAGGAAAAATTCAATACAAAGTACTAATTTGTGATTTAAAGGACGAAATCAATATAATTTCATGCTTTTAAAAGATGAAATTAATACAATATACTGATTTCGTCATTTAGAAGGATAAAATCAATAATGAAATAATTTTGTCCTCTCTTCTCTCTACTATATCTTCATTCTCTCTCTCTCCTCTTTCTCTTCACTCTCTCCTCTCTCTATTCACACACTCTCTCTCTCCTCTCTCTATTCGCTCTCTCTTCTCTCTCTATTCATTCTCTCTTTCTTTCGGCTATCTTTCTTTCTCCTCTTTCTCTCTCTTCACACATTCTTTATTCACTCTCTCCTCTCTATATTTCTATTTAATTTCTGTCATCTCTCTTTTGGCTATCTCTCTTATTCTCTCTCTTCACTCTCTCTCTACACTCTCTTTTCTCTGTCCTCTCTTCTTTTTCTTTCTCTTTCTCTCTCCCTATCTCTCTCTCATGTGCATGACGTGAGCCCTAGTTCCGAAAAGTGGGGAGAAAGTAAAAAATTTTAATTTAATTTTTTCTTATTTATATATTATATATTAAAATATTAAATTTAAAATAAAATAAAATGTCTTTGTGAATGACAAAAATAATATTTTTTAAAATTTTTCATGATTTTGTCTTCTAGAAGAGAGGAGAGAGAAAATAGAAAGAGGAGAGAGAGATAACCGAATGAGAGAGTAGAGAGAGAATAGAGAGAGGAGAGAGAGTGAATAGAGAGTGGAGCGAGAGAGGAAAGAGAAAAGAGAGAAAAAATTAATTCATTATTGATTTCATCATTTGGAAGGATAAAGTTAGTACATTGTATTAATTTAAATGTATTTATTTCATCTTTCTAAAGGATAAAATTATAAAAAAATATTAAAAAAACCATGTAGGTGTCAACGCCTAGTTAGTGAAAAGAAACATTATATTGGTAAATATTTTTCTCTTTCCGTTATTTTGATAGTTATATAAAATTCTTATATAATAAGTCACAAAAGACTGAACTAGTAACAAAAGTTATGACAACTCTTATTCACATATTTTATATCTAATTATTCTAGTGACTACAAAAAAATTCATAATAAGAGAATTATTTGGACTTCAGCAATTACATATTTCATGATATGTGGATTGCCTGTTAAAAGAAAAATTAATATAATTAAAATTAAATAGTAAAATCTAGACTTGGTTCAGTAGATATATTTATAGAAAAAATCTAGATATAATTCACTAAATCTCTAATTCTAAACTAATATAATTTACTGAATTAAGAATATTTATTTGTAAGTAGAATAACATATTTATATTTGTTAGGATTAGAATGATTAAAGGTAGTATTTAAAATTTAAATAATATTATATAGATAAATAGGGGTAGAATAGAAATAAAATAATTTATCATACCTACATTCTCAATTTTATTAGTAATAGGATTTATATTTGTTTAAAATATAATAGTATAATATAGGTATTATATATCATATTATATAATATATCATATACCATATATTAATGTATATATAGGATATATATTTTATAAATTAATATAAAATATTATGGGTACATGAAAGGTAAAAGTTAAAAAATTTATATAACATGGGTATAATAATTAAAAAGTGATATATAACAAATCGAGTCGAGTTCGAGCCGAGCTTCGAGTCGATTTTGAATCGAACCGATCAGGTTTTAAGTCAAGTCGATTTGAGCTAGCCCATGTTTGAGATCAGCTCGTTTAATTTCGAGTTCGAACCGAGCTCAAGTCGAACTCACTTCGAGCCAAACCAGATTTGAGTCGAACCGAGCCGAACCAGTTCAGCTCGATGAGCTGGCTCGGCTCGTTAACAACCTTACCGTCCATGTGTCACTACAACCTCTCCCTGTAAAAATACATACTTGTATCCTTTGTGTATTCCCTAATAGAAAATATATGCATATATTTATAAATAGTTATATTCTAAAATAAAATACTATCTTTTTGCATGTTTTCAATGTAAACCCTATATTACATACACGCATAGAAGATATAAACCCCAGTGAAGCTTAAGATTAACATAAAGAAAAAAACCAGACAAAGTCATATATAATTAGGGACACTGTAGAGGAATAGAACCCGAATCGTCTCCTACGCGAGGCGAGCACCAGTGATTATGCCACCGGCCAAAGGATTTTGGGGGCTGATTAGGGCTACGGATTTTGAAAATAAGGGCATCACTACATAGGAACAAAACAAGGATCATCTCCTACGCAAGGCGATTAGGGCTCCAGGGGGGAAGAAGATCAACACAGCGAAAGAGGAGGAAGCTAATCCGTGGTATCAAATGTCTCTTGTCACCCGACGAAGAGGAGGAAGCCGATTTGGGTTTACGTCACCTCTAGTCACTTGCAGAAGGTTAAAATGCAACATCCCAAACCTGAGAGACATCTGAAACCCAAAGCAAAGGTGAGGCGCCCGCGTTTTTGGTTGAAGCTGAGCCCACTCTCACTTACCTGACCCCATATGCGATGTGGGCGCCTCTTATTGAGCACTCTCACCGTGAGAGTGCTCCATAGCGTATCCAAAGCGGAAAAGCTTTACTTCTTTCCAACTGAGTGATTTCTGCTTTTTCATATGAAATAGTGTCCTTTTTGTTTGAACTTGCATGTGTGTTAACACCTCATAGCTGAAAGCCCAATAAGCCCATGAGCCCATTTCTATCTTCATTACTCCCGGTTATTGTTCGCTTAACCTATTGCCTAGCCTACATAATTTTTCTATTATCATGTGCCTGCTCCATTAGTATTTTAATTACTGGTTAGCAATGGTTAGGTTTATTCAACTAGCTTGCTGCCTACTTGGAGTCTTTATATTGATTACTTGAATTGAAAAAGCTAAAATTTAAATTTTCTATTACTGTTTGAATAGTTGTTCGATCTCAGTAGGTTTCTTTGATTGTTCTGCATCAGGTAGCCTTTTTTTTGTCATTTTCCAACTATAAGTCCATTTTTAATTCAAGTCACCAGTTCCAACAGCTTCCTCGTTTAAACTGCAGAGAAATACCACCAAACTTCGCAAGCATTTTCTGATGAATGCATCTTTAAGGGCCACTCTATCTGTGGTCCAGGTGGAGGTATTTGGCAAGTGAAAATAGAAAACGAGAGCAGTGACGTGTACCTTTGTAGTTGTTGGCAGGACTTCCCAAGAGAACACTGCTTCCAAATTGCTGATCTTTTAACATTCACTTTGGTAATATGCATTTTTCTGTGATGATTTTTGACCGTACCACATGTTCTTTCAGAATACCCAAGCTTTCCAACTAAAGCTAGTCAGGCCTCTAACCATAGAAAAACCAGGAAAATGCATTGTCTACCTGAGAAGAACATGCTGCACTTTCAGCATATCTCCCAACAGGAAGTTTGTCAGGAAATTAAGATGAAAAATGCATCGGCCACCGAAAGTTTTCTATCAGGAACCATCTCACTGCAACATGCCTTGTCAACCGTTATGGAGAAGTTAAGTGGAAGGGGAAGGGTTGGATCAATGAAGAGCATGCAAATTCTGCTGAACTCTGGCAATTTGATGTGGAGCCAGATTGAGGGTACCTACTTTTATCAGTTGAAGGATTTGCTTTTCTGTATTTTTGTTTAAAGTAGTATTCAGATCAAGAAAGGATTAGAGTTTTATTTTGTTTCCTGTTAGACTTCGTTTAAAATTGGTGATGTAATGCTTATTTGAGTCGATTTTTATTTGGGTAAAAGTTCATGAAAGGATTGATTTTCTTTACACATTAAGAACATATTAAAATTTGTGTAGGAGTTTATTATATTAAACTTATTACCGAAAAAAAAGAACACATTGAACTTTGTGTAGGAGTTGGTAGGGGGAGTAAACAGCGTTTGTCTAATCTCCGTCCATGTCCATGTCCATATCTTTGTGTCCCTAAAGTGACTTATGCGCATAAGGGTTGTTCATGACTGGAACAATTTGTGTATGCAAAATATATATATTTTTTATTACCATTTTCAATTGTGCTAGATTGCTACTTTACGTCAAGAGTCTATCTTCTTAAAAAGACTAAAAAATACGTGTCATACTATCACATTTCATTTATTACATTGTTATTTATTTCTTAGATGAGACTATCCGATTATTATTATACATTATATTTTAATCAAATTTTTATTGCTCGCCCTTGGTTTGAGAATTAAGTGGTATATGCCAAATTTTCGCCTCCATTTCGTCCTTCTTCCTCCTCCCCTTCACCTGCTCCAATCATCTCCATTTCGTCCTTTCTCCTCCCCTTCACCAGCTCCAATCATCTTTGCTGCTATAGCCTGTGCCTACGATACTCTCATTGCGGCAATTGCATTGCCTCTCTGCCATGCTGAGCTCTCCTCATTTCCCTCCTTCCATCCCAATCTCTCTCGGCATGGTGAGGACGACTACGTCTCGGGCTTGTCTTCTTTGTCCAGAATTAGAGAAGCTACAAGCATGCTAAATTTTGTTGTTGGCCACAACGGCCATAGAAGATTTTTTATTGTTTGTGTCCGTATGTGTACACGGTGTCTGTCACAACCATATACAAATGGACAAATGCATGGTCAGATGGCTGTATGCATGCCTTGTTCGCATCCATGTCGTTTCGTTTAATCCCTTAAAATTTAAAATGACTTGCCTTTGTTAAGGGGTAAAACTTCGTTAATGAAAATTTATTGATGATTTAAGTAAAATTTGAGAGTTATATTGTTGAAAGCTTCAAACTCCAAGGATCCCTTCACTGCTGATGACGGAAGTTTATCCTTCCGGTAGGTGCAGATTCCATCAGGGGCATCCCTCATCTTCAGCCCATTTGCTCATCGTCGAGTCCACTATCCACATCTTCAGCCCCTTTGCTTATTTACTCCCTTATCTATTTTCTTTACCGCAGTCATAGGATATTCTCTAATTTCTTACCATCCTTGCTTTTGAAATTGTTAGACACAACCTGATTTTTTATTTTACTCTTCACTGTAATTGCTGAATTAGTTGTAATTTAAAAGTGCTAATTGGTTCGCCTAAAGTCGTTGGCTAATTTCATTTGAAATTTCCCTTAATCGATAGTGCCTGAATCACCATTGCTCAAGATACTCTTGAAAGTTTAAACACCGCCACATCATAATTCAATTGAATCATAAACACCTCAATCTAAACATTCAGTCTAATTCAAGCTAATCATAATTTGACCATAATTATATACATTACTTGTCATCAGAACAATTAAACATAACAATCTCCCGATCATCACATTTGACTGAATTAGATCAAAAAAACCAAATTTGAAAAGATCCAAAAGTGAACACAATTAGCATTATATCTACTAATAGAATTTGCAGTCCTCATGCTCATAGAGTGTGGTCAACAAACCGATATCAGAGAGAGTTGAGGAATAAAGCACGCAATGAAGGATAATGAAAGGTAGGTTAAGCTTCTTATCAAAAAAACAAAAAATAAAGAAAGGTAGGTTGAGCTGACGACTCGTTACCATGGGAATGAGGAAAGCCTAGAAAGGACTAACTCCCTGTATATGACCAGCTCTAGTCACAATGTTGTATGAAAAACAAAATGAGATGAAGTGTGTGATAGACAACTCAAATAATACTTAGTAGACTCTTTCAACTCATCCTTGGATCCATATTCTTCCTTGTCATTCACTCTAATAGAATACTCCTTCCAATTTAAATAAAAATTATCCTATGTTAATAGCTCCATTTGACTCATTTTAAATGACTTGGTACTTAAAAAAGTTTGTCATAAGCTTTTTTTGTTTACTTTTATTTCAACATAAAAAATTACTATTTTTTCAAATGCAAAACAGGGGGAGTAGATTATTTCTCCATCAAAGGAATACCCATAATATTAGCTAAAAGTCAGACACTCAAGATAAAGGATTTAAGATTTTATATAGTAGGATCACCGGGCATAATTTTCTAAGTTTGCAATAAAATGGGCTGCTAAAGATGAGGTTAATAAAGGTCATGAATATTAAGCATTCTCCCACGGTAGTACTTGAAGCCTAGAGACATTTGGAAGTTTCGAATTATTTTTTTTATTGCAATTTGGAAGTTTAGAATCTATGGGCTTCCTGGAGACATGTTTTAATAACATGTTCAATCTTACTTTTCACAATCAAATCAAGCCATGCCATTGCCGCCAGATACTTAGATGGAAGAATGCACAGTCTAAACACTCAATGTCGGATACATATGCGATAGCGGGTGTGTCATTATCCTGAATGGCTGGTAAGACTCACCTCCTGATTATGTCCCATCTCAACTGAGTCATGATTTGGGGAGGACATTTATTCCCTTTCCTCCAACAGGAGGGATTACTTAAGGCAGTGCCTAAATTCCGTATGGAAATAAATAACGATCTAAAGGACAAAAATATACGCCTGGATCACAATGGGAAGAGTGCTCCATGTCTGTACTAAAAAACAATAGAGTGCTCCACGTGAAAAAGTTGTTATGTCGGTACTAGTTTTTTACTGCAAAGTAGGAATGTATTGAATATGGTAAAACCCAAGGTTAGGTTTAATTATTAAAATTTAACTTGAATGGTTATTTAGGTTGGGTTAAGATTTTAGATGATCTTACTTGACCCGAATATAATTATAATTATAAAAAATTATTTTTATATATTTTAAAAAAATTAAAAATAAAAATTTATTTTAAATAATATTTTTTTATTCTAAACTTGTAGGTTCGGGTCATGTTTATTTGGGTTGGGTTAGGTTCGAGTTATAATTTAAAATAATATTAGGTTTAAGTTTGGCAAAACCTAACCGATATCCCGATTCAAGAGTTGAAGTAGAGAAAGTCATTCTAATAATTTTCAATATATTTTTATTTTAGAATATGCTCAGGGCCCCCATTGCTTGTACACTTTAATTTTTTCTAAAAAAGTACTAATACATACCCTTCTCACCCATCAATATTTTTAAAAAAAATTATTCATCTTTAGCCTCTTTTTCTAACTCTAAGATCAGCGGTGACAAAGGTGATGACAATGACCCAGATCCTCTGCCCACTCCTTTATTTTTGTCAAATCTAGCCTCGCGCGTAGCTAGCAACCACACCCAACAGCTAGATTTGGTTGTTGGTGCGGCTTTGCAGCTTTGCCCTTAAGTCAATGATCTGCCAGATGCTGAGCTTCTCACTGATCATGTCGATGACCAGATCGATTAACACCTCCTGCTCTAGCATGATCACGACGTTGAGACCTAACTTCCTGGCCATGAGAGCATGCAAGATGTAGTTGGGATCTTTGTAGCCATTTCAAATGAGGAAAGCTTCAAGCTTGCTTTTGACGAGGCATCTCATGGCGAGTAGGAGATCCAGCTTCGAGCATGTTGTTACGTGACTTGATTAACAAGAGTCCATCCGGAACAGATAACTCCAGGACGTTACGGAAGTGGATTTGATAAGGTTAAATATGAACCCGGTTCAATTTAACCTTATCTCTAACTTATTCACTTGACAACACACAGGGTGGATTTGAGAAGATTTTTTCTTCTTTATTACGTGGGCTGTGAGGCTGAGAGTTTTTTCTCTTCTTCTCTTGGTTTTGGGCAGCAAAGAGAGTTTTCTCTCTTGGTTTTATTTCTTGTGAGAGAGGGGTGAGAAATTGGGTGTACAAGGGATATCTCTTAAGGGGCTATTTGAGAGACTTGTAATTCATCCGGATATTTCTCAAGTGATAGTGGAAAGGCTCTCTCCGGTTGTGGACTTAGGCACCTTGCCGAACCACGTAAACTTCGTGTCTTGCTCTATTTATTTACTTGCGTTATATTTCTGCTTTATTTTTGGATTGTGCCATTACGAAATTCTACAACGTGGTATCGGAGCTTTGGTTTAAAATAGTTTTTTCATTATGACATCTAAGGGGTTTAGCAAATTTAAAGTGGAAAATTTTGATGGAAAAAGTAACTTCAGCTTGTGGCAGAGAAGAGTTAAGGATCTACTTTTACAACAAGGCTTATTAAAAGCGTTGTATGGAAAATCAAAGAAGCCAAAAAGAATGAGTGAAGATGACTGGGAGGAGTTAGAAATGAAGGCGGTAAGTACTATTCGTCTTTGTCTTGCTGATGAGGTATTATACAATGTTATTGATGAGGAGTCAGCTCCGGAACTCTAGACAAAATTGGAGAGTTTGTATATGACAAAATCCCTTACAAATAAGTTATTCCTCAAGCAACAATTGTATGCTCTCGGGATGGCAGAAGAGGCAAATTTGTTGGAACACTTCAACACGTTCAACAAATTGACCTCTTAGTTGCTTAGTATTGGTATTAAGGTTGAAAATGAGGACAATGTACTACTACTTGTGTCATCTCTTCCACCTTCATATGAACATATGGTAACAACACTATCATATGGGAAAGAGACAATAGAATTGGAAGAAGTTATGGCTGCTCTTTTATCTAATGAGATGAGGAAGAGGCCTAATCTTGAAGATTCGCAGGCTGAAGGTCTTGTGGCTCAAGGAAATAATCGGAGTAGAGGAAGATTCATGAACAATGAGTCTAATGATAATAGGTATTGCTCCAAGTCGAAGGGAAAGAAAAGGATTGAATGTTATTATTGCAAGAAAGAAGGGCACATGAAAAAGGATTGTTGAAAGCGCAAGGAGGACCAAGAGAAGAAGGAAAAGGAGGCTTCGTCAGGTCAGGCTAGTGTGGTAGAGGATCAACCTGATGATTTTGAGGCTGATGTGTTCTCTGTCACTTTAAGTATGAATTATTTTAATAATTCATGGAGTTTAGATTTAGGTTGTTCATGGCACATGTGTCCTAATCGTGACTGGTTTGATACCTATAAGTCATATAATGGTGGATCTGTTCTAATGGGGAATAATACTACATGTAAGACCATTGGAGTAGGAAGTGTAAAAATTAAGATGTTTGATGGCATAGTTCGAACACTTACTAATGTTAGACATGCTCTTAATTTGAAAAAGAATCTGATCTCTTTGGGAGCATTAGATGTAGTTGGTTGCAAGTTTAATGCAACAAGTGGAGTGTTAAAAGTTACAAAAGAGGTAATGGTGGTGATGAAGGGTCAAAAGGTTGGAAACCTATACAAATTAATAGGGAGTGCAGTTGCAGGTGGAGCTGTTGTGACTATTCCTATGGAAGGCAGTGATGATGACATATACTTGTGGCACATGAGGTTAGGGCATATGAGTGAAAGGGGTATGCAAGAACTTCATAAAAGAAAATTGTTTAAAGGTGTCAAAAGCTACAAATTAAGTTTCTGTAAATATTGTTCGTATGGAAAACAGTGCAGGGTAAGATTTCACACAGGGAAATATACAAGTAAGGATGTGTTGGAGTATGTCCACACATATATTTGGGGGCCAGCTTCAACTCCATCAAAAGGTAAGGTTGAATACTTTGTGACTTTTATTGATGACTACTCAAGAAAGGTGTGAGTATATTTCATGAAACAGAAATAAGAGGTATTCATGAAGTTCAAGGAGTGGAAGGCCCATGTTGAAAAGCAGACAAGAAAACAGTTGAAATGTCAGACAATGGGGCTGAATACAAAACAAAAGAATTTGTTGAATACTGCAAGAATGAAAGGATTGCACGCCACTTCACTAATCCAAGAACCCTATAACAAAATGAAGTAGCAGAAAGGATGAACAGAACACTCTTGGAAAGGGCAAGGAGCATGAGGCTGAATGCAAATTTTTCAAAGGAGTTTTGGGCTGAAGCAGTTAATATGACATGACACATCATAAATAGGTCATCATCTATAGCTATTGACTTAAAGGTGTTTGAGGAGGTATGGACTGAAAATCCTGTAGATTACTCTACTCTTAGGATTTTTGGGTATCCTGCATATGTCCATATTCAGAGCATGCAAAGAAGTAAGCTTGATTCTAAGTCTAAAAAATGTATTTTTCTTGGGTATGAAAAAGGAGTGAAAGGATATAAACTTTGGGATCAAGAGGCAAAGAAAGTAGTACTTAGCAGAGATGTGGTATTTGATGAGTCTCAAATGTTAAGCAAACAGGATGATGACTTAGTGCAACAGAAAAGTCAGCAACAAATGGAAGTTTAGGTGGAAATAGATGATGAAGATGCCCAAGGAGATAGGAAAGATAAGGAGCAATATCCTCATGTGGTTGATGAACAACATCAGGAGCCTTATATTATTGCAGAAGGAAGAGCAAATAGAAACACTAAAGCAACAATCAGGTATGACTTTGAAGATATGGTTTCTTTTGCTTTATTCACTGGTAGTGGAGATCCATCTTGTTTTCAGGATACTATAAAGTCTAAAGACAATGGCAAGTGAATGACAGCCATGGTGGAGAAGATGGAATCTCTACACAGGAACAAAACTTGGGAGTTGGTTGAACTACCTAAAGGGAAAAGGGCTATTGGATGTAAATGGGTGCTCAGAAAAAAAGAGGTTTTATCAGACAAGGAACTTAAACGGTTTAAGGCTAGGTTAGTGGCCAAAGGATATGCACAGGAAGGTGTGGATTTTAATAAAATTTTCTATCCAGTGGTAAAATACACATTTATTCGGGTTTTGCTGGCTATAGTTGCTTGTTATGATCTAGAACTTGAACAACTTGATGTGAATACATCATTTCTTCATGGGGAATTAGAATCGCAAATTTACATACAGCAGCCAGAGGGATTTGAAGAACCAGGGAAGGAATACTTAGTATGCATGTCGAAGAAGTCTTTATATAGCTTAAAGCAATCACCAAGACAATGAAATAAAAGGTTTGACTCTTTTATGCTGAACAGTGGATACACTCGTTGTGAGTATGATCACTATGTTTATTTTCATGTTCTTCCTAATGGTTCTTATATCTATTTGCTCTTATATGTTGATGATATATTGATTGCTACTAAGAATATGTCAGATATTGACTTGTTGAAATCTAAGTTGCGAAATAAGTTTGATATGAAGGATCTTGGAGCAGCAAAAAAGATCCTCGGTATGGAGATTCAAAGAGACAGAAAACTTGGGAAGTTATGGCTCTCTCAAGGGAAGTATATAGAGAAGGTGTTGGGCAAGTTTAGCATAAACAATGCAAAATCAATTAGTACACCTCTTGCTGCACATTTCAAGTTGAGTGCAAAGTTATGTCCTATCACAGAGGATGATATTTCAGGTATAAAGCTAGTACCTTATTTAAGTGCAGTTGGTTGTCTAATGTATGCTATGGTGTGCACTAGGTCAGATATTGCCCAAGTAGTGAACATTGTTAGTAGGTACATGGCTAATCCAGGGAAGAAGCATTGAGATGCTGTAAAGTGAATTTTGAGATATCTGAATGGGATAAAGAATGTTGACATTTTGTTTGAGAATGATGGAACATTGGCACATATAGCTGGATATGTGGATGTAGACTTTGTAAGTGATCTGGATAAGCGTAAGTCTACCATAGGATATGTGTTCACTTTTGCAGGTGGTGTAGTTAGTTGGAGGTCTATTCTCCAAGCAATGATTGCTTTATCAACAACAGAGGTTGAATACATGGCAGTTGTAGAAGCAGCTAAAGAGGCTATATGGTTGAAGGGCTTGGTCAATGAGCTTGGTTTGAAGTGAGAGAATATCAAAGTACTTTGTGATAGTCAAAGTACTATACATTTAGCAAAAAATCAAGTTTATCATGCTAGGACAAAGCACATTGCAGTAAAATATCATAAGATAAGGGAATATGTATTAGATGGGGAGATTAATCTTCAGAAGGTGGACACAAAAGACAATACTGTAGATATGTTAACAAAGCCGGTGACCACAGAAAAGTTCAAGCATTGCTTGAGCTTACTTAATCTCATAGGATGTTGAAGATCACATTACACCCAGTTGGGGTGTGGAAGGAGCTGCATTCAAGGTAGAGGACACAGAGACACAGGCAGATGTAGATGATTCTCCTAGGTGACTTATTAAACTCAAGTCAAGGTAGAGATTGCCGTTACGTGACTTGATTAACAAGAGTTCATTTGGAACAGATAACTCTAGGATGTTACAGAAGTGGATTTGATAAGGTTAAATATGAACCTGGTTCAATTTAACCTTATCTCTAACTTATTCACTTGACAACACACGGGGTGGATTTGAGAAGATTTTTTCTTCTTTATTACTTGGGCTGTGAGGCTGAGAGTTTTTTCTCTTCTTCTCTTGGTTTTGGGCAGCAAAGAGAGTTTTCTCTCTTAGTTTTATTTCTTGCGAGAGAGGGGTGAGAAATTGGGTGTACAAGGGATATCTCTTAAGGGGCTATTTGAGAAACTTGTAATTCATCCGGATATTTTTCAAGTGATAGTGGCAAGGCTCTCTCCGATCGTGGATGTAGGCACTTTACCGAACCACGTAAATTTCGTATCTTGCTCTATTTATTTACTTGCATTATATTTCTGCTTCATTTTTGGATTGTGTCATTACAAAATTCTACAAAGCATGCCTTGAAGCCAAACCGGTAAGGGGGGTCGAACTCAACAACAAACCGGTCCTAGTTGCACTTGACAAGGTAGATAACCTGGTAGTGGGAGTTGTACCCATCGACGGCGGATTGGAGAGAGCACCAACAGTTGCAGAGAACGTCAAGAAGGCGCACAATGAGCGGCACTTGCCTGCCAACTTGGGCATTGACACCGAATGGCAGCAGCAAGCAACACCCCCAACTCAGCTCCAACCATACAGTGACCAAGACAGGCCATGCTGTGGGAAATAGACGCATTCATAAATTCCCACTTGCAATGTATTTAATAGCGTGATCTCGTTGGATTTGAAAAATATTGTAATTCATACATGTGGCAGCTCAGCTCAGTTCTGACAAGAACAGCACAACTAACTAATTGGTAATTAGAACCATGCGCTTATAATTGATTGTACCACTAAGTTTACCACTTCATCTAATCTAAATCTAAATAGTAAAGGATCCCAAGAGCGTATCGTGCACAATCTATTTACTTAACAAGAGAGTATGAATACAAAATTGATAACAAATTGCAAAGAAACGAGCATGAATTGTTTTTTATTATTTTATTTTGGTTAAAAAAATACCTAATATAATGTGAGCAGTTTGGTGCATGTGCATTTGGGAATTGTTACGGAGGGGGTGTGGGTTTTAAAATTACCCATCTGCTCTTGTTACACATGTGACGTCAGATCTCGTGATTCTTTGGGCGCATGCAACCCGACGTACACCAACTTTTTCTCATTAACATCTACAAACCCTCACATTTATGTCAAATAATTATAAAATTATAATAATATAAGATAACTTATATAAAATAAGTACACAACATGATAATTAATGAAACGATGAGATGTCTCTCACCGTACGTTGTTTTAGTTAGCCCACTCCCCTTAATAAAGTGAATAGATAAACTCCTCATCCTTAAAGATAAAGAAAATTATATTTTTACTTTATTTTTTTAAATTAAAAGTCTACTTTAACCTCTGATTAGATTGGGAACACTAAATTTTTAGGTTATCACACTTAATCTATCTAAACAGAAATTAGAGTAAGTTTTTGGTATAAAAAAAGTCAAGTAAAAATATCAACTTATTAATAATAACGAAGAATGAGACTGAAGATAAATATATGATTTAATAGAAAATCAAACGAAATGCAACACCGAAGCACAAGTAGACATGATGATCTAAGACTAGACATTGATCAAGTAGAAAAACCTCCTTATATACTAAAGCCTCCTACTTTCCTCGATGGCATTTGGACGGCTTAAATGGTCGTGTCCCCCGATCAAAATCTTTTAATCTCCAACATCATTAAAAGCATTTTTATAAGCATCATATAGATCTTTCCTTTCTCACTAATATCTCAATAACTGGGTTGAGTTTGGAAATTGTGTCTTGGTGAAGGCACATGAACAAAGATCTTGCCAAAATATTTGAGACAAAAAACCATGGATATGCCCATAGGCTCATCGGTTGCAATGCCATTGTTCATCAATCTTGGTTCATTTACTTGGCCTCGTGTGACACCTTTATTTTTCTTGTGCAAGTTGAATACACTTTTTTTATTTGGGAAGATAATTAGGGTTATCTAGAGCCCAAATGAATAACAATCTTTGCTTGGTTTAATATTAAATACATACAATGATTAATTTACTTCTCACCTTATTTATAAGCCATTGTCGTACATAACTTCCGTGAACTTAATACCATTTTCCATCTAACAAAACCTTACATCAAATTTGGTTAAATAAAATTATCAATAAATTTTACGTAATAATAAGAGGACACACGTTTCTCTGTCCAATCAAAACCTACTTCCAAAATCTTGTTACAAGGAAAGTGAAGTGGGATGAATCCTTGATGGAAGATTTATGATCTTGTTTTCATTATAACTTTGGCTGAAGGTAGCAATCTCTTTAATAAGTTAATGAATCTGAAGATATTACTTTCCACTGTCCAATCATGGCCTCTATCATTTCTAGCTTTAGCAGAGACTCTGGGGCCCACGTCAATCACTTCATGAAAGTGCCCTGGGCCCACTTCTATAGTGGGTAGCTGAGATCCACGTGGTCGACAGGACATGTGGCTTGCAAAACGTATGGTCTAAGGTTCAGGCTTTTCCCGGTTCAGACCGGTTTCGACAATGAGCATCTTATACAATTGACAATTATTTACTGAAAATTAGTAAATATTCATTAATTAACTTGAAAATTCGGTCTCAAACTTCCAATGGCTAAAATAATGGTACACGTTGTTAAAGAGGGCACTTAGTATGCTAGGTTGTTGAGTTGAGATAAAAAATAAATTCCCTCTTTATCCCAAAATAATAATTTTATTTAATTTTAAAAATAAAATAATTTTAATTTATTTAAAAACATTAAATAAAATCCAATTGCTACAAAGATCAAATTAGTGAAATTGTAGTTCAGCCGACAAATAGGAAAAAATCATCCCTCACAAGATTCAAACCCACATCCTGTGTCAATGTGATATAATTTTATGTTTTTCAATAACTTAAGCTAGTAAGCAATGAGTTATTTTAACATATTATTTATGTTTTAAATTAATACTTGCTCTTTCCTTTATTAAAACTCCACTTAATTTTTTTAAATGAATTATTTTTAATTTATTTTAAAAAATTAAATAAAACTACTCCCTCGATTAATAGCTCTATTTAGTTTTTTAAAATAAATTAATTTTAATTTATTTTAAAAACTTAAAAAGAGCTATTAATATAATAAAGAATGAGTACTACTTTAAGACAGAAAGAATATATTAAAATAACTCATTACCTACTAGCTTAAGTTATTGAAAAATATAAAATTATTTCACATAGATATTAGACATGGGCTTGAATCTTGTGATGGGTGATTTTTTCCTATTTGTTGGCCGAACTATAATTTCACTAATTTGATATTTGTAGCAATTGGAGTGCACTAGTTAGAAAGTATCGAGCGCCTTGTTACTTTGTAATGAAGCTCATCACATAGGACTAAGGTTTTTCAAGTCATCTTTTATAAAATAAAGGTTATCGTGTTGCTTCATAACGAGGTTATCATCGTGTACAAAGACATTGCATCGTAATGTATGATTAAGGCTCATACTAAGTTTTTTTATTGTTAAATTTAATAATATTTTAGCTAGTTGACTGATTTATTTTAAAGGTCCTATTACTATAAATCCAGATGCGCATGGTAAGCCCCCCACCCTCTCTTAAATATGTGTGCTATAAAATTAAGATGAAAAAACTGTCGTCTCCTCGTAAGCGAGGAGACTTTATCTGACGCAAAAGCATGTGAATTTTATTTAAAATTCACGTGATTTTTTATTTATAAAATTATCTTTTTTCCTTATTTTATTATGTTTTCCCTTCTACTTCCTTCAACCTTCTTCCAAATCTTTAGTTCTTCATTTCTTTTTCTTCCATCGATATCCTCATCTCCTCCCTCTTCTTAACCGTCTCCAGCTACCTTATCTTTATGTTCAGGGGCTACCTCCTCAGCCACTGTTGGCACAACCTCCCCCACCTTGCCTTGCCCCCGCAAAGGCCCTCAACAACTTCTACCACATCTCAAAGGACGAGGTTGCCACCCTCGTTGCGCCCCTCTCCCATTGTGCCGCCATCAGCTAGGCTATCAACCTTAGTGATTTGTTCAATGTTTGCACTGCCAACACTCTTGGTAGGATGAGGAGGGTGTTCAAGGAAAGGGTAGGGAAGGAGGCGGGCGAGTTCAAGGAGATGGTGGTAGAGCTGATGGTCCTTATCGGCATCTTCAATGTGGGTGACTTCATCCTGACCCTCAACTGGCTCGACCTCAAGGGCGTCGCCAGAAAGATAAAGCACCTTCACTACTACTTCGACTCCTTCCTCTCTCGCATCCTTGATAACCACTATGGCTCCTCCGCCTCCACCACAAGTGCCACAAGGACATCCTAACAAAGACAGTAAATATTTACTCTTTTTGTATATAATAAAGTGAGTAAATATTTTCGGTCTTCTTCTTTTGCATAGTTGCTGCAGCAACCTGCTTGAGGTGCTAGAGTCATCTTCGTAGCTCTCCAGGGAGAGGTGGACGGAGCTGGCAGAGGGATCCATGGCAAAGCTAGAGCTGACAGGACCTCCAGGAAGCCCTCCATGCCATCAAGCTTTGAATCCTTAATGTCGGCTCTGGTCTAGGCTTCTGGCTCGGTGGCCAAATAGCGGTGCTTGAGGGGGAGGAGCGCAACCATTTCTGGTGGCGATAGGGGCGAGGTGGGAGTGGTGAGAGGGAGCAGGCGAGGGATGGTGACCGACAATGTGAGGTGAGGTGAATGGAGAGGGAGAGGAGAGTGGGGGAACAAGGCATAAACGGGGGTAGTCTGGACGGAGATGAGAAGAGGTGGGGCGATAGGATCAAAAGGTGGAGGTAGCCGGTGATGAAAACTGCAACAAAGAGATTATTCAGCAGGCGGCACTGGGGAGGTGAGGTGAATAGAGATGAAAATGAGGATGGTGGAATGAGATTAGAAGAAGAGAAGGATGGTGGCTAGGGGCATTTTTGTCTAAATATCAATTTTAGAGTTAGTGACAAATTAACAAAAAAAATTGTAGTTAATGTTTAAAACCCCAATTAAGATCTAATGTTGCACATTGCACTTGCCTTCAAATTTTCAAGAACAAACTAGCGTATGGTCTTGTCACCGGGCTTTATCTGATGCAAGGTACTTAAAGTTTGTCAAATTCATTTAATATTCACATGAATTTAATTTCAGAACAAATTTACCCTCCTTCTGACTGTTACTCTTCTTGCTTCCATTTCACAATTTCGTTTTTATATCCACCTTTCCTTGGCGCACCTCCCTTCACTGACTAAAATGGCGTGACGCCCATGAGAAAACTGGTCATCGAGGTCTGCAAAGCTAGCAACCTCCTCCCCAAGTATAGCCACAACACCTTCAGCTCCTACGCTATCATCAACTTCAACGGCCAGTGCCACCTCACTTGCATCATCCGCTCCAACCTTAACCCCATCTGGAACGAGCCCCTCAAGTTCCTCTTTGACAATGAAGCCAATGTCTCACCCCAACCGGCCCTCGACACTGGCCTCATCAAGGTGGAGGTCGTCCATGACCGTTGCACTGTTGCCACCCACCAGAACAACTTCCTCAGCTGAGTCCGCATCAGGTCCTCCTAAAGATCTGCCACCTCCATCGACTGTTGAATTGGACCTAAAATCTCCGAAGCTGACGGACCCACTGCCCGAGATAGAAAAGATGGCCACTTTTGCACCGTCACCGCCCCCGAAGCCAATGATCAAACAGCCCTACATGATCGGGTTTGGCTATGGTAAAGGGTGCTTCTTTGATAGTAAATATTTACTTTCTTTGTATATAATATAAAGAGTAATTTACTCTTTATGTTATATACAAAGAAAGTAAATATTTACTCTTCTTCCTCACTTAGTTGTTGGTTGTGGAGATTGTGGCGAAGGAGGTAGAAAGGGCATTCCTGGTGGACAAGGTGGATGTGTTCGAGTGTCAAATAGTGGAGTCAGGCTAGAAGACAGATCTGCAGCGGAGCCTGCTAGAGTTGGAGTAGCTGGTGCTGCTGGTGGAGAATGCACGGTTGGGGTTCTAGGCGGAGGTGAAGAGGATGAAGGGTGGGAGCTAGCGGAGGAGGTAGTGTTCATGTGATGGAGGGCGACAGAGCTGACAAGGTGCATAGTGAAGATGAGGGACGACCACCAGGTGTGCTTACTGGGCCGAAAGATTGAGAACTTGCATATGCAATCAGAAAAACGACCGATGGTGTGGGAAGTCTTGCCACCAGGTGAAGTGGCTGAAGCTGGAGAACAAGGAAGGATGGGCTCGATATTGGGAGTGAGAAAGAAGGCAGTTGGGGTATTTTTGTCTTAATATAAATTTTAGAGTTAATGACAAATTAATAATTTTTTTGTAGTTAACTTTTAAAACCTAGATATGCCCTAATTTAGCTTTCATTATTACAAACTAATTTTGATATTCTCTCCGTCATATATTAATAACTTTATTTAATTTTTTAAAATAAATTAATTTAATATATTTAAAAAAAACTAAATTGAGATTAAGTTTCTAAGGACACTCTTAAGCCATGTTTGACAATATTTGAAAAAAATAAAAGAAAGTTAATTTCCTTATGACGTTTTCCCTCGTAAGGCAATTAATTTTCGTTTTGGTTCTGGACACCGGTTCAAAAACAATTCACGAAGAACATAGATACGTAGCAGCGCAGGTGACAATAAATACAGATGGATTGGCCATTCAGCAAAACTGAGGCAGAAAGCAGAGTAGGCATTGCAATTTCGAAATCCGACTCTCTGATTCTCTCCTTCTCTCTCTCAGAGCAGTGGAAGAGGCCCAGATCAGGCCAATAATTCAGTGCAGATCTGGACCTCCTCCTGCTAGAAGGTAATTGTGGCCTACTGCATGTGACCCATATCCAGTTTTTGCTTCTTTATGCTGAATCTGCACTTATTTTAAAGAAATTCAGTTTTCTTCAACAATTAGATCAGTTCCGAGCAGGAAACTTGCTATTCTTCGCGTTTGAATGATTGGGGTTTCTTCTGGGTGGTTTGCTGGTTTCAAGAACCGCCATTGTTAAGTTTGTGTTGTCCGTGTACTTACCAAAGCAATGTCTGAATTTGAGGTGGGATTGGCTTCCCTATTTTCTGGTTTGGACTCCGAATTGCTTTGCACTTGTGCCTTTTCCAATTGGGATTTCCTACATCTTTCTACCTTAATTTTGTCGTTTGTTGCTCTTGACAAAAACATCGATACAAAAAATGCATGTTCTACAGCGATTTGTTACTTTATTTCTGTAATTGGGCTTCTGGGCATCTTTCTAATTGTAGTTTTCTCGAGTTTTTCTGTTAAATCTTCCTCTAATGGCTCTAACTGCTTCATGACGGGCGGATCTGCAGTGGTAGCGCGATAGCGGAGCTGGTTCTTTCACCATGAAGGCACTAATTCTTGTTGGAGGGTTCGGAACCCGTCTCCGGCCTTTGACGCTCAGCTTCCCCAAGCCTCTTGTCGACTTTGCTAACAAGCCCATGATTCTCCATCAGGTCTGCGTTTTTCGCATTTATATCAATTGATCTCATTGGCTGACAATTATATCTATATCTGTGGTTTTTGCTTGCTCAAGGTGGTTGATTTGCTCAAATTTTCCCTTTAGTTGAAGTAATGACAATTTTCTTAATTGTGGTTTGGAATTTATTCTTCTAGTTGAATTTAAATTATAGCCTTCATGTTGTTTCTAATTTTCTGTTTTACTTTTATCGTTAACAATCAGATTGAAGCTCTGAAGGCCATTGGAGTAACTGATGTTGTTTTAGCCATCAATTACCAACCAGAGGTAGATGGATTTTTAAATTACCCATTCCAGAATACTTAAAGATCTCATTAGATCTCAACTAACCATTAGTTTTCTGTAGGTGATGCTGAACTTCTTGAAGGATTTTGAGAGTAAGCTTGGAATCAAAATCACTTGCTCTCAAGAAACTGAGCCACTTGGAACTGCAGGGCCCCTCGCTCTAGCTAGGGACAAGCTAATTGATGAATCTGGTGATCCCTTCTTTGTTCTCAACAGTGATGTTATCAGTGATTACCCCCTAAAGGAAATGATCGAATTCCACAAATCTCATGGAGGAGAAGCATCAATTATGGTCACTAAGGTAACATAAATTAAAATTTATACCTGTATTTCCCATAAAAAAATTATTCCTGAATTTATTATTTCACTAAGAAATAAATTTCTTAAATCCTGCTTTATGCTTTTAATAATTACATCGTTATCTGTTATAGGTGGATGAGCCGTCGAAATATGGAGTTGTGGTCATGGAGGAGGGGACTGGGAAGGTTGAGAGATTTGTGGAGAAACCAAAAAATTTTGTGGGCAACAAGATCAATGCTGGAATCTACTTGCTGAACCCTTCTGTCCTTGACCGGATCCAACTGAAGCCCACTTCAATTGAGAAAGAGGTCTTCCCAAAGATTGCTGCAGAGCAGAAGCTATTTGCCATGGTGTTGCCAGGATTCTGGATGGACGTTGGGCAACCAAGAGATTATATTACAGGTCTCAGGCTGTACTTAGAGTCCCTGCGCAAGAAATCATCTTCTCAGTTGGCTGTAGGGCCTCACATTGTTGGAAATGTACTTGTTCATGAGACTGCTGTGATTGGAGATGGCTGCCTGATCGGTCCGGATGTGGCAATTGGACCTGGCTGCATCGTTGAATCAGGAGTGAGGCTGTCAAGATGTACCGTAATGCGAGGTGCACGCGTGAAAAATCATGCTTGCATCTCTAGCAGTATAGTTGGTTGGCATTCCACTGTTGGCCAGTGGGCTCGCATTGAGAACATGACCATTCTTGGAGAAGATGTCCATGTTTCCGACGAGATATACAGTAATGGGGGCGTGGTTCTTCCTCACAAGGAGATCAAATCCAACATCTTGAAGCCTGAAATTGTTATGTGATTAGGCCTTGTTCTACTCATCTCCGGGGTTGAAATTATAGAGCTTGATTCATGACTGTGGGTGTGATTTTGCCGTTTTCATCCTATCCCAAGTATCTTATTTGATACATGTTTTTAAATGTAGTTTCTCTGTATGTGATTTGAGAGGGGAGAGAGTGTTCTGAGAATGTCTTCCATGTGAAATATTCCAAGTCTTGTAATCATTCTGTAGATAATGACTTCTTGCTGTATTATTTGTTCATTTGAATTGGTTTTTTGTTTGTCAAAGTTTTCTCTGCGTAGCAAAGAGTTCGAGACCAACATCTTGAAGCCCGAAATTGTTATGTGACATAGTCCTGTTTTAATTAATGATTTTGGGTGTGATTTTGTTGTTTTCATCCTATCCCAACTATCATAGTTGAGACTTTTTTTTGGAAGTAGTTTCTATATGAGATTTGAGAGTGTGCAGTATGTGTTGAGATTATCTTCCATGTAATGCATTCTAAGTGTTGTAATTGTTCTGTAATTCATGTCTTCTCGCTGTATAATTTGTTTAATTGAATTGTCTTTCTGGGTGGCAAAAATTTTCATAAAATTCAGTCGAAACATAATCTTAATGAAAATGCTGTAATTATTCTCGTGCATTAGCACGTGTGGAAACATGTCTGAAATGTACCACTTCTACAAGAAGAGAATGAATATTAACATGGCCAAAAGTGCATCCCTGTGTGTGGGACTATTTATTTTTCGGATTTTCCACAAGATTGCTATTAGCCCCTCAACCTATTGCATAGGCAAATGGCCAGGCAACCCCTTAGACTTGGCGACGAAATGCTAAGTCCCCTTGGCCGTGGATAGCAGGGACATCTTTGAGCACTTGGGCAGCAACGTCAAATATGTTGGAGCATCACTTAGTGCATTGGACAACATAGCGGAGCACGTTGAGACAAGTCCTAGCATGGGTAGGACTTAGGTGGCAGGCTAGGCACCACTACCACATGGGGACGGACTCCTATGATAGCCAGGACTCATCCATTCAAATTCAGAAGTCTCCTAGCTTGAGTAGGAGATGGGGCAGTAGCTTCCTTTTACCTATAAAACTCTTAGAGGCATTGATGCACAAACTTCTAGCTAGACAAGGAGTCTGCAACCTTCTTAACTTAGGCTAGGTCTGTTTGCCTTAGGGGGCGGAGTTGGAGAGGGAGCAAACCTCTTGTAGGGGTGGGACTTGTAATGCCTAGTTGTATTCAGACTTAGCATGAGCTAAGTCTATATAAAGGGAGGGGCGTTAGGTAGGCCAACCACTTGGATTTTTAGCTAGCCTCTCCCTGCCATTATTATGACGGATTGTAGCAATAAAGCTTAGGGAGGAGCCCCTTTTCACAAAGACAGTTTTGTGTTGCTAAGATAATCTTTCCCCTGTATATATGAGTGGGAAGGATAGAATTGGTTGCTAGTTGCATGGTATGGCCAAGCCATTACATGAGTGAACACTAGGCACAACTTTGTGCCTATGATAATTGGTTCCATTGCTAGGATATGAATGGGACCGAACAGGATTTGGAGGTGTTCTGAAGGTTTTTGGCAAGTTGGGACAGAGAAGATCCTTGGCAGCTTGACAACAGACAAGTTGCTGCCATGGCGGGTTCTATGTTATAGTGCCTTTCAGAGCTTGAAGGCAAATGGGATGCAATGCAGAAGACGAATGGAATGGCCAAAGTTTAGTCTTCCTTGCATTTTTGTCTTGTTGAGATCATGCCCTACTGAAGACTCAGGATAAGGTAGCTTTGCTAGGTGCGCTGCCCATTACAACATGCTAGCCACAGACATGGCTGTGACAGCAAATTTTTTGAGACAAAAGTTGCAAGAACTAAGGGATGAAACAATGGGAAAGATCAAGAGTTCGCAAATAAAATGGCTATGATAAAGAGGGTTGTTCTGAACACCACTCCTTTGATGATGGAGGTGGATTCTAGGCCCAAGTCTCTTTAGTCCATGAAGTAAGGTGCCCAAACCCAAATCGTACTCTGGTTCACAGAGTGCTAAAGACATCAAAAACTTTGTCTGGGACATAGAGTAGTTCTTTGCAGTCACCCATACCCCAAAGAAGAGAAGATGACAATTACAAACTTGTATTCTACTGGAGAGGCTAAGCTATGGTGGTGGACCAAGTTAGAGGATGATGCTTTGGCTGGGCGTCCTCCCATCCAGACATGGTCCATGATGAAGAAGGAACTGAGGGAGCAATTCCTTTCTATGAGCACAGTGTGCGCACGAGAATCGCTAAGGAAACTTAAGCAGACAAGAACTATTTGTGAGTATGTGAAGCAATTTCAGTCCCTCCTTGACATCAAACACATGACAGTGGAGGAAAAACTCTTCAACTTCCTTATGAGACTCCAAGACTGAGGCACAGAATGAGCTGCGTAGGTAGAACATTAGAGATCTCCCCACAACCATTATAGTAGTTGAACGTTTGGTGGACTACAAGACCAACTCCACTGGGCTAAAGAAGGATAAGGCATCTTCCCCTAAGGGCGGTCGCATGCATAATGGCAAGGGATGGAAGAACCGTTACAAGGGCAAGAAAGGTGAGTAGGCTGATACTGACAAAAATAAGGGTATGCCTTGCTTCATCTGTCAGGGCTATGCCAAAGAGGGGGATCTGAATGCGATAGTGGCTGAGGATAAGTCCTCTTCGGACAGGGAGGAGATCATGATGTGCATGAATCCCTTGTAGCTTGTTAGTGCCATCCACAAGGAGAAGGTGGATTATGACAGTTTGATGAATGTGGAGGCTATACTTGACAAGTAGTCGGTGTGAGTGATGGTTGATACTGGTGCTTCACATAATTTCCTAGCAAACGATGTGTAGAGGTATGGGGCCTTAAGGTGATGAAGACCCAAGCCTAGATAAAAGGTAGACAATTCAGAAGTAGCCCCCTCCTTGGCATTGTCAATGATTTGCCGGTGCAGATTGGAGATTGGCAGGAAAGGTAAGCTTCACCTTCGTCCCCTTAGACGATTTTGAGCTTATCCTTGGACTCAATTTCCTGAGACAGGTAAAAATGTTCATGATACCCCATCCCAAGGGAGTTTTCATTGGTAATGAGAGGCTCCCATACTTTGTTGCTGAGAACCAAGGAGACACAGAGGTGTAGTTGTGTCAACCCTACAACTAATGAAGGTCCTAGAGCAAGGCCACAAGACCTATTTGGTCTCGACGGTTGAGGTGGATGACGAGATGAGTGTTGTCCCTAAGAAGGTGGGCACGTTGTTGATGGAGTTCATGGATGTGATGCCACTTGAGCTTTTGTAATCCCTTTTCCCATGACATGTAGTTGATCATGCTATAGAGTTGCTACTAGGAGCTCACCCTCTAGCCTGGGCTCTTTACTACATGGCTCCACCAGAATTGGAAGAACTCAAAAAGTAATTGGAGGAATTGCTTAAGACCGGATTCATCAGGCCGTCTAAAGTCGCTATGGAGCATCGATCCTATTTCAAAGGAAGCAAGATAGTTCCATTCGATTGTGCATAAATTACAGAGTTTTAAACCAAATTACGGTGAAGAACAAGTGCCCAATCCTCTTGCTAGTTGACTTGTTCGATAGGTTGACAAAACTTCCTTCTTTTCCAAGCTTGATCTTAGGTTGAGCTATTGGTAGGTGCGCATTGTTGCTAGCGACGAGGCAAAGATAGCAATGACAACTTGTTACAAGCCATTTGAGTTGCTTGTCATATCCTTTGGCTTGACAAATGCCCCAACCATTTTTTGCATATTGATGAACAATGTATTTTGGCCACAGTTTGTGGTTGTCTACTTTGACGATATTGTAGTGTACAATAGAACCTTAGATGAACACATCAGGCATCTAAGGGTTGTGCTAGAATGATTAAGGGAGCATTGTCTCTTTTTGAAGCTCGAGAAGTGCAACTTCACCCAGATACAAGTGCCCAATCCCCTTTCTTAAGGAAGGGTACAAATGGACGAAAAGAATGTCAGGGCCATTGCAAAATGGCCAGCCCCTATGAAGGTCACTGAGCTAAGATAGTTCTTGAGACTTGTCAACTATTATAGACAGTTCATTAAGAACTACTCTAAGAAAGTTGTTATGCTTACTGATCTCTTGAAGGACAAGCCTTGGTGCTAGGCTGAGGCATTCCAGATGGCATTTGAGCATCTTAAGGATGCCATATCCTCTGAGCTAGGCCTCAAACACCCTGAGTTCAATGCACCTTTTGAGGTGCATACCGATGCTTTCGATCAAGCGATTAGAGGTGTCTTGATCCAGTGGGGTCATCCCATTGCATATGAGAGCCACAAGCTTAAGAAACTAAGCAGAGATACTCTGTCCACAAGGAGATGACGACCGTAGTCTATTGCCTTAGGACATGGAGGCACTACTTGTTGGGCGGTAAGTTTCTAGTTTGGACTAATAATGTACCCACAAGCTACTTCTCTATGAAGAAAAAACTTTTGCTAAAGCAAGCAAGGTGGCAAGAGTTCCTTGCTGAGTTCAACTTCGTGTTCTTTGTATTCTTCTTGTTGGAGTATAAGTTGAGCAAAGCGAAAGTGGTCGTTGATGCCCTCACATGACGAATGAACCAGGAATCAATGATGGCGGTGTTCATGCTATCATGAGATATGTTTTGTCGGATACAAGATGCAACAGTGAAGGATCAAGACTGCCTTAGGCTTTGATTCAAGCTGTGAAGGATAGGTCTACTCGGTGATTTTGGTTGGAGGAGGGGGTACTGTATGCGAAAGGCAGACACCCTTGCATCTCCTTGGCTGATAGTTTGAGGCCTTAATTGCTGAAGGAGTCTCATGACTCGGGATGAGCGGGTCATCCTGGGCAAGAGTGAACTCACGCACTCTTGGCCCTGACTACTTCTGGTTGTGGATTCTAGAAGATGTGGAGCAGTATGTGAGAACATGTATGATATGCCAGCAGGATAAGATGGAAAGACAGAAGGAAGTGGGTATGCTTTGGCCCCTTCCCATTCCAGACAGATTGTGGGTAAGTCCATCCATGGACTTTATCATTGGATTGCCTACAGTGCAGGGTTATGGATCTATCGTGGTCATGGTGGATCGCTTCTCAAAGTACAACACATTCATAATAGCTCCTAAAACTTGCAATGCATGGACGATGGTGAACTTATTTTTTTGGAACATTGTAAGTTTTGGGGCCTACTAGCAGATATTATAAGCGACCAAGACACCCAGTTCACAGGAAGGTTTTGGATGTAGCTGTTTGAGTTGTTGGTCACTCAATTCAATTGTTCAACCAACAACATCCTCAAATGGATGGGCAAACAGAGAGGGTGAATATCATTCTAGAGCACTATGTGATGGCTAACCAGCAAAATTAGGTTGACTTGTTGGAAATCTCCCAATTTTGCTACAACTTGCACAAAAGCTCAGTGATGGGCAACAATCCTTTTAAGTTGGCAATAGGACAACAACCTCTCACACCAGCAGATGTTGCTTTGCAGAGGACAAGGGGCAGGTGTCCTACTACTTACCCCTTGGCTAGGGAGCGGACAGAGAGGATGGATGAAGCATGAGACTCCTTGGCCAAAGTAGTCAAGTGGACAAAGAAATATGCAAACAGAGATCACAGGCCGCTTAAGTTCTAGGTTGGGGATAGAGTTATGATGAAGCTAACTCCCAACTTTGGAAGAAATTGCGAATGAAGGTAGTGCACGAAGTGCTCTACAGATACAACAAACCCTTTGAGGTGAAGCACAAAGTTGGCCAGCTAGCATACCAATTTGAACTACCGGAGCAATTCAAGATTCGCCATGTTTTTCATATGAGCTTTCTAAAGCCTTTTCATGTGGACTTAGAGGTTTCTAGTAGAAATACTTCAAAGTGAGCACCGCCTACGATTAGAACCTCTTTTGAGGAGGTTGAAGTCATCCTAGACCGGTGGGTTGAGGGGACAAGCAAGAAGAATCGAAGAGTCTTCTACTTGGTTAAGTAGAAAGATCTTCTTGTGTAAGAGAATGGCTAGGAGCGAGACATCGCATTGTGGCAGTTTAGGGGGGGGGGGGGTGTTAGCCGTTGGACCCATTGCATAAACAAAGGGACCGACAAACCCCTTAGAGTAGGCAACGGACAACGAAGTCCCTTTAGCAGTGAATAGCTAGGGATGTCCTTGAGCACTTGGGCAGCAACATCAGATATATTGGAACATCACTTGGTGTGTTGAACAACATAGCAAAGCATGCTGAGACAAGTCCTAGCTGGGTAGGACTTAGGTGTCGGGTTGGGTGCCACTAGCACATGAGGATGAACTCCTATGATGACCGGGACTCATCTATTAAGTTTTGGTAGTCTCCTAGCTCGAGTAGGAGACTGGGCAGCAACTTCCCTTTGGCCATAGGACTGCATTGGTAGATAGACTTATAGCTGGACAAGTAGTCTGCAACCTTCCTAACTTAGGCTGGGTTGGTTTGACTTGTAATGCCTAGTTGTATTTGGACTCAGCCATGGAAGGCCGTATCGATATGCATGAGAGTATCGATGATCATGGATACGGATATGCGCCGATGATACGCTTGGTACGCGCCGAAACAGGTATAAACCCTTTTATAAATATAAAAAATTATTATAACTAATAATATATCATTATAATACTTCTTTTAGAGCATAATAAAACCATATAATGTCGTATCAACCGATGCAAATATTTTAAAATTAGTTCATTCATAACCACATACTATTATGCTCTTCATCCCATATAAATTATTGGTCATTATTTCCCATATTAAGTGCTTTAAAATTAATTTATTTTAAAAATAAATAATATGCTTAATATGAGTTTAAGTTATATGTTTAAATAAATGTATATTTGTGGAGTACTATATGTAAAACAAAAATTTATGTAAATTGTATAGACCTACCCGTATTGATCTCATATAACTTTATAAATAATTTTTTTAAAATAACTAAAACTTAAACTTTCAAAGAAGTTAGGTTTGAATTGTGTATTTATTTTTAAGAAAAAAAATTTAAAATTTTTTTTAAAAAAAAAATATTAATTTTTTAAATTAAAAAAATATTTTTTAAATAAAAAAATATATTTTAAAATACGGTATCGATACATATCAGCCGTATCGATATGGTACGGCTGGTACGTATCGATATTTCCTGTGGGGGCGTATCGCCCCCCGTACCATATCGGTATCGACCAATATGGGTATGTATCGACTAATACGGGTATGTATCGATCGATACGGGTATGTATCGGCCGATACGCACCCGTATTGGCCGATACGGCCTTCCATGGACTCAGCATAGGCCGAACCTGTATAAAGAGAGGGGTGTTAGGCAGGCCAACCACTTGAATTTTTAGCCAACCTCTCCCTGCCATTGTTACAATGGATTGTAGCAATAAAGCTTAAAGTGGGGCCCTTTTGCACATAGACAATTTTGTGTTGCTGAGATCATCTTCCCCTTGTACATACGAGTGGAAAAGATGAAATTGGTTGTTGGTTGCATGGTGCGGCTAGACCATCACGTGAGCGAATATGAGGCATATCTTTATGCTCGTGACACCTACCATGACGGTAGCTTGGCTTATGAGGTAACAAATTCTAATTAATTAGATGCCAATAGAAAAATACTCATATGTTAGGCCAAAATTGTCTCCGTCATAGTTCCCTTTGAAGGTTTGTATCAAGAACCATATAATTATATTTAGGGTTCTGAAGTTTAGATTAATTTTTTTTAATTTTTTTGTTTATGCTTGAAATAGGTCCAAATAGACCACACTCAGTTGGCTACAGAGGCAGCATCCAATAATTAAGATGTGACCTATCAAGAATGGTGTGTGAATAAAATGCATTTGAAGATTAAATCTAAGTTCTCCCGTTCAAAGATAGATCAGTAAATTGATGGGGAAGTGAATGAGAAAAGAAGGCTACTACTGTCACCGCATTCAATCTGCCATAGAGTTAGTGGCAGATAACAAAGCTACAGTCTTTCAGCATATTGATGGAGAAAGAAACAAGGTGATAGAGATTAGACAAAGGCTGATAATAAGCAATAAGCTTGTGTTGGTCCACCATGTGAGGAACAACAACAGGCCACATTTTGTGTAGGAGACCAACCGGACAATATGATCTTGGTCATTCCTGTTGACTCATTTATTTTTTTTCCAAATTTGCGAGGACTACCAACAGCTACAGTAGTCATGCACAGGTTTTCTAGCATTTACTCCCGTGATAGCCTGGTCGTACCCTGCAACAACCTGCAGCTAATTCTTATCCTTTCCTCTCGTATGCGCAGAAAGAAAATTAACTAACAGCACTCTCTCTTTGCAAGAGATCTAATTCAAGCTTTATTGCTTAGAAATCTGTATAACAATGGTAAGGAAGAAGACTGCCTAAATGACTCAAACAGCCCATGCACCTCCCTTTTACAGACCTGGCCTTAAGCCAATATGCAATCCCACCCTAAGAAGTTTCACTCATTCTCAAACTCTCTCCAATAAGGCATTCCGCCCTAAGCAAGTAACGAGGAATTCTAGACTACAAGTTCCGCTAGAAGTCTTCATGCAACTGACAGAAGGGGCCCAAGTCTAGTAGGAGTCTACCTCTCCTTCTCCCACTTGCGGTCTGGATATAATCTGGCAATTATAGGACTCCGACCCTATGGAAGTATCCTACTCAAACTAGGACTTCTTCTAATATATATCAACATGATTGGCCAATGTTCAAACACAGTTGGCAACTTGTGAACTTACTCTGGGCGCACTGCTACCACAGCTAAAGGGTTGCCCGGCCCATATGTCTATGTAATAGGCTGAAGGGCCAACATTAGACATGTTTAGATTGAATGGCCTAAATAATGACAAATCATTGGCTCATTTTTTAAAGGACACCAATAATGGCAATTACTTATAGGATGACCCAAGATTACTCAAGTAACTAATAAGAAAAAAAATTAGCACTTAAAAGTTGGTTATAGAAATAGTTTATGATAGGACCAAATACCGAGCAGATTCTTTGTAGTGGGGATATCAAATGAGCTGAGTTAATAGAAGTTCACTGAAGTGTGTGATAATGCTGAACCGGGCGGAATCAGATTTTAAAAAATCCTTATAAAACATAAAAATATAGCAGAAAGTTCAAAATTACTTATTTATATTTTTTAGTGTGTAAACATTTAACAGTTTACTAAATTGTCAGATTTAGCCAGGGTCATATACAAGGACAACCGGATATTATTAATCAAGGAAGGTGAAATTTGTACACCAAATCCATACACCTTTCATGAAGTTGGTTTTTGGAAGCTGATATTCCTATCTATATCATAAGTCTACTCTAACCTCTAATTGTATAAAGAAGGTATTCAATTTTTTTAGTTCAATCCCAGGATAGAGTAAGGTTTTGGTATATACAGAAATTTTGGAGTAGAAATATTATTTTTCTTTTTGTTAAATGTTAAAAGTCCAACAAAAACCTGCCACCTTATGGGTGATTGTCTCCTTAGCTCGGCAGTAGGGATACAAACAACAACGTGCCAAAAAACAGTATTGTGATTCTGATCATGATCTAATGAATCGGCAGTACTTTCGATTCCATAATACTACGTTGTTAGTGAATATTATGCCAAATGTGTTTTCAACCAGTTCTTTTAGGAGTTTATAATCAATAATTTTCAGTAGTAGGTAACAAGTTTGATAAGCTTCTGATCTCAACACAGTGAAAAGATGTTGACACACTACCGACGGGTGCAGCTAGGATTTTTGTGTGTGGGATTGAGCATTTGCACTACTATGAGTTGGAGGAAAAGACTTTAAAACTGTAACTGAAAGGGAGGTGATGGCGATCTTTCTTGTACTTAAGAACTAAGCTTATGTATATAAAAAGAAAAAAAATTAGATGCACCCACCATCACTAAATTAAGAGGGGAGAGGGGGAAATTTGATGCGAGGGCGATCTTGAAAGATTTTTAAATTTTCGATGACTCAACTATGAAAGTGTTTTCCTTCCCAAATGCATGTTTTTTTAAGAAACTGAACCTCAATATATTTAGAATGTCAATGATTAGCTCCATTTTTTAAAAAGTGATTTGCCAAAATAACCCTAATGTAATATACAAAATGTTACACATTTATATGTAATACAAAAAATAACCGTGTGCATATGTAAATCTCCATACAAGTGACAAGAATTGTTTAAAATACTTCTTATTTTCTTCAACTTCACCAACCTAGTGTCTCCCTATGTCAATAGCTCTAGCTTTGACTCCATCACCTTTGCCACTGTCTCCATCACCTCCGCCTCCTCTGACACCTCTGCCACCCACTTCACTTTCTCTACCACTGGCCTCGCTTCATCCGCCTTTGTCTTCACCTCCTCTTCCACCAATGTCTTCTTCTCCTACCCTCCTCTGCCACCACCACCTTCTTCTTCCTTCCCCCTCTTTCTCCTCTTCTCCTCTAATGTGCCCCAAGATTTTTAATACCATATTTAAAATTTTATAAAACATATCGGAGTTCACCCAGGCCCGCAACATGAAGGATTCACCATAATCATGACATAAAATTTCATCTTCCCAGGAATATACCATTTATGTACAAATACACAAGGAGAAAAATAATAAATTTTTTTACTAAAATTTATGGTGCAGTTAAAATCTTTAAAATCATCTTGAAAACTCCCAAGTAAGCCATTCTACCCGACCAGGTCCTGTAAGGTCTGGGGGTGGTGAGTATTTTAAAATACTCAGTTGGAGAATTTATACTATCAAACATAATGTAACGCATAGCAGTTTCAAAGCACATAATATAAATAATATTTTTAATAAAACATGATGTATCTCTTACCCAAAACCTCCCCTAGAACTTCTTTATACTTATCGACGATGCTCTCAGGGTTTGCAAGCTCTCAGGGTTTGCAAACTCTCATGACTTACTACTAGTGTCCTAGACACCTATTCGATCTTAATAACTTTACTACAGGTACAAAGTAGTCCTTTTACTCTTCCACGAATCATCTTAAAATACTTCGTACTTGTTGAGAGAAGAGACACCCGTGCTCATGGGGCACCGAGATTAAGAGAATAGAGAGTTTTCCTATGATACTCTTTATCCTAGCGCGCATAGCCTTTTTAGTGGTATGTGTCATTCGTTAAGGGATCAGGGTTCCCACCCTCCGTTAGGGACTAACAAAGCTAAAATTTGTATCATGCATCCGATTCCAAACTAGATTATGGTTGTGCTATCTTATATCCACGGAGCTCTATTGGGATGCCCGCCAGCTAAAGCTTCAGAAAAGCAAATTTATCTTGAGTTCTCAAACTCATAAATGGTAGTTTTCCTTTCAAAATATTCCATCCCAATGGTTATCCTTTCAAACTCTAACCTCACCTCTATAAGCCATGGGAGCATCACTAATAACGATTACAGAGATAGGGTTAGTTGCTCATTCCAACAAGATAATTACCTTTTCTTTATCCCATTCTAGTAACTTGATTACTAGGCTTGTATGTATTTTAGAAAATATCCTTGAGAGTCATCCTTTCACAAGGAATAATTCTCTATATCCACCTTTCAAACATACTGTACTCATTCCTAATTAAAATAGTGGCGATGTTAGATTTTTTCCATCTCACATGAATCCACGTGTATAATTCATAATCAAATTGAAAGGATAATCATTCAATAAAACAATATACGAGGCACTCATAAAATCAAAGTGATCATATCCTACTTCAAAGAATAATCATTCTATAAATAAAATATATAAGAGAATCATAAACATACAATATATAATTTATATCCTACTCCAATGAATAATCATTTGATAAACTGAATATGTGCGAAAATTATAAATCATAGAATTTGTTCCATATTACCCGGCTCGATATACAAATATTTCATATTCCCTGGATTTTTAACACTTAATCCCATATGACCTGGTTTAGGATAAGTATACCCTTAGGTCACAACCAAACCTATACCCAAGCTCTTAGCTCATTATTAGTGAAAAATTACCGACGATGGCACAAATTTATATGAGCAAAATCAAAATACTCAGCATATAGAAAACAAATCACCCACTTAAAGATGATCGATAGAAAGTAAAAATTTCTCCTTCTCAATCCTATGTTCCAAAGAACAAACCAAAATGGAGCTACCTCCTAGTTTCAATCCAAAAATTGGTTCCTAGGTAAAATAAAAGACGAAAATAACAAAATTCAAAATGGGGAATCAAAGGAAGCCACTTTAGTGTTTGCTAAATTGCAACAAAAAGAATGTTCCGGCAATTTAAAAAACTGGGTTGCGTTTAGAACGGATTGAAGGACTCCAGAGACTTGCCGCATATGGGGATTGAACGCTACAAAAAGAAAGGATTTTTTGGAGTACAACGAATCCGAATGAAATCGAGTAGAGTACATCCACTTTGCATGACTTGTGAGACTTCCGAGAATGCAAGAACGAGAGGATGACTCCCACTAAACGGACCAAAGATCTCAAGCTCCGCATGGCCTGTGTCCAACACTTAATCCATATCGCATATACGATAACACGATATGTTAATAAAATGTATTTTTGATAATACGATATGTATTCTTTGAGCCAACAACCCATAATATGATATCCTCTATATCACATATACAATAACACGATATTCGCCATAACGTGTTATCGATAACACTATATGCCAACAATGCGTGTTATTGATAATACAATATGCTATGATATCCTCTATATGGCATATACAATAATACGATATTCGCCAAAGCATATTATCAATAACACGATATTTGTTATAGCATATTATCAATAACATGAGATTCACCATAGCGTGTTATTGATAACACGATATGCCAACAAGATGTGCTATTTCTTTTCCTCTATATCTCATTACTATAACATGATATTTGTTATAGCGTGTCATCAATAACACAATATTTGTCATAGCGTGTTATCGATAATATGATATGTTAACAATATGTGATTGATAATACAATATGCTATGATATCCTCTATATCGCATATACGATAATACAATATTCACCAAAGCGTATTATCAATAACATGAGATTTGCCATAGCGTGTTATCGATAACACAATATTGTAGCATAGCGTGTTATCGATAACACGATATGTCAACAAGACGTGTTATTTATTTTCCTCTATATCACATTACTATAACATGATATTTGTCATAGCGTGTCATCGATAATAGGATATTCGCTATAACATGTTATTGATAACAAGATATTCGTCATAGCGTGTTATCGATAATATGATATTTGTCATAGCGTATTATTGATAACACGATATTCGCCATAACATGTTATCGATAACATGATATGCCAACAACACGTGTTATCGATAATACAATACAATACGATACCCTATACGATAATACAATATTCGCCAAAATATGTTATTAATAATACAATATTTGACATAGCGTATTTTTGATAACACATATGCCAACAATACGTGTTAATAATAATATGATATATTGTATATACTATAATAGGTTATTCGTCATAATGTGTTATCGATAATACGATATTCGTCATAGCATGTTATTGATAACATGATATTCGCTAATATTTGTTATTTATACAATTGTTCATTAAGTCAGGGATAAAAACTTCTGAGATCGTGTACATGCTTACATAAGATGTTCTATATAGTAAAACTTGCATATAAAAAATCATACTAGAGTCCCTCTTTGCATAATAGGGTAGGAGGCTATCATGGCTATTCTATAGTGTCATTCTTCCGCATCTACATCCTTCTCCATTCTTATATAGTCATGTTCTCCTTAGATAGTCCCTCAAGATTCATTTTTTGAGTTGCAGTTTACACGATTTTAAACCCTAACCTTGTTGAAAGGGTATTTTGGCCCATTTTTTTTCAAATATTGTGTAAACCCAGGTTCTATGGAATGTTTTTTACAAAACTAAGGAATATAGAATATTTGTATCTTTGACCAGGTAATATGGAAAAAACTCTAAATCATAACTTGAAACTAATTCCAATGCTTATCATGCTAGAGTCATATAAGTATTAAGTGAATTAGACAACCTATGTAAACATTTATGCCTTAGGAAATGATAAAAACCCCTAATTAACTCTTTGCATAAGTTTGAAGGCAATGACCCGAACTCTCCGAACTTGGATGATGATTTTTCAGGCATTAGAGCTCCCTAACCCAAAAAACATCTCAACCACGATGTCCATTATGGTAAATTTACATCTCTTGAACAACTCAAATCGGACTTAAAATAACTTAGAAACAAAGAAATGAAGTTTGAGGAGTGTGATAGAGAAAAACTGGAAAAATCAGGGCCTCAGAGCTAGGCTTTTTTAGGCGGTTCCACGTGGGACTACCATGCATCACACGCATGGCACATGACGCGGGTCTTGGTTGTGTGGCATGCACCGCATGCGCTTAGCGTGGCATACATAACGCGCACATCACTTTGATGCCAATTGACACAATTAATATATATACATATATATATATATATATATATATATATATATATATATATATATATATTTAAATAATCAAAATATTTAAACATGTATAACTTCATCTCCCAAACTCAGACTCACACGTTCTTAGTATCATGATATGAGCCCTACAAAACTAGACCCCACATGTGTAAGTTATCCTGCACTTTTCTAGTTTGTCCCACCTATGTGGCACATTTCTCGATGTCATAACATTCAACCCCAAAGTCCGATTTTTTCATTATGCTCGCTTTTCATGGCTCTACCACAATCTTAAGACAAGTCACTTAATAACAACTTCTAAATAATTAAAATTTTTAATAGTAACTTTATTAGAGGCGGAAATCATATCAAAAATTCAGGGTCATTACATCTTTTCATCTCTATCATTTTCCCCTTTTCTTTTTTAGTTGCCTCATGTACCTCTGTCTCAAAATCTGACAAGATTGGCACAAACTGGATGGCAGAGCTATTAAAAATTTATTTTCCTCTATACAAGCTCTAATTTTAAAAAATGAACTCATAAATATGTTAAACTATTTAGAACCAAGAATGAGTTTTATTTTTACTTAATTCTATACTTTTTCTAATGCTAACCCAAACCTCGTACTAGCAATCGAGAAGCAACTTTATTGTAGTAAAGGGGACGTATAATAATATTCTGAGTGGTAGCATCTCCCTTAGTATTTATAATGAATCTCAACATGTCAAATAGATAAAATAAAAAATAAAGTAAATTTTAAACATGTGATAACTAAGTGTCTCAACTATCAACTTTAACGCATTTGTAAAAATTTGTTGGTACCAAAGAAAAAGAAGGTTGTTGGCATAGAAGAGGGTGTTTGCCGCTGTTGGAAAAGAAGTTATTATTTGGTGTCGGAGAAGAAGTTGGTCTCCAGCACTAGATGATATGACAGCCTACAAATGAGACAATCCCACTTGTTTAAAATATGCTTTTATTTTTCTATTTATCTATTGATTTTGTTGATTTAATTCATTGCAAATACTAATGGAGATACTGCCACTCAAAATATTATCTTACATCCCCTTTACTGCAATAAATCTATTTATCAATTGTCAATACGAAGTTTAGGTTAGCATTAATAAAAACATCAGAATTATGTAAAAATAAAACTCTATTTTTTTAGATTTGAGCTTATAGAGAAAAGAACACAATTTTAATAGCATTGTTGATTAGTTTGTGATTCGTCTTATCAAATTCTAGGAAGGAGGAAGATAAGGCGATCCATGAGAAAAATGTGAGAAGGATAGAGAAGAGGGTAGGAGGAAGAGGAGGGGAGGAGAGGAGAGGGGGGAGGGAGAAGAAAGAGGAGGAGGGCAAGAGGCGGTGGAGGAGGTAGTAAATGAGCAGAAAACAGTAGTAGTGGAGGAGGAGGTAAAGATAAAGGCAAACTAAGTAAAATTATTGGCAGAGATGGCAAAGTTGGCATTGGTTGAGTCGATAACAGAGGTAGAGGAGCTAGTGGCAAAGGTAGTGGAGTCATAGCCAGAGTTAAAGGGATGAAGAATATAAAAATGTAATATTTTAGACAATTCCCACCCCACGTATAAAAGTTCACATATAAATTAAGGCATTTTTGTGTTGCACAAATGTGGAATATTTTGTGTATACTCTAAGGTCATTTTGATAAATTGTTATTTTTAAAAAAATGCAATGAAAGAAGGCTACTTTGTCAAGTCTAATGTCCAGCATTAGTTCTACTGTAACTTTTGTACCATAAACAAATGCTTGCACTTGTGTCAACTGAGACTTGTTTTTTTTGTACTGTTGGCCCTCTGCTGAACCATTCCAAAGAAAGCATCCGGTGAGGCGGTGAGAATAGGGCTTCAAATCGGGGGCTGGTACGGCCTCTTCCCTGCAGTATGCCCCCGCCTACATTCGACAACAATTATCAGTTATTCGTTCATTAAACGCATTAATTTCCCCTAGTGACGAGTATCTAGCACTAAAACAACTGATCCAGGTTTTTCGTTCATGAGTCTGCTGCCTAAGCTTTCGGCAGTTGAGTCATTGATTTTGACAGACAGGCCCGCCCCACCCTGCATTGGGCTTGGCCTCAACCTCCATTGAACGTCGTCGCAAAAACAGTGCTCTGTGGCGCAGAATACTATTTCTCTTTGTTCATTTATGCTTATTTATCTCTTCTCTCTAGTCTCTTGAATAGAAACTTATGTACCAGTAAAAGAATAGAAACTTATATTGAATGAAATAAATACTAAAAAAATAGAAACTTATATTAAATGGAATAAATCTTTTCTCAACATTTTGATCTTTGAAGATTAAGATGCAACAATTATGTAAGCAAGGATGAAAAAATATTTTCTTTTTCTAAAACATGGGATAAGATGACAGATGTGTAAAGAACCCTTTTCCTAACACCCATAATGCATGAGTCATATCCTAAAAAATGGAAAAACCATTCCTAATTGAATATTTCCCTAATTGGCCTAGATAATAACAAAATCCAACATTCCTTATGTTTAGATTATGTAATGACCTGCCCAAGGGGTCGAATCCACCTTTAATACAATTAAAATTTAATTATTAATGATTATATTTTTAAATAATTAAGATTTTATTGAACTTAGGCTTCTTTTAGAGACCCATGCTAATTAAATATCTATTCCAATTAAGAATTTTATTAGTATTAAGCTTAGATTTATTAATTACCTATAAATATATAGAAGCTATGGCTATTTAATAATTTCAGAGTTCAGAAATCAGAATTTGGTTATTTTATTATTCAATCATTTTTCTTATGTTTTTTCTTTAATTTTGCCTATGTTGACATCGGTCTACATCATATTCAAAGGGGGTATAAAATCTAAGACCTCACTAATAGGTACTCCAATGCAAAGCACAACTATTAGCACAGACCCTCCTTGAGCTAATGTGATCAGGTTTACTCCTACACTTTTGAAAAAACAGGTAAAAATGCCAAAGTGCCACCTACAAAATTGTAGTAGAAATTTTAAACTTCCCCAAATTTGTGGGAGAAGTTGCTACAAAACAGAAATTACAACCAAACACCTCATTAGTCTATCAACATTGAAGTAATATTTGTTATAGCTCGTCCACTCTGCACTTCCTTGCCCCTTCTCAAGTACTTTAATGTTGCCAAAACAAAAAAATGCATTCCAATACTGAGGTAAGTCCTTCGGAAAGAGAGATTGACTGAAAGGCCAATGGTCATTATCTCTGCAAAACTGACACAGGCTTCCAACACTGATAAACGAAAACAACTTGATTCAAAATAACTAACCAGGTGCTTTCGGCAAGCTTCCGTTAGTCATTGCCGTTTCTTAGATTTCTGAATGTCCAGTAACATCCTTTCTATTCAATCATCCATCTATCTGCGCACAATTTCACCTATCAAATATCCAAAGGTGATTAGCTATTGTAAAAAATAAAAGGTGTAATTAGGACAGGATCTAGCAATTCCATTGGTGAAATTAGTAGTCCAGAATTAATTAGTAGGTTCCTCTCTACGGATAACAGCAGCATCATCATGAGAGAAAAACTGACTGTTGTATTATAACTGCTCTGGAGGCAGCCATGTATCCTATTCAAATGTTCCTCTTCTATCTTTAAGTTATCACCATCCTTCTGGAAATCAAAATGCTTAAACAGTTGGACTTGCAAAGCACCATGCAAAGAAACCAACCGAATCCCCATATCGTGCCAGTGGCAAATCACTTTTTCCATTAGAAAAGTACTCTAATTTCTCAATTATGAATACAGACAACGGGGATAACCTACACACAATTGGATCGAATCTCTTCTCAGCATTTTAAAAGAGCAGTGCTGAAGAAATACCAAATTCAAAAACATCAAAAATTCAACTTGACTGGAAAAGATATCAACACTAATCTCATTCTCATGCCATGGTTTCATCCAATATATATTTAACCAGGTGTTATAATCTGGTCATCATCCTCACCACTGGACGCCTCCACGTTAAGATGTCTGAACTCTTAGACAATGCCCAGCATTTTTTGCATAACTACCTTCAAACAGATTTGGAGAGAAATATTGTAATAGGCAAATGAGGCAATTTTCTTTATCATTTCAAAGTGGTAGGAAATTGTCCAAATGTCAGTATTGTTTTCAACTACCTTAAATTTTCCATGAACGCCCTAATGTTCATCACATCCTCTTGAGTCTCTGGGTAGGGCAGCGGCTTCAACAGCTTCCACAACCCAACCGGATGTCTAGGCTTGACTTCCACAGATCTTGAGAACTTCCCAAAGACCTTTTCACACTCAGGGTATGGCTTGACATAAAGATTGTAGAACCTAAGCCTACTTGGCCTGATCAATTCCTTCAGTCCCAACTCATGACCAAGCCCTCCCTTTGACTTCAAATACTCAATAACCTTGTACCTAGGAATTATTATTTTCTCCATATTCACTCCCAAAAACTCAGGAACATCAATCAAACATCGAATATCAAACCCAATTCTCTGTAATAAAAAATCAATCTTCTTATTTACATCCTCCAATTCATACAAAATGGTCCTTGGCTCCCTCTGCAACACCTTAAACGCATCTCTTCTAGTCAAACCATGACTACACAAGCAATCAACTCTCAGCTTCACATCAATGGCAGCTTGAAAAGGCCCGTTACTCATGATTTTCTCCTTTATTGGCTGCCTGCACTGCAAATTTCTAAGCAATTCAGTACACTGTGAGAATTCACCCAGTTCAACAGCAAGAACTTTTGGGTCGTTGATAATGGTCGCTCTAACCTCCTCTTCACAAAAGCCTAGATCCCATAACTCTTCAAGTAAAGGTTTTAGCCTCTCTTCCACACCATGACCCAAAACTCCTGGAAACTGACCAAGCACCTGATCAAACTTACTTTTCCCAAGTCCAATTTGTTTAAGAAACTCAATCCTGGCACTCAAATCACAAGGCTTCATTCCAACGATTCTCGGAAATTTCTCCAGAACTCTAATTACAGTCTCATCATTAGCTGCGACATCACTTAGAATCTGCACAATTCTGCATAAATTAGATGGTTCCTTAACATGAACTTTTTCAGATGCTTGCAGCAACCTTAGAAACACAGGCAGCGGCATATTGGCAGCCTTTAATTCCCACAAAAGTGACCCCCATTTATCCAGAAACTCCGAGTCAAGAACTTGGGGGCAAGACTGCAGGAGGCTGACGAGGGAAGTCTGGGAAAGCCCAAAGGACACTAGAATGCGCACGCACTTCTCCGCATCCGACGAACGGCGGCTCAGCAGAAATGAGTTCTTCTCCAGAAAGTCGTGGACGCGGGAATGGGGGAATCCGTGCCTTTGGAGAAGATGGAAGAGGGCGACCTGACGCTGGTATTTGCTCGAAAGGGTATGAGAAGGTGTTCTGTTCGATGGGATGGAGCATGTCGAAAAAGGCCGGATTTTTCCTAGTGGGTAGGTCCGGATTTCACATAATCTGCGAAGAAATGGGTTGATTGAGGATTTAATCAAACCTCTGAAAGCCATGTTCTTCTCCCCTTTTCATCCTACAGTGGGAAAATCACAGGTTGCAGATAAGGTGCTGTTTCTGGTCACAAGACCATTGATGCAACAACAAAAAGTTATCAAACACTCAACGATCTCCAAAAAGAGCAACATGAAATGGTTTTCTGTCAAACTAGGTATATGGGTAGGTCTGAATTTCAAAAAGCATTCGAAAAAATGGGGTAAAAAACCTCAATCAAAATCAGCCCTCTAGAAGATATGTTCATCCCTTTTTCATATAAGAACGAAATATTTCAAGCTGATAAAAAAATGCTCCTAGTTTTGATACTAAGAACAGTTACTACGCAACAGCAGAAAAAAGAATCAAATTTCACAGAAGGATTTCAGAAGAGCTGGAAAGAAGTGGCTTGCAATGAGAGAAAGAGCGAAAAAACAGTACAGAATGAAACCAGAGACGAAAAGATAAGAGAGAAGACAGAAGAATGGCAAGTTCGAAATGGACAGTGAGCAGCATCACCTGGTGGGAGATGAAATTCGACGCGCCGAAGAAGATTCAGACCACCAAATTGCAGTCACGGGAAGAAGGCACAGGCAGTCGACTGGCTGAGATTAGGTAATGGGCTAAAGGCATACTGGGCTTCTATTAGGCCCATGTCTAGCGAGCCGACGTATGCACCATCGGTTCCCATGGATCTTTTTTTTTTACTGGATAGCAATAGGGTTGTCAATGGGTAACTATTTACCCACCTTACCTGCTTGTCCGATCTAAAATTTATAGGTAGGTAATTGATAAATGGGTAATAGGTAAATAAGTGGGTAATTTTACCCACCCATTTATTATGCAGGTAGGGTATGGGTAACCCCATATTTATACTCGTTACCCATTACCCATTACATGATATATATATATATATAAAGACATAGTTGCATATGTTGCCCAAGGAAAATGTCTTATATATGAAATATTTTGTACTTTTATTGTGAAACATTGTATAGGCTTTTAAGAAATATATATATAAATTTATAATACAAACTTATAATTAAGAAAACGTAAGAGAATGTGGTCAATCTTTTGTGTCTTCTTACGTTATGCTTGTTTCATAAAGTGTGTATCTTAAAGAGTAAATATAAGTTTTATCTTCGATGAATTATAATATGCAAGTGAATGATAAGTGGGGGGATTTTATTTTGAGTAAGCAGTGAGAATTTTATTTTTAGTTTTTTATGTCATGTTTTTGGTTTTGATTATTCAGTTTTTACTTTGTTATAGTTGATCGGAAGAGTAAAGTTTATATATGTAATAAGATTAGTCTTGTATCTTGTAGCATTTTGGTATGATGATCGAAGGACTTTAGAGTAATAAAATTTACTTTAAAGTCTTGATTTTTTTATATGTATATAAGGTGTCAGATTCTTATTATATTATTTTTTTGTATAAAATGCAAGGTTTTTTAATGCAATATTGCTCATGTCCTTATTGGATTGAACTTGTGATACATTAGATAGGTTTTTAAAAATATAAATAATTTACAAAAATTATTTATATAATATTTATTATTATTTATTAATTATTGATCTGTTACCCGCCCATTTACCCAATGGGTAATGGGTAGGGTATGGGTAATGAATGAGGAAATGGGTAATGGTTAAGATATGGGTAAAATTTTTAAAAGCGGGTATGGATGTGGGTAAAGCCTTACTCGGCCCATACCTTACTCATTAACACCCCTAGATAGCAATTTGCCAAAGAGTAATAATACACGGCGTTACATTTGTTTCTCTTGCAGAAATTATCGATTAGTGGGTCTAAAAAAAATAAACCATATTAATCAATTGTGTTATTTGAAGGATGAAATAGATTTATCAAATATGCAAGTAGCACTAGCATTACTCTTGCCAAATCTTAGGCATTATATTTTATAATATAAAGTAAATTGGTGAATTATAAAACTTTTAAATTCTAACTATTAGACTTATATTTTATATTATTAATATTTATTTTACCCCTTATTTGACTTGTCTAAATCCTAAAAGCCAAAGATATTATGATCCTGATCTCTATTTTTAAGCTATATTAATTTTAATTATATAATATTTTATCTTGTACTATGAAATTAAGATTTGTGCATTCTTAGTATTGTTAGAAAGTTCTCAACGAGCTCTATCAAATGATATCTCACATAACTATGTTTTATGAATTTTTTTGTAAGCCCTACATATAAAAACAACTTTTTAATAATAGAGTTTTATGCTTTTGTATATATTAACATATTCTTATTTGCATATATTTTAACACCTTTGCAAAAGCCGCAAAGAGCTCTATCAAATGAGATCATCTACCAAACTAGTCTTGAATATGAATAACGTATTTTATGATATAAAGTTATTTGACATCATTGTCTTTGTCGACTTATGACATAATGTTTAGCCATTGAGATTTGGATTTATAATTGCCTACTAATAAGTGTACGTGGTTAATATAGAGCTTGTATATAACTAACAACCATTGTGATCCTCAAACTAATATAATAACTATAGCATACAAGGGGGACTTTTGTTCAATACATATTTCTAATTTATTTTATTTTATCTTATCTAATATATATCTACACATATAGTGTGTGTGCATTCTTGCTAGTTGTACTAAGGGCCCTCCCCAATAAACCCATGTGCAAGAACAAATAAACATTAGTGTCTTCAAATTTGTTTTCTACTTAACAAATCTTTTTGGAAAAATTTTATGAGCATGAGCCTAGGCATCATGGGTTGTTAGATCGAGATTTAATGGTGCAAAAGGGCAAAACCAATATATCCCCTACATTTATGCACAATCAAATAGAAATTTGAAGGCATACGATACCCAAGCTTACACAATTATGCATGAACCCAAGCTCATATAAATGGATCTTAATTTTTTTTATGATAAGACAACATTATCATTTATTTCATGTCATTTTTAAAGTGTTTTTTTTTTGCAATAAACCCCAAGGCTACCCCTCCCCCCCTCCCATCTATTCGGATATGCTAGATATGTGTAAATTAACTTCTTTTCACTTTACTATTTGAGGTAAATTAGATTGGGTGGATTGTTTACCAAACTCACCCTTAATACAAACAATGAATATCTATTATTCCGAAAAAAATGTAAACTTTGTGAAAATGTGACATTTTTTAACAAGATAGAAAATTTAATTTACATACTTATTATATTCGATTTAGAAAAAGATTTAACACTATAAAGTCAAGTCTAAGGCTACAACATGTCTAAGATTAATTAACCATCTTAGTCCAATACAATACCCATAAAATCTATAATAAACAGAGTCTTAAGCCTTAAAACTACAACATGTCTAAAGTCATTATAAGCTATCCAAAGCATGAAATAAAGTCAAGTCTAAGATATCACATGACAAGTCTAAAACAACCTAAACATCTATTTCCCTCTCATGGCACATGCCTATCCAAAGTTCAACATAAAGACCATTCAGAATATATTTATGACACAACATACAGCCCCAAAACAAAACCATAAATAAACGAGTAGTGAGCTTAGCTCAGTAAGGGTTTAAAACAAAACATAATCTCATGATAAGACCACATGCATTCTTCCCATGAAAATTAATTTAAACATGCATCACATATTCATTCTCTACACATGTGCAAAATGAGATAAATCACATTCTATATAAACATTTACATCATGTCTGCATCATAGGTTCATTCATAATTTATAATATATATACACACCTTATGCAATCATTTAAATTTAATAGTTCATTTATATCCTGCATGAAGCAAGTACCAATGTTCACATTCACCTTGCATAATATATCAAACCGCATTTCATCCTACATGTTTAAGTATAACATTCTATATGCATCATGTGTAAGGTCCCTAATTTTTCTACGATTTTTTGGGATTTTCCTGTCATTTTTCTGGTCATTTTCGGCAGGAAAATGTGACGTTTCAGCGTATGTGTATTTTTCCCCATATTTATACCCGTAGAGTCGGGTGTGGGGCTTAGTCGCGGGCCACGGGCCTTGCTGTGCGCTTACTGCGTGAATTTTGGAGGTTCGACGCGTAACCAGTGGGTTAACGCGCATTGGGGATACATTTGGAAAAATAAAAGAAAATAAAATAAAAAAGAGGGATCGGGATCGCGATCCCGATCCACTGGTTTGGCTGTGTGAACAGTACGCCACCCCCCCCTTACTGTTTCTCTGTCCCCGCCGGCCACCGGCCGCCGCACCGGCTCCGCCCCGGCCGTGCGACGGCAGGGGAGCCGCCGTCCCGGCCCCACGGTCGCTCCACCGTCCGCCCCTATTTTTCCCGGTTAGCCGCCCTCTCTCCTGTTTTTTGACTGGAAATTCACCGGCGGTGGGCTATAGGCTCCGGCCAGCCTCCATTTGATTGGCCTTGGGTCAGTGACGGAAAGGCCGCCGTCTCTGGCCAGCCCCGCCGGCGTCCCCTTCCGATTTTGGTGCTGCCCTATTTTCCACCCCCTCTATGTCGTGCCGTTTCGCCGCCGGCACGGCCCGACCGGCCGGCCACGGCTCCGCCCTGGGCCGGCGACGGCGAGGAGCCACTCCTCCCGGCCCGATGGGCCTCGGCACCGCCGCCCCATCTCATTTCCCCCTCTCTGCACTGTTCCACCGACGCACTATTTTGGGCAAATAGTGGCCGCCGACGGTGATTCATGGCCGATTCGGCCTTCCTCCAGCCTCACCTTGCTCCGGCAAAGGCAGTGGACTACACCTCCATGCCCGGTTCCATCCCCTCTGCCGTCCTCTGCTCCGCCCAGTCCGATTTGCGCGGTACTGTGGGTGGATTTTCCAGTGGGCTGGCACCGCCATCATTGGCGGGTGAGGGTGACTTGACCACCGTGGGCTCCGCCCCGGCCCGGTGATGCCAATGGGCCACCCCTCCGGGTCTTGTTTAGCCTTGCACCCTGTAGCCGCAGCTAGTTCCATCTTACCGGCATGTGTGCCGTTGACCCCTCTTGCCCATTTTACGCCGTCGGTACCGGACGGCCTCTGGCAAGAGTTTGTATGACTTACCTTGACCGAAGGTGGATGAGTCCACCTGCACAGGCCTTGGCTAGTGATAGCCTCGTGGCCTTTGCTTGACTGTGACCCTCCCCTTGTTCTCTGCCGTGCGAGATGCACAGCCACCCGCACCATGAGTATTGGTTGTGGGTGGCGATCGGCGATGTCGCCGCTTAGATTGGCCACCGCTAGGGCCTTAGCCCTGTTGGCTTTTGTGGGCCTTGGGTCATCTCCGTTCAGCCCTCTCCCTCGCCCTTTGGGCCGCGTGCGCATGTAGCCACGTGTGTACTTCTGGGTTTAGGCGCCGCATTCGTGCCGCCTAACCATCGGTTGGCTTTGCCACCGAGTGGAGTTAACCACAGAGCCGTCCTCCACCTCTCCTTTGTTCTCGAGCGTTGCCCCACGCTCTCCGCTTGTATGTGGGCCTTTGTTGGCAGAAATCGTCGCCGTTGGGTGTTGTCCACGGCCGATTTCGATGTCTTGTGGCCGGCTGTGCACGTCTTAGCCACCGGCTGATCTTCAGTGAGTACACCCTCGACATCTGGTCGCACCGCCACATATGTTGGCACGATATTTCTCCCGGACGCCCTAGTGTGCCGCCGTGGATTGCGGGTTTTACCGCATTGATTTCTGACACCCTGTTTGGCCATGACTAGTTCCGGCGCATTCTAAAATCCTCGGGACAGTAGCTCTCTCAGCCAGGCAATGGTTTTGACCGCCAACTCCGCCGCCAACTCCGCCGCCGATGCCGCCACCGTCATGTGCTCGCCATCGAACGTCATGATTACGAGGTAGGGGAGCTTTGAACTCGTAAATTCATGAAGCATGCTTTGAATGAGTAGCAGCATGCTTGGATTGTATGATTCCATGCTTGGATGTTAAGTAACGATTTGATTGCATGATGTGCATGTAAGCATGATTGTATGGTATGATTGATATGCATGAGATGTATGCACGTTTTATGGGTGTGAATTATGTATGCGCTAGTGATGGCTAGCAAATATGTCAGTATGCTACGTATGAATTATGCCTGTGCTAGTGATGACTAGCGTACATGTTTGGAGTATGTATGAATGTGTGTGCATGTGCTAGTGATGGCTAGCATGTATGTTTGATGTATGTATGCATGTGCTAGTGATGGCTAGCGTGCATGTTTGACGTGTGTATGCATGTGCTAGTGATGGCTAGCATGCATGTTTGTAAGTTATGTATGTATGACCGTATGTGTATGTTATACGTATATGTGAGACATACGTATGTATGATGGCTTTTTGCCTATGGTATGGTTATGTGTAAGTGTATGTGGGCAGATGTATGGGCGATGGACAGTAAGAGGTGGCAGAGACTTTGTCCGAATTTGGATACGGTTGTGTAAGCGTATGACAGAGGACAGAGGATATGAGTATGACGGCGTTACATCATGCGTAATATAAGCATCATTGTCCCTACACGAAGTATATCAATGAACATTATAATCTACACACATGTATAAATAATCTGGTAAATGTCTCATAATAGAGAAAACAATCCTACTTATCTTGGTTAAAGTACAAGTAGACCTACTCACCCTAGAAATCATAACAGGGAAGTCTGAATTCGTAGAAAGAAAACTAGAGCAGTTTAGGTAAATTCCTAATAGAGAAAATACCTCGTGGTAAACTAGTACACACAAACAAACAAGCCTGAATTCCCATGTCCAGAAATACTCATCAATTTTACTCATTATAGCATTCTACTTTGCTCACTTGGGGAGGAAACCCGTCCTCTAAAAAACGTAAAACCCCTATCCTTTTAGACATAAAACCGATTCAATAAACCTCTGATGCGGCTAATCAAGAAAATTATGGCATACAATCGATTAATCACAGTAAAACTCAAGTAATCTTCACTTATAGCATATTCTCATGATGCATGCAATATTATATATCTGTGAGCAATGTTTAATAAATGCAAGAATAGGTAAACATACTCTAATTAGTCATAATATGCATGAAACATGGTCCATTTGTGACAAATAAAATCATATAAGCATTAATAAAAATTATATACATTGTTGTATTCATATTTGAGCTAAAACATATGAAATATAGTTTCATATATAATTAATGTGACATGCGCAAGTATTCATAATTCAGGTCATAATCTACTGGAATCATGGAGTAAATATGAATAAATCATTAAAATGCCACTTAAAATTACGCATATACTCATTTATTCCATACTAGCTTAAGTAAATATTTTAGCATAATTACAACATATAATTTGTTCATTTTAGGAAAAATAGCAAATAAACTCTAATCAATGTGAATATTTAGAGAAACCTACATCTTACTAGTAATTACAATATAAATAAATATCATATAAAAATAAGTGCAAACAATAAGTTTGTGATTTAATTAATGAGACTGTGCAATTTTTCTAGAATCATCGACCTTCAAATTTACAACTATGTCATTGAATTATTGTGCTCTAAACAACTTGAATTTTTTACAACATACTCATAACACATATATCAATCCATTATAAAAATAAGGAATAACAAATCATATGTTTTCATCTTAAACATGCTTCTAAACATGAAAATAAAGAGTTGTTTAATTGTACAATACATATTTCAAAAAATAAAATAAATACATATTATTATGGAAAAATCTAAAAAATTAAGAATATAATCTAGACATGTAAATATATTCCCCAAAAATATCTGAGATTAAAAATTGAAGTAAAAGTATTTGAAACATAGTCAAGAATAAAAAAGATAGAGCTATTGTCTGTTTGAATTGTTGGTTGTTTGAATGGCCTATCATCTCATTCGAACGATTAGTTGTTCATTCGGCCTGAGGGCAATCGAATGGTTAGAACAAAATTGTCAAAATAGTCATCTTCTACCTTGAGAAACCAAACTAGAATTCTACCAAAAATAATAAAAGTTCATCAAGCTTCATGAAACTTCATATAATAATTTCCCAAGCCTAAAATGTAATAGATTTAATATTTTTCATGTTTAAATATAAAAAAATAACCATAAATTATATATTTTTAATAAATCACCATTACATAATAAGTTGAATCAAAATTTCAAATAAACCCATAATCATGACATTTAAAAAAAGAAACTTCTTAGAAGGAAAATCCCTTACCTCTATAAAGCTTATAAATCCCTTGAATGAGCTTCAACCTCAAGAAATCCTACCAAAAAACTAGGGCTTTTGGTTAATCCTAATCAAAATTAACTAATTGACTTAAATCAACCCAAGAAATGATACTAGCTACTTCTCATGTGCAAAATGGCAATTTTGTAGGTACATGGTGAACAAAATGACCCCTATCAATTTTTCTTAAGTCTCATCCATCTATGAACTTTGGAAAGATAGAAGTTTGTTCAAGTTCCCAATTCATTCTTACCTTTGCTTTGACAATCAAGGGTCCTAAAAAGTCATTTAATCCACATGGTCCTAATGGAACCCTCATCTTTATGTCTGAGTAGAGGAAGAGAATATGTCAAGACTACATACAGTAAATACTCAAAGTACCCAAAAAACAAAACATTTTTCCCTATTGCCCATAGTGGTCCCTTGTTGGTAAAAAAATCATGCATTGAGAAGTAGAGATTTGTATTAAACAAAGGATAAAGAGAATATTTCACCTCGACAGAGAAGATTCTTGTAATATTTTGAACAAATGAAAAATAGGTAGCTTTGTAAAAAATGAAAAATACTTGAGCAACATTAACCTTCATACTTCAAAACTCTGCTTTATAATTTCAACACCATTGATGAGTGGGGCCCAAAAAGTTGGCCCCACTCATCAATGGTGTTGAAATTATGAATCAAAGTTTTGATGTGTAAAAGTTAATGTCTCAATAGCATTACTAGTAAAAAAATGAAAGAAAACAGGTACCTACCGAGAACAGATTCCTCTATGTGATATAAAAAAGGAGAGCCTTGAAGGGGAAATTAAAAGACTTCACTTTTTGAAAGGCAATAGTACTTGTGGCCAATGAAGACCAAACATTTTCTTTCTCCCTCGGTTCACTATTCACATATGCCCACCTAGCGAGAAATGAGGAGTTGGGGATTTAGTGAGGGTGGAACTTGGGTTGTCTAGGCTTTGGGTTAGTATTTGGTTTAGGACTTAAACCTATTGTTTATGGTTTGGTTTGGGTTAATAAATAATAAGCAATACATACACTACAGTAAAAGAGACTTTTAGCGGCGCTTTTTAAGTGTATCTAATAGTCATGACAGTATCGCTAATGCCTATTAGCGACACTTTGTCGCTAAGAGAGCGTCACTAAATGTTTTGATAAAAGTCTAGTCGCTAATGCTTATTAGCGATGCTTATAACAAAGCATCGCTAACAAGACGCTTAGTTTTGCGTCACTAATATTATATTATTAGCGACACTTTTTATTAAGCGTTGCTAATGATATAGTATTAGCAACATTGTTTCAAGCATCGCTACCACAAAAAAAATTTAAAAAAATTAAAAAATATAATTATTAGCGACACTTAGTATTAACCGTTACTAATATAAAAAAAATTTAAAAAAATTATTATTTTAAAAATTACAAATATATTTATTAGTGATGCTTACTTTTAAGCGTTGCTAATAATATAATATTAAAAATGCTTACAAAAGCGTATAAAAAATTATTTCAAAAAAATTTAAAATTTATTTTAAAAAAATTACTATTAGGAATTTATAAAATTATTTTAAAAATCAATAGTGTCAGGAAGAGGCCCAATAAGGAAGTTTTTGTCGAGGTCAAGCATATGAAGATGGCGGAGAACGGTCTAGGCCCTGTCAGGCCGGTGAACGACAAGTTGAGACAGCCCCGTGAGCATTCTAGCTCTGGGGGGATCCTCCTAGAGAATGAGTTTGGCCTGAGCTGTAGCCACTTGAACTCTGCCAAGCTCCCGGGGGAGCTCATCACCGGACAACCGGTTTTCTCCAAGCGAGAGTCACCTCAGGAGGCAGAGCAGGCATAGGAGAGGTCATAGGGGGGTAGAAGCATGGCTTAGGCATAGGTGGTGGCACTAGTGGCGAAGGAGGAATGTCCTTGAGCACCGATCCTTCCTCGTCTGCCGCTTGAGGTTTTTATGGGCAAAAGCTTTCACCCATTCTCTCCTCTCCGATGAAAAAACTCCCCCCTCAATAGCTCTTGAGCCGGAAAAGATTGGATCTTGGAAAGCTCCTAAGTTAGGCAGGAGGTCGGAGAAGATGAGGACGTTGTGTCCAGAGAGAAGCTCCGAGAGGGGGACATAGAGTTTTGGATGGATCTAGTGTTGTGTCCGGGCCTAGTACATGATGTACTAGACGGATCCAGCGTCGTGTCCAGAAAGAAGCTCTGAGAGGGGAATGCAGAGTTCAGCTCCGAAGATGGTGGCATGGGCGAGGAGATCAAATTTAATGAAGAAAGTAGCGCGCTCAAGGCCGGGGACACCTGCGAGGTCGAACCAAACCACGTGGTTCCACTCCAGGTTGGGCCTGCCTCCGTCGTCTTCAGATCCGAGAGGGATCAGGTTGCTACAACCTTTTCCGCCAAAGGGAGGAGGGGAGCAGCGGGGAAGGGGGATCCGAAGAAGAAAATGAAACACCAGGGCACAGGAGAGGCCAAACGGAGGGTGGCGACGACATGGAGGCTGGCAGTGCGGCTGGTGGAAATAAGCAAGGAGGAGCACGGTGCAGCTGAGTGGAGAGGAGGGACGAAGCACTACGGAAAACAACCCATCGGCTTGGGTTATAAGGTAAAATTTTGGTCGTGCAAAATTTCTCTCAGGCACGAAATGTTTCGGCGGCTCGCGAGATATTTCAGCTGCAAGCGAAATTTCAACCCTTTTGCCACACTTCCTTAGAAACGTCACAAAAGGATAGCGATTATACTTATCGAAAAACTTAAGTTTTTTGCAACGCTTTAATATAAGTGTTGCTAAAAATAAACTACTCACAGTGCTTTATTTGAAGCATCGCAAAATGCTTACTAGTTATAGCACTTTAAACAAAGTGTTGCAAAAAAAACTTAGTTGTGACACTTCCATTGTAGCATCGCAATAGATTTTGTTTTTATAAATTTCTTTTTAACTCACTTCTTTCCACTCTATCTTTTCTCTCTCCCTCGCTCTCTCTTTCTCATGCTCTCTCGTCACCCTTTCTCTCTACCCTTTGTCTCTGTTCTCTCTCCTTTATCTCTTTTCCCTCTCTCTCCTCACTCTCACTCTCCACTCTGCTCTCTCTTCCTCTCTTCTCTCTCTTCACTCTTTTTTTTTATTATAAATTATATTTTAAAATTAATAAAAAAAATTAAAAATAAAATATATATTATATATAAATAATGAAAGTTTAATCTATTATTGACACTACATTTTATTTAAAATTTATTTATTATATATACAAATATTAAATATTGAATAAAATATATTATATTTAATAAGTTTATTTAAAAAATAATATTTATTTATTATATAATTATTTATTAAATAAAATTAATTAATAAAAGCTATTAGCGACGCTTATAAAAAAGCATCACTATTAGTAATGCTATTTGCAACACTTGTTTAAAATCATAGCTAATAGTTCTAAATTTTAAATTTTTTATTTTAAATTTAAAACTATGAGTAGCGCATTTCCTAAGCGTCACGATTAGCGTAACTATTAGCGATGGTTCTTAACAGGCATTGCAATTGTTAAAACTATTAGTGACACTTACGAAAAAGTGTCGCCAATAGTTATGAATTTTTTTATTTTTTATTTAAAATTTATATCTTTTAGTGATGCTTGTTTAAAGCGTCGCTAATAGTATATTTATAACTATTAACGATGTTTATTAGAAAGCGTCGCTAGTATTATTCGCATTAGCGACACTTTAAATTAAGCATTGCTAATATATAATTATTAGCAATGTTTAATAAAAAACATCGCTAATAGTTATTTTTTTGTGATACTTTTTTATACATTGCAAGTAGTAGTTTTTAGCGACATTTTTTTGTGTGTCACTAATAGCATATTTTGTTGTAGTGATATTAATTTCTTAAAAAAATTATTATTTCACTATGTATTATTTAAAAGAAACAGTCAACACAATTCGGGTCATATGAGCACCCAATGCATCACTCACCATCAAATCAAGATATGATCATGCAAGTTGATGACAAATTATGTGACTATATTAAAACCTACACAAGCCACTTGAGTATTACCAATCGGCAATCGTGATATTTTGTATTTAGCGCATGAGCATGGGCACGCGCCAAGCACATATAAATGAGACTTTAATTTAAATATAATTTATTAAGCCTAATTGGTAATGCTTTTTTTACTTTTTACGAGTCATATCATGAGCATGAAAAATATTAAATAAGGGATGTAACAAATAACCGTCGTTGATATATAAAAAGAATTACGAGATTAATAAATAAAAATATATGCTTAAATCAGGCACTACACGTCTTCAAAATGCTGCTTGTTGCTCGCAAAAAGTTACTTTGCTATTGTACCGTGGGTTACTATTTAAAGCGATTTTCATGATTCCCAATTAAAATACATCTCACAATGGACTTCTTCTAATTGACAAACAATGTTGACCTATCTTTGTTTTTCATACAACGTACTCTTCCTTTTATGTTATGATTTGGACTCCACTAAATTCACAATTCTTCCTTTTCAGTAAGCACCTGGAGTTCTTCCTCCTCCCCAGATAAATGGCGCAGAATGTTTAGGCGGCCATTGACGTTCCTACTCCCGACTGGTTCTCTGTGAAATGGGTGCGACCTCCGACGGAGATGGTGGCGATCGGCCATGGCAGTCCTTCCATACTGTCTATACGAACACAAAAGCAGGTTGGCCCTGTATGCATTTTTTTAATCTTCTATTTCTTCCTGTTTCTGGGTTTTCATTTGCGAACCCCAAAGTTTCAATCTTTATTTACTTTGGTACGCACTACTTTCATTATGAGGGATGAATAGATAATTGTACTTAACCGTCGTTAGCTTGAGAAGTTGAGATGGGTTCCCAAATGGGTTTGTCTCTGCAATATAATTTCAAGAGAAAACAAGTTTCATGCAATTCTTATATGAAGCACATAGGCCTCAGTACACCATCCTCTTAGGAGGAACAAAGATGTACCAAGACTTAAAAAGGAATTTTTGGTAGAATGTGATGAAAAAGGACATAGTAGAATTTGTTTATAGGTGTTTAACTTGTCAGCAAGTTAAATCCGAACATCAAAAACCATCTACTCTCCAACCTATTGAAATCCCAGAATGGAAGTGGGAGTATATTTCAATGGATTTTGTCTCAGGCTTACCCAGGACTTCTTTGGGTCATAAATCTATTTGGATAATAGTGGATTGACTTACCAAAAGTGCATATTTTCTTCCCCTAAAGAAGATGCAATTGTTAAATGCCTTGGCGAGAATGTTTATCAAGGAAATTGTGAGTCGACATGGGGTACCATTATCAATCATTTCAGATCGGGATAGTCGATTCACTTCACATTTTTGGCAAAGACTTCAAGAAGAGTTAGGTACTAATCTCAAATTCAGTACAACCTTCTACCCACAAATAGATGGCCAGTCTGAAAGAACTATTCAGACTTTAGAAGATATGCTACAAGCTTGTGCTATAGATTGGAGGGGTAATTGGGATGAGTACTTATCATTGATTAAATTTGGCTATAATAATAGTTATCACACTAGTATATGCATGGCACCTTATGAAGCTCTTTATGGTCGACCATGTCAATCACCAACTTGTTGGAGTAAAGTGGGGGAGAAAAAGTTAATAAGGTCAAAATTCTTGTAGCACTGTGTCGATAAGATAAAACTTATCAAGAATCGATTAATGATAGCTCAAAGTTGCCAAAAGAACTATGCTGATCAAAGAAGGAAAGATCTCGGTTTCTATGTTGGTGATCATGTATTGTTAGAAGTATCACCAACTTGGGATGTTATGAGATTCGGTGTCAAAGGGACGCTAAGTCCTTGTTTTGTAGGGCCATTTGAAATCTTGGACAAGGTGGGGCCAGTGGCTTATAGATTGGCTTTGCCCCCTCAACTTGACAATGTTCATAATGTATTTCATGTATTTATGATCTAAAAGTATGTGTGATACCCCTATCATCTTTTGGATCATACAATTGTCATCCTAGAACCTGATTTATCCTTTGAAGAGAAACTACTCAAAAATTTAGATCACGAGGAACAAATCCCTCGAATAAAAAAGATTTCATTGGTAAAAGTGTTATAGCAGCGTCATTCTTCTAAGGGAGCAATGTGGCAGTTAGAAAGTGAAATATTAAAGAAATACCTAGAACTTTTTGAAGATTGACAAGTTCAATTTCAAGGATGAAATTTCCTTAAGGGGTAGATTGTAACAACCTTGATTTTTCAGTAAGTTTTTTAAACTAACAATAGATTTTTTAGTAAATTTTTATTAGTAAAATATTATTCTAGATAAATTTTTTAAAGGTTCATTGTAGAGCTCTAAAAGACGAGCGTAATGGTCCTTGAATCACTTGAATCAGATATCAGGGTCGTAAGTTATGGCGTTAAGAAGCATGCCTCATAGGCGGGACGCACTAAAAACCTATAGGTCACCTTACCCATGAGTAGTCTTATTTTGAAGGGCTTGCCGATATGAGTCCATCGGTACTAAGATCGCACGATTCCGACTTTGTAGTTAAAAAGATATCATCATTTAAATTTTTAAAATTTTTAAAAAAATTATGGAGGGCTGGCGATAAGATTGCATCATCCACACGTCAACAACGCGGTGTGCCGCATTTGCGTGCTAACACGAATGCGCGTGGGCTGCATGGCGGCCCTACATACAATCGTAAGACACTTGCGCGGTCCATGCCGTCCATGCGGTGAAACCATGTCACACAGTTTCGCCATGAGCGACGCGTGTACAACATGTGTTGCGCATTTCGGTTTCCAGTTTTCATGGGTTTGGCTATAAATTCCGAACCCAAATCTCTTACCCTAGTGAATTTTTTTCACTTCTACCACTCCTCAAACTTCTTTTCTTCAGTTCTATGTTGTTTTAACTCCAAATTAACCCTTTCAAAAGCCGTTTCTAGCTAAATCAAGTGTGCCAGCAATACTGGGGTCGGTTTTCTTATTTGAAGCCTTTTTTTACCACAAAATTTACTCTAAGTTCAAGGTAGAGAGTCTTAAACTCTAAATTGATGTTCTGCCCGTAGAATTAATTTTTCTAAATTGTTCTTGTTCACTTATGCTTATTTGGTTTTATTTTATGAGAAATGTTATATTTGTGAAATGTTTTGCATATGCCGCTTCATGTTTTGGTGTGTACACTTTTTGGGTAATTCTGGGATAAAACCTAGAATTATCATATTTTGTTTGGATACCTACCTAGAAAAATAATCGTATGCCGCACGCGTGGATGTGGAGCATCATGGGAGAGCTCCTTGCCTTTTGAGCCTCTCGATGCCCCATGAGTGCCAAGGAGAACGTTGTTCAGTATCACGACTTTTGGATTTATTGTCATAAGATGAACCTATGATTTTTTATTCTATTTCTGAATTGTTTTTGAAATAATTGCTTTGGGGTGAAGACAAAGTTTTCAATTATTTTATTAATTTTTTTCTTAGCATTACTTTAGTTATTAACATGACCTACTGAGTATAAAAATATTCACCCATCCCCAAATTCTAGAGGAATTGAAACTGAAGCAGAGGTAAAAGAGGAAGACCTTTCCAGCTAATTTATTTGGTTATTGCTCTAGATATAGTTTGTAATTATTTTTTGACTAATATGTAAAGGCACAATATGCCTCAATTTTGTATAACTATCAGCTCTACACATAGTGATCTTAGGCACGTAAAATAAAGTTTAATATGCTCCGTGAACTTGATATGTATAATGTTTTGGCTATGCAATTACTCCGATGCATTTTATATTAAATATGATATTATGTGTAATTTATGTGTCTTCCGTGCACCGACGGCCGTCAGTTCTGTCATGTGAGTATCATTTACACGTGTCAGATGGAATTATGATGTTTATTATATCATTGTAAGATGGTGGCCGTCACACACATCTAGCCGGGCTTGGTCATGACCAACGCTGTTTGGGTTGCCCGACCTGAACCTGCACCTGACGATGCAAGACGTGGATCATCTCGCTTGTGTCTGCCCAGTGGCTAGAAAGCCTCTAGCGGCGCCGCCCCTAGTCGCCACAGCAGGGTGAGAGCCAAGCATAATTGGATCACCTCTTGACAATGATTCTGATGGTCCTAGCCTTGTCATCCACCGGTGGCTGGTCGGGGCATAAAAATGCATTTTTTTCACAACCGATCGGGGGCTTGCTGGCCTCCAGCTACACCGTCCCTAGTGGCCACAGCAAGGTGAGGATCTAGCCCTTTCAGATCGCCCTCCTCTTGCGATTTTGATGGGCTTGGTCCCATAACCGTCTGATGGTTGGCTGCCTTCCTTCACTGGCCACACAGTCGGCTAGTTTTTTAGGTGTTTGTAGCCGCCAAGCCAGGAGATAGACCGGCTCGACGGCATCGCCTCCAAGTGGCGATTCCAGGATTTTTGATCCCATTGCCGGCCAATGTCAAGCCTGTGCTGCCCACTCCATTGGTCTGGTGAAGTGGGAGAAAATAAAAGTGGGGTGGCATAGTGGCGGCCGCGCACCACCAGTGCGAGGCACCAGAAGTTCTTCCACGGAGAGCAGTAGGTGATGGCCAGTGACTGGCCGGTTGCCAGCCAAAAGCATTTGGCCTCTACGCAGCTAATGCCCACCTTCTAATACGTCTACCCTTTTAGCCCTTTCAAATTAGTATACACAGTCAATCTTTTAAATCACCATTAAACTTACAAGGAATTGGGTTATTAGTGACCCAACCTCGTCACCCTCAGTGTTCGAGCTCTCTCCTCCTTGTCTTTGTCGTTGACCAGACTTATCAGAAACTCCTTCAGCGAACCCCTTCTCTCTCTCCCCCGCCTAAGGGCCAAAAGCTAAAAGCTCCCCAATTGAGCCCTACAAAGCCCTTTTATATAGAAGTTGGGCCAAGGTGGACCACTTTGGCAAAAGTTGAGGTGAGCCAAAGTTCACGCGTGGCTGCATGAGCCCAGGCTCACCTCAATGGCCCTCCCTACAAAAACCCTAGATGTTAGGGTAGGCCTTAAATAAGACGGAGGAAGTATTAGTTAGACAGGTAATGATATTCGTACACCTTATTTCTTTACATTATAGCACTAATCATGTATACGCCACTTATGATTGGATAAGGAAAAGTGATTCTCATTTAGTCATGTGGGACCCATCTTCCCTATCCAAAGTGTAAATCTTGTTGTAAAAGAATAGGGCCTAGGAATATTATTTTCCTAATTAGATTGGCAAGGAAAAATACTTAAGTATTCCTCCCTAAGGCCATACAGGGAAAAGGAGGCTTGCGAAACTGGCTAACAACTGGGCTCCTTATGTACAAACTTAACTAAAGTATCTTCAACCTTATTATCATTAACTTGAGTTACAATTACATTTATGAACCTCAATAAACATTGTGGAGGTGTTCACTGAAGCCTTTTGAAGGAAATGTCATGGACCTTAAGCCAAGTGATCTATTAAACATAACGTTTAGCCAGAGCTGCAGCTTACTACAACTTTGGTTAGTTGGCCATTAGATCAACCTTTTTTGTGCTAGTTGGATTTCTCTTCATTGTTGAAAGGTTATAAGGATGAATGACAATAGCCTAAAGAGTGAGGGGGAATGACTCTTTGTCCCACATTAATAGTTTTATTTAGTTTTTTAAAATAAATTTATTTTGAAAAAGTAAAAAAACCAAATAGTATTATTAATGTGGGACAGGGAGAATAAATAACAAGGTAAGTTGTCGTGTTTATCCACCTGGAATTTGACAAATTTAAAAATAAGACCTGTAATTTGTGAGGAAGTAAGATAAGATTCATAGCTTCGCTAAAAAAAAACAGATGAAATTCATAACACTATTTTATAGTAAAAGCCCTTCCAATTGAACTTCAAGGCTAAAATTCTATGATATTGAAATTTCAGAAAATGGGTCTTTAAACTTAAGGCCTAGCTTTCGCAATTTTAGGGTCCATTTGTTTGGTCTACATCCAAATCTAAAAAGTCAACTTAAAATTATGAAAAGCCCACAATCTGAATTTCACACTAAATTTGAATCTAAATCAGATTTGAATTTGAATCTAAATTTGAATACGTTCAATTTTTAAAAATTTTAAAATAAATAATTTTTAAATTTATACTAAAAACTTTTGTAGTAAAGATTATATGTATAAAAAAGTTCAAATTAACTATTTTCTTGAATCAAATTCACATTACTATGGTGTTCGTAGTTAATACTCAAACAGAATAAAAAATTATTTTTATTATTTATTTCATTAAATATCATTAATCTTATAAAAAAATAGATTTTAAAATTAAAAAAAATAATTTTTATTTTAATACTATAGAAGGTGTGTATATTAGTCTACATGTAGTGGAGATTAATATGTAGTACACCCCCCAAATCAAAACCCAATGTGCATACATTAGTCTTTTGTATTTATAACACTTTAATTTTACATAAATTTTCCAAACTCACTATCAAGAGCTTTTCAAAAAAATTTAACAAATAAATATTAATGCTTTATACAATGTACTATTCCCTCTCTCCCACGTTAATAGCTCCACCAAATAAAGCTAAAATTAATTCATTTGATGAATGCCTATGAAAGATCTTACGATTTCATCACAAGCGTCAAACTACATATTGGAACACAAAAATGGATATTTTCTAGAAAATACTAGGTCGGGGTGCACTCCACTTTTCTTTATAGCAATGATAAAAGAATTTCCATACCCTCCACTGTAAATCAACACGATATTTTCTCTTTGTAGAGTGACCCATCACTATAAATGAACTCTTGTCCGCAACCAAATTCCAGAGAAAACCAATTGCTTTGTAGGAATTTTCCCCGTCACATCAACCATTACATTTCATATGCGTAGCCACCAAGCAAATGAGCCGACTTCAAATTGTTGTTTAATTTAGTGTAGCTTCATGTCATATAAGATGGAATCAACATCAGGAGTAAGAACTGCATGTCTTTGAATTTCTCCAAAGACGCAAACTCCCTTATCATTTGTGTTGACAAATGTACCTTCTTGGGTGAATATAGTTTCCAAACCAGGGGACAACTGCAACCCTCATAAAATACAGTGACAAAATATCTATACTAAAATAAAGTTGACGCTCAAATGAAGGTAGAACACATTTGTTGGATGGGCAGTTTTATTTTTATTTTTTTCCACAAAGCAAAGAGATATTAAGAATGAAAAAAACAAAATCATGTAAACTACTTGGCACAGAAAAAGAACAAGCAACAACAAAATGCCAACACAGGAAAAGATTTGCCAAAAAATAAAAAAGAAACGTCAGTCTTAATTCTGGAACCATCTTCAGGGCGGAAATGGAAATCAGAACTATTAGTGTTTGGGACAAGCAATATTCGCCAGTATGTGTATATGAATAATCTATATGGACATCTATATCTGTATCCCACTTTCTTAAAAAACAATAGAATTAAGATGATTGAAAAAGAACATAAGAATGTTAATCAAAGAAAGAATTAAAGTGGGTGGTTTTAAAAAATGGGAAGCCATGTAAGTTTCTCTTAAATGTCATCCAACAACAACTTCAGCGATGAAATTATCCAGAAGATAACTTCAGCCTGGTTTTGTTATTGAAAATGATTGGATAATTTTAGCTGGCACCTATTAGGGCAACAAGTTATATAGAAACCATAAGATAAACAGTGTCAGCTGAAATTATCCAATCATTTTCAACAATGAAAAGCAAACAAATACACTAACTGTAACCTGAAGCATAAAGTGGGAGTATACCAGACTGCCAAAGAAGTCATGCATAATATAATATACCCATTACCAAAACACTTGCGAACAGGTCATAAACTTAAAATCTTTACTCACATTGTATAGTACACCTCCAAGAATCAGCTTTAATGCCCCAGACTTGTAAACCTACAATTTCCCCATGAAACCAGGAGGAAGATCTTCAAAATTATCTTGCTTCTTTTTTAAAGACTCCTCTGCAGCAGCTATTTTATCAGCGCACACCTTCTGTAGCTCAGAAAGCATAGTCTGCTCTTTCTTCCCTATTCAAGAGTCTAGGCCAAGTAAATGTTTATGGGCATTAAATTTTTAGCTGCGATGAAATAGAAAAGACATGGCTGCTTACATTGTTGCTTATAGCGGACAAATAGTTTTTCCTTTTCATCTTCAAATTTGGAAAATATATCTGTAAATCACATCCACGAAGTTCTTAGACCTAGTAAGTTACATTTTGCACCAGCACTCATTTCAAGTTATAGACTGGTCCCTAAAAACGTTGAGATAATCTTCTGTTTGATAAAAATATGCAAATTGAATTACCTTTAAAAACCTGCAAATGTGATGTTTTGTCCTTAAAAAACCTCTCCTAGGTTGTTTGGAACTTCGCAGCTTCATTTTTAAGCAGAGATTCACACTAGCAAAATCAACAAAATTTACCCATCATCACCAGTACATTATAAATGACAAGCATCAATGACAAATTTATAGCATATAAACCTCTTTGGAACTCTTTGATAATGCTTTTACAAAAGTTTGCCTGCAAATGGAAAAAACAGTATACTCAAATTAGTCATGAAGCTTGGAATTGCATACCAAAAATAAATGCAAAATCTTATATCATAGAAAAGCCATAATACAAGATTGTAGAAAGCAAAAAGGAGATTGTAATTGTCTTTGGTCATTGATGGTATTTGTGATCCATCTTGCACACATAAGCAAATGCTTAACTTAAAATTTTATTAAAACTTAGTATACAACATATTTCCTATAATGTGTTGCCAGCTAAAACCAGTATACTTTGATTCACAAAAGATGAACGGAATCTGACAATCTCTACAATAGTATTTTTTCAACGAATATTTTGTTCAAGTTTTCTCAACTAGCTTTCCTTTTGAAGTTTTGCTTGGGTGTCATCCAACGTGCTCTTGACATCCAATGCCACATTGTTAGAAAAATCTTTAGATGGTCAGTAACAGTAAGATATCAAAGGTAACAATCAGGCCACAAGGTATGGTACTAGAGGTCTGCTACCAACTACAAACAAAATGAGAGTCAAACAAAAATAAACAAAATATCGAGTCAAACAAATTAATACAGAGTAACAAAAACAGAGAGCTGCAAATTTTGTTTTTTGATCTCATCTACTAAATTGTCATTAATAAAATATTTTTTAAAAAAATGATGCAGTAATTTATGGTCTTCAACAATGATCATCAATATTGCTACCAAAAGTCGCACAAACAAGCTTACAATTAATAAGGTTTTAGATGGTAGTTTTGACATCTTACAATTAGTAAGGTTGAAATTTAGCATTACGTGACCAAATCTGCTCACCTTGGTGAAATTGAAGAATATGTGCATGACAGGTGAGATTTGGGAGACGAGAACGACCTCTTCTGTGTCCAGTAATGGCACAACCAAGCTAGATGACAAACAACAAACGACCGAGAAGACAACCTAAACTCTATCGATCTGCACACAAATTAAAAAAAAAAGACAAAAATCAGTATTACATACAAGTCATCCAAGAAAAAAAATAGAGCCTTTTCCAGAAAAATTATACATGAGACAGCTCATTGTGTCAAGTTATTCCACTCTAATTATCCACTCAGATAGCGATTTGGCTTAAAAAAATTAATGCATTTACAATTAAAGATGACAATATAGGATTTGTATTGGACAAATTGTGTGTAGAATTCGAGAGAATTGCCGCCCTGAGGCCGTGTCTCAGTGATGCAGTATACGATCAAACAACACCACTCAAACACAAGAACAATTCACTTTCAGAATTAGAACAGAAGCAGCAGTTTTAATCGTTTCCAAATGCAGTTCAATCAGCAAATTAAGTAAACAGAGTACAACATTTAGCAAAAATTGCATGTCAGTGTGGTCTTTCACCAAATTAGGTGAAAACGCTCATCTATATAAATAAACCAAAGATTCAACAGGTCAACTTTTACTCTAATAAACTAAGATAAGCTAATATCATCCACTATTGATTAAAAGAAAGTGGCATCAACAAAAAAAACAATGAAAAGACTCAGCATTACTGATCAAAACCAGTCATGATTGGAAATGACGAGTTTCTATGCATAGACTTTCCGAAATCTAGACGAGGGTTTATACCAGGGTGAGAGTTGAACCGATCAAACACTTTCTAATACCAGGGGGAGGAATTTTCATGAAATCAGTACCAGGGGAAGACATACTTATATAGCTTCAATGGAAATCTATAAAGCTGATCAACAACAGAAAACAAAAAACACCAATAAATCAGATGTGCAACTAATTTAAAGGCATTGAAATAAGCACCTCATTTACAGAAAAAATAGAATTAAAACAACATCAAAGCATATCAAAATCAAAGGAACGCAAGATATAGCAAGTCAATCAGATGGGAATGGGAGTGAAAATGTTTACAATCAAATGGAAATCCTGTGAAACGGGGATGGCTAGAAATTGCAATCCAAAAAAATAGAAAACCCATATACGGGAACATATCAAAGAACCTTTCTGTACATTTTAAAAAATTTAAAACCAGATTAAGCAACCCAAATCGCTTCCCTTCCCCTCCCAAATGAGCAAAAAAATCAAAAGAACATGAAAAACAGAGGGGGGAAACACATTGTATCAAACTAATTACAACAAACAAAAAATCCCATCATCAGATCCCACAAATTTCGGATTTAAACCCACCTATTCAATCTAAGTTCTCATCAAAATTCCAAAAATTGATGACAAAATATAACAGAAAGCATCAAAGAGCAAAACCACCAACATGAAGCAAAGGAGCCAGCGGAAACTCACCGACAAGAAGCGGTGGTGGTGGCGGGCATGTAAACGGACGCAATGAAGGTTCCAAAGGTGGAAACTAAATTCAAATTTTTGAACGAACATGTAATTTATTGACTGATTCAGTAACTAAATTCAATTCTAAATAAATACGTGGTTTTTTGATAACTTATTTAAATTTAACAGGGCATTAGCCATTCTGTATTTTATATTACAATTCATCAATTTCAAATTACAGGGTTAGTCGTTTGGGATTTGGAGCACATATTTCAGAATGAGGTGTTAGTAGTTTGGGATTTCACATGTGCATTTTAAATTACCCCGTTAGTCAATACGAAAGTGATTTCCAAACTCGTATATTTCAAACCCCAGCTTACAACATGAAATAGCCTTCACTTGTGGATTTTTAATTACGACCCCAATTCATGTGATTTGAAAATATATGCATCGGGCCAGGGGTCTCTCTTCCATCATATTCTCCTTTACAATCTCTTAAAAAGAAAAATTCATCAAAGGCCAAGGACGACAACCTTACCATCGCTTGGCTAAGGGGGCCAAAGGCTAGCCGGTGGTGGTTGGCGACCAATGGCACTACCGCAGGTCACAACGCACAAAAACAAAGGGAAAAAAAGGGGTGGACAGAGTTTCACCTCACACCAGTGAAGGAGGGGTAGGGGGCCGGGATGGTAGTGCTCATACGTCGTCCTGGTCGGGGCAAAGCCATGGCGACAGGCTGGAGGGCAATTGGTTAGGGCAGCAACAGATCAAGAGAAGGAAGAGTGGTCGGTTTTGTTGGGCTGAAATGGGAAAAGAGGAAAGAAAAGAGCGGACTGCCAGTGGGGCCAGGTTAGGGTGGCAGTTGCGCTAGGCTGAGGTCGGCTGGGTAGAAGCCAACGGCCAGTGGTGGCATCACCTCTGGCCTCATAGAAGGAAGGGGTAGTTCCCTTCCTCTGTTCCACTCGTGGGTCAAGTGCTCCAATTTTTTTTATTTCTCTTTCTCTTCCTTTCTTTTTGTTTCTATTCTCCTTCGTGTCTCTTCATTTTTTCTCCCGTTTTCAAACCAAAAGTTTCTATGGCGCATCAAGGCCCTATGACTTGCAACTAAATATTACTCCTGACTTTATGATTATAAATATAGAGGTCAATTATGAAAATTGATATGACAAAATGTTAAATTTCCCAGTAAAAAATGCTAGCAAAAAATAGCAAAAATTGTACCGAAAAATTGTACCGAAAAATTGAGGATGTTACACATGCATATGACAAGGTGCACATAATATCATTTTATTATAAACTGATCATTTATTTTTATTTATCCAGCTAAGATTTGAAGAATTAATATTTTATATCTTGTGTTTAGATAAAAGTTGAATTATGTCGTGTATTTTATTATGCATTCTAAAAACCTATGATTTTAATATGTAGTTTCCAATTGAGCATCTAAAATGCTGGATTTTAGTCTGCATTTTGAAATCAAAAATATAAAATGCATCAGTTTAAAATACAGAACGACTAACGCTTAAATTTGAATTACTTAAATTTGAATTAGACCAAATAGATGGACCCTTACCGGGTATATGGGTAAACGGGTTATACAGGCTATTCAGGTTACCGGGCAACCAAATGAGAAAGCCCGTTAAATTTAAGTGCTTAAAAGCAGTAAGCACCTGGAGTTCTTCCTCCTCCCCAGATAAATGGCGCGAAACGTTTAGGCGGCCATTGACGTTCCTGCTCCCGACTGGTTCTCAGTAAAATGGGTGCGACCTCCGACGGAGATGGCGGCGATCGGCCGTGGCAGTCCTTCCATACTGTCTATACGAACGCAAAAGCGGGTTGGCCCTATATGCGTTTTTTTAATCTTCTATTTCTTCCTGTTTCTGGGTTTTCATCTGCGAACCCCAAAGTTTCAATCTTTATTTACTTTGGTACGCACTACTTTCATTAAGAGGGATGAATAGACAACTGTACTTAACCGTCTTTAGCTTGAGAAATTGAGATGGGTTTGTCTCTGCAATATAATTTCAAGAGAAAACAAGTTTCATGCAATTCTTCTTATTGAAATTTCGAGCTTCTAATACTAAGGACGGTTAAATAATTGCGGTCTCAGAATATGGATTCTTTTTCTTTTATCACATCAAATATAGAGTCATTCTGGTTGAATTTGTCAAAAGGTGTGACCATTTGGGTCAAGACTAGCAAATTATGATGTTGTTGTAGTCTCTGACCTATGGAAGCGGAGCTTCGTGGTGTGGAATGAGGCAGGAATAATGAACAATGGTGTTGTGCATTTTCTGCTGTGAGATTGGGATCTCCCTGCTTTTTTCTCCAATATTTGATGTCGAATCATCCCCGCAACAATTTGGGGTTCTGACATATTTACTGGTTCACTTCAGTTCTGATTTTTGCAAATATTCAATTGAAATTGCTTTAGGCATGGATGGTGTTGACAAAGATAAAGTGCAAAGGATAGTCTATGAGATGAGTAAAGGATCGAAGTACTTTGAGAATGAAAGAAGGAAGGAGGCATTGATCCAACAAAAAATTGATAATTTGCTTGCCCGATATACAAAGCTGACAGCAGCAGAAGTCTCCCATTTTCAAATGGTTTGAATGAAGATATGGATGTTTGTAGTATGATATCAGTTGCCATAGTTTTTTGTTAGCTTCTTAAAGGGTTACTATCTATACGACAATTTGCAGGTTGCTGATAAGAAGATAATAGAGCTAGAAGCTTCACGTGTGCTGACAAGGCTTTGGCTTCATGTTGACATGGATGCTTTCTATGCTGCAGTGGAGACATTAGAAAATCCTGCATTGAAGGACAAGCCACTGGCTGTTGGCAGCTTGTCAATGATCTGCACAGCTAATTATGAGGTATGGCATGTCAAAGTTAATTATCTCATTCTTTTAAAATTGCATCTTGTAGACTTGTTGTTTAGAATTCAGATTTATGCTTCCAATTTAAAGTTGTCGTCACATGTTAGACCCCTTATAGCACCCTTGCAATGTCCATTGACTTGTCCGGAGAGCTGATGTAAGTATTTTAAAATTGTAAAAGGGATGTTTGCATTTTGTTTTATTAGGCTAAAGTGTAAGACTTGTCCTTGAGGTTTCCTTAATAAACTAATAAACTAAATTGGATGATTGAGGCTCGGAAATTTGGAGTTAGAGCTGCAATGCCTGGATTTATTGCAAGGAAACTATGTCCAGACCTGACTTTCGCACCCACTGATTTCAAGAAATACACTCATTACAGTAAATTAATGAGAAATGGTAACTTGCTCCGTACTTTATCAAGCTTCCAATATGCATTTACAGATGTTATTTGCTTCTGATCTTATTGCAAATTTGCAATTTGGTTTTGGCAGTTTTCAGCAGATACGACCCTTACTTCCTTGCAGCTAGCTTGGATGAAGCATACTTGGATATAACCGAGGTCTGTAGGAAAAAGTCTTTCACTGGTGGAGAAGTAAGTTCCAACAGCCACTGTTTTTACAGATAATTTAATCATTTTAGTTTCTAGATGTGTCTTGGACCATAATCTTTGTATTTTTTCATTGCTTGCCCCGTGGAGATTGCAGAGGAGCTTAGGGCCTCTGTTAATAAGGAGACAGGTCTTACTTGTAGTGCTGGAGTTGCTCCAAATTGCATGCTTGCAAAGGTATATTTGAGTATTGTGTTAGTTACTCTTTGATGAAATGCCTTTAATCCTTTTAGAGAACACTTTTTTACATTAATCACTGGAAGGGTTTTGAGGTCAATTTAGTGGTTTGGCAGGGATACAAAATGGGATACTTGGATATATGGAAACATTTTTTGTGTCAATGTTATTTATTCAGGAGTAAGGGAGGAAGTGAGGAGAGAGAGACCGGGTGATGGGATTGATTTATATTATTCTCGGACTTGTTCATTCTTATAAAAAAGATTCACTTGTCTGTCTATAGGTTTGCTCTGATATAAACAAGCCAAATGGCCAATTTGTTTTACCGAATGATCGAATGGCTATCATGACATTTATATCATCACTGCCCATTAGAAAGGTGATTCTCTTCTGCATTATTGGGCAAGTATGATGTCAAGTATATGTGTTTCTGCCCAAATATTGTTGATTTTACTTTGTTGATAAGATGATAGAATTAAAAGCATAATATTTTCTGCTTCTTTTCTTACATGTTGATATGCAAGTCTTAATTTAAATGTGGACGCTGCTTGGCTTTATAAGTGTGTTCTTATTGCTTCGCTTTGTGGCTCTTATCGTTTCTCAACTTAGGTTTAAAGGTGGATGCATTTTAGTTTCAAATTTTTTTTGCCTCCACCTTTTTCTCTGATTTCATTGTTTTCTAGTTTGTCTCAGAATGGCTTTTCTAAAGTAGGTCAAAAATATTATCTGTTCTACTTTAATTTCTTCTAATCAATGTCGGCATCCGACAGATTGGGGGCATTGGGAAGGTTACTGAGCATGTCTTAAGAGATGTCCTTGGAATCAACACATGTGAGGAGATGCTTCAAAAAAGTGCTTACATATGTGCCCTGTTCTCTAGCTGTTCTGCAGGTTGATATATTTTTATACTACCTTGTTATTGGGCACACAAATAGTTTTTCAATTAACTGCATAATTTTCATTGTTTTCTTTCTTATAGTCCAAATCTGGATGATTAATCCTGTATATTCTTGTAAAAAAATTATAATTTATTGTTTAGTGGGATTGTGTTGACTGGATAAGAAGTGAATAGGATGTTGGCTAGGAAGCACTCGTCATTTTGCTGTGATGCTTTAAACCTGTCATTGTCGGTGTTGCACTGCTGGTGACATAATTAGGCATAAAGTATGAGGGTTGCTTAACTTTACTAGGTGGGGTAAATAATGGCCATCTGCGTCTTGTCAGATTCATTGGCCTTATATTTGGTGGAATAAGGTGTATGTCATAAGAATTCTCTGCTTTATGTCTCAGGGGCTTAATCTCTCTTTGTTTTTGGTTTCTGGCAGATTTTTTCCTGTCTGTTGGACTGGGCTTAGGAAATACAGATCCTCCACGGGCAAGATTACGAAAAAGTATTAGTTGTGAGAGAACTTTTCCAGCTACAACAGATGAGGCTTTGATATTTCAGAAGATGGGTAAGTAAATAGTGGCTTTAATTTCTTTAAAAGAAAAACATAACATAAAGTTTTTGATCTTTTACTTTTTCTGCAGCGGACATTGCAGAAAGTTTAGCAATTGACATGGCAAAAGAGAAGCTGAGTGGTCGAACTTTGACTCTAAAACTAAAGACTGAATCTTTTGAGGTATGATTCTTTGGTAAGTAGCCCTTGCTTAGTGTGAATTGCTAAATATAATAAATTAAAATCTCATTTTTTATTATTTTACTTTAGTTTTTACATGACCCATTTGGCATTATATCAGGCTATCAGCTGTTTTTATGGTCTGTTATTGCAAGATTTCGATTGGACTCATATATTAGGCTCGCAAAAATAGCTGCCATATGATCATTTTTTGCAGTCTTTCTTTGTGCTATGTAGATATTAGTTTAATGTGCTTTAACAGAATGTTTAAATGTTAAACAATGCATCTCATCCATGTAACCTATTTATCTATCAATCATTATGTGTAATATGAAATTGCATATTTGAATGGTTTTAAATAACATTACGAAAGTTGTAAGTTGCAGATTAGATCAAGAGCTTTGACTCTGGGGAAATCTATCACTTCAAAGGAGGACATTTTGCAGCATGCTTCCAAGTTGCTGAAAGCAGAGCTTCCTCTTTCTTTAAGGCTGATTGGTAGGTGATTGTTATTCTTAGTTACCTTTGATACTGATGTATTTCTTGATGATGATGATGATGATGGTGGTGGTAGTGGTGGCATTTCTAAAGCTCTTTGTCATAGAGAATTCTCCTTTCACTCAAAGGATGACACTCGTGCTTTCAGATTGCTGAAAGCTGAGCTTCCTCTTTGTTTGAGCTTGTCAGGGCAGTTGTTTCTCGTTTTCCGCATATGGCATTTCCATATTATGCTAATATTCTCCCAGAGATCTGGGGTTTGGGTGTATGATGATGATGATGCAGGATGCTTCTTAAACTAATTCTCAAAAAGAGAAATCTACTGATATTATGCTTTCTTTTGTTATCTACAGGCTTGCGCATGTCACATTTTGGTGATGAGAAATTTTGTTATTCAGACCCTGCACAAAAAACTCTCACTGACTATATGATCACTGGCGATGCTTTGGTAAAAGGTGCAAGTACCAGCAATTTGTCTGCTTCTGAGGTTGATGACAGGGAAATAGATCAACAAAGCAGCCTTGCAAATGTTTCTCAATCTAAAAACTGGGATCCATGTGATTATGGTGGTCTCTCAGCTTCAGACCATCTGCTGGATGTTGAAGGACACGAAGAACAAAGAGCTAAGGTTTGTATGCAACTCTGGTTGGCATGAAGAACAAAGAGCTAAGGTTAATGAGGTTTTCATTTATAATACAGCAAATGTCCGTTAGTGTAGTTTGATCGCAAATTTTGAAACCCTAACCATATAATGAAATTAGAATTTATTTCTTCATATTTTCGTCAATTTGCTTGTTCAATTTAGTTGCAAATTAATAACTGAGTCTTTTAAATAGTCAAAGTTCTGAGATTAATCTGGCTTTAGATGTCTTCCTTTCACAAGAAGCATGAATATAGTCAATCATACGTGTGACTGCTTTGCTGTTGGATATTGCTCTTCCATTTTCTCTGTTTCCACTTTGGTTGCAAGTCATGAAGCTGATTTTAGGTATTCATTCAGATAAATAGTGATGCCCCTGGTGCCTTTTCCGTTTGTTCTAATGAAAGTGAAGTAACGTGTACGACTGAAGCAGTCACTTGTTCATCAACTAAGCGATCTGGTGCAGGCAGTATAGAGGTAGCAAACAGAGTTTTGGATGATGAAGACACAAACTTGTCTGACCAAAAAGTTCGGATGTTCTGGATAGATGATTATACATGTTCACTGTGCGGATTTGAATTGCCATCTAGCTTTACAGAAGAGAGGCAACACCACTCCGATTTCCACTTGGCTGAGGCTCTTCAGAAAGAGGAATTAAGGGATGATGTAGTAGCGAATTCCCTGAGCCCAAGGTACAGTATTGTTTCTTGCTTTGACCATTTGTAGCATAGGATTTAATGATCTAATAAATGTGCGTAAGATTTTTTTCTTATAAATAGAAAAAGACAAGTTCCACATGCAAAATCACAGAAGCTACGAGTGTTCAACCTATTTTTATCTTTCTAACTTGGCCTCCTGTACAACAGCTTTGTTCAAAAGGATAAATGTACCGGAAAAACTTCACGGAAAAAGCAAAAACCGTCACCAAGAGTTGGGAAGCATCTGACTATTGATTCCTTCTTCACGAAAAGAAATGTGTAGCTGATTTTTTATTTCTTATTTATATGTATATGGCAATTCTATCATTTACATATTGTTGCGTCTTCCAATGTTTCTTACACATGACATGTATGATATTGTGTATTGCAGAACTTCGTTCATGTTAATAAAGTTTCCCCTTAGATATAAAGTTGTTCTTTTAAACTTATGTTTTAGGCCATTCATTAGATTTCGTTTGTTGCCTGTTCCTGCACATAACAATCATCCCTCCTACTTCTCCACTGCTTTCGTGGGGTGTGTTAAAACACCTTAAGCTGAATTTAGCCTCACCTCCTGTTGACCGGAGGTGGGGGCGGGAGAAATAAGAGAGTGGGGGAGGGTGCTGGGGAGGGGGGAAATAAGAGAGTGGGGGAGGGTGCTGGGGAGGAGGGGGTGCTGAAATCCGGTGGGGAGCCAGATTCTGGGTCCCAGACGGGGTAGGAGAAAACAGAGAGTGGGGGAGAGCACTGGGGAGAGAGGGGGGGTGACCAATAGTTAAATTTGAAAAAATAGTGATTTTTATTGAAAAGAGAAGGGAAAATAAGTTTGAAATATTTTTTTTTTAAGTACCTAATCACTAAGATGACCCTTGCTCCTGCTTTCCCTAGTTTGTGCTATAGAAAAAGTAGGGGGTGGACAGAACTCCCGAGTATGAGGTGGAGAACGAGCTTTAGTGGCTCGTATTTGTATGGGTTCTTGTGTAATCACATTAAGAAGTGCAAGTTGGTTATCGTATTAGCTGCAAATCCGGATTGCCCTACGAGAGGGTTCATATTTTGGTTTGGCTTTATTCAAATATGACTCTATCGTCTGGTCATTGACTCATAGGAAAGGGAATGTTCTTCATTTTCAAAAGAGCTGATGTACACATTAATGTTAATGTCCTAGTACATGCAACATTGATCTCATAGACCTTAAGCTAAATCATAGAAAGTATGGAGCATGAAACTTATATAGAAAAAGGATGATTGCATTCTTACTTTACAAAAGGTGGTTTTTATATGATGAAAATTTATTTTTTTGCGAGCAGTGATGTAAGATTTTAGTAGATTTTGGTGGAGGGGAAGTGGGGTACAAATATTATTTTATGTACTACCTTAGGTGGGAATGTCTGACACTAACTATCATAGCACCTCGTAAGTAGGGGCATGGTTCCTCATAAGGGTGCTAATTAGCCCAATCGAGTCGAGCTTTACGCGGTTGAGCTTAACTTAAAATTTCAACTTTAAGTTTGAGTTGAGCTTAAATCAAATAGAGTCATAAGTTGGCTTGATTTTGTAATTAATATTTATAATATTATTATATAATATATTATTTTAGTAAAGAGATTTAAATATTATGACTCTTAATAATATATATTTTATTTATTTTTAAGGTATAAATTAAAAAATTAATTATATTAATATTAATTTATTTTAAATTTCTAATCCCAAAAATTAATATTAGATAAAAAGATTGTTATATGCATGTTTTAATTGATTTAAATATATAAAAGTAAAAAAATATCCTAATTCTTATGTGATGTATTTAAATTTATATTATATATAAAAAAATAAAAAATTAATATATATTTTAAAAAGAGTTAAAATATCAAAGACATAAAGTCTCTATATAAATACTATAAATATAAATTTTTCTCTGAGTTATATAAATATTATAAATATAAGCTTTTCTGAGCTTTAAATTGAATCTAATGAACATAGCTATAGTTATAATATAAGCCCAAGTCGAGTTAAGTTCAATGTGACTCAAGTCAAAGTTATAAGCTTGCTTTACTTGTAAGTCATCTTAACCCAAAGCCTTTTTTCCCTCGGAAATATTTTAAGTATTTATGGTTTAAACCCATACATATTATAGGTGCGACCCATAGCTCAGGCTCACACAAGCGTATATAAGCCCGGGCTTATATAAATTTTTTTCTAATATAAATAATTCTAACATTAATATTTATTAATACTAATATACACCGTCTATCTCAAATATCTTTGCGGTTTTTACGCTGTGCTGAATGCTTACGGGAGTATAAAAACTCTTCCGTACGTCAGTATGAGCATCTACCTGACTTGAACTCCTCCGGTCCTTGCGCCTCCTCTTAACCTTCTCCTCCGCTAATCCGCTGTCACCGTTCGCCGTCGTCGCCACCGCCATCGCCTCACGGTCTTCCCTTTCTCTCCCCTAATCTGTCTTACCGTCGCTTTCATTCTTTTCTTTCTAATTTCCATTACGATCTTCCCAATATACATGATGTGAGTCCAGTCTTGTCTCCGCCCCATTTGTCGTTATACACTGTTCATTCATCAAGTTGAAATTTTTGCAGCTTGCAATTAGCGTTCGAGGGAAGGAGAAGGTATTACCACTCCAAGTAGGCGCTTTGTTTTCCAGGTAATAATCCCGTGCTCTTGGTTGCATGGATTATACGCACTTTGCTTATAAATGTTTAATCTCTTTTGGTTCTTAGTAAATGTTGTAGCCCTAATTTTGAACGACAGATTCTCTTTGCGCCAAAACTCTTTTGCTTAGGTCTGCTTTATTGGAGGCTCGATTTTCCATTCAACATTGGTTTTTAATTGTTTGTGTTCATAAAAACGAGAGCTTATGGTAAACCGCACAGTGCGGCGAAATTTCGAAGTTTTTAGCCAAAACGAAAATTTCGGCGCCATTTTCGCTTTTATTTCGGTTGCTGGGTTGCCGTCGGTCTGCGGGTTCAATGGGTTCCTTCCCTCAGTCCCTTACTCCCTCACTGAAAGGCAGGTCCATCAGAGACCAGTCTACTGGCGACGGCGAGGCGGCGACCATGGTGGACCAGCCCTCAGTCCGCCCACGTACCAGCTCCTCTCTACGACCGTGGTGATCACGGCGAAGGGTTAGAACTTCAGATTCGATTTTTCGTTTGCAGCGAGGAAATTGGACTTTGTAGTGGTTCGAAGGCTTTTGATTCTGTGCTCTGCAATTTGATTTGTGGAACAGGGCTTCGGTGGTTTTCATATTGATTTTGCTTCTGAAGTTGAATAGGGTTTTTCCTCATATAATGGACTGCCCTGGTTAACCAACATATTGATTTGTGTAGATGTTACATTACTTACATCTTGGATACACATATTTGAATTAAAACAGATAATAGTTGCTTATACATTGGTGCAGGGTGTTAGAATATAAAATTAGTATAAAAGATTTCCTCTTCCTAACAGCTCGAGCTTTTGGGAAACTTGGTTATCTTACACAGGGTTTGATTTCTCTTAGTTTTTTCTATTTTTCTTGTGGATCTGTAAATCCTTTAAGATGTTGTCATGCCTCTAACGTGGGGCATCTTAAAGGCCTGATGGGGCATCTAGTACACTGCTCAAATGTGCATGAGAGCTACTTGAATTTAGAGATATCTCTCCAATTTTCTATTATGCTTGTGAGCTTACATTGTATTAGCGTGCTTTATCTTATATATAATTTTTTTTACACTATTGAAACTTTTCCAAAATTTCTTTGAAATGAAACAAACCCGAAATGACCCTTCACCAAAATGAAACATTTTGACTATAGGGTGTATTTCCCCCTTTTTTCTGGTAGTCATTATGGTTTAGGAGTTGGATAGGCCTTGGTGATGCATATATTGGCAGGGTTTTATAACTAAGTAACATTGTTGGTTTTGTAGTGTCTTTCATTAACAACTCAAATGAGAGAGAAAAGTTTTCATTGCACATGGATTAGGCTTTGTTTTCAGTACTGAAATGGACTCTTTTTTTTTTCTTTTTAAAAGTAGTGCCCAAAATTTTACTTTTTATTGTTTGTTTTTTGGTGAGGAAAGAGAATGATTGATTTTTTTGGATTAGCCAACTGCACTTTGGCTAAAGAGATTAATGTTGGAAAATAAAAACCTAAATCTTGCTGAATTCACTTATGTAAAAATGAAGACTTTTTTTTTTCTTTTTGAAAGTCAAAATTTTCTTTTTATTGTTTATTTTTTGGTGAGGAAAGAGAATGATTGATTTTTTTCGATTAGCCAACTGCACTTTGGCTAAAGAGATTAATGTTGGAAAATAAAAACCTAAATCTTGCTGAATTCACTTACGTAAAAATGAAAATTTCCATCGAGAATGGTGTATGGGATCTAGAAGTAGAGGAGTTTCATTAACTAAAATAGTGTTGTACTCGTAGATTCAGAATTTATTTATGTCAGTGTAATACCATTTCAGAATCTATGACTCTGCATATGATTGTATCTTAAGATATTTTCTTATGGAAGGCCCTTTACCCTTGATTGAAATTAAACTTATGAGGGGCCTAATGCACACCTGGACACATTTCTCTACTTAGCCTAATCACATTAAGGGACGATTATAATGCATATAATGGTTTAAAACGACTTTGTAAATCATAGACCTGTTGCATGATTGGAGGTTCTGAGAGAATGTTGTAATTATTTATAAATTCAGTATGGTTTCAGATTAAAGTTTTTTCGTTAATATCACCTGTAGATGTTTTTAGAGTTATCTTTTTAAACTGGAAATTGGCCCTGACCCCTATATATAACAAAGCTTGATGATGGTAGTTGATAGTTTTCCTATCAATATATAGGGAAATTCATTATGTTTGGATGGTATGCATAAATCTATTAGTTTTTACTAATTACATGCACCATTCATTGTTCTATCTAAGTGACAAATGGTGGGCTTTCAATGAATAATCAATTTTGGTTCTCTGTCACCTTTTCTTTTCGAACTACCTTCTTTACATTTTTTTCTGACAGTTTACAGATTTCTGTAATGTCACTCGTTTTTTTATTTGGTGCAAATGTTTAACTGTACCGAGAAGTGATAAGAACTTTATTTGTTCTCCTTGAATCACATAAATGAGAGGATACAAAAATGGTTCTCTGAATTTCTGAGGAAACATCTGTAATGGAAACACTTGATGCAAATTTATCTTGATTTAAGAATAAGGATGTTGAGTGATTGGCCTGCCAAGCACTTACCTTTATCATTTTCTAAAGTTGTATTTGTCCAAAGGGCAAGGACAAATGATGCCCAAGTATATGGTTATTACACGGTGCAGTGTATAGTGTGGGCTGGGGCACCATGGGCCTGATGCCCACATTATAGGCTATGTATAATCCATGGAGAATCATTCTCTGGTCTATTTAAATTTAGAAAATTTTGGTTGGAGCTGATTGTGGTGCTGCTGACCTTTTTTTTATTGTCATTACATTTTTGTTCATTTTCCCCTTTCATATGAAATGGTATTCTGTGTTTTTGGTTAAGCACTTAGTCTATTTGTCTGCTTTAATCTTCTTTTTAATGATTCAAGTTGGATACTGGTTGCCCAATTTATTTTTTTAATTAATGTCACGTTTTCCATACATTTGTCAGAGTTTAAGAGCGGTTTACAGATTATCATGGTAAGTCTGTTCTGAAAGCATGGACATCGATTTGGCTCCTTCTGATTCTGACCAGAAAAGCTTGGATAAAGGGAAACCGATGGAAATGGATTCAGAAGTAGGCAATGCATACTTACTGTCGTTTTGTTTCTAAATTATGTGCATGACATGTATCGACCATTCATATTTTGAGTTTTGACCTGGTCTGAAGGTGAAGGATATCCAAAAAGAGGAGCTTTTAAAATCAATGGAAAAACTTTGTGTTGAGGAATCGTCTTATACTGGTACTGGGGAGAGTTCATCTTTTAGCTTTAAAAGGAAGCCTGTGATTGTTATTGTAGTTGGAATGGCAGGTATGTAAAACTGCAGTGCTTATATTCTGTTAGTTTTATTAAAACAACAATATATGTGTGTGTAAATATATATATATATATATATATATATATATATACATATATATATATGTATGTATGTATGTATGTATGTATGTATGTAGGATATATGGAAAAAGTTAATATGTGCTTGGTCACATATTGAATAAATGTGCCTGGTGCGACGCCAGCCGTCGGATCATGATTTGATGGCTCACATTATATGAGGGCAGGCAGGTGACTAAAACCTGCATGCTCCCTGAAATCATGTGGCTTGTATGCGTCCGGTGCATGCACTTCCGCATGCAACGGACACATACTACATATATATATATATATTTATGTGTGTATATATATTTATGTATATCTTTACCTATTTAGTTGTAGAAACCATGATAGTGTAGTCTGCATGGCTTCCTTTGAAATTGCATGTAAATGTGTTATCTGACGAACATTTTATTGGATAAAAGAATTTGACTGAGAAAATGGGTATGCACAGGGAGTGGGAAAACTACATTTCTTCATCGTTTGGTCTCTCACACTCAGGCTTCCAATATTCGTGGATATGTTTTGAATCTGGACCCAGCTGTGATGACTCTCCCATTTGGTGCTAACATCGACATAAGAGATACTGTCAAGTATAAGGAGGTTATGAAAGAGTTCAACCTTGGGCCAAATGGTGGGATCCTCACCTCCCTTAATCTGTTTGCTACGAAGTTTGATGAGGTAATAATCATTGACACATGTTTACTATGTACAACATGTGTTCCTGTGATGATGTTATACTTCGCTAGTTCAGTTGTCATTCTTCTTTTAGAGAAAGAGCTGAAATCTTGATTAAGTCGATTTTGTTCTTCAGGTTGTGTCAATTATTGAGAATCGTGCAGATCAACTAGATTATGTTCTTGTGGACACCCCAGGACAAATTGAGATATTTACGTGGTCAGCTTCAGGAGCAATAATTACGGAAGCCTTTGCTTCAACTTTCCCCACTGTTATTACCTATGTTGTTGATACGCCTCGTTCTGCTAGTCCAGTAACTTTCATGAGTAACATGCTTTACGCATGTAGCATACTCTACAAAACACGACTGCCTCTGGTTTTGGCATTCAACAAGACAGATGTGGCCCAACATCAGTTTGCTTTGGAGGTACATATAAGCTGTTCTTGAATTGTTCCCATCATCATTTCTCGTTGCATCTGTTTCTTGGTTGCGAAATTCCAATTCTCATAAAAGGCAACTATAAGCTGTATTTAAAGAATACGAAGACACCTTTTCTGCTATCAATAATCATATGGTCGTCATCAAATTCATGTCAGCAGAGGGTTTCTAAATATACATTCTTTTAATGGAAGTGAACAAAGTAATTTTTTTTTGGAGGAAGTGCGTCTTGCAGCAAATCATTGGAGTTGCATTGATTTGGTTGCTTAGATATTTTACTTAAATTTTAAAGTTGAGCAACTTGTGTAAATGATTATTTACAAATTTCATGTTACTGTAGTACTATCAGTAAAGTATCTCAAAAAATAAATGACACTGAAGATGTTATATCAATACTAGTGGTTTCAAATATTTTTTTGCCTTAGCTTCATTTTTTTGTGGGTCATTAATTTAGGCCTACATGAAGATGTCTTGCAATTTTCTTGCATTCATGTTATGGAGAACATCTCGTCAACTTTCATCTTGTGTTTGGGAGAACATCTAATGAACTTAACAGATGGCAGGATTTTATCTCTGGTGCAACTGGCTTTCATACCTCTAGAAAGACAATAGGACTGTATGTGTTGCTGCCCATCTGAATTCAAGTGCATACTGTATATGGGTACCCTCTTTGCAGGGATCCGTATAAGGACAGTTTCTTTAGTCAACCTACTTTTAAGGAAAATGGGAGTTGAATTCCATTTTCTTTCATCAGTTTAGCCTTGGCTATGTGGAAAAACTTAAGGACGACTAGTGATGTGGTAATATTTCATGGTTTCTCTTATTGATGTTCCATTTCTTCAGCAGCCCACTTCACCTTTTAAGCTCCTGCTATACATTGTCAGCCTTCCACTGTGTTCCTCTATATAAACCCTCATTGGATTGTTTAGCATCGTGATTGCTCATAAATGTTGTTGAAATTTCAGCCATATATAATGAAATGTGATTGTCAAGTGATCTAAATAAAAAAAAAACACGTTGGATGAGAGTTCGACTTAGTTGCCCTAATCAAGTTGGTTCCTTTAGTTCAATCCTTGCCATTTAAAATGCAAAACTAGAAACCGCTTGCATGTTTTACCAATTTAGCATAAAGATTTCTCTGCGGTTTTGGAAATATTTTAATGTAGCTTTCGTGCAGTTAAGTTTGCAGTTGTGGTTCATTTAATTCTAGCTGAATGGTCACCTGTCACGGCAAAGCCTTTTTTGTGAACAAGGACTTTTGGCTATTTCAGTTTTTATTTTTTTTTTCATGGAAAATTGTATTTTCATCCTCAACTTCTGTAATATAATAGTAGCATCTGACAGCTTAATTTTTGGGCTGCAGTGGATGGAAGATTTTGATGCCTTTTTTGCAGCACTGGAATCAGACAACTCTTACACTTCCACCTTGACGAGAAGCCTGTCCCTTGCTCTTGATGAATTCTATAGGAATCTTCGTTCTGTTGGAGTATCTGCAGTTACTGGTGCTGGAATGGATGCCTTCTTTAATGCTATTGAAGCAAGTGCTGACGAATACATGGACACCTATAAGTATAAACTTCAACTCTGGGCTTCTTCCTTTGCAGGCACCTGTTTGCAGGAATATAAGGGATTGGTTTTGTGTATACATTGTTTACTTATAATTGTGATTCTACTTTTGTTTATTAGGGCTGACCTTGACAAGAGACGGGCAGAAAAGGAACGACTGGAGCAGGAGGGGAGGCGGGCTAACATGGATAAGCTAAGGAAGGACATGGAAAAAACCAAAGGGGAAACTGTGGTGTTGAGTACTGGTTTGAAGGATGCTACCACCAGTAAAAGTATGATAACTGATGAAGAGGAGGAAGAAGTGGAAGAGGAAGATGAAGACTACAAACTCTTTTCAGAAGAGGAGTACGAAGAAGAAGAGGATGGTGAAGATGAAGAGGTTGTTAAGTTCTCCTTTTAAAGGGTCACTGCGCTATCTCATTTATGTACAGCATTTTGGCCTTCATTTTAAAAAGACCAAATTACAGGCGTAGGTTTGACAGATGCTTTTTATAATATATAGAGTTGGGGGTTTTGATGTTGTTTTTACATCAAATTTGGAGCAAAAAGATCATTTCAGTGAATCGTCTACTTTTGTGCCTTTTCTTGGGTATCTCACTTGAGGTTTATAAGTAACCAAATTTAGGAACTTTTACGCAAAAGTTGTGCAGTTAATTCTGTCTTCAGCTGTATATCTTTGTATATAATAGGATGCCAATTGGCTTACCTTGAGAAATGACCACGCTTAAAGTTCAGTCACCAGTTGAATAACACAAATGTAAGCTTGCCATTTTTCAAATACATTTAATGGAACCGGTTCTAATCGTGTACTTCCTGGAGTTAGTCATTTTTGCATCACATGAATGTTGCATTTAGTTTATGCTACTTGCCGCATGGACAAGCCTAAAAAGGGGCTGGATTAATCTTGACACCAAGGGTTTTGCGGTCTTGGGGCAAAAGACTAGTTTAAGTCCTCGCCTATTCCCTAATCATACTACTATATAAAGTAAATTGAGTAATTATAAAATATTTATTTTTGGATAATTTTACCTATATTTTTTACTCATAAATTTTATTTTACCAATGTTTTATATTCTTATACCCTTAAATACAGGTTTACATTGGTACGTGATATGAAGATATTTTATTAAAAATATTCACTTTGGTTCATTTAGATACCCACCACATGTGAACCTACCATTGGTTATTGATATGAGATGGATCATATTTTTTAAGTTATGTTAATTTTAATTTTATTATACTATATCTTGGACTATCATGTTCAGATTTGTGTTGTATTTGGTATCGTTAGAATGTTCTCTCCAAAATCTATCAAATGAGATCTTATGTAACTATTTTCTAAACCTTTTTTGTCGGCCCTACATAAACAACATATTTTTCAATAATAATTTTTTATAATTTTTTGCCTACATTCTATGTGTTTAGATTCACACATTTTTTACATCCTTGGAAAACTCTTGAAAAGCTCTATAAAAATGAGATCTACCACCTAAATGGTCCTAAATATTAATAGTCTGTCATTATCATTGTCTTTGTCAACCTTTGACTTAATAATTAGCCTATGAGATTTGACTTGTAGTCACATAGGGTAATAACTAGTTGTGCATATAATTTGATCATTGATCATGAAAGCATGTATTGTAAGTGTATCATGCAAGACAAATCTTTGTTCGATAAATATTTTATTTCTAATTTATTTTATTATATATATATATATATATTCTATATTTATACATAAAATGTGTGTACATTCTCACTAGTATGCTTAATTATAACCCCAGTCTCCCCCAAGTTGCACTTGATAATCATCCTTAGTGCAATCAGTCTTGACGTGACACATTATGTCTTGCCCTTGTATCCACAGCTTCCTTGACATCTTGCCTACCATTTCAATATAAAAAGAGATTGTTTATGCATTATTTTGATTTGGCATGACCTATAACTCTATTTATAAACCAAAAAGATGGATAAAGTGGGCAGGCAGCCTGAAAGGTTAAGTTTAGGGGCCACGGTTAGTGCCAATCATATTGGCTTTAATCTGTGGCACCCCCCTACTGCGGCCTATCCAATTAGATTGGTTTTTGCTTGGCATTAAAATTCTAGCCAGAATAAATAAAATAATAATGTAGCCATTAAATCAAAAGGCATCTATTTTGTGCTTTTGCCTACAAAATTCTCCCACTCGACATTGAGGGCCTCATGTCTCGGAGAATGAGTAGCCAAAATGAAGGCCTTCAGTAGCAATTTTGAAAGAGAAATGGGTGAAAAGAAGATAGAGATGGAAGGATGAAAGTCTTACAAGCATAGGGTATTTTCATCCAAAAAGCCTTCATATTAAAAAGAAAAAAACAGTCAACTCAAAGGTAGTATTGTACCAAAAAATAAATTTTTTGTATGGAACTTTGAAAAGTTTCTACCCAACATGTACAAAAGTTGCCTTCCCTATACCTAAATACTAATTTCCTATCATATTAATAGCTTTACTTTTTTACAAAGTGAACTATTTTACATGCGCTTGTGTGAGCTTGGGCATCGCATGCCGTTAGATTTCAATATAATGGCTCACATAACTCGAGATGATTGCTACTGTGAAAATCGGAACCAAAGCTATTGGTGTAAAAGTGAAACATGCACAAGACGAATTGGCATAAGCCTGAAACCGAACCAAGAGTCGTGCTCCTGCACAAAACTACAAAAAGGTTGTCTAGCAAGGCGTAATCTAGATGGGGCAGAGGCATAGGAGACGATATCCTCTTTACAGTGCGGGACATGGTCATCAACAATTGCTGAACGAAATGACAACATATCCACCGGGGAAAGGGGAAAACTTCCTGGTGGAAGCAGGAAACCGAACCTTGCACAACTACGGAAGATAAAAGGGAGACTTAAACAAGTTGGCGGACTTTTCCAGTGTGACTTTTGTTGTAAGGACCATTTAGTGTCGATTATTGTCTTTTTCCCATTGCTTCCATATCAAGGTGAGGTGTTTTTTTTAAAAATTCCTTGTTCAAGCTATAATTATATTGCCTGAATTTTACTCCTTATTGGTTGTCCAAGCTTTAATTATATTGACTGGATTATTGGTTATTTTTTGCTTTCAAAGCTACTTTTTCATAGTTGATGACCTTGTTAATGCTGGCTGAATTTATATTTGATGTAGATGATTTTGTATTTTTTGAGGATTTGGGAATTGGCCATTTGCGGGTTATAGATTTCATGATGGGAGAGAAGTGGAAGAAACGAAACTGGAAAATAATCAAGTTTCCTGATCTCCTACTTGCAATTAGCTTGTTCTTGATTTTCTCTTTGGTCTCTTCATGTTGCCTTGATTTTCTTTCTCAATGGCTTCATATTACAGCTCTGAGGTGAATTTTCAATTGTTGTATCAACCTCATTTTATTGACTTCTTGTTAGTGTTGCAGCACAATTCTCCATTTTTAATTGGAAGTGCATAAATATTATAGGTGAATTTGAAAAAAAACATATCTCCTATATTTAGATTTTAGCTATGGACCTCTATAACGGTCTATTCCCTCCATCCCATGCTAACTATCATATTTGATTTTTCAAAATGAACCAAAAAATAATTTTTGTTGAATTTTTTTAGCTCAGTCCCATATTCTTTTTATTTAGTTTTCTTGCTCCACATTGCAAAGGAAGGTCATATCAATCAATGCATATTGAGGGCTTTAAGGCAAAACACATGACTTCTGAATACAAATGTTATATTTTGATACTGTATAACTACTCTTAACAATGACATAACCACTTGGGGCAAGAGAAGTCGATGCGGATAATTCTTTTAATTGTTTATCTAATTCATTTTCCTCAAGCCATTTGAAAATTTTGTGAGGCCACATGGGAATGGGTCCTTGACAGAATTGTGACTATGATAATACTACATGTGCATATGACACATGCTTAGTTTATGGGTTTTTTTCATAAATGTTAGTTTGCAGGGATTACATTTACATGTATGAATAGCATTAATTTGGATTTCTTTCTAATATATAGGCCCCTTTATACATGAAAAACATGCTGCTAACAATGGACTTCACATATCAAAATTATCACAGTTGTCATACAATTATAACATTTCTAATTTAATCCCTCATTATTTGTTACTTTTTTTTATAATTTTCTTAGAACTATTATTAATAATACATGTATATTACTTGTTAATGATGTTATGACCCTTTTCTTTAAAGAGCATAATAAGATATTAAAAAGTAGATCCTTCAACCTTGAGGATCACCAATGCCCCTAATCCAAAAAATATATTGACTACAAGATAATTTCTTGCGTATAAGAAATTTGATTGCTACGTAATCAATTACACAAAGAAAGAAATGCATGCAAATTTAATGTGAAAACCCAACTTAAGAAAAACTATGTGACCAACCCTTAGCCTATTAACCTATGCACTAAGAATATTAAAAACTTATAAAGACTCGACCATTCCCATAACTCTAAATGTCCATCTCTAGATGTTCTTTGTCTACCAAAGACCTTCTTGTCACTTTTAAACATAGATCTTGGTCTATTTCTTCCTTAGCACAATCTCCTATTGAAGCTTCAATCAAAATTCATCTTAATTAATTTGCTTCATCCCAACTTTGAACAATCTTGATCATCTCAATAACTTCTTTTTCTTTGACAAATCCTCCTCGATCTTCTTAGCAACTCTCTTATGATGATGAGACTTTGAATAGAGTTTCAATATCAACTTTTTTATATATACCACTTTAACCCTAAAATGCATATGTGAAACTTAACAAATAATTCTACCATGAAACTAAGGCATAGACATGAAAATTTGTTAGCTTATAATGGCTAAATACAATATCTCTCATTGCAAAATAGCCAATGAAAGCACTATTATCTCAAAGCACTCTAGAAAAGAATCAATTGTGTTCTACCACATCCAAACACCCAATTTATAGGTCTCTAAAACGGTTTTGATGTTACCTTTTTATACAAATCAAATTTCACTCAGAATGACCTATTTTAGGCAAAACCAAGCTTTACAATCGTTCTTTAGTGCAGTTAATCATTCACTATACTATTTGAAACTTGGCCTAGAACCAATTGTTCATACAACATGCAATCAATTGTTCATTGCTATGGAACTATCAAAACTTGTTCACGATCAATCTTTCCACTGGATGATTTATTGTTTGATGTATTAGAAAAAGTCTCAACTTTTATTCAAATCCAATTGATTGGTTGTTTTGGACTGGTAAATCGCTATGGATAATTTGTAATTTTTGTCCAATTTTAATCCACTTTTTCTAAGACAATCATATGATTAAGTCATGACATTCCAAAGTATGTGGGACAATGTGTGCATGATTTAATACATGTTTTTCTTTGAAACATTTAATCACTTGCTTAAATATGCCACATGGAAATCTTGAAACCAAGTCTACTTTAATTTTTTTAAGTCTTTAAATTCCAAATCTAACTTGACTTATAACGAATCAACTCATACTTCACAATACTTAAATAAACTAATGTTTTAAAACCCGGCCCGACTATTGACCTGGATTGGTTGTCGAGCTATCTACCTTGTCCAACCCGGTTTAACTGTGGGTTGAACAAAGATAAATTACTTTCCTCATAAACTTTATATTTTATTAGTACTTGGACATCGAGTAAACAACAAATTGACAGTAGCATGGTTGTTTATGATGCATCACATGCCTTAGATGAGATTAGAGGAGTCGTCGCATAAATGGATTTTTTTGGGTGGCTTTCCTGTTTATCTAATCATTTATTAATATTTAGCTCAATATAATGCCACCAAATTATTGTAGCCCAATTGGTGAAGGCCCATGCAAAGTATTCAGATGGTCTCCTTTTTGAAGTCCTTCTTACACCTATAAGAAATTTTTATGTTCTTATTAGGCCATGTTTGAACCGAATCGACCTAGTCTATCGACCCAGTAACCCAAATGAACCAGCCAAGTTTCTACTGACCCAATCCAACCAGTTGGGCCGGATTGGGTTTTAAAACAGTGAAATAAACACACATTTAATGGACATAATATTGATCAATGAAATTAAGTCAACACACTACATATGTCACATATATTCTAACACAACACAGACCTATATTGATAGTCATTGATGCTTCTATTAATGCAGATATATCCTTCCATTTCATCCCCCATTGCCCCCTTATATATATGAAAAATAGGGGGACAAGGATAGATGGAAGCTGAAAAGGCCCGTGTTAAAACATGAGCCTCATATCCTGTAAGCTCCCAAGTTTTGCAATTGTCCCAACTTTATCCACATCTACTCCCTTAACTAACTTTTCCTCTACTCTCTTAGAGTTCATACCAAAGTTTGGCTCATGAGTAAGTTTGAGACTATTACATTGCTAGATCTACATTAGGGTGTTAGTGACATTGGTGGCCAAGAAATAAATTGTTGAAACCTTTGATTTGAGCTCTATAAGGATTGTCCTGTCTTGGGCAGCACCCTTGGCAAAGGAGCTAGAGGAGGCCCCTTTTTTGGTAGAGGTTGTATACAAAGCTCAGTCATCAATTGATAGACACGAGTTCTCTCTGGTTGTAATCAACCCGATTGCCAAACACATGCAACATTAGCATTTCTCAACCCGGTTGCCAAACACAAGCAGTGTTAGCTTTTCTCCAATTCTAAAAGCTTCAAACTTGAACAATATGAATATACAAGAAAAATACCCAACATGAGGCTTTGAATCATGTAGAGTACAACTTTCCTTAAAAAAATATTTACACTCTTTACTAAACCAAATTGATGTGAATTCTTATGCAAATTCTGAAATTCTCCTCATAGGATAGTCAAAGATTTGTAAGGTCTGTACTTGACAAAAGGGAAGAATCCTTATGTCTCTCCTTGAGGCTTTTGAGAAAGAGTTAGTTAGATAGTAACTTTAGAAAACACACTTAAAAAACTCATACAAAATATACACACATTGTATATCTAAATAAAACCACAATTGAAGACACATATCAGGAAGATCCATACAACCCTTCCCAAAATAACCATTTTAACTACCAAAATATGAAGAGACTCAAGTGCGATCAATCACATATGTCCAACTAGTTGATTAGACTAATAAAAGGATGTTGATATTCCTATTCCACTTTCTCTACACCAAAAGCTTACCCCAACATTTGATTGGACACAAAAAGGTGGATCACAGGAGGTCCACTTTTCTTAGTCCAATCAAAGGCTAAAGTAAGTTTTTGGTATAGAGAAAGTGGAGTAGGAATATCTTTTTCCTTTAAAAAATGATTAAAAAACATTTGACCAATAAATCACACATGTAGTGCAATTGATTGCCGACCTTACTAAACAAAATGATTAATCTGCTCTCTCAATACAAATTGATTGGAGTATTATGATAAAACCTCAATAATTTCTCAATTCAAATGAAGGTTAAATACCACCTCAATTGAAGTAGAATTATCTACTTGAATCCTTTGTAGATGTTAAATTTGTTGGGTCATTTGAAATCCCAATAAAAGTTGTTTATCAAAATTCAATATCTCTTGATTCAACAATAACATTTGACTCTAAGTCAAGTATAGGACTTGTTGTTTTTAGAGTATCCTACAAATATTCTCTTAATGGCCGCGTAATGACTCTACGACCCAACATAGTTCTTCTCGGTTTAGGGACCCCCACATGCCCACACTTTCAAGTATGCTAAATTTGAATTCATTCCCTTCCACAATTTATATGGAATTTGAGGTAATTTCTTAAGTAGAATATGGTTAAGCACATGACATGCAGTTAACAAAGTTTCACACCACAAATTTAAAGGTACATGTGCACACAAAATACGGAATTTATCACCTCAATCAACGTATGATTTTTTCTCTTATTGAAATTGTTTTGTTGACGGTATAAGGTGTAATCACCTCATGAACAATTGAAACTCTTTCACAAAACTTTAAAATTTTATTTGAAAGATATTGTCCACCTCTATTGGAGTAGAGAACTTTAAGTTTCTTTCCAACTTGGTTTTCAACTTCAAATTTGAAAGCTTTGAATATATTGGAAGCTTTATTTTTTGTTTTCAAAAGGTAAAAATATGTAAACCTTGAAAAATCAATGATGAAAGTAATAAAATACTTGCTACCCCCTCAAGTCAAAACACTATTAATTTCACATGTATTTAAGTGGATTAAATATAAAATCTCGTAACTTTGAAATCACTTCTAAAACTTCTCTATGTGATTTTGGTATGAGAATGTAAACTAGATAAGCTTCATAAATTATGAACATCCTTTAGTCTTCACTCCTGATCAATAAGAACATTTTGCTCTAATTTTTAAAGTCTATTAATTCCAAACCTGACTCGACCAAAACTATATTTAATCAGATTTGAATACTAATTACATACACAAGGTTTTTTACATAATTTTGACAAAGAAATTAACTATTTAACCTAACATATGACATATATGTTCTAACAATGATTACTCTTACTTGATGAATTTTGGGTATCTTTATCTCTAAAGCACTCAATTGATTGATAATTTGATTAAGATCACAACATTGATTTAGATTAAACTTTTTGTCAACCATTTAGAACTCAAAGTACTTACAAATTTAATACTTATTCATATCTAGCTCCTCAACTTTATGCTTGAATTTAAGAGTAGATAAGATATCCTTTGTTATCTTCTTTTGGTGTAGGTGTCAAAGAGGCAATCCAACAACGTGTTAAGAATTTGTCTGTGTCATAACATTCATCTTTCTCATACTTCTTTATTTGTGCAATCAGTGTTGCTAAATCTTCACTTGTGGAGGGTAGAATGAGAAGCAAATGTAGTGTCCATTAAAGAAGCCATGAATATTTCCTTAATATTACAAAATCTTTACACTTGAACAATCTAAATTTGCATGAAAAATACACAATAAAAGGCTATGAATCGTGTAGAATATGACTTAAATAAATATTCATCCCTTTTGGTAAATCAACTTGCTATAGGGTTTTTAATAAAATTCTCCTCACATGATCATCAAAGCTTTCTGAGACATGTATTCAGAAAAAGTGAATAATCTACTTGTTCTCTCCTTGAGGCTTGTATGAAAGAGTTGGCTAGAGAATGATTTTACAAAACATAATAAAAACTCTCATACAAAAACATATATACATTGTATATTTATGTAAAAATGTTGTTGAATTTTAATTATTTACTCGCATGCACACAAATCTATAGCAGCTAAATTGAGTGTCAATCCCACATAGACTTAAATAAAAAGAAAGTAAATTTAATATCACTTAAGTTAACCCTAAATTTCTGCCTTTTCTTTCTCTAGTGTGTTGGGTCTTGAATTGAAATGTTAGTTGCGAATTGCTTGTCCTAGAATTAGATTGTTGGCTGCGAATTCCTATTTTTCCTTTCATTTTTTTATTGTTGTCTCTTTAGTTTCTTTTAATTGGTTTGGTCTTGAAAATGGAATTATGCTCTTCAGGAAAGTACTCCACGTGAAGGCTCTTCTCTACCTCTCTTTATTGGTTATTGTGCTAAGTTTCTCTTTATGTGAAGACTACCCTTGGCTTCACCTATGTCTTCTTCCACCTCCATCATATGGGCTCTTCCAACTTGACCAAATTTGAGATAACTTGCATAAAAATTCATTAATTTCTCTCTAAAATAACCTCTTTACAAATTAAACTTATCAAAACCTATAGTTATTAAACTCTAATAAGTCAATACTAATATGAAATCAATCCTAAATATATAAAATATGGTATCTAAAAGTGGTTATATTATGTGCATATAAAAAACCACGAATAATGACACCCCTTAATAAGATATGCACAACCCTTCCAAAACATGAAGAGAAACAAAGTACAATTGCTCACATTTGACCCAACAATTGATGAGACTCAAAAAACAATTTGAAACTGACTCACATAAATTTGACCAATCTATTACAAATGTATTGTGATCGATCACCAACAGTATTGGAATAAAATGATCCATTGGTTTTCGCACTGCCAATCAAGCAAATGATTTATGACAAAATCCTTAATGCCAACTAGCTAAATATAACATTTTACTCCCTTTGTCACATATTATTTGTTTAAATAAAAAATAAAAAATAATAATGTTAGTTTATTTTGAATTTCTACTCCAGATAAGTACTGTGGGATAGAGGGAATATAATATAAGAAGATGAACAAACGTAATACATCAACATAAGTAATAATAACTAGTTAGGATAGATATATAAATTGATGGTGCCGCAAGTTAACCACCTCCATATGACTATTATATAAGACCTCGAACCGAAATGCCAAGGACAATATCTAGGGGTCGAACAAATGCTGATTGGTATTAATTAAATGACCACCTCTAATAATAGCATGAAACGTCTGTCTTAGGCTACCATAAGATACCTATTAATAATGATAGGAAATCCTTCCTCTTTAGGGTACTACACAATTATGAAGATGCAAAGTGCATCTCGAAGAAATCCACTGCCCGCGCGCTTTTGGCAACTATTTAGAGCACAGGACTTTTGTTGGCAATAGACGTGATTCCTAAGCGAGATATTCGGGATTTGAAGGCCACTTCTGAAGCAAAATAGAAAGTGCACGTCACAAAAAAGCCTTTGTCTCTCAAAGGTGCGCACCTCAAGCAATGGCATCAAAGGGGAGCAAAATTGAAGAGTAGCGAGATAACCTTCTTGGCTCAAGCTTAATAATGATACAGCTTGACAAAGTATTAGTCCTTTACCATTAACTTTGTCATAGTGTGGTCACATCCATTAAATATAGAAGTGCAGATCATATCCAAGTCATATCAAAGCCATGCCATGCATTGTTACTAAAGGAACGGCAGGATCAACAGCCGATATTTTAACTCACAGAAAGTGAAGGTATGTAATCTTACAAATGTTGAATATGTAATTTGGAGGATCCCAAGTATCTATGTTACCTTATTTAGGACACATCGCATATAAGACATTTGCTTTTTTTGTAAAGTCAGGTTAAAGTTCATGAAGTGCAAAGTGATTAAAGTATGCAGTGACGTAGTGGAGACGACTAACGTACTAACCTACTTTTAAGGGAATTAAAAAGTGCAGTCATGTCACCAGTGGGTCTAATTGTACAGATCTAAAAGACATGCCATGCATTGTCACCAAAGGAGCAGCACGATCAAAGTAATTACTGATATTTTAAGGGGCTCCTTAGGTATTGAATTTTTAAGATTTTAGAATTAATTTTAAAATGTAAATTACAGTTAGTAATAAATTTTTTTAAAATAAATTTAAATATTACGTCAAACACAATTTTAAAATTTTAAATTAATATAATTTTTTTCTCTCAAACTCATATATGCATATTTTTGGTACTATTACATTTCTAAATTTGAGGTTCATTAAACAAAATCCTACAAAGGTAGGTAATTTTAAACTTTTAAAATGAGCCTTACTTATATTACATACTTTTAAATCTCAAATCGATATAAGAAGTAACTATTGAAAAATAATAGAATTTGTAATTTCAAAACGGGTGTGGGGAGCTAGAATCGATGAAATTACCTTATGAGTTACTTTGGTAATTTCGGCTGATTTCAGCTTGAAACGGCTTGGAATTAACTTCCAAGATTTTTTTTTAATTCTGCCCACCTTCTACATACAAACATAACTCCGATAATTCAAGCAAAAATCGGGGCAGAATCAATAAAATCTTACAGAAATTTAATACACAAACAACCCCAATGTCACAAAATGTGAAGGCATGTAATCTTACAAATGTTTCACTAATGTTGAGTATGTAATTTGGAGGATTCCAATACACATCTTATAGAAGACATTTGCTTTCAGGCAGGTTAAAATGCAAGTGCAAATTGATTACAATAGACATTGACGTAGTGGAGATGACTAATGTGCCAAGCTTCTTATAGGGCTTTAAAAATCTTGTCGATCAAGATATTTGACGACACATTAACCGGATTGATCATGGAATTTGAAGAGTTGGTGGGCATTAACGTGATTGATGTTTAAACACATGTACTTGCGTGTGCTAGCATGTATATCAAGCCTGAAATTTTTTAGTATATATATATATATATATATATATATTTAAATTTACAATTTTTTGATATAATAACTATAATTCATAAAAATTTTAAAAAATAAAACTATTTTTCATAATTAAGTCATCATACATTTTTTTAAAATCGTCAAGAGTCAATATCAAACACTTTTAGGTGTAAATAAAAATAAAACATACAAAATAAAATGTCATAGCCATGGGCTTAGTTACAAAAATATATCCAAAAAATCACTTAGTGCAAATCACATAACAATCCAAAGTGTAAAGTCCTATATACAAATCAAGAGATATATTTGCATATCAAACTCTCATCTCACCTAACATATAAGTTCTCAAAATAATCAGTTCACTAGTAATAACAAGAGTTCAGCCTAGGGAGCTCTCGGTTTAGGACATGCAAAAGCCTCCAAAATATATGAGGCCAAAAATAGGGAAAATAAAGATTTTCATATGCAGTAGGAGAGTTCTAATAAGTGAATTATGTAAGTCCATACATAAATAAGTTAGAGTCTCACATAATAACATACTTGTACTCATATCATCATACAATAAAGTCTTCCACAAACTTACACTTATAGTCTTACTCATATAGACTCACTTAGACTCTTACACTTACAATATTTATCTTACAATTTTACTCAATCTTTTACATTTACAGTCTTGCTCATACAATAATACTCATATTCATACAATCTTAATTACTCATACTTGTACAATATTACTCATACTTGTATAGTCTTACTCTTACTTGTATAGCCTTACACTTACTTTTACAATTTTGCTCTTATTTATATGCTTACTCTTATTTGTACACTTACTAATGACAACTAGAATTTATTATAATTTAATTAGCTCTAGTGTTGACAGGAAAGAATGTCATTGAGGCTTCACTTTAACCTCCAAGGAGCAAGTAGATGTCATGGGCTTTTCTGAAGGCAAGACATACTTATGTTTGTGCATAAGATCAAAAGGTAAGATAATCATACAATGCCACATATGGGCGGAACTATACAATGCCAACTATGAGCAAAAACATACCGCACTCTCAAACGAGCATTAAATATATGGGTTCAAATCCAACACCTAAACAATATTATGTAGGATAAACACCATAGCTAGACATGAGAAATGTTCAATCGACTAATTATCAGCTAGCTCAAACTCAAAACTCAATTCGTCGAACTTCTAAGATCTCAATCTCATACTCACAAAGTTATCATATTAATTTTGCTAACAAGTCAAGTTTGAATTGAATAATTTATGCAGGTACAATTATGCTCCAAAACCATCCGATCTCAAAGTCATTAACTAACTAGTCTAATGTCGGACCCATTCCGGAACATACTTTACTTAACTTATCTATCTCATAATTGTAATCCAACATATATTTCTCTATAACAAAGTAACATAGTCTTCACATACTCATACAGTGCATGCCATCCACCTAAAAGTGAATAATCTCGCTCAAAATTCATTAAACTAAATCCTTCGAAACTAACTATGGTCATCAAACTCTTACTAATACCTTAGTTATTTTCATTACGTTCTAATTCATAATAAATATATTATACTAGTACAATTATGTTATGAAATCTTACTATCTTACAGTCCCCCATATAAGCTCCAAACCCTAAGTTAGCTTACTCACTAAACCCCCAAGTATTCTGATTGTTGCTCCAATATTCAACGTAATCCAAACCAGCCCTCATTTGTCAATCATACATTGACTGACATCAAACATCTGATTACAAATCCATATAAAAATCTACTCATAACAAATTTGTCACTACTTATAGTCCATCTCACATACATTTGTCAATCACACATATATTTCACATACTCATAATTCCTCACATAACTTACTAGCATATTCATTAGCTACCATACTTGCATACACATGATCCAAATACCTAAAACATACTCATAGCTTACATGCTTGTCGGATGCATAATCAACTATAATTATTTAGTTTCCTAAGCAATAAATCTTAAAAATCCAAGCATGCTACTAATCAATCAAAGCATGTTATCATAAAATTATGGGTTAAAAGTCCCTTATCTTGCATAAATGCAAGTTTTATGGCAAGCACACAACAGTGGCAACAAAGTTGGCTACCAAAGGCATTGCCTATTCGAGAGAGAGCACTTGTCTTGAAGGTTTAAAAAATGCTAAAGTTGGTCTTGGCAAGATAGGAGGCTTAACTGCCCCTCTAGGTAGAGAATTTAAGGTGTGCACAAGGGGCATCCGGGAGCAAGGTCATTCAAAAAGGAGTGGTAGTTTGACCTGAATGGGAGTGGGCAAAATGGAGGTCAGACAACGGCTGAGAAGTGATTTGTCAGCCCCAAAATTCCAAAATCATCGACATAAAGTAACCAAAGATGGCAATTTTGTATTGTCGATAACCAACAAGAGGGGTGGGGGATACGGCTAGGTGTTGCAGGATAGGGGAGAGGTGGAGGAATGTGTTGGTGGTTGAATCTAGTTTGTGGAAGTATATGCTGTCACGCCCCGGCGATGCCCGACCCGAGCCGTACCCGGTCTAGGGGCCGGTCAAGCGCGCGGGGGCGACGAAGTGAAAATTTAGAAATGATCTAGCGGAAGACTTAACCCTAACCACGGGCGATTAACAGTAACACGGAGTGCACACAATCCTTTGAGCAAGAGTAAATAAAAGGGGAGAAAATGTGTTGCTTATCACAAAGTAAACAACAACCTCAAACCCACAAACTTAGTTAAGTAAAGCCCACACCGGCTCAAAATAAGTCATAAGCATCCCAACTGCAAAATATGACATAAATCCAAACAAGAACCCTACACAAAGGTTCGAACATAAAGCATGAAACAAACGCAGGTAAGTCACGCAACGATCTCCATCATCACACCCAAGCTACCTTTGACCTTTCCTCAAAGAGGCAATCCTGTCCGTCTGCGTGTCGCACCATGCAGCCCCAAATCAAAACACAAAAAGAGGGGTGAGTTTAACAAACTCTGCAATGGTTTTAATATCACTAACAACATTGAAAATACGATAGCATGGCGATATAATCTTTCAAATCAACGATGTACAAGGTGTATCATTTTCTGATCACATATTCACATCACTTAAAAACTGCATCATAATGCATAATTCAACCTGCATGGATGTATCTCTAACATACATATTCCCACATGCATAGTATCAAATCAAACTGCATGGATGTATCTCAAACATACATATTCACACATGCATTATTTCACAATTCAACCTGCATGGATGTATCTCTAACATACATATTCCACATGCACCACATCAACATCAACCTACATGGATGTATCTCTAACATACATATTCCACATGCATAACATCAAAATCAACATGCATGGATGTATCTCTAACATACATATTCCACATGCATAACATCAAAATCAACCTGCATAGATGTATCTCTAACATACATATTCTACATGCATAACATCAAAATCAACCTGCATAGATGTATCTCTAACATACATATTCCACATGCATTATATCAACATCAACCTGCATGGATGTATCTCTAACATACATATTCTACATGCATAACATCAAAATCAACCTGCATGGATGTATCTCTAACATACATATTCCACATGCATAACATCAAAATCAACCTGCATGGATGTATCTCTAACATACATATTCCACATGCATTATATCAACATCAACCTCCATCAAGGAGAAATCGCCCATTAATGTCACACAGATGGGAGCATAGACAAGGCCACGAAGGCGTGTCATGGTCCAAAATTCTACACAAGAATTAAAGAAAGATCGGGGTTGTCAATCCCTAATACTGCTCGCCCTGGACGATCCTGGCCAAGGATGTCCCATTCTCACACAGAGAATCTAGAGTAGGGGTGTTCGCCCAGGGACATCTCCTACGGAGGGAAGAGCCCGAGTTCTCACACAGAGAACCCTAGAACACGTGGTAGCGGGGTGCACACGGCATACCACACTGGATTCTCAGGGTCCAGATGACACACATAATAACATTCTCACAATCCACAAGACAAGTACACAACTCATCCCCACATCATTCCATTTAATTAGACTCAACCTGGGGAGTGCACTCGTTCCACACAGGAACTTCAAATCGTTCCACACAGGAACTTCAAATCAAAATATGTCCTTTCAGACCAATCAACTTGCGATTAATCCACGACCGATCAACCCGGCACACAATTTCATCACATTGCATCCAATCGGTCAAATTCGATTAATCACGATGAAGCCTCAATTAAAAATCCATTTTCATGATGCGTGCAACATGGTACATGCGTGGGCAAAGCATACATGAATCCTAATCCATGATAAGTGCTCTCACCAGCCCCTAATGCATCATTCATAATCACAATATTAAGCTTCAACATCATCATTTGACCCCACATGTGTGTGTGTGTATCTAATAGAAACATTTCACATAATACATGCCATCATGCTTGAAATTAAACTCACTACCACACTACACATGTGAATTTCCATCTAAACATGAATTCCAGCGGAAATCATAGGAGAAGAATCGTTGAAATCATAGCTAGATTCAAAACTCAACCACAAAGGCTAAACACATATAACATCACTCATTTCATCATTGAGTCATGACATTCACCAACATTCACACACCATTAACCACAATCTATCATGACAAATCAGTCCAATAATGATTGTAGTCCTACTGAAAATATATGCTTAACCAAAGGGAAACAACCATTCATAATTTCAAGATAACGATTCCAACATCATGCCACAAAGCATAAGTCATTCCACCATCTCTAAGCATATATCTCAACTCCATAAACTCAATAGCATGCATTTCCAGTAGCCTAATATAGCTTAAAACACTCCACATTCATGTAAAATTGGCAAGCTAAAGTGGAATCATCAAAATAGACATCATATGCACAACATGCAATTTTCTGTGTAGCCGATCGATCGCCCTTCAGGCCGTTCGATTGGTTACACGTAAAAATTTGAAATTTACAATTCAGCCGATTGATCACCCTGCAGGGCCGATCGATCGCCAACACGGCAGAATAGTCATCTTCTTCCTTTCGCAAAATCAAACCGAAACACCATAGATAACACTTCAAATTCACATCTAACACCTTAATCATCATCAAAAGTCCTCCTTGACTTCCAGAATATCAAACCAAACCATAATAATGCAAAACCCTAAGAAATCGGGATTAAATAATTCTATTTTCTAATCTTACCATTAACACACTAAATCAAGCAAACCATTTCGAAATAAGCCAAAAATAGATAGTTTTACCATGGATAAACAGAGATTTTGAAGGCCCATTACCTCAGCACTTGATTAAGCTCGGATTGAAGAGTCACCCTTCTTAAAATCCTTGAAAACACAATGAGTTTGAATTAAACTCTAATAGAAATCGATTTACTCAAGAAATCCCTAATTAAACCATAGATCTAGGGCTTGTTGGTAGTAAAAATCGAATTTTGATTGTTAGGGTTTGTAGTAAAACACAAATCAGTAGCTTTTGATGGTCAAAAATGAATTGAATCAAGGGGAAAATAGTAGATTTGGAAGAAATAAAGAAGAAAGCCAATGATTAGTGCTTAATTAAGCTTACCTTAATCGGCTTCTAATTCGGGCCTAAGTGGGGATTAGGCCAGCCCCCCTTCCTTAGCCTATTCCCAAAAATGGAAATGGCTCAGGTCTGCCCTTTTATAGTAAGGGTTGGGGTATGCATAGGTAAGTTTTAGGGTGTAAATATGAAAAGTAGGCTAAAAGTGGGTATTTTAAAAATTTAAGCACAAATTAAGCCTAATAAAATTCTAAAAATTTTTGTGTGACCTTAAGTATATGTCTAGGTTCATTTGACACAAAAATAAAATTTTCAAAAAATTCTGAAAAATCTCAAAAATTCACATTTGGTCTAAAATCACTTAAAACCACTAATATTGAAGTTAATTTTGGTTAAAACCATCACAAACACTATTTATTTTACGAAATCACCGAATAAGATCAGAAAACACGTAAATCCCACGATAACCAATAATTAAAGAAAACCAAAACCGGTTTAAAGATGAGGGTCCTTACATCTGCCATGTGTTAGATGACACAAGTGACTCCTTCACCCTAAAATGCATTCGCAACCACATGAACACATGGACTAAGAGGCAACAAAAGGGGGAGAGGGGACTGTGATAGCAGAATATTGTCATTGGTAGGTTGAATCGGCTGCTGAACAACATATCAGCTCTAGTTATAGGAAAAAAATAGTAAGGAAGGGTGGTCTAAGCCTATTACAGGGTGGAAGGGAGCTGGACCAACCATAAGCAGCCCACATCGGCTCTGGTTTGGTCCCCTAGGTTATGTATTGTACAAATAAAGAAAAACACGGGGACAAAAGGGGAGGAGGGGTTAGATTTTGGTTGAAACACTATTGGAGGAGGGAGAGGCCAGATGACAACATCCCAAGGTCTAGGAGGAGGTAGTGGAGCCATGGCAAGGTGGTGCTGGCCAGTAAAGGGCAACATTGGCTCCATTCAACACCCAAAACCAAAAAAAAAGAAGAAGATGGAATTGGCTGGCTGAGAAAAGGGCAAAAGCAGGCCAGGAACGGTGGCTCCCCACTATCGCCAGGTTGAGGTGGGACCAAAGGAAAGCCAATTGACCATGGGCAGACTGGCATTGATAGCCACATAGAAGAAACATGAAGGAGGGGGTTCAGGATAACAAGTGGGTTAGAGTAGAGAAGTCGAGAAAGGCTGGGAGAGGCGAAGCGGGCCAGGAGAGATGGCCCATCATTGGGTTAGGGCTGACCAAACTAAGATCGGCCTCCTCTATAACTACCCATTTTTTATTACCCTCGGGTTAGGGGTAATTATATAATTTTAAGATAATTATTATGGGGTTTTAAGGGATGAAACCCCATATATGGGTAGATATCGAAGTAACGAGTGTAACGAATTAAAGAGCACACAAAACGGAGGCCAGGAGCAAAAGTTATGAACTCGGGAAGCATATAACATGATTGGGACCTACTTTAAAAGTGCAGGACAACCCATGTGTGGTATAGTTTCAAAGGGCTCATCGATATGAGTCCATTGGTACAACGAACATGCTATTATGACTTCTGGGTAGGAAGTTATACATGTTTTAAAGTTAGGATGTTATTTAAAAAATAATATGGGAAAAGACAAATTTGCCAATGTTAGTAGCTGATGCTAGCGTGGGCATCAACTTCACTGACCAATGCATGGGGCCCGCATCATTGCTAGCCGCCCCTCACGATGCGTAGCAAGCCATGCATCGGCCCGTTCGTTCATAGATCTAATATAATTTGATGTGATTTGATATAGTCTGCCCTAATGTGTACTACTCCGCTATGTAATAGACTTGGATGTGTGATTCCTCTAATTTATTGACTTCTGTTTGACTCGGATGATTTATGAGATTTCCATATGATTCTGATTTAATATTTGAATATACATATTTTAACATATGTATTTTTGTCATGGCTGATGCATGTACTAGCAATTAGGCAAAATCATATTGGAATGACATCGTAGATATTATCCAAAACGTATGTAGGCAACCAACGACACAATTACATTGGTCTGATCCATATTAGAATAAAATATAGTTTTATTTTGGCCTATGCACGACGGAACGCTTAAGTTCTATAGTGCATAGAGGAATATTATGGCTCTCGCACTCAGACTCCACCGCTCCTGGTTAGGTTTGTTTTTAAATTCTGATTTTGGGTTATTTGAACCCCTGGCTTGGGTTAGATCTCGGGCCGGGGTGTGATAGCCCCCCTACCATCACCATGCTAGATAGAGAGAGGGCACATTTGTGTGGGGTGAGACGGAGGGGAGGAACAGGGCAATAACCAACAGCCCCTATTGTCTACTTGCCATGGTGGACTGGTTGGAGGCTGTTTAGTGGTGGCAACTGGGCAAAAGGTAGAGGGGTGGTTGCCATAGTTTCTAGATCAAGTGCTGATTGCGCCCATTCTTATCGTTTTTATTTTATTCCTTCACCTTTTCTTTCCTCACTTCATTTTTCTCTTCCATTTTATTTTGTTTTTCTTCCTTTTTCGTGGTGTGTCAATGCCCCTGCTCGTGACTAGGCCCCACACACAAGTATACATGTAAGAATATTGTGGTAAAATAAGAAAATCAAATGTGTCAAAACATCAAACTTAGAAAAAAAATAAAAAAATTACAAAAAAAATCAAGGCCATTACTTCCCCCTCCTAGGAAAATTTCGTCCTCAAAATTGCATAGTCAACTTAGAACATTAAGATGAAACAACAAATACCTCAAGGTATCTCTCTCTCATTTTTTTTTCGATGTCTCAAGTCACCAGAGGAATGGACTTCATCCGAACAACTTACTCTCTCCATCAAAGGATCTGATTTGGGTACCCTTCAATGTCAAGTCCGGATGATGCACCATCAGAGTGTACTCTAGTAGAAAGGAGGGACCCGGTACATGCTTACAAACTAGGGATCTAGTATATACTTGGGTGAGTTGAGGAGCAGGGCAACTAGTCTAATTTGCTGCAAATCTCAATAGGATCCACACTTCAAGCATTTAACTTCCCTCTCACATGAAACCGAATAACTCCCTTTGTAGGGAAGACACTTAAAAAATGCATGATCGCCAACCTTAAACTCAAGATTCATTCATCTTCTATTAGCAGAACTCTTCTATCATCTTTGAGCTGTCTAATGCCTTTGTTTGACGAATTTGACCTTGTCCAAACATTGTTGGATGAACTTAGACTTGAGCACAACCTCTCTCTTACTTCTTCCCAACATGTCAACACAACAATGTGTTCTTCCATACAAGGCCTCAAAAAGGCCATCCCAATGCCAAAGTGATCTATTATTATAATCAAATTGAATCAATGACATGTGTCGTTCCCAAGGGCTCTTCCAATCTACGGAACATGCTTACATCATAACCTCTAGCATCTGAATAGTCTTCATTGACCATCATTCCAAGGGTAGAAGGCAGTGCTATGCCTTAAAGTAGTGCTAAAGGCCCCTAGGACCTCTTGTAAACTTTGTTAGGAGTGAGAAGTAAATCGGCTATCTCAGTTGGATACAATGGTGATTGAGACTCCATGTAACACCACACAAGTTAATCCCAATAAAATTGCGCCAAATCATAAGGTCGATGTACTCTCCAAAGAGGAAGGAAAATCGTAAACTTTGCTAAGCAGTCCACAATGACTTAAATGGCCTTATGCTCCCTTCGTGTATGAGGTAACCCACAATAAAATACATTGTGATGTTCTTCTATTTCCACTATGGAATCTCTAAAGGATGAAAGGATCTTGTTAGTTTATGATGCCTTGCCTTGACATGCTTACATGTTAAGCATTTAGCAACACATTCTCTGCTATCCTGCATTGAACCATTCCACTAAAAACTATGCCGTAAATCTCGGGTCTCCAATATGCAATCTCCTCCAAAAGTCTTTACTCATGCTCTGTCATATGGGATGCCAAACCCTTGGATTTTTTGCTCATTGCTTCCACTATCACATTTGCCTTCTTCAGGTGGTATAAAATAGAGAGATCATAACTCTTTAATTCAGGATGTCATCAAAAATTACTATGATGAATATATGCAAAAAATTTTGAAGCATCATGTTCATCATATCTATAAATATTTTAGGGCATTGATGAGTCCAAGTGACATCGTCTAAAACCCGTAACTATCATACTGAGTCCAAGAATCCGTCTTTGGGAAATTCTCATCCCAAACCCTGAGCTGATGTGTTGCAATCCGGGGATGTTAAATACATAAAAAATGCAAATTAAAATCAGTGTGTGCCCAAGCCGCGATCTAGATGAATTTTTCCATGAGCATAGCACAAAAGTTTCATTTCCTAGGAAATATATCGTTTGTGTACAAACACACAAGGGGAAAATAAAAAAGGCTTTTTGAGCCAAACAAAGGTAAAACAAGTACTTAAGACCTTGGTGTAGTTGTAGATCCATATACGCTTCTTGGAGATCCCAAAAATTCCATTTACCTGCAAACTATGCCTCACCGAATCTTGCAAAGTCTAGGGTGTAATGTTCCTGACTTTTCTATTATTTTCTGTGATTGTTTTACTATTTTTCTAATAATTTTCAGTTGGAATATGTGATGCCTCGGATTTATTTGTATTTGTATATTTGATCTCGATATTATACCCATAGAGTTGGGTGTGGGGCTTAGTCGTAGGCCGCGAGCCTCTACGTGTGCTTTTAACACAAAGTTTGGAGGTACAATGCATAAAGAAGTGAATGTTGTGTAAGGTGTGTAAGTAGAAAAAGAAAATAAATTAATATGTTTTTGTGGATCACGGCTGAAAAGAGCCATGTCGAGTGAGTTTTGTCTAAAAAGTTCGTAAGTCCTGAACGTTGGCGAAGAAACCCAAGAGAATTTTTGGATGCTCTACCATGTCTCCTCCATCATTGAATTCTACCAGTTCTTATCAGGATCTATTTCGCCTTGCAGTCATGAGTCCATTGGTACTGGCTAGGACCATCGTCATACTCTCCTTGTTCCTCCACTAGGTACCAGTCTTTTCCTCAATTTTTCTTACCATCTAAATTTGTTTTTGGGCCATCAGAATGCTATTTTGCTATAGCCCTCCACTAGACTTATTTTTGTCTAGGCGCTAGGAACCCATAGGCACTAGCCAGGGCTGCCACCATGCTCTTCTTGCTCCACCACGAGCTTTTGGTATTTTTGTTGATTTTTCTTTCTCACTTTCCAGTTCATTTTTTAGCTGCTGGTGTGTTTCTAGTCTTCGTCCTTCTCGATCAGCTCCACTCGGTCCATCTTGGGCCAATGATAGTGGTGGGCCACGCCTCCTAGCCTGGATTGACCTCCTATGCCCCCTTTTCTCTTCTCCTCCACCCGGTTCCACCTTTGTTTCACTGTTCCACTTATCCTACGTTGTGTTTTTTCATTTCACCTGGCCAGACGCTTTGGGTGCGTCTTTGGTCGCTATCATTGGCTAGCTGTGGTTCATTTGGCCATCGTGGGCTCTGCCCCAACTCGATGACAGTGAGGGAGAGCCCCACTTGGCCCGATTACACCTCCCTGCATTCCCACACTCCCCTGATCGACCCAAAACCCAGCATGAAAAAGCCCGATTGTCAATTCTTATGGGAGTGAAGTAGTGTTGTGACTGCTGGCCTTTGGCCAGTCTCGGGTCGGAGATGGTAGGGCTGCTGCCCACCCAAGATGTCGCTTCGTGGAACCATATTTGGTGACGCGAACACCCTTTGCCCTTTTACATGCTAGATGCACAGCCGCCCGCACATTGGTCTTGGTTGTGGGTGGTGATCGATAGTGTTGTCATCTCCGCTGGCAACCACTAGGGTCGTTGCACCCTTTTTGGGCCTTGGGCCACCACCGTCAAGTCCTCTTCCCCTCCCCTTTGGCCATGTGTGCAAGTGGCCATGCGTGCAATTCAGGGTTTAGGTGTCGCTTTTTTACCACCTGACCATAGGATGGCTCTGTCATAGATTGAATTGATCACTGGAGCCCTCCACCTCTCCTCTGTCGTCGAGCATCGTCCCACATTCTCCTCCCTTTTTTGGGCCCTTGATGATGCAAAATCACCGCCGTTGTGTGCTATCCATTGCCAATTTTGATGTCTTGCGTCCAGCTGAGTACATCTTAGCCACTGACCGATTAGTTAGTCCACCCTAGATTTCCAGTTGCATTTGCCATTTCTTTTGGAATGATCTTTCTCTCGGACACCCTAGTGTGCCATTGGGGATCTGGATTTTGATGCATTGATCCATGTCGCCCTAATTTGGCTGTGATTGCTTTTAGCACTTCCTAGACCCTCGGGACAATAGCTCTCTCAACTGAGAAATACTTTTTGCCGCCAACTTCAATGCCGATGCCACCATCATTGTGTGCTCACCATCAAACATCATGGATTACGATGTAGGAGAGCTTTGAATTCGTAATTTTATTATAGTATGCTTTGAATATGTAGAAGCATATTAGGATGATTGAGATTTGATGATTGGATGTTAAATCATGATTTATTTGCATGATGTAAGAGGATAAATTATGCCATGTTGAAATGCATTTGACGTGCATGTGAGCTGTAAGTATGGTTGATGTATGTGGAATATGTGTATGGTAGTGATGGCTAACCAGTATAGTTGTAAGCTACGTATGTGAAATATGTATGTGTTAGTGATGGCTAGCAAGTACGTTGGTAAGCTAATGTATGTAGATATGTGTGTGCTAGTGATGGCTAGAGAGTATGTTTGTAAGCTATGTATGAAAGTATGTGTGTGTTATATGTATGTGTCATGGACATACATATGTATGATGGCTATATGCTTGTGCGATAAATATGTGTGTATGTGTGTGGAGCATATGTATGGGAGATGAATGGTAATAGGTGATATAGGGTTTGGTATGAAGTTGGATGTGGATGTGTAAGCGTATGACAGAGGATAGAGGATATAAGTTTGACGGGGGAGGATTGGAGTAGATTGGTATGGTTTGGACTGGTGCGTATGTTGGGCGATTGTCAAACAGTAAGAGTGTTGTATAATTGTATAAGCAAAACATACAGATTATGAAATGAAAAGTAAGCAAATAAGTGAGGTATAAGTACAAGGGCGATAACCGGGGTTGGCACTAAGGAACTCAATTTGATGACTTTCGAGTAAGATATTTTGGCCATAAGGTAGATGGCGGAGATTGTATGAATATGTAAAATTTTGGTGTATGGCGAGTTATGTTGTTAGTTGGTCAGGTTAAGTGAAGTTTGCTACTCTAATGAATTAGGGTTTCAGATCAGGCTCAGCTTCGGTTTGATCAGTGGAGCATTGTATGTTTGAGAATTTTTTTGGCATAATTGTACCACATAACTTAATTCATTCTTGAATTAGAAGCAAAATTAATGATTGCATTGTGAGTTTGAGACATGAGGGTTTCGATGTATTAAGTTTCGTGTCTAAGATAGCTGATAATGAGTCAGCTAAGCATTTTTCATGTCTTTCTATGGTATTTATCCTACGGGTTGTTGTTTGTATGTTGTATTTAAGCCCAGACACGTGATGTTCTCTTGAGAGCGATGCATATTTTTAATTTTGTATGTGTGTTGTATTAAACCCAGACATTTGATGCTCTACTGAGAGCGTTGTATGATTTCTGCCAAAGAGTTGCGTTGTATAATTTTGCCCAAGAGTGACATTGCATGATTTTTGCCAAAGAGTGGCACTGACACTATAAGATCCCTAAAGTTTGGGCAATTTTATGGTCCCTAATGTGTGGACGTTTATGTTTGCATACTCAGGTAAGTAGTATAGTGGAACTACTCTTACCTATTTAATCTTGTGCCCCATGAGCATTGGTGTGCCTTGCCTTCGGAAAAGTCCATAGCATCTAGTCACTCCCCAGAGGTTATGGTGATGCGCTAGTGGAATTCCTTTCCATTTCGACAGTTGAGCTTATTAATTGTAATGAGCTTTAGTGGTCAATAGTATGTATATGATTGTATGAGTGTGTCTTGAGTAAGATTGTATGAGTAAGGTCATACGAGTAAGGTCGTACAAGTAAGATTGTATGAGTAAGGTCATATGAGTAAGATTGTACAAGTAAGGTCATACGAGCAAGATTGTACGAGTAAGGCCGTATGAGTAAGATTGTATGATTAAGGTCGTACAAGTAAGATTGTATGAGTAAGGTCATGCGAGTAAGGTTGTACGAGTAAGGTCAATGAGTATGTGTAAGATTGGTTTAGTGGTATATATTTGACATGATTGTATGTGTATGTGCATGATTATTATATGCCTACTTGCTTCATGTTTGAGTTGCATGAACGTATCTATGTATGGACTTACTGAGTTCACTATTTAGAAGTTCCCTACTGGGTTTAGCCCGATGGTTAGGAGGCTTTTGCAGGTTTGTGTTGGAGAGCTCTTGGAGATGGATGCTTGTTTTCATTATGGATTGATTCCCTTTGACTCAGGTATATCCTTGACTCACTGCGAGTATTAATTTGTGCCACAATCTGATGTATTGGGTGAGTTGAGAATTAAGGTGTTTATGTTTTTTGGTCTTGTAATTTGGATTAGACTGTGGACTATTATGGGACCCGCACTTAGGGATGTCTGGGAGAGATTTGTATTTAAAGTCTATGATCATAACAATTTATTTTGCATATTTATTTTTGAGTAGCGCTTGAGGATGTTTGGTTTGGTATGTATGGACTTATTGAGTTCACTATTTAGATCTCCCCTACTAGGTATTTTCTTACTGAGTATGAAAATATGCATTTGCCCTATTTTTAGTATGATGGTCGAAAGGCTGTTGCAGGTTTGTGTAGGAGAGCTCCTAGAGATGGATGCTCATTTTCATTATGGATTGATTCCCTTTAACTTAAGTCTATCCTTGACTCACTGTAAGTATTATTTTATGCCACAATCTAATGTATTGGGTGAGATGAGAATTAAGGTGTTTATGCTTTTTGGTCTTGTAATTTGGATTAGACTATGGACTATTATGGGACTTGCACTCAGGGATGTCTGAGAGAATTAAGGTGTTATGTTAAAAAACTTTTCTGTGAATTTTTTAGAAAATATGATGGAAAATTTTGGGTGTTACATGGGGGGTGATGAGTAATTTGAAATACTCACAAGGAAAAATTAGACATAAATGTAACATATCGTGGCTTCAAATCACATAATCATAAAGATAGATAACTATCTTAATAAAACAAGAGTTGAGAGTTTAATATCCATCTATCAGTGTATAGTGGACCACTAATTTGCTCCTAATCTGATTATCTATGAAGATAAAGACTATGAGTTCTAGCCTCTTTGCACAAAATTTTTATAGAGAAAGTAATCAAGTAAATATTATCCTAAAACTCACTCATGAAGTATCAATAATTCAAAGCATTCAATTCAGACACGTGCACACAATAATTTTAACATGAAAAACCCAAACTTGGCTAAAAAACCGCATCAGTTCCACACTGGAAATAAATTAATGTACTACTAGCAAGCAAGACAATTTACATTGATACAACTAAACCACCAACCTCTGTATTGACTCTAACATAAACTCCTTTTCTTTGGATATCCACAAATCTTTATTATTGCTGGCCTTCAAGTCTACTCCCTCAAGCATATGAAACTTCTTCTTCCTTCTTGCTTTGTCATTGTCTCCTTCAAGCCTTCAAAAGGCTTATGTCGTATTGATTTTTGCCTTCTTTCGAAATCTTCAATCTCCTATTGAAGATATACTACAACTAATCTTTAAAATCTTTGTGTTAAATATCCTCTTAGTTGTGGAAAATCTCTATAACTCACCATTGATCTTCAACTCAAAGCTTCATGTGAATCCTCCTTAGAAAACAATATGTAAAAGGTATGAACCCTTTTTCTCTAATCTCCTCTAGCTTTTTTTCTATCAAATTTCATGATTTCTTAACCTATATATAGCTCCTTAAGTTGGTTTAGGTCTTTCACTTGAATAATAAAATAAATTGAAATCAGAATGACCTAGTTAGGGTAACTAATCATTGAAGCGATCAATTGTTCTTAACAACGATTGATCGTTCCTTGTTTGTTTTGTGCATGAAACTTCCAGCGATCTATCAATTAACGTAGGTGATTGATTGATAACTCTCGGCTTCGTTTTATATAAGGAAAAATCAGGTGTCAATTGTTTGAACCAACTATATGTCCAACAATCGATTATTCTATCTATGTTTTTACTATTTTGCCCTTTTATGCTAAAATTTTCTAAAAACTCTAAAATAACTTCTGAAATTTGTCAGAGTGATTTTGCTATATAAATGTGATCTGAATAAGCTTAAAAAACCTTCAACATTCATCAATCTTCTGTCTTGATCCATAATAATATGTCTGCTCTAATTTTTGAAATCTTTCCATTTCAAATCTAACTCGACTACAACAACATCTAATTACATTCTATGACTCAATATATACACAATGTCTCTGACATAATTTTGACAAAGAAATTAGCCAATAAACTTGACATAATTCATAGTTCTTAGAAGGGTGTGCATCTCACCCAAAACCTCCCCTAGAGTTTCTTTCTACATATCAAAGATATTACTAGGGTTTGCAAGCTCTCATGGCTTACTACTAGTGTCACAAACATGTACTTCATCCTAATAAGTCTGTTGCAAGTACAAAGCAACCAACTCTTACTCCTCCATGGACCATTCACAAATCACCTCATGCTTGTGAAGAGAAGATACACTCATGTTGATGGGGCACCAGGATCAAGAGAGTAGAGAGTCTTCCCATGATATTGTCCACCCTAGCACATATAGCCTTCTTAAAGATTTGTACCTTTTGTTTGGGGCTAACCAGGCAAATGTATGTATCATGTATTTCATTCTGAATGGGCCTATAATTGTGCACTCTTATATTCATGGAGATCTATCGAGATGTCAACCAACTAAAGTTTTGGATAAACAAATCAATCTTGAATTCCCTGACTCATAAAGGGAAGTTTTCTTTTCAAAATATTTCATCCCAATGTTTAGCCTTTTAAAAACCCTAGCATTGCGTTTGCTAGCCATGGGCGCGTTAATCATAATGACTATAAAGATATGGTTGGTCACACTTTCCAACGAGACAATTACCCTTTCTTTATCCCATCCTAGTAACTCGATCAACATGAATGCAAGCTTTTATAAAAAGTATTCTTGAGAATCACCCTTTTGACAAGGAAATAATTCTCTAAAATTGTCTTTCAAACATACTTTACTCATTTATAATTGAAACAGTGGTGAAGCTATATTTTCTCCATCTCACATGAATCACAATGTAAGATAATCATTCGATCAAACAAATATATGAGGCAACCGTAAAAATTACAATACAAAATTCATACCCTACTTCAAAAATAATCATTCGATAAAACAAATATGTGAGGAATTCATAAGCATACATTTAAATTAACTCAAAACACTTAATATACTAAAGTCACATTTATAAAGTCTTAAAATCCTTAAAATAATCTTTCGATCATGTAGAGAACACTCGAATTATGTGAAAACACCTCTTAAATAACCCAAATCAGACTTAAAATGATTTAAAAATAGAGAAATGAAGTTTGAGGAGTGTGGGAGTAGGAAAAATAGAAAAAAAAAACACCCCCACGGCTTGTGCCACAAGCCACGTTAGCATGATGCACATTGTCGCTTGATGCTAAGATGCGCCGCATGGCTCTCATGCATAATGCTGCACAACCCCGGTGTCACCAAGCATCCCGCGCGGCTTACATACCTCCACACAGTAGTTAGTTTTTTTTAAATATTTTTTTTTGAAAATACTCAAAATTGTAAAACACAGTAACTGTTTACCCCAAAGTTCGATTCTAGTACTTTGGTACAGTTAAGCTTGTATCAATGAGCCCTATGAAAGTAGACCTACATGAGTAGATTATCCCACACTTTTTAAGTGAGTTTTGCCCATGTGACATGCTTCTCGAGGTCATAACTTATGACCCTGATATACGATTGACACAATTCAAAACATGTTACATTTGTTTTACAGAGCTCTCTCACATCCCCAAGAAAACTCTCTAAGAAATAACTTATAAATAATTAAAGTTCACTAAAAAAATCTAATATTAAGAGCAAGGAAAATCGTATTAGAAATTTACATGAGGATAACCTGACCTCATGTCAATCCTTGAAAAACTTTTGGCTTGCCGTAGCTTATTAAAATGGTCATCAAAGCTGGGGGAGAGATACTTATTATTGAAGTCACTCAATTTAGCAAACAATAGTCGATGCATAAACACATGGATGCATCCATCTTCTTCACAGACAAAACTAGTGTATCCCCAAAGTGAAACATTTGGTCAAATGAACCCCTCATCAAGAAATATTGTCAATTAAACCTTGAGTTTTCTTCAAATCGGTTGGGCCATCTTGTACGGTGCCTTAGAGATAGGAAGTGTGCTAGACACTAATTCAAAACAAACTCTACCTCTTTCCTAGTCAGAAATCCTAGCAAGTCCTTAGGGAACACGTTGGAACATCCTTAACAATGTCCAATTATTCTAGACTGAGTCCCTAAGACAACTTCTTAACAGACTCACTAAAAAAGGCTTTATAAACTTTGGCAATGCATCATCTCGCCTTAAAGTCTTACATAAAACATAAAGTTGGCCATTCCCGAATACCCCAACTACATTAGTAGGACCCTCTTGGCACTCAAACATCACTTTTTTCTTATGACTGTCTACCACTTTACACAGATCGGTCAACCAATCTGTACATAAGATCACATCAAAAGCATACATATCTAACATAACCAAGTTAGCCTTCCAAACACATATCCAAGGTACAAACTAACACTTTCCTTCAAAATTTCTTTTGTGACAACGAAAACCCCAAAAAGTGTTGAATCAGCTAACTCAAAGCCGTCCACAATCTTAAAGGCCTGGGGACCGTTATGATAAATTGTTCCTATCAATGAATCTTTGGAAGGAGGTGAATCGGGTCTCATACTCTACCACATACATACTCCCTTGCCAGTGGCCAATGGATTTGAAATCCTTTTGTAAATGAAGATGGTGGGTACTTCTCATAAATATTCACTAATAGTGAATGCCATCCATAAGAGCATAGATGACCATAACCACCCTCTGGTCATTTAGAATCTGCATTACCTCAACAAGCGACTTTGTATTCTCAATTCATTCACTAGCAGCCTTTGGCTCTCTCTATAGCCATCAAAAGTGTTAGTTAACCTTCTAAAACTATCACACTTAATGTATCTTGGCTCAACTTTTCCCAAATATAGAAAAAATGGATTTAGGGGAAAAACATTCACCTAGATCCCCAAGGACATAACCACAACTTACTCCTAGATGCCATGACACAAGACTTGCGACTATAATGCACTTGTAGTCAGACAACCTAGGCAATGATACCAACTATCATGCATGAGATTTTTCAACATATTTCCTTAAAAATTTACAAATGTTTGGAATAAATAACTATAATTTGTGCAATATGACAAAATCTAAAACCTATAAAAATATTGTTCATAATTAAGTCATAATGCATAAATCTTTTTCACATAATTTTTTTTAAATTATCAGAAGTCTACATCAAACGCTTTCGGGTGTGAATCAAAACAAAACATACAAAATAAAACACCATGACCTTAATCACAAAAGCATATCCCAGATATCACTGAGTATAAATCTCACAACAGTTCAAGGTGTAAAGTCTCACATATAAGTCCAAAAATATATCTACATATTAAACTCTCATCTCACCCAATACATAAGTGCTCAAAATAATAGATCTAAATCGCAGCAAAACACTATGGACTCATATCAAGTCAAAGGTAAAAATTTGTGCCAACAAGGATTGGTCCACCAATGATAGCAAGTGTCCACCCTAGGGAGCTCTCATTCTAGGACTTGCAAAAGCCTCCAAAATATTTGGGGCCAAAAATGATCAAAATGAATATTTTCATACATAGTAGGAGAGTTTTAATTAGTTAACTATGTAAGTTCATTCATAGCTGCATTCATGAAATATTAACAAGAAGCAAAAAAACATAAATAAGTAAGAGTCCTATATAATAATATACTCAAAAGCATAAATAAGTCAGAGTCTTACATAATAACATACTCATATCATCTTACCATATAGTCTTACATTAACTTACACCTACAATCTTGTTCATACAAACTTACTCACTCTTATAAAAAAACACTTAATTCGTATACAATCCTACTCAATCTCTTACACTTATAGTCATGCTCTATGTGAGTTCATTCATAGCTGCATTCATGAAATATTAATAAGAAGTAGAAAAGCATAATTAAGTCAAAGTCTTACATAATATCATACTCATATCATCTTAGATATAGTCTTACAAGAACTTACACTTACAATCTTGCTCATACAAACTTACTCAAACTCTTATAAAAAATATTTAGTCTTACTCATACAATCCTACTCAATCTCTTACACTTATAGTCATGCTCATATTCTCATGCTCATACTCATACAATCTTACTCTTACTTGTATAACTTTACTCTTACTTGTACAGTCTCCCTATTACTTTTACACTTACTATCAACAAAAGGAGGTCATTATAATTTAATCAGCTCTAGTGTTGAGGGGAAGGGATGTCACCAAAGCGTCACCTTAAACTCCAGGGAGAAACTAAATGCCATGGATTTGTCAGAAGGCAAGATATACATATTCTTGTGGGGCACAAGATCAACTAAGAGAAGATCCATTATACTACTCACCTGAGTGCACAAATGCCCACTCTCTAGGGCCATATAATGTCCACTAAAGACCATACAATACGTACTAAGTGCACAAATCCTAGCATGCTACTTTTGGGCGAAATTATATAAGGCTTGTTAGGGGTTTCAAAAAAATTAGTCAGAAAATAAATTTTTCTAGAAAAGGATATAGCACGCGGTTAGGGGTTATAGAAAAATCAAACAGGGAAAAATTTTATTTTCCGACCCCTGAAAATATGGGTGGAAAAGTGGGATTTTTTTCCCGACCCCCTGACCCTGTGGAAACTTCATTTCCGAGAGTCGGGTTTGCATCGGATTTGGCAATTGGTCCATTTGCACTCAGACTTCTCTGGAGCCCCCTCCCAAACTTCTCTCCCTTGTTTTCTCGATCTCCCTCTCTGATCGAGCTCTGCACCGCACTCTAGTTTCCAGAATCGGAATTGGCTCCTCTCTGCGGCCTTTCTCCCCAAACCCTAATCCAGGTTGTGGCGGCAGTTCACCTCCTCCTCCTCCTCAGAGCCGAATCTGACCAGCTTGCAAAAAATAGGGTGAGTTTCCCTTGCTACTGCATTGATCGTTTTGTGTTTCTTTCTCTCTGGGAAACTGGATGCCTTTTGCATTTCCTTTCCATTCACTTATCTGTCAACTTGATCTGTGATTTTTGAAGCCAGTGATACGAAGGTTCATTTGTTTTTCTGTTTTTTTTTTGCTGAAGTCTAGTATATTTTCGTTCCTAAGGTACCAGCCTTTCAGGTACCATTTCCGTCCTTTTGGATTAATAGGTATCTTTTAATTCCATCAGAGAATCCTTGTGCAGAGTTTTTGCAGTAGAAAGTTGAGATTTTTTTTCAGGTCTTGTTTGTTCTTCTTAGAATGTTTGATTGACGTGCTGATATTTCCTTAAATGCGACAAGGATGTTAAAATGATTATGATTTTTTTACTTGGCATTAAATTAATGGGGAATTATTGGTTAAAGCTTCATGCATGCTTTCATAAGTTGGTGTCAGCATGAAATTCATAGACGAGTGGAAAGATGAGCAGGTTCTGATGGCGGAAACGAAGATTCAGCGACCTGAATAACAGGTCAATAGTTGGAATTGGAGTAGATTCTTTGTCACTCTCTCTAGCTTGCTCTTGTGGGTGTTGTTGCAACGGAGCTGGATGTTTTGACCAACCTTTTTGTTTTCTGAATCAGCTTGTCGTGCTGCTCTCTCTGCTCTTTTGCTATTTTTTTGTTTCCTTGATCCGGCCTGTATGATTTTGGAATTATAGTTTTTGCATAATCATTAGCACCTTTTGTTTTCTGCTGTTGACTGACTTTGGTGTCTGACTTCAATTCATGCCTTGTGTGTTGTTTGATCCATCTCTTCTCTGCTGCTACTTCTCGTACGCTGAGACTTGATCTGTTTTCCCTTTCTCTTTTTTCCTTTTCATCCTTTTATGATTATTTGTCCAATTTTGTGTTTCCCATTTCATGTTGGATCGTGACACTTCAATTTCCTCTCTTTGATTTCATTTTATGTATTTGGATTTTGGGAGAAATCTTGTTTTTGATTTGCGTGCTATCTCGTGCTTAACTGGTTTTGTGTTTTGGTTAATATCAAAGACATTTCATTTTTTTACAAAAAAATAGAGAAAAGATATTGTGGGCAATTATTCAGTTGTTTCCTGTTTCTCATGATCAGTTAGAATCAATTTAGATTTTCTTATGAGGTAGGCAAGTTCTTGGGTTAAAAGTTACATAATTACGTTGTAAGCAATGCTCCACTTCAAGCTTTTATGCAGTGTGTGGATCCTGGACTTTGTCATTCCATTACATTTACATAGTTATTTTGACAGGTTTGGATAGCATATTGTTATGATTGGGTGAAATCTGGATATGGGTCAATGCGAAAATGGCTAATTATGTTACTGGATATCGATTTGCTGTCAGACTGGAAGGCTTTCTTTCTTAATGATGATGATTTGGGCTTTACTTGTTGAAGATGATTATTGAGATTCTAGATGCGATTTTGTGAAAACAGCAGCAATTTTGCTTGCTAGCTGTTGATCGTGGTCGTAGTGGAAACTGGAAACACTTTCTTTTCCTGTTCTGGTCATTGGCTTGCTAGTAAAGTTAAGATTCTTACTGTAGCCTGAGTTTGTGGAGTTCTTGTAAAGAGTAATGATTGGGTGGTCATAGAAATTACCCTGTCATATGACCGTCTATTGTGTTCTTCTGGTGGGTTTTGACGGTGTTTTATTAGTTTACTTTTTGGTGTGTGAAGGATTGATGCTCATAGTAATATGTTAGTTCCTAATGAGAGGGAAGACTTAGACACTATGCATGTGATCATTTGAAAAGCCTTCCTCTTTGAGACCTTGAGTTAACGTTCATCTTATAAGTCTATAATAATAAACTTTTCTAAAGTGCAAGAACTGAAATTTTAAACTTCTACATCTCTGATTTTACTCACTTGCAACTAACACTGTGTTTTCCACTTTTTCATCTGCCAAAGCATAATTATGTTGTAAGCAATGCTCCACTTCAAGCGATTTCTCTAATCTTGTGTTGCTCATTGAAACACTTGGTGCCGATAATTTTATTTTTCCATTCGCAGAGTATTTCAGCATAGCATTGAAGAAATCGATTTAAGTGGTGAAAGCTCTGTTGACGCTGAATGGTTGGCTTATTTGATAGAAGTAAGTCTATTTATGGAAATTATTAATTGATTGCCTTTCATGCTTGCTAGCATATTGTAGTTACATTGCTGGAGGGTTTGGGTGCTGATGCTTCCCCTAGTGATTTGCCTCATAATGATTTTGTGTGCTTATGTATGACACTATGCAGGTGTTGATTCTTTTGCCATTTAAAAGCATTGCACTTCGGTTTGTGAAGAGGCTGATAGAAAATTCTCCCTTGGTATGGATAATCTTCTCTATAATTTACTATATAATTATAGAGGTGTTGACTTACTATATAATTTTTCTATTGCTGCAAAAAATAAATTTGTTTTAGTTCATGCTTTTCATTATCAGTGATGCAGTGCATATGGTAGACCAAGATAGAAAGTTTATTTACAAGATTGAAGGGAGGTGTAGGTGTTTTTGTACCCAAAAAAAAAGAGAAAAATAAGATTTTTTTTCTTTGAAGAAAATTGACCAGTTACCTAATTCTCAACTTGTAAGCATTAATAGCTTACCTTCTCACAACTAACTACGAGCTAGATTGTGTTAAATGCTTATACTGTTGAAGTTGTTCTTTTCATTACTTGTCAAATTATTAGTTTTTATTATTTTATGATTTTATTTATATTGATATTTAATTTAATTATTACTTAATTTTTTGTGTTGTGATTTATTTTGGTAGAATAAGCAATGGTGAAAAAAAAAAGCAATGAGAAATGGACTACTCAAGAGGATGAGACAATGCTTGATCTTTTGGAAGAAGCAAAAATTAATGGGCTTAGAGTTGGAAATGCATGGGTATCTACTATGTAGCCCAGTGTTTTGCAAAAGTTTACAGAGAGGATTGGGGTTGTGAAAACAAAAGACCATGTTATCAATCGTTTAAAAACTTGGAAAAAAATTTACAAACATGGGATGAAAATGCTATCAAAGAGTGGAGCTGGGTGGGACTCGACAACGGGGAAAGTTACTCTTGAGGAGTATCAATGGAGTGAACTAATTGCGGTAAGCTAGTTTTCTATAGAATATTTATATAAATAATTAATCATGGAATTATGCTACTAAGATGTCGATTTTTTATTTGAATGTAGGAAGATGTAGTTTTTCGTAAATATCAAGAGAGAGGATGTCCATTGTTTGGGAAAATTTCTATTGTAATTGGTGATTCTACAGCAACTGGGAGCACAACCATTGGATGTAACGGTGATGAAAGTGATCACCATAATAGTATTGGGGATATGGACTTGGGTGTTTATGCTTCTGCCCCATTTATAGACACATCATCCTTTCCTAATGATGAGGATGTGCAGGATAATCAGGCTCAATCAACTTGGCGAAGGCGTGGAGAAGGCTCATCCTCACGTAGTCGTAAGAGGAGTAAAGGAGCAATGCAAGAAGATACAGATTTTATAATTGCTGATGCATTGAGAGAGATGACATCTACTATGAAGATGTTTCATGAAAGTGATCCCACATGAGCGGCCATGCGGGCTTTGCATGAGATACCTAATATGGATGAGAGAGAGAAATTTAGGGCATTGGAATTTCTCAAGTCACCTGAAGCAAAGGAAAACTTTATTTTGTTAGATGTGGAAGGGAGAAGGAAGTGGCTTCATTAGTGCTTTGATGGCTGCCCATAGTTTGATATTTTTTGGGTTGACAAATATTAGTTAGATTAACTTTCTATGTAGGATGACAATATTTGTTAAAAACTTGTTAAATACTATCATGGTTGAATGTGGTTGTGTGTACTCATTCATGAACACTTATGGTGATGTGATTGATTGGTTGGTTGAAAGGTGGTTGTGTGTACTCATTGTTAAATACTTTATATTAAAAGTTTATATTGTTGGTTGTATGCTTATATTTTTATAATTGGCTGTTTATTTTTTGGTAATACAATTTTATGGAACTATGTAGTTAATTATGTTATATGTTGATTTACAGGAAGATGGACATACGTGATTTTGACACACAAAAAATGCTTCGGTTGGCATTTAGTGCAGCATTGGCTGCATTAGGTCATTATTTTTGTCATTTGAGGTTACCTCCTACACGAAGAAATTACAGTTTTGGGGAAGGGGGTACATCTTATATTAGAAGGGCCTTAGTATTTGATGTTAAATTGTTTAGGGGTGTATATAGGATGTACCCAATGCCGTTTAAGAAGTTGTGTCACATTTTGAAAGAAAAGGGACATTTAAAAGAGACTAGATATATTACTGTGGAGGAACAAGTGGCTATAACATTAATAACTCTTTGGTCAAGGACAACATTATAATGTGACAAGGGAGCGTTTTGCACGTTCAGCATGGACAGTGAGTACTCATTTCAACAATATGTTAAATGCAATTTTAGCACTAAGTAAAGATTATGTGAAGGCGCCTACCTCTCCCCTCCATTCTAAAATTGGAGATGATGATAGATTTTTTTCATACTTTAAGGTAATTATTTTTTTAATATAAAAGATTTATATAATTTTATAATGTTGATAACTAGTTTTATATAATTGCAGGATTGTGTTGGTGCATTGGATGGGACACATGTCGCTGCCCATATAATGGGTAAAGATCAAATAAGATTTTGGAACAGGAAGGGTAAAGTTACACAAAATGTGTTGATGGCATGTAATTTTGATATGGAGTTTACATATGTCTTGGCTGGTTGGGAGGGTTCTGCAAATGATTCCACTATCTTAAAGACGGCTATTACAACACAAAGTAAAAGTCGAAAATTAAAAGTCCCGCGAGGTAATAAAATTGATAATTGCTTATTTGTTTTATTTGATAGTAATTTGTTTTCTTATTATTGTAATATTATTTTGAGTACAGGTAAATACTTATTAGTGGATGCGGGGTTTGCAAATCTTCTGGGTTTTTTAGCTCCATATCGTAGAACTCGATATCATTTGAATGAGTTTGGCCCAAATCCACCACAAAATGCTGAAGAGCTCTTCAACCTCCGTCATTCTTCGTTGAGGACCACTATTGAGCGCACATTTGGAGTATGGAAGAACCGTTTTGAAATATTATCAAACAAAGGACCTAAATTTCCATATGAGACACAAGTTAAAATTGTTGTTGCTACAACTATTCTTCATAATTTTATTAGGAAAGAAGATAAAGATGATGAGTGGAGTGATGATGAATTACACGATGAAGAACTTCCATCGGAGGCACCAAATTTAGAAGATTATCAGTCATGGGCAAATGGAATAGTGAGGATGGGCCATTTTCGTGATGAACTTGCAACAAATATGTGGAATTACAATGATATTTAAGAAGTTATTTAGTAATAGAGTTGAATACTTATTTTTATTTCTTGTTTATTTAATAAGTTTGGTATTCTCAAGAAATGAAAGAATTATGGGACTTGCAGTGTATTGTTCTTAGATTTTTTATTTTTTATAGAATATTTTATAGATTATTTTGTATAAAATATTGAATAGAATAACATTATTGCTAAATAATAGTTTTATATAGATGCATGTGCATAATAATTAATGTGTATTTGCGTTAAAATAATTTTTTTATTAATTTTATTTTAAAAAATAAAAAATTTATGTCCAAGATATTTTTTTGGCAGTAAATTGTGTTTTTTTACGCACTAAAAGGGTACCTCATCAAAAAAAAGTATAAAAGGACATAAATAAAAAATTACCTCATTAAAAAAATGTGTAAAAAGACTTAAATATAATATTCTCTATTAACACAGATTTTTTTATCAAGTAATTTTTGTTAAAATATATATTAAAAATATTTCTTGGAAATGTTTTTAAATAAACCCCTAACCATAGAAATTTCAATTTCTATGACAATTTATTTCCATAGAAATATAATTTTCCTAGGAAGTTGATTTTCCTGGAAATTTTTTTTTTCCATAACCCCTAACAGGCCCATAGTGCCACATATAGGCAGGATTGTACAATGCCAACTATAGGAAAAAAACATACAACCCTCTCATCTGAGCATCAAACCAGGCTTAATTACAACACCAATATAACATCCTATAGGATAAACACCATGGCTAGACATGGAAAATACTCAGTCGATTAATTACTAGCATGATCAAATGCATGACTTAATCCATTGAACCCCTAGGGTCTCATATTCGCAAATTTATCATATTAGTGTTGCTTACTAATAATTGTCAAATTAAATAATTTATGCGGGTACAAGTATGCTCCAAAATCATTCAATCTCACAGTCTTTTTCCAACGAGTCTAATGTCATATTTGTTTTAAAACTCTAATATGTTAGAGAAAAATACTTTGCTTAACCCATCTATCTCATAACCATAATCCAACGTACATTCCAGTATAACAATGTAACACACTCTTCATGTATTTATACATTCCACGCAATCGACCTTATGGCAAATAATCATACTCAGAATTCAACAAATTAAATCCATCTGAACTAACTGAGATCATCAAACCCTTACTAATACCTTACTTATTTTTCTTACATTCCTATTCAGATTATATATATTATGTTGGTACAATTATGTTATGAAATTTTACTATCTTATAGTCCCCCATGTAAGCTTCAAACCCTAAGTCTACTTACTCATTGAACCCCAAAGTCTTATACTCGTTGCTCCAACATTTGATCCAATCCAAACCAACCATTGTTTGTTAATCATACAAGCACAACATCAAAATATAGTTATAAATCCATATCAAACTTCTTGCATAGCAAATCCGTCACAACTTACAGTCCATCATATGTATATTTATCCATCACACATACATTTCACATACCAATAATTCATCACATAACTCACAAGCATATTCATTAGCCACCATACTAGGATACACGATCCAAATACATAAAACATGTTTATAGCTTACATGCTCGTCATATGCATAATCAAATGTAAAGTATTTCATCATTTTCCTCTCTTATTCCATGCAGATGGATCATTATTCAACATCCAAAGCATTAAATCTTAATATTCCTAGCATGCTACTAATTATTCAAAGCATGCTATCATAAAATTATAGATTCAAAGTCTCTTACCTCGTAATCTAAGCGAGTTTGATGGCGAGCATATGATATTGGCAACAATAGTGGCAAAGTTGGCATCCAAAGGCATCACTTAATTGAGAGAGTTGTTGTCCCGAGGGTTTAGGAAAGACCAAAGTTGGTTTTGGCAAGATAGGAGGCTTAACTGCGCTTCGGGCAAAGATTTGTAGTCCACTATGGTTCACAAGGGGCAGCTAGAGCAGGGTCATGCATAAAGGAGTGGTGCTTTGATTGGAAACTGGGGTGGGCTAAAGGGATGTTGGTCAGCGGATGATAAGTGCTTTGCCAGCCCTAAGACACCGAAATGACATGCAAACAATACCCAACAGTAGTGATTTCATGTTGTTGATGACCAACAATAGGGTAGATGATGTGGGTAGGTGCTGAAGGATAGGGGAGAGGTGGAGGAGTGTGTGGTCGAATCTGGCCGATGGAAGTGTTGGCCATTGGTCAAACGGAGAAAAAATTGTCCTTTGCCCTAAAATGCATATGCAACCATATGCACACACATCCAAAGTGGCAACAAGAAGGGTAGAGAGGGCTATTAATGGGTTTGGAGGCCACTCATGCCGATGGTAGTAGGATTCGGCCATTGGTGGGGTGGGTCGGCTGTTGGACAGAATACTCATGTTGTCCCCACAAAACCTAGTAGAAAATACGATTTTTTGGGTGGCAAGGTGGTTAGAAAGGGAAAAAGCACAGCTGGGAAGGGTAGTCTGAGCTTGTGACAAGGTGGAGGGGAGTTGGTCGAGTTGGAAGAGGCCACAACGGCTCTAGTTGGCCCTCTGGCATCCATATCATACAAACAAAGAAAACTATGGGGACAAAAGGAGAGTTCGAGTCGGATTTTGGTAGAAAATGTCACACCCACAATTTTCACAATCATTTTTAATAAAGATATTTTTCTTCATTGAAAAATTTGTAAAACACTCTCCTTCACACTATGCAGCGGATAAAATCATATTATACATTCAGAAAATATTTAAATATAAAATTTGGGACATGACAACCATCTTTTCACAAAATAGTTGTGATATCGTAATAAATAATTATATAAATATTTAAAGTATCAAAATATTCACAAGACCCATAACTACGTAGTTGTCTTATGCAAATGTACAAGTTAATGAAAAAATAGATGACACTGTCTCATACCTAACATCAAAACTATATGGGAAATAAATCAGAAAACTGAAGGTAGGCTCTGCTAGTGCTCTGCGATGATGACATTCCCGTTACCTCTAAAGTCTTTACTCTAGGCAACCTGCTCCATAAAGGATGTTGAATATACATGTATACTTAGTAGAATTGCAATCCAAAGAAAACATATAATTCAATAAACATACCAATAGAGAATTTGTGGTCAAAGTCGATACAAATAACATAGAGAGTGAAATTCATACATACCTTTTGATGTTAAGTATGCTTAAAACAATGAACTCTACGTTAGGGCTCTCTAAACATGGTATCCGCATCTAGGAGTTCCAACTCAACTAGATATTGAACTACCATGAATCCAACCCCAGTCTTTGCCTAAAGACTGCACCACCTTATTTACAATATGAAATAAGGGCTTACTAGGGCTTATGGACCCTAGTGCCGAGATCTTGACTATTATGATTATCAAAACCTCTTGTATTGTGTTGCATGAGATCAATCATATTTTTATGCTCTAGTCCATTTGAACCTAATTCCTAGGTTAGGGATGCAGCTATGCATAACTCCCATCCTTAGAAAGTTAGAAGACCATGATCCCATTTCATATCATACCCTTTTGTTCTGCATGGCTAAATGACTCACCTGAAGAGTTAATAAGGCACTGAGAATCTCAATCCTTTCATGTCAAATGCATCAGTTTGGGTTGACCAAATTATCACCTTATATGGTTTTATATACATTCATTAAGGTTTACTAACCCTTAATTAGACATACATATTCAGCATTCTATATAGATCGCAAAATCCTTAAAAAACATGCAATTTATATGTGATTGATATATAGCTTATTACTTGTTATGAATCACAATTGAAATCCAAGCCATGGGACGTTGTTGGTAACCTCACATACAAGTCATCATAATCACCGATGACCATCGGTAGATCCACCAATGCATTGAGCCCTCACTGACAATTTGATGATTGGATAAGTCCACTTCACTGATAGGTAGATATGATCACTAATGACCATCGGTAGATCCAATGTGTAAAATCCTCACTTACAATAGGTTGGCTAGGTAAGCTCACCTCACCAACACATCATCGATGTGTCGGCCTCATTGCCGATGACCAATCAACATGCATGATAATGCATGCATGCAAGAGTACTGAAGACCATCGATGCATCGTTGCCTACTAGCGGTGACAAATACAATTCTAATTGTAACTTACTCATGCATTAGTGGTCATCAACGACCAAAAACAACCTTTTTAATTCTAAGTAAAAAGAATAAATTTTGTTTTTGAGATTAGGGATGTCACTGAAAAACTACAAGAGGTGGGAGAGAGAGGCTGAATGGCAAATTCGTAAGGTTTGGGAGGGTGTGGCAGAGTTGTGGCTAGGCAGTGGTAGCCGGCAAAGGGAGGTAGCGGCTCCGTTTGATGCCAAAAACCATAACAAAAAAAAAAAATAGAACCAGCTGCAGAAAAAAGAGTGAAAGGGGAAAATGCATGGTCGGTGGTGGCTACCCACAGTTGTTGGGCAGTGGCGGGGCAAGATGAAAGCCCATCCAGTGGGTGCAAGCTGGTGGCGATAGTCATAGACGAGAAACAGGAAGGAAGGGGTCAAGGCAGCAAGTACGTTGGAGCAGAGAAGCATAGTAGGGCCAAGAGAGGCATGGAGGGGACGGGTGTAAAATAAAAAAATTAAATATGTTGAAGTATCAAAATTTTCTATTAGAAAATGAACAAAAGATTAGTAAAAAATACAAAAAAAAATCAGGGTCATTACAATGTGTACAGTTAATTTTCATGCCAGATAAAAGAAATCCCAACATACACTTACGTAGGAGGATAAAAACTCTTCCATATAAAAAATAGTATTAATACATGCATGAAATATTTCTGCAAACTTTGTCGACTTTGATAGCTAACCCCCCTCTCCTAAAAGCATACCTGTCTTTGCAGCCTTTTAACCGCATCCAAACAGTCCATTTCAACTTCAGCATGAAGGAAGCATTTGACTACGGTCGAAACTCAGATTGGGCATAATGTTGGTGTAGACACTCGCAGGATGCTGATGGTAGGCCCGATGCCACGTGCTGTAATTGGTCTAACACTACTCTTGATATTTTTTATACTCCTTCTATTTAATATTAATTATTATATTTAAAAAATATATTTTTTATTGAATAGTAAAACTCACATGCAAGAGAAGGAAAAATAAGTTTATAATACTCTATTTTAAATATTAAATTATTTAAATTAAATAAAATAGAGATATTAATATGAAATAAATTTTTTTGCTAAATAAAGCTATTAATATAGGATGGACTGAGTATTTCTATTTATGAGATGGGGCTCCTTAGCTTACATAGAAATACAAGCATAAGTGCTCGTATGCCTGCACACACATGGTAGAATTTTTCATACACCATGTTCACCAAGAGCCCAATGTAAAGAATACATGGGCACCGTTTATTTTTAAGATCGATGGTACACATGCTGATGCTAATATGAGCTAACATGTACATCATCAATCTCATAGATAAATGACACTCAAACATTCCTTATGTTGGGCTCTTGGTAAGTGAAGAGTATTAAAAGGTTTTCCCATATACATACGTAAATGCACTTTTTTGTAATTTAATTATTAACATTTTGACCTAATAAGGATCTACATAGCCATAGATTAACAGAGGCCATGGATTAACGCAGCCAAGGTGATGTTGAAAGAATTAGCTAGGGTAGTCACACATCAAATTAGGGCACATTGTAACATGTAGGTCCCCTTGATTTTAGCTTATGAAATCTTAGCCCTTAAATATTCTCTTTATCCCATACTAACTATCATATATACTTTTTTAAATCTAACTAAATTTAGTTCATTTTGAAAATAGTCTAGTTAGTATATATGCACTTAGAACATGTGAAGGAATTGTGCGGCCCACAAAACTCAAGGACAAAAGTTTTGAGAACCAGCTTGCCCCCTTTTCTTATGTGAATCGTCAGAGCATGATCTAACGGTTGCATCGCATGGAGCACATATTTTTTGGTATACAACCCAATGTATATTAACTTTTTACTTTCAAAATATTAAATAATACATTTATATATAAGACGGAAAGAGTACATTCTTAACATGTAGGGTTCCTACGAGTAACCAGCACCAAGTGGCTATCTATGAGGTGACCATTTAGATTAGTTATATATTGATGCAGTAAAATCTATGTTGTCAATAATTGCTTTAGGCTTGCATAAAGTAGCTAGTTTTTTATTATGATGATCATAAATAATGTGTTTTCCATGTATTCAACAAGTAGGTGTCTTTGCGAGATGTGGGCCTTTTTCCAGAAATTTGCTAATTGCTATGCCTAAACCGTGACAACCCCACCTCATGCAACTTTTTTCACTGCAGACAAGCCCACATCACAGATTCATCGCTGTCTCTTTTTTCGGTGCAATAGTCATTGCTGTCTTATTTGCATTAAGCTTGTGACTAGACAATAGTAGCAATGTCAAAGGTTTTGCACCTTTTCCTTTGCAGCAAAGCTTCATTTCCTTACCTAGAAGGTGACGCCGCTAATGACTCTCTAATCCCTTCCCTTTTCATAACGGGTTTCATGTCTGTGCCACAGATTTAGGACCCGTTCAAATCTTATCTGCTGTATTTTTTTGGGTATACTGATCTACGCGGTTGCTTAGAGCTCAATTACGATTAACATCTTGTTCTTCGAGATTTGACTTTTTACTAACTTAGAATACTGCATTCGCCCTCGCTTAATGCGTGCCACGATGAACCTCTAATATGGTAAATAAAGGTTGTCTACTCTTTTATGCACCATGTTAAGAGCTCCATATAGCATAGTCAAGAAAAAAATTCCTCTAATATAGTACATAAAGCTTCGAGGAAAAGGAGCAGCCATGGAGCCTGGCGGTCCGGCAAAGATTTTTGTTTCTCAGTAACCTAATTCATCAAATGCTACAGACCATGGGCAGGGGTAAGCGGTTAATATCCACCGGACATGTGGGTCCGGTTATATGGATCCGTTCCTTTGTCTCCTTCTAATTTGCAGTAATCCCTTGTACAAGAATCTGATCCGTATCACATGTAACATAAACATATCTAAGTGAGAAGTCGGCTGAGAAAAGCCCAACGTCGGCAACATTCTCATCGCCGACCGGCTGCAATCTCGGACAGCCAACTTCCAAAGTTAATAATATATACAAACGTAATATTCATATTCACATGATGTCCCTTTGACTCTATTGTTCTTCAATTCAATAACATTCTGATCAAATTACTCTAAATTCAATAACATTCTCATCACTTTTTACAATAAACAATGCAAAAATATGTTTATGATCTTCACATGGTCTTAGTGTAAGAATCTGTGTTCATACTGGGGCTTAGCGGTCCGAACGGAGGAGATTTGAAGATGATATTCTTTGGATCCATTTGTTCTTGAATAGTCTTCTTGAACATTTAGCGGACGGGACATGGACATCGTCCATGAAAGTTTTGAGTCTTTGGACGGCGAGGTCGAGTGTTTCCTCGGGCATGTTCGCGAAGCAGACCCGAAACCATCCGGGCTCCACGCAATGGCAGGATAATCCGGCCGAGATGTTCAACCCGACCTGGTGCAATATCTTCTTCCATAGTTGAATCTCACCTTCCACAGTGTTGGAAGTGAGAAGATGCCTCATGTCGACCCAGCAAAATAGCCCGGCGTTGCCGTCTAAACACCGGATTCCGATGCTCGCGAGGCCGGAGACTAGCCGCCGCTGCCGCTCGCTCAGCCTCTTTTGGTTCTCGGCAATGTAGTTGCTTGTGAACATCTTGTCCGAGAGCAATTCGGACAAGAGGAACTGGGTCTGAGAGGAAATCAATCCGAAGCTGGACATCTTGGTGGCAGCTGAGACCACCGTGGAATTGTCCGAATATATTGCTCCCACACGGAATCCGGGCAGGCCCAGATCTTTGGACAGACTGTAAACAATGTGGACCTGGTCTCGGATCTTCTTCAGCTCTTTCATGTCCATTAAAGCCTCCATGACACTCGTGAACTCTGAAGCTTCGAACACAGTCCCCGAGTAGATCTCATCACTGATGAGATGGATTCCCTTCTTTGCAATGAATTTGAGGAGTGTCTGAAGCTCAGCCCGGCTGGAGGTTGTGCCCAATGGATTGGAAGGATTGGTTATCAACACCCCTTTCACTCTGAGCTTGAGCTTCTGTGCATGCTTATAAGCTTCTTCCAGTGCAGTTTGGGTCACCCTGAAGCCATTGCTGCTTGAACAGTGAATAGGAACGATCTCAACTCCGGTCCTCCATTTGAGATCTCGATCGAAACTGCATTTATATTGTAATTTGGGTCATTCCATGTTTATGTATACGAGGATAATGCGATGGTAGCTATCAGAATGGCTCGTACATACCCAGGGTAGTAAGGGGTTGGCAGAAGGAAAGCCTCGCCAGGCTCGGCAAGGCAGAACATGAGCGCCTCGTTGGCCGACGTCGCCCCCGCCGTGAGCACGAGCTTGTTCGGATCGAAGCTCACTTTGTTTCCTCGGATTTCCGACATGAACTCAGCCAGAGCCTGCATGAAGTCAGTTTTGTTTAGTATATCCTACAGAAATGCTGATACTGATTGATTTGAAGAAGGAGAAGAACTTGCCTTCTTGAAGGCAGGCATGCCATGATAATCCTGGAACAGAGCCAGCTCCCTGAAGAGTGGCTGGTTTCCCTGCCTCAGCATGGTTGCACCTGGGTTTTCTGCCAGCCATGATTCCAATAGATCAAAAGAGAGCTGCAAGAATGGAAGAAGAAAAAAGGTCAATTAGAATATTAGAACAAGCCTCCGCCCATTAGTGCAAATGCTTTTAATTTTGGTTCCATTGGGTAGTTACTGAATGATTGCACATACCTGATTCTCTGCAAGACCCATCTGAATGATCCCTGATGGATTCTTTATTGGGTGGTAGGGGTTCTTCTCGTACTCTTGCCATCCTAGGAAGTATGAGGAGTCCTGGCCATGAGAATTGCACGTGGCCTTTCTTGCTAGGAGTTTCTGAGGCTGCTGCTGCTGCTGCTTCATGGATCTGGTTGAATGAGAGCCAGACAAACAGGGGCCAGAGAAAGAGACAGAAAATGTAGAGCAGTGGAGAACAGGAGCCGGGAGGGCGAAAGAACTGGTGGCGGAGGAGGAGTCAGAGTTTGGGGCTTCAAAGATTGGTGTAGAAAGAGCAACTTCAATAAGAAAGAATGCGTTGGCATGTCACTGACCCAAGAACCTTGGTTTATATAGAAATAGAGATACTAGTGCCATATAATAATGAAGTGAGGGGAGGTAGGGAGACTGCCGACATGAAAACCTGGAGGCCATGGCCGTCATGAAGGTGGTCCCGGTCTGCTCCCCGGTCTAATGGCTAGTAGGCCCTTTGCCATCTCGAGGCTGTCTCCACATCTGATTTCTCCTTCTCCTTTGTGTCATTATATCTCGGCCAACACATTGCTGTGCTGCATTTGAGCAGTCAATCTATCAGTGTCCACTTGGTTCTGCCTTGGCTCTGATGGGAGTGCTGCTAATGCATGGACAATGGGAGTTGGGTTGGATGGAGATATTGGCAACATCATAGGGTGATGATGAGTGGGGTCTGTCCAGATTGTTGCGATGGAAACGGAACGCTGTGGGGTGGTCCTGATCAATCATCAGTGTCCACTTGGCCTGTCCTAATTATCTGCCTGGTGGCCAAAGAAAGTGCCAGTTCCATATACACCAAAGCTCCCATATTTACCATGACAATGGAAGACTATTTTTCTATTGTAGTTTCACAGTGCCCAGCTAGTTAACCCCCCCACTCAATGTATATGATGGTGAAAATTCTAATGCACAACGAGCTTTGGGCTAGATAGAGTTTCTCTAGACCTGAAGCTTGCAAACATCAACCAATATAGGCTCTTGAGATAAGCCAGAATTACTACTACTTCAAGATGAGCAATGCCAAAGATTCATTGAAGAAGTGACATTGATATTGTTCAACTAGTATTAGGAGGCTAATGCTTGGTTGTCAAAGAGGTGTTAGTTTCTTTTACATCCAATTTTCTGTATGATTAAATTATGACAGTAGAGGAAGCTACCATTGAAGTCTTGATGTTTACAATTATATTCCTTCAGTTTCAAGACTTGTAAGTGTTTTTAGTCCATGAAGGCTCGTAAGATTGAGGAGCAGCTATAGCGATTGGAGATAAATCATGCACACCTTAATGGAGAACAAAATTTGAATATCAAGCCATTATCTTGCAAGATTCAGAAATTGCATAACCGTCTTTTTCCTAATTTTCTTTGTAACAAGGAGTGTTCGAATCCTCAGGACCAACCAGAAGAGATAGGGCAGCCGGCCTCTTAGAGTACCTTAACCCATCGCCAATGCCCTCGAACACGCACGTACAACTCCCCCACATCATAGGCACCGGGAAAATTTTAATCCCTGTGGATGGCAGCTGAGGTGTGATGCTGACCACCCCACCAGCACTACCTTCACAGTGTATGCATAATGAAAGATGTCCAAATCTCACGAGAATCCACAAATTCTTTAGCGAGAGAGATTGGTGAAACCTGATCATGGACCTGTTGAGGTACCCCTTCAGTTTTTTAAGAAAAAAATTTGAGTCATATCAATCTATAAAACGTCATGTTAACTTAAAAGGCAATTTAGTTTTTAACTCTCCTCTTTAGAAAAGTTTTCCGAGAAAGGGCCTTATTTCCCATCCAAGGAGGCCCTACACATAAAAATTAGACTACTTTAGACTGATATATGCCTGTTGGTAAATGATTCTTTTTCGTACCAGAAAAAACAAAAACCCAAGATCTTTTCCAACTGCGCCGCTGTTTGTAGGTTCTGGTTTCCCCACATGATTTTATTATGTTGTTGTAACTTTACACAAGTCCAAAATACAAATTTCACTTGGTAATATTATACTCAAAGTCACTAAGACGTGATTGTTAAAGAGTGAAGAAACCGGCGGTCAGGATTCCTAGATTTGGGCTTTGGTGAAAATCATGGGACCTCCAAAAATAAAAATCGAAAACAAAGAAAATAATGAATGAGAATAGCTCAACTGCATAGTGTGGAAAAACCTTGTCATATATGCAGATTGAGAGTGATCAATTCAGGCCAACATTACTGGACCCCTATCTTTATGACTGTAGCGTGAAAAGTTTCTATCCTGAATTCAAACTCTTAAGAACTGGGGACCTTGTTACAGTGCATGGCTGTATTGGGGACCCCTGGGACCTTGAATCAGTTCAGAAAGTGACCTATCTTGTGAACGTTTCTTGTTGAAGTCTAAATGATAGGGAGAAGAGATAGGAGATTGTGATTAGGGAAGTAGTTGGCATGGGGCCGGTTTGGCCTAACAATTCATGTTAATAGAGAAAAACAAGCGGAATCAAAAACATATGAAACAAGCTTATTTTCCCGCAATCAGGGCTGCTGCTGGTTTTTCAAGACCCTCTGCAGCAAGATTTCCTTCCCGATGTTGATATCTCGACATATCAACAATCTTCCACAATTTTGGAGCATCTCTCAATGATCTGTTTGGGCTAAATTCCTGTGAACCTTGATATGGGCTCGGGCCCATATGGTCCACCTTATAACCAGCATGGTTTGCCAAAGGGATCAATTAGGTCCAAGGAAAATGGGAGTGGTTGCGCTAACCCCACAAACACTTCAACATATACTTATTATTAGACCCACAACATGTTGACACACACTCAGTAGGCATGCGATAAAGAAATATGACATATGCACATTGTGGGGCCCAAAATTGTGTAGTATACACTTAGTGGAACCGCATGGATTTAGAGAGGTTGGCCCTACCACGGGCATGGGACTCATGCCTCCATATGGGCTAAATGTGACTAAGACTATACTTAATGTAGTAGGGTCTCTAGAGATCCATAGAGGAGTTTAGAATATAGGAGACCCATTAAACCCAAAGCCCATCTAAAGAGGATATATTAAGGAGTGATTAGGGAAGCCCCCCTAATCACTTGAGTTCCTCACTCTCTCTCTCTCTCTAACATGTCCACCTCTCCTCTAGTAGGTGGCTGACCCCTCTCAAGAGAGGGCTTTGTTGCTCCTTCCTTAATCCTCCATCTCCCCTTGTGGCACTTTGGGAAGTATGTTGTGGTTCCTAGGGAGGTGTTATGCCTGTTGAGGGTGTCAAGGATGTTAGAACATATGAGATATATGTATTGTAATTGACTATATTTTAATAATAAAAAAATATATTCATTCTATATGTTTAATTTAAGATTTTAGAGCCTGACTTAGATTAATAATGTGTCAAACTAGATTTGAAATCGATTGACTTAAATAATAAGAGCAAACATGTTATGAAGTTTCAAGGTTGAAAACTATTTAATTGATTGAGTGGTGAAGACAAAAAGATAAAGATCACATACACACACTTAGGTTTTCCAAAAGAAATCTCTTATATGAGTGTTGGGAGTGGAATGGAATAATTGTTCAAAAGAGATCAATCGTACTTGAATAACGATTGATCGGGCTTGAATATGAGGTGATTTTTTTCTAGAAGACTGAATGATTAATCATCTAGTGGAATAGATCAATCAGATTCAATTTGTCATGTCAAGAAACATTGAACAATTAATTAACTTATTAAAATGATTGATTGACACACTAGGGTTATTGAACAAGACAAGAACAATCAATCCTTTTATAATAAAGTTGCTTTGATTAAATCATTTTGGAAACATATTGTTACCCAGTGTAATCCAAAGACCTAAAGTGACTTAAAATGCTATATAAGGACCTTGATATGATGAATCGGTGGGAGAATGAAGGATTTCATAGAGAGAGAAAAATAGAGCTTGTTAGCTAAATTCTTTCTAATTAGTTTGAAGATAATTGAGAGAATTCATGTTAAGGTGAGTGTTTGATTCATAAGGGTGTATGAATTGATAAGAGAGTTGTTGAAGAGTTACAACCACATCACACATAAAGGAGATTGAGGAGCTTCATCAAGATGAAGTTTGATTAAATCTTCAACAAAGATTAACAGAGGATAACAAAGATTAACAGAGGATTGAAGAGGAGATTTTGCTAATGAATTAGATAAAGACAAAGTTTGAGAAAAACCATCAATGAGAACTTTGGTGTCCAATTCAAGTAGTAATATATAAAATTCTAGGTTCAGAGGGTAGTGCCTTGTGTCTTGTAAGATTTAAAGTCTTTATAGTGTGTTAGTTCAATAGGCCTGAGTAGTCACGTGGTTTTTCCCATTGGATTTCTTTGTAAAATATCCTTTTGTGATTTTTGTGTGATTGCTTGATAGTTATTCATATTTTAATAGATTAACTTCTTGCGAAATGGTCACATCTTATAGTTTTTTACCTTTTGAGGTATTTATACTAGAGGTATTATGGTGACCTTCGCCAAATTAAAAGATATTAAACTCTCAAAGGAAAGGCAATTGGGCATTCCATCTTCTACAATGAATCCATGCAATATGATTGAGGGTTCTACATCATTATAAACACAAGGTATTCCTCTATCATATATTTAATTGTATTGATGTTATTCAATTTGAGCATTGGTAAAGGAGGAAGGCAACGTGCCACAGCATGAGGACCCAAAGGTTAGGGTATACTCTCTCCTTAAATTTATTGTTTTGATAATGATTGATTTATGAATTGATATAATTGCTAATGTATATGTCATTTCATGTTTGTATGGTATGAATTACTTTGAATTAAGGTAACAACTTTATCAAATTGTGCCACCACCACCGGGTTGGCCTAACACTTCTGCTGCACCGACACTCTTCAATCCTAAAAGCCCAATCATTGAAGAAATACATTATATGATCCCAATCATTGACAAAAAAATATATAACTACTCAGTCATAATTATATTCATAGTTAAGAAGTTCCATTTCTCAATACTTTGAGGCTAAGAAGTGCAACTCTTTTATAAGAGAATATATAGAATAATATGTGAATATTGTGCAAGCCATTTTGATCCATGCCAAATGCTTTTATAAACAAATTATAACGAATGAAGCTAGTAGTCTTTCTATTTAGTGTTTGTTCCCATGTCAAAAATTTCTTTGTCATGTTGGTACAGAAGTAGCTAGGTCCATCAATAAAGGCTTTAAGAAATATTGGAGCTTATCATTGATGATGACAACCTAATAATTGATTAAAATCAGAAAAAGAAAAGAAAAAAACATATGAATTACCAAAAAAAAGAAGTCTAGCCATGTTGCAAAACTTGAGCTTGCACATATGCTCCCTAACATGCTGACCACAAGACAAGGTATCGTGACCCACTTACTGTTAGATTTTTCATACTTGAACAATCAAAATTTGCAAGTAAAACACAAAAACAAAGTCTCCGAATCACAAAGTATATATTTCTTAAAGAAATTTTTTCTCATTTCATAAACCAAATTGTTGTAGGGTTCTTAAGCAAATTCTCTTTCCAAGATAGTGAAAGCCTTGTAGGATTTGCACTCAGCCGAAGTGAAGAATTCTTGTGTTCTCTCATTAAGGCTTTTGTGAAAGAGTTGTCTTAGAAGTGGTTTTTGAAAACACCACAAAATTGTTGTGAAAAACATAGACACTATGCATATTTATGTAAAACCATGTTGAAGGACACCCTTTATGATGAGATATATATGGCATTTAGGATTGTAAAAAATTCAAGGGATATAAGACTCGATCGATCTTCATGACCTAGCGATCGATCAGGTTCAAAAACTTGTGAAACAGTAACTCAAATGATCGTTGCATGTGTCATGCAATCGATCATTTGTCCCACTAAATACAAGGAGGTTTCTTTTGCATTGAACCTCTAGTTATTACAACAAATTATAAAGCTAAGTAAGAGTTTGTAGTGTACCACTGGTAAGTCACCCACTCTAGATACAAAGCCAGCAACTTCGTATACATTAAAACATCAAGCCTATGTGAGAAGACCAAAATTATATGTTCAACACTTATATGGTCATGTGTTGTCCTTATTCTCGAAAGATACTCTAGGGAGTAACTTTCCTTCTATAAGAGGTGACACCATTTCTATGTCCCTATAGCTGAAGTTTCCCTATGTCTTTGTCACTTAGACATATAACTTGAACCTCATTAAGAACTTAAAATTCATCATTCACAAAGAATTACATTAAGGAGTTCACACAAGTAGTAAATTCCTACACATGGAACTCTTGTGCTAGTATTTTAGTCAAAACAAAACCTGGTTCTTACCCATTGAGCTCTTGTGCTAGTTGTAGATTCAAATTCACAACTCCATAAGCATCAAGAACATGAATCCACCCACATAGTGTCACCCATTACCTATTAAGATGGCCTTGCATCTCAGACGTGAATCTACAAGATCTTTTAATAGACGCAGTCGAGCAGGAAAACTATTCGTTTCCAAACCCGGTCTTCTCCTGTAGATTTTTTTCTTCTTCTCTTCTGTTGCCTTCACTGACTCCGTCATTTGATGTAATACTCCAACTTTACGTCTACAAAATTGGATATATATATATATATATATATATATATATATATATATATATATATATATATATATATATATATATATATATATATATATATATATATATATATATCAACAATGGATCGTAACCATAATCAATAGTTGCGTCGATTCACATTATCTAACTACTATTTATACAATAAATATATCTATCGTGTTATTGAACATATGATAAGAGGAACTCTCATACACAATATCATAATGATTAAATATCGTGTTGGTAGCGTCTTATCGAACACATGATATATGACTTATCATCTTTCTGACCAAACGATAGTCTGCTTCGACTGCTTATATCGTGTGCTCTCATACACGTCAAATAAAAAATCGTGCATACAAATATCCAATGTAAATTTTGGTAAAGGCCTTGCCACGAAACAACCGCTAATGTTCTCCAAGCCGGATTAACCCCTCATTCGGCCATTGTTTTCTACAAAGTTTACTCCTTTACTCGGATCGCCGCAAATAGAACTTAGCTACACGGCTGACACTAGCCTTGGGGTGTACAATTTCAAAATCAACTTGCAAAAATAACTCATTCCAGAACTAACACCTGAGTGTTTTTTGCAAACTTGTTCCAAAACAAAAAAATCCTAATCTTCAATGTATGGTCGGATACATCGCAAAATCTCCTCTCGCGCCACGTGAGCGTTGCTTAATCAAAAGACTTTTCAATTGGAACGGACTTTTCAATCATAAAAGACTTTTGCAATTGGAGGAATCGTCAATGTCTGAAGTCATATGCCAAAGAATGCGACTTCGTGAGGGTTTTACACAATATGAAATGCTATCTCCGGTTAGGGGTATTTTTGTCTAAAATTTACATTATATCATGTTATTCCAAGTTTTATGGTATTTTTGTTTAAAATATAGAGAATATAAAATTTTTCATTCTTCGGCCAAGCAATATGAAAAAAATTCATTAAATAAATATTCGGTTTAGTCCACAGCTCTACCATGGTTGCCAAATTTAAAGCTTGCAAGGGTTGTTGGTGAGGCTGAAAACATCTAGATATTGTTATATGGAATAAAGCCACATTGGATCAAGATGGAGATGATGGTATCAAAGATTTTGTTTGAACAATTTTGGGTTTTTATTGTTATCTGTCTAATTCATGAACTACATCTTTTGCCACACTATAGTGTAAATTCTATTTACTCATTTAACATTTTTAGACTATAAATGTTGTAGCTTGTATAAGGAACTAAATAGTCATCAGATTTTGCAATTTACTTCATTATAATATGATACATAGGTCAAGTAACCATTACCCATATTGATATACACCCATCGTCCTGTATTAATAGCTTCGAATTTGTCCCATAATAATAGTTCCATTTCACTATTAATATGGGTTAGAGGGAGCACTTAATTAGTTGCAGGTCTTACCATCTAATAAAAATTACTATTTTCCAATTGGAACTATTAAAATAGGATATAGGGAGTACTTTTTTAAGGGGGCCAAAGTAATAGTTAGGTAATGTCTTGGACACTGGTTCTAAGATAAGGAATTACTGAAAACTAAAAAAGCATTCCCATGTGTTTTTCATATTTTCGTGAGAAGTCCCTAGATAACGGAGTTGCTCAACTATATTCCCCTTTTATAAGTAATTGGACAATAAGTTTATATTTCTTCAGTTCTCTCATTTTCTGCTGTTGATTAAGTGGCAGCTGCTATTGTCCTACGATATATATTCGCATCATCTGAATATTTTTTCAGTAAGCTTATCAAGCTTTGGAATTTTTGTAGGAAACTAGCTTACAAGGATTGTGTGACATGACATCTTACACTCATAATAAGACCAACTACGTCACAAAAATAATGCGCAAGAGAACGAGGGACAAGTACTTCATTTTGTTAGATAGTTTATTATGCACGAAGTTCTTTATTGACCATTATCCTGTATAGCATTAGTATGAAAATCTCCTACTACACACTTTAAAAAGCAGCACGATTTACTTGGTCAATGCCTTCTGATAAATGAGAACAATTCATACAACAGTTAAACAAATAAAATAAAGCCACTAAAATTCTACCCTCTACGGGCAATCAATTAGATGTTTATTCCATATCCAGACCAAAAAAAAGTCATTTACGCATAAAATAATAAGAAACCAATAAACACTCTTACAAGCACAGCTATAACTTAGAAGACGAAAATATAAAAAAAAATTAAGCCACAAAATGCAGTATAGGGAAGCAGGCTACAAAAATCTGGTATAAGTAATCTCTATCTTAAAACCACATTCAACTTATTCTGCACAGCTTCCCTCACATTCCACTGCAATGACAAGCATAAAGTAGTAGTTATGTAAAATGAAAGCAAGTACCAAAAAGAGAAAATATTGGCTGGAGGCACCTAGCACATATTGATGATTTTCGAGAAGAATTGGTCTACTAATCCATCATTGGTCTACTAATCCATCATTAAAAGAGGTATAACTTTTGTCTCAATGGCAATTGTCCAAAATGGTTAACGGCAAACAGTTATGATAGTAATCTAATACAGTGAGTATAATACCATATAAACATATATATGCGGCACTAAACACGTTACCCAAGGCCAGAGGTTCAACAAGCAGGCTCTCAACACAAGAAATCACAACTGACTTCCACCCCAATGTGTTGAACATATCTTTTTCCCAGATGCCCACTATTAAACCAAAGAAACTACCATACCTGCAATTCATTTATTTCTTCATCAGTAAGCGAACGTTCCATTGACCTATATGCTATCCTGTAGCAGTGACTGGTCATTCCTTTCTTGTTTGTGAAGTTATCAATCAATTGCACCTATAAGATAAAAGGTCCTTCAAATATTAAATCTTCACAAATGTTTCTAGGCCGTGGCCAAGAATGAACAATTTTTACAACAACAGTTACAAACTATGCTCCCACTGAAGCTACAATTTATAAGCAATGAAAACCGAGTGGAACCTAACAGGTGAATATACCTCCTCAGCAAGATCCCCAGCTATTCCTCTGACAATTTCACATAAGTTGTTCTCAGTAAATGAATCATTGATCCAAAAGCTCATGTCCTTATAACAAGGAGGAAACTGCAGTGTGAAAGTAGTAGATCCAACTGTTAGACAGAACATAAGCTTTTCTATATTTTAGTTTAAATCAAACAAATATAAAAAAGAAAATGACAAGGGCTTCCTTTCCGGCTAAATACATGTTCTGCAGAAGATCATGATGTTTTTTTTTTAATTTCAGCTTTGCAATCAATACACACTCCTCATTCCACCCTAACCCACCAATCACATGTTCTGCAGAAGATCACGATATATTTGTATTTCAGCTTTGCAATCAATACACACCCTAAAACCACCCATCACATAGTACACTGATGCAACCCTCGGCAAATCCAAGGTGCACAATCTGTGATCAGACCCTATTTTCAACCTGTAAATCATCCCATTTCTGTGAATCATATATTTGAATCAATTCATCCCCATTACGAGTTATCATTCCAAACACACCTTACAATTAGCCATTCTTGTCATCACTCATCAGTGCAGGGGTTTTCCATGAAAAGCGCACCTTCTAATGATCCATTACCCATTTCATTGTCAACAATTCTATAATGCAGAGTCCTTACCTATCCTTAAAAAACAAAACATAGACCAACCCCAATAATCAGTTTATTTCAAGGTTTACAACATACCAGACAGCCAAGCAATCCAACCTCATATTTTTGTAACCATTTCAATGATGAATTGGCTCTGCAATTGCAGTCAAAAGTGATTCAATCAAGGTTTCTATACCTTATTGCAATCCAAATACCAGCACAAGACCTAGTCCCAACAGCTTCAAGCACCATTTATTTGTTTTTCAAAATTTTCTATAGAGACAAAAGTAGGTTTCAAACAATAATAGCATCCACAATTACACTTGGGTCAACCTTCAACAAATACAACACACTCAGAAAAAACAATCAATTTTTTGTCCACAGAACTTGAAGTCATCAGCTGATTGCACAGTGCACACTCCTTCAAGCATCAATATTAGCTTCTTGGTTTCATCTTTTTAACTAAGTTAACTAGCAGATGACTCAGCCATAAAAATCTCACCGCTACAGCATCTATCCATGAAATTTTATAGGCTTCCTGCATAAAGCCCCTTGATTACGGCCTAACACTGTGCTAAAAGGAAATTGCTATGCCGCATAAAGTCACATATCAACTCTGACTAATGTACTATACTTTTAGAGGTGGCCTTATTATATTGTTAATCATTTACCAACAACATATAGAATAGTTCCTGAACAAGATTAAGTCCAGGCCATGTTTAAGAACAAAGAGGCAGACACTGATAAGCACACACCAACTTCCCTCTTCCAAATGTATTAGATAAAGGTGCTCACCAGCAATTAACCACAAAGGCCATACATAAACCGTCCATATAATCCTGCTTATGCTATTAAGTCCGAGCTGACATCCAATTGTTCATATTTATAACAAACAGGAGTCCAGGAGTTGCCCAACTATTATTACCATGATTCATAGTTGGGGTTACTGACACTTCCAAAAAATTTCAAAACCTATTAAAATAGCTGAAAATGCTATTACTTGAAACATACCTTAGAAAATGGCTTAAACTTTACCCCCAGCTGCCCTTCTGAGAACTGGGACAAATCACATATGGTGATCATAAAAGTTTATTTCCACATTAGATTGCTAAATATCAAAACAAAGACAAAACATATACTTCAGAAGTGGTAAAATAAGTACTTGAGAGGTAAATCTTGGATCTGTCGTCCAGAAAAGACGAATATCTGGTATATCGAATAAAACCATTGCAAGCCTCTCTAACCCAAGTCCAAAAGCCCAGGCAACATCATCTGGTCTGCCATTGTTCTCAAGTATCTCCTGTTCGGTCACTCCACATCCCAATACCTCCAACCATTTCTCCTAAAGTGACGACAAACATGAATTCAAATTTAACTTGTCAGAGAGCTACTGATAATATAAACAAACGTAAGCTGTAATCTACCAGTAAATTTTGTATATTATAGAAAAAACATTAAATTGTCAGAGAAAATAAGTATCACAATTACCTGGAAATATATCTCTAGTTCATAGGACGGATTGGTAAATGGAAAATATGTATCAACCCAGCGCATTTCAACAGCACCTACAGATTTAAAAACCAGTCAATTAGATCTTCATAGCTTCATACAACACAATGATTGTCATTAAATAAAAGGTAAACTACTGATGAACAGTAGTATGCCAATAAACCTCTAACTGTGGAAAGGCCCACTAATAACAGATATTCCCAAATTAAGTCATCAGATTACATAACTTTTATAGTAAGAAGGATAATCACTTCCACATTCCTATTTGCAAGCCACCAGTAAATATTATTCAAATGGCATGAAGACTTCAACCTACCATGCAAAATTTTTTGCAAAAAGCACCTACTAAACACTGACCATAGAGATAAAAGCAGACATACCAAATAAATGTTGTGCAAGACCCTCAAGAGTCTTCTTCAAGTCATTAGCTGCATATGTTGTGCCATCCGTGTCAGAGGCTTCCCATTCATTGGGAGAAAAAACACGAAAACCTTCCATCTATACCCAAAAGGTACAGAAAGATTTGGCTAAATTAGACAAAGTTTCATACCATGGAAAACTCACACCCACGTTTTTAAACATGGCACCATACCTGATGAAATACTGGGTAATGAGTTGAGTCAATAGAATCCCGCCGGTACACATCACCCGTTACAAGGAAATGAGTGTGCCCTTCTCTTAATAGCTCTGCCTGGTGAGCACTTGTATGACACCTCAAGACAGTCTGACCGTCCACATAGTAAGTGTCATTGTAACTCCTGCTAACATGATCTGCCGGAACTAATACATCGTCAAAGTTCTGCAAAAAATAGAGTTGTCACAACTACAACCACAACAAATCTCTAAGCTGGAAATTATTTACACATTAATTATAATACCAATGAAAGACAAGAAAACTTTTTGCATATGTTGATTTCCTAGAGTTTGCAAAAATAAAATTACTAAAAAGAACTAAATAACAATATCAATTGTCCATATGGATTAAGGTTGTTATTTCTCTACTTAATTTTCCAATTAACAGAAGCTAATTTTCTTAAAAAAATCAAAAGTAATTTATCAAAAAGGAATCTCTTTGCATTTATCTCATTACATCAAAACCATCACATGGGAAGTCCCACACATAAATCAGTACCACTATAAAAATTTTAGTGCTTATTGTAATTCAATTAAACAGCAGCCATTTGCAAGTAAATGGCTCTTCCTTCATCAATTGAGTTAAGAAAACGAAAACAGAACCAACCTATTGAAATGATGATAACTGACAAATCTCTATTGACAACGGCTATGTACTTATATATGTGTACCTGCTTAACCGAAACCAGAGGACAAAGATCATCAAATTTGATGAACTTAGTTGAGTAATTTGCGTCAAAATAGTCATAGATTGCATTCTTCAAGATTCCAAGCGGATGATTATCTCTCCTGTGAAGTTGCAAGCCAATCTTTGAAAATATCCCATCGGGAACGTTGTTTGTGGGATCATTCTCTCTCACCACTACTGAGAAAGAAGAGATTTAACCTGTTTTAGCAAAGTTACTTTCACAAAATGACTCAGGCACAAAATTTTCTTTCAATCTTCATTTTCCAAATAATTTTTTAAAAAAATGGCAACGAAGCCTGATTTTCCAAATAATTTTATAATCGTTTGGCTTAAGATAAAAGCATTCTTATACTCCTTCCATCCAATATTAATAGCTACATTTGGAAAATAGTCATTTTTATTGAATGGTGAAACTCACATTCAAGAGAAGGGTAAATAAGCTTATCATATTCTTTTTCAAGTATTCAACCACTTAAATTGAACAAAATGGAGTTATTAATATGGAACAAACTTTTTTCCCAAATGGAGCTAATAATGTAGGACGGAGGGAGTATGACTTAATCCATGTTAAATCTCATCCGAAATTCAAGGGAGAATCGTATCAAAATCAAATGTATAAATGTAAGACAACAAACTGCTAAGACGAATGACTGCAAGTGAGATCACTTAGATGCAAATACTAGAAAAAAGCACACTAGAAAGGAAAAATGACATATCACAAGTGCTGAAATCACAAGTCAAACAGGCATTATAATTTACCCAAAGACAAGGAATAGCACCATAAACAACTGAATTACCTGGAACTATCAATAATAGAATTACCATACGTTCATAAAACAATTAAACACATAGAGAAGGAAACACACATCAATAATAGAATTACCATACATCAGAAGGAACAGATATATACTGTACCCTTATCAGTCAATAACACAAATGAAAAAATTTTCAATTTTCGTATTAATATAACTTTTTTCCCATGCATTCAACCCACCGTAAAACTCTCATAGGAATCGAAATACGCAACTGGATACTTACTATCTTTGTCAATCTTCACTCCGCCAATCTCCAACACAGAGAAAATGGGTGCATTCGACTTGCGGGGAGCTTTACCAAGAGAGAGTGTGGAAAATGAAACAGACAAAGAACAAGAAAACGGGGAGCCCCAAAATGTGGAATTTCTCAAACAAACATGTTTCTGATAAAAAAGGGAAGAAGGCCAGCAAAGCGTTGCGGAGTGGGTGAGTGACATGGCTCTGTAGATAGCATGAGACAGAGAGTAGAGACTGGAGGTAGCCCTCTGGATAAGTAGTGCTCCCATGGTGCACGGTATAGACGACAGGCTCAAGTGCGCCACTGCGCCCACGGTTCAAATGCCAGCTCAACCGGTCCAACCCGGTTCGGAAGTTTTTACCGGCAGGCAGAGGCAGCACAGCAGCGCCCTTTATTTCTCCACTTACTGCGTTTTATTTTACAGAGCAATTGCCCACTTCCTCTTCAGTTCTTTTTCCTTCTCCTTGCCTGTGCACTGAATCCAGCACCGGGCATCAGACACTAGATACGTAAATGAACAGGAAACGGGGAGGAGCCAAGAATAAAAGAGAGAGAAAGAGTAAAAGAACGAGAAGGTTTACACTGAGGAGGAGGCCAAATCGTTGGGAAATCAAATATCTGAAGAAACCCTCCCACAGCCTGCTCTGATTGCTGGACGCAGTACCATAACAACATTTCACGCTACACCACCAGCCGCTGCAATGTCAAATCCAGAACAAAAAGTACTCAAAAAAATCACAGACCCACATGCTAAAACTTCAAAAAGCTGCGAACTTTGAGAAACCAGAATCCTAAAAACTCACCCATCCAGCATAGCCGACAGAAACCTGCATCATCCAAACGAACAATTGGTGCTGCAGCTTTGTTGTTCCTACTTGTTTGCAGACCATTGCGGCTACTTGGGCTGCCGGCCTAGATCGATGTTGCCATTCAAAGAACTTACTATTGGATCGAGGATCAACTGGTGAGCTTAACTTTGATCTCGATCACTAGGGGGAAAAAACCAAAGTTCAAGCCCCAAGGGCAATTGAGCTTCAACGGCTGGGGAGAGAATCAGAAAGCAGTTTCCAGAAACCAAATTCTCATGAAAACTACTTTCCGGAATTTGAAATTCCTTAACCCGGATCTGCTGGCGATCCGTTCACCCAACAGGACGCTGGTCAAGCAACCAGACGCCTCCACGTCGTTTCCCCGCGTCACCTCATGTGACTCGCACGTGTGCCCTTCCCTCCTCATAGTTAAGACGGTTGCTCTCGTCAAAACAGTCGCGCCCCCGTGTGGCCAATACGAAGTCTCCACGTCGTTCTTACGACACGACTCCTCCATTCGAGCGCTTCCGCCCATCAGGCAAACAACGTTCTTCTTCCTCTGCATGGCATTCCCTCGACTTTGCCTTCAATGTCCTACTTTTGCTTCCAAAGCCATTGGTGGGTTCTTCAGGTATTGGCTCTGCTTCTTTAATTTCTTAACTCTTTAGTCGGCCACGGGTCGGTTCTGGATGCTAATGTCTGTTTTGGGTGTATGAGAAGTGAATTTCTGTTTTCATTTTTTTTTGCGTGTTATTGGATTTTTGGTAGATAGATGATAACTGGTTGTGTGTTATTTGGGCCACTGAAATTTAATGAACAGTTATAATGTGTTGTTTTGTTATAAATTTTTTTGAATGGGGTGGTCTGATTTTACTTGGTGAGGAATTATCAGATTATGTTTTTTTTAAATGATAAATGAACAGAACATTTTGCTTGACATGAAGACTTTGTCGGGTTGTGAACATTGTGATGAGGACTTCTAAGTTAACCAACTTGATCAGTGAGGATATCTTGCAAAAATAGTCATTTTAAATTTTCAGTTTTAGCATTTTGCAATGGTTGCCTTTTTTTGTCAAACTTATTTCTGTTTCAACTCCAGAAAATTCTTAGACAGGTCAGTATTGAAAACCCTTTGGTATCTAACATGTGCTCTGTATGTCTATACAGTGAAAGGAGATAATTTTTTCAGGTTTTTTTAGATAAAAGTCTTACCTTTGTATTTGGTTTCATGACTCTTTGTCTGCAAGTGTGATCAAAGGAAATGGTTTTATTGTCTCTTGTTCCTGGTTGGATGTGAGTTTTAAGTTGCCTCCTTTTAAACTTTAACTCCATCTTGTATATATATTTTTGTTAAGTTGATGTGCGAATGTGGTTGTTGCCCATGTTGTATATTTGAACTTGGAAGATCAATTTTTCTATGAAAGAAAATTTTTACAGACCGGTATTACTGAGAACTTAAACTGTGTTATGTGATCTTCTGTATTCTCTCGAACTCAAAAGATGTATATGTAATTTAAACTCATAAAAATGAGAACAATATTGTACCACATTATCTTTTTCACCCCGAGTATATATATAGGTTATGACGATTCTGGCTAGTTCCAGCCTCTTGCCTCAGCCAATATGTATAAGATGTTTGCATATCCTTTGATTCATTTCTTGAGTTTTCTAGAGAATCTGTACTCTGATATGACACTTCTGTAGTATTATTTTTTATTACGCAAAAATTTGATAGCTATCAATGATGTTTTTATATATGCCTTTTAAAATATTGCACTGGTGTCTTTCCTGGTTTTGTCTCTGTTGGGTAGAATGCATTATCAACTTTGACAAGATTTTTGTTTTTACAAAATTATAATAGGTCCAGTAAAAGTAGTACTTTGAAAGACTAATACCTGCCCAAGTTGATATATTTGATGTGCAGCCATAATATGTGCACTGAACATGCATGATACTTTTTCTATATTAATGGACTCACTTATATTTACATACAGGCCTGGGATTTCCTGCAGAGACTTGTTCTATGCTGAAGTATGCTGATTTTTATTGCAGAAAGAGATGAATGTCTCTGCTCTTCTTACTTCAGCAGGCATCAATATTGGTCTATGTGTAATACTTTTGTGTTTGTACTCCATTTTAAGAAAACAGCCTAGCAATGTAGCCATCTATTTTGGTCGGAGACTTGCCCAAATGCATGGGCAGTCCCTAGGTGTATGCAGCTTAGAGAGATTTGTGCCATCGCCCAGTTGGATAGTCAAGGCATGGAAGTCTTCTGAAGCTGAAATCATGTCAGTTGCTGGTGTAGATGCTGTAGTATTTACCAGGTTGCTTGTGTTCAGGTGCTCATATGTTCATGCTTGCTCCCAATCAAACATCACATTTGTCGAAATTTTTTTGTTGTCTTCATATTCCTTGTTGATAAATTATTAAGTGGTCATTTCAGTATCCGGATTTTCTCCATTGCTGCCCTTGTGTGCATGTTTCTAGTGCTTCCCCTCAATTATTATGGACAAGACATGCATCATGTTCACATCCCTTCTGAATCTTTGGATGTGTTCTCTATTGAAAATGTCGAAGAAGGATCAAAATGGTAAGTGTTTAGCACTGAATTTTTTATGCATTACTATTTTTTTTATGGCTAGGGAAGAGAAGAGAAAAAAAAAGTAAAGTCATTACAACTATAGTCAACTCATGATTAAAAAAGTTGTTATGGATCTATGAGGCAGGAGCTTAGAGGATCACATGATTTTTACTTCTTTCTTATATTGAGAAGACTGTTTTTTTGTTGGAGTTATAAGTTTAGATGTTACATTTGGGCTTTGGTGGTGAGAAAATGACACAAAGTACTTTGTTAGAGAGGATTCATCCTCTTGCATTTCATATTTAGCATTTGGGACGTTATTGCATCAAGACCATTATTTTATCGTGTATTAGCAGTCATGTACTTAATTTAAAGTTTCCCCGCTACCTCAAGAGGGTAGTTTAAAGTTCTCAGTGTTCTACCTTTTGTGTGCACATAGGGCCTGTATTTTTCCATGTCTCTTCCAAAACTTACACACACAGAGAGTCAGTATCCTATGTACTCATTCATTTTCCATATCCTAGTAGACATTAAACATATAGAGGAGGTTTCCATAAGGTGCATGTTGACTATGGGGGGATTGGAAGTGAGGAAATTTTGTTAAAGAGAGAGCTTATCCTTTTCTTTTATTCTTTCTTTTTGTTTTTGCATGGCTCTTACAATACTTACACTCACAGAAGAGAATCAGTATCCTATGTACTCATTCATTTTCCATATCCTAGTAGACATTAACCATATAGAGGAGGTTTCCATAAGGTGCATGTTGACTATGGGGGGATTGGAAGTGAGGAAATTTTGTTAAAGAGAGAGTTTATCCTTTTCTTTTATTCTTTCTTTTTGTTTTTGCATGGCTCTTACAAAACTTACACTCACAGAAGAGAATCTGTATCCTATGTACTCATTCATTTTCCATATCCTTGTCGACATTAAACATATAGAGGAGGTTTCCCTAAGGTGTATGTTTACTATGGGGGAATTGGAAGTGAGGAGGTTGTGTTAAAGAGAGAGTTTATCCTTTTCTTTTATTCTTTCTTTTTGTTTTTGCTGAAAATTTAGGCCGGATATAGAGTTTACAGATTACAACGAGGTCCCAACAAAGGCTTCCTATGAGTTTAATGGTGATCAGTTTATAGAGGAGCAGAGAAATTGCAATTTATAGCAAGAAGCAGAATTTTGAATCATCAGCTTATAAATGCACAAAAGTAATAGCACCAGAAAACAAATGCATTTATTCATCTAAACAGTCATTGTTAACCCCTTCATGTATTGGCTTCAGAATCCAGTGGGGCTCTGAAAAATTCATATTTTTCTCCATGTGTAACTTTCAAATGTGTAATACTGCTTCGTTTTGTCTATGACTTAAAACTTCATATTAACTCTGATTATATATTTTAAGACTGCATAATAGATTATGTATTTCTAATTTTAGTTTTGAGGCTTTCTATTAATTCTGATGTATATTTTAAGAATGCATAATGGATTATATATTTCTAATTTTAGTTTAGAGACGGCCTTTTAGTTCTTTTGAGTCATATATACATGTAATATATGTGAATAGAGCTGATGAGAGCACACCTGAAAATTGTTGTGCTCATTTATGAGGACTTCTTTGCCATTCATCTATGTCGACTGACACTTACTGTACTTCTTCTTATTGACTAAGGAAGCCTTTGATGTTGATTTGCTACTGATAGCACATAGTCATGAACTAATTATTTCTTGTAATTATTCCTTTGCTACTGCAGGCTCTGGGCTCACTGTCTGGCACTTTACATTATTAGTTGTTCAGCTTGTATTTTGCTCTATTTTGTAAGATCTAACTTTCCAAATGTAATTAGTCTCATATGTTTCATGTTTACATTTGTAACTGTTTTTTATAAACTTTTATCTAAGATATCTTACCCTGTATTTCTCAGGAATATGAAACTGTTGCAAAAATGAGGCTTGCACATATTATGGAGTCTCCTCCAAACCCAAGTCATTTTTCTGTTCTTGTTCGTTCCATTCAGCAATCAAATGAAAAATCATTCGGTGAAACTGTCAAGACTTTTTTTGCAAACTATCATGCATCAAGTTACTTATCACATCAAATGGTCTATAGGACAGGGAAAGTTCAGAAACTGATGGTATGTGTAATGTTAATGTGATTTTTTATTGTTTCTAAAAAAAATTTTCTACTAGCATCTGTTTTCTCACCTGTGATTTTCTGATGATGTGCTTTTTCTTTGTTAAGGCTCCTGAGTTTTTTTTCATTTGGACATTGCAGTACATAGATAAGCCTGATGTTATAGTGGTCTCATTTTTAGTTTTTTTGAAGAATCAGTTTCTACAAAAATGTTTTTAATTATCATTCTTAGCTGAAGCATCATTTGACATTCAATATTCAGAGTTAGCCATCCTTTGGTATGACATTGCCATATTCCTTTCGTATTATCTTATTCTACTTCACATAAGTCGGAACATTTGAATTTATATTCCATTCTTCGTGTGGTCTGACCTTTCTGCTCCTTGTGTTTTTTTAGCTTGGTTTGATATTGATTCAACACATATTACAAACTAAAACTATTGGACTTCCCTTTTGTTGGATGCATGCATTGACTTTTTTATTTCTGCATTTTAAAATATGGCAACTTTATTTTTGCAGAATGAAGTTGAAAATATATATAGGAAGCTTGTGCACACGAAGTCTACTTCTTCTGATAAAAAACCGCGACCTACTAGAGTAAGATGTGGTATTTGTGGAGGAATGCCAGGTTCATTTAAGTTATATTCAAATGAACTCCAACATGATGTTAAGATGCCCAACATTGGACTTACAGATTCTGTTTTAGCAGAAAAGGTAGGACGGGTAGTATGAGTCAATTTTAATTCAGACATTTGTTTCATGTGACTCACTATTGTACAACCGAAACAAATTGCAGGAATGTGCTGCTGCTTTTGTCTTCTTTAAAACCCGTTATGCTGCTGTTGTTGCTTCCAAAGTTCTTCAATCATCAAATCCTATGTTATGGGTAACTGAATTGGCTCCAGAGCCACATGATGTCTACTGGTCTAATCTTTGGATCCCTTATAAACAGCTTTGGATCCGGCGTATTGTGACACTTTTGGCTGCTATCATCTTTGCACTAGTATTTATACTTCCTGTAGCAGTTGTACAGGGCTTGACGCAACTAGATAAGTTACAACGAATGTTTCCATTTTTGAAAAGTATTCTGAAAAAGTAAGTATAAATTTTTCACTTTTCTTGAAATATGGTTTGTTCTCTATAAGTAATAAGAAGTATAAGTTCCAATATATGTTCCCTATCACTTTTTTTTAAATTAGGATTTGTTTCCACAAATTATAAAGAAAGTTTTTTCTTCATGGTGATTTTATCATCAGCAGTTTATATTTACTTATTTTTGCAGGAAATATATGAGCGAATTGGTGACAGGGTTCTTTCCAAGTGTTATTTTGTTGTTATTTCTTTATGCTGTACCTCCCACTATGATGCTATTTTCTGCGGTTGAAGGGTCTGTGTCACGAAGTAGAAGGAAGAAGAGCGCTTGCTGCAAAGTTTTGTATTTCACAATATGGAATGTGTTTTTTGTCAACGTTTTGTCGGGTACTATCATTGATCGTTTGGGCACAATTTCTAGTCCCAAAGACATATGCACACAACTTGCCAAAGCTGTACCAAGGCAGGTGACTATTAGCTTTAAGAATCACTTTTCTTTCCTTTGTGTTTGATAAATGATGATTTTACCTTCGTTTTTGTTATTTAATTCTCTTTTAGTGTATTTTTATATGAAGGCATTTGAAGCCTAATCCATTTTCAGCAGAAAAAAAAATTGAAGTCTAATCTATATCTTGCATAAACAGTGCACTCTTGTTTGTGTAGATCTTATGTACAATTAAGTAGTTTATTGTCCATTTCCATTTGGTGGGAGGACTCAGTACCACTCTCCTTTTTTGGTCATCCTCAATTTTGTTTTTTTATTAAATTTCTTAATATTATTGGTTATTAGTTTCCTATTTTTAAAGTGATTCCTAAGCTGGAATATTTTTTCTTATATATGCAGGCTACTTTCTTTATTACTTATGTTCTGTCATCAGGTTGGGCTAGTTTATCAATCGAAATCATGCAACCTTTTACCCTTGTATGTAGCTTACTCAATCGGTTCTTTGTTAAAAGGAAGGATGATCCATCATTGATCCCATCTTTCCCTTATCATACGGAAACTCCTAGAGTTCTTCTTTTCGGGCTTCTTGGATTTACCTGTTCCATTTTGGCACCTCTGATTCTACCATTCTTACTAGTTTACTTCTTGCTTGGATATGTGGTGTACCGTAACCAGGTTAGTAATATAGCTGTATCCGAGTGAAGATAATTATGTAAATTTGACATGGTGCACTAAGTGCTACCTAGCCTACTAGTTCTCATGCTTGTTAGATGATATTCACCCATCTCTTTTTTTCGAAGAGTAATTGGATTCACATTTATTAATTCATGCAGCCCTGAGGATGTTGATGATAGAAGTTAATTAATGTGGATTTTGTTATTCCATACAGATACTTAATGTATATAATTCAAAATATGAGAGTGGAGGGCAAATATGGCCGGTTGTTCACAATACAACAATATTCTCATTAGTGCTTACGCAAATTATAGCTCTTGGAGTCTTTGGAATTAAAAGGTCTCCAGTTGCTTCAGGATTTACCATACCACTAATAATATTGACGCTTCTCTTCAATGAGTATTGTAGGCAGCGATTTCATCCAATATTCAAGAGTTTCAGTGCCCAGGTATACAAGAAACACACATCATATTGGTTTCAGTGATTGCAAGACAGATATTGAGAATTCAAGGGGGAAATATTTGTTCGTTTTCATTTATGCCATTGTTGTCTACAGGATCTTATTGAGATGGACAGAGCAGATGAGCTACATGGGAGGATGGAAGAGATTCATCAGCAGTTGCTTACCGCATATTCTCAACTCCCTCCAGATCCATTGAAAATCAAAGAAGAGATTCCTTCTATCAAGTCAGATGATACCAGAGGTTTTCTTTCACTTTCCCTTCAAGTAGAAATGATTTCATTTTACTTGCAATTGAGCTTACAATAATTACTTCTCATGACTGTTTATCATCTTCTCTTTCCAGGGCAGAAGCGGGTCAAAATAGGAACTGGCTCATGGATTCTTAGTTAAAGAAGTTATAAAACAGGTAAAAAAAATTAATCATAATCATAATCAAGTAGCGCCTTTTCCCAACAATTTGGGGTTGGCAAGATCTTAAGTCTCCTTTTTTGTTCAAGGCAAAAAAATTAAGGGGAGAAAATAGGAAGTGTCTATGGTTGATACATATTTTTCCCCGAGCTTATTTATCCTCTAATTTTCCTTTGCTGTAAATTAATAACCTGCAGCTGATAGTTATTTTGAATGAGGGCAAGTGTGTAAGGTGGAGCACTAAGTACTTGTTTGTATTTAAATATGTGTTCTTGCTTTTGTAAATTCTACCTTCAGGCTATTATGATTATTCCATAGTAGAGTACGCAGTTAAATTGTGTATAGTGTGTCGATTGTTTTACCTCGTACATATGAGAAAGTTAATATGCACAAGTCAGTTAGTTTAAAATATGCATCTGGCGCATTACGAGTCGTCGGATCTTAGCTTGTGTAATAGGGGTGGCCAGGATCTTTAAATTCTGCATGCCCCCTGTTTAACTGGCTTTGTGCGATCAAAATGTGCGGCCCCAAAGTGCTCGATGCATGTGGAATCCATTATTTAAATTTTTAAAAATGCTTCAGCTACGTCAAAATTTACAGGTGATGAAGTTACTTCATCAGGCAAACCCCGCTGATTCCTCAATAGTGTATGCATGATGAAGTATAGCATATGAACAGTTGTACAGAAAGAAAGAAAGTGGTTTAAAGCATTCAGAATATATAGCCTTTCCCAACACATGATTGCGTAACGCTACGATTCCTCGTGCCCATGGACATGCGCTGTCTTCCTGCAAATGTCTATAATTTTCTCCCTTCTCTCCTGTTGGGCATGGAGATAGGGATCATGTTCTTCTAGTTGGTCGACCATTCCACAATAACTCCAACTTCTCCCCTGTTACTCGACGATGGCAGACCGAAACATGACCATAGCTTAACGTTGGACTAGAGACTTCCAGCGAACATTTCTCTAACAGTGGTGAGGAGATTTCTCTTTCCGAGCATTGGAAGTCATAAAAGAATAAACCATTTGGCCAAAATAGACTTCAAACTACTAAGGTAGTAAACACATATGTGGCATACAATAACTTTAACTACCCTTCCCCATTCTTTTTTCACTTTATTTCTACTAACACACTTGACTAATTATGTCTAACCTCATCCTCGTTGAATTGGCCTTTCCAGGTGCGTAGCTGACAACCAGCAACCACCACAACTCCATGAATTCCTAGTGAAAATGAAACAAGAGCTTGTGCCATCACTTCTGATTTTCCTTCAAACCCCGCTGTGGATTTTGCCTCTACTTGCCAAGGCATCCACTTTCACAATTTGTCAGCCACACCCCTTAGTGGAGTTTCTTGGAAGCCAGTCATAATGATGCTCACCACAGTCCAACCCAGTGCCATTGAGGGTCTTCAATTCTACATGCTTGCTCCATATTTGCCACCTAAGTGTATACCTCCGTGACAACATTAAGGCTGGCCCAATGCCATTGTTTTCTTATCCTTTGCTGTCTGGCCTATTCCCATCTAAAGCACAAGCCCAGATGACTACCTTCGCCTACATAGACACCTCTGGAGCTATACTCGCAAGATTCTAAGTATCTCCCAACTCGGGAGAATGATTAGGGCTTTAAATTAGTTAAGAGTTTTATTTAGAAATTATTTACATGAGAAGATCAATGATTTTATTTGATTTAGGACTTTAGGCTAGATTTATATTCCTATAAGAGTTTTAGTGTAAAGACTATTTATAAGTTTTAAGTCCTCAGTCAAAATAACCTAGGATTTTGAGTTTAAAGGTGAAGAGTTTTCTTTGTGGATGCCAATACTTTGAAGATGGTCTCTGGCAAAAACCTTGGTGGATTCCAAGGCCTATCTTCTACCCCTCCTTCATCCTTCAATTCCCTTTGTTTCCAATTCCCTTGTTTCCCATCATGACACATTGTTTTACATCAACAAGCTTTAATTTAAAAAGAATAAAACTTATAATTATACCACAATAATAAAAAAAAAAAGAGTAAATTATTCAATATAGCAGCAACGTAGATCAATAACGGGCTTTGCAGTATGTCAGTCATAATTAAAAATAAAATGATAAAACAAGATGCTATGTATTTTCACATCTAATTAAAAAACAAAAACACTCACAATCACAGTATTGCAAGTAACACATTTATTAGCAAATTAGCTCCTTTAATGAAGATTATTCTATAAAATACCTCAAACAGAATTAACCAACTCAAACTAACATAACCCATGAAAAAAATAAACAAAATACCTAAATATTGACTTTCAAGAGTTCTTGTAAATGATTATTAAATAGATTTCTCAATGCATGCCCCTTTCAGTATATTCCTGATTTGTATGACAATAAGTAAGAAAAATAATGATAATCATTAAAGCTTAAAATAATAGAAAGCTCGAGAAAAAATTTAATTTTAAACTATATGTACCTATTTCTAAAAGACTTCTATCTTCTTTAAATCATTAAGCTGTAAATAAGGACAACGATGTCAGTACTTAAATAAAAAATTTGATAAGCATCAACTTCAGTAAGTGTAGCCAATACTTGTCGTTTTAAAGGGGCGAAAAGTAGCCATGTCATGCACTCAATTCACCCCTTGTTTCTAAAATAAAAAAAATACCTTAAAAACCTATATTTCTTTATTTATAAAAAAGGTGAACATTAAAACAAAAATAATTGGGAAGCTCAATAATTGATCGGTGTAGAAGAAAACATTAAAAAAATATTATTTATTAATTTTAAAAAACTATTACACTTACTATGTATTTAAATTAAAATTAATAACTTACTTTGTTGCAAACTTTAAAATCCTTAAATATAATATGATCCGGTTGAGAATCACTAAGATGCTCACGTGAATCGTGTTCATCCTCCAAAATCACCATCAATTCATCAAACTTTGATTTATTTTTTTATGAATGCACAACATAAAAGTAGAAATGGTTGTGCGAAGCTGCGGCTGTTTGAGATGGTAGACTCTACTAGTATTATGACATGGTGTATGTTGTAAAAAGCGTGTGTCTCACAATAAATGAACTTTATAAAGTTAATATTTGAAATTTAGCTCTTTTAGCCATCTCAATTCTTATAAATAATAAATATACTCTCATTTTCCTTTTAATAGGGCATTAGTCATTTTATATTTTATATAACAATCCACTAATTTTAAAATGTAGTGTTAATTATTTTATATTTTACTCACATATTTCATAAAGCAACATTAGTGAATTAAGTTATGATTTCAAAACTCTTACATATAAACTACATGCAAATGACCAATTTGTACGTGGTGAGAGAAGTTCCAATGACACCTTCCCCTGGTAATTGGAAATACATAGCTCAACCTGTTGAAGTAAGGAGATAGTCCAAGGTGGTGCTTCTCTTTCAAGGAAGCATTTTTAATGCTCAACTCTGACAATGAGCCCAGTATAAAGAATCCATAAGAGTCCTTCATCTATGAAATCGATAGCGCACACGTTAGCACACATTAGCACCAGTACCATTAGCACTAATGTGCATCGTGTTCATCATCGATCTCAAATATCAAGGGTTTTCCTTGTATTCTTTATATTTGGCTCATTGTCAAAGTGGAGTATGAAAAATGCTTCCCTCTAACCTGCAACAAAAGAGATAGAAGGCCAGATGTCTCTCTCACGTTTAATGGGTAGGAAAATTAATAATTTTTTATTACATGGTATAGAGAAAATTTTTGTGATGGATTTAAGATGGATTATGTTTTTGATGCATTGTTCGTAGAAATTGCTTCAATTCCATTGTAAATTTTCTATTGCGTATTGTGTCAGGAAATTTTTAAATCACAGAACTGGATGTGGCTTGAGTTTTGGTTCACATCTAATTCCTCAGTCAGAATTATACATAGTGCAATTTCCAGCTCTGCCTAGAGCTGGCCGAGGCTGGCATGGCAGCCACCTCGATCTCCCTACTCTTGTTCCTGCCAGAAGGTTTGGGTACAACAAGAACACATTTGCATTTTGGAAGGGGCAACAAGAACACTTTTCCTATTTAGTCTAATTATGTTTTGGATGAGAACCCACCCCAATTTGCTGATGTCAATAATTTAAAATTTTCTATTTTTTCCCTATCCATGTCTTGAGATATCCACCCCATGACACTACAACTGACTTAAACCCCCAACCTCATCAGCAACCTAGCCGGAGCCCCCCTTTAGAACCTAAGCAGTCATCTTTATGGAGTTTTTTGGTGGTGGAGCCCTTGTCATGGAAGTTCCCGAGAAGCGCAATCTTTGTGCAATCACAAGGCCAAATAGCTAAGCGAGTAAATTTTTTTCGTCAAGGTCATGGCCTCATACTATTCGATCGAGCGTCTAGTTTGTAAAGTCAAACAACGAACCCATCCTAAGGCGGACGTGTAAACGTGCTTGAACATTTCCCTAGCGAGTAGCAAGAGGGAAACGTAGCCTTGTGATACACATGTCCAATTTAGACAACTTGGGCATTTAAACATTTCATCTCAGCTAAGTGTATGCAAGGGTCATTCTTTCCAACAAGGTTATAAAGCCGAACGGCTGTCCCATTAGTCGAAGAGTCTTATCTTCCAAGAGATGAAGCTCCTAATATGATGGTTAGTAACCCAACAAGTCTTCGTAGTCATCCGAGATAGTCAAACTCTCTTTCTTAAGAGAATTGGAGGATAAATCAATTCTCCCCCTAATGTAACATATTATATTTACAAAATAAAAATTAATTTTCTTTCTAAAGTGCCTCACAAACTACGCCTAAATAACTTGTTAGCTAGGCTACGAAGGTAGTACAAACTAATACACTAATTAGTGGCGAGCATAACTAGCCAATGATATGGTACACTCTCAAATCTATTGATAAAAGAAGAAAATCGAAGGCGTTAGAAGCATGGATCGCTGTCTCGGAGAGATCTCGCCGAGATCTCTCTTGGCATCTCTACCGAGCCAGGAGATCCGGTTGAGATGACAATTCAAATTTCGGTGAGATCCTGGCAAGATCTCACCGAGAGAGCTGAGATCCGACAAGACCGGGACTCCTCCTGCTTCTCTCAATCTCAGCCCAGTGGACATTTTTGCGCCCATGGCCTACATGGCCAGCCCGGGTGCTCCCACGGCACAGGCATAGGAGTCGAGATTTGACAAGACCGGGACTCCTCCCAAGCTATTGCTTCTCTCAGTCTTAGCCGGTGGACAATTTTGCACCCATGGCTGACATAGCTAGCCCGGGTGCTCCCACAACAGAGGTATAGGAGCCGTCCCAGTCCAAGTCAGTGGAGTCAACTCTGCTCACCCAACTAGCGCCCATGCCCGAAGAGCTTGTCACCGAGGCCATAGCTCCGGTGAAGCGGGAGCACCTTAGCCCACTGCCTGTCCGGTCCTCCTCTTCCTCCAATAGCGGAATCTATTATAACGGCGATGTAGTCTCTGGTCACAAGCGTGCTCCTTTCTGACAAAAAAACTTTCCCAATTGATTTGTTTTCATCGGAAATTTCCTCATCGACATGTATGCCAATTGTGATGATTTGGGTCTCCACGGAAGGCGTGTGATGGAATGAACAACAGAGACATAGTATCGTGGACTGCCCGTATTACTGCTTACGCAGATGCGGGTCTTTTGAATGAGGCAATTAAAAATTTTGAGTCCATGCAGATGACTGGCGTTGAGCTGGATACAATATCCTAGAACACATTGATATCGGGCTTTGCTCGGAGTGGGAGGATTGGAAAACCCTTCTTCTCTTGCCGGAAATGCGAGAAAGTGGACTGTGGAATTTTGTCTAGGTGTGTACAAAATGGGTGCTTTGAGGATGACTTTTTAAATGAAATGCTTTTGTCTCAGAGCCCCAATGCTGACACTATAGTTACCATACTTCAGGCTTGCGCTGGATTAGAAGAATTGAAGCTGGGAAAGGAAATTCATGCGTATGCCATTAAACAAATTTTTTTGACAAATATATTTGTATGTGGCTCCTTGATGGCTATGTACTCGAAGTGCAGGAAAGGCGATATGCACTGTGATTATTTGTGAAAATTGAAAATAAGAACTCTGCTGTATGGAATGAGATGATCTCAGCCAATGCAAATGAGGGTAAGATATAATTGGCGCTGCAGTTTTTTTATTTGAAGCAGGTTGATGGCTTGCAACCCGATTTGATCACGTATAATACATTGCTTGTTGGGTTTGCAAGGAATGGATGGAAGTCTATCGAGTTGGTGTTATCAAATGTGTTTGGGATGCTTGTGGTATTTGCAAGTTTGGTTTGTGGGTTTCTTGTGAAAATGGGTAGGGGTCTGTTTGTGGAATTGTGGTGTTATCTTGTTGGTTTCAGCTAGAAACACGTGTGAATATAAATCTCTGTTGTGATATATACTTGAAGTTTACTCTATATTCAATGACTTTATTAATGTAAAATTTTATTTTTTTTCGTTGGAATTAATCTTATATGTTGGCCACCATTGTGGTGGAACGGTTTGCTAATATTTTATAATCACTTGAACCTTTGTTATTATTTTATATAATTTTTTTTAGATATTTGACTCAGACGAGACACAGATTAAAAGTTGGTATTATAAGCTACAATCTAAAAAATATATTTAATTTAAAAAATATAAGATAAAGTCGTCTATACAATCCAACATTATTAAAAATATACTTAATTCATATTAAAAAGAAAATATATAATTATTTAAAAATCAAATTTAAATTTAATAAAAAAACAAAAAAACTTACGCGGTCTTCGTCAGGTTGACGCCCACCGTCAAGCGTCAGACTGCCTGCGTCTATAGTCTCACCTGACGGCCAGCGTCGGACGCAGACTGTGCGACTCTGCAGTCTCATCTGACGGCACGTATTGCCCTTTGCATGACCAGGTTCGAAGTTTTTCTCGTAAAACGGATAATGAGAACGATTGGTCATAAAAGCCCTTGCCCCGTCGTCACTGCCTATTAAAGGCGATATGCGTCGTAGTTGTTCACGCGCTCCAAATTCTCTCCTTCGCTTTATTACCCATTTTAGTTGTGCTCGTTTCCTATTATACCTTCCCTTCATCTCCTATCCATGGCTACTTCAGCTCCAAATGTTAATTCCTCTGTCGAACTTCCGGCACAGTCAGAAATCCCTCGTCGTTCTGGAGATTACCATCCTTCTATCTGGGGTGATCTCTTTCTCACAATATCTAGTAAAGGAGCAGTAAGTAAGATACATTTTTAATTTTTGAGTAATGCTACAGTGACAGTTAGGCTTCATAAGTGATGAACCTGCTTCATCATCAAGAAATAGTTGATTAGCGGGATCCAGAACAGTGAACTCTGCTAATCAATGCTGTTTGGAGGATGAAGTAAGTAGGTTCATCACGTATGAAACCTAATGTCACTAAAGCATTTCTCTTTTTGTTTTGAGTAGTCAGTAAGTAAGATACATGAGCAAGAGATTATGTAGAGATATTTCTACGAGAAGTTAGGATAACGAGGCAGGAAGATAATGGTTACCAATTTATAAATGAAGCTTACATGTACGTTTTCTTGTCATATTGTTGTTAGCAGGATAAATGGTCAGGTGAAAGAGTTGAAGAATTGAAGATGAACGCGAAGAACTTGTTGCAAAATTCTAGTGACACAGTGCATGCAATGAACTTGATTGATTTGATGCAACGAACGGGCATCGCATATCATTTTAAAGAGCAAATTGCAGTTGCGTTGGATCGGATCCATGAATCGTCTATAGAAGGTTGTGATGGTAATTTTGGACTTCATGAGATTGCTCTACGTTTTCGATTACTGAGACAACAAGGGTACAATGTATCGTCTGGTATGTTGTTTCTCCAATTTTTCATCTATTAAATTCTAACTTAAAATTCATGCACTGAACTGACATAGTATCTCTTTCATTTTGATCAACACGCAACAGAACCATTTAAGAACTTCATGGATGTATCTGGAAACTTTGAGAAGGCCGCGTTGAGTGACGTTAGAAGCATACTAAGCTTATACGAAGCAGCTCATCTAGCTGTAGTAGGAGAAGATATACTTGATGAAGCCCTCGTCTTCACCAAGAAACAACTAACAACCATGCTGCCACATTTAGATGGTTCTCTTAAGAGGCAAGTGGAGTGTGCAATCGAGTTACCACTTCATAGGATCTCTGAACGGCTAAAGGCTAGGAACTACATCTCATGCTACGAGGAGGATAAAAGCCAAAATCAAGCAGTGTTGGAATTAGCAAAATTAGATTTTAATCGTCTACAGGCAATACATCAGAAGGAACTGGCCGAGATCTCCAGGTAAGAGCGAGAAAGAAGTTGTTCGAAACTATTTGATAAATCAACACAACCAAGCCAGAACAAGATTATAAAAACGGCTTGACCCATCCGAAAGCTGAGTTTGATAGAGAACCCAATAGAGCCTGAGCACAGTTTAGATTCCTATGCCACATATTTCATATCTCTACCTGTGCGTCACTGGATCAATAATATATTAGGATGTTCATTTCTATTTTGAGATAAAAAAGTTAGGAATAATTTTTTTCAATCATAAAAAAGTTGGAATAATTTTTTTTACAATTAAACTAACATAATTGATTTTAGCTCTACTCACTTTTCTATGCTTAATTGATTTTGGCTTAGGCCAGTTACCGATAAAAAAACATAAACTAAGAAAGGTAGTAAAAAATGATTAAGGTGAATTTATTGCATTACTGGTTGGATTTTTCATTCTTGTTTCTACAGGTGGTGGAAAGACCTGGCGTTAGTGGTAGAACTCCCTTTCATCAGAGACAGACTTGTAGAATTATTCTTCTGGAGCGTAGAAATGTATTTCGAACCCCAGCATTCAAGAATTAGGGAGATCATGACAAAAATGGTCATGTTTATATCAGTGATGGATGACATATACGACGTTTATGGTACGCTTGATGAACTTCAGTTGTTCACTGATGCGATACAAAGGTTCAAGTTCTTATTCCATTGAAAAATTGCACGTTAATTAAACGTTTTTTTATCACATTACTTGATTCACATGAATTTATAAATATCCTAATTTGGTTCCAAGTTTTTTATTGAGAATAGAAAAATAATAATTGGTAATTGTTCTATGTGGAGCTATGTTTTAGATGGGACATCACTGCTACAAATCAACTGCCAGAGTACATGAAATCACCTTATATTGCTCTCTTAAACACAGCCAATGAACTTGAGGAACAGCTAACACCAGACGAGAAGTCCTACCGTAGTCACTTTTTGAAAGAATCTGTAAGCAGATAATTAAATTTGATTTGCCAAACAATTGACATGTCTCAGCTAGCTTATATCTTCAATAGTAGATATAGGCAGAGATTGCAGTCTTCATGTACAATATCCTAAATCATTGTGTTCTGAATCATTATGTTGGAGTAATCCTTTTTTGCAGATTAAAATCGTGAATAGAGCCTACTTTACTGAGGCACAATGGTTTTACTCGGGATATGTGCCAACATTCACAGAATATCTGAACAATGCCATTATCAGCTCAGCCTACCCCACGATTACAGTACTTTCATACGTTGGAATATATGGGGTGGCAGAAGAGGCAGACATTGAATGGGCAATGCAGGTACCAAAAATTGTGAAGGCATCTGCAACTATAGCTAGACTTCTCAACGACATCAGGGGACACAAGGTAACAAAAAACAAGAAAAAGAAGAGAAAAAATTCTATGTAGTGTATTGTGAGGCCACCTATATACCCAAAATCTTTTGTTCTTGGTGCCCTCTGCTTTATGTTTGCATTAAATGTTTATTTAGTTGTTTTTATGTTTTTAAGGAAACTTTTACTTAAAGTTAACACTCTGATACCCTCACATTATACGCCAAAAGGATCAACCTCTCTCCCACAAATAAAAAAGACCCAGGTGGGGCTAGCCCAACTAAGGCTGAATTGGCAATTCTAAACCTGATACAAAACCATTTTTATTTTATAGACAGAGCAAGAAAGAGGAGATGTTGCTTCGGGCGTGGAAAGCTACATGAAGGAGTATGCATGCTCAGAGGAAGAGGCAAGTGCTGCGATAGGGAACATTGTGGAAAGGTCATGGAAGGAGTTGAATGAAGAATGTCTCAAGCCTACTACTGTTGCATGGCCTCTTATCATGGGAGTAGTCAACCTGACTAGATTTGGTGCAGTCATATACCAATATGGGGATGGGTATACCGATTCTACACGCGAAACCAAAGCTCGACTCCTTTCAGTGCTTGTTAATCCGATTCCAGTTTGAGCATGGGGCAATTTTCTGGTTGTAAAACAATAAGGCCACTTGTACACCATCAATGTTGAGTGTCGTGCAGGTGTAGCTTGCTGCCAGCGGCCATAGCACTATTCTATATATTTATTCTATATATTTGTCCCGAGTCATGTAAAAGGTGAAACGACCACTTTACCGTTAATCACACTGTTTTAGTTTTTATATGACAAAAGCAACAACTTTATTCCCTCGTATAAAACACAAAAAATAAGATACAATTTTATTATATAAGCTGCAATACATTGGAGAAGTATATATGAGCCGAGATAGTCGTCTGGTAACTACAAAGTGATGAGCCAAGTCACATAACTACAAAGAATTCAAATCCCATTCTTTCTTAATTTCTTACTTTTATCTTTAATTGTAGCCAGAAAGTATAGTTATCCCATCCAATTGAGTTAACAGAGCAATAGTATCCAATTTGTATGTTTTTTGGTATCACGTTAGCAATTAGATGCTTCTTATCATGTGACACCTATGTTTTTTTAGAAAAAATTATATTTTTTAGAAAAAAATATAATATGTTATTTTGAAATCTTCTTTTTTCTACTGGAAAGCCACTAACATGCATGTTGGTGTTCACATTGGTGAATTGTATTTTCACATGTCAATAGGCATCAACACAACAATGGTCGTATCGGTAAAACCGTTAGTTGCAATCATTTTAAAAAATCGCAAAAAGTTTTACACTTTTAGATTCTTTTGAGTGGTTATGCCTTTTTTAAAGGGAGGAACATGTAAGACTTTTGGGGAAATCTCGGTGGAGTCCAAGCATGAGTAGGGAAATTCTCAAGTGGAGCAACAGGGGACTCGCGCCAAGAGAAGGTTTTAGTGTGGTTTTAAGGTTTGATTGTACCCTTCTCCTTTGTTTAATCATTTCGTTTACATGATATTTGTATTCCCTTTGAGTTCTTAACAAGTTTGAGTGTATGCATGAGAGTTTTCTTCAAATTTTACTGTATGCAGTGTATTTAATAGTGATTTTATATTATTATGGTTTCACCATCCATTTTTTTAGTATAAACTTGTTACGCCTCGACTTTTTTGATTAACTCGGAAATCGGAGTTTCATAAAATAAAAGATAGGCCAAGATCAACCGTGCACAAAAGAGTAACTTTTTTATTAATTTAGGTAATTAAAAAACTTTATAAAATAAGGCCTATCGTGCCGTAACAAAATCAAAGTTGCGCACATCCAAAAATAATACATAGCAAAATAACATAATAAGGTAAATTCAAAAGTAGATATTTCGAAACTCTACGGGCACTCTACATTGACAACATCTTCATCGATATGATCTACAGTGTCTAAGTGTGAGTAAGTATAATTATACTCAGTAAATATAATTAAATTCTATTAGCATGCTAAAACATAAAACATAAATAAATATATTATAATCATTTATATTCAAAAATTGACTCACACTTCTTATTCAAAAAGTAAGATAAAATAGTTCTTCATAGAATTTGATAAATTTGGATAATTCATTCGTAGCCAAAATTTGATAAATAAATCAAAATCAGATAATACATCATTCACAGAATATCGCCGATACCGGAGCTACATACACCTGTGCTCGTGGGGCAATGAGTTCAGAATGAAGAGGATCTTCCATCGATATCCAACTTTATGGGCACGCCATATGCCATAATAGGCAGTACCTAGGAGTCATAACTCTGATAGCTTTTGGGCTTTATACCAAATAACTATCATTCAAAATTGATCATAGTTTTTATACATTATACTAAATAATTACCCTTTAAATCCGGTCATAATCATTTGTAAATGTAATTCAAATAATAATATCTTTAAAGCTCGTATCACAATAAAATCTACCTTAGAGGTGTACGATACACTATTATCTTAACGTTCGCCCAATCCGTGATAAATAACGTCTAAATTTAAAATAATATTTTATTTAATAAAATTATAAAATCATATGGTCTAGTCGTAGCACAAAATTAGAAGTTAAAGTCGCATACCCTTCGTCCTTGAAATTGACCGAAGTAACGGCCGACGATCGGAGTCTTGTCTTGTTCATGGGCTTAGGAGCAGCAAGCGAAACCTCCCCTCATGCTAAGATAGTCTTCTCATCTAGCTTGAGTGAGGCGAGCAGAATCTCCCCTATTGTTAGGGCCGTCTTCGCTTCCAGCCCGAGAGTGGCAGATAGAGCCTCTTCTTGCCCAGGGTCGTTTCCACTTTTTAGAGAGGCTAACTCTAAAAATAGACCCTCTCACAATGTCAATTACCCTTGAACTAGGTAAGAACGATTTTTAAACAAAGGAAATTGGATGAAAATCGGCTTAGAAACGGGAGACAAAAGTTTTGAAAGCGGGCTGAGAAGAGAAAAGAAAAATGTCTGAAATGAACCTCCCTCCCCCTCTCATCCTTTTATAAAGAATCGGAACCATTGGATCCAACAACCTAAAAAACAGTTGTATGTCATCACTGACGCACCCAAACGCTTGCGTTAGTGATGATGCACGTGAGTCATGGCCTGCAGTAATACACTGCAAGCCATGGTTGGCCTTGACCTGCAAGTTAGGCATCAGCAAGCTGACGCAAAACAATAATATTTTTTTATATTTTTTTATTTATTTTTAAATCAAAACAAATTTTATAACTTTAAATAGGCATAACTCCTTACCCCGAACTAGAAGTTGCATGACAAGCCCTTTGAAACAAGACCCCACAAATATATTTTCTTACAAAAATAAAGTAGGTCCCGCCTATGACACGCTTCTCGATGTCATAGCCTAATATCCCAGTGTCTGTTTGACACGTTCTTCAGCTCTATACGTTCATCTCGCCGAGCTCTATCAAATGTGTTAAGTCTCATTTGAATGAACCAAGCTCAAAATGGTTTAATTTTAAGAAAAGTCATTATTGGACCTTAAAACTAGTTAATGGGCCCAAACTTTCGAATTTCAAAACATTGAAACTCTAGGGCATTGCAAAACTATACACAACTCTATATTTGTGAAGCTTTTACTTCATTTTGTGGAAATAAATTGTTCAAAGAATCTGGTGTGGTTTTTATTTATTTTCTTCCTAACCATCAATATGTCAGCGATTGTGTTAGTGAAGGGATAAAGATAAACAGTACAAACACTGATGCATTGAGTCATGTTGGTGTTAACCAGTCACTGAGAGTGGGATCGATGCATCGGTATGGTGTAGGTAAGGTGGACCCTAACAACAAATCCACTATTGTAAGGTTTCAACCTATCAATAGCAGTTATTGGTCATTGATACCCTGACTAACTCATAAGCGAGGCTACCGATGGTACGCAAGTACATGTGATTTCAAGTATTATTTAGGTTATTTATAAGTAATTTAATAACATAATTTTTCTTACATTTAAATGCATGATTGGATGATGTTAAGCATGTACCATGTAAGAGTAAACCCTAATACATGTGTGGATCTTTATAATGGATAATCATCTATGACCTTTATATTTTGACACTCAAGGATATAGGATCCTAGTGTCTGGTTGGCTCCAACAATAAGTTATTGTTTAGCCACTACAACAAAAAGGATCATTTGCGACGCAATACAAAGCATCGCTATTGCGAGGCATATTAAAACGTCGCAAAATTTATAATTATTAGCTATGCTTTTTTAAAAAGAGTAACTAATAGTGCAACTAGTAGTGACGCTTTTTGAAAAACATCTTTAATACTAATACAATTTGTGACACCTTTAATAAAGTGTCTTTACAAATTTTAAAAAAATTATAAAGTGTCTCTAATATTATAAATACTAACAATATTTTTTATAGGCATCATTAATACTAACAATACTAGGGATGCTTTGCAAAAAACGTCGCTAATAGTTATAAATTTTTTAAAAATAAAAAATATAACTATTAAAGACACTTTTTAAAAATTGTTGCTAAGCTTTCAAATAAGCGTTACTACTAGTGATAAATTTAAAAAAAAATAAAAAATTTATAACTATTTACAACACTTTTATAAAAGCATAGTAAATAATATTATTATTAACGACACTTTTATCAAAACATCCTTAATAGTTGTACTATTAGCGATATTATTTAAAAATAATCGCTAATAGTTTTATTAACATATATATGGGTAATGGGCACTTATATGGATAATAGACATTTAAACTTGTATATTTTGTAGAGAATGACATAGTTATACTATTATTTTGATATAATCTTCAATGTTATCAAATATTTATAGTCTTTTAGGACTACAACTCCTTCGGTCCAAGTTTTTGGCCAATTTTTAATACAAGAAAGCACTCTTCATGCTTTGCGACAAAGTTCACCCATTTCCAAAGGTATGGTAACACTGTAGTAAAATTTGTTAGTTAAATCACCTAAGAATTTAGGGACTAAAATTATTTATATTGCAAGTTGACTAGGTACAGAGGCTTCACATAAGGGCAAAAGAGGATTTTGGTTGCAAAAGATTTGGTAGGAATACGAATAGATATAGAACTTGTCAACAATGTGATAAATTATGAGTACATGATAACTAAAGTATTTTTTTTGGTTGGAAGGGCATAGAAGATTTGAAATGAGCACATGAGAATTGAGAGATTTAGTATTCATAAAGCCTATGCACCAAATTATTTTAGGCTTATATGGGTTAGTCTTTATAAATGATAGGTTAGTGTTTACAGGTCTATGAGAAGTTTTAAATGTTTCTGCCACAATTAGTTTACCTAATGACTTATTGGATTGTACTTATTTTGATGTGCTTGGGGTTTCATATTGGCTGATTTTTTTTCCCAAACGGTTAGTTCATATGTTACATATGTACTTCATGCTGATGTAATATTAATATTTGTTGGTGGTTTGTTTCATATGAAATTTGAAGCTTTTGCTCATATGTTACTTTCTGTGAGTTAAAGCAGTCTTATTTATTCTATTCTTTCCTTAGGCAGTTTTTTTATTTTCATTATGAAGTTTACTTTATTAGTCTTAAGTTTTAATTATAAATCTCTACAACTATGTAAAGGGTGATTGCCCTCTTGGAAAATCAATAAGAAAGGTTATCTTCAGTCTCTCCCTGCTCCTCTCCCGTCTCTTCTCACTATCTCTCACCTTGCTAAAGACAATTGTCATAGAAGGTTACTCTTCCCTTGTTTTGACTGTGTACATTGAAGGGTTTACATCGTTCTAGCAGCCTTAAGCTTGTAAGGGTATAAGTTTTTAGGCTTAGTTTTATGTAAATTTTTTTCATCTACTGGATAAATTTGAGGAACAATTAATACAACCAGATTCAACTGGTAAACATGCATAATCTTTTATTTTGTTTTGTTTGCAAAGGTGTTTTGCAATTTTTGCACTACATGTAGAGAAAGAGTAGCCATGGTGAACTATGCCTTTATAGTAGTACATATGCTTGCTTCATACTACGTTTTTCAATTGACCTTGTTCTTTCTTTTAAAGAGTAAATATGCAAGAGTTCAATCAATTTTTATTTACTAAGTGTAAGCAACTAAAAATATTATAATGCCACTAGTTCTACCCTTGACGTTAGATTATGTGGAGTGCAAGGATCATTTGTATGCTTGCCCCTGAAATGAGTTATTATGGTGCAACAATCCCATAATAGTTTGTAGATTGGTTTGTAGCAGGTGCTTTTGAATTAGTTAAATAGGCCACAAACTAGCCATTTGCAAAAACTAAAAAACTTGTTTAGCACAGTTGAGACAAACATCTTAAAGTGCTCAAATACCCAAACCTAAAACATAAAGGAATCTAATTATTATGAAGTAATTCCCATACAATTACGTGAAAACACTTACTTATTAAGTAGGAAATACCTAGAGAACAAATACAACATAAATCAAAAAGCCCCAACCCTCATACTTTTTATACTCCTTCAACATGAATTTCGAATGACACGAGGAGCCTAAGACTATTAAGTAGTCATAAACAGCCTATGCCGAGTCATACATGTAGAGGCCAGTTAAGTCAACCAAAATGTCCACCAACTCATTTCTAACAAATTTGTTAGTCTATGAAAATAAGAGGCATGCAAAAATATTAAGGATGATCATCTTTGCATAGTCCTCCACTGAGTTAGTGTTGGTCTTCTTTGACAAGTTAGCCAACTTCCTCTCAATCTCTCCCTGCTCACCTTGTCTTAAAAGTACCTCTTATGAAAAGCACTATAATTCCCACTATAATGGCCGAAGCTAATTTGTTAGCCACCCATCCTTGGCCTTATTATTAAGGCCATATTCTGCATAGTGAAGTTCACAATGTGACCCTTTATTATAATGTTAGGGTTGGTCTATAGCTATTATCTTAAAATTAACTTTAAATAATGATACCTAACATCTTATGGCGATGGCGTCTAGAAGCCTGCCAAAAGGCGATGCCATAATTAGGCTTTGGATTTGTCGAGAGGTAAAGATAATTTGTACTAACTTCGAATATCCCTTTGGGCAAAAAGGACTATCAGAGATTCTCTTCTCGTCTTGGTCAGACCAGTAGAAGGTTCATGACCTCTTAATTAATTCATATTTATCTGCATCAACAAATATAAATCGGATAAAAAATAGAATAACATTAATAATGATAAATATTTGAGCAATAATGCTAAAGTATTACAACTTCAAGAAAAAGCTAATTAACAAAGTTGGTAAATTAAACTTTAAGAATAATGTTAAAACATTTAGGCAATAATGCCAACCGTTTTAATATTATTGTTAAAGTCTCACTACTTTAAAATTATAATTGCTGATATAGTAGATTTAAGTAAGTAATTATTTTAGTTTATCTTATGATTCTTTTATAATGAAACATATTAGCATTATTACTAAAATGTTTTAACAAGTAATAAAGTAATTTTCTCTACCTCTTGATAATTTTATAACTATAACCTAAAAAAATTCAAGTAATAATTTTAGCTTAAGATTACTTATAATAAATAATTTACAAATAAAAATTATAAATTATTTTATTAAAAAATAATTAATAAAAGTTGGTAAATAATTCTATCACAACGATTTAGTATTATTTATTGTTAACGTTTTACAACTTTAAATTTATAAGTGTAACTTCATAAAATTTAAGTAAGTAATTACTTCATCTTAAGATTCTTTTATAATAAATAGATAATTAACAAGGTTGGTGAATCAAAATTTTAAAATAATGTTAGAACCTTTTAGTAATAATGATAAAACCTTTTAGCATTATTGTTGATATCTTACAACTTTAACTTTATGAGTGCAACTTAAATAAGTAATTATTTAAGCTTAAAATTATTTTATAATGATACGGATAATTATTATTGATAAAACATTTTAACATTATTAATAAAGTCTAACAATTTAAATTATGAATGCATTTAATATAACTTTAATTACATTATCATTTCAACTTATGATTATTTTAAAATGATATAATAAATTAGTGGCAAATCAAACATCTAGAGTAAAGCTAAAATATCTTACAACAACATTTACAAGTCCAGCTTAAATAATTTTAAATGTTTAGGATTCTTATAAAATTAAGCACAATTAGGTAACATTTGGGATTAAAAAAGCTTATTTTTTTCTTTCCCATATTTTTATAGAATTTGGAGGACTGCAACAATTGTTGTTGAAGATACAAAACTGTTCAAGGACAAGAAAAAACTTAAACAATGCATAAATTTAAGAATTGAACAAACAACAACCATAAAAAAGATGAGACGTATTAAAAAATTTCTTTACACACTTAAAAAATAAATAATATATCACTTAATTATGATAATGCTCTCAACATAAGGCAATCTCAGGGAAGTCATTGCAATTTTGAAATAATATAATTTTTTATTCCAAAATAAGAGAAAAACCTAAGTGCACATCATTCACAGAGTAAGGACACGAAAAACAGTAGTATATAAATCTTCCAACACCATGCATACAATAATACAAAAAGCACAACATTAGGTCCATATATGAGCTCATGTCAAGCCCTAATTTATGAACACCAAATCCAAAAAAAAAGAAGAAAATATCTTAAATAATGATAGATCTATCCTCACAAATTGTTAAAACAACAAAAAAGATAAAATAACTTGGTCTCTAGCATGGTTCAAGAAGAAAGTAAAATATATAATCCCTTCTTAAGCCGAAAATTAAGAGAGAAGGAAATGACTCACTTTGTGGCTTCACATTATTAAATGCACAAATATATCATTTTCATGCCACAAAACTTAGGCTATCAACAAATTCACAAATAGAAATTAACATGGCAATACACATCCCTCTCCGAGTGTAAACATCATCATCCTTTGCCTAAGATGTTCTGGGAAATATGAATGGAAAACTCAATCCATCTATTTCAACATCTTCTACGTTAAATAGCTCAAAAACCTAAATACGAATCATACTTTTACCTCAAAATAAACCAAAATTGGAAAATGTATATAAGACAGAAAAATCAATCCACAAAAAAGAAAAGAGACAAATATATAAATCCCAAAACTTGGTTAAAAATCAAATCTACAATCTAAAGACTGCATGAAGAGACTTTGGGAACGACTTAAGGGACCTCTAAAGAAAGGGTAGCAAAGGCGGTAAGAGGGGGCTCATGAAGTGGATCATTAATTGATACAAAGATCACCGGTGCTATACAATATGCATTTCACCTATTGATAATAATCCAATGGTTTTCTACACAAATCACCCAAAAAAATCATATCTTTTGGGAAAATCAATCAAAATTTATCAGCTTCAACATGTAAGTAGCAAAAAAATAATCAACCTTCACTATACACATGAATATTTGGGAATATAAGTTTGAGAGTTATACCTAGGGATGGAGGGTTGTGATCAACGAGAGTGGAGAGAGCTAGAGTCGAATAGAGATGCAAGGGAGAGTGGGAGGAGATTGAGGGGATGTGGTACATTGAGGGAGGCCAAAGGTGGGAGATTGAGGGGAGGTGGGAGAGTGAGGGGAGCTACTTGAAGAAGGTGGGGCAGTCCGAAAGTGGGAGAGAGGGGCGAGGTGAGGGAGGCCAGGGGCGGGGGTGGGAGGGAGGTGGGAGATAGGGGAGAAAAGAGAAGTGGTTGAGTGATTGAGAGCCATTTTGATGGTATCTAGCGACTCTCAATCACTCACCCGGATATGAGGAAGGCCAGGGTACTTTTTTCCGTCATATATGTAATATATATATATATATATATATATATATATATATATATATATATATATATATATATATATATATATATATATATATATATATCACGTAGACGTATATGAGCTTGGGCTCATATAAACTTTTTTTGTATATATGGGCCGTAGGATACTCATTGGCATTTAAACCCATGAGTATTATGGGCCATTAGATGTAAATCCGACGGCCTATAGAGCCCGGGCTCACGTAGGTGTATGTGAGCCCAGGCTCATATAAATGGGACTCTATGAATATTATTATTTTTAAATATTAACAGCTTTTTTACCTAATTTACTCTAAAGCTCATTGTCAATAAGAAAGTATGAAAAAAATTTACTATTTAAAAACATAAATTATTTGTTGGATAGTGATATTCTCACAACAAAAATACCTACAAAACTCACACAAGAGTTTTGATTGAACTTTACAAGTAGGCAATTCACGTGGGCTTACTTATCTAGATTAATCAAAACTCATGTGTAAGTTATTAATGTGTGTTTGTTATGTGAAAATATCATTTTTCTTATTTGTGTGAGGTGCAATTTAGAGGGAAGTGTTTTTTATGCTTTACTCACTAAAAGACATATGTAAGGAACACCTGGGATTTATTTATTTTTAAGATCAATAATGTATATATTAACATCAGTGATACTAATATTAATGTGTACACTGTTGATCTCATAGATAAATAGCCCCTAGGCATTTTTTTGCTAGGGTCATGGTGATTGAGGAACATTAAAAACTCTCGGAGACATAGATTAACATAAGAGAAGGGATAACAAAATAGAAGGGATAGCTGGAGCTACAAACATTTTTTTAGTTTAAAAGATTATTAGGGTGCAATGGGGAGCTGGAACTGAACTTAAACGAGCTTTCAAAAGTTTAGCCCTACTCGGCCCTAAGAGGGCTCAGCCAGAATGTAAGCTTTTATTTTTAATTTTATATTAATTTTGAGTAAATTGTAATAAAAAGTTTATGACTTTTTAAGTAGAGTCCCACTAGTTGACCATATAGAACATCAAATCATAAGCATTTGGCCTTTGAGTGGGATCCTTTACAACTAAATATGATAACTTTTAAAGCTAGACTTAAACTTCTTTAAAATATACAATCTTCACCTTTTTTATTGCTCATAAGAACTTAAAAATAATTATTTTTATACTTAGGGACATGCCTCTACCTTTCCCCCTAACTAAGACCCAACTTTATTCAAAGTGGACCGAAAAATTTAAGCTCAAACCCGTATTGTTACGGGTCAAGTAGGGCCAGGTTAGCCTTTAAAAGTTTCACCCTTAATTGTTATTACATTTTAGCCTATTTAGGGTTATTGATGTTGTGCATAATGGCCCAGTCTCTTAGATGACTCCCAGACTCTACTTTATTACTTTTACTTCTTGGCTTGAAACTATTTCTTATTGTAATAGTTTAGCATTCGCTTTGATATTCTGATGTAAGACATTAGTTCAGTTAGTGGTCCAGGCTAGCCAAATCACTAAATGGTGTGTCTGCCTAGGGAACCCAATCGGCCTGGTGTGAGTTGGGCGCGACTTCCTAGGGGACTAGTCATCCCTAAATGGTGTGTCTGCCTAGGGAACCCAACCGGCCTGGTGTGGTTGGGCGCGACTTCCTAGGGGACTGGTTGTCCCTTATATGGGGTGATCTGTTCTTCTATTTGGGGTTATGCTATTGAACTATTCAAAACTTCTTCCCTTTCTTCCTTGCTTCTCCCCTTTCAATGCGTGAAACTCCTTGATATTGATTGTGCCCACGTCGGGCACATCAATTGAATGCATACACTTAATATTTTATTGACCCCTAATAAATTTTTGTGTGTAAATAAATGAAAGGGGTGTTGGTGAGATGGGCAGGACCATGCCTCACGAAGTAGAGGTCCACAGTATGTTATGTGGTTTGCATGTGTGCCAGAGGGATTAGGTCATTTGGAGTGGGAGATGGAAGAGGTTAGTTGCTCTATCTCTTCTAGACGTATCTTAAGGACTCAGATACTACTCTCTAACAACAACAAAAAAAAATTTATACATGAAGTTATTTTTAATTCTAGAGATTAAGGGGGTATTTGGCAACCAATTCATTGTCAGATTTAGAAGAAAAAAATTATAAATCTTGTTTAGATATAGAAGATTAGTCATCCATCAAATCTTTAGCTTTTTGACAAATCCATGGGCTGAGAACCATGGTTTTGGCCATCAAATCTTGCTTTTCCCCCTAAAAATCCTCACAAGTTGCTTTGAAATCTGTAGTTATGTTAAAAAGTCTTCAATCAAATTTACAAAAAAATATACTAACGGAAGAGATTTTCCTAATAAAATTGTCATCATTGCTTTTTAGGGATTTTTAGGTGTGCTTCCCACAGAACAACTTAAGCTAAAACATGAATAAAATCTATATAAAATAGTTATTAAACCCCCCACCAGCTATAGTGTTATAAAAGATATTCCTACTTCCTTTGTAATTTTTTTCAGGTAAGAGCTTAATGTGCACATACATAAACATAAACAAAACATTAAGCCATAGACCATCAAACCCGCATACACATGAACATTGATCCATGAAGTATAATACTATAAACATTATATCGAGATAATCAAATTGCACCCAAGACTCAGCTTGTAATCATAAATTTCCATTACATTTTTATTAATTGTGGCTTTTAACATTTTTAATGCTTGTGAAATCTTCCTTTGTACTCCCACTATCCTATGGTGAAATCTTGGTCGCAGACTTCAACTTACATCGTGTGGGGTCTTGAGAATTAAGTTTCCTCTACATGACATCTTAATTAGACCCTCAACATTTATAAATACAAACTTGAGTAAAAAAACTTGTTTACTCCACCCTCGTGGATAAGCCATTATCCTATTCTTACACAAGGTTGAAAGAGAAGCATTTTGATGTATTTTTTACATATAAGAAATATAATGGAACAACTATAATTTTTTTAGTTTACTAGTCGAATAAAAGAGGTTTACAATTTGACAATATATATGCAAGTTTATTACATGCACAAACAATTTATAGAACAAGGTGGATTATGTGAGATGTAAATTTTCTCTATGTCATTCAATTGTAGATTGTCATACTATGTCCACATAAATTGTGAAAGCCAACAACCATGGTACATCTAAAATCCTTCACTTTGTGTTTTTTAACAAGAGTTTTTTATGAAATTATTTTGTGTCACTTTTTTTCTTGCTACAACATAACCAGATAATTCACTTAAAAAATCATATAACACAATATGTTGTATTCAATACTTCAACTTGTAAATATAAATGAGTATTTATATGTAAGAAAAAAAGAGGATTCAACAATATTTAATATTAATTTTTCATAAGGTCATACATATTATTGATACAGAAAACATTATTTATTTAAACAATATTTTAAAAGGATGTAAGAGAATGCATAATAAAAAATGCCAACTTTGAAAAAATAGAGATAGGTAATCAACTAATGCAACATTGTTTTTTCTTAAGCAGCAACTTTAGCACTTATTGAAAGTAACTAAAAAAAAACTTACACATGTTCGAAAGTCCAAAGACCTCCACAGAGTAAATAGATTTAAGTAAAGGATAGAGATCAATGAATGTACACAATAACTAGTTAATAATGTAGGAAAAATTAGCAATACTAACATACATTCGAAGAAACACACAAAAAGCTCTACACACACCCATAAAAGTTGAATTAGATGCTTGGAATTCAAATGAAGCAATGTTAATTATAATGACCAATATGAATGTAAGCAAATGTGAAAACTTATGTGACACTCTGATATTTTCTCACCTATAATAATTGAGACCACCCCAATAAAAAATATGTTAATAAATTATGATTGTAACAAAGATACAAGAACATATTTAAATGAAAATAGCACCGAAAAACCCAAACACTAGAGCCATATCTAGTGTTAAACATTGAAATCCAAAATTATTTTAAAGCCCAAACCCCATAAGTTAGCATAAAACTCAATATCAATAAAATTTTTTTCATCTAGCCATTATGTCATAGATAGACTTTCTCAATGTCATATCATTACCAACATAGAAGTTGCTACCTTGACATGTGAAGTAAATGATACAAGACAAAAAAATTGTTAGGCAAGCAAAGTCATATCACCCAACAAAAAAGATGAGATAAAATAACAAAGAAAGACATGGTGATACGGGTATGGTGAAGTCAACATAAATGACCATTGATAGTCGAGTGACATCGATGATAGTAAAAAGATGACACAAAGGATAAATGAAAATAGTGTTTGATACAGCTGGCAGGCCCCTATCACACACTACTAACATAAATGGAGGCAGGAGCTGAGTCGTCTAAGCAGGGTGACTCAACCCTAGTTGTGAAATGCATAAAAATACCATGCTTCCATGATGTTGAAGTATGTAGCATGATAACCTCCCATCTTCTTCCTCCATTTCTCTCTCTCTAGTCTCTCATTGTGCTATAGATGCATAGATCGAAAGTTTTTAGGGATTTTCACATTTGAGGTTAAATCGCCGTATAAGATTCAATAATTTTTGCTTTCTAAATATCTTATTTGTGGTTGATTTGTAGAAATTTAAGGAGTTTGACCCTTTACCCTTACTAGTTAGATAACTATCTAAATAAGTTGAATATAAGGTTGAGATTAGTATGATTATAAACTATATAGAAAGAGCTTCAAAATGTCATCAAGAATACACAAATCTGAGTTTGGTGAGTGAAATATGACCGTCAAAATTGTACTAGATGCACAATACCCGCTAACTCGTTTTAGACCTAAAACTGGGCATTTTACTTAGCCTTTTGGATTCATTTAAATTAAGTTATGATAATTGTAGTTAAAAGACCAATTAGGGTGGCCCAAGGTTGGTTTACTATTCTAAACCCAAGGGAGATTAGGAGCCCCTAACACCCTCTATAAATATATCATAAAAGCCTTGATTAGAGAGTTTTAGAACTTTTTAGATTTGACTAAGAATTTGTAGTGCCCTAGCCTCCCTCAAGGTGAGTAATTTGATTATTTTTCCCTTGATCATTTGATACTTAATGGGGAATTAAAGGTTCTTCATGCTTAATTATAACTCTCATGTCTTCTTCTATCAAAGCCCCCAAAATTTTCTTCTTTCATGAACCCTAGACCTTTGTTTTGATGAAAAACCTTATACTTCATGCTTAAGATGGTATGTGTTTGTGTATGATTGTTATCTGGTGCAACTTTGATGTGTTTGCATGTTTTTATGTTTCATATTTGAGTTGCATAAAAGCATCTATGTATGGACTTGCAAAGTTCACTGTTTAAAACTTCACTAGTGAGTATTTTTTACTAAATATGAAAATACTCATTTTTTTTAGCCCAATGTTCCAGAGTTTTTTACAAATTTGTGATGGAGAGATGGATTGATTTTTATTGACTCAGGTATATCCTTAACTCACTGTGAATATTATTTTTATCATGATCTGATGTATTGGGTGAGATGAAAATTAAGGTGTTTATATTTTATGGACTTGTAATTTTGATCAGACTATGAATTTTTTATGGGACTTGTACATAGTGATGTATGGAATTGACTTATTTTTAAGCTTATGATCATGACATATTATTTGTTACATTTGTTTTCGAGTAGCGATTGAGAATGTTTAGCTTTGTCGTATGATGTTTAATTGAAAAAAAACTATACAAAAAAAAATGATGTATGATGTTTTAAATTATATAAATTGTTTTCACGAGTTTTATATTTCATCGTTTTTTCATATTTACAGTCTTTATATTGCAAAAAAAATTATGTGAATTTTTAATAAAATGTGTTGAAAATTCTTGGGCATTACAATATTGCCTCATAGAACCTCGTTGCAATGTGCACAAACTGCTACTCATTCTCCTTCACCAACTCACATGCAGCCTGAGGTGTAACACCTGAGATTTTTCCTCATAGTTTCTTCAAAATTAACAAAAAAAATTTCAATATGTTAAGCTATAAATTGGGAAAAATGACAAATATGAAACCTGTAAAAACAGTTTTATAATTTAAAATATCACACATTAGTTTTTTCCATCCAAATAGTCTTAACTTCTATAATCAATCAGAAGATGGTAAACTTTCTCTCAATAGTGCAAATAGTGAGAAATATATTGCTCCTAAACAATGATCACTTCTATATTTTTAAGGGCAAAAAAAAAGGCAATGTATTACCAAAATTTCTCCATGATCACCTTCCATATCCTTAGGGACAAAAAAACACAATGTGTCACCAAAAATTTTCTATGATCACCTTCCACTATCTTTATTTAGTTTGTAATTATATATAGGATTTGTGTAAATAAAAGAAACATCAACAAACTCAACATTCTCATCATATTTAGTGAATAATCTTTTACTATTCTAGCCATTGTAAAGACAATTTACCACTATGCATTCTACCACATTTAAAACACTTTGGACTAGCACTTATAGAGGCTTTAATGGTATTATGAGTGCTTTGAGATACAACATTAGAAGGGGCTTGCACACTACCAAAATTGGTGGCAGTCAGCAGAGCTAGAGAAGTGTCACCAATTGTCCCAAAGCAGTAGCTAATGGGGCTTTGTTGTTTCTCCAAGTAGAGCTCTGTAGAATGCGTTTCTTCCAAGAAAAAAGAATAAAACAAATTCAAGGACTCCTTGAGCATCTTTAGTTACTACAATTAATGCACATTACTGTATATCTTCAAATAAGTAAGATATACAAAAAACAGCTTTTGGGTTGTTGGATAGTGACAATGGGATATGAGAATGTACAAACCTGTGGTCATTAGAGCAGACCTGATGGCCGCAGGAGACCATGACGGATGGAAGGATTTCACATAAGCTGCCGCTCCTGTTGCATGTGGGCAAGCCATTGAGGTCCCTGTATAGATGTTGTACTCTACGGATGGAGAGGCTTCTGGCGACCAACCGGCCAAGATTTCCACACCTGGGGCTGCCACATCTGGCTGCACAAGTAAATAATATACATGGGTAGTTGTGTTTCAGGCAAAAGCAATAAGCACATCTTCTTCCCACGCTCTTAGTCTAAATGGATTGTCCCTTCCATCTTCAAAGTTCTCAGGCTGAGCCTCCTAGACATCACGCTAGTCAATTTATTGATCATATACTCCTAATTAGAAGGAGATCATTCTACTTGCAACTCTTCTTTGTTCATTTGAAACTCTGTATACTCCGCTTTGTGCTAGGCGTTTACCCCCAAGCCTACCCGTCAAAAAAGGTCATTTGTATTTGTAGGGCTGATCCAAATTGAATGAATATTTAGCGACTTCTAATTCAAGGGAAGAGCTTCATACGTCCTCTACATGAGTTTTTTATTACCTTGAGAATGCCAGGTGAGATCATGTTTGGTCCTCTTGAAGAGTATGACAGCACGGTTGGAGCATTGGAATCAAAAACGCCTTCGCTTCTGTGTATATTAGCTACTGGAACCCTGCAAAAATAACACAAAAATCAGTCAAGAGGGTCATAGAATGAGCGAAACCATTCGAAGTCTTAGATTCTCCTCACTGCACCTTGTCTGTTTAATGTATTCCATCACATTGAGACTATTATTGGTGCTAATAAGAGTAGTCGGAATGGCAAATGAGTCTGCATAATCACCAACATCATATTGGACCCTTACTTGCCCATAAGCATGATTAACTCGAGGACCATCCCCTTCATATCCCTCATTACAAAGCACAATTTTGCCTGCCACCTCTGGACCCAAAGACTTACACCTGGAACATGGACAAGCGAAATTCAGTTAAAATCTCTATTTTCAAGGAGAAATTGTACGTTCATTATGTATAAGCAATAACATGATAAGTAATGCACCCGTTGGCCCCTGTCGCAGCTACAAGCGGTCGAAACTGCTTCTCTGTATCAAACGCATTGATAGCATTTCCCTATTGTGTACATGAAGATCATTGAATTCCATGTGTTCATGTTGATGATAATACAGAGATATTGAGGCAAAGAACCAAAAAGAAGGTACCTCCATGATTTGCTTATCACCTAGCACCAGCTTGCTAACAATCTTTCGATCAATAGTGCTGGCGGCGATACTCATCAGCCATGGTGCAACATTCGAAACTGTTTTCGCATCCGGGCCAGCGTTTCCAGCAGCAGCGGACGTGAGGATCCCATGCATGCTGGCATGAAACGAACCGATGGCGAGGGGATCTTCTAGATAAGCCAACGGCGATGAATGCCCAATTGAGGCCGATATTATGTCGACTCCATCGGCAATGGCGTCGTCCATTGCAGCCAGTATGTCAGCAGCGCTGCAACCCTCGCCGACGGCGCCCCTTGGCCAACAGACTTTGTAAACGGCCAGCCTCGCCGATGGGACGGCCCCTCTGGCCGTTCCTTCGGCTATATGATTGAGGCTTGCATTATTCACTGAAACCCCGGCCACAATAGAAGCTGTGTGTGTCCCATGTCCCTCCGTGTCAAGAACAGGCGAATCCAAATTGTTGACTCTATCAGAGGAGTACCAGCGGGCTCCAATGATCTTACTGCAATTTCAGAAAAACGTGTGTATGAAAGAGAGAGTGAGGAGTCAGAAAGAAGGATGAAGAAAGTACTTGTTGCAAGGAAAATCTTTGCAGGAGCCCTTCCACTTCTTAGGGGGAGGCCCAAGTCCTTTGTCACTGAAGCTTTCAGATTCCGGCCAGATACCGCTATCAATCATTCCCACAATGATATCGCTCTCGAGGTTGAGCTGCCGTAAAACGGTGAGATTGAAGCCCAAGAAATCCCAGGACCTAGTTGTTTGTGGCCAGAATATCTTGTTGGGGAACACCGATACCACGCCATCCTTCTCTGTAATTTCAAGTTTTCAATGGGTAACGCCCTGAATTGAGTGTAGTACTGCAAGAGCAAATATGGGGAAAAAACTACTAATATGGGGGCCATGAAGTGATTTTCATAGTACCAGAAAGCTTTTGGCTCTCCATTTCTGTGAGTTTGGCAGCAAATCCATTGAAGCTCCTTCCATAGCTGCGGATCAGAGTCTCACTAGAGGTGCTGCATGTTAGCGTTGTCTTAGGCTTGATATGTACTACTCCTGTTCCTGTATATACATGGGATGGCCTCCCAAAGGGACTATGTCCTACTTAACCGGTGTGGACGGTGTAGGTTCCTAACTGCTAATTAGAATGCGTTTATATGCAACCTAATAATTTAAGCGTTTATATGATCTTATGAGCTGCATGAACAATTAACCTAGGCTATTTCTGTTTTGAGGAGAAGATTTGTGTGCAGATTGCTATAGGCTTGTTACTTTCTATTATGATTTTGCAATAACCTGTGGAATATGCGTTTACTAAAAAATTAATGAATATTCTGTTTTACTCATTAATTCATCAAGGGGTTTATAAGGTTATTAGAATATGAACATAATATTGGGGTGCATATAAACAAATTTAGAGGATTATGGTGTTATTAAGGTACGAAGGGAATTATTGGGTGCCTATTAGAATTAAATAAAAATAATAAATAATGTCTAATTAATGACAAGATTACCATTAAATCCTCATTTAGAACATAGTTAAGTGGAAAAAGTTAAATAAGCTAGCGTTGCAGGTGCGTTGGCACATCTCACGCCACCAGATGGAGATCAGACAGCATGCATGCGTTGATCACGGAGCAAGGCGGGCAGATCAAACCCACCTAACCTACCCTATGTATATTACCAGCTGCACAATTGATAAACATGGTGCATATAATTATAATCCTAGACTCGAACTACTTAAATAGACTAACTAGAAAACAAATTAATTTGGCCACTGGGGTTCCGGATCCAACCTCTGTAGCTAATAGCATGTGGATCACAACTGGTTACCTATTCTCAAGCACGTTGCTTAGAAGATCAAAATGAGCAGATGCCACCGATTTCTCATTCTTAGGGAGCGACCCCATATATACGATGTAAACCTGTACATAATTGCTGTCACTTCCATATCTAAAGAAAGAAAAGAAAAAAAAATCACAGAAAAAAAATGCTTAAAGCTAGAGTCAGAATAACAAATACATAATGAAAGTGGGTGAACCCTCCAATATTTTTACTGATAAAAAATAAAAAGTATATCTATCTTAAATACTAAAACTGTATAAGATCGAGAAGAGGATTGCCTTCCTCTCTTCATCGGCTGAGCAGAGGTTAGTTATTAGAAAAGACTGACTGAAAAGAAAAAGAAGAAACAGACTGTGAAGAACATTCGTCATTGCCATGAGGCTAGTACTGAAGCATATCTCATTGTCAAACTCTGCCATTTATATTGCAAAAAGAGATCCTCGTGTGGCTTGCTTTGATTGCAATTTACGATTCAACTTGGGAATCCTGGTATATCCGGAATTAAAATACATGCATGACTAGATTTGGTACCCAGTGAAGATTGTGGCTTCCTTACTAGTAGTTACCATGAATAACTCATGGTCGGTGAGTGAGTAGCTAGGTAATTGGGGATTATCCAAGGAGAATGTGGATATTGATAGGAAGCACTTAGCTAGATAAATCCGGTTAAAATATGTAGAATTTTTCTTTCTCACGAATTGCAAAATAAACTGACAAAATAAAGGGAAAAAATAGAGAAAAAAACTTTCTTCTTCTTTAGTCATATTTTAGATAAAATTACATACTAATGACTATAAATAAAGAAGTCCAATTTATATCTAAATCACAACTAACCAACTAAAATTAGAGAAAATATACTAGAAAAAAATTAAATAAATAGTAGCACATAGAATTAAGTCTCCTACTAAAGAAAAAGACTAGAAAAAGAAATTAGGAACAAAAGACTAAATCCAAAATGAAATATTGTTTTATCCTAGGATTGCGCGATCTATTGCTCATAACGGTCGATGATCATTCATATTTCTGGATGAATGATATTATAGTTTGATCAATCTCTTGAAACATATGATAGATAACTAAGGTTACGGGACAACATCGAATTGATTGTGTCTAGAACCCCAATCAGTCATTTGAGGTATTAGACTCTGCGATGCATACTAGAGAATAGGCAATTGATTGCTCTATGGGCCCGATCAATCAATGGATGTTCTATTCCAAAATGTTTATTTTTTATCCTATTTCTTCATAAACATCAAAGCATTTGATTTACATCCTCCTCCCATTGTTTGAAAGAATTCAATCTTGAATTGAAAAAATCATTATATAAAGAATCACCCAAATAAGGAATAAGGTGTTTGACATTAAACACATCCAACATATGTAAATGACCAGGAAACTTAAGACAATGAGTATTAGAATTGATTTTCTAAATGAACCCCAAATGAACAATCTTCCTCACATATAATTTGTTGTATTCCCTTGTTAGAAATATATCTTTGGTCAAACCAACCCAAACAAAGTTAACAATAACAAATTCCACATGTCATCTCTTGAGATCACTTACAACTTTATATTTAGCATTGGATCACACCTACAATTTTTTTTAGAGTATCAAAATGAATATCTTGTGTAATGTCCCCGATTTTTCTATGATTTTTTGTAATTTTTTTATTATTTTTGGCTACAAAATATGATATTTTGGCATATTTATATTTGTGTATTTGACCTTAATATTATACTCTAGAGTCAAATGTGGGTCTTAGTCACAGACCGCGGGCCTCGTTGCTCGCTTTTGGCTCAAATTGTGGAGGTATAACACATAAATAGGAGTTTAACGCGTATTGGGGGCATAAAAGGAAAACAAGATATATAAATCTAAAATCCGTCGATCGAATTCCATAAGGTTTTTGACGTCCAAAAAATTTTCATGTCTAGTAACTTTGAGTTTCCTATCGCTCCGTTATACTTCCTCCGTCGTCGAATTCCACTAGTTCTTATCAAGATTCACTTCGCCTTACTGCCATGAGTCTATTGGTACTAGCTAGCACTGCCGCCATGGCCTCCTTTCTCCTCCATGAGGAACTGCTATTTTCCTTGACTTTTCTCACCTTGTAAATTCATTTTTTGGCTATAGAAGGCCGATTTTGCTACAGTTTGTTGTCATTCTCAACTAGACTTATCTTCGTTTGACCGCTAGGAACCCATAGGCACTAGCCAGGGCTACCGCTATGCTTTTCTTCCTCCTCTGCAAGCTACCACCTTTTCTTTAATTTTGTTTCTTTTTTATTATTCCTCTATTTTTCTGCCCAGTTAGATGCTTTGGGTGCCATTTAGCCATAGTGGGCTCTGTCCTAGCTCGGTGACAGCGAGAATCATCCCCACTTGGCCCGATTACACCTCTGCCCTGAATGGGCCGCTTGCCTTTGCCCTATACCATGTGAGATGTACAACTACCCACACCAAATGTGTTGGTTGTGGGTAGTGATCAGCAATGTCGATGCTTCAATCGGCCACCACATCTTGGCCTTAGCCCAGCCGCCCTTTTGTGGGCCTTGGCTCTCCATTATCAGACCCATCTCTCACTAGAGTAGCCCTTTTTGGCCACATGTTCATGTGGTCACGCGTGTGTTTCAGGGTTTAGGTGTCATTTTTGCGCCACTTGGCCATTGGATGGCTCTGCCACCGAATGGATTTCACGCCAAAGCCCTCCTCCACCTCTCTTATGTCCTTGAGCGTTGACCCATGCTCTCCACCCTTATGTGGGCCCTTGTAAATGCGAAATCAGTGTCATAGGGTGTTGTCCACGGCTGATTTCGATGTCTTGCGGCTAACCGAGTACTTTTCAGCCTCTAGCCGATCTTTAGTTAGTTCATCTCGACTCATGGTCGCACTTGCCATTTTTATTAACATGACCTTTCACTCAGCCACCCTAGTGTGTTGGCGTAGATCACATATTTTGCCACGTTTATTCACTACAACAAAAAGGACTATTAGCGACACATTTATGCGTCGCTAATAGTTCCATAAGCATCACTAATGACTATTAGCGATGCATAATAAATGTCACTATAAGCATCGCAAAAAGTGTCGTTGCTATTACCAATTCGCAACATACAACAAAACATATCGTTAATAAGGCATATTAGCGATGTATAGCTATGCATCGCTAATAATAACTTATTGGCAATGTATATTTTATAGCATCTTCCCATAAACATCAGAAAAATCAATTGGGAGCAAAAACAATAGAATAAGCATAAAAATTAAAAAGGGGAAAACCGTTGTGTAGCCCATTGATCGGCCTGGTAGGCCGTTTGAACGACCCCATCAATCGGCCAGTTGACCAAATCGATCGCCAATAGGCAGTTCAAGCCTTCATCTTCATTTCAAAATTGAAAACCAAAACACCATTAAAGAAGCTAAAAACCTTCATCTCAAGCCTCATACACCATGATAATTCAATCAAACATTCCAAAAATCTAATTCAACTCATTCTACAGTAAAACTCTAAGAAATCAAGGCAAAAGATTAACATTTTATAAATCTACTATTAAAGCCTTAATCAAGAAACCCTTTCAAGCAAAACACATAAAAATTAAAAAATTTCACCTTAGTAAGGTTGAGATTGAAAATCCATTACCTCTCAACTTGATTTGAGTCTAATTAATCCTTTAATCACCTCCAAAACCTTCCAAAAGTATGATTTTTATGTTAATACTCATCTAAACTCGATTTAACCTTGAAAATCATACAGTAAACCCAAGATCTAGAGTTTAGGAGACATAAAAACGAATTTTTAAAAATTAGGGTTTAAAGCAGAAGAGTAAAATGGTAATTAAATAGTTTGAAATCAGATTGAATCAATGGAGGAACATAGATTAAGAGAAGATTATGAAAAACCCTAATGATTAAGCAAGGATTTGGGAAAACATACCTCTAGTCACTTCCTCATTGGGCCTAATTGGGGATTGGGCTCTAGACACCCTTACACAGCCCATTTCCAATTGGAAAAGGCTCGTCTCCTTTCCATTTATAAGAAAGAAAGGAGTAGAAATAACTAACCCTTAAGGTGTAAATCAAATTTCTAACTAAAAGTAGGTATTTTGGCCATTTAAGTTCTAATTAAGACCAAAAAAATTATAAAAAAATATTAATAACTTGTTTTACTGTTTGGGATATTTTGGACTAAAAACCCCAAATTCGATGAAATTTAAAAAAAATTTCAAAAATTCTCAAATATTCATAATTGACTTAAATTCACTTAAAACTCATAAATATGAATTTTGGTTTTAATTCAAACATTTAGAAACCCCATTTATTTTTAAAAATTACCGAATTTAATTAGAAAATGCTTAAACCACACGATAACTATTAAATAATAAATAAAATTAAATGTAAACCGATTTAAGACTAGAGTCCTTACAAATACTATTGTGACACTTTTAAAAAAGTATCAATAATAGTTATAAATTTTAAAAAATAAAAACATTTAGAACTATTTACGACGCTAGCTTTTATCAAAGTGTCCCTATTAGTCGTTGTCAAGCCCAAGCACCCGCCCGAGCCAAGCTGAACCCAGTCCAAGGGCCGGTCAAGTGCACAGGGGCAACTAGAATTGATTTTAACGCCTTTGAGGAGTTTTAACCCCTCAAACAGGCCATTAACCTACACGAAGTTGTGCACCTTAATGTGCTCTAAGCAAGAGAGATAAGGAAAGTAAAGAGGATAAAAAACCTGTAACAAATCCTCACATAACCCACAAACATGATATCTCGAGCCAACACATGGCTCAAATCAGAAAAGCTTAGGTCTATCAACAAAAGATAAACACGAGTCCGATGCATAATCATCCACACAAGATGCTCTAGCATCATCAAAATGTAAATAAAAAAACAACATAACACCTGGAAGCATCCGTGTCTAATCCCACGCATATCCCGGTCGTCACTCATATAGGGAATCCTGGTCCACTGCACATCTCACCGTGCAACCCCAAAACATATCACAGAAAGTGGGGCGAGTACAAAACTCAATAAGGATTGAAAATGATAGCATTAATTAAAAAACTACCATGACATGACAACATAGCAATTCAGATCCATAATTCACATAATAATCTTATTTTTTATCATTTCTCTTACTTTACCCCTACTTACTTATAAGTAAATGATCGTTCATACAAATATCACATATATCATAATCAGGGCATAAATAAACATATTATGACCTGACATCCATCTTGCATAAATAGTGATTCACACCCAATCACATTATGCATAATATCGCATATAACTTGCATGAGAAATGTCTCTACCACACATTATGATTATACATAATATCACATATAACCTACATGAGAAGTATTTCTACTACACATTCTGTTCATGCATAAATATTACATAAACTTGCATGAGAAGTATCTCTAACACACATATCGGATCATGCATCCATATCACATAAAACTGCATGAGTAGTGTCACGATCATACATTCATATCATATAAACTTTCATGAGTAGTGTCTCAAACACACATTTCAGATCAAGCATATACAATTCTTATTCATTTCATAGCTCATTCACCATGCACGACAAGTGTCTCAATCACACTATATCAAAATCATACATAATAAATTATATTCACATGTGTCACATTATCCCTACACATATTGTGCAATCTTGGGTATAATATAATCTAATACGCATGCTCTTTAACATCTAATCATAGCTCCAAATAGAAACTATGAGTGAAAATCATCGAAAACTATCATTCAATCAAGTAAAATCTCACACTCAATTCATATAAGTATATTCAAACTATATTTGAAGCCAGACATAACACCATTATTCACCCATAATTTAATAATAATATAAAAAGACATGTCAGTCCATTCTCATATAATAATTTTGCTAGAAACAAACTTAAAACATAAGGAATCATTCCCATAATGGCAGTTTTGGTTCATCTTTTTCATTTTGAAAACCAACCAAACTTTCATCAATCCATCATAATACATCAAATCTAAGCCCTAAACTCCATCAAAATCAAATCAAAGCTTCCAAAGCATTAAATCTAATAATTATTAAGCAAAATCCTAAGAAAATACCACCAAGGATTAAGCTTTTAATAAATCACCATTAAAGCTCTTATTCATGGAACCCATTTCAAAAATACATCAAATCATAGATCCAAAATCACAACAAGTTTAAGATTCAACACCTACTCAAAACATGGTTTTTATCAATATCTTCATAAATCAGATATTAGGGTTCAAGAAACTCAAAAATGAAATTCTCAATATTAGGGTTTGAAATAATGATTCAAATTAGTAAATTTATGCTTTGAAATCGAGATTAAACTATAGGAGAAGAAGATATTTGAAAAAATTTAAGAAAACCCTAAGGGATTAAGGAAATAATAAGCAAATCAAACTTTAATCTCTATCTCCTTTACCCAAATGGGGGATTAGGCCTCCTAACTCCAAGTCTTAGCCATTTCCAAATTAAAAAAGTGGTTTCTCATTTCCCTTTAGAGTAAAGGGGTGGGTGGACCTAATTAATTAGTGGGGTACAAATAGAATTTACTACTAAAAATTGATAAATTTATTATTTAAACCTAAATTAAAATCTAAATTTTTTTGAAATAATTACCCAAGGTCTCAGTTTAATGTTAGAGATATTTTTGGTTAAAAATTCCAATTTTGACCATGGGTTCCACTAAACCCTAATTTTTTGAAAAATAGTGAAAAGTCCTAAAATTTTCAAAAAATCCCAAATGACTTAAATTCACTTAAAACCCATAAATTTGAAGCTTGTTTTGGTTAAAAACTTTAGAAACTGCTTTTAATTTTAAAATCATCAAAATCGATTAGAATTGGCTTAAACCACATAATGGTAATTAAATAATAAATAAAAATAAAAGTAAACCAGTTCAAGTTAAGGGTTCTTACAGTTGTACTATTAATGACACTTTAAAAAATACATCACATATAAAATAAAGTAATTTTTTAAAATATATTGAGATTATTAGCGATGATTATATAAAAGTGTCACTAATAGTTGTATTATTTTATTTTATTTAATACTTATTATTTAAATATATAATCATTTATAAAAAATATTAAAAATTTAAAAACTTTACAAATATAATATATTTAATTTAATTTTTATATATAGTAAATAAATAAGAAAATAAAATTCTCCTAATTTATCCCTACTCCTCCTTAGAGATGGGGCTCATGTTTATGCCCATAAGAGAGAAGAGAAAGAAAAGAGAGAGAGGGAAGAGAGGAGAGAGTACATAAGAGAGAGAGAGATGAGAAAGAGAGTTAAGAGAGAGATCTAGAGATGAGAGTGGAGATAAGAGAGAGTGAGAGTAGATAGAGAGAAGAGAGAGTGAGAAGAGAGAGAAGAGAGAGTGAGAAGAGAGAGAAATAGGGTAGAGAAAGGGAGGGAGAGAGAGAAAGAGGGAAGAGAGAGAAATAAAGAAGAGAGAGGAGAGATAGAAGGGGAAATTAATTTATATTTTTTAGGAAGTTTTTATTATGTATTATATTTTCAAATTAATATAAAAATTCAAATAAAATATAGTAATGATGCTTAAGAAATTGTGTTGCTAGTACCCAAGGTAGTAGCAACGCACATGCATATGTGTCACTACTAATAGGGGTACAAGAATTGTATTTTTTATGCGTCACATATATATTTTATTTTAACTTTTTAATTAATTTTAAAATATAATATATAACAAAAGATAGAGAAGAGAAAGCAAAAGAGGGGAGGGAGAAAGACGAGAAAATGAAAAAAGAGAGAGGAGAGAGAATGAAGAGAGAGAGAGAAGAGAGAGTGAAGAGAGAGAAGTGTGGGAAAGAAAAAAGAGAGAGGAGAGAGAAAGAGAGAGAAGATAGGATGAGAGAGAGGAGAGAGGGGAAGAAATTAATTTAGATTTTTTGAATTTTTTTATTAAAATTATTTTTAATTAATAAAAAAATAAAATAAAATATATAGTGATGTTTAAGAAATTGCATTGCTAGTACCCTAGGCAAAAGCGACACAGATATGCATCACTATCTAGGTTACTAGCCATTAATATATTTTAATTTAATTTTTAGATTATTTTTAAAATATAATATATAATAAAAGAGTGAGAGTAGAGATAGAGAGAATAAAGAAAGAGGAAAGATATAAGAGGAGAGAGAAAGAAAGAAAGAAGAGAGGCTGGGTAGATAGAGATGGTACAAAGAGATTGGAGAGAGAGTGAAGAGATAGAAGAGAGAGGAAGAGAGAGGAGAGAGGAGAGGGAGAGAGAAGAGATAGGAGAGAGAGAGTGGAGAGAGAATTTTATTTTTATAAAATAATATTATTTATGACACTTATAAGTAAGTGTTGCAAATAGTATCACTATTTGCAATTCTTTCTAAATAAACGTCACTAATAAATCCAGTTTTTCACTTGCTCAAGCAAAAATTTCACTCATGCAGGCGAAAATTTTTCCCAAGCAGTATAAATACCACTCCCCCTAGTGTTAGCCACCGCCTCATGCCCCACTAGCTGCATGGGAATGGTAGAGAGAGAAAGAGGAGAGACGGGTGAGAAAAAAAGAAGAGAAGAGAGAGGAGAGAGGAGAGAGAAGAGAGGATGTGAGATGGAGGGGGAAGAAATTAGTTTAGATTTTTAAGCATTTTTATTAAATTATTATATTTTAAAATTAATAAAAAAAATATAATATAATAAAATAGTGACGCTTAAGAAATTGCTTCTCTAGTACCTTAGGTAGTAGCAATGCAAACGCATATGCATTGCTATTATCTAGTGTACTACCGATACATGTTTTATAACATCATTAATACATTTTATTTTAATTTTTAGATTGCTTTTAAGATATAATATATATTAAAAGTGAGAGGAGAAGGAGAAAGAGAACAGAGAAAGAGGGGAAGGAGAGAAGGAAAGAAGAGAGAGAGAAGAGAGGATGAGAGAGGAGAGAGAAAGAAAAGACAGAGAGGTAGAGAGAGTGAACAAAGGGAGAGAGGAGAGTGAGAAAGAAAGAAAGAAAGAAGAGAGGAGAGAGAAGGGAGGAGGGAGGATGAGAGAGAGGGGAGATAGAGGGGGAAGAAATTAATTTAGATTTTTTAGAATTTTTTATTATATTAGTATATTTTAATATTAATAAAATAAATAAATAAAATATAATAGCAATGTTTAAGAAATTGCATCCCTAATACCTTAGGCAGTAGCATGCATACATATATGCATGACTATTACCTAGGGTACTAGAGACAAAAAATTTTATGCGCCATTAATACATTCTATTTTAATTTCTAGATTGATTTTAAAACATAATAATATAATAAAAGAGATAGGAGAGAGAGAAAGAGGGGAGGGAGAGAGAAAGAAAGAAGAGAGGATGAGACTAGAGAGAGACAGAGAAGAGAGAGATCAAGAGAGAGTGAAGAGAGGTAGAGAGAATGAAGAGAGAGGATGAGAGAGAAGAGATGATGAAAAAAAGGAGAAAGGAGGAGAAGAAATGAATTTATATTTTTTTATTTTATAATTTTAAAGTAGGGCCCAACGACAATACGCTTCTTAAGGTTGTAGACCCCGGCATCTGATTGGCACATTCTTGGACTCAATACATTCGCCTCTCAAAGTTCTATCAAGGACTTGAAAAGTTCCTTTGAATGAATTGAATTCAAAATGATTCAAATTTAAGAAAGACAGTTATTAGGCCCAACACTTTCTAATACAAAAGTTTTATTTTTTAAACCTTTCAAAAATTTCGGGTTGTTACACTTATACATTACTTCCCTTTTTTAGCTAAAATGGCTTGTATATATGTGGATGAGGTATGAGTTAAAGTTTTTGAACAACCTCTTTAGCCACCACATTCTTGCAACTGTTCAAATCAATCATAAGATAATACACCTTACCACTAATAGTATATGTGGTGTAAAATATATTATTTTGTAACCAACAATCACCCTCAAAATCTATGGGAGCAAAGCAAAGGCGATATGTACCAAAGCTTTCCCATAATTACCTGCCACCACCTCTTCATATTACTCATCCTCATTATACATAAGGTTAGTGTATTCAAAATTGATATCACCAGCGTCATTATTATCATCAATTAATAAACAAACATTTACGATCCAGTTATTCCTAGGAGAATTTGCTACCCTATGTTCCATTCTCCCCACATTTAAAACACTTTCTAGTGCTACGACTCAGCCTTAGGGGTGGCCTGCATTGAACCTTAAGTCGTTGCAGCAGGTGCAATTGAAGTAATCCCTCCAATCATCCCAAATCAGCGGCCAATATGCCCTTATTGTTTCTCTAAGTAAAATACCCTAGAAATTATTTTTAAAAGAAAATATGGAATAAATTTAGGGTATCCTTAATGCATGCCTCCAACATAGTGAAACACAAGCTGCTCTTTTAACTCTGCCAAGTTGTTCTGATGCATTAATTGATAGAAATCCTTCTTATACTCATCCAAACTCTTTGACACTTACTATAAATCTTACAAGCGCTGGTAAATAACACATGCATAATGATACAATAGAATTGCTCAGTGAACTGGCAGGAACTGTGCCAAAAATTCCTACGATGGCAGCTCAGGGAGGATCACTGAGGCAGATGGATGGATTGGAGGAAAGAACTTGCCTCTTAGCTTTTAAATTTGTGATTACGCTTGCTGAGTCGAGGGAGCAAGCGCCGGGGATGATATGGAAGCTGTCTTAGTTCACTAGAAGATTGCCTTCCTCATTGATGACAATATTGCTGGATACTGAGGACAAACTTGCGTGGCATAGTGCACAGAGCGAAGACGAGGATGCTGGGAAGACAAGCAGTTACAACATGGCTCAAGAGTGCCTGAAACATCATGCGGCTTTGATAACTCTCACAGAAATAGTTGAAGGTTGCTCAAAGGCCATGATAAAGAAATTGGAGCAAGTAGTGGCGATGGTGTTGAATTCATTCCAGCATCCCCACCCTTGTGTCCGTTTGGCTGCAATTAATGCACTTGGGCAGTTGTTCATAAATTTGGGTAAGCACCTGCAAAGAAAATTCAATCAGAGGGTACTACCTGCTTTGGCATCTGCTATGGATGATTTCCAGAATCCTAGAGTACATGCACATGCAACTTCAGCAGTTCTCAAGTTCAGTGAGAATTGTACTCTAGATAACTTGGCAACTTATTAGGATGGAGTAGTGAGCAAGTTGCTTGCATTGCTTCTGAATGGAATAGAAATGGTGCAAGATGGAGCGTTGACTGCTTTGGCATCTGTTGCAAATTCTTCCTAGGAGCACTTCCAAAAGTATTATGATGTTGTCCTGCCTTATTTGAATACTATACTTTTGAATGCCATTGGAGGGGTCTTGGCTTTAAGCAGCGGAGAAGCTATTTGAGGAAATGCCAGCAAAATCAAAGATTGTTGATTCTACAACTCATGGGTTTTTGATTAATGCATACTTCAGGGAAGGGAGAGCAGTCGATGCATTGAGTTATTTTTCCAAGCTGGTGAATGTGTTTTTCAAGAGTAAGAGTTTGGTATTTTCTTCTCCTCCCAACCAAGATGTGACATTAGAAATAGGGTTTGGAACAGTTGTGATAGGAGATTACGTTATCAATGATTTGGACAAATTTCTCACTTCATTATCTATAAATCCAGCTAACATGATATCTAAGATTGAAGGAAAAATTTTCAAAAATAGACTCAGACAAATATCATAAATACAAAAGTAGGCAAGGAAATCCAGTTTTACAAAATTAGACTTAGGCACATGCAAAACCCCCACATGTACGGTGTGAAATGGCATATATGCCCTTTCTCTAAATAAACTCCCCTCCTCTTGATGCAATCAATTCCACTTATGGCTTTTGGGTGATCACAGTCCGCTCTTGCCGGAGATCACCAGGTTGCATTGCTAACTAAATCTGCCTCTCCCCAGCCCCATCTCTCCCTCTGCAATCTCCTCCTCCACCTTTGTGCAGTCACAACCACTGTCTTGCTGCTCTAAATCTTCTCTCCTGGCCTACTGATAAAGGAATGTTCACCCCGCCTAGAAAATCCTCCTCTCATGCCCCCCCTCTCTCCCACTCCTCTGTCCTACCTCTACCCACGCTCACGGTCCCGTCCTCAGGCAAATTTTCATTGCCTTTGCGCCCTTGGTGCAACCTTCATCCATCGTCCCTCTGAAGCTTGGGCTTCATAATTGATTGGCTAGATAAGATCCTTGATCCCTTATATTTTGTATAACAAAATAAATATTAAGGTAGTTTCAATTATTTTTGGCTAAAAATGTGTGCTATAGTTTCCTTTGATTGTTAAGTTCCCTCTTTTAGATGTCTAATTCCACTTAGGAGTCTATCCATGAATTATTTACGATATTGTTTGGCTATTTGTACTAGCTGTGATTTCATAGCAAATTTCTGCATTTGTCTAACTGAAAATTGTAAGTTGCTCACCGCAAAATAGATTCTTTATTATATGCTTGTCCAGAAACATTTACTTTTCTTTTTGGGTAATTCTTTTTATTTTCTCAAGTTCTATTTACTTAAGTTTAAATATTTATTTTGCTGGCCATGTTGGGTTCCTTTGCACTGTGATTTTTTTGGTCTTTGTCACTTTTGTTTATTTTAGGTTCTCCTTTTTATTTTTGCCATTAATTATATAAACATGTATAGAATTGCCTACAATTCTTGAACAAATACATCCATTTAATTTTTTTCTGCATGATTTTCTCTATGTTCTGTTAAATAGATACTTTATGATATACTTGGTTAGAAAGATTTGCTTTGCTTGCTGTACAATTCTTTTTATTTTCACAGCAAGCAAAGCAAATGTTTCTGAGCAAGCATATCATAAAGTATTTATTTAGCAAAACATAGAGAAAATCATGCAAAAAAAATTAAATGGATGTATTTGTGCAAGAATTGTATGCAATTCTATACAAGTTTATATAATTAATAACAGAAACATAAAGGATAGCCTAAAAGAAACAATAGTGATAAAGACCAAAAAAATCACAGTGCAAAGGAACCCAACATGGCCAACAAAACAAATATTTAAACTTAAGAAAACAGAGCCTAAGAAAATAAAAAGAATTACACAAAAAGCAAAGCAAATGTTTATGGATAAGCATATAATAAAGTATCTATTTGATGGAACATAGAGAAAATTATTTGCTATGAGCAACTTACAGTTTTCAGTTAGACAAATGCAAATATTTGCTATGAAATCGCAGCTTCTACAAACATTCAAACAATATCATAAATAATTCATGGATAGACTCCTGAGTGGAAGCAATTAGACATCTAAAAGAGGGAACTTAACAATGAAAGAAAATTATAGCATGCATTCTGAGCAAAAAATCATTGAAACTGCCATAATATTTATTTGGTTATGCAAAAAATAAGGGATCAGGGATCTTACCTAGCCAATCAATTATGAAGCCCAAGCTTCCTAGGGCCGACGGATGAAAGCTGCACCAAGGGTGCAAAGACAATGATAATCTGCCCAAGGATAGGACCGTGAGTGTGGGTAGAGGTAGGACAGAGGAATGGGAGAGAGGGGGGGCATGAGAGAGGAGGATCACCTAGTCGAGGTGTGCATTCCTTTATCAGTAGGCCGGGATAAGAGAGTTAGAGCAGCGGGATAGCAGTTGTGGCTGCACAGAGGTGGAGGAGGAGATTGTATAGGGTGAGATTGGGCCAGGGAGAGACGGATTTGGTTGGCAATGCCACCTGGTGATCTCCGGCAAGAGTGGACTGCGATCACCCAAAAGCCAATAGTGGAATCGATTGCATCAAGAGGAGGGGAGTTTATTAAGAGAAAGGGCATATATGTTATTTTGCACCATACGTGTGGGGGTTTTGCATGTGCCTAAGTCTAATTTTGCAAAACTGGATTTCCTTGCCTATTTTTGTATTTCTGACATATGTTGTCTATTTTCAAAAAAAAAATTGAGATTGAAGAGGTGGAGGAAAAGAATTGCTATCCATGTGAGTAGCAACTCCTCATTCACAATAGAAAGGTCTTGAAAGATGTGAGCACGTTGGTTGAATACAAAGTCAGTGAAGATGGCTTTCTGGTAGTCATCCTTAGCAAGAGCAAAGCATCAAGTGCCCCCGGTAGCACGTCTCAAGCCACAACTCCTCCTCCTATGACCTCTCTTCCGATCCTCAATCCTGTGATAACTTCGGATCTTGCTGTAGGCACTGCAACCGATGACAAAACAAGAGTGTCTGAAAACTCCTCTGATGCCAATGTCCAAGATGTATCCATCCTGTTGGCTGGTGACAATTTTGAGAATACAATTCAGCAAATACTTGATATGGGAGGTGGGAGCTAGGATCGTGGCATGGCCTTGCGTGCTCTTTGAACTGCATTCAATAATCTTGAATGAGATGTGTTGTATTTATATTCTTGTATTCCAGCCTCTGCTGAAATTGTCGTGCCTGTTGCAAGCAACCAAACATCAGGTCAAGGTGCTAACCCCCCAACTGAATCGAATGTAGCAGGAACAGCGTCTCTCTCAAAATTGCCAAATGCATATTCTTTAAATCTGTTTCCACTGGGTGGTGTGCCTTTTGGTGCTTCTTTGCAAGATGGAAAGCAGCTAGTACATAAGATTAAACAAATGCATCAGGCAAGGGTGCAGTTTTTTGCTAGCATGGGAAAGGCACTATTACTCTCGATCCTCAGTACATCATTCTAGCTTTATGAATTCAGCATATCTGCTATGAAACGATCTTCCCAGACTCCAGTCGTGTGTACTCAGTAGCACTCAATCGCATTTATAGTTATAGTTTATAGCGGAGCTATAGTGGGCCCAATGTTTGGATTTTATAGTCACCTCGAGGACAAGGTGATGCGGAATTGTGGTGGAATGTTGTGCACGTTTTAGGATGCCCACTAGGGGCCAAGTATTAGGATAATTAGGGTTATAATGTAATAAGGGTATTTAAATAATTAGGTAAATTAAAGTATTAATGTCTTATCTTAATTATGTTATGGGGCCTTAGGTGTCTGTTAATAAGCCCACATAATTCTTCTATTTAAATGTAAGGGCTATGCCCTAGGTGAGTAGCGAATGACTAATTATCTTTTTTTCTCCCCTTTCTTCTATGCTTCTCCCCTTTTTGTCTGGCGGCCATGTCACTCCCTCTTCCCTTTTCCGGCCTCCTTGCCCGTGGACAACCATCTACAACAATTTCTTCAATTTGTCCCAATTTACCGCCTTTGTTTTGTCTTGCAATCAACGTGCCGAGTTAATTTGTTGCACCATTTGTTGTTGTTTGATCTCAGAAGTGAGTCCTCCACGTTGGCAATCAAAATTAGGAACTCCTTGGGCTACATCTTCATCGTGAAATTCAGGGATGTCAACCATCAAACCTATCTCCTAGTGCCTAAATGTCATCTTCTCACATCTCGTGTTTATGTATGCCTGTAGCCACCTTGGCTTCCTCAACAAGAATAACTAACGTGGGATGGCGTAGCAGCATGGCTGCTAGGCCACCTCTTCATCGCCACTGAGAGCAGTGTTAGAGAATGGACTTCCACTTGTAGCCTCAACCTCCTACTCCTCATCTTCAATTGGGTCATTGGGCTTACCCAGCTTAAGATTTTGGCACACAACAATAGTCATCATATCAATCATCTAAAGTGTTAGCTGCCCAACTCAGCTTGTAGTGGCAACCTTGTTACTTCATTGCCGTGACGGTTCACATCAATTGACAACATGTCTTCCACAACGTTTGGGCAGAATGTTGGACCTACGTAAGGCTACCAACTAATGTAGGAGGATAATTGATAGGAAGCACCTCAGTGAATGAATCCAACAACAGTTATACATAACTTTAGTCTCTCGTAAATTATACAAATAATTTTACAAAATAAAAGAAAAAGATGGAATTTCTTCTTTTTCAATAGAATTACAAAGAAAATTACACATTAATTGCTGTCAATGAGGCGCCAACCACCTATGTAGGCTTTGGTGACATAAATGTTATGCAAAAGAGTCCATTTTATGACTAAATCACAACAAGCAAATCAAAAAATAAAAAAAGTAAGATGAATAAATCTTAAATTAGTAATAAACCACTGTAAGGAGACAAATAAATCCTATTAGATAAGGATTCTCGGATAGAAATTTGAAAACCAAACAAATTCCAACAAAACTTGGAACATAACGATCAATTGCTAGTAAGGGCAGATCAATCATGGAACTAATAATTGATTGTACCAAAAACCAACTGCACAACAACCAAGTGTAAAGGTAGAGCCGCCAACTGATGTAGGGGGATAATTGATGGGAAGCACATCACTGGATTAATCTAGCTATAGTCATGCATAACTTTTGTCTCTCACAAATTATACAAATAATTTTACAAAATAGAGAAAAAAGGTAGAGAAAAAAGATTTCTTCTTTTTCTATAGAATTGCATAGAAAATTACATATTAATTGCTGCCAATTGAGGCGCCAACCACCTATGTAGGCTCTGGTGACCTAAACTGTATACAAAAGAGTTCATTTTATGATAAATAACAACAAGCAAATCAAAAATAAAGAAAGTAAGACAAATAAATCAGAAACTAGTAATAAACCACTATAGTGAGACAAATAAATCCCATTACATAAGGACACCCGGATAGAAATTCAAAGACCAAACAAAATTGCAACAAAACTTGGAACAAAACGATAAATTGCTAGTAAGGGCAGATTGATTGTTCATGGAACGAATAATTGATCGTACCAAAAACCCGATCGATTGTTTGAATCACTAGAATGACCTTCCAAAAGCCGATGGGAAAACGATCAATCATACATATCAGACGATTGATGGTTAGGTCTACTATTTCGATTCCAATTTTCTACATATCTTTAAACTAACTGAATTGCATCACTTGGTGGACCACTTAGTAGTTTTCTAATCTAAGTGGAAAAGTGGAATGACCCAAAATTCTACATAGCACCAGAGCGCTAATGTTCGCTTTTCTTATGCGGCATTGAAATCATTCAAGGTGGATTGTGTCAGTTGATGACATAAATACCTGAGAGTTGCGAGAGAGGGTTTTATGGGTGTTCAACGACGTACCAGAACAGCGACATATAAACGGAATGCATAACTTCCTCAAACATATGAAGTCTGCAACTCATCTATTTGATTAACTTCAATGTGATTTTTTATTGTAATTAATGAAATAACTTTGTCACTAATATTCTTATAACTGATCATGATAAACAATGACAGGACTTCGAACACTGTGCTTATTGTCGGACCACACAATTGAAGCTGAGTACGATACACGATCACTTGGTAAACCTTTACTGGAGACAGTGACAGTGAACTCCTTCGATTCTCCTAAAGACTTGAACTTCAGAGTTTCAGGACTAACAGTAACAGAGATGCGGGGATCTGAGCTGATCTTAACCTTGTATTCTGAATTAGCTGAACCCACATTTATAACTCTTCTTGGGAACGTCACGCTGAATGCAGATTTGCCAGCCAAATAGGCGATGGAAGGGTAATTGAATTCCCTCTCGGTGTGATTTCCTACTGGGCAGGAGATGTTTTCACCAGCTAGTTGCCGAATTTGGTCCGTCGTGAAGCCTTCACTGCACAACAACCAAGTGTAATCCACAAATGTGGTCTCATATACGAGACCAGGATTAACAGCCGTTACAGGATCAATTTGGCCACTTCCATAAGCAAATTCAGTGTCATTCCTCCCAGTATTTATCGGAGTAGCTACAAGTTGAAGACATTGAACAAGATCAACTTTTGCAACTCAAGCACAAATAAATACTATGAATCTTTGAATCAATATAGTAATCAAACAGTCTACATGAGGTATGAGAATACACGTACCTGTGGTCATTAGAGCAGACCTAATGGCTGCCGGAGACCAATCAGGATGGAAGGATTTAACATAAGCTGCCGCTCCTGTAGCATGTGGGCAAGCCATGGAGGTCCCGGAAATGATGTTGTACTTCTTGTAGGGAAAGCTTTTTGGAGTCCATGCGGCCAAGATTTCCACACCTGGGGCTGCTACATCTGGCTGCACAAGCATACATGCATACATCGGTAGGTTATATATGTTCTATTAATTCAAATCTCATATAAGCGTTAAAAGTTACCTTAAGGACGCCAGGAGAGTTTGCGTTTGGTCCTCTTGAAGAGAATGATGCCACTCTTGGGGCATTGGCATTAAAATCGGCTTCGCTTTTATGTATACTCGCTACCGGTTCCCTGCCCAAATTCATACAAAATCATACCAAGACGGTCATAGAATAGGAAGCGTTTTTATGCACCCCACTTTCTTTGAGCCCAGTGTAAGAAACACACGGGAAGCATTGATATTTAATATCGATGACACTAACACTAACAGCATTAATCTCAAAGATGAACGCTTCCCGTGAATGAGCTACAACATGCTTAAGTACATTCGCTTTACACACCTTGTCTGCTTTATGTATTTCTTAACTTTGAGGCTGTCATTGGTGCTAATAACAGTAGTTGGAATCTCAAATGAGTTTCCATAATCTCCAATATTAGCTTTGACGAACACTTGCCCACGAGCACCACTAGCTTGAGGATCACTCCCTTGATAATCTTCATCACAAATCACAATTTTTCCCTCCACCTCTGATCCCAGGGAGTAACACCTTGAATATGGATAAGAGAAATTAAGTGAAGATTGTGTGATCAAGAGATGAAACGAACAATGTAGTAGTTAAAAGGTATTATTGCGAGCAAAACAACGCACCCCCCTTCCGTCCCTGTTACAGCTACAAGAGGACGAAGCCGCTTTTCTGTATCAAAGGAGTTGACAGCATTTCCCTAGTACGAGCACGTAAAAATTGAGTTCCATGAATGTTGATCATATAAAGAAGCAAAAAGTGTAGTGTACCTTCATAATTTCCTTGTCACCTAGCTCCAACTTAGTAACAATCTTTCGATCGATAGTGCTGGCGGCCACACTCATCAGCCATGGTGCAATATTAGAAGCTGTTTTAAGGTTAGGGCCACTGTTTCCAGCGGAAGCGGATGTGAGGACTCCATACATACCGGCATGAAACGATCCAATGGCGATGGGGTCTTCCAGATATGGATAAGAACTTGAACTACCAAGTGAGGTCGATATTATGTCGACGCCATCAATAATGGCATCAGTGAAAGCAGCCAGTATGTCAGCCGAAGTGCAACCCCCTGGCCAACACACTTTGTAAATGGCAAGCCTGGCCGACGGAACCGCCCCTCTGGCCGTTCCTTCAGCTATATGGTTGAGGCTTGCATTCCTTACTAGAACCCCCGCTACAGTAGAAGCTGTGTGTGTTCCATGTCCCTGTGTGTCTCGAGCAGACAAATCCGAACTATTTGTGGCTCCGTCAGACTGGTAGAAACGGGCTCCAATAATTTTACTGCAAATGGAAAGTAGAACACACACAAATTGAGGGAGAGAGAGAGAGAGAGAGAGATGAAGAAGAAGCAAGTACGTACTTGTTGCAAGGAAAATTTTCGCAAGAGCCCTTCCAGGTCTTCGGGGGAGGACCAAGTCCTTTGTCATCGAAGCTTTCAGAATCAGGCCAGACACCGCTATCAAGCATTCCCACTATCACATCGCTCTCCAACTTGAGCTGCCTTGGAGCGGTGACATTGAAGCCCAAGAAATCCCAGGACCTAGTTGTGTGCGGCCAGTATATCCTGTTGGGGAACACCGATAACACGCCATCCTTCTCTGCAATTTCAAGTTATCAACTGGTAACGTCCTCAATTGAATCAAATGCAAGAGCAAATATGGCAGGGTTAACTACAAATATGTCTTCTGTATAATGAACTGATTTTCTTAGTACCAGAAAGTTTTTGTCTCTCATTTTCTGTGAGTTTGGCAGCAAATCCATTGAAGCACTTTCCGTAGCTGCGGAACAGCGACTCGCTTGGGGAGCTGCAATAGTGTAATTAGCAATGTTTTTAGGACTCATAAAAGCTCAAATCTGCCAACCAACAATGTGATTAGCATTGATTTAGGTCCACTAATGCTCGTACAAATTTAATTGCATGTTGCCCTGCATATTAAGGCCCACTAATGTGATTAGGTTGGGGTCCTGGGGAGCTGGGTAGATGAAGGGAAGGGTGGCCCTCCAAATAAGTGTACAACGACATAGTTCAGCTCATTCTGGCATATGTTCATAGGAAATTCAAAGAGATCACATCCATTGACGTTCAAATAGGAAGATCACATGTCACAATGAACTAGTTACTTATCGGTTACCTATTTTCAAGCACGCTGCTTAGAAGATCAATATGAGAAGCTGTCACAGATATCTGATTCTTAGGGAGAGACCCCATGTATACGATGTATTCCTGCACATGAATTGTTGTCACAATCTCCTAAATATGAAATTAGAAATGAAGAAACATTTGATTATAGAGTCAATATAACAACAACAAATAACTTGGAGTCAATATATTGTATGAATTGGATTAAATGGAGAAGAGAATTACCTTCCTCTGAAATTAGAAAAGAAGAAACATTCGATTAAAGCTAGAGTCAATATAACAACAACATATAACTTAATTAGTGTCCATATATTCTAAGAATTGGATTAAATGGAAAAGAGATTTACCTTCCTCTGATCTTCATCGGCTGAGCAGAGCTTGACTGATAGAAGAGCGTGACTGACAAGAAGAAGAAGGAGAACATTCATCGTCGTCGCCATGGAGGCTAGTACTGAGGCAAAGCCCATGGTTCAGCACTGCCATTTATAAAGCAAAATATAATGTCCGTGTGGCTTGCCTTTATTGCAGTTATCTTGTTGACGTCCATGTACGATTTTGTACCCAGTGAAAATCCACGCATAGCTGGACATTGTACCCGGTGAAGATTGAGCCTGCCTTTTATTTACTTAGCTGAATTCATGACGTGAAATACATTCCAAATCAAATGCATGCAATATCCTTCCAAAGAATCATCTTTCAACATGTTTTTCTCGCTGATTAAGATCAGCATCTGCGTTGGCCAATTGTGCTTCTACGCTTGGTTCGTTGTATTTGGACAAAGTTCTTGCCATCAGTCGTATGCTGGCTAATTTATTTGTGTTGTGAGTTGTGAACATCTGTGTTGGCCAATTTAACGTTAATAAAGCTTTAATGGATTCGCTGGATCTCGGCCACCCACAACCTAGGAACCTCCCTCGTCCGGTCAGCTCATGAACCCGTCATCATCCCGTGGACACCGAAACGGGACTACAGTGACGTGTGCTGAACACAAAGTAGTTACTACACTTATATAAGAAAAATGCTTTCCCCACGTGAAAAAACGCACATCAAAAGCCCACTTCATCATTTTCAAGCCCTTGATGTGCTACTCCTTATATAAAATATCATTTTTATGGGCGTAGGGACTTATTTTGTCACGTAAAAATTTGTACACATTCTAATCTAACCTTAGAATCTATTAGAGCCATAAAAATAAATTAAAGAGATATGAGAATAATATTTATTAAAAAAGAAATTTCCTCTATAAGATGTGTAAATTTTTCATTATCTCTATAAAAAAAATTTCCTTATTAAGATGTGTAAAATTTTCATTATCTCTATAATTATTAAATATATAATTTATGTCATACAAGTAGTTTATTATTAAACAAGGAGTAGGATAGTAAAATTCTAATAAATATTTAGTAACATTATAAAAAATAAATAAAATTGGATCAAACAAATAGAAATGATAAAATGACCTTCATAAAGTCTTATATTAGGTATCTTTTTTGTAACCCAACTTATGATTTAACTTTCTAATCTTTCACAAGATTTTAACATTAAATATGTGTAATTTCAACTATGACAAACATTTAATTGAATTTTGTTATATTTCCTACAATGTAATTTACACAAGTTTTTATATTCTTGTAATCGAGAGGGTGAAGTGACTATACGTAACAAATTGTTTATAATTAATTATAGATGACATTTAACTACATTTAAACCATCTTGAATAAATAAATTAATTATGTGGCATGCACATCTAATATGAAATGTAGTAAAATTTTATTGCACCAAGGTGACATAATGAGATTCTAAAAGTTGAAACATAGATTTATTATTATAGGCATTATCTAAAGTAGACATAATTTTCTCTTTAATTGAGTATTCATTTAAAACAAAAATATATGATTTTTCAATAATTGAGATAGAACAAGGATGTTCTATCCACTAGAGCAAATTGCAGTATTAGTGATGCTTGTAAGTGTCGCTAATAGTACTATAAGCGTTGCTAATGCGTATTAATGACGTTTAAAAAATATCGCTAAATGGGTCGATAAAACTGTAGTTGCTACTTCTTATTAGAGACGCTTATCATTAAGTGTTGCTAATATCTAACATTAGCGACGCTTAGATAAGCGTCACTAAATATTATATTTTTTGCGATGCATAATTATGCATCACTAATACATAACGATTAGTAACACTTATAATTAAGTGTCACTAATTAGTTATGAATTAGTGATGCTTGTGTATGTGTTGCCAATAAAAAAAATTAAAAATTTTGAATAACATAATAAAAAAATAGTTTATAGTGACACTTCTATGAAGCGACACTAATCAAAAAAAGAAATTAAAAAAATTATGGTTTAGGATTTCCACAAGTGTCGCTAATGGTTTAGTGACCCTAAACCCTAATATGAAAAAAAATAAAAAAAATACAGAAAGTCTTTAGCGATGTTTTCCACAAGTGTCACTAATGACAAAATATTATAAAAAAATAGCATGCCGGCGGCGGTAGGGCGTCCGCAGGGGATACTGAGGTGGGGGGGGGGGTGACTGGGGAGAGAGTGGATGTGGTGCCAGATTTTGGCCCCCGAGCCCCCTCCTCTGGTCAGTCAACCAGACAAGGGGGGGAGTCCGGGTGTAGGGAGCAGCACTTGGGAGATAGGGGAGCTGGATTCCGGCGCCTAGAGCCCCTTCCTCTAGTCTGTTGACTGGAGGAGGGGGAAACAGAGAGCATGGGGGGCAGGGGGAGAAAACAAAGAGGGGAGGGGGATTTTTGGGGAGAGAGGGGAGGGGTGGTGGAGGGGGAGTCGGAATCCGTCGAGGAGCCGGATTCCGGCCCCCAGAGCCCCTTCCTCCGACTGTCGATCGGAGGAGGGGGAAACCAAGAGCATTGGGGGGAGAAAATAGAGAGGAGAGGAGGAAGGGAAGGAGTGTAGAGAGAGAAAGAGAGGAAAGAGGGAGAAGGAGGCAGAGTCGCCGGGGTGGGGGGGAGGGCGACGTATAGTGGGAGGGGGGGCGACGTACAGTGGGAGGGGGGTTAAAAAGACCCGGGTGGAAAATTTTGCCTACACCTTTTTTGTGACGCTTCCAGAGGAAGCATTGCAAGAAGCTGAAAAGAGGGAGAGGGAGAGAGGGGGGAAGAGAGAGATGGGGAGAGAGGGGAGGGAGGGAGAGAGAGAGAGGAGAGAGAGGGGAGAGGGAGAGAGAGGAGAGATTATTTTTAACAATTTAAAAAAAAAATGTATTAGCGACATATATATGTATGTGTTGCTACTAAATCTATGTATTTGCAATACATATGTGTATGCATCACAAATATCATAGTGTATTAGCGATGTATAAATGTATAAGTCGCTAATACTCTACTTTAGTAACTATACATAGCAATTTTTTTAAAAATAAATAAATTAATAGAGAAAGAGAGAGAGTGAGGAGAAAGGGGGAGAGAGAGAAAGAGAGGGGAGAGAGAGACACAGAGAGAGGGAGAGAGAGAGACGAGAAAGGAAGAGAGAGAGAGAGAGGAGGGGAGAGAGAAGGGGGAGAGATGGGGAGAGAGGAGAGAGAGAGGGAGGAGAGAGAGGAAGAGAGAGGAGATGAGAGAGAGAGGAGGGGAGAGAGGATAAATTATTTTTAATAAGTTTTTTTTAAAATATATTAGCGATGTATATACGTACACATCACTACTAACTCTATGTCTTAACGATGCATATATGTATGCGTTGCTAATATCATAGTGTATTAGCGACATATAGATGTATATGTCGTTAATACTTTACATTAGTAGCGATGCATATGGTATGCGTTGCTAATAGCAATTTTTTTATTTTAAAAAAATTAAATTAAAAGAGATAGAGGAGATAGAGAGTGGGAGAGAGCAGGGAGGATAGAGAGAGAGGGGGGAAGAGAGAGAGGAAGGGAGAGAGAAGGAGAGAGAGAGAGGAGAGAAAGAGAGAGAGGAGAGAGAGGGGGAAAAAGAGAGGGGGAGAGAGGAGAGATTATTTTTAACAATTTTATAAAATATAAAAAAGTTTTAGCGATGCATATAGGTATGTGTTGCTAATAACTTAGAGTATTAGTGACGTATATATATATATATATATACACGTCATATACGTCACTAATACACTATGATATTAGCAATGCATACACATATGCGTTGCTAAAACTTTTTTTATTTTATTTTTAAATTTTTTTTAAACACAATCTCCCCTTCTCTCTCTCCTCTCCTCTCCTCTCTCTCCTCCTCTCCTCCTCTCTTTGTCTCCTCACTTGATCTCATGTCTCTCTCCACTTTCTCCTCTCCTCTCCTCTCTCTTCTTCTATCTATCCTCTCTCTCTCCTCTCCTCTGTATCCTCTCTCTCTCACTCTTCCCTCTCTCCCATCTCTCCCTCCTCTCTCCTCCCTGTCATCTCTCTCCCTTCCTCTCTCTCTCTTCATCTCTCTCTTCCTCTATCTCTCTCCCCTCTCTCTCTCTATCTATTTTAATTTAATTTTTTTAAAATAAAAAAATTACTATTAGCAACGCATACCACATGTGTCACTACTAATGTAGAGTATTGGCAACGTATACATCTATATGTCACTAATACACTATGATATTAGTTATGCATACATGTATACGTCGCTAATACACAGTGTTAGTAGCAACGCATATATATATGCATCGCTAATACATTTATTTTTATTTTTTAAAATTGATAAAAATAATCTCTCCTCTCTATCTTCCTCTCTCTCTCCTCTCTCTCCATCTCTCTCCTCCCTCTCTCTCTCTCTCCTCTCACTTTCTTCCTCTCTCTCTTCCTCTCTCCCCTCACTACAACAAAAATGACTATTAGCAACTCTTTTCAACGTCTCTAATAGTTATTAGCAACGCATACAAAGCGTTGTTAAATGCGTAGATAAAACTATTGTCACTACTACATATTAGCAACACTTACTTAAAGCGTCACTAAAAGTCAATATTAGCAGCATATATTTATACGTCGCTAATGATTTTTTTTGCGACACATAATTAAGCATCGCTAATATCAACTTATTAGCGACGCATAAATATATTCATCGTTAATACTTTATTTTAGTGATGCGTACAAATAATTTCATAATATGTAAATTTTTTTAAAAAAAGCTTATTCGTGAAGCATAATTATAAGTGTCATTAATAATATTTTACTATATGTCGGTAATGTTCAAGAATAAATTTTAAACAAAATAAAAAAATATTATTAGTGATGCATAATTATATGCGTCACTAATGAATAGTTATTAGCGATGCATACTATGCGTCTCTACTAGAAAAATTATTTTTAAAAAATATATATTATTAGCAACACATGATGATAGGCATTACTAAAAACCAAATTTTTTATAATAAAAAAACTCGTCGGTGGCAGACCTGGTGGAGAAGAAAGTGTTGGCCATTAAGATATATGCATACATGTATTCGTTGCTATTAAGATAGTGTACTAGCTATGCATAGTATAAAGCGGGCTTGGTGGAGAAGAAAGTGTTGGCCATTAAGATATATGCATACATGTATTCGTTACTATTAGGATAGTGTACAAGCTACATATAGTATAAAGCGTCACTAATATGATTGGTATTAGCGACGCTTTAGATTATGCGAACTATTAGAGACACTTAATATTAAGCATCTCTAATAGTAAAATTTTTTGCGACACTTTGTATATGTCACCATTATTAGTTTTTAGCGACGCTTATTGTTGCATCTCTAATAAAAGTGTCACTAATAGTAAATTTTGTTATAGTGATCTCCTCATCTTCTCTCTCCCCACTTTCTCTCTCTTCTCTCTCTCTCCTCACCCCCTCTCCTCTCTCTCTCCTCACCCTCTCTCTCTTCTCTCTCTCCTCTTTTCTCTCTCCTCTCTCTCTTCTCGCTATCCTCTTTTCTCTCTCTTCCTTTCTCTCCCCTCTCTCCCTCCTCCCTCCCTCCCTCTCTCTCTCTCTTTTCTCTCTCTCTCTCTCTCTCTCCTCTCTCTCTCCCCTCATCTCTCTCTCTCTTCCTTTCTCTCCCTCCCTCCTTTCTCTCTCTCATCTCTCTCCTCTTACTCTCTTTCTTTTATTATAAATTATATTTTAAAGTTAACAAAAAAAATTTAAAAATAAAATATATTATATTTAAATAGTAAAAGTTTAATCTATTATTGATACTATTTTTTATTAAAAATTCAATATTTATTTATTATTTATACAAATAATCAATATTAAAGAAAATATATTATATTTAAAATTTTATTTTAAATTTTTTAATATTTTTTTACAAACATCCTTATTATCAATGCTATTTACGACACTTTTTTACAAACATCACTATTAGTTTTAAAATTTTTATTTCTTATTTTAAATTTATAATTATTAGTGACATTTTTCACAAGCATTGCTATTGTTAAAACTATTAGCGACGCTTAAGAAAAAGCATCGCTAATAGTTTTAATTTTTTTTAAAAAATTAATATATATATCTTTTAGTGACTTTGTTCAAAGCATCACTAATAACATAATTATTAGCGATGCATAATATAAAGCATTGCTAATATGATTAGTATTAGCGACGCCTTATATTATGTGTCGCTAATAGTGAATTTTTTGCGACGCTTTTTTATGTGTCGCAATTAGTAGTCTTTAGCGACACTTATTTTTACGTCGCTAATAGTACATTTTTTGTAGTGATGTTATTATATATTCTTCTCTTATTTAAACTCCATGATTCATCAATAAAATGAATTATAGAACATGCATATCTGATAACTTAATTAGTTACTAGTCTAAATATTGGAAGTTAAAGAAATCTTACTTGAAAGTGCATGTAGGGTGTTCATAAGTTGTACTTTGTATGCTTTATGTAGCTTGAAAATATATTTCTTTAAAGTGTTACTTGAGATTTTGTGGAAGGATGGGCTGAGAACGTGTCTTACATATGTTTCGAACAATTCGTCATCGACGAATGAGAAGGGTTGCTCGGCATGCACAACATATCTCACAAGCTCCCTCCTATTTGTATCCTACTTAAAATTAAAAGTACTAAGAGAGGTGGAAGAAGCACTCGTGGCACTTAGTTGTGCATGTTTGGGGTCCTTCAGTCCATGCTTAATTGGGGAAGCGTGCATACTCTAACGTGTTGGATAAGATGTTTGGTACCCCGACTCCCCCGATTCCCACACATTTGACTCTTAGGAGGAACATTTTGGGTTTGTTCGGGTCATCCACCCTTATTTTTTTCATATGGCTTACACCATAGAGGGTTGTTGCTTTTCTTTCTCCCCAACTATCGAAGGCATTGGTGGAATACTTCCTTCATAATTGATTTCGTCTATTTCAAAAATTCTTCCTTTGAGAAAATTAGAAGTTGGGGTGGCTAATGAAATGGAGAAGGCATTGTAATTAGATGTCATATTCTTTAAAAATAAAAATAAAAAGTAAATTAATAGAAGACAAATGAGACAAATTAAAGTCAATATTAAATTATTAAACTAAAATTACATACCTTGGACCTTGATGCTTGTGACTTAAGTTGCCCTACTTGATGGAGGAAGAGGAAGCTCGAGAATTGATAACTTTATTCTTAAAGATTGGAACTTGAGAATGTGAGAACTAAATTATTTATTTTAATTAAATAAAATTTTAAGTGATGAAGAGCTTGACAGTACGGAGGAAAGGAGAAAGAGACTCTTAGAGAGTATAAGAAAGGGTGAAAAGAAGGTTAAACTCCTCCTAATTCATAAATTTTTAAATGTAATAATTACTTCTACTACCCTTAAAAATAACCATTATTCACATACGAGATGGGAATGACCAAGAATTGATATGGATTGGAACATGACATTTGTATGAAAAATCCATGCACCGGCTGCAACGCCTCCTTATTGTGCTGGTGATGGCCAATACACACAGTTGACATGATCTTTCTTATGCCTCCAAGCTCAAAGTTGTAGTCCTCTGATCAAGCTCTCTCTCTCCCCCTCCCCCCTCTCAAGAGTTCTAGTCAACCTTATTTGACGATCTTCTCTAGCCAAGGCCGTCTCATGTGAAAAACTTCTCCTCCGATGGCTTCCCCAACTTATCATGGTCAGAAGCCTCTCCAGGTAGCATTTCTATCTCTCTTTTCTGTTGAACACCACCCCACTTGATTTCATATACTTATTTATCTTTCTCATATAGCATTCCAACTATTAGTGAGAAAAAGTAAAACAAAAATGATTAGCTTTCAAGTAAAGCTAACGTTCAGGCGAGGATGAGTTGGGTTGGGTAAGGCTATATATACTGGCTTCTCTAAGTTTTACTTATACGCTACCAATTACCAATTTCCCCGAATAATACTCCTGCCTTATCTATAACCTATCACCCATCGGGCAAACGAGTGGTGGGTAATGGGTAAATGGCCAAAAGGAACAATTGCATAATTTAAATTCGATGATTGCTTATGAACGTTCATCATAAGAAGTAAACAAAGATAATCTAATATGTGAAAACAAAAGGGCAGCTGCTAGGCGCTTGGCACTTCATGTTAGATTTGCTTTCATACTATCCTTATGGAAGACCATATGCTCACAAAGGGGCCAGTCTGCCCGCCAACATTGAATATAGCCTTCCTTTTTTTAAGAAAGTTCATATTTGCACTATTCTTATTGTTTGTTCTAAAGCATATAAACCATCAGAAAAACCAAAAACCTATGCTACGGATTCCGACCATGAACCTACAAGCAGAACCTACGTGATACAAATTGGCATAGGCAGCAACTGCAGGGAACCGCCAAAGCAGAAGTAGTCTCAAAAGAAGAGGGTGATAGGAGGTCGAGGGAGGTTGGGAACTTGGGCAAGACGATTCACAAAGCTTGACTAGGGTATACTACAAAGGGGAAGCATGTAGAGATGCAAATGGGAGAGTGCACAAGAGATGGGTGGTCCTGCCACTTGCCCCAAGGCGAAGTGGCTCTGATGCTCACCCCAGTGGAGATGGGAGAGAGGAAGGTGAGCAGCCGATGAAAAATTAGGGTTATAAGTGGTTAGGTTAAGTAAATGAGAATAGAATGGGCATATTATGAATTGGGTACAAGTAAATTGTGGAAGAGCGGGCACCCATACTCTACTCGGTTAGTAAGGGGACGGGTAAAACCACCTACATATTTGATTTGTTACCATATTATAAATTGTAACCATGAAATTTGGGTTAGGAGGCTAGGGCAGGGGTGCTGGGTAAAGGGGTACCCATCGGCGGTCCTCGGTGCAATTGGTTTATGTGAGTTGCCAACCTGGCCATAACGTGGTAGTTAGGGTTGAAACTGAGCCAGAGTTAGGCCTTTGCCTAGCCTTAACCTAGGCAGGCTTCCAAAGTTCAACCCAAGCCCAACTCTAAATGGTCTCAAGTTGGACCGCATCTTTTATTATTATTATTTTAATTTAAATTTAAAAATAATAATTTTATAATAAAAAATAATTTTTAAGTGGGGGTTCTCCACATAGGGCATCAAATCATAAGTATTTGGCCTTTGTGATCCTTCACAACCAAACGTAATAATTGTTTAAGTTAAAATTTTCTTAAACTTCTTTAAAATATACAATTTCTACCCACCCTTTCTCTTTCACTTATAAGCATAAAAATAATTATTTTTATACTTAGTGACAACTTAACAAATTAGGGTTTTTTGCACCTTAATAGTGGCATTGCACCTTAATAGTGGCATGACCCTATTTAATGGAAGCTGAAAATTTTAGGCTCTATCCCGCATTTATACTGACCAACAAGCAAATCCAACAAAGTTTAACACCTAATGACAATTAAAAACTTCCCTCCGATGGAGCAATCCTAAGCCATATTTGGGGATAAGGCACCTTACTACCGAAGCTCATTTTCAAAAGGAAAAAAAGAGTAAGGCACTTAACTACTGGAGTTTGTTGTAAAAAAAAGGAAATAGATAAATAGATAAATAAAAAGGTTATGTCAGTTGCTTTACATGTGCTGACACGCAAACATGTCTGGTTTCACGTAGGGATGCCGCTCGGGTCAGGTATATGGTAAAACCCAACCTGACCCTAAATGGTCATATTTGGTTTTTAATATTTAACCCGAATAACTATTTGGGTCAGGTTCGGGTTTTAGGTGATCAACCTAACCTAACACAAATATTATATATATAATTTTATTATATGTATTTTTAATATTATTTTTGAAAAAGAAATTAAAAAATTTAACAAATATTTTTTAATTCTATTCAAGTCAAATAGGTTGGATTGGGTTTGAGTTACTGTTTTCTTAAATGGCATCTTGTTTAAGTTTGATAAAACTCAACCCGAACCTGACCTAATAACAACACTAATTTCACATCTACTTTTGATCTCTGGCTCGTGTTGTAGTCAAGGTTATGGGCTCGTTTCCAATTGGAAGCCCAAGGGATGAGGGTCTAGCTCATGACCGGGACAGGATTGACCAACTATTGATTCATGTCAAAATACGACATTTGTAGGAAATCCATGCGGACATGCCCGCAACCTTTGTATTGTAGGGGTGATGCTAATGCATATGGTTGATACGACCTTCCATGTTGTGTGCCAGCTGCAAGTTCCAGCCCCCCAATGACATCGCCCCCTTAGAGTTCCAGCCGAGGCCTTCTCTTGTTACAGCCAAGAGCGGCTGGAGCCTTAATTAGGCAGGTTAGGTAGCTACCTAAGACCCCACCTAAAATCAAGGCCCCCATATTATTATTATTATTGTTATTTTATATATATATATATATTAATAAAATTTTAGAGCATTTATGAGAAATTATATTTTCTTTGTGTCACGTCATTTATTAGTGTACTTCTTTCCTTACCTTATATCCTATGAAAACTAAACTTAAATAGGTTTGGAAAATTACAAAGTCATCTACCTTACTCACTTGCTATAATTAATGACAGTCACTTACTATAATTAATGAGCTTAAAATATTCCATTCCAAGTCCCAAAGGAAACCACCTATACCCAACCATTACTTACTTTGATTCATTGCTTTAGAATATTCAATTTCCAAGGCCCAAAGGAAAAGTAAGTCTTCCACTTTTCCTTCTCATTTAGAAAAATATAGAAAAAATGACTTCACATCTGCTATGATCTTAGCCAAAGAGGTTGTAAGTGGAATAGAAATAGAACCTATATTTAATATAAACGTATAATTTGTAGGAAAAAAAATAATTTGATGAAAATGTTAATAATGAGATAATGCAATCCCCAGAAGAATCTTTTAGGATCAATATATATATATATATATATATAGAGAGAGAGAGAGAGAGAGTAGACCAAGCTATTTCTTCCATTAAGAGTAAATTTGAACAATTTCAAATATGTGAGGATATTTTTGGTTTTTTATTTACCTTGAAAAAAATTAAAATCATTAGATAATAATAATTTGAAGAAAAATTGTCTTAATCTTGAACATTATTTAAATATGACATATTTGCTGATATTAATGGTTTAGATTTATTTTTAGAATTAAATATTTTAAAAGAAATTGTGCAAATATAAACACTTACCCCAATTGAAAGTCTAAACTATATAAAAAAATTAAATTATTTTCCAAATGCATGTATTGCTTCTACGATATTATTGACAATACTTGTAACTGTTGCTTATGCAGAAAGAAGCTTGTCAAAATTAAAATTAATAAAATCTTACTTACGATCGACAATGTCACAAGAAAGATTATGTATGTTAGCAAATTTATCTATTGCAAAGGATATGTTAGAAAAACTTGATTATAAAAATTTAATTAGTAAATTTGCCACCCAAAGAGCAAGAAGAATAAAATTTAAGTAAAATTATTTAATTAACATATTAATATTATATTGAATATTAAAAACTAATATTAGATATTTTGCCTAAGGCCCCCAATGACATTGAGTTGGCCCTGGTTACAGCCTTCGCCTCTGATGACTTCCCTCTCCCTATTTCTGCTAAAAACACTCTCTCTCCCTCTTATCTGCTCCCAATTTTATCTCCGTATGTGAGGGAATAGCTTCCAGCGCATAACATGTTGAAGGGAGAAAAAAAATTTAGTTTTAAATCCCAGCTGCATTGAAACATTTGATGATGTCAAAATATGTAGGACTCCGGTTACTGGAAGGAGCTCTTTGGCCATGTAAGTGAGCTAGGATCAGTTATTGCTGGTTAGTACTCTTATCTAAGTTAGTGGAACCGTTCTATACCTCATTTTAATGCTGACGGGTAGACTGCTTTCTTGCAGATACACGAAAGGAAAATTTTAATAAGCAAAAACATTAAAAATTGGAAAATTTATCATCAATTACTCTGTAAGAGTGAGTTATCATCTCTCTTTTAAGTTAGAAATTGTTTTCTTTTTAATGTTTCTTCTTTTCTGGTTGGAAGGATTTAGATGTGTCTACTGTTTGTTTAGTTTGAACTAGGGATTAGGGCTGCACCGAACCTGACCTGACCCAGGTGGAAGTGGAACCAGGCTTGGGGCGGGTATGGTTTGAAAAAAGAAAACCGCGTGCTTTTCGGGTCGGGTCTAGTTGTCCGGCCTTCGCCCTCTCCCCCGTCCATCCCCGTGTTCATGTATTGGTACATTACTTCTTTTCTACTAGGGATGCCAGTTTGGGTGGTTTTTTTTGGATATACTTAATGGTAAAATAAATCAGGTCCGGGTTTAAATTTTAACCCGAACCATTTGGGTCAGGTCAGATTTGGGTTTTCCCTAGCCCGACTCAACCCGGTATCTACCACTTATGAGTAGGGGTGTTCACGGACGTCCAACATCCATTTGTCTATCTATGTCAGCGTCCATAAATACATAGAGTAGACAAATTTTGTAGTCTAGGACGAACTCGAACACGGACCATTAAATTTGTTCATCCTTGTAGGTGCATGCGAACGCGGACAAACTGTTGTCCATGTCTGCAGACGTTCGTGTTCGCCACCTAATTTGAAAATATTGTTTATCTGTTTAGGGCTTGGTTAGGCAACACAACATAGATATTACTGTTCACTGAAGCACCGCCCCGCCCTCTGCTCTGCCTCTTGGCCCTCTCCAAAAACTAACCGAAGTTTACACCTTTACATCTCGTCGGCTTCCATCTAGATCGTAATCGTCTCTCGTGCTTTGTCATCGCCACCACCTAGCTCGACTCCTCCTGCCCCGCCATCGGACCCTCCACCTAAAAACGATAATTTCTTTCCCCCTCCCCAACCTGACTCTGGTGGAGTGGTGGGCTCATGGCTATGATTCCTCTTCGCCTTAGTTGTCTCCTCGACAATTGTTGTCAAGCTCATACCTTCGTGTTGTTGATGCGCTATCATTTCGCTGCCGCGAATTTTTCTTCTACAATGTCCGATCTCCCCTCTCTGTGAGTTCTCCCTGCTTTCAGTTGATTTTCAGAATTTGTATTGCATCTAGCTGGACCGATTTATGGTGTTGATTGTTGCTACTAATTGGAACAGTGGAAGCATGAGTAGAGGTGTTCTGGCTCGAAGACGGGATTTGCGGTGCTCCGGCTTATACCGTCGTTATGTTTCCATGTCATTGATTTGCCACCGCTCCGCCGCAAATTTTACTTTTGCAGCGTCCAATCTCCCCTCTCTCTGTGAGTTCTCCCTGTGAATTTTGCTTATGCAATGTCTAGCTGGTTGATGCTAATCGGAATAGGGGAAGCGTGAGTGTTTTCTCCACTTACTCTTCCTTGGACTGGCTTGCTCGTAACCGGGTTTTGTTGAACTAATTACTGAGATGACCACAAAATTTATTTCATGTTCATATGGCACCTCACGTTTAACACCTGCATTTTATCAGAAAAATGATATTTATCAAAGTTTAATTTATTACAAACTTACACTGAAATTTTATACACATATTTTACTTCTTTTCATACACGGATTTGTCCAACATAGCTGTGAATATATTGTGTAACAATCGAAATGTGTGAAGGCTTTGGCCAATACTATGGTTGTATTAAGTACTTGATAATTATAATTGACTTAGTCACAAAATAGATTTTGTTTTTGTTATAATTGATAATAAGAATTTTAAAATTTTAGTATTGATTAATTATGAGTATTTTTTAACTTATTTTAACATTACATATATATATATTATTTAGATAAAAATCTAAATATAAACCTTATGTAGCCGGATATTTCTAACATACATAACGAGTGTATATGTAAAAAATAGGAGTTTGATTTAATTGTCCGCATCAGTCAGTATTTATCCGTATCGGTAACCGATAGACTTGGACAATAAATATTACATACATTTAGCGGATACGGACGCGGACAGACGCTAACAACACATTAATTGGCGGACAGACGCGGACATGCTCGGCGTCCGTATTTGTCCGTGATCACGCATCGTGCCATAATTTTTTCCCAGATCCATTTTCAGTGTTTCAGTCCGCTACTCCGCCTCCCGAGTTCGTCTCGCCGGCCCCTCCTCTCCGGCACCTCCTCTCTATTTCGCTGTCGTCCAAAACCTCTGCACCGAGCAATCTGAACGTCGATCAGATTTCTTACTCCCTCGAGAAGTTCCGATTCTACGAAACCCGAGCTGTGAGTTGGAAAACCCTAGTCCTTTCTTGACGTTATAAAGTCTGTAACGATGCCGGTCTTCAATTCTCGCACCGGAGGGTCCTATCCTTCTGCGGAAGTCTCCCTCTGCAACCATGGTAAGCTCTAATGCCCTGTTCAACATCCGTGTCGTTGTCGTATTCTAGTTTTTGGTTATTTGGTTGATGATTGGGGGGTTTGTGTTGATAGATAGGCCGTATCGCTGCCGGATCTAGCACGCCTTCAATGATTTTTTTTTCTTCTTTTTTCTCTCGGATTTTGGACTTTCGGAGCTTTTTATGGGGTTATAGTGGCTGATAACTGAACATTTTCTCTACTTAGAGCTGCTACATCAGTTTAGGTGCTCTCAATGCTGCTTTGTTCTTGTGATGAATGCATACTAAGCATGATATGTGGTTGAATTGTTCTTCAAGCGCATTTTCTTATTGAGATTGCTGCCACTTCTGGCTGGTGAACCTTAACTTGGGTTTGAAATTGCTTTGACATTTTCTGCGTCTTCTGCAGATATTTTTAGTCATTCAAAATAATTTGGTCCGGAGCTTATAGTTTTATATTATATGGTTTTCATTGAAACTAATCAAGTTAAATAGTTTTTAGCTCTATCTCTATCTATATATATAGTTTTTAGCTCTCTCTCTATATCGGAAGCATGCTCTACGTGAGCCGAGCGTAAGGAATGTCTGGGAAGCATTAATTTCCAAGATCGACGGCGTGCTAACATGCGCTATCGTGTGCGCCGTCGATCTTGGAAATGAACGCCTCCCAGGCATTCCTTACGTTCGTCTCACGCTGAGTGCGGAGCATAAAAAACTCTTCCCCTTCTATCTCTCTCTCTCTCTTTATATATATATATATATATATATATATATATATATATATGGGAAAAGTTAAAAAGCGCCCGGGCTCACGCGCGTATGCGTGAGCCCGGGCCCTTTGAGCCGTCGGATCTAAATCCGTCGGATTTATATATATATATATATAAATTTTTTTATTAATTTGATATTTTTTTCAAATTCGGGTTGGGTTAGGTCAGGTGGTAAATTATTCAGGTCGGGTTATGATGTTGGCAGGTTTATATATTATTTGGGTCGGGTTTGAGTTTTGAATTTACCATTGGGAGTCAGGTTTGGTATAAATTATTTAACCCGTGATGGGTTTGGTATAAGGTTCGGGTTTTGGCTTTTTAAATGGTATCGGAGTCGGGTTTGGTGTGGCATCACTATTCTCTACCAAGCCTGAGCTGCTGCATAGTGTCCTAGCTTCTCTTTTCCTTGGTGGGTCACTGAAAGGTCTGTGCTTTCAGCTGTAACTGACGAGCAGGAGAAGAGATTTCATCATTTTGGTGGTTGCCTCTTCCAGCAACAGCCGTGCTCCAAGTACTGAATGGGAGATCAGTGGTGGGAGGTTCTATCTGAACTTCACGGGGTTCCCTTTCCCCTTCAGCCCTTTTCTCAAAGGGCGTACTAACGGGACTGAGGTGAGCTGCTGAATTTGCTATCTTCTTATTTTTCTTCCTTTGGTCGACGATGCGATCGATATAGTACTGCAGTAGAGGAATTTCCTTTGGATCATGGAAATTTTTCTATATTGTTTCTTTTGATTGTCAGTGGCTGTACCTTTTCCATCCGTTTTCCTGCCAAAGCTTGAAACCTTCATTAATTTGATTCAATGAATAAAATTTTGTACGTTCATTGACAAGTTTTGTGCTGCCGCCTGCCCCTCTGTGGTTGTTGCTTTGTCAATATTTAATTACTCCTTTGGTTTTTATATTATGTTCTATGTGCTTTTTAGTTATGGTTTATTGCTGTTTTAACTACTCCTTGTGCTTAGTATATTAATTATTTGATTCTTTTCTCTGGGACCATGAGCTTGCTGTTTAGTTGTGGTTTATTGCTGATTGCAAAATATATACTATCGCATTTAGTTTGTGTACAATTGATAAGTACGAAGAAATCTGGGAAAAAAATTGACAAGGATAAAGAAACTGTTTGCTGGAGTTTAAATTTTATGAGTTGAAAAATACCATGAATCTTTTTCCCATTTTGTTATAGGTAATGAAAGCAACCAAGACCTTCAGGTTCTTAGAGTTCGGAATTAAATGAATCATTGTCTTGGTTGTTTCTCCAATTTAACTCTTTTTTTTATTGGTTTTTGTCTGAGAGAAAAGGTCCTTTAAAATTCAAATGTCCATTTAGCACTTTTTTACTTCCTTTTATTCTTCACCTTGACTGTTTTATTCTTCATCTTGACTGAGTTGTAATGTTCCATCTTTTTGCATGTGAGAACCAAAACGTCGCCCTAAGTGCTCAATTAAACCATGTAAAATGTTCATTTCATTCAAATCTAGTAATTTTTTAAATACTATACATTTCTTCAATTCTTTTTATATTTTCTTTTCATAATGATTTCTTTGATTCTAGTTGAAGGGTCTCTAATTTTTTCCTTGTTTATGGCACCTTTGTTTAGATGTTCTTTTGTTAGATTGATGTAAGTTATTTATGCTATTTTTTTATATTACCTGTTTGTTGGTTAAATAATTTTTTTTCAAAGATAAATGCTAATACTTTTTCTCATTTTGGGCTATATTTTCAAACGATTGTGCTAGTAAGTATGATCCCAAGGTGGAACATTTTGAAGCGTGCCTTATCATCTTCGCCTTCTTCATGCGCGAGGGTGCCACAAACAGGTTTTTCTGCATGTTTACCATCTTCAATTGAATGTCCAATGTCATCATATTATTTCCTTTCTTAATTATGGCAGAATACCTTTAGTTTGATTGTTGCTTATTTTTGGGTTTTTAACACTGGACTTGTACTTGTAAATAAGAAGCTGGCACATTCATTTCCGCAGAAAGTAATATTGTACGAATGTTCCGAGTTCCACAACTGGAAGATGGCTCTTCACAGGTTTGCAGGACTCCTCGTTCATCAAGGGCTGATTCCTCTGCGCACACCTTGGACAGACGATTCTTGAGAATATTGAAAATATTCAAATGGGGTCCTGATGCTGAAAGGGCTCTGGAAGTGCTCATGTTGAGGGTAGATCATCGCCTCGTCCGTGAAGTTTTGAGGACTGATGTTGAGATCAATGTCAAGATTCAGTTCTTCAAGTGGGCAGGCAAGAGGAAGGATTTCAACCATGATTGTACCACCTACATGGATCTAATTCGCTGCCTGGAGGAAGCCGGACTGGTGGGGGAGATGTGGAAGACAATTCAAGATATGGTATATAGCCCCTGTATCATTAGCTCATATGAATTGTCAGAGGTTATTAGAGTTCTAGGGAAGACAAAGATGGTTAACAAGGCTCTTTTGATTTTCTACCAAATAAAAAACCGAAAGTGCAGACCTTATGCAAGTACTTACAATTCCATGATTATCATGTTGATGCAAGAGGGTCATCATGACAAGGGAAATGAACTCTACAATGAGATGTGCAACGAAGGCAACTGTTTGCCTGACACACTAACCTACACTGCCCTCATTGCTGCTTTTGGTAAGATGGGCCGTGAAGATTCTGCCATCAGATTATTTGAAGAGATGAAGGAGAATGGCTTGCAGCCTACTGCAAAGATTTACACGACTTTGATGGGTATATATTTTAGTTAAAAAAAAGTTGATAAGGCTTTGAGCTTGTTCCGCGACATGAAATGCAAGTGCTGTGAACCGACTGTTTATACTTACACTGAGTTGATAAAAGGGCTCGGAAATGCTGGAAGAATTGAAGAGGCTTATGGCGTCTTTCTTGATGTGCAAACAACAGGTTGTAAGCCGGATGTGGTGCTCATGAACAACTTAATTAACATTTTAGGTGAGGCAGGTCGTTTGCAGGATGTGCTTCAGCTTTTCGGGGAAATGGATAAGCTGCAATGTGAGCCCAATGTGGTAACATATAATAGTGTAATAAAAGCTCTTTTTAGAACGAAGTCACATGCTTCTGAAGCTGCTCGGTAGTTTGAGAAGATGAAGGAAAAAAGAATAGCTCCAAGTTCCTACACTTACTCTATACTTATTGATGGGTTCTGCAAGAGCAACAGGGTGGAAAAAGCCCTTCTGCTTTTGGAGGATATGGATGAGAAGGGCTTTCCTCCTTGTCCAGCTGCCTATTGTAGCCTCATTGATGCTCTTGGGAAAGCTAAACGTTATGATGCTGCAAATGAGTTGTTTCAAGAATTAAAGGAGAATTGTGGTTCTTCTAGTTCTCGGGTGTATGCAGTTATGATTAAGCACTTTGGGAAGTGTGGGCGGCTAGCTGAAGCCATTGATCTTTTTGAAGAAATGAAGAAACTTGGGTGCACTCCTGACATTTATGCATATAATGCACTCATGTCAGGCATGGTAATGGTTGGAATGGTTGATGAAGCTTTATCCTTGCTTCGAACTATGCATGAACAGGGTTGTACCCCTGACTTAAATTCTCATAATATAATCTTGAATGGTCTGGCAAAGACTGGCGGCCCTAATCGTGCAATGGCAATGTTATCAAATATGAAACAATCAAAAACCAAACCTGATGCTGTCTCTTACAACACTGTACTCGGTGCACTTAGTCGATCAGGTATGTTTGAGGAAGCTGCTAAGCTGATGAGAGAGATGACCTCGAAAGGATTTGAGTATGATCTTATAACCTACTCATCAATACTCGAGGCAGTTGGAAAGGTTGATGAAGAACCTCTACAGTCGGTAGTATAGAAGATTCCGCACATACTTCTCTTTTTGCACGAATGCAGGTGCGTCTGATCATTCTGCTTTGCCTGGTCAATTGTATTGCGCACATGGGGTTGCTCCTTGTTGAGAATTTTTCCTGATATTTTATTAGATGCTACTATTTCCAGATTTTATTTGATAAATGGATATTATAGGCCCCTCAATCAGCTGGCATGGACTTGCTCACTGATCTACTCTGGCCATCTCTCATTCACTCGATGGTTCAGTTGCTGGTTCTAGCAGGTATCTAATCTCTTATAAATGCCATCTTATTTGTTTGTTAAACAAAGGACTTGTGTCAAAATAGCAACACTAGCTGGTGATTTTGTAGGGCAGAAAGGGGATTAGCTAAAGAGGCTTGAAATGAGAATGAAGAGAGGAGAATTTGGAATAACAGATTGCCTTCTTACTTGCCTCATTAGAGGGGGCCCTGTGGCTGAGAATATAGTATATAAAATTTAGTATCTTGAAATGGGTACAAATATAGTACCTTGTGGAGGAACATGCCTTTTTCACTGTCCATTGCACCAAATTAATTGGACCATTGTGTTACAGTGTTCAATCATGGACTGATCATGAACAGCACATCCCGGAGCTAAATGCTCATAAGAAAATTCTTATTGTAAGTTTTGTGATTTTTTTCTATACATAGAGTTGAAAATATTTAATTTTTTATGTGTTTATTCATTAACTCCATGTTCTTGAGGAGTGAAGAGCACATGCTGTCAACGTTTGCCAGCCAAACTGAAAAGGCTCATGTCCTGTTAATTGTCAAGTTACCTTTCTTGGATCATTAGTTACAGAGTCAGTCTAGTCCATTTTCAGAACAAAAATGATTTCCAGTTGCCTCATGTGGTTAGTTTAAAATATAAACTGCGAAGGGAAAATGTTATTTACTGTGTGAAGTGTCCGTTGACCCTTTGAAGTTACATGCTTTGTTGAAGTTTTATTGTCTAATTTGAAACTAGCATTTGCTGCAAGGATTCTACGTTTTTTAGTATGCGAAAGGTATTGGGCTTTTATTTGGATGCATTTTTTAGCCTTTTGGACTTATTGTTGGGGAATGGGTGCGTAAGTAGAACTCAATTGCGGACATTCATGTGAATGGAAGCGTGAGTCAATTTGAGAGTTTAGCTTTGTGAGAGGGCAATAACTTAAAATAAATATATGGGAAGTGGGATAACTAGAATAATATAGGGGAGGGTACCTTACCTCAGGTGGTAAAATTACCCTAATGCCTTTAAGAGCAATATATTTTGTTTTGTCGAAATGTATAACCTAGATAACCAAGCGTTGGGGTACCCTAGAATGATATTAAATGGCTTTAAAAGGAAGGGGTGTGACTTTAAAGTGACGCGACTGTCAAGGTCTTTGTGTCATGGAAAACAAGGGGAATAATCCTAATTCTTAGGGTTTAAGGCCGTGTATTACACGTGTTCGCAACGCAATGCAGAAATCTACGAGGGTATTATATATATATAATGGGCCCGTTTACCTAAATTTGATGCGTAAATTGGTCGTTTAAGTCACTTTACGGGCCTGATTATTTATGGTTACAGGAATTAATAAAAAATAGGCCCAAAGTAGCCTATTTAGCTTAACTCTTAAGGGGATTACGAACCCTAATCCCTATGCCTATAAAAAAGGTTAATTAGGGCTAATGGAAGGAGATGTTAGCTTTTGACCGTTGAGGGGATTAGGAACCCTCTCTATTTAACTGTGAAAAATACCGTCTGCTTCCTTGTGAACTGTGTAGGCTATGTTCTTTTTGTTGGTTGATGCATAGACTGTGCAGCACAGTGGATTGATAATTTGATACAAATTATTGACATCTGGGTCGATTTATTTGTTTCTGAGAAGCATTTCTTAGTTAGTGTTGCATTAATCTCAGGTGCCCATTGTTGAGTTGAGTGTTGCATCTAGGTAATTTTACTTTAATTGTCTTTGCCTCTACTGCATATTGCTTTTACATTTTTTATTTGATTTCTAGTATATCTAGCCCTTATTCTAGCTTCTGCTAGCTTTTCATTCTATTTTCTTGCCTACTCATATAGCTTCTTAGTTATATGATCTTCTTTGTTATAAGAAATTAGCAAACTGTTCACTAGAAGTGTGTGAAGTTATGTCTTATTACTGTCTTCTTTTTTGTTATAATAAATTATTCAGAGCAAAGAGCGTCTATTAATCTCTCATCATGTATTGTGATCATATTTTGCCTTCTGATTTGCGTGCTTTCATTGTATCTGAATTATTGCAAAGTTCTTCCGTAGTAAAGGGCATCAATGGGTATAATTGATATATATATATATATATATATATATATATTTCTTTGGTTGTTTCATTTTGCAATTGAATATAATCATGCTGTCAAGTGTTTTTCTGATGTACATTTCATTATGGAAATCATGATATAAGTTGATATTATAGTTTTCTAATTGCCTAATTTTTCTCAATTTTCTTTCAGAATTTTGATGAACTTTTCTTGGCCACCGACCGAATTTTTAATGCAGAACAAGCTTTTCTCCTTTAAAATTGAATCTGAGATCTGCCTTATCAGAATTGTTTCTTAGTTTAAAGACGGATCTTTGCTGTGTTCTGTTTGCATTGTCTATCTTACCTACTGCTCTTTCAAGGTTTTATGCGATGTTTTTTTATGAATTTGGGTGCTGGCGAGATAAAATTAGATTGTTTGTTCAGTTCTATGCACTGATCTATCTCCTTTACCTGCTTTCCTCTGCTTGATTATTCTTTGTATTTTGCAAGAATTATTTTATATCTAGGTGGCAGATTTCTCGACACCCTTGCCCATGACATCTTCTGGATTAAATTCATTTACGTGCTACTCCATTTAAGATGTTTTCATGAACTAAGGATGTACATTTGTAAACCTTGCTTTATGTATTGAGCTTTAATGCAAAACAGTCGTAATGTATACTGCTTAAATCAGCTGTTAAAATTCCAGCTACTAATCTTTGTGATATTTTAGTCATGACAGTCTAAATAAAATATAAATATCTAGAATTTCAGATATCCTTATGTTGGTTACGATCATTTTGGTGAATTGGCAGCCAACAAAGTATTTTTTTAGAAGTCAATTGTTTTCAATGATGGACTTTGAAAGATCTCATCCTATCTAGATTTGATCAGTCAAAATCCCATGTGAGGTGACGAAAATCTGTGTTTGCACCTTTTTTTGTTGGTTTCCCATTTTGTGCAAACTGTGTTGCATAATTGCCGATCTGGGCCGTTTTCAAGCGTATTTTCATATGGGTTTTGGGGAAAAAGGTGTAGACTTGGTGGGGGATTTTGTGGGCTTTCAATTTGAGATTCATATTTTGGTTGGCGGCTGAAAAGGATCCTTTTTTTTTTGCTTTCTACCTGATGCGAGTTTCGGTTTTGGGGGTTTTTCATGTGCTTTTTGGGAAGCATCTGTATCGTTTGGAAGTTTGTGTATTGAAATCAGGGATCTTTGTCTTCTGCTCCTTGTTTATCACTTTCTTGCTCCAAGAGAATTGGGTGCTTTGAATTTAGGGATAAATTTGAATTGCGTGTTTTGAATTGTCTGTTATGTTTTGATTAATTTATATTTGGTTTGTATCTAGCTTCTGTTATCATGCTTTTGTATAGTTGCCCTTAAACACCCATTTTTAAGCACTTTATTCCCAGGGTGAACAAAATATAAGCATTTTTATGTTACATATTTTATTGTTACTCCCTAGCTTCTATTATCATGCTTTTGTATAGTTGCTAGAATTTGACTGGTCCACCTGAAGAAATCTTAAATTAGTTTCTTGCCTTATTGTCTTAAAAAAATTGCATATTTTATGGTATGCCTTGGTTTACATCAAGATTGATAACAGGCTTTTGGTTTTTGCATTTTTTCTTTTTTGTTGTCTGTTCTCATGCTGATGCGCCTGCTTGGATCTTTTTCCGTTACAGCTTCCGCTTTCTGTCTGAATGCTAAATATGAAAATTATCTCCTCTGCTTCAAAGGTTGCTCCTTCAAAATGGGAATTCAAGCTTTTTCCATGGGTGTCCTCAATTTCTTTTCGTTTTGCTCATCCCTTCTGTTCGACGTCCTCTACGATTCTGCCTCTGTTAGAATCCACTTCAGATGTGAATCAAACTCTGCTAGAAATCCCTGATGCCGGTCCATCCTATGCCGTGCAATCTGATTTGCACCTTCAACTGGATAAGATCCTTTAAAGGGCTACCCGAAGAAAGCCTCAGAACTCTGAGAAACTTGAAGACATAATCTGCATAATGATGGCTCAAAGGGCCTGGACAACAAGATTACAAAATTCGATCCGGTCATGGGTTCCTCAGTTTGATAACTCACTTGTGTACAATGTGCTACATGGAGCTCGAAATTCTGATCATGCTCTTCAATTCTTTCGTTGGGTTGAGAAGACTGGATTTCACCATGATCGAACTACCCATTAGAAGATAATTGAAATCTTGGGCCGTGCTTCTAAGCTTAATCATGCAAGGTGTATCTTGCTTGATATGCCAAAGAAAGGTGTTGAGTGGGATGAAGATATGTTTGTCATAATGATCGACAGCTATGGTAAAGCTGGAATTGTCCAAGAGTCTGTAAAGATGTTTCAGAAGATGAAAGTATTGGGGGTTGAGAGGACTTCAAAATCATATGACACTCTATTTAAGGTGATCATGCGTCGGGGTCGAGTTCAAATGGCAAAACGGTATTTTAATGCTATGCTAGCGGAAGGAGTAATTCCCACACGGCATACCTATAATATTCTCATATGGGGATTTTTCCTTTCTTTGAAATCAGAAACTGCATTTAGATTCTTTGATGATACGAAGACTCGTGGGATTATCCTGGATGTGGTTACTTACAATACAATGATTAATGGATGTTGTCGTCTCAAGATGGAAGAGGCTGAAAATTCTTTGTGGCGATGAGAGGAAAAAATCTATCTCCAACTGTGATTACTTATACAACTATGATCAAAGGGTATGTTTCTGTTGGTCGTGTGGATGATTCATTGCGCTTACTTGATGAGATGCGTAACTTTGGAATTGAACCAAATGATCATACTTACAAAACCTTGTTACCTGGCCTATGTGACTAACAAAATGGCGGAGGTAAGAATGATCTTAAAAGACATGGTGCAGAGACATCTCACACCAAGGGATAATTCCATATTCTTGAGATTGATTTCCTCAATGTGCAAATCAGGGATCATGGATAGTGCTTCTGAGGTACTGAAGGGAATGATTAGATCGAGTAATCCAACGGAATTGTCGCATTATGGTCTTTTAATTGAGAATTTTTGTAAGGCAGGACTATATGAAAGAGCAATCCATATGCTGGATAAAGTGCTAGAAATGGGAATTTTGCTGAACCCTTCAAGTTCGTCTGAGATGGAATCAAATGCTTATAATCCAATAAATTTTTAGTACAAATTAAAAAATTATTTATTTTAATTTTTTTAAAAATTGAACAAATTCAGATTTAGATTCAGATTCAGATTCAGATCCTGATCTGATTTAGGGGTTGTTGGGGTACTGAATTAATTCAGTAGTGAATTAGAATTTTTGTGAATTAATTCAGTCAGTAGAGAAATAGAATTTCGTTTGGGTACATAATTATTTAGATGGAATCATGTTTAGATAGTGAATTGGGTTTTAGGTTAGAATTTTTAGGTAAATTGATAAATATACCTTTTGATTGGAGATGTGTTGCCTAGGAGACCCGTAGTACGTGAACTAGCACCAGCTACACCATATCTTGGTACCAGAACACAAGGACCAATCCTACAAAATCACAAGATGCATGCTTAAACAAAAGACTAGAATATGAAACCGTTTATTCTCATTTACTTCTTGTATTTTTAGCTATCTTTTGCTGAGGTAACAAATCATAACGAAGGATAAAATATATAGTCAACTATATCAACATAAGTTGTCCTACTAGAATTTAAATATTTGGTAGATGATGGTTCACATTTTAATCACAATGTTTTCCTCTGCATATCGAAAATCAGTTTTTACAAGCACTCGGGGCAATGGAACAAATTGCCAAACCAATTAGTGTTTTCAAAATTTTGTCGCCTCTTTGCCCAATTTTTACATAATAGAATTCTTGAGAAGGAAAAAACATCTTATTGCACAAAGATCAAAAAACGAAAAGATGTTAAGTCTCAGCTTCATTAGAGTTGGCGGTTTACTGGAAGGGAAGTCCAACAAAAATGACTGCAGCTAGAAAAAAAATTCACAAAATCTTCTTCATTGAATCTAACAACAGTGCTAGTGAAGATGAGAAATTGTAGCAAGCACTAGTTGCATCCTCCCATGCAGTTTGACAGTAATTGAGAGGAGACTCATAATCATGAAAACAAAAATTTCAACAAACTCTTGCATCAGAAGCAGAGACCAAAAAAATACGGGCCAAAAATTATAGAGGAAAGAGATTGACCAAGATGAGAATGTGAAAGTTACTTCCAGGCGTACTTTGGATTTCAATTTGGAAGGTCAGCAAAGAGAGAAAAACCCAGTCTTTGGATTGCATGTATGGTCACTACCTATGATCATATAAATAAAACATTATTACAAGATCAGTGAAAGAAGGATTGAAAAAAAAAATTCAACACAGATCAAGAAATTTTTTTTATCACAAACCAGTCAAATTTGAGGGAATTGTCGGTCAATGGAATAAGAGCTACGTGAGGGCCTAAAAATTCAAACAAAACCGAATGCAGATCAGTGACGGTCCGTGGATGAAGAAATGAATGAAAAAAGCAATCCTTTTTGAATGCAGATAATGAAAACATAATAGTGAGATTTGGGGGAATTGTCCTAATCAAAATGCATGAGGCGAAAAATTTTACCACAACAAGTGATCAAGAAGAAAAGGCGAAATTGAATGATAAGAGAAGAAAATGAGGAAAAAAATGGCATTACCTAAAGCAGATCAGATCTAGGCGGCTGAAGAGCGGGATCGAAATCGCCGGTAGATGATGGGCAAGCTGTCGAGGACCGGGATGTAGTTTGGGTTGAAGAGGTGATGAATAGCAGATGTGCCACACTAGATGAACTATAGACGACCTCACGGAAAGAAATTGACGACAAAATTTGGGTGTAATGCTAGACGAATAGACGAGCAGGTACCGGCCAAGACACCGGAGGGAGGTAAGCAGGTGCTGCCAGAAACTCAGGAGGTAGAGATCCTTGGAATGGTTGAAAAGGAGATCAGTTTTCACAAATGGAGAATTTTTTTACAAGGGGGCCAGGGGTAACGGCTGGAAATACGTGATAATGTGTGTTTCTATTTTTACGCATTTTCTTGAATCACTGAATCTCCTTACGACTGAAACACGTTTCAATCGTGAATTTTTAATTCAGTTTAGATTCATTATCTAAACTGAATTCAGACGATTCTCTCCTGAATTGTGATAGATTCAACAGAATCAGTTTACGATTCTGCACCCAAACAACACCTTAGATTCATATTCAGTGTGAAATTCAGATTACAGGCTTTTTAGAATTTTCAGTGGGTTTTTCAGATTCAGATTTAGACTAAACAAATAGACCCCTAAGACGAGTGGGTGAAATGTTTCTTCAATGCCTCGATTTAGTTTCTTTTCTTTTCGCTGCCTTAGGTTTTTATAATTATGTAAAATATATATTAACTGGATGGTCAGCTGGACTCTCGCTAGTAACTTACACTTGATTAGTTCATACCCTTATTAATGTTTGCTTATCTCCTGAGCAATTTAATTTCTTGTTCATAGTTCTCGTTCATGGAAATTTCTGGTTTGTTCTAGGATCTGTTTAATGTACGCATTGAAGATGTGAAAAGACAATATGCTCCTGTGAGAATTACTCCTTTTGATGGAAATTACTTTCTAGTTACAATTAATGATGCAAGTGTGAAATTAAAAAGGAATGAGATATGAATTCTTCGCAGTTATGTTGCTTAGCTTATCACTTTGTTGTTGCTTGTCAATAATCTCGAATCTATAACTTTCATATTGGAATTGTATCCTTGTTCATTACTGACAACAAAAAATTATTGCTTTTGTCATTAAAAAAAGAAGATAATGTAATTAAAGATAAAGTAGTCATTCCACTTTTTATTTGACTCGAGGCAAATATATATAGTGATCGGATTGTCTTGTAGGCATCGCAAGGCTACGAGCAGTCTTGACATTTTACAAATTGGAAAATGTCCCCATGCTCACACGGGAATCGGATTAACAAGCACAGAAAGGATTCGAGTTTTAGTTTCACGCGAGGAATCACTGTACCCCTCCCCATATTGGTATATGACTGTAATAACTCTAGTCAAATTGACTACTCGCATGAGGAGAGGCAGTGCAATGGGAGTAGGTTTGAGACATTCTTCATTCAACTCCTTCCAGGACGTTTCCACTATTTTTTCAAAGGCTGCACATGCCTCTTCCTTTGAGCATGCATGCTCCTTCATGTAGATTTCCACGCTTGAAGCAACATGTCCTCTTTCTTGCTCTTTCTGTAAAAAAAAAAAAGCAAGTTGCATTACAATAGTCATTGTCAATTCAACCTTAGTTGGGCTGGTTGGGTCTTTCTTGGTTGTGGAGATACAACAAGGTTGAAATACATTGTCCTGTAAAGTGAGGCTATGCAAGTCTTACCTTTAATCAAAAGCTGTTTTTTATAAATAAAAATGTAATTAAATAAGTATTTTATTTAATGCATGCAGGGAAACGAAGGGCTATAATTAACAAGAGATTTTGGGTTCTAATAATATATGTGGGCCCACTAAAGAGATTTTGGAAAGCAAAAACTAAGGCGGTTGGACATTTTAGCCTTCTCAGGAAACCCTAAAGAGGTACCACATTTAAGTAGAAGTGGTTGCCAACCCACCCCTTAAAGTAATGCGACGCTATAGATGCCTTAATTTTTACTTCTTTTTTTTTACCTTGTGTCCCACTATGTCGTTGACAAGTCTGGCTATAGTTGAAGATGCCTTAACCATTTTTGGTAGTTGCATCGCCCATTTAAAGTCCGCCTCTTCTGCCTGCCCACTTATTCCAACATATGAAGTTACTGCTGGCAATGGGTAGACTGAGCTGATGAGCGCAACGTTCATATACTCTGTAAATGTTGGCACATATCCTGTGTTATATCATTTTGCTTCAGCAAAGTAGCTGCTAATCAGATATTTTATCTGCATAAACAAAACAAAAAAAAGAAAAAAAAAAGGCAAAAAGTTTATTACTTCACTACACAAAGGGTTAGGACTTGGTACAAAAATACTGCATTCTCTTCGCTAAAACATGTCAATTTGTTTGGTAAATCAAATTTAATTATCAGCGTACAGCTTGTTTCAAATATTGAATACGGTACGCCTTCTCCTCTGATGCTAGCTGTTCCTCAACTCCGTTGATAGTGTTTGCAATATAAGGTGTCTTCATGTACTCTGGCAATTGATCTGTGGCTGTTACGTCCCATCTGAAACGCAGGCCCACATAGATCAATAAACGATTAGTACTTCTTTTCTTCTTTGCGAGAACCAATAGAACAATAAAAAACTTGCAACTAAATTAGGATATTTATATATTCACATGAATAGTGTAATGTGATTAAGAAACGTTTTATTAACATGCAATTTTGCAATGGAATAATAACTTGAACCTTTGTATCGCACCAGTGAACAACTGAAGTTCATCAAGCGTGCCATAAATGTCGTATATGTCATCCATCACGGATATTAAGATGGTGATCTTTGTCATCATCTTCCTAGCTCTTGAATACTGCGGTTCGAAGTACACTTCTACGATCTAGAAGTAGCATTCTACAAGTCTGTCTCTGATGAGGGAGTTCTACAACTAACGCCAGGTCTTTCCACCACCTGTAGAAATCAGAATGAGCAATCCAACAAGGCAATAGATTCACCTTAATGTACCGATCCAAAAAAATAAATTCACTTTAATGATTTTTTAGCACCTTCTTAATTCATGGCTTTTTTTAAAGGTAACTGGACTAAAACAAAATCTTTAAAGCATAGAAAAGTGAATACAGCTAAAATCTAAACTGTGCTCAGGCTCTATTGATGGGTCAAGCCATTCTTATAGTTTCAAATGGCTACTTTCTCGCTTTTACCTTGAGAGCTCGGCCAGTTCCTTCTGATGCATTGCCTGTACAAAATTAAAATCTAATTTTGCTAGTTCCAGCAGTGCTTAATTTTGGCTTTTGTCCTCCTCGTAGCATGAGATGTAGTTCCTAGCCTTTAGACGTTCAGAGATCCTATGAAGTGGTAACTCGATTGCACACTCCACTTGCCTCCTAAGAGAACCATCTAAATGTGGCAACATGGTCGTTAGCTGTTTCTTGGTGAAGACAAGGGCTTCATCAAGTATATCTTCTCCTACGACAGCTAGATGAGCAGCTTCATATAAGCTTAGTATGCCTCTAACGTCACTCAACGTGACCTTCTCAAACTTTCCAGATTCATCCATTAACTTCTTAAATGGTTCTGTTGCGTGTTGAACAACATGAAAGAGATACCATCACAACCTTCTATAGCCGATTCATGGATCCGATCCAACGCAACTGCAATCTGCTCATCAAAATGATATGCGATGCCCGTTCGTTGCATCAAATCAATTAAATTCATTGCATGCACTGTGTCACTAGCATTTTGAACCAAGCTCTTTGCGTTCATCTTCAATTGTTCAACTCTTTCACCTGATGATGACCAATTATCCTGCTTACAACAACATGACAAGAAAACGTACATGTAAGCTTCATTTATAAATTGGTAAGCTTTATCTTCCCGGCTTATAATCCTAGCATCTTCTCGTAGAAATATCTCTACATAATCTCTTGATTAGTGCTCCAAAAAAAAACGAGGAAAAATTTATCATGAGCCCGGGGTCACGTATGCCAGACATCTCAATCCATCCAATCTCAATCCCATGGTGCAAGGGGGCAGGCAGTGATTCAAACTTACCGTCCCCCTAAGTTATTTGTATCGTCGCAATCCGATCGAGAACTCATTGACGAGACCTGGGCTTGTACAAACCAAGCTAAAAAAACAGTATATTCTTACTGTTCCTTTACTTAGATAATGTGACAAAGAAATCACCCCAGATGGAAGGATGGGAATTTGCAGAACGTCGATGGATTTCTGACTGTTCAGGAGGTTTGACAGAGGAATTGACATTTACAGCTGAAGTAGCCATCACTAGGAGATGGAGGGAAGTGAATCGCAGTGCTAATTAAGATACGAGGTCTGCTACTCCATGCTGGCCTTTTATACAGGGGAGGGGGCATATATAAGCATGTGGGCTGCATGCCCTTTAAATCACTACCTAATTTGATGCCGTGACTCATAGATTCTCTGTTGTTTTCTTTCTCATAATAATGAGATGGGGGGAAAGCCACCAACATAAAACACGGCCAACACGCACAATCTAAAGTACGTGGTTTTAGTTCAAGCTATATGGTAATCGGCTAGGCACAACAAACACATCAGGCTTTTCCAACTAAACCTTTGGAGGATTTTGGTTGATAAAAAGTCACCAATCTTCCATGTGGAAGCACATTGAAAATTCCAATGCTTTATTTGCTTGCAAGGGTAATTTTGGTAATTGGCATATTAATCCTCTTGTGAGCCTCTTAGACTATGTCAAATAGAATATTAATGATTTTTGTACATCACTTTGTGTCAAACAAAATCTTACACCACGTTTTGATTGAACCAAGAAGTGTGGATACTCCATTTGACCCACTTTCCTCGAGCCAAGAAAAACTTGTGACTGGTGTTCTCTACCTCTTCACCTCTTTCTTCCCTTTCACATAGGGAATATATGAGGAGAAAACACTTCTTTGGATGAATCTAGCCACAGGCATGTACAACTTTCCACTCTTACAAATTATATAAGTAGTTTCACAAAACTAGAGAGAGAAGCTTTCTTTTTCTTCAATAGAATTGTAGAAAAAAATACACACTAATGGCTTCCATTGAGGCACAAACCTCTTATATAGATCATGTGTAAATAAAAGAATTCATTCTATAACAACATCGTATCTAGAACCTATCAAAAATAGAGAAAATAATCCAAATAAAGCATACTTAACTACGAAGCCACATAATTAAGACTCCAATCCAAGTAAAATACCTTTAAACAAGGAATCTCGTATGGAAATCCCAAATCTAAGTGGAGTCCCAAAATAACCTAGAACAGAGCAATTGATCCCTTAAAAGGACTAATCGATCATTCATGATATTGGAATATGTGAGTGAACAAAACTATCAATTACAGAAGGAACTACTTGATTGTTTCAATGACTAGAAAGGCCCTTTGATAGTTGAGAGGCAAACAATTGATCATGTGTAGCTTTTAATCAATCGTTGGGTGTACTATTCCAAAACCCTTATTTTTTTTTAGCTACTATATTCAACAATTTAGATTTGAAGAGTGGGTACTATCAAATTCAAATAAGGCTAGTTGATACATGAAAAACTACTTTCAAGAAAAAGAGAGAGATAGGTTATATGTGTGGATGGTTATGTCATTTGTCTTAAAACATTCCCCAAGAAAATTTGGGAATATGATGAGTCAAGCTCTTAGACCATTTATTAACAGCTTTGTTGCATGGTTTACTTTGACGACATACTTTTTTATAGTGCTGATTTTGAGTTTCACTTACAACATCTTTGAGATGTGCTAGTTGTTCTTATTAGGGAGAGACTTTTTGCTTCTCTAAAGAAATGTTCCTTCTCGCAAAATTGGGTTATATTCCTTGGGTATGTTGTAACTAAAGATGGGCTTGCAGTGGATGAAAGTAAGGTTAATGCAGTCAAGTAGTAACCAAGACCTACTAGCATACATGAGGTATATTTCTATTAGTTAGTTTTTTCTTATCATTATAGCTCTTATTACTTATTATATACAGACTAAAAATTATTTTTAGAATGATGAAACTGAGAAATCTTTTGACATTATTAATAAAACACTTATTTCACCACCTGTATTGACATCAAAGCCAGTTAAATTGCACTATGATATTTCTAAGATTGCTATTAGGGTTGTCCTAAGCAAAGAGGAACGTTGATGAAGACCAGTTGGCATTAACATAAATAGAGCATTGGGATTGTATGAAAAAAAATTAGAATTATCTCTCTAACGATCGATCACTACTATGGGCGATCGATCGAATGAATGATCAAAAGAGATCGATCAAGACATGAAAATGTTTAGTGTAAAACGAAGCTGAGAGTTGGCGATTGATCGCCGTATCTCAATGACTGATCAATCCATCTACGTTACAGTTTTCAACTTCGTGTTGAATTGGAATTTGATTCCAAATTGGTTTCTTTTCAATATTTTGTTTTCCTATGAGTCTTTATTTTATATTCCTTTGATTATTTAAGGATTTTCTTATTAATTTTTCTTAATTTCAAATACTTAGTCATAAATGTTGGTAGCGGCAAGGGGCTGGATTCAAATCTGCAAAAATTGTCTTTAGTGGATGATGACTAATCTTCACAATGGATGACGGTTGGAGATAGATTCAAGAACTCACCGTTGAAAGGCAGATGAATATAAAGCTTTCAGGCTTTGAGGCATGTACAAGTACATTTTTCTTTAAGGAATTATTTTTCCCCCTTCGATATATCCAAATTGCTTATGGGCAAGACAACAAATTTCCTCTCAGGATACAACAGAGCTTTTGAGACATTGCAACCAGAAATGTTGAAGAATTCTTTTTGAACTTTCCTTGAAACAATATAAGAATGTGGCTGAAATTTGTATTTGAAAAATACAAGAAAAAAAAAGAGAAAAATAAGAATACAAGAGAAGGAAAAACTATAGTGTGGTTTTTTCTTCTATCTATTCAAATGCCGAGGCTTGGGTTTCTATTTATTGACTTGTAAGGGGTGTTTAGATGTTCTTTTGTTAGATTGATGTAAGAAATTTATGTTATTTTTTTATATTATCTGTTTGTTGGTTAAATAATTTTTTTTCAAAGATAAATGCTAGTACTTTTTCTCTTTTTGTGGTATATTTTCAAACGATTGTGCTAGTAAGTATGATCCCAAGGCGGAACATTTTGAAGCACGCCTTATCATCTTCGCCTTCTTCATGTGCGAGGGTGCCACAAACAGGTTTTTCTGCATGTTTACCATCTTCAATTGAATGTCCAATGTCATCATATTATTTCCTTTCTTAATTATGGCAGAATACCTTTAGTTTGATCGTTGGTTATTTTTGGGTTTTTAACACTGGACTTGTACTTGTAAATGAGAAGCTGGCACTTTCATTTCCGCAGAAAGTGAAATTGTACGAATGTTCCGAGTTCCACAACTGGAAGATGGCTCTTCGCAGGTTTGCAGGACTCCTCGTTCGTCAAGGGCTGATTCCTCTGCGCACACCTTGGACAGACGATTCTTGAGGATATTGAAAATATTCAAATGGGGACCTGATGCTGAAAAGGCTCTGGAAGTGCTCATGTTGAAGGTAGATCATTGCCTCGTCCGTGAAGTTTTGAGGACTGATGTTGAGATCAATGTCAAGATTCAGTTCTTCAAGTGGGCAGGCAAGAGGAAGGATTTCAACCATGATTGTACCACCTACATGGATCTAATTCGCTGCCTGGAGGAAGCCGGACTGGCGGGGGAGATGTGGGAGACAATTCAAGATATGGTATATAGCCCTTGTATCATTAGCTCATATGAATTGTCAGAGGTTATTAGAGTTCTAGGGAAGGCAAAGATGGTTAACAAGGCTCTTTTGATTTTCTACCAAATAAAAAACCGAAAGTGCAGACCTTATGCAAGTACTTACAATTCCATGATTATCATGTTGATGCATGAGGGCCATAATGACAAGGTAAATGAACTCTACAATGAGATGTGCAACGAAGGCAACTGTTTGCCCGACACACTAACCTACACTGCCCTCATTGCTGCTTTTGGTAAGATGGGCCGTGAAGATTCTGCCATCAGGTTATTTGAAGAGATGAAGGAGAATGGCTTGCAGCCTACTGCAAAGATTTACACGACTTTGATGGGTATATATTTTAGTCAAAAAAATGCGGCAGTAATTGATAATTTTTCCTGATCTTTTATTAGATGCTACTTTTTCCAGATTTTATTTGATAAATGGATATTATAGGCCCCTCAATCAGCTGGCATGGACTTGCTCACTGAGCTACTTCGGCCAGCTCTCATTCACTCGAAGGTTCAGTTGCTGGTTCTAGCAGGTATCTAATCTCTTATAAATGCCATCTTATTTGTTTGTTAAACGAAGGAATTGTGTCAAAATAGCAACACTAGCTGGTGATTTTGTAGGGCATAAAGGGGATTAGCTAAAGAGGCTTGAAATCAGAATGAAGAGAGGAGAGTTTGGAAAAACAGATTGCCTTCTTACTTGCCTCATTAGAGGGGGCCCTGTGGCTGAGAATATAGTATATAAAATTTAGTATCTTGAAATGGGTACAAATATAGTACCTTGTGGAGGAACATGCCTTTTTCAGTGTGCATTGCACCAAATTAATTGGACCATTGGGTTACGGTGTTCAATCATGGACTGATCATGAACAGCACACCCCGAGCTAAATGCTCATAAGAAAATTCTTACTGTCAGTTTTGTGATTTTTTTCTATACATAGAGTTGAAAATATTTAATTTTTTATGGGTTGATTCATTAACTCCATGTTCTTGAGGAGTGAAGAGCACATGCTGTCAACGTTTGCCAGCCAAACTGAAAAGGCTCATGTCCTGTTAATTGTCAAGTTACCTTTCTTGGATCATTAGTTATAGAGTCAGTCTAGTCCATTTTCAGAACAAAAATGATTTCCAGTTGCTTCATGTGGTTAGTTTAAAATATAAACTGTGAAGGGAAAATGCTATTTACCGTGTGATGTGTCCGTTGACCCTTTTAAGTTACATACTTTGGTTCTAATTTTTTGCTTTGTTGAAGTTTTATTGTCTAATTTGAAACTAGCATTCGCCGCAAGGATTCTATGTTTTTTAGTATGCAAAAGGTATATATTGGGCTTTTATTTGGATGAATTTCTTAACATTTTGGACTTATTGTTGGGGAATGGGTGCGCAGAACTCTATTGCGGATATTCATGTGAATGGAAGCGCGAGTCGATTTGAGAGTGCAGCCTTTGGAAAGGGCAATGATTTAAAATAAATATATGGGAAGTGAGATGACTAGAATAACATAAGGGAGGATACTTTATCTCAAGTGGTAAAATTACTTTAATTCCCTCAAGGGCAATACATTATATTTTACCGAAACATATAACCTAGATAACCAAGCATTAGGGTACCCTAAAATGACATTAAATGGCTTTAAAAAGAAGGGGTGTGACTTTGAAGTGACACGAATACCTTGACACGGTGTCAAGGTCTTCGTGTCATGGGAAAAAAGGGGAATAACCCTAATTCTTAGGGTTTAGGGTAGTCTATTACATATGTTCGCAACACAATGCAGAAATCTACGAGGGTATATATATATATATATATACACGGGCCTGTTTACTTAAATTTGATGCGTAAATTAGTCGTTTAAGTCACTTTACGGGCCCAATTATTTATGGTGACAGAAATTAATAAAAAATAGGCCCAAGTAGCCTATTTAGCTTAACTCCTAAGGGGATTACGAACCCGAATCTTCATGCCTATAAAAAAGTTAATTAGGGCTAATGGAAAGGGATGTTAGCTTTTGACCGTTGAGGGGATTAGGAACCCTCTCTCTTTACACTGTCTCGTTCTCCTCTCCCTCTTGACTCTCTCTCTCTCATCCTCTCCTCTCTCACTCCTCTCTCTCTCCTGTCTCTCTACACACACTCTCTCTACCCTCTCCCTCTCTCCCACGCGCGTCAACGTGAGCCCCGGCTTTGAGGATGAGAGGGGAATTTAATTTTAAAAATTTTAATTAGATCTTATATTTTAAAAATAATAATATATTAAATAAAATAAATTTAGTAGTGACACTTAAGATAAAGCGTCGCTACTACCTTAGTTGTGACGCTTACGCCTAAGTGTCGCTAATACCTAAGGTAGTAGCAATGCTTTATCGCAAGTGTGGCTACTAAATTTATTTTTAAAACATAAGATATAATTAAAAAATACGCTTATCCCTCTATTTCCCCTCTTTCTCTTCTCTCTTCTCTCTTCTCTCTCCTCTCACTCTCTCTTTTCTATCTCTCTCTCCTCTCTTCTCTCTCTCTCCTTTCTCTATGTATTCTCTCTTTTATTATAAATTATATTTTAAAATTAATAAAAAAAATTAAGTAAAATATGTTAACAACGCAATTTCACCGGCGCTAATATTTTTTTGTTATTTTTAAAATAATATAATATGATAAAAAATTCTAAAAATATAAATCAATTTCTTCCCCCCTCTTTCTCTTCTCTCTCTCATATCTACCCTCTCTCTTCTCTCACAATCTTCTCTCTTCCCTCTCTCTCCTCGTTCTACTCTCTAGCTCCTCATCTCTCTCTCTCTTCCTTCTTTTTTTCTATCTCTCACACACTTATGCATGTAAATGTGAGCCCCAGCTCTATGGAGCAGTGGCAATAAAGTAGGGGAATTTTATTTATTATTTTATTATTTATTTATTATATATAAATATTAAATATTAAATAAAATATATTTTATTTAAAAAGTTTATTTTTAATCTTTAATATTTATTTATTATATATACAAATAGTAAATATTAAATAAAATATATTATATTTAAGAAGTTTTTTTTAAAATTTTTAATATTTATTTATTAAATAAAATTAATTAATGTAGCTATTAGCGACGCTAATAAAATAGTCATTAATAGTTGTAATATAAGTGACGCTTTTAACAAAACATCGTTAATAAGCTTAATATTTTTTTAAAATAAATTTATTTTATTTGAGACGCTTTATTAAAAGCGGCGCTAATAATATAAATATTAATAATTTTTTAAAATAAGTGTCGTTATTATTAATATTATTTAAAATAATTTTTAAAAGCGTCACCATTAGTTTTAAATTTTAATTTTTTATTCTAAATTTATAACTAATAGGGACATTTTTTGTTAAGACGTTTTTGTTAAAACTATTGTCGACACTATTATTAAAAGCATTGCTATTGTTAAAGCTATTACCAATACTTAAGTAAAAACATCATTAATAATTATAATTTTTTTATGTAAAATGTATAATTTTTAATTGTGTTTTTATAAAGCGACGTTTATTATAAAACGTCACTAATAATTATAATATTATCGTCTATTTGTAGTAAGTTTCACTAATAGACATATTATTAGTGTTTTAAATATTGTTAAGCGAAAGAAATAATATAAATTAAGGAAGAAGGAGTAAATTCGTCACATTTATTCATGGTACAAAAACAGGGCCAAACAAGCAAATGTAGCCTATTAATATATTTTGGCATCCTACCTTCCATAGGAATGATTAGGAGTAGTTATTTTAACTTTTATTACACCTAGTTTAGGTGTATTTATTTTGTACTTCCCTCTCAATTACTTGATAAAAAATATTTATTGATTATATAAAAATCACTAATAGTATACTTTGCTATCGTGTCCGCTTCCACTTTACTTCATGTTGGGGTGCTTGCTAACTACATGGCAGCCACGGAGTTAACCTAGGCATGACTACTATAGCAGAGCGCTCAGAGGCAGTGGCAATCGATACCGGAGTGGCAGTGTAGCCACTCCGGCTAGAAGCAACTGTCATTCCCGACACTAAAGGCCTACTCACGGAACCTAAGGAGCCCCTAGATTTACAAGCACCTACATTGGGCTTTACGAGGGCAAGCAACAATTGTCATACTGCACGGATAGCTTGGGTGGGGAAGTGTCATTTTCTTCCACCGGCGACCTGAAGCGATGGCTAAGGTGACTGATGAAATGCCCAGTTAACATCAGTTGTTGGGCATATCTTTGCAAGCTTATTGGAAGACTTAATTTAGTGACCAGCTGCAGAACAGGTTTTTCCAATATGTTTCGGGGGAGATGGAGAAAGAAAGAGGCATAGCTGAGAGTTGGAAACCATCCTCAGGATCATTTCTTGAGGCTTAAGATGAGTGGGTGCAATGCTTCTTCAATGCCTCGATTTGGTTTCTTTTCTTTTCTCTGCCTTAGGTTTTTATAATTATGTAAAATATATATTAACTTGATGGTCAGCTGGACTCTCGCTAGTAACTTGCACTTGATTAGTTCTTACCCTTATCAATGTTTGCTTTTCTCCCGAGCAATTTAATTTCTTGTTCATAGTTCTCGTTCATGGAAATTTCTGGTTTGTTCTAAGATCTGTTTAATGTACGCATTGAAGATGTGAAAAGACAATATGCTCCTGTGAGAAATTACTCCTTTTGATGGAAATAGCTTTCTAGTTACAATTAATGATGCAAGTGTGAAATTAAAAAGGAATGGGATATGAATTCTTCATAGTTATGTTGCTTAGCTTATCACTTTGTTGTTGCTTGTCAATCATCTCGAATCTATAACTTTCATATTGGAATTGTATCTTATCCTTGTTCATTACTGACAACAAAAAATTATTGCTTTTGTCATTAAAAAAAGAAGATAATGTAATTAAAGATAAAGTAGTCATTCCACTTTTTATTGTCATGTAGGCATCGCTACGAGCAGTCTTGACATTTTACAAATTGGAAAATGTCCCCATGCTCACACGGAAATCGGAGTGACAAGCACAGAAAGGATTCGAGTTTTAGTTTCACGCGAGGAATCACTGTACCCCTCCCCATATTGGTATATGACTGTAATAACTCTAGTTAAATTGACTACTCGCATGAGGAGAGGCAGTGCAATGGGAGTAGGTTTGAGACATTCTTCATTCAACTCCTTCCGGGACGTTTCCACTATTTTTTCTAAGGCTGCACATGCCTCTTCCTTTGAGCATGCATGCTCCTTCATGTAGATTTCCACGCTTGAAGCAACATGTCCTCTCTCTTGCTCTTTCTGTCAAAAAAAAAAAAAAAAAAAAGCAAATTGTATTACAGTAGTCATTGTCAATTCAACCCTAGTTGGGCTGGTTAGGTCTTTCTTGGTTGTGGAGATACATCAAGGTTGAATCACATTGGCGTATAAAGTGAGGCTATGCAAGTTTTACCTTTAATCAAAAGCTGATTTTTATAAATAAAAACTTAATTAAATGAATATTTTATTTAATGCATGCAGGGAAACGAAGGGCTATAATTAACAAGAGATTTTGGGTTCTAATAATATGTATGGGCCCACAAAAGAGATTTTGGAAAGCAAAAACTAACGCGGTTGGACATTTTAGCCTTCTCAGGAAACCCTAAAGAGGTACCACATTTAAGTAGAAGTGGTTTGCCAACCCACCCCTTAAAGTAATGCGACGCTATAAATGCCCTAATTTTTACCTTTTTTTTTACCTTGTGTCCCACTATGTCGTTGACAAGTCTGGCTATAGTTGAAGATGCCTTAACCATTTTTTGGTAGTCGCATCGCCCATTTAAAGTCCGCCTCTTCTGCCTGCCCACTTATTCCAACATATGAAGAGACTGCTCGCAATGGGTAGACTGAGCTGATGAGCGCAACGTTCATATACTCTGTAAATGTTGGCACATATCCTGTGTTATACCATTTTGCTTCAGCAAAGTAGCTGCTAATTAGATCTTTTGTCTGCAGAAACAAAAAATTAAAAATTAAAAAAAGCCGAATAGTTTATTACTTCACTACACAAAGGGTTAGGACTTGGTACAAAAATACTGCATTCTCTTTGCTAAAACATGTCAATTTGTTTGGTAAATCAAATTTAATTATCTGCATACACCTTGTTTCAAATATTGAATACGGTACGCCTTTTCTCCTTTGATGTTAACTGTTCCTCAACTCGGTTGATAGTGTTTAAGAGAGCAACATAAGGTGACTTCATGTACTCAGGCAGTTGATCTGTGGCTGTCATGTCCCATATGAAACGCAAGTCCACATAGAACAATAACGGATTATTACTTCTTTTCTTGTATGCGAGAACCAATAGAACAATAAAAACTTGCAACGAAATTAGGATATTTGTATATTCATATGATTAGAGTAATGTGATTAAGAAACATTTTATTAACATGCAATTTTGCAATGGAATAATAACTTGAACCTTTGTATCGCATCAGTGAACAACTGAAGTTCATCAAGCGTGCCATAAACGTCGTATATGTCATCCATCACGGATATTAAGATGATCTTTGTCATCATCTTCCTAGCTCTTGAATACTGAGGTTCAAAGTACACTTCTACGATCCAGAAGTAGCATTCTACAAGTCTGTCTCTGATGAAAGGGAGTTCTGCAGCTAACGCCAGGTCTTTCCACCACCTGTAGAAACCAGAATGAGCAATCCAACGAGGCAATAGATTCACCTTAATGTACCGATCCAAAAAAATAAATTCACGTAAATGATTTTTTAGCACCTTCTTAATTTATGGCTTTTTTTAAAGGTAACTGGACTAAAACAAAATCTATAAAGCATAGAAAAGTGAATACAGCTAAAATCTAAACTGTGCTCAGGCTCTATTGATGGGTCAAGCCATTCTTATAATTTGAAACGGCTACTTTCTCTATTGGTAGCATTTCATCTCTCTTTTACGTTGTCTCATATCTTATAACTATATATTAGTCATGGGTTTAGGCTCCATTTCAATGTTCATCCATTAAATTAAGTACTTCAAGAATTGGAGTCTCTTTTAATGGATGCAGCAAACACTTGTTCTGTAGCTGGTCATTAAAAAACTAGTTAAATTAGATGAAATTTGCTTATTCTATCATAAAAATAGTGTTAAATTAGATGTTATTAGAATGTCTATATTGGTCATTTTAGTTTTTGTTATATTTATATTTAGTTTTTACTAGTCACTTAATCTTAATAAATTTATTAGAAGGATAAAACTTTAAAATTAACTAGATTCAAAAATTTAGATTCAGCCAATTCAGCTTCATATTCAGAAAATTCGAATAATAAGCTCTTCAGCTAATTTAGATAGCTTTTCAATGTAAGATTTAGCTAAACCAAACGGACCCTTAGTTGGGTTGGCTGGGTGTTTCTCGGTTGTGGCATATATCTAAGGGTTGAATCACATTGGCGTATAAAGTGAGGTTGCACAAGTCTTACTTTTAATCAAAAGTTATTTTTTATAGATAAAAAATTAAGTAAATGAATATTTAATGCACTCATGGAAACAAAGGGCTACAATTACAAAAGATTCTGGCCTCAATTTATATATGTGGGCCAACAATTACAAAAGATTCTGGTTTCAATTTATATATGTGGGCCCATAATTACAAAAGATTCTAGTCTCAATTTATATACGTGACCTAGGGGCTGTTTGTGTACTAAATCTATGGAAGATTCAGTTGATTTAACCTCAATTCAGGCCCAAATTATTAGAATTGTGTTTGTGTGTAGAAGCTGCGTTGAATTAAAAATTCAACACTAGAGTTAAATTTAAGCCGTTTCAAGCCTGAATCAGTCTAAATCACTGAATAAGGTGATTCAGTCGATTTAGTCTCCTAATCACTGTTTTAAAAATTGCATATTCTATTATTTTTTAATGGTTATCATTCATATTAATTTGAGCCTTGAAAAATATGTCATATAGGTAGAGCCCACTTTAAAAGTTCAAAATTACCTATTCTTGTAAGATCTTGTTTGATAGAGCTCGAATTTAGAAGCGTAATGGTACAAAGAACGTACATATCCGAGTTCGAGACAGATAATTATATTAGTTTAAAGTTTTAAAACTAGGTTTGACGTGAAATCTGAATTTATTCTAATAAATTCTCTTACCAAACTTAATTCATATTTGACGGTGAACTTTTAGAATTAATTCGCTACTAAATTAATTCAGTACCTAAATGGCCCCCTAATTAGGTTCAGATCTAGACATTCCTCTCCAAATTTGTGTCTAAGTCTTCATAAAATGAAATGGCTCCTGAATTTTATAATTCCATGGTTGGCATATTTATTGTATACATGGTGGTTCATTCATCTAATTTGCTACTTGTGTATAGTACATGCTAAGAAGCATCTAATTGCTAATGTGATATGAAAAATCATGTAAATTGGAAATTGTTGCCGTGCTAACTAAATTGGATGGAAAAACTGCACTTCCTAGTGGAAATTAATGACGCAAGTGAGTAGTTAAAAAGGAATGGGATTTGAATTCTTCGTAGTTATGTTGCTTAGCTTATCACTTTGTTGTTACTTGTCAATCGTCTCGAATCTATGATTCTCATACATACTTCTCATATGTATTGCAAAGTTTATAATGGAATTGTATCTTATCCTTATTCATTAGTGACAACAAAAAATTATTGCTTTTGTCATACAAAACAGAAAGAGTATGTGATAAAAGATAAAGTAGTCATTCCACTTTTTATTTGATTCGAGGCAAATAGATATAGAGTAGTGATAGGATTGCCGGTAGCAAGCTACACCTGCAAAATGCTGAATGGTGTATGCACACCAATGCGAGTGTCTTGCAAGCATCGCAAGGCTACGAGCACCCTTGACATTTTACAAAATGGAAAATGTCCTCATGCTCAAACTGGAATAGGACTAACAAACAGGGTAAGGAGTCGAGTTTTAGTTTCACGTGAGGAATCAGTGTACCCATCCCCATATTTGTATATGACTGGAATAATTCTAGTCAAATTGACTACTCGCTTGAGGAGAGGCAGTGCAATGGGAGTAGGTTCGAGACATTCTTCATTCAACTCCTTCCACGACGTTTCCACTATTTTTTGTAATGCTGCACATGCCTCTTCCTTTGAGCATGCATACTCCTTCATGTAGCTTTCCACGCTTGAAGCAACATGTCCTCTCTCTTGCTCCTTCTGTAAAAAAGCAAATTGTATTCAATTCAACGTTGAGTTGGGCTGGTTGGGTCTTTCTAGGTTGTGCGAGATATTTCAAGGTTGAATCATATTGGCGTATAAAGTGAGGCTATGCAAGTCTTACCTATAATCAAAAGCCTTTTTTCATAAATAAAAAATTAAGTAAATGAATATTTTATTTAATGCATGCAGGGAAAGGAAGGGCTATAATTAACAAGAGATTTTGGGTTCTAATAATATACAAAAAGGCCACAAATAATTTTTACTTTTTTTTTACCTTGTGTCCCACTATGTCGTTGACAAGTCTGGCTATTGTTGAAGATGCCTTAACCATTTTTGGTAGTTGCATCGCCCATTTAAAGTCCGCCTCTTCTGCCTGCCTACTTACTGCCTGCCCACTTACTGTCAGAAATGGGTAGACTGAGCTGATGAGCGCAACATTCATATACTCTGTAAATGTTGGCACATATCCTGTGTTATACCATTTTGCTTCAGCAAAATAGCTGCTAATCAGATCTTTCATCTGCAAAAACAAAACAAAAAAAAAAGGAAAAAAAAGCAAAAAGGTTTATTACTTCACTACATAAAGGGTTAGGACTTGGTACAAAAATACTGCATTCTCTTCGCTAAAACATGTCAATTTGTTTGGTAAATCAAATTTAATTATCTGCGTACAGCTTGTTTCAAATATTGAATACGGTACGCCTTCTCCTCTGACGTTAGCTGTTCCTCAACTCCGTTGATAGTATTTAAGAGAGCAATATAAGGTGCCTTCATATACTCTGGCAGTTGATCTGTGGCTGTTATGTCCCATCTGAAACGGAGGTCCACATAGAACAATAACCAATTATTACTTCTTTTCTACTTTGCGAGAACCAATAGAACTATAAAAACTTGCAACTAAATTAGGATATTTATATATTCAAATGAATAGAGTAATGTGATTAAGAAACGTTTTATTAACATGCAATTTTGCAATGGAATAATAACTTGAACCTTTATATTGCATCATTGAACAACTGAAGTTCATCAAGCGTGCCATAAACGTCGTATATGTCATCTATCACGGATATTAAGATGCTGATCTTTGCCATCATCTTCCTAGCTCTTGAATACTGTGGTTCGAAGTACACTTCTACGATCCAGAAGTAGCATTCTACAAGTCTGTCTCTGATGAAAGGGAGTTCTACAGCTAACGCCAGGTCTTTCCACCACCTATAGAAACCAGAATGAGCAATCCAACAAGGCAATAGATTCCCCTAAATGATTTTTCAGCACCTTCTTAATTTATGGCTTTTTTTAAAGGTAACTGGACTAAAACAAAATCTATATAGCATAGAAAAGTGAATACAGCTAAAATCTATAGTGTGCTCAGGCTCTATTGATGGGTCAAGCCATTCTTATAGTTTCAAACGGCTACTTTCTCGCTTATACCTTGAGAGCTCGGCCAGTTCCTTCTGATGCATTGCCTGTACAAAATTAAAATCTAATTTTTGCTAGTTCCAGCAGTGCTTGATTTTGGCTTTTGTCCTCCTCGTAGCATGAGATGTAGTTCCTAGCCTTTAGACGTTCAGAGATCCTATGAAGTGGTAACTCGATTGCACACTCCACTTGTCTCCTAAAAGAACCATCTAAAAGTGGCAACACGGTCGTTAGCTGTTTCTTGGTGAAGACAAGGGCTTCATCAAGTATATCTTCTCCTACGACAGCTAGATGAGCAGCTTCATATAAGCTTAGTATGCCTCTAACGTCACTCAACGTGACCTTCTCAAACTTTCCAGATTCATCCATAAACTTCTTAAATGGTTCTGTTGCGTGTTGATCAACATGAAAGAGATACCATGTCAGGTCAATGTCTAAATTTTAAGTTATAATTTAGTTTTATGAAAAATTGGAGAAACTACATACCAGACGATACATTGTACCCCTGTTGTCTCAGTAATCGAAAACGTAGTGCAATCTCATGAAGGCCAAAATTGCCATCACAACCTTCTATAGCCGATTCATGGATCCGATCCAACGCAACTGCAATCTGCTCATCAAAATGATATGCGATGCCCGTTCGTTGCATCAAATCAATCAAATTCATTGCATGCACTGTGTCACTAGCATTTTGCAACAAGCTCTTTGCGTTCATCTTCAATTGTTCAACTCTTTCACCTGATGATGACCAATTATCCTGCTTACAACAACATGACAAGAAAACGTGCATGTAAGCTTCATTTATAAATTGGTAAGCTTTATCTTCCCGGCTTATAATCCTAGCATCTTCTCGTAGAAATATCTCTACATAATCACTTGATTATTGAGTGCTTAAAAAAAAAAGAGGAAAAATTTATCACGAGCCCGGGGTCACGTGTGCCAGGACATCTCAATCCATCCAATCTCAATCCCACAGTGCAAGGGGGCAGACAGTGATTCAAACTTACCGTCCCCCTAAGTTATTTGTATCGTCGGATTGAAATCCGATCGAGAACTCATTGACGAGACCTGGGCTTGTACAAACCAAACTAAAAAAACAGTATATTACTTACTGTTCCTTTACTAGATAATGTGACAAAGAAATCACCCCAGATGGAAGGATGGAAATTTGCAGAACGTCGAGGGATTTCTGACTGTGCAGGAGGTTTGACAGAGGAATTGACATTTACAGCTGAAGTAGCCATCACTAGGAGATGGAGGGAAGTGAATCGCAGTGCTAATTAAGATACGAGGTCTACTACTCCATGCTGGCCTTTTATACAGGGGAGGGGGCATATACAAACATGTGGGCTGCATGCTCTTTAAATCACTACCAAATGACCAGCCACCTGCCACCTAATTTGATGCCGTGATTCATAGATTCTCTGTTGTTTTCTTTCTCTTAATTATGAGATGGGGGGAAAGCCACCAACATAAAACACGGCCAACACGCACAATCTAAAGTACGTGGTTTTAGTTCAAGCTATATGGTAATCGGCTAGGCACATCAAACACATCAGGCTTTTCCAACTAAACCTTTGAAGGATTTTGGTTGATAAAAAGTCACCAATCTTCCATGTGGAAGCACATTGAAAATTCCAATGCTTCATTTGCTTGCGGTAATTTTGGTTATTGGCATATTAATCCTCTTATGAGCCTCTTAGACCATTTCAAATAGAATATTAATGATTTTTGTACATGACTTTGTGTCAAGCAAAATCTTACACCACGTTTTGATTGAACCGAGAAGTGTGGATCCTCCATTTTACCCACTTTCCTCTATCCAATCAATACTTGGGTTACTGGTGTTCTCTACCTCTTCACCTCTTTCTTCCCTTTCACACAGGGAATATATGAGGAGAAAACACTTCGTTGGATGAATCTGATCACAAGCCTGTACAACTTTGCTCACTTGCAAATTATATAAGTAGTTTCACAAAATTAGAGAGAGAAGCTTTATTTTTCTTCAATAGAATTGTAGAAAAAAATACGCACTAATGGCTTCCATTGAGGCACCAACCTTTTATATAGATCCTGTGTAAATAAAAGAATTCATTTTATAACTACATCGCAACTATAACCAATCAAAAATAGAGAAAGTAAGCCAAATAAAGCATACTTAACTACAAAGCCAGAGAATTAAGACTCCAATCCAAGTAAAATACCTTTAAACAAGGAATCATGTATGAAAATCCCAAATCTAAATAGAGTCCCAATAGAACCTAGAACAAAGCAATTGATCGCTCAAAAGGACCGATCATTCATGATACTGGAATACATGACTGAACAAAATGATCGATTACAGAAGGAGCTACTCGATCATTTCAATTACTAAAAATGCCCTCTGATAATTGAGACGCAAACAATCGATTGCGTGTAGCTTTTAATCAATTGTTGGGTGTACTATTCCAAAACCCTTAGTTTTTTTGGCTACTATATTCAACAATTTAGATTTGAAGAGTGAATACCATCATTCAAATCAGGCTAGTTGATACATGAAAAACTACTTTCAAGAAAAGAGAGAGAGAGGTTATACGAGTGGATGGTTGTGTCATTTGTCTTAAAACATGCCCCAAGAAAATTTAGGAATATGATGAGTCAAGCTCTTAGGCCATTTATTGACAACTTTGTTACATGGTTTACTTTGACGACATACTTATTTATAGTGCTGATTTTGAGTCTCACTTACAACATCTTTGAGATGTGCTAGTTGTTCTTATTAGGGAGAGACTTTTTGCTTCTCTAAAGAAATGTTCCTTCTTGCAAAATTGGGTTATATTCCTTGGGTATGTTGTAACTAAAGATGGGCTTGCAGTGGATGAAAGTAATGTTAATGCAATCAAGCGACCAAGACCTACTAGCATACATGAGGCATATTTTTATGGGTTAGTTTTTTTCTATCATTATAGCTCTTATTACTTATTATATAAAGACTGAAAATTGTTTTTAGAGTGTTGAAGCTGAGAAATCTTTTGACATTATTAATAAAACACTTATTTCGCCACTTGTATTAACATCAAAGCTAGTTGAATTGCATTACAAAATTTCTAAGATTGCTATTGGGGTTGTCCTAAGCAAAGAGGAACGTTGATGCAGACTAGTTGGCATTAACATAAATAGAGCATTGGAATCACATGAAAAAAAAAAGAATTTGCTCTCTAATGATCAATTGGCACTTATGGGCGATTGATCGGGTGAATGATCGATCAATCTCTTAAAGCGATCGACCAAGATGTGAAAATGTTTAGTGTAAAACGAAGCTAAGAATTAGCAATCAATAGCCCTATCTTAGTGACTAATCAATCCATCTACGTTACGGTTTTCAACTTCCTTTTGAATTGGAATTTGGTTACAAATTGGTTTCTTTTCAGTATTTTGCTTTCCTAGGAGTCTTTATTCCTTTGATTATTTAGGGATTTTTTTATTAATTTTTCTTAATTTTAAATAGTTAGTCATAAATGTTAGTAGCGGCAAGGGGCTGGATTGAGATATGCAGAAGTTGTCTTTAGTAGATGATGACTGATCTTCACAATTGACGGCAGTTGGAGATGGATTCAAGAACTCATCATTGAAAGGCAGATGAACATAAAGCTTTCAGGCTTTGAGGCACGTACAAGTACAGTTTTCTTTAAGGAATTATTTGTCCCCCTTGAATAGATCCAAGTTGCTTATGGGCTACACAACAAACTTTCTCCCATGATACAATAGAGCATTTGAGACATTGCAACCAAAAATGTTGAAGAATTCTCCCTTAACTCTCCTTGAAACAGTATAAGAATGTGGCTGAATTTTGTGTTTTAAAAATACAAGAGAAAAAACATGAGAAAAAGGAGAATACAAGATAATAGTGTGGGTTTTTCTTCTATCTATTCAAATGCCCATGCCTGGATTAATTATAGACTCGTAAGGGGTGTGAAGTGAAGAGGTATGTCCCTTTACGAAGAGGTGTTTCATCACAACTGAAGGGATGCAACCATTCCCAATGGTTGCAACTCATGAACAATGTTCAAGGGAGGACACCTTTCACTAAGAGGTGCAACATAAATGAAGGTCACAAAAACTAAGGGATGCAACCCTTCACCAAAAGGTGCAACCCTTCATTGAAATTTATTTATTATTTTAAAAAACATCAACAATTCCCCACTTTTTTAAAAACAAGAAATGACGAATTTCAGCGGACATCCTTATTGACATCATTTTGCCTACAAGAAGGTGTCTTAAGATTAAACCTTCAATTAGTACAAGGGCTACAAAGTTAAATAAAAGTCATTGGTGTACTATGCATTAAACCAATTACTATAGATACAAAACCGGTAGCCCCGTACACAAAACAACATCCAGTTTTGTTGCAAAGTTTGACATACTCGCTCAGCACTATTATGGCCATGTGCTTGCCTAGTTTAGGAGAACAATCCCAGAAGTAAACCCTTACCTTATCGAGGAATGCAGCAATGTTGTCGAGGAACACAACAATGTTGTAGTATTATCGCTGCAACATTGCAGCAATAACGCTTCAACGTTGTAGCAATATTGCTATAACGTTGCAGTGTTATCGTTGCAACGCTGCAACATTATTGAGGAACGCAGCAACGTTGTAGCAATAACACTGCAACGTTATTGCTACAACGTTGCTGCGTTCTTTGATAACGTTACAATAATAACGCTGCAGCGTTGCAGTGATAATGCTACAACGTTGTAACGTTATTGCTGGTGATACAGGGTTACACTTGGGTTCTACTAGCCACTGAGTGATTGGGCAAGGTAAATTGTTTTCAGTTGCACATTTTGATTTATCTTTTACACGTTGCAATGTGATTAAAAAAAAGTAGGTGGTTACAATGCATTGGGGAGAAAAAGAAGAATTTAGGGTTTCAACATGAGATAACATGCTGAATTTCTTATCACTTGAGTGCGATCCATTTTGTGTAGTATGATATTGAGCTAAATCATTGGTGCCCATGAGTTTAAAACATGTATTGGCCCTTGTAGCATATAAAATGGAGTGAAGATTTATGAGTATTTGGTTAAAATATTTTGTTTCATGATTGGTTTTTGGCTTCCCTTATTCCTTGTGAGAAGTAATACTTATGAAATGGTATGTGATTCATTCTTATTTAATTGTGTAGGCTTGAAATGGAAGAATTAGAAGTGGACCTTGGTAAATCAAGTGATCCTACAGAAGAAAAAACAAGGGAGATATAGGAGCCAAAAGTTGGTATGAGATTTGCTTCCGAGGAAGAAGCATATGAGTTTTACAATAAGTATGCCCAAAATGTTGGATTTAGCATTCGTCGAGCCAGCTCCCATACAAATGTGAAAGGTCAAAGGTGTTATAGAAGATTTTGTTGCTCCAAAGAAGGCCATAGACTATTTGATAAGAGATGGGAAAATCCAAAGAATCCTCAACCAGAAACAAGAGTTGGATGTGAAGCCCAACTGGTCATCAATTTGCAACAAGATGGTGCATGCTGTATTCGAACTTTTGAAGAAAAACATAATTTTAAGGTCACAAACCAAGTCTATGTTAATAGGCTAAGGTCACAAAGGAGAATGAGTATTATTCAAGTTGTTGCTGTAGACATAGCAGATGGTTTAGGGATACGCCCAAGAAAAGCAGTTGAATTTATGGCTAAGCAAGTACGGGGGTTTGAGAACCTTGGCTTTATTCAGGAGGACTACAATAATTACTTACATTCAAAGCGCCAAAAAACAATTGACCAAGGAGATGCTTTTGCCATAATCAAGTATTTGAAAGGGAGGCGTACTCAAAATTCCTCATTTGAGTATAACATGCAATATGATGAGGATCATAAAATAACAAACTTCTTTTGGGCAGATCCGGTTTTGCTTATGGATTATCATCATTTTGGAGATGTTGTTTGCTTTGATACCACATATAGGACCAACAAATATTGTTGTCCATTTGGTCTGTTTGTGGGTTTAAATCATAATAAGATGACCATTATTTTTGGAGCAGTTTTATTATATGATGAAACCATCTAAAGTTTTGAGTGGTTGTTCAAGACATTCACAGATACAATGGGTAGTCATCCAAAGACAATTTTAACTGATCAGGATAAGGTAATGACTAGTGCAATAGCTTCGGTTTTACCAAATAACCATCATCGTATTTGTGTGTGGCATATGTATAGGAATGCATGTAAGCATCTTAACCACTCATTTAATTCAGTTATTGATGGCAAGAAGCCATTTGCCCATGACTTCAGCAAATGCATTTATGATTACGAGGATGAAGAAGAATTTTACACAGCATGGGATAATATGCTTGAGAAGTATGAACTTCATGGAAATGAATGGCTAGAAGGGCCATTTAAAGAAAGAAAGAAATGGGCAATGGTTTATGGGCGACATATGTTCACAGGTGATATGAAATCCACACAGAGGAGTGAAAGCATGAACGGTATTCTAAGAGGATACTTGAAATCTGAGCATAATTTATGCAGGTTTTTTTATCATTATGAGAGGCTATTGGCAAATAGACATCGTAAAGAAGGGAATGTTAAATTTAAGATGAAACATAGCATGTCAATTGTGACTGTTCATTCTCGGATCATGAAGTATGCTTCAAGTGTTTACACACCAGTAATATTCAAGATGATCAAAAAGGAATATTTAGGTTGCCTAAACTGTGTTGTCACAGAGGTTGTTGATTGTGGTGTGATGGAGTGTACAATTGAAATGGATCAAACACAACGCAAACACATTGTCAATTATGACCCATCAACCAATGTAGTTGTAAGAAGTTTAATTTTGTGGGTATCTTATGCCGTCATGCATTTAGGGTACTTGATCACTTCAAGATACTTGAGTTGCCTCCACATTATGTTCTGAAAAGATGGACCAAAGAAGCAAAATCTGGTAGTGTTATTAATCGTCGTGGTTCTATAATTGAAGCAGATCCGAATGTTGCTCTCATGAGGAGGAATAATAATTTATGTTTGGCTTTTAGAAATGTAACAATAGAAGCAACACTAACTGAGGATGCAACTTTAATTGCCCTAAACTATGTGGATACAATTTTGAAGTAAGTGCGAGAGTGTAATAATCGTGTAATTTCACAACAACCCGATGTCATCTCATATGGTAGGGTTTGTGATAGCCAGCATGATTCTTTTAGAGTGGACATAACTTGTAGTGGAAGTGGCAAAGCACAAGTTGATGATGTTAATGATAGTGCAACTTCCCCACTATTTAAGGGCTTCAAAGTAAAACAAGGAGAAAAGCGAGGTGGTCCTAGGATCAAAAGTTGTCTTGAGAGGACTAAGAAGAATAAAACACTACCCAAAAAGAAGGCCACTAGATTAAATATGGACAATTGTTGTATCGAGGTATTATGTTTTTGTTTTTAGTAATTGACTTGTACACTAACCTTAGCTAAATGTATATTCTTTTCTATGGTGTAGGAATTAACCAATGAACTTCCAAGTGATTACATGCAAACTCAACTTAGTCAAATAAATTCCCAACCGGAGACTTCTTTGCATAACCAATTGCCCGCAAAGATCACTGACCAACATGGTTGCAGCATGATGAATTTATTATTTGTAATACTCCTAATCTTTTCCTTTTGGTTGTCATCATTAATATACATATGTATAACTTCAAATCTTAGCAGCTAAATATGTTTACAGATGCAAGATATTTCTATACCTATGCAAGGGGATTTGATCACTAGCAACATAGATACCATTGGAAGTAGGCATCACTACTTAGACCGAAGTAGCTCTCAACAACCTAACTAGGTTGGATATTGTATTTGAAAGCTACATATTATAGGTTTATCAAAACTTAATCCTTAGATTGAGCATACTATAGTTTTGTTCATGCAGGTGGAAGCTTGTTTTTGTTAGGGGATGGAGTTGTCAAGACTGCTATCCTCATTATGCGTACATTGAAGTTTCGACTACTTATTGTGCAGAATGCTTGAACATACAATACTTGTGAAGAATTTTTTGGGGAGGATAAGGGATTTTTTTGTGATAATCATGTATTTAGCAACTAATCAATTTTTTTGTAAACACTGCACATATGCAAGTAGAAACTTGGAAGTTTTTTGTGCAAAAAGGATACAGATTAATAATCAGATATTGCTTGTACTTTCCATTTTTGTATTATTGTTTGGTACTTCACAACAGTTAACACTTGATAATATATTCTATTATTTTCCTATATCAAGCAGCACTTCACTTACTCTCCCAACAGTGACCACAGAAGACTAATTTGCTCATTAATTTCTTATTCTTTTTAGTGTTATATCCTGCACCTTGCCTTCACCTACTCTAAAACTCCATAGCCGTTACCTTAGGCCCTTTTTGTTTATCTTCTTTTCTTTTCTAGTAAATGAGGTTCAATGGATGCTTATGGTGATATTCCATCAATTGATTCAGTGTGTCATATTATAGTATCTAACTTGCAATCTGTGTATATGTTTGGAACTCTCATGGTCTCATAGAGGGTTGATTTGGAATATGTGAAGTAATGACGTGATGGGGGATTTAAATAAAACCATTTTAGGACATGGCTTGGAAAGTTCTTTTAATGAAGAGAAATGATGTCTTATTGCTTCTAAGAACCTTTCTTCAGGTAATTTTTTATGTGTTTGTTGTCTTTTGATCTGTCATGTTTATGTTTTTTATATGTTGCACTGGTGTTTTTCTCTGTTTAACTATGTTATGTGTAGTCATCAATTGCATGATGGGATGTTATCTGTAAGTGATAAGAATGTACTAGATATACCAGTCCAACTGTTTTTTTTTTTTGCAATATAAACACTATGATGGTTTATTAAAATGACTGTTGTTCATGGCCATTTTTTTACTTTTCCTTTTGTGATTACTTGAATTAAACTTTTCTTGTTTCAAGAACAATTACTGTTGGAACAATGTGAAAAATCACAGCTAAAGGTACTGGATGTCATTTTGTTGGTTATTTCATTTTAGCATCCTATCATTTGGCTACAACATTTGTTTAAACATAACACCTTATGTTGGATTTGTAGTTCATGAAAAAAGCAGGCTTTGTTATCTACATTCTCACAAACACCTTGTCAATATGTTTTCTTCCATGTTGTTTGGAAATCATTTAAAAACCAGAAGATGAATTCAAAACAAGTGTTATTTATCACTACAATTTGTACGCTATCTTGGTTTTGAGAACAAGCACAAAATAGAATTGTTGTTCTCAAGATCATCGTCATCATCATTAATTTATACTTTATTGTAAACTGTGGTTGTCATATTCATTTGTTCTTTCATCCTGCTCTGCTTAATTTATTTTCAGCTCAGAAAGGACAAATAAAAGCATATGTTGTATAATTTCATATGATGAATCCTTATCTTTTATCTAAAATATTTATTAAATTATGTCTCAATATTTTCTTTTGTTTTTTTACTAGGTAAAAAAGTTAGATGCAATGTATGATGTAGCCTTATTTGCTGCAAAGGAGCGTCGCAAAGCTGATGGATGCTGTGAATCTGTGCATACCTCTTGCCTGCAGCAAAAAGTTTTGAATTACTTTATTAGAGACAGTGATGATGTTAGTGGTAGCTCTTCCATTAAAATTGGATCAATAAGGTTCACACTTTTCATTTGAATATTATTGATATTTGATTTTATAAGTATGTCATATGTTGCTAACCATTTCCATGTTACCAGCAACCCATTTTTACATGCTGACATAAAGGTGAGCTAGATTTGCAGTTAAATAAGGAACATTGAATAATTGTGATGGTAGTTTGGTTGTTTCAACATAGCTCCACTCTGAATATTGGAATTGGAAAATTTTGAGATTGGTGAAATGTTTCATCTTTCTAGAGCTCTTAGTGTTATGCATTGTATTTTATGCAAAAAATATTGATGACAAGGACTGGAAATATGCATAAAATCTTTGTTTTTGCAGCAACCACCTATTGGATGTGAATCTCATCTTACATTTTCAGTCTATGCATGTAATTGCATTTAATTAGATACATTATTCTATTTTTGCTGCTTGGTTGGTCACACAGCTGAGGCTTTTACGTTTGAAAGCAGGTGAATGGGTTTGTTTGTATATTTATTCAAGGTGCAAATATTGTAAGAACAATTGAGCATAATAATCTGAGTATCTTCTTCTCTTCTTTTATTGTAAATCATGTAGTTTATTTTTTTTTTAATGATGTTGAGAAATAAGAATTTTTAACTATCACTATATTCAGTTTGTTGCAGCTAATAATTTTCTCTATATTCAGTCTCTCACAGCTAATAACTATCGCTATATCCGGTCTGTTACAGCTACATGATTATCCATAGCTGGGGCAAAGAAATTAAATGATGTGGTTTGTTACACATTTTATAAAATATATATTCTTAAATTAATGGTGTTTCTTTTACAACCGACTTTGCATTGGTGGGAAGTCAAGACCACATCTGAAGAAGTGGAGGTCCTAAGTTCAAACCCTCATCCTATTAGCCACCCACATATATTCTTACACTGTGTTGTGTGAGTGTTGCATGTGCCCGAACTGGCAAGATACAATGCTCTCAAAGGCCAGTTGCCCTAACCTTTCTAGTTGGGTCGTGAGCACCTGGACACCCCGTTAACAAAAAAAAATTGTGTTATTTTACATAGTAATAGTTTTAAAGTTAGTTCTTCCCTGTCAGTCAACATGAACACTTTATGATGGCAACATAAACTAGCTGCTGCATTCGTTAAAACAAACTACTTTATTATCATAGGTGGTCAAAATTGTTGTCTATTTATATTTTATTGTCTTTTGTGAATTGTGTTGGATTTAAAAATAATAAAGAAACTTATTGAACATTAGGCTTAGCTTGAATTGTATTGAATTTTATTGTCTCTAGCTGAGTACATAAATTGTAGTTTGTGAATCAGTAAATGAATAAATGATTCTTAGAATTATCTTCTTACTAGTTTTCTTGTTTTTTGTACAGGTTGATGGGGAAGATTGTTTTTCTTGTTTGGTTATTTTTACTGTGATGAATACAATTCTTCTGTTTTTCTCTTATTTTTTGTCACATGCGACCTTTGCGCTAGCTAACTGGTTTTACTTCTTTTTAGCTCCTAAGTATCTCTCTGCTCTATTTGCTGGGACAAAGGGCCTGTTTGTTGACCTTAATCAGATCTTATCTGACTAAGATTTTGCCAGTTTTTTAGGAAGCAATTTCTGATCTAGTTTATAGTTGCCATGTATATAGATAGTGCATGCATTGGTGGTGAGATTCCTTCTACATTCTCAAATCTATGAATCTTACTAACTGTGTAAGTAGTTTACAACTTTGTGTACAAGATGCTCATTATGTCATGTTGTGTTTATGTTGCCATAATTAAAACTTGCATCATAGACAATTAATTTTTCCAGGTGGGCATCGGACAACTCATTTACTGACATTATTACTAAATTCACATTACTACTTTGTAAGGATAAATATGAAATTCTTGTAATGGGTAGTTTCATAACTGCTGTTGTTTGCGTCTTTCTGTCATAGTGTTTATAGTTTTCATGCATACTTCTTATTGGTTAGAACCTCTTCTTGAGATAAATTGAGCTGTAAGGAAAGTAGAACCATAAAGACAACCACATAACGTTAAAATAAGCTGAGTTTCCTGCTTTAAATTGTGATATTACGTGTTAACTAGATTCTCTCGTCGCAAATTGCCTATACGAAACCTTGTTTAAATATAGTCAAATGAAGAGTTGGATTGAGCCATATGTTTATTGATTATGTTTAAGACTATGTATTTTGATTTAAAAATATTGTTCGTTGATATGTCCATAAAAACCTTTTTTCGTGAGAGTTCATGTAACTAACTTTGTTTATTTATAGCTCATTTTTAGTAGAACTCTGTTCTGTCTTGACTTCGATTCCTGATTTCCTTATGTTGCCCCACCTTTTTAGTTTAAAACTCTCGTGTTTCCCATCCTTATCTCTCTTTGATAGAATGCTCTGTTCTTTGTCCCTAACCATTATGAATTCTAGTGCCTAGTAATATTAATTAATTTCTTACCTTACGTTTTTTATCTGGTCACATTTGCAAGTATTGTAATTAGTCTGATCAGCTAACAACATCTTATTTATATTGCATGTCTGTGCGCTATGTAAATACTCCTTTATCATTAAAAGGGCCTATTTTTTTGGAGCTTGCAATAGTGTTTGGATGCATTTTCTCCAAAATGTGAATACTGAGAGGTCCTTATGAGAGGCTGATCCTTTGATTTTCACAGTAGCAGAAAGTAACTTTTCACCATGTTCATCATACCTGCTTTTGTCATGTGACGATTTAAAAGGTGTTGGATCTTTGGACTCAACTTGTCTACTTAATGAGAATTTGCAGCTAGAGGATTTGATCGTATATGGAACGGGAAATCTTGAGATATATTCCCATGTTTATTGACAAATAACTGAAAAAAGAAATGTAATTTATATTATCTCTATTCCAAGCAACAAAATAGATATAACTGGTATATTTCCAGCATGACTTATAAGGCTCACATTATAAAGATGGACATGGTTGTATCACTTGCAGAACCCATGTGATTTTCCATGATCAAGGTTTTCGTGATTGTCCCTTAGTGAGTTTGTCTTTTTAGCAGTTTAGTTTGAATTGTCTAAGGCAGTAAACAGATAAGTGAAAAATCTAAAAATTGGACAGAGGTAATACAAATAACATTTTCGACAGTTTTTTGTTTCTAAACTGTGATCTGATAGTTGTGGTTGGCTAGACTGATCTCCCAATGGTGTTGTTTTAATATTAGAGTGACACACATAATTAATCGAGTTGGAGAATGAAGTCCTCACTCAGATTCAAAATGTCTGCTCTTTCAAACAATTTATATATAGAAAAAATAAAATTATTGTAGATCAACGTGTATTAGAAGAGAAAATAGGTGACATCATGATCTGCAGAACCAAATAGACCTATGAATTGGAACTTCATTTTCTTTTCCAAGGAATCAAACCCTAATTTGCATATATGGTGACGTCTATAGACACAATAAAACTAAGTTTTGATAATATTTACTTTAAAATCACACTTGCACTTGTACTAGATAGAGAAGGACTCCTTGATCGTGAGGCAATTCGAATACGGTGGGCTGCAGAGGCAAGTAAAATTTGAGTAGCGTTATTTGTGCAACGTTGCAACGTTATCAGGCAATGTTGCAACGTTGTAGCATTATCACTGCAATGTTGCAGCGTTATTGGTGCAACGTGGCAACATTATCGGGCAATGTTGCAACGTTGTAGCATTATTGCTGCAACATTGCCACATTAATGCCGCAACTTTGCAGCGATAATGCTACAACGTTGCATCAATATTGCTACAATGTTGTTGCATTATCACTGCAAAGTTGCAGCGTTATTGCTGCAATGTTATCGAGGAACACAACAATGTTGTCAAGGAACACATCAACGTTGTATCATTATCGCTACAACATTGCAGCATTATCGCTACAACATTGCAGCAATAACGCTTCAACATTGTAGTAATATCGCTACAATGTTGCAGCGTTATCGCTGCAACGTTATTGAGGAATGCAACAACGTTGTAGCAATATTGCTGCAATGGTGCAGCAATATCACTACAATGTTGTAGCATTATCGCTGCAACATTGCGGCAATAACGCTTCAATGTTGCAGCAATATCGCGTTGCAACGTTATCAAGGAACACAGCAACGTTGTAGCAATAATGCTGCAACGGTGCAACAATATCACTACAACGTTGTAGCATTATCCCTGCAACATGGCGGCAATAACACTTTAACGTTGCAGCAATATTGCTACAACGTTGTAGTGTTATTGCTGCAACATTGCAATGTTATCGAGGAATGCTGCAACGTTGTAGCAATAACACTGCAACGGTGCAGCAATATCACTACAACATTATAGCATTATTGCTACAACGTTACAGCATTATTGCTACAACGTTGAGATGTTATCGAGGAACGCTGCAACATTCTAGCAATAACGCTGCAACGATGCAGCAATAACACTACAACGTTGTAGTGATATTGCTACAATGTTGCAGCATTATTGCTGTTACGTTATAGCGTTAATGCTGCTATGTTGCAGCGTTAATGCTGCTACATTGCAGCATTGCCCGATAACGTTGCAACATTGCACCAATATCGCTACATTTTTGCAGTGTTATCGCTGCAACGTTGCAACGTTATCAAGAAATGCAACAACGTTGTAGCAATATTGCTACAACGGTGCAGCAATATCACTGCAACATTGTAGCATTATCGCTACAACATTGCGGCAATATCGCTACAATGTTGTAGCGTTATCACTGCAACATTGCAGAGTTAATGCTACAATGATGTGGCGTTAATGCTGCAACATTACAGCAATAATGCTACAACGTTGCAGTGTTTCTTGATAATGTTGCAACATTGCTGCAACATTGCGATGTTATCGAGGAACGCTGCAACATTGTAGCAATAACGCAGCAACGATGCAACAATAACACTACAATGTTGCAGTGATATTGCTGCAACGTTGCAGTGTTATTGCTGCTACGTTGCATCATTAATGCTGCTACATTGCAGCGTTGCCCAATAACATTACAGCATTGCACCAATATCGCTATAACGTTGCAGCGTTATCACTGCAACATTGCAACGTTATCGAGGAATGCAGCAAGGTTGTAGCAATATTGCTGCAACGGTGCAGCAATATCACTACAACGTTGTAGCATTATCGCTGCAACATTGCAGCAATATTGCTACAATGTTGCAACGTTATCGCTGCAACGTTGCAGAGTTAATGCTGCAACGATGTGGCGTTAATGCTGCAACATTGCAGCAATAATGCTACAACGTTGCAATGTTGCCTGATAACGTTGCAACATTAACACTGCAATGTTGCAGCGTTGCCCTGATAATGTTGCCTGATAACGTTGCAACATTGTGCAAATAATGCCGCAACGTTGTAGCAATTATCACTGTCATGGTCATGGACACGGACATGGTCAAACTATTTTTATTTTTTTATGTATTTTTTTGCTTAGTTTATAGTATTTGTTTTGGATCCTATAATAAAAAATACTTCCCCCTCCCAACCCTCTCTCTTGACGCCCTCACACTTTCCCCCACATTTTTCCCGCCCTTCCCTCTCCCTTCTCCTTGTCCATCTATGGCTAACATGCTCGAGTTTAGTATGGCCACAATACTCAAATTTCACTTGCCTCTGCAGCCCGCCGCATTCGAATTGCCTCACGATCAAGGAGTCCTTCTCTATCAAGTACATGTGCAAGTATGATTTTATAGTACATATTATCAAAACTTAGTTTTATTGTGTCTATAGGCGTCACCATATATGCAAATTAGGGTTTAATTCCTTGGAAAAGAAAATGAAGTTTCAGTTCATAGGTCTCTCTGGTTCTGCAGATCATGATGTCACCTATTTTCTCTTCTAATACTCATTGATCTGCAATAATTTTATTTTTCCATATATAAATTATTTGAAAGAGTGGACATTTTGAATCTGAGTGAGGACTTCATTCTCCAACTCGATTAATTATGTCTGTCACTCTAACCTTAAAACAACATCATTGGGAAATCAGTCCATCCAATCACAACTATCAGATCTACAATATCCCTTCTCTGCCATATTCTTAAGCAAACAAGACGTTGATAAGACATTTTTATGCAATCCACAACAAACAGTCAAATGTCTTTCACTAGACTTATCTTTCTAGAAATAAATACAGGAAGAGATCATATCCGCCCTTGTCAATTTTCCTCAATGAAGTGGCCAATATTGTTTCAAACGTGATATGAGCATTTTCAGTTATAAATACATTAATGGTCAGTTGATTACTGTTCTTTACAACACTTAATGGATGTGAACAAGTCGAGCTCAAGAACTCCAAAAATAGAGGATACACACTGTTCATTTTAACACTGACTCCACACTATTAATTGTGCGTTGGAGCATATCACCAACAAAAAATGGTCAAGCAAATGCTATTAGCCCAATAGAACAGGTGACGAGCACACCTCCCAACCAGAGTTGTGTATTCTCTGGTAACAATGTCCTTCCTGCCCTTTCCCTTCTCAACCATTTTTGCTGCTCCACACAAATGAGCTCTCAGAACCATTTTTGCTGCTCCACACAAATGTGCTCTCAGAACCATTTGTTGCTGCTCCACACAATTGTACTCTTACAACCTACAATGATAGAACAAAAAGCTAATATTAATCCATCTCTATACATATACATAATATATATATAAGAAAATCATTGAAAGGAATACAAACAGCACATCTTTGGACTACCACATACAAATATGATAAAGACACTAATTAATTACTGTAGATTGCACAGAAATGGACCTAAGGCGCTCTTACACCAATTAATACATGGATGCACAGAATGGAGATAGCTCAAAATGGACAACAGATCAATATCAAAGGCATTGATCCCATTATGGAACAAATTATCCTCAACTAAGAGTATTGATTTATCCGCACCTAAGAGATAAAAGCTAAGCGAGAAACGTAAAAAAAAAAACCCATGCTCTAATAGTATAGTGTAGTCTGATCCCAAAGAAGAACAATTAAATTTCATCCTGGGATGGAGAAAAATGACAATAAAACAGAGATAATGGCTGACACGAATGAATATGCAAGCTTCCTACAATTTCTCAAAGCAACAACAAATGCAAACCAAAAAGATAGTCAATAGATTTAAATCCATCAAAGTGATAACAAAAGAAAGATAATTGTGAACCATTGGTCAACTATCTAGAAAATAGTTCAGAGTAGAACCACATTTATATCATTCAAAATAGAGTGCATCCAAAAGGACAACTTATAAAATAACTGGTGGCATCTTTCATCAACGTTGTATGGTATACAATTCACTGGAAAAACAATTAGAATGAGCTCAATGGTGTAACCTCTGAAAATTTAAAAATTGGGAAGAATGCATAACACTGTATACATGCAGTGGCATTGTTCATGCTGAGATGTCCCAAAATGTGAAAGTGTTATGAGCCAGTCTTTATCGAGAACCAACCTTCCATATACCAATGTCGCCAACATTTGTCCCTTTTAGACGTTAATAAATAGCTCTTACGAATGCTACGACATCGTAAATGTCATCCAGAATCTGCGTTAATAAATAGCCAACATCATATGTATAACATAGAAATTCTTACTGAAGGTGTTGCTGCTCACAATTGTGTAGAATTCAGGCATATACCAAATGAACTTGCATGTATTTAGACGTTATTTGTTATTTTTTTTTAAAGCTAAGGTTTAAAAATTTATTGTTTAAGAAGAAGAAAAGAACTAATTAACCAGGATAATCAAAAAGGCAACTCATTCAATAGTTGGAGTATGCATCAAAGCTCAATGCATGCAGAGTACTGAATTTACATCAGTGTCATTATTATCATTATACACCTTGTAGTAACTTTTGATAGACGTGACGCAGATTCTGCTCAGCATCCCAAAATACTGAGGATACATTTTAGAACAAAAAGATTTAAAGAAAAATCTCACTAGTTGCAGTTACGAATGCAAGAAGAACCTTCTCATCAACTGTGAAGTGGCGTAGTTCACTCTCAAACAACAATGATGATAGCTGACCTGACATAACCAGCAATTCAAGGCAATTTAGAGGAACTGCTACTAGGCTTTCTACAGAATTTCTATCAAATTTAAATAATATTCTTGACTTTAACCTTTTAAACTAACCATTATATGCTGAATGCCAAGGGACAGCTCCACTAGCCAGAACTAACAAAGTAAAATCTACATTAACGGATTTTGTTGCTGAAATATATGTGGTGTCATTATCTAAATGAGTAGTTTTCCCCTCCACCATTGTCTGAGAAACATAAACTGCAGTTCCAGAGCAATCAAGAAGAGGAGTAACTTGAATCAACTTCTCTTCACCTCCTTTCAAATACTTCTTCCGGTCTCCAAAGGGCGAGAATGAATAGAGAAAGCCGTCTAGTGAGCCAATAGATACCCAGCCTAAATTCTAAAAGATTTTGACACAGAGCGTCACAAATACTGTAAATTTAAATGATTCCTTCAATCACTAGTCTCCAAAGGCTAAGCACTAATAGAAGTTGCTACTAATACCATATGCAAATTAAACCCATATGGCAGGAAACTGTGAAAAAAAAAAAGGAATATCTCAAGATCATGACACATACATCAGAATCTGTGACAGAGATAATATGTCAAAAACATTTACCATTGGAATCAACCACAGGGGAACTCTCCTGTGTATTCAAGGGGCCAACACTTTGTTTCCAAATAACATTTCCAGATGAAACTTCAAGTGCCATTATGATAGATCTCCTCAGGAAAGCCAGGTAGAGGTGACCATTGTTTCCTGGAGCCACTGTAAAAATGATGTCTACTTCACTAAAATCCTGTATCCAGTTATAGTGAGGCTTCTGAATAGACAAGGAATAAAGCTGCCCTTCAGTATTTACCATCTGCTTGAGCAAGATGAGAATGGTGAAAAACATTCCAAATTCAATGCTGGGGAAGGTGAAAATCAAAAGAAATGGACGGTAATAACGGAAAGATAAACGAGGAATGAAATGTAAAATAGGTTTAATGAGACCTCACATGGAGACTTCCTTGGCAATGATATATAATAGGGGCTGAAGTGAAATGACAATTGGTCACATTCTCCTTGCAGCCTTGGCTATAGCCGAACCGATGGAGTACATGCCCTGCACTCCAAAGATGATGCCCATGCAGAGTATATGCAGAGTCCCCTATTTTTGACGCTGATATATAATGAGAAACTCCAAATGCTTATGGATATTCCAACAATTTCTCCAGAGCCTCCCCTAGATGCTTCTGGACCAAACAAAACTTCCACAACAAGTTCACCAAACCCTATACTTGAAGGCCAAATTTTTAAAACTCTGCCTTCTGTGACCAAATATATTTGCCAAAGCAGTTGATCTTACTTACATAATCAAACCTCTAAAAGTGACATTTCAATCTACTTGAGCAACAAATAAACCATCCATTGAAAACTTGAACAAGATGAGCTAAAAACTAGAGGTAGGTAAAGAAGTTACATGTGCATTGTTTCCTTTAACTTCTCCTCATCCAAAAACTGTAAGGTTAGAAATACTAGCTCCTCGTCGAAAAATTTAGTTGTCTTGTTGGACTGATACTGAAACAATGCTATATTATATAGTAATATCAAAAGACAGCATAACAAAAAAACATTCCTATCTAAACAAGATTAGCCTACATGAGTCACAATTTTAACTAATATGGTCCATTGGAAGAGAGATGAAACTTATCAAAATAAATGCTAAAATGTACCATCAATATAGTTTTCATCAGAAATATATAAACTTTAAGTTTCTTACCATCACGTAGAGGTTCCTACTCATTCAACATAGCCTCTCAAGATCTCTGCAGCCATTACAAGTCTCAAGCGTTGAGAGATATCTTCCTAAAATAGTTGAAACAATTAATATTGCATCCCCTCACTTTGAATGAAGGTACAAAGAAGAAACTCAAACAGATATCTACAATTAGGCCATAGACCTGAGTAAAATCCACCGGTAGTCCAGAACTAATGCAATAGACTATACGCATGAGGAAGAACCCACAATCAACCCCGTTGCCTTGATATGGTCCCTTCTGACTATTGATCTTCCACTTCTTAGTATTAAAATCCTTAAGGTGCTCCTCAAGTAATACTCTTATGTTTGCCACCTAGACATATTAGCTGAATTAGTTTAAAAGCCATCACTAAAAAAAGACATTTTCACTTAATCATATAATTACTCACCAATTTCCTCACATTCGGCAGCCTTTTCTTATGGCCATACCCTGGCATTGAATCAAACCATTTCACTTCACCCTCGGTCACATCTACCACCAACAAGTGGAAATGTGCATTGTCACATAGTGGTAAGAAGATGATGTCAGGGCAATCTTTATCAGCACCAAAACAAGTGGTCGCCAGGTTATTAATTATGTCTTTTGCCACATCCTTCTGTTGCAATTGGTGTGGATTGAGTTAGTCCATATCCTAACTTAATCCAATAAATAGACATTATACTGTTGACCATACCTGGGTGAAATAATATTGCAAGGCAAAGTTCCCAAAGTGGCTTTTGGGAAAGGCATTTCCAGTTGATCTAGAGGCCCTCTGCTCTAGCATATACATATATGCATCTATAACCTACATGCATCGAAACATACATTTAATATATAAGCAATATTGACTAGTTAAGATTTAAAAGGGAGAAATTGTAGTCTTACATTAGAGGATATGTACTCCACCTTCAACATATCTATCAAGTCTTTGTCAGCGACAACCCCCCCCCCGCCATGGAGTGGCTCCCGTCTTTAATGAATTTTTCAATAGTATCTTGGTCCCACTTAGTCAAATTAGAGAGGGAGCTGCATAAATTTATCTTCAATGGCTAGCGAAGGATGGTAGGGATTGTTTGCTTGGTTGAGGCCTGGGAATAAACTACAATTGTTGCAGCTACCACATCTTCAGTCAATGCCTTATTCTCCCTCTTTGTTCTCTTTGTCTCTTGTGTAAATGGAGTCCCATACTTCTTGGTTTTATATTTCATCCATACAGGCCTCTTCGATGGACATTCCACATTATCAACACCCATGTTCTTATATCCATCTCCCTCCTCATCCTTCTTCTCTCATCCCCATCTGGCCCCTCCTCTATCTTACCCACCTCTTGCTCCTCTCCCCCCTCCTCTCCTCCATCCTCTCCCCCCCCCCCCCTCTCTCCTTCCTTCTCTCCCCCCTCCTCGCCCCCATCCTCTCCTTCCTCCTCACCCCCATCATCTCCTCCATCATCTCCCCCTCCTCTTTGTCCTCTACTTCCTCTCCCCCTCTTCCTCATCTCCTTCCTCTTCCTCCGCCTCTTCCCCCTCCACACCCTCACCTCCCACATCATCACTCTCCTCTCCGTCATCTTCATCAACTACTTCACCACCTTCCTCCTTGTTCCCAGCTCTAGGGGGTGAGGCATGCCTCATCTTTTACAATGGCCTCTTCACCAAATGATTGGCCATGCTTTTAAATTTTGAAATTTTTTTTGAAATGGCGTCAATTACACCATGTAGCTGGCCTGTATGGTAACCCTCCTCATGCAATATATACATGGCACTCTGCACAACTCCAAGTGCAGAGGACATATTCTCTATGGAGGACTTCAAGACCAATAGCCCTCCCCCACTATCCTTCCCCTGCTCTAGAGCCTCGACTCATACCTTCCTTTTCTTTGAAGTTTTTCTTGCCCCTTCAAATAGATATGACTCATTTGCAGCAGGAACCAACACAGATAAAACCAGCAATCAACATATGCACAATGATTTAACATCCAACTTTCAATAAAATTAAGAGTTGAAAAACTCTTAAAAAACTCTCAAATAATTCATTATATATATTATCGTGTTGCAATTACCTCTTGTGGTCTCACATATTTGAACAATTGTGCATATCTACCCACCGACCTGTGGTGTGTTCCCTCTTTTTCACCCTTTACGAGGCCACAATTTGGCCATTTGCAAAATTGGGGTAGCTTCTCCTGCATAAGGGATATGAACATCCGAAAATGCTCAAACACCCACACCTATGACATATAATAGATATACATTAATATCTTGTAGCTCCCACATAAAAATGAAAATATAATTATATACAAAGTATAAAATACCTGTAGGACAAATGCAGCTCCAATCAATGATCTGTATCCCTCAAACTTGCCTTCCTCCTTCAACACAAGCTTCCTATGGAGGGCTAAGGCTGAGCTTACTAAAAAGTCATAAATGGCTTGAGGCCAATCATACCGATGGAGGTTGACCATGTCTTCCACCAGGTCAACTAACTCGTTCTTGACCACATGGTTGGTCTGAGGAAATAGAAGGCATACAAAAATGTGCAAGATGATCAATCTTGCACAATCTTCCATTGATTTAGAATCGGTCTTGCCCTATAACAGGTCTAATTTCCTTTCAATTTCAGACCTTGTAACCTTCTTCCCAAAATGGCGCTTACAAAAATCACCCCTCTCTCATTTCTGGCCGAATACCACCCGATCGCCCCCCATTTTTAGGCCAGTGATGAGGGCCACATCCTCCACAGTAAAGTCCACTCTGTGTCCCCTGAATGTGACCCCAGGTTGAGCCTCAGACCAATAACCCAAAATAACTTCAAATAGTGATGCCTGACAAATAATGGTTATGGCATCAAGCAATCTGATGAATGGGGTCTGGCCAACCAAGTTCTTCACCTACGGGATGGTAGAGAGAATGTTGATTGACTTTGCTAGTCCCATGGGCGTGCAAGGGACTTTTAGTGACTCATGCCTAATATTTTTTGACCCTACTGCAAGGTCTGGGCTCCTCTTCTCCATTTCAAAAACTTCTGCATAGATATCCATGGATGAGTACGAAGGTATATAGATGCTTAACAAAAGTGTTTAGTATACCCCATGAATAACATAGCCATATAATTCAATATCTTATGAGTAGAGATCTCAATTCAAGAATCATTTTTACTTATGAATCTTTTAAAATGAAAAAGAAAATTAAAATAGTTGGTGAAACATACATCAAGAAGCTTGTTGAAACGTTATAACAATAAAGCCAAATCATTATACAAATCATGTTATAAAGTCTTAGCAATTATACGATAACAATTTACTAATAATGCTAACATGGTTTTAGCAATAATGCTTGGAAAATGTGGCACATACTTAATTTATTGATAATAGGATTATCTACGATAATGCTAAAGCATCAACAACAATGCTAAATCATTAGCAATAATCATAATACAACAGCAATACTCTTACAAGTCCAACAATATTGCTAAGATTATTTAACCATAGGGATTAAAGAAAACATACTTGATTTATTCTTCAGGATATAGGGATTTGATATATGGAAGCCTCCTGCGGAGAAGACACTAAATGTTCAATGACGACTCCTGAAACATCATAAAGTGCATTCATAAAGTTATAATGTTGTGAAGAGAATTTAGCATTTCAATTTTAGAATAAGCCAATCACATAACATAAAACTAGAGACATATAACATATCAATAGTACACATGAAATCAATATAAGCCAATGTCCTCTGCATGATAAAAAATAAGCGGAACTTCTCTAGGTTTCATAAAAATACAAGAGCAGTCAAGCTTAAGTAAAAGTCATAGAGAAAGACGAAGCACAGGGGTAAACAACACCAAAAGGAGTTAAGACCAAGCTAAACAATAATCATGAATGTAAGCCAAATTCACAATCAAATGCACAAATGAGATGCTTGTATGTAGTTTGTAGCATTAAGCAAATTTCTTTAAAAGTTACGTGAATGGCAATCAAAATATGAACAATCTGACCATATGAAGGATTTCAAAGTCTCAAGTCCTAAGAAAGAGATATAAATGACAAAATAGCTCACAACATAGACCAACCATTGAGCATCAAAAGATAATTTTTTAAAAGACATTAAGAGGTTTTTTCGAGAAATTGAGCGTGGCAAACTGAAAAAGAAAGAAATTCATAGAAGAACGAAGTGACTATTATTCAATTGTTAAAAAAAACCAAAAAGTTGGACAGACCCTAATCAGAAAAATTAAAAACAAATGAATATGGCAGCATGGAGCAATTCCCAAATGAACAAAAGAAAACAACATCCAAATGAAAGCATATTACTGCTCAACTAGACACAAATGCAATGAACCAATTGAGAGATCGGATAGAAATAGAGCACGAAATGCAGGCGACCCCCGCACCATGCTTCACCAACATATACAAAATAAGCAAGGACTAGACAAAGAAAATTAATGCAGAAACACAATGATATAAGAGACAGATGAAGAGGTATTTGGCATTACTATTTGGGAGCCGCTACGACTTCCTTGGTTCCGGTAGTGACGACCAATCAGGAGGGAGGAGGTGTGAGAGGCAGGAAAAATGAAGGCTTTTCTAGCAGCTAAGTGGTCACGATCGATCAAGAGGGTGGTGCTCTGACTTCCTCGGTTCTAATGGTGATGGTCGATTGGGATGGAGGAGGTGTGAGAGGCAAGAAAAATAGAGGCTTTTTCCGGCGGCAGTTTGGTCACTGGCGATCAAGAGGGAGGCGCTCCAACTTCCTCCGTTCCAGGGGCGACGGCCGATTAGGAGGGAGGAGGTATGACAGGCGAGGAAAAAGTTTGGGCTTTTTCTCCTGATCTTCTCTCCTGTGTTCTTTTGACTAGTTTTTTGGCAGGGATTTGGTCAAGGTCAAGTCTATGCACTGGACAAGGAGGGAGGCGCTGCAAGGGACAGTTCCGGTGGTGATCGAAAGGGAGGAGCTACAGTGGACAATTTCAGTGGCGATCAAGAGGGAGGCGCTGCAGTGGACAGTTCCGGTGGCGATGGTCTACTCAAAGGGAGCAAGTACCAAAGGCAGGAAAAAAATCGGGCATTTTCTGAGCTTCTTAATTTGTGTCTTCTGTACGAGAGGCGGGTTTTCATAACCTGGTTTTGTCTTCATTAGAAAACCGGGTTCCCGGTTCTATGTCTATTAATTTAAACGTGACCCAAATCCCAGTTCCGTGAACATGAACCAATTCCCAGTTCCGTGTCACCGTGAACCCAAATGCCATCCAATTTGAGCGTCTCTGTGAATCTACTGGTCCTTGTGACGTGGAAGGCACCCATTGGTGGCCAGTCGGTGCTGAGCGAAATAGCCTCTACAACATATTCACGTCCCGTTGATTGAGGTTTCCAAGCATGATAGAATATCCTCATTCTACCTTAATTATTGGAAAATTATAGATTTTTATTTTAATTGAATAATCAATTAAAGATAAAATTATGTCATCACTTTAGAAAATGCCTCTAATAATAATTTAGTGGTAAAATTTTAAGAATCTCATTGTGATCACATTAGTGCATTAGATTTCACTATGTTTTATTAGATATGCATGTCACATAATTAATGTAGTTAAACCTTATTTTAATTAATTAAAATATTTTGTTACATATTACCTCTTCACCCTTTATAATATAAGAATTTAAAGACTTATGTAAATTACATGGATAGCAAAGTCCCAATAACACATATTTAAAGTTTAAAGCTTGTGAAGGATTACAAAGTTTAATTATAAGTTGGGCTACAGAAAAACCTCATCCAAAACTAAATGAAGGTCATTTTGCCATTTCTATTTGTTTGATGTATTTTCTATCTATTTTTTATAATGTTACTAAAGATTTATTAGGACTTTGCTATCCTAGTTCATGTTCAATTCTAAACTATTATAATAAAAAATTTACACATCTTGTAGATGATATGGAAACAAAATTCAATGAATATTGGTCTTCTATCCCTTTATTTATTGTTTAGGGGCTATAATGAATCTTAGGGTTCGATTAGAAGGTATACAAATTTTAATAAATGGTATACGTGACACAATGACTCCCTATGTTGATGAAAATAATACTCTCTATAAAACTGCAAAACCTATTGTGTTCTTTATATAATACATGTAAAATAACCTATGGGTCAAGATGAAATCAATCAACTTTTTCTTCTTCTACTGTTATGCCTCTTCCACATAAAACTAACTCTTCGATGTTACTTCAAAAAAATAAACAACAATATAGTTCCGATACTAATGAATTAGCTAACTATTTATAAACTAATTTTTCATCTTTTTTTATTGAAGAACTTAATAATTTGAATGTTTTAACTTAGTGGTAGACACATGAAAGAACTATCTAGTGGTAGACACATGAAAGAACTATCTTGTGTTGTTTGCCTTAGCTCATGATTTACTATGTACCCCCCCTCCCCCTAGGATGTTTTGGTATAAGAGGTGGGGTATTGGATGACAGACGAAGTCAACTAACACTTGATGTAGTGGAAGCATGCATTTGTTTTAAGGATTTATTGAACGCATAAAAAATGGCATTTTAAAGAAGAAATGGGAGAAGATTGAAAAGACTTGACAATAAATTAGTTAATAATATATATATATATATTTTTTTATACTTTAAGTTTTAGAATATAATTGCAAATGATAAATAGGTGACTAGGTGTTACCTAGTTGGGATATACTAAATCTATAGTGATGTAATTTTAGTCTCTATTTTGTAAGTTTAAAAAAAGTTAATAATTTTTTTATAATATTATACTATTTTTAAGTTTTTTTTTTTTGTAAATTTTGATTTAGGGGGAGGGGGTGGTTTGTTGGACCAGCCCGGCCCTTTGCCATCCCTAATGCGGGCCCTCACCTGTGAATGAGAATGAGAAGGAATAAGGGGTATGGGTTGGGGTATACGACAGAAATGCGGTTTTGGTACGTGGAATAAGTGAGTGGTTTAAAAATTTTCAAAAAAATAGGGTCGTCAATATTCAAAAAGGCAATGCAAATGGCATAGACAGCCGAGGGGTATAAGAGTAATTTCAGGCGAAAGGAGCGCCTCATTTTTTCGATTTCAAAAACGAATTACAGACGCATAATCCCCTTTCTCGGCTTCCATTTCTTTGCAGAGCTGTGTCGACGACGGCAAAGGAAGGTCTCAGATTCAGAGATCAATCAATAAAAACCCACAAATGGTTTGTATTCCCATCCATTCTTCCTGCTTCTCATTGTTCTTTTTCTTGAAATGGTGACTTAAATGCTCATTTTACTTGCTGTTTCTCATTCCTTAATTAATCTGAAATGGCGACTTACTTTTTCCGTTGCTGCCGAATCAATTCTTTTGTGGATATCAATCAATGTTCTTTATTTTCATTTGTTGGGTTCAATGTGGTCCTTGTCTATGTTGAACATGTCAACGGTCGCTCAGGGCCGTGTTTTTAAAACCCATTTTAGAGTTATTTTAGTTTTTGTATGATAATGCGGTCGTTGCGGTTTGTGTTGATCATGCGAATGTTTGGTCCATTCTATGTTTCTTCTGCTTACTATATAGCCAAGTTTGGTTCTTCAATTGTTTTTTGGTCGCTTGGCACATGATTTGTTATAAAGGGCGTGGAAGTCTCATCTTTTGCTTAGATTCTGTATTGGATTCTTTGATTCTAAGGGTGAAGAGGTGATAGGTAACAAAATAATCTAAGACAGGGCCTTTCCGTACTTGGAAATTTTTTTGAGCTGACACATTTGCAAAAAATAATTCCCGGATTTCTTTATTGTTGTGAACTCAGTATTGTAATTATAAAAACTTTTTACTTTTCTTCGTTGTTACACCTCTCTTTCCGTCTGACGAATTTCATCTGGTGAAGTCATTGAAGATGTTGGTTTATCTATCCATATTGTAGTTGGATTTCAGTTTGGTTTTTCTATGGGAAGATTTGGAGGGACATGGCTTAATAAAATAAACTTGATTACTTGTCCAGATTTTTTCAATGTTCCAACTCATAAAATTTACGAGATATATTTATATTGCAAAAAGTTTTGCCCATGGATATAAATGATGACAATGGCTTGTAGGTTTCTAATGTACCTTTCAATTAAGAGATTTTGCATTTTACAGACCTTTTTTTCTGAGTGATATGTTTAAGTGCTAGTTTATATTATGTAAGCATGTCTATTTAAGCTGACGTGTTCTTTTGATTTGCATATCATTTGACTTTAGTTACAAGTATTTATCTTGCTAAATCTGTCTATAGTTACTGCTATATATATGTGTGGTAGATAATTTTTCCTTATCAATTGGTTGGAGCAGTGTCGTAGAGCTTTTAAGCAAGATTATATTACATCTGTACTATTGACATAATTCTGTTTTACATTATATTAGCTATAGTTGCATCATGCCTATTTTAATAGTATTTAATGTAATCTGAGCTGTTAGTGCAATTCTTTTTGGTTTCTTTTGACATCTGCTTCAATTTTTTCCTGAAAACGATGAGTTTTGACGTGTATCTCCATAGTATGTTATCCTGTTGATTTTAGGCCTGCCTTCCACATATGCCATGGTTTATATCTTATGTATTTTGCCAAATCTGTCGACAGTTACTGCTCTGTGTGTGTGAAGTATTATTTTTTCTTATCAACTGTTAGGAGAAGTGTAATAGAGCTTTAAGCAAGCTTATATCATATCTTTTTCCTTGACTTAATTATGTTTTACATGATATTCTTTATAGTTGTATCAAGCTCATCTTAATTGTATTTGGTTTAATGTGAGCTATTAATGCAATTCTTTTGTTTTTCTTTTGACATCTGCTTCAATTTTTTTTTCCTAAAAATAATGAGTTATAATGAGTATCTACATAGTATGTTATCCTTGTGATTTTAAGCTTGCCTCATGCGTATGCCAGAGTATATATCATATGTTGTACTTTTTTTTTTAAATTCTTCTAAGGCATGATCTGTTTGGTATGGGCAGGATGGACATGAACCTGAAAAATCAAATCAGAACACTTCTGATATGACTGCATTTGTAAGCATACCCATTGGTTCTTATCACTTAAAATTGGTCTTAGGAAACGTGTTTGTGTATTAAAACCTCAGAATCATCAAAATAGTGTGTATAAATTTCAACATTGGTTGTTTAGTGGTTTTATTATGTGCTCAATGTGACTTTCTTATGTTTCCACAGGTGCAAAACCTTCTTCAGCAAATGGTGAGCTATGATTTCATATAATTTATAGAACCCTTTTATTTGTTACCTATAATTTTAAAATTTTTACCTTATCTTTCTTTATCTGTTTACAGCAATCAAGATTCCTCTCAATGTCGGATAACATTGTTGCGAAAAATATCCTTTTTATGCAGTTTATTTCTCCTTAGATCAAGTTATTTTATGAAAACTATGCTTATAATTATATTCCATCATGTTAATTGCATTAGAATTTTGGTCAGTTTCTTAACTGCTAGCAACTTGACGACATGGGAAGCCGAATTGATGAGTTGGAGAAGAGCATCAATGATCTTAAAGTTGAGATAGGAACAGAAGGCCCACCGTCCCCCTTGACCCCATGCAAAGTGAAGGCTGAAGAACCAGCTGATGAATCAACATGAAACCTTGGTTCCTTTAGTTGCCTATGTATGTTGTGGTTTTATCATCTTTTACAAGGTCTATCCCGAATTTATCATATTTTACGGTATGTCTATTTGATGTGCTTTTCTTGGGCTTATAAACCTTACAGAACTTCTCCTCATTGGTTTTGTATTGTGGCTCTTTTAATACTGTTATCAGCCATTTGAATCGTTTTTAAAGGAAGTACACAAATTGTCCAACAAGAGCTTGCCCTAGGGTTTGCTACTTTGTGCTGGTTAATTCTCCCTCTGTCTCATATTAATAGCTTTATTTAGTCAAAAAAATGTGTTCCATATTAGTAGCTCTATTTTATTCAATTTAAATGATTGGGTACGTAAAAAAGATTATAATAAGCTTATCTTCCCTTCTTTTAGATATGAATTTCACCATTCAATAAAAAACACTATTTTTTCAAATATAGCTATTAATATAGGACCAAGGGAGTATATAATTTAGATTTTGGATAATAATAAGCTTCTAAAGCTTATGTTTCTCTAGCTATAAACATCTCCCCTTCTCTTACCTTAGGTGGAGTATTTGACAAGAATTAGTTGTTTTAGGTGGATTTACATGTTTCAAAGGTAGAAAGTTAAGGGGTCATTGTTGGCAGATGGGGTAGTTGATTAAATAGAACTCTGTACGTTATGCCATGAATTAGTATTACTCTACACTAGCAAAAAGGCTTGTGGTTTTCAAGGGATAAATTTATGTATTGTTATTGTACTCCTACAAGATATGTCAAAAAACTTGAGCCTCCCTAACATGCCCAGAAAGGAAGGCATAGGGCCGGCCCCTCATCCCGACCTTACCTGGCCCAAAAAATAGAGGTTAAGGAGCTTAAAAATTTTAGCCTGATTAAATGATTATTTGGAGCATGTTCAGTTATGGTCTTCAGCTTAAGCTCTCTATTTATGAACCTTGGCTTCTTCTGGGCGATTTCAACTCAATAACGAATTATTTATAAAATGGAGGTAAACCTACGCCCTCTTGTCAATTAATTTTTTTATGTTAGCTTAGTTTGGTAGCGCATCAAGATACAAGCCAGCACTTTTAGCTACATTTTACAACAGCTCCATTTATAACATCTACAATCAACTGACCTCACCTTTTCTTGTTGTTTCTTCACTTTGTCCAGCAGTTTCTTTAGACCCATGTGCACTCTTAAGCGTTTCTCTAACTATAAATCATAATTCCCTCAACTAAAATCAGTCCCAGGTAGCCCACTTAAAAAAGTATATACTTATAATTGACTGAAAAAACTTTGTGCGAGATCACTAAAAAATTTCAAATTACACTGAAGATAAAAAAATAATACTTTAAAATGTGAATCATACCTTCATATAGCTTACACTTAGATCTTTTTAGGTATACCCACGAGCCAAGTTATGTATAACGTACTGGTTATAGTACTTAAGGATTCACATTATGAGATCATAGGTATATATTCCGTCCTTATGTTATATTTCCTTAAATTTTCTAACTGAAAATATAAATAGCCTGGCCCCAAGCCCGGCTGGCATTTTGAAAGCCGGCCTAGGGCCGGGTTGGAATATCAATTTTAAGACTAGGGTAAGGGCCCGGCATTGTCCCGTCCCTACTCGCTCACTTGTAACCCTAAAGGATATAACCTCTATTCATATTTGGTAGCATAAGTAAGTGAGTCACGTCATTCATGATGACGACTTTGAAGGGATAAGTGAAACAGTTTTTCCTTTTCCTTCTTTGGGGTGTGCAATTTATGTTGAATCTATAGAAAACTACTAATACTCTTCATTCAAAATTGTATGTACAATAGTTAATAAAAAAACTGGTACCAATTTTCCTCAACCCAGCAGTATATTAGTTCTACCCATTTTCCCTTATTTTGTATATGAAAAAAAATTTCTTCTACTCAACCTTCCCCTCCTTCTAGGGCTGCACAAAAAACCCGAACCCGACCCAAATCGGGTGAACCCGACCCGAAATTAACCAGGTTCGGGTCGGGTCGGGTACTTACTCAGGTCGAGTCGGGTTTAACCCAAAAAAAACCCATATGAATTTCGGGTCAGGTCGGGTTTAAAACAAAAAAAACCTGAAACCCGACCCGACCCGAATGCTTTAATTCCTTACCCAAACCCTAAATCCCTGATACCCTTTAAGATTCATCTTTCTCCCATTCGATCTACACAGACACAGCGGCAACATTCCACCCTTGCCGGCCTCCCCCAGTCGCCCTTCATCCCCCTGGTCTACAAGTTGCTGGCATCCCCCCTTTGTCGTCGTCATCTCAGTTGTTTGCAGCTTGTCGGACTCCCCCCTTCATCCTCATCTGTGGCATTCCGGCCTCCATCTTCTTCCTCGAGTCGTCTTCGTTGGCCGACTTCCCCATCAGTTGCTTGCTGGCCTCCCCAATCCCCATTCTAATTTCACCGGCCAACCTCTCGAGTCCCCCTTTGTGTCATCCCTGTCTACCGCGTACCAAAAAAAACCTCCCTTTCCTCACCCTCTTCGTCCCCCAAATCAGTAGCAGCGTTGCTTGCCCCCAAGTGAACAAGGTTGGTATACATCTTTCTCAAGTCCTTATTAATTGTTACAATTACGTTTCAGTTTTTTATCTTAGCTCGTTGAATTTAATTTCTTCAAGAATCCCACTTTCTTGTATTTCTTTCTTCTTCTTCATCTGTTTGAAGAATGATAGCAGGTGGCTCGAGTTTTTATCGGCCATTGTTTGATAGTTTGCATGGCTTATTTAGTTTTTAAAATGGGATGGAACTGTTTTTTGTCCTTAGATTTCTCATAAATGATGTTAAAATGACTTTTCCAGAATTAAGTAAGGATTAGTAGAAGTTGTATGCCTGTCTACGTTGTAGAAGAGAAAGCAGTAAATAATTAAGGTTGTAGCTTTTTAGCAATACTGGTTGGTACTAAGAGGTAGTTTACCGGTATGGAGGGGCTACAAAATGGCAGGGCCTCAGGGATAAAAGTAAATTCGTAATTCATACCAATTCTTATCTCTTATGGTGTTAAGGAATCCTTAAGTTCTGGCATAGCAATCTGGCTTCTAAAATACAATATTTAACATGACCTGAAGTTCTGATTGATGACAACTTTCTTGTTTTAAATGTAGTGCAGATTTATCACCTTTGAATGTATTCTTTATAAGAACTCTATTACCTTATTGTGTTTTTGGTATTTCCAAAAGCTTGTTAAATTTTCTGCTCTACTTATTTTAAGTTATTTTCTGAAGGATGACCTAGGAGGAATCTTCTCTTGTTTTTATCTTTTGGCATTTTGTATATGTTTATTTTGGTTAACGAAATAAAAAAATCCCATTGAATCTTCTGCTTTACTGAACTTGTGTATTTTCTAAAAGAATGGCTGAGAAGAAACTTTCTCTTCTTAATTGCTACCTTTTGGCGTATGATACATGTTATTTTTTCTTTTCAATGGTCATTCTTTACATACAGTTATATATTTTAAACAAATTAATTAGGATTGATTAATTAACTGATTTGAAATAGCTTGTGAAATATCTTATATGATGCTTTCTTCTGATCCAATTTTATGCACTCTTTGTAGTGAAAATTTAGCATTGTGAGTCGGGGACAACTAATTTGAAGGAATATGGCCTCACAAGATGAAGACATTCAGGTACTTTCACTTTTAATTTACATCTTATATCAAATCATATATAATTAATTATAATGTATCTTTATTTGCTCAAACTAGAATTTTTATTAATGGTCACTTTGTTATTTGCTTTTAGGTGATGGAAAGTAATGTATCTACTGCCAATACACCCGATACACCTATTGACACTGAGAGCACGCCAACTGTGGGTGACAATGAGAATGGCATTCCCTTGGCTGGTAAGAAAAGGAAGTATCCTTTGAAATCTAATGTTTGGATACATTTTACTAGGGACATGAAAGGACTTAGGGCTTCTTGCAACTATTGTAAGTCTTCTCTTAGTTGTCCATCTAATAATGGAACTAGCTCTTTAAAGAAACATTTAGAGAATTATTGTATCCCTTTTAAGAGGAGGGACAAGAGCCAACAATTGTTGGTCTCTGACAAATCTAAACTGGGAGAAGATGATGAGTTTGGAGCTGGTTTGATCCCATGGAAATTTGATCGAGCGTGTTCGAAAGGAATTATCAACTATGATTGTTAGATTAGAGCTTCCATTTAATATAGTTGACAAGGCTGCATTTAGACATTTTTTTTATCAATTATCCAGCCTAAGTTTAAGCCTATGTCTCGAAATAGGGTGAGCAAAGATGTGGTGGACATGTATAAGGAAGAAAAAAAGAAACTCAAAGGAATGATTGGAGCTTCACATAAAAGAGTTTGTCTAACTGCTAATATGTGGACTTCTAATTAGACTTTGGGTTAATATGTGGACTTCTAATTAGACTTTGGGTTATTTATCTTTGACTGGGCATTTTATTGACCAAGATTAGAAGTTACATAAAAAGATTTTGAATTTCTGTGTTATTCCAAGTCCACATACAGGAGAAGTTATTGCTAATGTTATTGAATTGTGTTTGATTGATTGGAAAGTGGACAAATTGTGTACAATTACTTTGGATAATGCTTCTAGTAATGACTCCATTGTTAGAAATTTGATTAAGCTTTTTGGTAGAAAGGGCATATTATTAAGAAATGGATCTTCTTTTCATGTGAGATGTGCATGTCATGTTTTAAATCTTATTATACATGACAGTTTAGAAGAAATTAGCAAGTCAATTGGTGTCATTAGGGAAAGTGTTAAGTATGTTCGAGCTTCACAGTCTCAAAAGCAACTTTTTGAAGAATGTATTTTATCGGAGAGGATTTTGACTAAGAGAGGGTTGTCTTTGGATGTTTCCACAAGGTGGAATTCTACATACCTTATGTTAGATTCAGCCTTATACTTTGAGAATGCATTTTTTCGCCTGAAGGCCCGAGATCCGATATATGCGAGGTTAGAGCCTTCTTATATTGATTGGAGGCGTGTTGAAATGATGAGTAAATTCTTAGAGATTTTTTATGATTCCACAAAGATTTTATCTGGCTCACTTTATCCTACTGCTCATCTTCTTGTCCATGAGGTTTTAGGAATTCAGGCACATCTAAAAATAATGGCTGAAAATGATGATACATTGGTATCTATTATGGCATTGAAAATGCAAGGAAAATTTGACAAGTATTGGAAAGATTTGAATGTGCTATTCCCTATTGCTGTTATATTGGACCCGAGGTACAAATTGAATTATCTTCGTTTCACATATGTTCAGTTTTGTTCAGAAGAAGAAGCTGAAATCTATGTCTCTAATATTCATAAGGAGGTAATTGATCTTTATAATGAGTATAATATTAGAGATAATGCAAAGATGTGTTGTGAAGGTTCTTCGAGTAGTAGTTCAAATGATATTAGTGGGCGTTCTTCTAGTTCTGAAAAAAAGTTAGTTTCTCTTCAAAAAGCATATTATAGGATGAGCATGGAATAAAAGATTGTGAATACCAAGTCTGAATTTGAGCTATATTTGGAAGAATCACTTCACCCTCATACTGAGAATTTTGATATATTAGAGTGGTGGAAAATGAATAATGAGAAGTATCCTATATTAGCTTGCATTGCTCGTGATATCTTAGCTATTCTAGTGTCCACAGTCGCTTTGGAATCCTCTTTTAGCACAGAAGGAAGGATTCTTGATCAATATAGGAGCTCTTTAAGTCCCAAAGTGGTTCAAGCACTGGTGTGTTTACAAGACTAGATACAATAACGAGATCAAGAGGAAGCTGAAAATGACATAGCTATAATTGAAGATGGTAAACCAAATTATTTACTTTTAAATTAATCGTTTTAGTTTCACTTTCTAATATGTTCTTTAATTTTCATTTATAGGTGAATCAGGGATTCAAGAGGATACTTAAATGGTTGGTTGGTTAACCCATTGATGCTTTGATGGAGAGGTGCTATGCTAGTTTATTAAAACATAAGTTGTTTTTGTGTTTAGACTTGCTTTGTGAAGTGCTGATTAATTGTTTATTTTGGTGCAGGACTGTTTCGGAGGTTGTCTAATGTTTGGTGGGAAGACAATATTAAAGGCTAAATGTGTTTGGTGGGCCGTAGAAGGATTGTTTTGGAGGCTGAATGTGTTTGGTGGGAGGATTATTTTGGAGGCTTTGAATGTATTTGGTGGGAGGATTATTTTGAAGGCTTTGAATGTGTTTGGTGGGAGGAATGTTTTGGCTGAATATGTTTCAGTGGTAGTATTGTATTTGGAGAAGAACTAAATTGTTTATTGTAGTTAGTAACATTTGGGTATGGTTGTTTTTTAGTTAATGGCCAGAACTTATGTTTTCTATACTTGTTATTGAAGTACTGTTTAATTGGTCAGAAACTATTGTTATTGAGTTCTTGCTTGTTGGTTTAGGTATTTAATTGACATCATATTTGAGTGATTAGATTTGAAGATGTTGGAGTTTCTTCTTATTTTTTTATAAGCAGGTGAAATTTTACTATTACAGTGTGAATTTTGGGTATATGCAGCTATTTGATTGTTTCATTCTAGGTTTAATATGGGTATATGCAAGTTGAAGGTGAAATTTTGCTATTACAGAGTGGATTTTGTGTATGTGTAACTATATTTGATTTTTTCATTCCAGGTTTAATCGTAAGAGTTTGGGTATATGCAGGTTGTATATTGTTTCATTCCAGGTTTTATAGTAAGAGATTTATGCAGGCTGAATTTATTTGATTGTTTTATTCCAGGTTTAGTAGTAAGAGTTTTTTATATTTAGATGTCAAAGTAAGATTTTATGTGTAAATACTTATTTTTGTTGAAGAATTATACTTGATTATATCATATTTTAGTGTTTATTCTCACTTTGAAAAATCAACGTACAAGTATTTTTGTTTTGATTGAAATTATCAGGCGTTTAATGTATTTCGGGTTTTAATTCGAGTTTTCGGGTCGGGTTTTAGTATTTTGGGTTGTATCTCGGGTAGGGGCGGGTACTGTAATCTCGGGTTCTATCTCGGGTAGGGTCGGGTACTGCAATACCCGACCCCACCCTACCCGAGATGCAACCCTACCTCCTTCAGTACCACTGATGCCTATGCACCACTAGCTGCTCTACTGCTGGAACCCACTTTGTTGTCGAACCCACTCTATCGCCAGTCACCACTTCGTAGCAGAATGAAAAAAGCATTTTTTATGCTTCGTGAAGAGCGCGAGCCAAGCATAAGGAATGCCTAGGAGGCATTGATTTTTAAAATCGACGGTGCACATGGAAGTGCTACCATGTGTGCCGTCGATTTTGAAATCAGTGCCTCCCAGGCGTTCCTTATGCTCAGCGTGAGCTCACGATGAGCGTAGAGCATAAAAAATATTTTCTAAAATAAACCTATTTTTTGGATAAAATAAAAAGAGAAAATAAGTTAAATTAATACATTGTCGGGTTAGTAAAATATAGTACTAAAAAATAATGACATTCAGTTTCCACCCTCTTCCTACTCATCTTCCTTATCTTTTTTCATAGCCCATAACTATCCATCGAATCTCTACATTAAATCCATACACCCATGAGGTGGCATATTTTTATTAAACAAAGAAAGTAGGCCTCACATAGCCATTTTTTATTCTTATAAAAACTCTATAGAGTGTATGGATTTGTCATACAAAGTTAATATAGCATCATTATTTTCCCTGTGACAAGCCTTTGCAAAAGGAAAGATTGTTTGCCCGTCACTCAAAATATTATAAGAATGCGTTTATTTCCCCCAATTGAATGCTTAAAGCCCCCCATTGCTTATATATGCACCCCTAAAAAAATTTAAAAAAACTCTCATGTATACCCCATATTAATATACTTTTAATCCGATGTGAAAAGTGATCCATTCTGCTATTAGCCTTTAATCACCTGCAAACAAAATTAAAATGAACAAAGTTTGTTTGGATTATTCCTTTAGATCACTCTGTTTTTGTTTTCTTTTGTGTTCAAAATGCAAAGAGGTTCAGGGAGGCTAAGAGGAGTCAGATCCAAGACAGGTATCTCTGCCCCAAGACAATGTACGTCTTTGATCGGATCCAAATTCCAGTCTAATCTATCTCATCACTGAGCTGATAGACTTTCTAGTTGTAATTCTTTCCATCATCTTCTTTCTCTGCATCCATGGCTCTGTGCTTCTCTTCTCAAGTCTTGAAGCCAGTCACGTTATGAGTCTTTACGTAGCTGGCAAGGCTATGCGGTCACAACTGTTAGCTTAGAGATAGAAGCAGGTCGTTGGGAGTTACCTTACAGAAATCCAGTGTTCAAGGGGTCGACAAACTCCTAAACGAAGTGCATGAAACAGTTTTGTTGGAGGGGAGTAGAGCAAGGCCAATGGGTGCATTGCCTGTACTTGTACCAAGAAACGCATCAAACGTGCCGAAATCTTCTTCAGGCAGGTGGCATAGCCATCAAAGGGCCCTATAAGAGGAGAAGATACTCTTGAATTTTTATCATAAAAGCATCAAAGTGATTAATCAGTGTGTGAACCGATCTGATTAACCTAATCTGAACTAATCGGATCGCCCTATGCAATCGATTGGTTCATTCACCTATTGTGACAGACGCCATTTTAATATAATATAATAATCATAATTGATTCGTGCACTACACGTTATTATCATGCATATTACTGAATGTGAGAGTCATCAGGTGGCGAACTGACACAAAAAAGTTGCAATCGTGATAAATATAGCATAAAATGGAGTCATTGCTCAGCTAAAAACATACATCATAACTACATAATAAGATTACACATTTAGTGGAACATACTATAATTACATAGGCCAAGGACCATTATGCATAGAGTTGATAGTTATACATAGTATATAAATTTCTAGGCGCAACATGCCTTTAAACATCAGTCACATAAATAATTACAAAAATATTGATTTCAATAACTAGATAAATTATTCAGAATCTCTTCCACTTCCACTTATGTCCTTGTTGCAACACTTGTGGGTTCTGAGAGTGGGTGAGTATATTTATATTCATTAGGTTGAGTTAAAATCTAAAATAATGCTAAGCAAAAATCTCCAAAATAGTACTCTTTTCAAAATCTTTTACCAGAAAAATACTAATTACTTAGAAGAAATCTGATTCAAAGAAATCTCCTCTACATGTCGGTTCATCCAATAACAATAAAAATCAGGAGCAGTGATATTAAACGATGTTCCACCTAGTGTCCATAGGGCAATCAAAAGGCTCAGGAGAATAGAAGTTTTCCCATAATGCTCCACACTTTTTAGCATAAGTGCTAGTGATGATAATTTTTCTTAGCTGGTATCCATGTAAAATGGTACGTTCGTGGTTCTTCAGCTATGGAATTACCATGGAAGATCATGCAATCAAACATTAGGCAATGCATGCAATCATCTCTCATAAGTATCGTATTCTTTCCAGAAAACACAACACATAAGCATGAATAAACAAAATAGCTCAGAAGAGTTAAATTCTACGAGTAAAGCATAAATTTAAAGTTTTAAACCCCCTACCTTGCTTCTTGTAAGAATGAAGACGACGCACTGGATTCCAAGCAGTTAGATGTCACATTTCTGGGCCTTAGAGGTCTCAAATTGGAAAAATAATCATGACATGATGTCCGGTACACTCAATTTAGGTAAGAACACCACTTAAAGGACTCAAATTAGAACGAATTAGAACAAAATAAATAAATTTTTAAGAGTGTGAGAGAGAAATATGGAAAAAATGAAGCACACACGCATTTAAATAGCCGTAGGAGGCAATTCGGGATGCCACTGTCTCACATGCAGCGTGTGATACGCATCTCAGGGCTGCTGGCATGCAGGGCCGGGTGACATGTGTGATGCGTGTCGCGTGCGTTAGGGCTAGTGTAAGTGTTGATGATGTCAGCCTGACATAATAAATAATTTTATATCTTTTTTTTCAAAAACTTTGTAACTTTCACTCCTAGACTTCAATTCATGTGTTTTTAGTACCAATGGGCTCATATCATCGAGCCCTACAAAACTAAAACTTACATGGGTGAGTTATCCTATACTTTTTACGTAAGTCAACCCATGTGGCAGGCTTCCTGGGGCCATAACTTTCAGCTCTAGTGTCCAATTCATGCAGTTCAAGACCCGTTACACTCGTCTTTCAACGCTCTATCACGTCATTAATAAAATGATTCAAGTAAAAATCTTTAATCAATTAAAACTCAATAAAACTTGAATATAAGCCTTATAAGAATCAGAAAAATCAAGTAGGAAAATAAGGGTCATTACATCAATAGATTGATAGACTCTCAAAAAAAATTTAGAATGATTTATTTTCCCGGTGATTGATCGGTTCCATGAACTGATCGATTAATCAGTGCATTGTTTTGTATTTTTTATTAAAGCAACCATCAGCTCTATGTAGGCGATCGATTGTTGCACATACCCTTTCATATTTTAATAGTCAGAAACATCTCTTTCCAAAGGGTTTAATGCCTCTTCATTTTGGGTAACTTTTCTACACATTTTATACATAAATATATAATGAGTATATGTTTAGAATATAATTTTTGTGTGTTTTCTCAATATCTGAAATACCATAAGGCTCTGACTATCTTAGGAGGAGAATTTACTTGAGAACCCCACAACAATTTCGTTTATCAAAGGGGGCAAATATTTCCACTCTACGTGATTCAAAGTTGTTCTTTGTGTAATTGTCTTCAAATTCATATTGTTCAATGTGAAGTGTCTAACAATGTTACAGAAATATCATAACTCCTTTATTGGACACCAAATTTACTTTGCTAAATATCATGAACCAAGATTTGGTGAAATTGGACTGCTTTGATGGCTCAAACTACACTTGTTGGGAAAACAAGATGAAATTCTTCCTTACAGAGCTAAAGAATTTTTACATCCTCAATCCTAATCTAAAATCTAGTCTAACCCTATAAGTGAAGACTCAGAAAAGCATAAATGGAAGGAAGATTAACTTCTTTGTCGAGGTCACATTCTCAACATGTTATTTAGATCTCCTTTTCGATACTTACACGAAGAAGAAGAAGAAGAAAACAATGAAAAAAAATTTGGATTGTATTAGAATTCAAATATAAAGTAGAGGAGCAAAGTATGAATAAATACTTGATTTACAAATATTTTAAATATCAAACGGTTAACAACAAACCTATATTTAATCAATGTTATGATTTGGAGCAAATTATCAACTAATTAAGTGCCCCAGAGATAAAAATCCCTGAGAGTTTTCAAGTATGAACAATTATAGCAAAATTTTCACCTTCATGGAAAGAATTTCAAACAAAACTCCTACAAATATGAGAATTTTACACTAAAGAAAATTTAAATAAATTTACATATTGAAGAAGAGTCCATGTTGAGAGACAAAAAGGGGAAGCCTTTGTATGATCCAACGGCCAACTATGTGGAGGCCCGTAATTCAAATCCCAGCAAGAGAAAATTTCAGCAGAATTTCAAAGGAAGAAATCTCAACAATGTCAATAACTCTAACAAGAACAAGAAGATAAAGAAGACAACTTGCTTCATTTGTGGTGAAAAAGGACATTACACCATAAGTGCAAAGAGAGGAAGACTAATTTCAACACTAACACCGCAAACAATGTAAAAAAAAGTGAAGATTTTCTAGCTATGATTATAGAGGTAAACAAGGCATATTCCAATGAGGGTTGGTACCTTAACTCCAGTGCTATGGTCCATGTGTGCAACAACAAATCCTTTTATAAGGATTACGTTGAAGTGACAGGAGAAAAAAAGGTTTAAGTGGGGAACCAAAATCGAGCTCAAGTCGTTGGTAAGGGAGTTGTTGAACTTAACTTCACATCAAGAAAAAAACTCACCTTGGACTAATGTGCTATATATTCCCAAAATGATGAAGAATTTAGTCTCAGCGAAAATTTTATGCAATAAAGGATTCAAAATTGTACTTGAATCAGGCAAACTTGTATTATCCTGACGTAGGGTTTTTGTGGGCAAATGATATTCATATAATGGGATGTTTTAGTTTTATATAAATGATGAAATCAATAAATTAGTCTTTTCTGGTATTGTTGACTCATGTGGTTTGTGTCATGATCGATTAGGTCATAAATTTTTTATATTTGCACAATATTCAAAAATTGGGTTTGATTTCATTTTAAAATTTTCAAAAACACAAGTGAAGTTTGCATAAAATATAAAATGACTGAAAAGCCTTTTCCAATGGCTTCATAGAGTTTTGAGATTTTAGATTAAATCCATTCGAATATTTGTAAACTTAGTAGTCTTTTGACTAGAGGCGATAAAAAATATTTTATGACTTTTGTCGATATTTTTTCAAGGTTTACTTATATTTACCTTTTGAAAAAGAAAGATGAAGTTTTTAATATTTTTAAAGTTTTTAAATCTGAAATTGAAAACCAAGTTGGAAAGAAAATTAAAGTTCTTTGCTTTGATAGAAGAGAATATCTTTCAAATAACTTTTTAAAGTTTTGTGAAGAAAATGACATTATTCATGAGGGCACTTTATACACCTCAACAAAATAGTTTAGTTGAGAGAAAAAAACATATGTTAGTTGAGATGGTTATAGGGTCTCTGATCCTAAAAGGACCAAGTTGGGTCCTAGAGTCATTAAATATGTATATATGGGATATGTTGAACACAAAAAGTCGCTAAGTTCTATAGATTACTTGATTTGGAGTCAAATATAATTGTTAAATCTAAAGATGTAAATTTCTAGAAATAACTTTTATTTAGGATTTTAAAAGATAAGACCCACCAATTTAAGATTCACAAAGAATTGAAGTAGATAACTATGTTAAAATTGAGGTGGTTTCAAACCTTCATTTGAATTGAGAAGGAGTATGGGACCTAGATTAGGAAAGACCCTTCATTCAGATTTTATATCTCTGGATCATATTGTGTTTCTATTAGAAGCTGATAGGGAACATGTTTTAAATAAAACACCTATTATTCCCATTATAGAGGATGATCCTAGGACCTATAAAGAGGCAATGGCTTCTCGAGAACGTCTTTTGGAATGAAGCTATTGATGATGAGATGAACTCCATAATGTCTAATAATACATGGGTCTTAGCTTATTTACCTCTGGCTTTAAGTCAATTGGGTGTAAATGATTATTTAAGAAGAAATATAATCTTAGTAGTACAGCTTGTACTTTCAAAGCTAGATTAGTAGCTAAAGATTTTCTGTAGAAAGAATGGATTAATTATTTCGACACTTATGCTCCCATAGAGTGTCTCATTTCTATTAGAATATTATTTATATTAACATCTATTTTTAAACTTTGTATACATCAAATGGATATTAAAATTATATTTTTAAATGGAGATCTCATTGAGAAGATCTATATGAAATAACCAGAAAGTTTTGTGCTTCTTAGTCAAGAGAAGAAAGTATGCAAACTTGTGAAGTCCTTATACAGACTTAATTAAGCGCCTAAACAATGACATGAGAAGTTTGACTCAATCATTTTGTCAAGTAGATTTAAGCATAATTATGTTGACAAGAATATTTATACTAAGTCTATTAATGCTTATTTCATGGTGGTATGTTTGTATGTGCATGACATATTGATTATGAGTACCAACATAGTGCGGGTGACTTAAACTATGGATTATTTGACTTCTAACTTCAAGACGAAAGATTTGGGTGAAGTTGATATAATCTTATGTATCAAAGTGACAGGGCATAGTGGGGGGGAGATCAATCACATTATATTTAGAAAATTCTTACAAAATTCAATCATCTTGGATTTAAAGATCTTCTAACCCTTTATGATAATAGTATTACCTTAAATGTGAATACTGAAAAATCAATTGTTCAGCTAGAATTTTCTAGTGCAATTGGTAGTATAATATATGCAATGCATTATACTAGGCTAGACATTGCATATGTTATTTACAAATTGAGTAGGTACACAAGTAATCCCAATGGTGAGCATTGGAAGGTCATTAGAATGGTCTTTGGTTATCTCAAACATACTAAGGACTATTAACTTTGTTATGGGGATTATCCCGTTGTCCTTGAGGGATATACAGATGTTATTTGGGATAATAAATCTACCTCGGGATGGGCTTTTACCCTATGAGGCGGAACTGTATCTTAGGCTTCCAAGAAATAAATTATTGTCTCTCATTCAACTATAAAATCTAAATTCATTGCCCTAGTTGTGATAGGCAAAGAAGCTGAATGGATTAGGAACTTGTTGATGAACATCAAATTAGAGCCTAATCCAATGCCACCTATATCAATCAATTGTGATAGTTCGACATATAGTAGTGTATATAATGGCAAGTCTAGATACATTAGTCTTAAATATGAGTATGTAAGACAGTTGATACAAGATGGTGTCATTACACTTGCCTACGTAAAGTTAAGTAAAAACTTGGCTAAACCTCTTACTAAAAATCTTCCACGGGACGTAGTGAGAGTGACAACTTTAGATATGAAGCTAAAACCCTTATTGAGTTTAGTCAATAGTGATGATAACATAACCAAGTTGTAATTATACTACTAGTACAAGGTTAAATAGGTAAGAATAAATTACTATTTTGACTAATATACTAATACAAGAGCTTCATATATGTATTTGCTAGTTGTATGAACTCGTTTAAGGAATTCATTGTGAATGTCACTTGTAAAGGTTGAGTTTTAAATTCTTAATGTGGTTCAAGTAATATGTCTAAGTGACAGAGACATAAGAGAACTTCACCTTTGGGGACATAGAAGTGGTACCACTTCTTATGGAAAGAAAGGGTTTCTTTCCTAGAGCCTTCCAATAACCAGGACAGCACATGGCCAAATAAGTGCTGAGTATATAATTTTAATGTTCTCATAGAGGCTTGATGTTTTGTTGTGTATAGAGTTACCGGCTTTGTATCTAGAGTAGATAGTTCAATACTAACAGTATACCACAAACTTTTACTTACCTTTGTAATTTTTGTACTATTTAGAGGTTAAATTACAATAAATTTTATTATATTTAGTGAAGTGTCAATAGATTTATTAGCTTGTTATTTATTTTTTATAATAAAAAATAAAAAATTGTCGAATTTTTATCATTAAAGCATCACATTGATTGATTAGTGTGTGAACCGATCGATCAGTGAATATAAACTTTCGAGAAAGTTTTAACGAAGTATTAATTTTCTTAGTGATTGATCAAGTCCATGAATCGATCGATGAACTATTTCATCTTTTTCTAAGCGATCAATCACTATATGCGGCGATCAATCACTTTCATGTTTTAACAATTAGAAACGCCTCTTTTCGAAAGGTTTTGATTTCTTTATTTGGGGTAACTTTTCTATGTAATATACAATAAGCATATGCTTAGAATATGAGCTTTATGTGTTTTCTCAAAATCTAAACTACTCAACTCTTTTACAAAAGCCTCAAGGAGAAAAAAATTAATTTTTTACTTTTGCTTTTTGCGCATCCCATAAGGCTCTGAGTATTTTAGGATTTGAAGGAAAATTTACTTAAGACCCCACAATAATTTTAATTTATTAAATGGGGTAAATATTTTCTTAAGAAAAATTATACTCCGCGATTTAAAGTCATTCTATGTAGTCATCTTCAAATACATATTATTCAATGTAAAATTTTTAAAAGATACATGATGATTGGTCCATCATCAACCCTCAGCAGGCCACCACCAAGACCACAGCAACAATTGCTGCTGTTAGACAAGAATCTCGATTCCATATGTTCTCATTGGCTCTATATGTTGAATACACATTGATAAATAAATGATTGCTTGAAGAGTTACCTATTTTGATTTTAACAGTTTAGTAGACAACTACATGTCTACCCTTGGATTCGTAAAAATGGTTTCAATAAAATCAATTAAATGGTTATTTGGGTATTAAATTTTTTAAAATTAAAAATAAAAAATTTAAAATTAATTCTAAAAATTCATCATCAAATATAAATTATAATTGGTAATGAAATTTTTTAAAATATATTTGGATGCGGCATCAAACTCAATTTTAAAACTTTAAATTAATATAATTCTTCATCCCAAACTTAGATATGTACGATACTATTATACTCATAAATTCGAGCCCTATTAAACAAGAAACCAAGTAATTTTAAACTTTAAAAATATATTATATTTATATAACATGCTTCTCAAATCGATATGCTAAGTTATCGTTGAAAAGTAACAAAATATATACATATGAACTAAAGTCAAGATCAACAAAACCACCTCATAAAGTAATTCAATAATTCCAATCAATTCCAACTCAAAACAACTTAAAATCAATTTTTGGTAAATTTTTAATTTCACCTACCTTTTACACAAACATAATTTTAATAATGTCAACCAAATTAGAGCAAAATCAATAGAATCTTTCATAAATTTCATATCCAAACAGCCCCCAAGTCTACTTAAATGGCAAGCATCTGTTTTCAATAAACTTCCATTGATTAGGCATCCGGTCTGAAACTGCACATGCAGAGAACCAATGAAATACGTTTGTAACAACCCCAGTTGCGCATCACTACAATCCTTATATAGTGCCAAAAAACCTATGATCTTCAATCAAATCGTTAACCAATTTATATGTTGCATTAAATTCGAGGTATTACGCTTTTGCAAACGCAGGACCATTTCCTGTTCCCCAGTTTCACTATCTTTAAAATAAGACTTTTAACCAGTTATTTTGACCTTTCGTTGAAAATTTTCAAGAAACACATTGCACTGCAAAGACGAACGAACCATCATGTCAAGGTACATACTATATTTATTTTAAATAATTGAAAGGCTGTCTTAATCGATTTTATCTTCTACATAAAATGAGTGTTTTTGTATAAAACAGGCTGGTCACGCAATGAGATACACATTGTAAATGAAAGTATCTTCCTGTTTGGTGTTTCTTATTAATATTTTGAGAGAAAGTAATATGAATTTTATCAGTCTGGAGCAAAGACAAAACCCAATCCCATTACAACCAGGCGAACAACAATCTGAAAAAGACAAAGCCCACACTCAATACAATCAAACGACCCACAACTTCTGAAGAAAAATAACAGTATGAAAACATAAGTCAGACTAAAATACAGGAACAGGAAAGTTTTGTACAAACATAATCAACAGGGGTAATGCACTCATTGTTAAAAGTACAAGTCTGGGTAAACTTCAACAGCAATTAAATTCCACACGAAAACTGTATTTCTGAAAGGGAAGAACAAATCCTTAAGGGAGACCTTTACAAATTTACACGTTCTTTGGGAAGGGAATATCCTTTACAAGTTGGGACGCAGCGAAAGCAAGTCTACAAGGAAACTGAAAAACATTCCTCAAATCTTTAATCAACTCTAAAAGTTAGCTATCAATTCATCTGTAAAGCACACTGGTTATAAGAAGATGATCCTTGGAAATTTAGGTATAAATACAAAAACGGATGCACTGATAAAAAACCAAAAGCACAGAATAGAACCTGTTGTATTCAGGTAACAAGAAAAGTCCATAACTTCTCTTTCGTTGTTTTTGGCTCTTCCTCATTTTCCTCAATGACATCTACATATTCGGTGCCCTCTTCATCATTAAGCTCGCCACAACTCTCAGCTACCAATTCACTTGCAGCCTAACCACATCAACAGGATACAACCATTAATCAGTTATCCACAAAAATTGTACAAGAGTCTACTGAGCATGTGTAGAGAATATGACATAAGCAAACTAGTATGAGATTTACCTTAATAACAGTTATGTTTAACAATTCACTATGCAAATGATACCTTAAAATATAACTCATTTAGCGGCTTAGTCATTTCATCTTCAGAATGTGAGGTTCCCACTTGTGGTGGATTTGGAACGCTTTCCTCTTTTCTAGCTCCAGAAGTCTGGTCACGCAAATCCAAGCCATCTTCACTCTTGAGAGATGAAGTGGGACCCACCCTGGATATATTTCGCACCCAAAAAGCTAAAAATTATATAAATAATTTCATCATAAACGTGATCATTTTGTTGGAACTAAACAACTTATAATGGTTAGAGAATTGTGAATTACGGTTGAGCAAAGAAATGGCACAAAAGACCAACTTAATTTCACATTGACCAAAACCTAGTCAGTCTCCTAGATGCATGCATTAAGTCGTCAATTATGCAAAAAACCAACTCCCGCTATATATCAACATAAGTACACTAATTAGTCATTCTTCGCCTAAATTCATAATCTTAAGTATTAAGAACAGTATTACAGAAACTCAAGGGAATTCATAGCCTCACTGCTTAGTTAAAAAATAATGGTAACTGGTAGGCAACTATGCAATTGTCAAGGCTCCTACATACAACTAAAATAATTTTTCTAAGCTTTTTTTTACCTGTCACATGTATCCTTGATCAAGCCTACAGACGTTGCTTGCCCTTCCCTTCTCCTTTTGTACTTCTGTATCGAAGCATCCACATGATCTTGAGAGGAAAAATGGCCATTTCTTTTTCTCCCACCAAGAAATGATTTTGAACCGTCACCAGAGGACCTTGCTTTAGCATTGTTCAGATTATCAAGAAAAGACTCTTTATGGTGGGCTACTTTCATCTTATTGCTGAAGCCCTTGATTTCTAAGCTATCCGCAACATCACCATTTTTTTTGGCTGAAGGAATCTCATATATCATTTCCTTAGTACTTCCGTTAGAATTGGACATGAACTGTTCAAGATGTTCACTAAAAATCTGATCCTCTCTGTTGGTCTCACAATTCAAATGCTTCTCAGGGTGATGCTTAAATATAATTTGTGCACATTTTTTAAACCATGAAACCGGTGTTGAGACAGAAGGTGAGGAAAGACCTATGTCCCTAGATACAAGTTTCAATGATAATCCATCATTTGCAACCTCCTTTGGTTCACCACCACATTTCTCAGCATCATAAACAGTAACTTCTGCAGCTAGACGTTTACCAGGAGTATCTCTATATGGCAATTCTGCTTCCACTTGATCCTCCATGTTTTCCAACTTACGTTTCAGAGCTTCCAGTTCATTAAGTTGTTTAATCTGCAAAGAAATTTCTTCCTTCTCTTTATGTAGCATCTCCCTCTGCTCTTGAAGTCTCTCTCTCTGGATTTGAAGTTCATCTATAGCACGATAAACTTCTGTCCATTCTTTCTCTCTTTTTTCACGATCCAACACAATTTGTGTTCTTTCTTCCTCTAGCTTTTTCATATGTGATGCAACATGTTCAAGTTCTTTTGCAACCAGTTCCTTCTGGGAGTTAATAAGTTCAAGGCTTTTAGCCTTTTCTAACTCAAAAGCATCCTCTTTCTCTCTTAGGTTTCTCTCTAACTCGGATTGCTTCCGCTCAATGCAGTCTTCAAGCTCCTTCTTCTGCAGCTCTATACCTTGAATAAAATCTGCTCTCTCTTGCTGAATTTTACTAATCCATTCAGCATGTTCATGGTCCATTTTATTAATAAAGGCTTCCCGTTCACAAGCAAGGGAATCCACATCCTGCTTGAATTGTTCTCGAAGTAAATCCTTCTCCAGTTTCAGGTGGTCTTTTTCATCCTTTAGGAACTTGGATACAATTTTCCGCTCTTCTGCAATACGTTCAGCTTCATTGCGCAGCTCATCTCTTTTCTCATCAATGAGCTGCCACTCAGTTTCAAACTTATCCTTTTCTGCTTTCAGCTGCTCTGCTTCAGCCATAAGTTGCATACGTTGAGCCCTGACACCATCTAATTCTTCTTTGAGTTTTATCTGCATGACCATCAAGTCATCCCTCTCACTTTCAGTAATCTTGAGGCTTTTTGTTGCTTCAAATGCTCGCTTTTCTTCAAATTCATGTAAGGACTTAAGTTCCTCCAGTTCAATCTTCATTCGCATAATATCATCTCTTTCTTTCTTCAAGGTATCTTTATCTTTATCTACTCTCTCTTTTGCAGCAATGATTTTCTGCTCTTTCTCGGCAAGTAATGCCACAGTTTGTTCCACATCATTCTCTTTGTTCTTCAGTTCATTGACCTTTAACTCAATTTCGTCAGACATTTTCTTGACCTGTTCCTCCCTGTCCTTTATATTGGACTCCATGAGTTGACAAGCCTGTCTTCTAGCTTCCATCTCGTCATCCAGTAACTTCCTCTTTAGTTCAAGTTCAGCTGCAATTTCGGCTTTTTTGTTTTCAAAAGCAGCATGATATTCATCCTTGAGTCTTTGGATCTCATCCTGTCATTCATTCATTTACGTAATTTAGGTTTCAGAACCAAGGAAAAAACTAACAAGTGGTATCAAACAGAACAAGAGTAAAATTCTAGGAAATACTTTGTACTTCAGCAGAGTAACATTCAGTTCTCATAAGGCAAGCAGTGTGTCAGAGAAGTCAATAGTCAATTGTAACATCAATTAGCTGTCAGCTCAGCATGTGGCAATACAAAAGTAGAATGCCTTCAACATCACATCTGATAGGCATGATCTGACTTGAATAGCATTTCCTTCTGTTTTTTTGGTCAGTTTGCAATCAAGTAAATAGGGAAAGGATTGAGTTGTTAAGAACATCTTAATGCTCCTGCAGGACGAACATTGCCATACAAGTATTCTTTTTATTCTTTTCCATGTTATTAAAATGAGTTGCTTCTGCAACATTCAAATGCTTTACAATGTCAAATGACATGACTGTTCAATACAGATAGATCTTAAAGATTCTTAAGTTTTGATAATAAGAGTGATTAATAGCTTACAGAGCAAGGATCTTGACTCAAAAAGTAGATGTGTGATTAGAATTCCATTATATTCCTTTCAAATATAACAAGTGGACTTTTGATCAGCACAACGATGCATGCCTACATTGGAAGTTGTAGCCCTGTTTATATTTGGGTTTTTAGGAATCTACATATCCATTCCATTTGTGAGCCAAAAAACCCAATGTCACTATAATCATTATTAAAACAAGAACCAGAAAACTCAGAGATCCCCTCAATACATGTAACGACAACTAAGAGGAACATTTTCAACAAAATTAACATCAAAATATTTAAATTTCTAATTTGTAAAAGACTATTTTGTGCTGTTTGAAGTTCTTAACATGTGATAACTAAAAGCAAGGAGTGGTTGATTTGAAAAGCAACGGTGCATGCCGAAACATCTTTATAGCCAGATAAAAAAGGAAGCAAAAGCAAGCAATTCCTGAAGTAGCACCGTGTAAGTGCTGATAAACCATAAAAATGTGGTCGCAAACATCTTTCTGCTAATTCTTTGGAGATGAAAAGAAGTTAAATCCCCAAACAAAGCTACCTATATCAATATATATAGCTGGTACATCGAGATTCAAATTGCTATTGGATAATTATAAAGAAAAAAATATTAGGAAAGACTCAAAAAGATCTTTTCCTAAAATTTTGATTTGGTCTATTTTTTATCAAATCTCTCCTCTCTACTAAATAATTTATGTTTGTTCAGTTCATTAATATGTAAAGTAAATGGAATATCATAAACATATATTTCATAATTGTGGATATAGTGAACTGAATATAACATAGAATTACATAATTTGGATATAATTGCTTTCAGAGAACTATTGTATCTTTTAACAAGAAAGAAAACAGCATCAAACCGAGTCCAACCCAATGTTATTGTTTTAGTGCATTTTGGCTGATCCAAGACGAATACCCGGGTCTTAACTTATTCGAGGGGGCAACTCCGGAATGGTTGACTTGGGTTAGTGTCAACACAAATCGTAACCCAAATTTCATTTTTTCCCACCCTACCCAAACCCAACCTGATCTCATCATGAGGTTTGCAACCCTAACCAGCATCGAATCCTCTAATTCGAACCCACAACTGGACCTAATCCCTGTTGGAACATAAAATAAGTAAATAAGATTTCACTTTCCTAATGGCTCAAGCTTTTGGGAATAACAGCTATCTTACATGGTATCATAGCACCAAGTTGTAGGAGGTTTTGAGTTCTAGTCTCATTGGAGACATTTATACCCAAATTGTGTTTCACATGCTGCGCTTGATGGATGCTTGCATGGGAGGGTGATGTTGGAATATAAAATAAGGGCATCCAAAATCCTTCTACAAAAAAAAAATATTCTTACAAATTCCTTGCTCTTGATTTTTCCTTGTAAAGTAAGCAAAGCCTTCTCTTTCTCATCAAGTGATACTTCTTTTTCAAAAAGAGCCTGCAATGGGAATTTAACTTGTTTAGGAATAACATAATAATGTTATGAATGCCACTTCAAAAGAAGATAATTGACAGATTGACCTTCTCTCTGCTTTCAAGTGCAAGGGTTTTCAACTGCAAGTTGGATTTTTCCTCCCTTAACATCAGCAGGTCTTCCTTGATTTTTAACCTTGTTTCCTCTAATTCCTTCTCAAGTCGATCCAATTCCACAGACCTGCTTAAGATGAGCTGCTCTCTTTGATTGAGCAGCGATTGCTTTTCAAATAATTTATCTTCTTCATGTTGGACAGCTTTCTGGTGTTCATATATATGTTTCCTCTCTAGACAAACTTCCTTCTCTTTAGCTTCATATCTGAAAGGTTTGGTAAAACAGGATGGATTAGACAGGCATTTTTCTCTTCCCCTTTAAAGAAAGGGAAATGGATGTGTAGGTGGAAAACAGTTATAACAGATATCAAACACCAAAAGCTAGGTGGAGAACATGGTACACATCGACTTGTAAAGTTGAGAAGGTATTTAAGCCAGTTCTATAGAAACTATTATAGTAGTCACTTTTGCCTTGCATTTTTCGAATCATAATACAGCAACGCTGACAAGCTGTCAACCATAATAGATGCAGAAAATTATAAAAAAAAATAAATATCATACAGTAAACGGGAAACATGTCCATATCATTTCAATTATACTATAAACTAGGATATTTAAGAATTGTCCTGTACTAATGAGAGAAACCAAAGATAATTTCAAATACAGATGTCATTAGATGAGAATAATTCTAAAGCTTGAGGATATCTAATCTTGAGTAAAAAGAGAAAAAGTCACGAGATAACATAGATATAATCCTGACAAAAAAGAGTATAAGTCACAAGATAACGTACAAAAGAAAAAAGGTCTTAGAACTCTCTATGAGCTTCTAAGATAACTTAGAAAGTGTTAAACAAAGATGTTTATTGCAATATGTATCAGGTTCTTTGAACTTGCAACAACTTTTAAACATGCCGTAATGAAAGGAAACCAAATAATAATCATGCCAAAGAAGAAGGCAAACAATTCGGGTATTTTTTTCCTTTTTAAATGAAAGCCTTCAAATAGATAACTTAATTGACAATGCAAGGGCAATTTCATGCTCATATCGGCTGTCTACACCGAAATAAGTCAGCAACTTGAACAGCGGAGGGCAGAATTGAGCGAAGAAATTGGAAGAGGTCGTCAAGGAAGAGAAGTGAAGAGGGCAAAAACAGAAAGACGAAGTAGAGGAGAGAGGAGGAGTAAGGGAATGAGATATACTTTCTAATCACTACTCTTCAATTAATCTCTCGAATCAGTGATCTCAGTTAGCCAATGGCCTTACATATAAATAGAGGTACTTTACCCTTCTTAAATTAGGACATCCCAACTAGGAAAGTGCCCAATTAGAATAAAAGGACTACATGCAGTAATACTAGAAAATATCTAACAAATAATTATACTAGAACTAGGAAAGTACTTGCCTAATCTAGTAAAATAGAAGGAAGTGGTGGCAGATGCGGGCCCCACAAATGGGACCCAGATGAGGGACCATAACAGATTCTTGACATTAAACTCTATTAAAATCCACAAATCATGATCCGACAACAGAAGATAATAGGTATCTCCTAAATGGCATTTAGGATATATAAAGACAAATGGAAAAGATAAAGTTTTTTCTTCTTGTCGTTTCTAGATTTTGAATGCACTAAATAGAGCAAGCAGCTTTGATACAAGACACCTCGCTCAATTAAAATAAGGTAGTTCATTAAATGCTGTCCAATGTATTGTTTAACTCCTTTCTTTTACTGTAAACCTATACAAGGCACCCCTTATGAACGAGAAAATAGCCAATGATTTGTGATAAAAACTTGAGTGCCAACTGTGTAGCCTTTATGGTTGGTGCTGACTCCAGCTTCCTTCCAGACTCCACCTCTGTCTAGTGCGGACTCCTCGAGTTTACAATCATCAGTGCAGACTCTGGCAAAGTTCACGGTGCCGACACTTTGAACAAATTACCCCCATCACCTCACCTTCATTTTCCCTCTTCCTGCCACCATCATTCCCCCCAAAGGGACTCTCACAAAGCCAATTTCAGCCCATCCTCCCTAATTTTCCCAAGCCAACTGGTATCTCTCAACTCCCAGCGACCTTTCACACTCCATCCTGCATCACTAGAGATGAAAGTTTATGGTTGAACAGGTTGACAGAGACACCAGAAGAGATCACTACAAGCCATGAAGCCCCCTTTTAAAATGACATGTGAAACTATGTAACCACAACAATACTAGAAGCAAAAATAAAAAAGAAAGCATACTCGAACTTGAGTGAATTGTAACGTCTGCGTATTTCATCTTCACGTGCTTCTACTTCTATCAACTTTCTTTCCGCTGCTGAGTGGTGTCTGCTCGCTTCTGCTTGCAATGAATCTGCCAAATGCTGCTTTGAGTTTGCCTCAAGATACTTCTTCTCAGCATCCTCTATCATTTTGCGGGCATCAGCTAATTTATTCTCCGCATCAAGTTTTATTTCAGCACATTCTTTGCGTGTTTCATGCAGAGCTTTCTCAATCTACAAAGATGCAAAAAATTTCTCAGACAGATCCAAGTACAATCTACACTAAAATCTCCTAGCAACTTAGATACTACTACACTCTATGTGCTACATATACAACTTTAGCTTTTCAATAATGTGGCCAACAGCATCTGGCAAATTGACACATTTCCTCGTACAAATTTCAGCAGATCCATTAACATGAGATGCATTAGAAATTGTCTAATAGCAGTATGACTTTCTGGTTCTTTTTTTCTTTTCTCTTTTTTTTTTGGCTCGGTTTTTCTTATTTATTCTCCATCTTCAATCTCAAAGTTGTAAAAAGCAGTCCCCACAATGGCATTTGGTCAATATCACTAAAAATCAATGGATATTTTTATACATTAAAAGTCTCTCTAAGAGAGATAGAAAGATATGTGTCTCAATCTAATTCCGTAAGGGAGAGGTCTCTCACCCACAACTCACCCATCTTATGACCACAAGCTACCAGAGTGATCACCTGTCCTTCAAGTCACCACCTCTACCACCGCCTACTCTAAAATAACCGCCACCCCAACTGGCCATGAACATTGCCAACACTACTGTCACTGTGCCACCTTCTACACACTTCCACTGACAGCAACGCCACCAGCACAGCCCAAGTTAATCAAACTCAAATCTCGCTTTCATCTCAAACAGCCAATGAGATGAGAGACTTCAGAAATATTGGGAAGAGATCAGGTAAAAGATCTTGGTCATAAAAAATTGCATTTCACTTGTATTTTGATTTATATATGTTTGTGTGTGTGTATATATATCAACAAAAGACCTTAATATTTCCCCTTAAAAAAACATTTTTTATTCTATTTCACCCAGCCAAACACCTCAAATAAGACTATGAACAATAAGAATGCCATGAGTCCTACAACCCAGTCCTCCACTGCATGCCACCTCAGTGGATCTAACACGAACTGAAGATTTGGGAAGCCAGCTCAGACGAGCAAATGCAGAGGATGCAGTCTACCAGGTGGAGATCTTATAGTGTCACACATAAAGAATCAAACATTTAGGAACGTGAGTGATGCCTTCAGGGTTTCAGTTCATTTTTTTACACTTCTGAAATTTATTCACTTTCTGAAAGTAATTTCAGACACCATATGTCACTCATGCAATATGGTTCAACTGCCCAAAAGAGTTGTTCCAGAAAAGTGTTCTTAAATCTATTAGAATTGCTTGGTTTTTAGGAAATACATATAGCCCTAATCAGCATCCAACCGAACTAAACCATAAATACATTTATCACTTAAAATACAAATATTGTGACAAATTTCTACTATATCTACTGATATGTCGACTAGCACTATGCTGCTCTTAAAGTTTCACTACCTACAGTGATACCTCTACCATCATGCACATGAAACAGTCATAAATCACAAGATAAAACGGGAAAGCATATAACAAGTAAGATGCACATATACAGTGTTTCAAGAAATTACAGTGGGCCAGAAGAACTAAAAACATGAGAACCAATATCCTGTATGATCAACACCTTCTAAATCCAGAACATGTATTTTCTTAAGAATCTTAAAACAGATGAGAGGTAAAAACATACATTTGCCACACACTCTTTCTCTATTCCCAAAGCCTTCTTCAGACTTTCTTCCCGTTTTTTTATTTCTGCCAATGTTGATGCATGTGTGGCTTGATCTCGTTTAAGCATTGCTTCAGCTGAATCAGCAGCGGCTTTAGCTTGATCATACTTTGCCTCCTGATCCTTTCTTTCCAGTAAAAGAAGGCCCATGTTGTGCTGATAATCATACAGCTGCATTAAGAAAAATCAATGAGACCTACATGTACAGAGGAGCAGTATATAATCGATTTTAAATTAAACCAAATATCAAAGTTGGAAGACCTTATTATGTCAGTGGGACAAAAAGAAAGACAATTACAAGGTTTTACCAAACCCCCAAGATGCAGACACAAATAATAATGACAGTCAAGTAAATATTATGAAAGATAAGCAAGTCTACAAATGATAACGGCAGATTTAATGCATATAACCAAACAATCTTCCATTATTACCCAGAGCTACTGTACACTTATATTTACCTAGTAAATTCTAAGTTCATTTCTTTTATCACTCGGAACTAATTATAGAAACTCAGATATTACTACCCTAGTTTAGAACCTTTTGGGACGTTATACCATTATCTTGGCAACCATCAAAACATCTTGTTCGAGAGCTGAGAGATAGAGCACTCGCATTATTTGCATACCAGCCTTATCCTTAAGCAGATCTAACTATGTCATTCTGGCTCATTTCTAACTGCTTTACTCTCCACGCCTTAAAACTGTCAATGTTTTGCACTTGCCCAACCTTATTTTCTCTTGGGTAGGCTTTTATCTCTACAAAAAGAAATACCATATGCAGGATTACCCATTCTCACCCTCCTAAATGGGATATTACACAAAAAACTTTCACAAGAAGTTATCTCCTTTTCTTCAAAACCCGCTCTTTTCATGGAAAACCATGGTGTTTCATGCATTCTCTCGAACCCTCTTCTGCAACTCTATCAGGACTCCTCATGTCTCTGCCTTCTCCAAGATCATATCCTCTTCCGGTTTCAAAAATAAAGTTTTTCAAGCAAAGTGATAAATGATCAAGAAACATAAGCAGCTCTGTAACTTAGTTGCAGGTGTAACAAGAATATAATTAAATGAAATAAACATATTTGAAAATTAACAACAAAAGTAAGAAAATATTAGACAAAAAAACTACCTCTCCCTCGAGCTTGGCGATGTAAGCGATGAGCGCGGCCTTGTCCCGGCGCCGGATCGATTCCTCGTCAAAGCCCGCCTCCTTCAGCCGCTTCCAAATCGCTTCGTCGTTCGGTGCATCACCCAACTTCCCGAACGTGGGCAGCGGCGTGGACAGTACCACGGCAGTGGACGGCGATCCGGCGGCAGCCGGACTGGCCGAAGCGGGAGGCAGAGCGGAGATCGGGGACCGCCCCCTCCTCCCCGAGCTCGCCGCCATGCGTCGGCCGAACGCTAAACAACAGAAGCCGGAACCCTAAACCGTACGGACAGAGCTCAAAAGCCAAAACAAGTATGAAGAAGAAGAAGAAGAAGCTCTGCTTGAATCTGCTTCTCTGGACTGAAGCTGCTTCTCCGGTAAGGCGACTGTCTTTTGCTTCGCCTGAGTTGTCGCCCAATGTTTTTCATTTAAGTCCCTCATATGCGTTTTATTTACACAGCAGTCCAATTGGTAGGCAGCCACGCCTTCTACCAGCTAACGGCGTTAGTAACGTCTGAATGACAATTTTGCCTTCGTTGGTAACTCGCATTTTAGGTAATATTTTAAAACTCAGACTCGCCCGCCAGGTCAAACCCAGTTTGACTGGACTCGGTAACATTTCGGGCCAATGACCCGGATCTCTCAGCCAACTTGGCTTGTTGGACAAGGTTGACGGGCCAAGCCAAATCAAGTTAATAATTAAATTATATTATAAGATAATTAAATTAGTACATTATAGAATTTTTATATTATGACTATTTAACCCATGTTATATATTGTTAATCCCTATTTTAACCCTATTTAATTCATCCTAATCCAAAAAAGCCAAAAATTTAGAAAACTTAATTTCTATTTTTTAGGGTATTGATTTTAATTTTATAATATTATATTTTGCACTCCTAAACTTAAATTTATGTATTTTTAGTATTATTAAATATCTCTCGGCGAGTTCTATCAAATGAGATGCTAGACTATGTATTCTTAAACTTTTTTGTAGACCCTATGTACATAATACACTTCTCAATAATAATTTTTAATATTTTATATAAACTACATATTCATATTTGCGTATTTTTAACACCTTTAAAAAATCCTCAATGAGTTATATTAAATAAGGTGTACCGCCAAACTAGTCTTGAATATAAATAATGTGCTACATGATATAAAATCCTTCGACACAATTGTCATCACTGACCTATAATATAATATTTGGCTTATGATATTTGGATTCATATTTGCCTACTACGAGTATATATAAGTTAATATAAAGATTGTGTGTATGACTAATAATCATTGCAATCCTTAAAGAAATGTATTGTATCTAAAACATGTAAAAAAGACCTTTGTATACATATTTTTTTTCTAATTTATTTTATTTGATCTTATTTTATTTCTATTTACATGCATATTGTGTGTGCATTTTTTGTAATTTTTTTTAAAGACAATCCTTGGACTCTTGAGGAGTGAGAAAAGACATACAAAAAGAGGTGATACAAAAGGAGATATAAAATCTAGATAAACTTCTTCGATTGTCTCCATTCTTTAGATCAATATTGTAAACACATCAAATGCTCTACAGAGAGACAATAATACATTTGTACTTAAGTAGAAACTTGTTGCAAGGTAATATGAGAAAAATACTCCCTTTGTCACATATTAATAGTTCAATTTGGGAAGCAATAATTGTTATTAAATGGTGGGACTCATAGCTAAGAGAATGAAAATTAAGCTTCTAAGATAATTTTTTAAGTACCCACCCACTTAAACATTGAGCCAAATTAAGCTACTAATATGAGACAAATTTTTTTTTTGCCAAATACACTATTAATATGGGATGGAGTATAAAAAAGAAGAGACTTTGAATTCAGTCACTTGATATCTACCAGAAAACTAGATTTTTATCACTGACTCCATTGGATTATGCAACTGTGTTTAACATGCCAAAAGATCAAGAAGAAGGCATAGACAAAGCAAACATGTTACAAGTTCAGAGGTCTTGGGGGCAGTGATTGCATAGTTTGGTAACAATAGTACCATAGACATCAATTAAAAATACTAGACATTGTCATTGTCATCTATGAGCTAGGATTTCTTGATTCTGAGTGAGTGAAGGCATGGATTTTTAGAAAGGAAATTAAGGGGAAGAGGAGGGACTAGGTTGGAAGAGGAAGAGAGCAAGGAGGAAGTGGAAAGGAGGGGTGGGAGGAAGAAGAGGCTGTCAAGGTGGGAGAAGGAAATGAAGAGCAAGAGGAGGGACTATATTGGAAGAGGAAGAGAAAAGGAGGAAGGGGAAAGGAGGGGTGGGAGGAAGAAGAAGCTGAAAGGTTGGAGAAGAGAAAACTTTTCATGCTTGATAAGCTAATGTTAGCAAACGAGTTATCCTAGTTGAGCTAGCCTCACCACTAATCTAGATCTATGGTAAATATTGATTCTAGCATATATGAATGTTTTACTTGCAATTTTTATGTTTGCATTATAATGTATATGCTTGCAGTTTTTGCACTCAAGGGAGCATGGTAGCTCAAAGAGATGCCAATTGTAAAAAAAAATGTATTGCTTATAGTCTCTGATGTATGACGGGGCAAGGTCTGAACACCTTACATTTTTAAAACATATTTACAAATGTAGCACACTAGAGGCAAAAGAGGAGAGGGTGAGGGTTTTTAGCATAAAATCCTCTTTACATGTTCCCTGCACTAGGCAATCTCTTTATTTAAAAACATAATCATAGTTGACAACTTTTAATAGTTAGTTTTAAGTTTTTATAAATTTAATTATATATTTAATTAATAATTTCTTTTTAAAATAAGTAGGACTAACATGGAATAGATGGAATCGAACTTTAAATAAAGTAGAACTATAGGTTACACTTTAGTTGAAATAGATTCACAAAAAGTATCAAAATATAAATAATTTTGATATTTAGGCTCCATTATCTATAAAGAGGGAGATATCGATAATAATGTAATGCATGAGTTTATCTATAGGCCAACTATTAGGCACACAATACTCTAAGGAGAAAAATGTTGAGCACAAAATAAAAATCATATAAATAAACTAAATATAATTGAAATGGGGATGATAAGGTATGTGTGTAGATAAATTAAGAAATATAGGATTAGAAATAAGTATATACGTAAAAACTTAAAGATAATACTTTTAGGGAAGAAGTTTAAGGAATGTAAGTTGTATTAGTATGAGCATATATAAAGAAGATCAATATGTAACTAATTAAGAAGGTTGTAAGGGTTTTATATAAATAATATAAAAGAGGAAGAGTGAGACTTAAGAGAACTTGGATAAAATTAATAAGGCTTGAATAAAGTTAATAAGGAATGATATGACTATGTCATTTATTATAAAATAGTTAGCATAAAATATGTTAGATGGAAGCGTAAGATCCATATTGTCAACCCTAAATTGTTGAAAAAATACACTTCTTAATTATGATTATAAGTATATTAAATATTTTAATATATAAACATAGTGATATAATATTAGGCTTATACTCCATGCATCCTACTCGCAACAAAAAAGTGACATTTTATTCATGATTGTCAAAAACTACTTAAAGGTTCCAAATGTTTTATTTTTGGAAGCACATCACATGACCTCAAAATCTATCCAAATGAGAGCAAGCAACAAGTTTGAACTTCATTACTAATTAATCTAAGCCCAAAACTAATAATGAATACACTTTTCAGCGTAAATCAACCAAAACCCATTGAACAAGGGTAGGATTGTCACATCAATGCGTGCTCACGGCGTTCATAACCATTAACCTTAGGGCTATTTCTGAAAAGTTAGTCTGGCTTATTGTAATTAGTCCGAACAAGGAGGATGTAAACGTAAAAAATCCTCTTTTTTTTCGCTTTTTACTTTAACGGGGGACGGCGTGAAAAGGATAGTAAAGGCGGGCAAGTCGCTCAAGTCATGATTCGGATGCTGAAAAGGGAAAGACGGGCGTGTTCGAATCGCGCAGCCGCCCGGTTCGGACAAATCCCGTGAACCGAGGGCCACAATTTTCGGTGTTTCGCTCTCGCAATCCGGACCGTCGCGTGTGTGCTGGCTTGCATTCCGGACGTACCGGTTTGGTCCGGTTGCTTGGAATTTAGACCGCCGAGGGTTTGGACCGGGGGTCCATATTTTTACTAGAAAAAAGGACTGTTTTTTTATATTATATTATATATATATATATATATATATATATATATATATATATATATATATATATATATATATATATCTTATCCCTTATTATAATTATTATGTTACTTCATGAAGTACTATAATATACATTAAAACCCGGTTCAAGAAATTGGATAAATAATCTTTTATATAACAATTGTGGGTTGTTTTGTAGAATGAGATTACTATAAGATAAAAATTCAAAGCAAACCGTCCTTATCAGCAGAAACCCGGTTCACCCTCTCTGCCCCGCATGCCATCCACATTTGTGGTGAAACGTTTTGGCATTTGATGCTTAGAAGGTTTTTTTTTTTATTTAATTGAAGCTAGAATTTGAATGGAAGATCGTTGGCTTAGTATGGAAACTAATTCAAAATATCATTTCAACTAAATAAAAACTTGATCTAAAAAGGAAGTAATATTGATGCAGTTCAAGCTTTGTTATTCACAAACGGGCTGACATTATAAATTATGGACTATGATGTCAGCTTGCAGGCCGAATTAGAATTAAATAATTAATATTGCACATTACACACTAAATAAAGTAAATCCAAAAACTTAGAACACAATACAGATAAATTCTTTCATTTATCCCAAAATATAAAGGGTTATAACATAAAAACGGTAAAAAAATTAAGATGAAAAAGTTAATATAAGCAGTGGTGCCTTGGTGCATTGTAAGCTATTGAATTAAGATTCAATGACCCGTATATTTTACGGAACAAGCAAGATTTAAAGAGCTTACTGCCTTTTGAATTATAGGTATCCTATATTTAAAATTGTGTGGCACAAAGAAAATAATATTTTCACATCAAAAGTAGATATAAAAAACTCACACATGAATTTTGATTGGTCTAGATAAGTAAGTCATTTTAAACTTTGTATAGGGCTCACTTGTGAAGTCTAATCAAAATACTTATGTGAGTTTTATGGGTGCTTTTATTGTGGGAATATCACTATCCATGTCACAAACATGACTCTTTTATCAAAAACTAAAATAAAATACTTGTATTAGCACATAAAACATGATAAATTGAGACATGTATTTTCCTTCCATATTTCAACAACAAAAGTTAAAAAATGAACAAAATAAATAAGCTTTACATGAAGGAGACCAACGTGAGCATGACCTACATATGTGTGGGACCCTTAATAGTGAATGGCATTGTCGACAACATACTAACCATTGACTCACTCCATCATCTTCTTGGAGCTCGAGAATATGCTGAAGTCTTGCTTCTATTTGTTCTTGAAAGTCTATTTTATTAACCTGGGGTGGTCAAGATAAGAACCTATAAGGTTTTGGAATTGAAAAAGGAAATGTGCACTTTTCAATTAGTGTGGGTCATAAGTTAGTTTTTAGAGATGTAAGACATATTCTACACTTAGAGATTAAATCTCATATTAGGTGAATGTTATAAATTACACTTTGACAAAGGTGAATAGAAAGTCACAAAAGGGTCTCTTACTATAGCAAGAGGACAACGGGCAGTTGCTCATGAAATGTAACATTAAGGAAAAGATGATGCATTCAAGAAGAAGTATGTTGCAAATGAGGAAGAAGAAGCAAGTTTGGTCCAAGTCTGAGAGAGAGAAGAGAGTTTGAAGTCGGTTCTCGGTGTGATTAGGTGGGTAATCTTTTTACTCTAGATGGCAATTCCTATAACGACCCTAAATTTTCAATATGTTTTCAGCCATAAAAAAGTTAAATCTAAATCTTTTTAGCAATTTTTAATTAGATAAAGATTATTATGTGATTAAATTTAATAAGGTTGTGTAGACCTCTCAAGGACGAGCACAACAAGCCTTTAACCACTTGAGTTGGACATTAGGGTTATAAGTTATGACATTGAGAAGCGTGCCACATAGGACAGGACCCACTTAAAAAGTACAGGATAACCTACCTATGTGGGGTCTTATTCAATAGGGCTCTCGATACGAGTCCATCATACTAAGAATGCACGATTCTGACTTATGGTTAGAAAGATATCTCATTTTGAAATTTTGAATGTGGAAAAAAATATAAAAAATAAAAGAAATGGGAGGCTGGTATCAGCTGTGCTAGTTGGCACGACCGATGCAGCCATGCAGAACCTAGCCCTCGCGATCGCGGGCCAATTGCATGACATGCGGTAGGCCCACACTCAAGCGTACGACTATAAATAGTGCCCGGGGATCCATATTTACTTTGTTTTTCAATTTTCCAGTCCTCAAACTTCATTTTCTTTGTTTCAAGCCGTTTTAAATCCGAATTGAGTCGTTCGAGAGACCATGCTTTGCTCATAGAAGTTAACACTTCTGAATTATTTTGCTCAGTTATGCTTATTAGCTTTGTTTATTGAAAAAAATATTATATCCATAAAATGATTTGCATGCGCTATGTTATGTTTTAAGTTTGTGCACTCTTTAGGTAATTCTAGGGTGAATAAACCAAGAATTATCATATTCTTGATACCCATCGAGAAAAATAATTTGTTCTAGAGCACACACAAGCATGGAGCATCATAAAAAACTCATATCCTTATGGCCTATTGTTGTGCACGTGCACCTGATTCATCACTCATCTTTATTTCAATACATTATTATCTTATTTCTGTACATTAGGTTAGTTTCCCTTATGTTAGTGATTGATTAGCAATTGTATTTAGTTATGAAATTGTGATAGGCGCGTTGTGGACCACGGGATAGCTGGGCCCACTAGAGGCATGATTCCCAATGTGGGAGGGTGTGACTCCCCATAAAGGGTCGTCTCCCTCCTTGGTACGGTATGCTAATAGAACTCTAGTTTATTTATCCCCTTTCTTCTTACTTCTTTCCCTTTCCCTGCGTAGAACTCCTGTGTACCGATTGTGCCCACATCGGGCACAACATTGGTATCAGAGCTTTTATGATCTTCGGCCATGGCATGAGGCAAACAAGCTGTCGTGGCTGTGGAAGTTCAACCTGAGAAAGAGGCTCTCGCCTCTACGAACAGTCCAAAGACAGTGCCAGAACCTAGTGGCGAGCTTACTCTGGCGCAAATCATGGCGGAGATTAGGACCTTGAGCGTGGGTGTAGCCAAGGTCGATGCTCTGGGCTTGGTCGTGGCTTAGCTTCAGGCAGAGCGCTCAACACCCCTTTTGTCCAAGCTGCCAACTATGTCCATGGAGAAGGGGGGTCCGTCCCAGGCTCCCGAACTGCACTGCTCTGACCTTCCAGCACCGGCAGACCAAGATATGCGCTTTCCCCATGATACTGTGCGCTTTGGCACAGTTGATCAGGCCATGGATGGGAGACGCAAGGCACACCAGGTGTTCGGGAAAATGCCCCAATGATGCCGCCTCCCCGAAACTTATTCTAGGAGATGGAGGATGACTAGGAGGAGTACCTAGGACCCCGTGGAGCGCCCCGTGGAGGGGCTGAACCTCGTTTGGCCCGGCTACAGTTTCCACGTTATAATGGGGATGACGACCTAGTGGAATAACTGTACAAGGCGGAGAAGTTCTTCGCCTACCGAGGAACACATTCAAAGGCTAAAAGACTGTGCATAGCAACCTTCCATCTAGATGGGGATGCTTCGGTATGGTTCCAGAGTTTTGAGAAGGAGGTGCGCTACACCACTTGGACCGCCTTCTCCGACGAGTTGTGCATCCAGTTTGGCCTAAATGAGTTCTGAGACTTCAACGAGATGCTCTCCTCTCTGCGACAGACCTCTACCATTCGGGCTTATTATACAGAGTTCATGAAGGTGGCCAACCACCTCCCTGATTGGCTGGTGGCAGCCTTGGTGGGCATGTTCAAGAGGGGGCTCAAACCAGAGATTTCTGAGGAGAAGTGCCATTTTCCCTGTTCCAGCATGTGGAATGTCGTGCGCTATGCATGCATTGAAGAAGAAAAACTAGCTAGACAGAGACGTGGAGGCCGGCTAGGGACTTTTCCTCGGCCTGCTATGAGTGCATCCCCTCTTGCCGCTCCGATTAGCAACTCAATGGCTGGCTGCTTTGGCCAACAACACTCTCAGGATGACCCGATTATTCGCCGGCTCACTCTGACCCAGATGGAGGAACGTCGGTCGAAGGGGCTTTACTTTCACTGCGATGAGAAGTTCATTCCAGGGCACTGTTGTTCCGTCAAGGGCAGTCTTTTAGTGGAGGAGATTGATGAGGAGAGGGAGGTGGCGGATGGGTCTGACTCGTTGCACTATGATGACATATTGCTGGAGATTTCTGTCCACGCCTTCTCGGGGGCATTCACTCCACGCACGATGTGAGTATAGGGCCACCTCAAGTGGCAGCAAGTGGCCATTTTGATCGACAGTGGGTCAACCCACAACTTTATTAACGACAGAGTAGCCAAACGGCTAGGCTGCTTCATGTTTGATTCGAAGCCCTTTGACGTGCTGATTGGCGACGACAAGCACCTCTAGAGCTTAAGGGTCTGTGAGCAGGCAGCACTCTCTATTTAGGGCCACACATTCGTTACTGACCTCTTTTTGCTACCTACGAAGGGGGCAGACGTGGTGTTAGGGGTGTAGTGGCTCTAAGAGCTCGGGGACATGTTATGAAACTTTAAGGACATGGTGATGGATTTTGAGGTTCAAGGACAGCGGGTTCGACTCTAGGGGTATCAGCCGGGCACCCTCCTTTCTGCTCAACCGACAGGTTCCTTATTTCGGTTTGCCTCCCAAGGGCTCCTCCTTCAGCAACGGGCAACATTTGAAGTCCTTCAAGATGAGTTGCCGCATGATCTCCTTGACTTATTGGCGAGCATAGTGCGGTGTTTGCTGAACCGCATGGCCTTCCTCCGGTGCGGCCTCATGATCATTATATTCCTATCCTTCCAGGGGGCCTCTCCGGCCAATGTCCGACCGTACCGCTACCCGTACATTCAGAAGGCAGAAATAGAATGTCTTGTTGCTGACATGCTTCACTCCAGTATCATTCATCTGAACACGAGCTCCTTCTCTTCCCCGGTGTTGCTAATTCGCAAGAAAGATGGTACTTGGTGCTTCTGTGTTGACTACCAGGCCTTGAATGCTATCACTGTCAAGGACAAATACCCTATACCAGTGGTTGAGGAGCTTTTGGATGAGCTGGTTGGAGCTACTGTCTTCAGCAAACTCGACCTCCAGTCTGGTTACCATCATATATGGGTGCAGCCCGCCGATGTGCATAAGACCGCCTTCTGGACTCATGACGGCCACTTTGAGTTCCTTGTCATGTCGTTCGGCCTTACAAATGCCCCCTCCACATTTCAAAGCCTTATGAATGATCTCTTCTGACCCTTCCTCCACCGCTTTATCTTGGTTTTCTTCGACGATATCCTTGTCTATAGCAAGTCATGGGGGGAACACTTGGGGCATCTCAGGTCTGTCTTTACTATTCTAAAAGATAATTCTTTGTTTCTTAAGCATTCGAAGTGTTCGTTTGGCAGCCCACAGGTGGAATATTTGGGCCATATAATCTCTTGTGACGGCGTTGCCACTGACCCCTCAAAGGTGGCCGCCATGTTGTCCTGGCTGGCCCCTACTTGCGTCAGGGCACTTTGGGGCTTTCTCGGCCTCACTGACTATTAGCGGTTCATTAACCGCTACGGAGAGATTGCTCGCCCCCTTACTGAGCTATTGAAGAAGGGGGCATTCCACTGGTCTGAGGCTACCCAAGCGACCTTTGTCGAACTAAAGAGGGCTATGGCGTCCGCCCCTGTTATGATCCTTCCTGATTTCAACCGGCCCTTTGTGGTGGAGATAGATGCTTTTGATGCCAGCCTGGGGGCAGTGCTACTTCAGGAGGAGCACCCCATTGCTTATTATAGCAAAGCTTTGGCTGACCATTCCCTGTCCTTGTTCATGTACGAGAAAGAGATGCTAGCCATTGTCCTCGCAGTCGGCAAGTGGCGTCCTTATTTGCTTGGCCGTTGGTTCCTGATTCGTACTGACCACCAGCCCCTCAAGTATTTCCTCGAATAGCGGGTGTCCACTCCATCACAGTAGCGGTGGGTTAGCAAGCTTCTTGGCTATGATTATGAGGTCGTGTAGAAGAAAGGATCAGACAACACTGTGGCTGACGCCCTTTCTTGCCATTCCCCACCAAGTTCGTGTTTGGCTCTCTCCAGTCCGGCTTGTCCCTTCCTTGTTGAGTTAAAACAGGCGTGCCAGGATGACCCCTCGACCCACACTTTGATTACTTCACTCCAGACTGACCCAGAGGCTCGACCATTCTTTGCATGGAAGGATGCCCTTCTTTTTTGGAAGGACTTCCTATGGGTCCCCGATGTTGTTGATCTTCATCGGCGTATCATCTCCCACTTCCATGACACTCCCCTAGCTGGTCATGAGGGTGCACTCCGCACTTATAAGCGGGTCAGTCATAGCTTTCTATGGTAGGGAATTCGCCAGGCTGTTACTGCTTATGTGGCGGCTTGTGATGTCTGTCAGCGAGCTAAGGCCGCCACGGCATCTCCCGCGGGTTTGCTTCAGCCCTTGCCTATTCCGGATAAGGTGTGGGAGGACGTTTCTATGGACTTTGTGGAGGCCCTGCCCTTGGTACAGGGCAAGTCGGTGATTATGGTTGTGGTGGACAGGCTATCCAAGTATGCTCATTTTTGTGCTTTGGGACACCCCTTCACCACCAAGTCAGTGACGGAACTCTATGTTCGAGAGGTGGCCAAATTACACGTTATGCCTTACACTATTGTCTTTGATCACGACTGGGTTTTCATCTCTCAGTTTTGGCAGAAGTTCTTCACTTTACAGGGCACCTCTCTGCACATGAGCACCGCTTATCACCCTTAGGCGGATGGTCAAACAGAGGTGGTGAACAGATGTTTAGAGTAGTACCTACACTGTTTTACTATGTCTCAGCCCTGCCGATGGCTTTAGCTTCTTCTGTGGGCGGAGTGGTCTTATAACACTGCTTACCACACTTGTGCTGGTTTCACTCCTTTTGAGGTGCTATACGGGAGGCCGCCCCCAACAGTGTTATCGTATGTTCCCCATCGCTCATCGGTGGATTAGGTTGATTATATGCTCCAGACACGGGATGAGGTTCTTCGACAGCTTAAGGAGAACTTGTCTTTGACTCAGAACAGGATGAAGCAAATCTATGATGGTCATCACACTGATCGGGAGTTCGCGGTGGGTGTCTTGGTTTATGTCTATGTTCTTCCTCAGCGCTAGGTCTCCTTGTTTCACCCTGATCACGCCAAGCTCGCCCCCCGTTTCCATGGGCCCTATGCTATAGAGGAGTGTATTGGTCCAGTAGCTTACCGCCTAGCTTTGCCGCTGGGTTCAATGGTCCACCCTGTCTTTCATGTCTCCAAGTTGCGCCATTGCATAGGTGACACGTCTTTGGCCACTGATGATCCACCACCTCCCTTGCTGGGCCTAGTTGTTTCCTCCGCCCCGGTTCCTACCGCGACGCTTATCAAGAAATCATGTGAAGACTTGGTGAATCAATTTCAATATATACAAAAAGTGTTTGACAATTTCAGTTTGGAACAAATTGCATATAATCATCTAAGATTGAAGGCATCAATTGATTCAATTTGATGGCTTGGATTCCATGGTTGTGCCTTTAGAGGTTGTGATGAAAACTCAAATTCAGTCAATTGCATGAATTTTCTTTAGAAGTTGAATCTTTTGGGTTTGTATAATGAGAAAGTAGCCAAAGTGTTAGATAATGCTCCACAAAATGCCTCTTTCACGTCACGAAAGATCCAAAAAGAAATTTGGCACGTTTTTGTAACCAAAGTGAAGAAGGCAATTCATGAAAAGATAGGTGATACAAAATTTTTCTTAATTGTTGATGAATCTCGTGATGAGTTAAAGAAGGAACATGTGTCTATGGTTTTGAGATTCGTTGGCGAAGATGGTGTTGTGAGAGAACATTTTTTGGGCTTATTCATGCCTTTGACATTGCAACATTAACAATAAAAGATGAAATATATTCTTTAGTGAGCATGCAATGGAGTTACTTACTCTTAACTTAGCTCTACATCCTTAGTGATATGTAACAGATCTTTCAAAATTGATAATATTTGTTAGTTGGTGGATAAGTCTTATCCTTAAGACTTCACATGTAAGTGAGAAAGTACAGTTGAGAATGCAAGTTCAACATTATGAGCATAATGTTGTTGAGATGTGTGAAATATTTCTATTTTATACGCCGTTTTACTCTATTTGCTAATGTAGGATTAGGATAATTTAGGGGTAATTAAAATTTATATATGTTAATATTAAAATTAATATTTTAGTTTAATTACTTATTAATTTAGGCAACATTAGTAGTTTAGACATATATTTTAATAAAGTTAAAATTCTATATATAACTTACATTTCTAAAATGTAACATATGTTTTATAGGTATGATGTACTACTCGAGGCATTTAGGCATCACACGAGATAGCTCACAAGACTTTTGACACCTTACAATGACATAAGTTTAAGCATTGAAGATGGCTAAAGTAAGTTAGCTGTATTTAGCTAACGGGCTCTACTTCCGTGTGAAAAATTATCATGTGGGGTAAGATGATGTAGTTGGAAAGATAAATTTGAGATTAACATTCATATAGAAAGAGGAGTGGTTGATTGGAGGACAAGGTGAGGAAATACTAAGAGGCTGGAGCCAAATGGCTACGCTGGTAGCATATTTACATAGTCCAGCCCATATAGGTAAGGAGTTTCAAAACATAAAAAAAAATGGCCGTTGTGTTGGAAGGAAACAAATTAAAACCTGGAGGAGGTATATACATGGAAACGGATCTACAATTGGAGAGAGCAGCAAGAAGGAAGCATCAAAACAAAGGAAAGAACCACCTGAAGGGGGGGGCTTAACCAATGCTCCACGTCTAACCCAGCAGAGCCAATAAATCAGAAAACAGAGTTTCCCCGTGAAGCATTGGTTTAAAGGAAATCAGTAGCAACTCATGTGAGTTCTGTCCCTTTCCTTTCATACTCAACCTAACCATAGGAAAGAAGCTAAAAGGAAGATAAGTTCGCACAAGAAATTGCAGCCAGACCACGTGTAGAAGACCAGTTCGTAGCAGATTTTCTTTATGCAGAACATAGCACGATAAGCAGAAAAATAAAAAAAAGGGAAAAAAGAAGAATAGAAGGAAAGAACTGATGAGCAAGCAAAAGAAAAGGAAGGGATAGTAAACATAAAGCGTCTATTATGGGATTGAATTAATGGCTTCAATCAGGAGAAAACGGCTGTCTAGAAGCTATAAAAACAGAGTGTAGAGACAGAATAGAAGAGAAAGGGGGAGCTGAGAAGAAGAGAGTGAATTAGAGAAGAAACTATTAAATTCCAGCCTCCAAAATCGATAAGAAAAGAGCTTGAGAGAGTTAAGAATTGAAGTCCAATTCAAAAGAACGAAGCTAGAAGAGGAAAAAAATTATGCTCTCGTGGTTATTGTAGTAATAAAAGGTTTGAAGAAGATGAACAGTGACAATGATATTATTTATAGTCATATTCATTGGTACTGTAGAATATCGTTTTTTTATCAAATTTTCTTCATTTTTTCCCATTTTTGTAAGGATCTTTTTATTTAATTTAATGAAAATTTATTTTCTTAGAGTAATGATTGACTAGTTTTTCATCTAAGGCTTGGACGAAACCTTGTTAATTTAGATAAACTCATAATCATGAGAGTTGATTGAGTTCTTTTATATGCGCTTTAATATTTAATTGTTATACATATTTTCAATTTATAAACTCTATCTTTAATATATAAGATAAATCATGTTCTTATAATTTGAGGTAATTTTTAGTAGTTAGTTACTTGGATTTTTAACTCTTGAATTAGAGTTGAGTATTAATTGTTATTTACATCTAGTGGATATAATTATGAACTTAATCTTAATCTTATTAAGCAATAGAGAATATAATTTATATTCTTAAAAATATGCTTAACGATAATATATTCCGTAATATATAAGATTGAATTCTAATGTGTTACGAGATAATTTGAAAATTGAATAAACAATCATAAACATGACTCTTACAAATTAACTCGTGCAAATTCCTATTCATTAGTAATTTGGTTATTTGGAAATTTGAATTGTTTGACATTGCTTTCTTAGTTTAAAATAATTTTTATAAATTTGATTCTTTTTAGTTATGTAGTTCTTAGATTTAACTTTGGATTTTATTACTTGTTTTTGATAGTTTTTGTAACTTTACTTCTTTAATTTGCTTTATTTTTCATTCTTGTTCTCTTTAGTTTTTTTTAAAATTAGGTAATTACTTGATAATTCATTAACTAGATTAGGATTTGAATTGGATTAAATTTAGTTTTTTGATTTCAAGTCTACGAGGGATTAACCTCGCTTTGCCAATTATACTTCAGTATGATTCGCGTACTTGTGAGTAATAATTAAAATTCAACAACTGTAGTTCAATATGAGGCTTATAAATAATTGAAAGATGTTTTCGAATTGTGCCCTAGGTTGGTAAAGACAAGAAAATCAACAACCTATGAACTTGTTTATTGAGTGGTTACACTTGTACTTACACTTCTACTTTTAACTGCAACTACATACCAATCATTTTTAGCCAATCATATTTGTCAAAACAAGCTTTCAAAAAAAATGGATGATGTTTTTCTCATAAATGCTTAGGTAGTGTATATTTAAAGAGAAATTGCTAAAATGTAAAGTACAAAGTCAACCATAAAAGATTTCAAGGATTTGAAAACATGTGAGAGTTACACTTTGATAGATGATGGAGTTAAAATATATGAAAATTAGATTGCTCAACTTAAGTTTTATACAATCAGTGGAGAATTTGGCTGATTCGTTTACAAAAGGGTTGTCAGTAGGGCAAATTCTTAACTCATCTAGGGGAATGGGGCTGAAAGCCTATGATTAAGTCATCGTTAGTAGCAACCCAATCTCTCTGCGTAGAGATCCCACTACGAAGATTCGATGGGTAAAAACAAGCTGATGCGTGACTTGGAGAGAGCACTATTAAAATTAGTATGCTCATTCCTGTGTTATAATGAGAGTGCTCTTAATGCATATGGAATGGGTTGACGAAAGTCTTAATGCAGTCAAGGCTTATATAGCAGGGTATTGTTATGCATATTACCCTTGGAGACTGTCACCTATATGAGTGCCACTGAGGTCGCAGTTAAAAGAACGAGGGCTTGTTCTCTGATGTGCAACTCATGAAAAGATACAAGGCACATGGCCGTAAAGCGCTACCCCGAATGATCTCAAAAAGGGAGTTATTCTAAGTGTTAGGTTTGTCAAAACTCTTGCTTTAAGGTTTAAGTTGAAGACTTAGTTCACTTCGAACTTGTGAGAGTGGCAGCTTACCAAACTAGGTGTAGGTTCAAACCCGCAAAGTACCTATCGCCGAAAACTTGGAGTACTATTGCTCAATGTCTCTTTTTATGTGTCTTATTAAAAATTTGTGTTTGTTGGACGTGTTTTATATCAAGTCATGGTGGGGTTGTTGGTTTATGACGTGATATAAAAGTAGGAACCGGGCACCGTTTTGTTTGACTTTTCTGGTGTAGAGCCAATCAATCGCCCTGTCACCTGATTGATCGCCCCGTTCGAACAGTTGTTGCCCCGATCGAACGGCTTAACATATTTCTAAAAAAAAAGAATAAGTCGCAATGATTTACGCGACATGTATTAAAAACTTAGCCGTTTCGGTTTCGTAGGGGTGTATTATCATCAAAGACCGACGAGAGAGTTAGAGGGATTAAACAGATAGAAAAATAGAGAGTGTCTCTTCCTTTTCATCGGTCCTTTCTCTGGTTCTCTGAGAGAAAAATCCTGAAAAACTACTCCCTCTATTCTCTCTGATTTTTTGAGTTCTTCACTGAGCAATAGAGTCTACCCCGATTGAGATCTTGCATGTTTGAGTGGAAGTGCACATTTAAACGAGTTGTGTGGTTCGTTATATCTCAGGAACATAATGCTCTGGAACGCCTGTGCACGGAGGGCGGCGTATCTGTTTCAAGGACAGCGTGTAACATGCCTCGAACCGGGTTCATAAATTTCTCTTCTCTTTGGTATTTAATTTATATACATATATATATTTATTTATTTGCGAATATATTTATATGTGATGATTTTCATGTTAATTGTGACTTGTATTCAATCTGCACTCTATATTTTGTAGTAACCCCAACATGTATATACATGGAAACGGATCTACAATTGGAGAGAGCAGCAAGAAGGAAGCATCAAAACAAAGGAATGAACCACCTGAAGGGAGGGGCTTAACCAATGCTCCACGTCTAAGCCAGCAGAGCCAATAAATCAGAAAACAGAGTTTTCACGTGAAGCATTGGTTTAAAGGAAATCAGTAGCAAATCATGTGAGTTCTGTCCCTTTCCTTTCATACTCAACCTAACCATAGGAAAAAAGCCAAAAGGAAGATCAGTCCGCACAAGAAATTGCAGCCAGACCACGTGTAGAAGACCAGTTCGTAGCAGATTTTCTTTAAGCAGAACATAGCACGATAAGCAGAAAAATAAAAAAAAGGGGAAAAAGAAGAATAGAAGGAAAGAATTGATGAGCAAGCAAAAGAAAAGGAAGGAAGGGATAGTAAACATAAAGCGTCTATTATGGGATTGAATTAATGGCTTGAATATGGAGAAAACGGCTGTCTAGAATCTTTAAAAACAGAGTGTAAAGACAGAATAGAAGAGAAAGGGGGAGCTGAGAAGAAGAGAGTGAATTAGAGAAGAAACTATTACATTCCAGCCACCAAAATCGATAAGAAAAGAGCTTGAGAGAGTCAAGAATTGAAGTCCAATTCAAAAGAACGAAGCTAGAAGAGAAAAGAAATTATGCTCTCGTGGTTATTGTAGTAATAAAAGGTTCGAAGAAGATGAACAGTGACAATAATATTATTTATATTACAATTCATCGGTACTGTAGCATATTGCAAGTGGCTCACACCATTGACTTATTAGTCTATGGACTATGGTGCGTTCCCTTTTGGTCCTGCAATCCATGTGGAATCTGTTCCTGCAAATAAGGCTTTTCTAAAAGAAAGTGTAAAATTGGAAATGTTCTAATCTATTTTGATTATGTGAGTACTTATTCAATATTCTCCTAGTCCCACTCAACACACCTGGAAACTGCTGAATAATTTTCCCCACCATCTCCGGCCAAATTGAAGACTAATTAAAACTCAACTCCGGAGTCTTTGTGCCTATATGCAGGCTAGCTTTTGCGTCACATGCACGCCTGCACGGTTTTCTCGCTAATGGTTATCATGCTATGAGGCATTCCCTATGGTTCTATGCACAATTCTATGTACAACTCTATATAATTAAGGGCACTAAAGTAAGCTCGAAAAACTTAATTTATATTTGAACTTGAACTCAAAATTGCTCAAGCCAAGCTTAAACATGTATATATTTGGCTTGGCTCGAAGCTTGATAAAAATTAAAACTCATATTAAATATATTATTTTTTTAAATATACATATATATATATATATATATATATATATATATATATATATATATATATATATATGTGTATATATTACACAATATATATAAATTTTATGTCTCCCAAATTATGATTTTTCCTATTTAATATATTATTTTTACTTTTTTCATGTATATGAGGCTTTTTGTTAGAGGAATTATATAATATGTCTTATGAGATTTAAAATTATTTTTTATAAAATTTTACTCCCTCCATTATGTATTAATGGTTTACATTAGAAAATCAAAATCAATAAAGACTAGTTCATTTGATATACTAATCTAACACATTGGACCACTTATTAACCATGTTCCTTTTAATGATTCTTCTCTAAATACCTTTGGATCACTAATTACAAAACTAAGTAATAATTACAAGGTATAACAACTCGACTTGGCTCGAACTCGACTCGAACTCGATTTAAGCTCGACTCAATCTCAAAATTGAAGTTTTAAGTTCAAGCTTAAATACTTTAAAGCTCGATGATACTTAGCTCGTTAATACCCCTAACTCTATATAAACATAGAAGTTTAATCTCTTATACTTTCTCCCTCTTCTTGTACTCCTTGCTACATAGGCGAGGCCTATCGGGTTACTTCAAATAGTAGGACCCACTACAATTAGAGGGGAGTAGTGAAATATGTGAACCCTTGGCGAATGTTTAGGTTAGAAAAGAACGAACACTTTGTTAGCTTAACTGGAGGGGAAAAAATGCTTATAATTTAGAAAGCTAATATTTCCACTTCATGTTTTTGATACAAAAACCTTAGTCCACCATTTGATTGAACAAAGATAGCTGGGCCTCACCTAACAATAAGTGAATTAGTTTTTTTCAACCTAATCAAAGGGTGGAATAAAATTTTAGAATAGGAAAAGTAATGCAGGATTATCAATTTTCGGAGGTTATAGGCCTCAGGCTATGCCATGATGGTGTCTATCAAAATGGTTGCCACCGTATTCTGAAGAAAAATACTTAATGGGCTGTTAAGTCTATGACCACTCATTGACTTAGTGTATATGTCTACCATAGTCTCATACCATGATCTGACTGCCTCAGGGTTGTAATAGGCTAGGCTCATTCCTTCCCTCTTTTTTATAAAAAATTAAAAAAATGGTATTTTTTTAAAAATATTTAGTATAAGTTGAAAAACATAATTTATAAAATAGAGGCTAAAATTACATCACTATAAAATGAGTATATCCCAACTAGGTTTGTACCCATTCACTTATATATTATTTGTAATTATAATCTAAAACAATATATGTATGACATTATTAACTAATTGACTGTCAAGTCTTATAAATCTTCTCCCATTTCCTCTTCAAACTTTGGAGCTTGTTCCATTTTTTCTACATCCAACCAATCTATTAAGTAAATGCATGCCTCCACAACATCAAACGTTAGTCGGCTTCGCTTATAGTTCAACACCTTACCTCATGTGCTAAAGTAGATTTCAATGCTACTGTAGACAGCTTGGGGGGGGTTAGTAAATTAGTCAGGAGTAGTGTGTCATGAACCTTGACACATCATAGCACTTTCGGTGCGAAAACGGGAGAGAAAAGAAAGAGAAAAAAATACAATAAAACGGGATCAGGTGCACCTCAGCGTGCTAGACTAGCAGAGGAATGGATGGGGGGAATCGCCCTTCGTCTGTGAGGCCAGAGGCGACACCACCCTTGCATGGTCTGCCCAATCGTCCAACCCTCTCACTTTTTTTCCTATTTTGGCCCTGCGAACCCGCCCCCCTTCCATCGCCCGATCCACTATCGCCGGCTGAATGACCTCCAACCCGCCATCATGGCTCTGCCTCGGGTAGGACAACGTTTGGGCAGTGTCATCCTAACCTCCCTACCATTCCTTCGCTCGTGTGAGGTAAGAACTATACCCCCCTTTGTTTCCCTTTTTGTTTTTCTGTGCGCTTCCATCAGAGGCTGCACCATGGATCACACGCAACTACCGGCTTGCCCTTGGCCTGCCTCAGCCCGACGATGGCTAGGCCTCCACCCTGGCCCAAATCACCGCCTCCCCAGGCCCCTCACTTCCTTTTGCCCTATCCTGATCAAGGCAAATCTCCTCTCTCTCCTTGTTTCTCAGACGATGTACATCCTTCACATGACTTCAGAAGACATCAGGCCGAAGTCCATTTGGCTCACCATAGTCCGACGATTGTTGGATCAATGCATCTTCTAGGTTCGGCCCTAGGCCCCCATTAGGCCATTCTTGACCTAGCTACATGTGCCCGCTACCCTAGTCCGAAATGTCGTTGCCCCTGGCTAGATTGACTCCCCTTTTTTGTTTCTTCTGATTGGCAGTTTTGTCGCCACAGGCACCAGCTAGTGGACAATTGCAGTTGCAATGACGACAACAGGCCGCTGTTTTGGGCCAACCTTGGTCTTCTCCTCCGCCCAACACACCTTCTGCCCAAACTAGATGCCCCAAACTTCGGGGTAAGTCTCTAATCACCACAGTGGTCCCTGCCCTAGCCTAGTGCCAACTTGTCTTGCCTGGCACTGCACAGACTTGGGCAGCATGTCTGACCTCGTTGGGCTCAACCCCGGTTCAACGATGGCGAGGATCAACACTTCTAGCCCAACTCCACATCTGACCCCACTTATTGCCCCTTATACACAACCTAGAACTGTCGAGAAAAAGTCCCCAGTTCTTAGTCCTTCCAAGGGGAAGCAACACTATTTGCCACTGGCCAAATCCTCTGCCCTAAGCCATGCTTGATGTACAACCACTTGCACTAATGGTTTTGGTTGTGGGTAGCGATTGGAAATGTCACCGGCTTTGTTGGCCAAGTTCTCTGGGCCTTAGTGCTTTCAACTGTTGTTAGGGGGATTGCCACTAGCAAACCCTACCTTTTCCAGGTCTGACCACCCCAACCCCCTAAAAGACCACCATTTTTAGGGTTTGCCCATGACATCACGTGTGTATGCTATTCGACGGCTGATCCCACCCGCTCATGGTTAACCTAAACTGTGCACGTGCCTAAGTTGCATAGAATGCACTGACAACTTGTCCTCCCTGTGGTTGCCCTTTTGTTGTGTGTGCAGTTTAGGTTAAAGACATCACCTTTGTAGGGTTTGATGTTTGACTAGCACCACCACTAGTCAAATTTGACCACCAAAGCCCTCCTCCACCTCTCTCATATTTGTAGCTACGGAACCAAGCCCTCCGCCCTTTTGTGAGGCTTCAACAACACAAAATCGTTTCCACTGGGCGTGGTCTGCAGTTGATTTTAGCATCTTTTGGCCAACAAAGTGGTTTTAGCAATTGGCCAACCTCCAATTAGCCACACCCTATTGTGTGGTTGTATTTGTCATTTGTTGTGGCACAACCTTGTGCCCAACTGCCCTAGTGCATTTAGATTATGAGTATGAAATACATGTACGCTATGAGCATGTTCTATGTATGTGAACTATGCATATGCTAGTGAAGACTACAGGGTAGGTTAATAAGTTGTTTGATGAGTAAGGTATATGTGATGAGAGAAACAATGATGAATATTCGTATGTGTGTTGGCTGTGTGTGGTTCTTTGGAACGGGTATGTGAATTTGATTGTAAGTTTGTTGGAGGGGTGTTTCATGGGCTATGATGTAGAAATTGGAGTAGTGTATGGGGTGTCGGAAGGCATAAGATTGATGGGCAAAGGTTTGAGTTGATGAGATTGGAAGATTGGTTTCGATTGAATCAGATGGTACGTTGGAGCAACGAGCGGGAGACTTAAGGGATTCAAGGATTAAGAAAGACTTAAGGTTTAGAGCATCTAAGGGGGGACTGTGAGTTAGTAAGAGTTGACAACATAATTATATACACATAATGTACATAATATGATTTATAATGTAAGTACAGTTAGTAAGGAATTAGTAAGGGTTTGGTGATTGGATTTAGATTTGAGGGGTTTCATTTGAGTAGTTCGAGTAAGAGAATTTGGTTTTAAGGTGAATGTTGTGAGATGTAAGGTTTTAAATAGATGATGGTAAGAGTATGCTGGTATGGAGTTTGAGTCTAGCAAGTAAGGCTATGTGGAGATCCGTAAGATTGTAAGGGTAAGAGTGAGTTATGAGTATGAATTGGATGAGTTAAGTGAAGTATGTTGCCCTTGCAGATTAAAGCCTCAAAATGGGCGTAGTTCTAGCTTGGTTGGCTGAAGAATGTAAGACTATAGTTATATGCATAATTTTACAATGTAAGTTACATAATATGGACTTGAATTGTAAGTAACCCTAATTCTATAACGTTGTGAGTTTGAGACAGAGGGTTTTGACTAATTAAATTCCGTGTTTGAATTAGCCCATAAGTAATCGGCTGAGCATCCTTTCATGTCTAGCCATGATGTTATCATGTGGAATTTTGTTTTGGTGTTGTATTTTAGCTCAAACATCTAATGCTATGTTGAGAGCGATATATGTTTTGTCAGTCTTGTCTTGGTGCTATATTTAAGCATAGACGATTTGATGCTCTATTGAGAGTGTTGTAAGTTTTTGCCCTTTGTTGGCATTGCGTGTTTTTTGCCCAAGAATAGCACTATAAGATTTTTGCCCATAGTTGGCATAGTATAGCCCTAGGGAGTGAGCATTTGAGCGCTCAGGTTAGTAGATGCCTTGCCTTCGAAAAATTCTATAGAATCTAGTTGTTCCCCGAAGGTTAAGGTGGCACCACACTAGAGCTTATTAATTGTAATGAACTTTAGTTGTCAATAGTTTGTGTAAGCCTGTAAGAGTAAGTTATATGTGTCAGATTATGAGTAAGTTGTATGTGTAAGATAACGAGCAAGTGTAAGTGTAAGCTTTTAAGGAAAATAGTTAAAGTAAGCTTCTGAGTAAGAGTAAGATTGTACGAATAAGGTTATACGAGTAAGATTGTACAAGCTCGTACAAGTATGTGTAAGTTGTATGAGTAAGCATACGATTATACGAGTAAGTTGGTAAGACTCTGATTAAGAATGTAATTGTAAGAGAATGTTGTAAGAGGAAGTGTAAGAGTAGGCGTAAGAGTAAGTGTAAATGTAAGTTCTGCTAGTGCAATGTTTGTATGCGAGATGCTCTGTTTATGTTGAATGTATTTCTTGCTTCATGTGAAGTTGCATGGACGCATCTATGTATGGATTTACGAAGGTCATTGATTTATTTTCCCCTACTGAGTATGAAAATATTCATTTTCCCTATTTTTTTGGCCATTAGTTTAGAGGCTTTTGCAAGTTGGACCGACAACGTTTTAGGATGGACTTTGTTCCCTGTGGTGGATCGCTCTTCCTCGGCCCTGGTGTGCTGTCAAATCGTAGTGAGGCTCTATTATCTTTTTGTTGCCACGATCTCATGTATTGAGTAAGGTGAGAGTTAAATATATTTTTTTCTAGACTTGTGCATATATGTATGATTTATAACTAACACTGTTGAATAACTTGTACTCAGAGATGTCTGAGATGTATTTGTTTTTAAAGACCATGGTCATGGAAGGTTTAACTTTTATATTTTCATTTTAGGCCATTCTTGAGAATGTTGGTTTGGTTGTGCGATGAATTAATTTATAAAAATTATTTTCTAATGTTTTAAATTTCATTTATTCCTTTGATTTACATCCACAGTTTGCAACAAAATTTTAGGGAAACTTTAAAGTAAATATATGGAAAAACCTTGAGCATGACATTTAATCTCCATGGTTCATCACTAAAATGAGTTGTAACACATGCGTATATGATATCCTAGGTAGTAGTCAAAATATCAAAAGTTAAAGAAATCTTACCTCGAATTATAAGTTTGGTGTTTATAAGGAGTACAAGTACTAGTTTGAATATCAAAAGTTAAAGAGAGGTAGAAGAGGTGCTCATGGCACTTAGCTGTGCTTATTTGGGGTCCTTCAGTCCATGCTTGGTGGAGCATTGTAATGACTCAAAATTCACGGTAAAATTTTTAGTCTTTAATAAAGATGATTTTGGAGCTTTTAATAATTTTTCATTGGTTAAAGATTTTTATGTGGTATTATTTTATAAGATTATGGTAGAGCTCGAAGAAACGAGCGTAACGAGTCAAAAATCGTGTAAAACGGAGGTTGGGAGTGAAAGTTACGACCTCGAGAAGCGTGACTTAACTAACGAGACTCACTTATAAAATATGGGTAAACATATTCATAAGTGTTGTGGTTTTGTAGGGTTTATCAATACAAGTCCAACGACACCAAGAATGTGCAAAACTTAGATCGGGGTAAATAAATATGATGGTTTAAAGTTATAAGGTTAACAAAAAAATAAAAAATTTAAAACGTGCGTGTACGGCATGTAACGGATGCGCGTTCGTGGTGGGCGCCGCCAAAAATGGTGGTGCGCCGCTAATTTTGGCGGTGTGGCACCGCCCACCGGGCGGTGCCACAGCGTATAAGTAGGGAGAGGGGGTGAAAATTGGATTTCACCCCCAAATCTTCATCTCTTTCTTGTTTTTCCCATATGTGAGCCATACTATGTCCGTTTTAACCCGTTCAAAAATTGTTTCCTACTAAATTGAGGGTGTTCTTCACAATGGAAGGGTTATTTTCTTAAACCGACCTCTCTAAGACCGAGAAAACCTTATCTTCCTTCTCGTTTTCTCCATATCTTATTTATACTGTTTTTGGGTCTTTTTAAGTCCAACTCTACCCATTCAAAAGGCATTCTCCACTAAAGTGATCGTGCTGAATGCTATGGTGGGGTTATTTTTATCGTCTGAAGCCTCTATATTTATGAATCTTATATCCAAGGTTAAGGTAGGGTGTTTTAAACTCTAAATAACTACTTTGCTGATCAGAGTCAGTTTCTCTTGAAGTGTTTGATTTAAATATGAGTATGACATTGGTTTAATCGATGAATGGATTTTTGCTTAAATTATGTGATCATTTTGCTACATATATCGATATGAATTGATTTTGTACCCACCACGTAGTGTGGTGGTTTTGTACACTGTTTTGATGTCCACCGAGAAAATAATTGGCTAGTGGCATGCACAGGGTGGAGCATAATGGGGAAACTCCTTCCCTTAGTGGCCTCCGTTGTCCCATGAGCGCGAAGGTAGGCTGTTGGGTATCGCGGCTTGTGGATTTGATCGGATTTGTGAATTTGTTTTGATTTGATGATGTTTTGATTTACATTTTTTTAGATTTTAAATAATCCTACGGAGTATAAATATATTCACGCACCTCCAGACTTTGTAGGTGATGCAATGATGGGAGAAGTGAATGAAGAAAATATTTTCAAACAGTTGTGTGTTTGCTATGTCAGAAAAATAATGTAAAAATATATGACCGATATGTAAGGGCACGATGTGCCAGGACATGTTATTTTGGTATAACTACTAGCTCTATGTACAGTAAACTTTGGTATGTATATTAAGCTTATGTTATAAACTTTTGTTAATATGTTTTAAAATTCTTGGCTGTGCAATTACTCCGACATATTCTACAATGAGTATAGGATGATAAGAAAAGAAAAATGTTTGGCTGTTTCTTGTTAACGACCGTCATGTGCGATTACATACTAATTATGCATATTAGATATTATTCTTATATTATTTAGAAATGGGCGGTCGTTACAAGCATACTCTAGCATATTAGAGAAGATGTCTAGTATCCCCTCATCCCCTAGTTTGCACCTTAGAATGGCTTTGCAATAGCTGCATTCTACTCTTAGGAGGAACATTTTGGGCTTGTTGGGGTCAAGCACCCTAACTTTCTTCATATGGTTCCATGCGATAGAGGGTTGCTGGGTATTTTCCCTTTGACCACTGAAGGCATTGGTGAAATACTTTCTTTGTAGTTTTCGTCCATTTCAGGAATTCTTTGAGGAAAATTGTTGGTTGGGGCGACCAAGGAGGAAGCACTGTAGTTGGAGTGGGGTATCATCTTCTTTAAAACAAAATAAATAAATTAATGAGGCACATTTAAGTAAAAATTAACTCTACCACCGCTAGCACCATTGGCAGATTAATGTTTTAAATTTCTATGACATCATTAGTGCAACCAAATAGTGAATATTTTTTAAGAGTCTCCTAATTTCTCTTTCACCCGGATTCACCTTCTCTTTCCCTTTCTCCTGGTTTCTACCCATCCAAACAAACCCTTAGTCAATGGTTAGTTCCCATTTCCATACAAGCAAGGCTTTTATAAAAGAAAGTGAAAAACTGGATATGTTCTAATCTATTTGATTATTTGAGAAATTATTCATTATTCTCCTAGTGCGAGGTGGGATTTACTCACATACGGCTTCCGTAAAGTGGGAAAGCATCTCACTCAATACTCCTTAAAAGTGCTGAATAGTTTCTCCCACCATGTCGGGCCAAATTGAAGACTTACGACTCAACTCTGGGATAATTTTTCCATGTGCCTACGGTTCTATGCAAGAACTCATATCTCATGTACTATCTTTTCCCTCTTCTTTCCCTCCTTGCTCTAGAGATGAGGCCTATTGGATTCCCGCAAATAGTTGGACCCACAACAATGAAAATGTGATAGAACTTAATGCAAAAGACTTAGGCATACCTATAACCATTAAAATCTTCAATGAAACCTTTATGCTAATCTTCTGCTAATCTTTTTCAGAACCACAATGTGTTTCTGGTTTAGAATTTGACTGAGACTAATCTCGCTTAAGGCACCAAATTAAGATGACTAATGATATATTTATAACTAAACTAGGATACCATTGTTAAGAACCCTAGAATCCAGACCGTCCATCCATAGGTCATCTAATGATTCAGATTTGCTCCTTAAAACCATAGCTTAATGAGTATTCTAACTTAGACCCATTACCTAGACAGTTTTAAAAGCCCAAAACAGTGTCAATTGAGATAGTTGGGCCACTTTATGTTTTATTACAAAAACAAAGCCCGACAAAAGGGAGTACTAAAATAAGTGAACTCCTCCGCGAAGGAAATGTTTAGATTTGGAAAGAATGAATTCTTTGCCAAGCTTAGTTGGAGGGGAGAGTGCTTATAGTTTAGCACGCTGATTTTCCTCGTCTATTTTTTTACACTAAAACTTTAATTAGAAAGAGAAAGGTGAGTCTCACCTAAGAGTAGAATAATCTATATTTCTGAAGACAATCAAAGGGTGGATTAAAGTTTTAGTGCAAAAAGTGGTGCAGGAATATCAATTTTTGTAGTTTACAGGTTCTTGGTTCTATATCAAAGTGGCTCATACTGTATCCTAAAGAAAAATACTTAATGGCCTTTTAAGTATAAGAGATAGCATACTGGCTTGGCTTTATGTCAAAGCGAGATCACCACTCATTGTGTATGGGATAAGCAATGTCTAGTCTTCGAAAGACAATTTGTGGAAAAAAAGGTTTGGAAATTTTGTCAACCAACATGAGTCACATGATCGAATCAATTTGCCTCCCTTTTGTGAATACTCCTGCAAATGAATTGTTTAGGTTTGGAAAGAATAGCTGGAGGAGAAAATGCAGTGTGCTTGACGCACACATACGCACGCACTTTCCTGTGCGCAGACACATATTGTGAGTGGATATATCTATGAGCGAGGTGTGTCACACGATTCTGGACACCTAATTCCCATATGAGGGCCAAAAATATGGAACTGGGGTGCTCCAATCGGTTTTTAGATGAGACATGGTAGTCAAGATTCGTGCAACTTAAGCTCATGAATTTAGCAACTTATTGTATCATTCCTCTCTCTCTCTTTTATATATATATATATATATATATATATATAGAGGCGTACCTTAAAAATCTTGGCCACCGGATTCCATATGTGGGCAAAAATAAGAAATTAGGGTGCTCCAATCAGCCCTTTAAATGCATGTGACACACACATTGTAGTGCCTAGTGATGTTGGGATAAGCAATTTCTAGTCTTCAAAGGACAAAAGTCGTGGAAAAAAAGATTTGGAAATTTCGTCTGCCAACATGAGTCACATGATCGAATCAATTTGCCTCCCTTATAAATTGGTCACAAGCGCAAGTTCAATCATTCATTCAGCAAGAGCTCAAGAGAGACAGTATAGAGGTATAAGGGGCAACAAACATATAGCAGTATGGGAGTTACCAACCTAGCAAAGGTTATCCTACTTTTCTTTGCTCTGGCCCTAACTCACGCCCAAAATTCACCGCAAGACTACCTCGATGCCCACAATGCGGCTCGTGCACAAGTCGGAGTTGGCCCGATGACATGGGACACCACCGTTGCAGCCTATGCGCAAAACTACGCGAACCAACGGACCGGCGACTGCCAGCTGGTCCACTCCGGCGGGCCTTATGGTGAGAACATCTTCTGGGGCTCAGGCCGGGAGTACACTGCTGCTGATGCTGTGAATGCTTGGGTGAATGAGAAGAATGACTACAACTACGACTCCAACACTTGTGCCAGCGGGAAGGTGTGCGGCCACTACACTCAGGTGGTGTGGAGCGACTCGGTCCAGCTGGGCTGCGCAAGGGTCCGGTGCAACAGTGGTGCCATCTTTATTACATGCAACTATTCCCCTCCGGGGAATTACATAGGCCAACGTCCATATTAAATAGAGCTATCAACTATGGTATTCATGGTCTACATGAGCCAAGCCAGTAGTATAACTAAATAAGTTATGAATTGTGAGATGCCCATAAGTGTGTTGTTTGGGATGTTGCATGCATTTGATCAACAGACTTCTGAATAATGGAAGAGAAAAGCGCAATATGGTGTTCGACTTTTGGAGGAATTTAATATTTATGCATCTACTAATATCAAACAACTTTCTCGTAATTGAAACTTCTCGGGCTTTCGTTTGTTTCTATATCTCATTTTCTTTCTATGGTGTATTTCTTTTATAGTACGCATGCACCGGCAAACTGCACGTGTAACCAGATGCAACTCTTTACAATCGATATATTTTTTTTTATAAAAATGCATTTGACATATGCAATAGGGTCCCATCTTGAAAATATAATTTAGTCAACTCTTGATTTTATGTTCATAATTTAAGCGATGATCACAACGTAGGTTAACCTTAAAGATATGGTAATATAAAATATATAAAATTTAGCATACTAAATATTGTTTTCTTCAAAATACATGCTTACATTTTTCCTTAACAACAGACCTAGTTGAGTAGAATATCCTAAAGTCACACAAATTCTACTTGAGAAGAGATGAATTGGAAGGTTTTTGTGTATGTTTTACCTTGATGAATCCAGCAACCCAATGCACACCTAGTTGAGTAGAAAATCCTTATACTTGATAAATCCTAGTTGAGAATAAACTAATTGGAGGTTTTTTGTGTATGTTTTAATATGATGAATCTTGTACATTTTAATACAAGTACCACTAGAAACTGGGTTGGATGACTTGTAGTACAATTTGGGTTGGCTTGCTTGTACATTGGCCCTGGTCACATGTACGTTGAGGTCGAAAAGTCTTCCCAGGTAACCTTTATATGTGATTTAAGGAATATCGTAGTAGTATCACAAATCTGGCTAAGTAGGTGAAATGGAGGAACATATGCACGTTGTAATGTTGTGATTTGGGAACTTAGTTATCTTCTACAGTGCTTAGATTTGAAGAGCCATGATTGTAAAGGAGCAGTTAAGAAGAACTCGTGATAAGACGAGGATAGGAGAGAAGGAGCAAAGAAGAAAAGGGCCAGGGTAAAATAAAATCCATTTATTTTTCTTGTAATTTTAAAAAAATCAACTCATCATTTTTCATTACTCTTTTACATTTTGCTACACCACTACCTCTATCATCACTCATTGTCTCCTTTTAGTTTCGTTTTGTCGTTTGCTATTACTCTTTATCTTGTTGCCACCCCTCTAATGCTCACAACTGACTCTGCTGTAACTTTTCTACTTAACGGCTAATTATGACCAAAACTAGCCGCAACCGCAGCTAAGCATGGAGTGTCATCCACCCTTGATTAAATTTGTTTTTATCTTAAAATTAAATTTAATAAAAATATGATCATTAAGGTTGATTTAATTAAAAGTAAAAAAAAATTATATTAAAACACTTTAAAATAATAAACTTACAAAAACTACTAGTCAATGATCGAAACCAATTTTTTTCAGAAAAAAAGAAAAGGGAATAAATTTGATTGAAACCCCAATCTGTCCAATAGTCAACTCCATTCATCGGACACTCTCGTCCGTATCTTCTTTTCAATAGGCAATGACCTTGGCAATATCCCCGTCTTCTTCTTTGCTGACTACCACCATTAACACATCCACTACCCATCGTGTAGATGCCATGACACCACAGTCGTGCTTTCCGATCCACTTGATGAGGGATTGAGCCACTTTTTCTGTTACGTTTGGCTAGAGCCCTAAAAAATCCTCTCCTCAAAGGTCGATCACTCTTAAGGGGCTTGTTGCGGTGGCGGCCACCACAACCTTCCTCTTCATCTTTGGCACTGAGTCAATGAGTTGTCCCAAGACTAGTTTCAGAGGAGCTTCTCACATGATGGAAACGGCTTCCACCTCTTCTGACAACTGTTTATGCATGGTTTGTATGATCAAGAGGGCTATTTCAAGACCATCACCTTCCGGAGTGGGCAGAATTGGGTTGTGGCTCCTGTCAAAGGCCCAATTTTGGTCAAGGATTTCAATTGGAAGTTAGTTGGACTGGAGAGGATTGGGCCGGAGAATCTCATCATCAGCAGCACCACCAACCACAGCTCAGATTTGAGTATGGAGGACGATGATTCCTTAGAAAGGCAAAACCTTTAGGGGCTATTTGTGTATTTAATTTTTGTAAGATCCTATCAATTTTGCCTCCATTTTGGCTTGAATTATCAAAATTATATTTATGTGCAGAAGGTGAGTGGAATTAAAAATTTCATCTGAAAGTTGATTCTAAACAGTTTCGAGCAGGAATCACTGGATCATCTCATGAGGTGATTTAGTCAATTTCGGCTCCCAGCCCCTTGTTCTGAAATTACAGATTCCGTTACTTTTTAATAGTTACCTCTTATATCAATTTGAGTATCAAAAAGTAGGTCATAAAGATGGGCCCACTTAAAAGTTTAAAATTACCTACCCCTGTGGATCTTGTTGATAGGGCTTCAATTTAAGAACATAATAGTACCGAAAACATACATATCTGAGTTTGGGAGAGAGAGAGAGAGAGTTATATTAGTTTAAAATTTTAAAATTGAGTATGATGCAATATTTGAATTTATTCTAAAAAATTTCACTTCTATTTCTAAAAAATCCAAAACCTAAATAGCCCCTTAATGGGCACATGGGAAAGTAGGGGAGGATCAGGTTCATGTTGTGGTATTTGAAGAACATGGGATGAAGGTGATGAGGAATGGGCAATACAAGAGTTAGGGTAATAATGGGATAAGGATAAAAATTTAAGGAAAAAATAGTCTGAAATAGAACATTCTATCATCCTACCTTCCCACTGTTTGATATTGTATAATATGATTAATGAGTATTTGTTAGTCTCAACGTTAGATGGTCTCCAGAAATGGTGATTTGTAACCGCCACACTTGATTAACTTCATTTAAAGCAAAACTTGTGATCGATGTATGACAAGGAAAACACTGAATCAAGAAATTTGTATAACCTATACTACAAGACATCTTGGCTTGGATGTTCGAAAATGTCCTCTCCAGCTGAGTTTCTTTTCCTACGGTAATGAATGTAAATTTGGCAATTTAACAGGATATGCTTACCATATAGTCAATAATTGATTGATACTAATAAATGTTATTTTAATTGTTGACGTTGTTGATTAGTACGTGTGTGCGCATAACTTCCAAGCATGTCTTATTATAGTATTTTGGAGTTGATGACTCTTGGTCTTTTATTTTTTGGTTTCGTTCTTGCCTTTTTAGCTTTAGGATTTTTTACATTCTATATGTATATACTGGGAATTTTAGGCTAAAAATAAATGTGGACAAGACAGTTTATAGGTAACAGTTCTTGTTATAGGTAAAAATAGGATGTGATTCTCTAGTGGTTGCTCTAATTCCTCTAGATGTTGGGAAGCTTAGAGTAAAATTAGAATAACAACAGTCCTTGGTGGAGCTTGTAGGTCAAAAAATCAAATTTATGAGTACTAGATTCGGTTGAGATCCAAAAATTGGAAAATTCAATGAGAAAGTCTACAAAATTGTTGTTTTCTCGATAAGATGTGTGTTATTCTTCTTGAATTGTACTTTCTGTATTTGAATGCAAAAAATGTATACTACAATAAAATTGGGTATTAGCGATGCTTATGTAAGCGTCGCAATAGTATGCGTCGCTAAAAAGTGATAATAATGACATATAAAAAACCGTCGCAAAAAAACCAGTATTAGCGACGCATAGTCATAAGTGTCGATAATGGTGGTCTATTAGCGACGCTTTAATTTATGTGTCACTAATACTTACGTTATTAGCGACGCTTTTATAAGCGTCACTAAAAGATATATATTTTAATTTTTTTAAAAAAATTTCAAAACTATTTACGACACAATTGTATAAACGTCACTACTAGTTTCAACAATAGCGATGTTTGCAAATAAGTGTCGTTAATAATTTTATTTTAATTTTTTAAAAAACTTTATTAATTTTTTTAATTAAAAAATTAAATTAAAATAAAATACTAATAGCGACGTATAGCTCTATACGTTGCTATTAGTACATATATTAGCGACGTATACATATATACGTCGCTAATATATGTACTAATAGTGATGTATACAGCTCTACGTTGCTATTAGTATTTTATTTTATTTTATTTTATTATTTTTGAAATTAATTTTAAAGAATAAAAAATCTCAAAAAATTGAAATTAAAGGAGAGAAAGAGGAGAGAGGGAAGAGAGAGGAGGGAAGAGAGAGAGAAGGGAAGAGAGAGAGGAGAGGAGAGGAGAGGGAAGAGAGAGAGAGGAGAGGAGAGGGAAGAGAAAGAGAGGAGAGGAGAGGGAAGAGAGAGATAGGAGAGGGGAGGAAAGAGAGAGAGGAGATAGGGGAGGGAAGAGAGAGAGAAAGGAGAGGGAAAGCGGAATTGTACTTTGATTTTTTAAATAAAAAATTAAATTAAATTAAAATACTAATAGCGATGTATAGCTCTATATGTCGCTATTAGTATTTTATTTAATTTTAATTTTTTTATTTTAAAAATTAATTTTAAAGAATAAAAAATTTCAAAAAATTGAAATTAGAGGAGAGAAAGAGGAGAGAGGGAAGAGAGAGAGAGAGGAGAGGGGAGGGAAGAGAGAGAGAGGAGAGGAGAGGGAAGAGAGAGAGAGGAGAGGAGAGGAGAGGGGAGAGGGAGAGGGGAGGGAGGAGAGAGGTAGGGGAGAGAGAGGGAGTGAGGAGAGAGGGAGAGAAAGAAGAGAGAGGGAGGAGAGAGAGAGGAGAGAGGGTGTGAGGAGAGAGGAGAGGGGAGAGAGGGGGGGAGAGATAGAAGAGAGGAAGGGAGAGATAACAACGCAAATTTTGCATCGCAAATAGGTACCAGTTGCGACGTTTAATAAAAAAGGTCGCAATATATATAGTAGTAGTGACGTTTCGGAGAAATGTCACATTATGTCTATGTTTTAGCAATGTTTCATTATAAACGTTGCAATACGTAAACGTTGTAATGTCGCTAAAACGGAATACCGCACGGGGAATTTTCATTCTCCCTCGTGGGCGAAATAAAAATACCGTGCGGGCGAAATCGCCCGCGCGGTATTTATTCGCTCCCCACCCCTGCGTTTCTTCCATTCCATCACAACTGTTCCTCCACATCTCCTCCGGCGCTTCTCCCTTTCGCTGCTGTCCCGGCCCAACCGCCTCCAGCCCCCTGCCGCCGCAGCCCGGCTCCGACATTGTCCCTTCCCCCCCCCCTCCCCCCCACCCAGCCCTCCTCCCTTCCCTTCCCCGCACCCCCCTAGCGTCCCTTCCAGTACTGTGTCCGCCGTCCCGACCCATGCATGCCGGCTCGCCCTGCGCCCACCATCCTGCCCCTCACCGCCGTCCCGCCCTGCTCCCCGCGCATGCTATCCCGCCCAACGCTTGCTGTCCTGGCCCGCGCATGCCGGCCCGCCCCGCGCATGCCGTCCAGCCCGAGCCCGCCGTCCCACCCTGTGCTGGTGAGCAGGGTCTGAGCACCATGCCCCGCTGCTCCCCGCGCATGCCATCCCGCCCCACGCCCCCCGTCTAGCCCCGCGCATGCCGGCCCGCCCCACCCCGCGCCCACTGTCCCCATGTTGTCCCGCCCGAGCCCGCCGTCCAACCCCATGCCAGTGAGCATGCCCGAGCACCACTTCCCGCCCCGCCCTGCTCCGCGCACTAGGTGCAGGAGACCTGCGATGCGGGTCAGCTTCCAAACCGGGTCAATACCTGGTTTGGTTTTTATTTTTCATTTAATTATTTTAATAAATTTTTTTATTTTTTTATTTTATAATACTTTTAGCGAAGCAATTGTAAACGTTGTTAATTGTAATAAAATTAATTTTTTTATTTAAATAATTATATCCATTAGCGATGTTTACATAAACGTAGCTAATACTAGTTTTTAATTTTTTTAAATTATATTTTAACAAAAAAATAAAAATAATATTTTTTATTAGCGACATTTGGTAAACGTCACTAATACTATATTATTAGCGACGCTTTTTGTAGGCATGCTCGCCAATGCGCGATGGTCTGTGTGTTGCATGCGTGCAATACTGGAAAAGGCTTGCATGTTATTTAAAAGGAGGAGCCATGCAATTTGGAGAAGATTTTTTCTCTCATTTCTGATCCATTTTAAGTCTGATTTTGTTCGTTCAAGAGTCATTTTTAGCTAATGTGAGGATGCTTTACGCAATGGAATGGTCCATTTCTCAAGTTATCCACTCTAAATGGGGGAAATGGCCCATGGAAAGAGGAGACTCTATCTGCCATCATTGGGCCATGCAGAGAGAAACGTCTTAGGGTTAGGGGAGGTTCACTCCACTGCCTTTGGGCTACAATGAGAGAAATGACCCTAGGTAAGGGGAAGTTTTGTCTGCTACCATCAAACTGCAAAGAGAGAAACACCCTAGGATAAGGGGATATTTTGTCGACCTCCTTCGGGTCTCAAAGTGAGAAATGTCTGTGAGGTAAGGGGTGGTTATGTCTACTGCCTTCAGTATGCAAAGAGGGAATTGTTTTGGAGTATGGGGAGGCTCTATTAGCCATCTCCAAACACCAAAGGGAGGACGTCCTTCAAGATGGAGAAACTATGAACACTGCTACCTCTGGGAACCTTAGGAGAGTAAGCGCTTATGACTTCATGATTTAATACATATTTATTTAAATAAATACATATGTTTCTTAATTAGTTAACTTAATATGTTGAATGAGATATATGTTTTGCTCTAATCTATTTTGCTATGATAAGCTATGCTATTATCTAATTTGATTTGATATGTTTTTATCTACTTGATATGCTCTACTTTGCTATATATGTTTTGTAAAAGAAAGAGATGTATGACTCCGATGATTTATAGATTATGTCTGACTTCGATTATTTTTTAGATTATGTCTGACTTCTATTATTTATTAGATTATGTCTAACTCCAAATGACTTATCGGATTATGAGTACATGAAATATATGATTTTATGATGCGTAATGAATGTATTAGCCGTTAGAAAAACTACATTGGGACACATATTATTGGAATAATATCGTAGATGTTATCCAATAAGTACATAGGTAATAAACATTATGAAAATGTTGACCTGATCCAATTAATAATAAAATATAGTTTTGTTTTATTTAGTGCATAGTGAAGCCCTAAAGTTTTGTAGTGTGTAAAGGAATATTATAGCTCTTGCTCACAGAAGATGCTTTAGGAAGAAGAAGAAGAAGAAGAAAAAGAAAAAAATTATTCTAACAATATTCAGTACCCTAGGTTGGGCTTAACCATCGAGTATTAGGCATCGGGACCTAGGGTATTACAAATGGTTTCAAAGCTTTGATCTATCTGTGAGAATGTAACGTTCTAGCACAATTAAACACATGGATTTAATATGAAATTTGATTTCAAATCTTCTGTATTTTGAAAACTAAATTTGTCTTAAATGGTGGAACGACAAAAGAAAAACCATCAAACACTCATGGTATGGGACATGAGGTGTTAGTGGATAGCTCTAAGGTTAATTCCTCTAGTGTATCAAAACGAATTTCAATTTTGAATCTAGATTAATCTGAAATTTCTATTCTGAATTTGATTTGAAAATGGAAGGGTCTGTTTTATGAGTTGAGCATCAGAGTGGGCAGGGTGTTTCAAATTCTAAACCTATCCTCTGCTAAGGGAATTTAGTTCTTTAGAAATAGTTTGTTAGAGTAAGTTTTGTAATTCTTATTTCTAGAAAGAAATTCTATCTGAGAAATGATTTGATTGTGCTACTATAAGTTTTGTGTGCTAGCACATTCTAGGTAGTTCCTTGTTTTTGCACGCATAGGATGTAAAACTCATGGGAAAACCCATGAGTGGAGTAGGGTATTAGGTATTACAACTTCAAATAAGGATGCCCGCCACAATTAGGTCTAGTATGCACACGATGTGGAGCATGATGGGAAAACTCATATCCTTATGGTTTTCGTTGCCCCATTAGTGCAGGAGTAGGCTGTTAGACATCATAGCTTTTGGATTGATCTGTTATCAAATGATTTTGTTTTTTGAAAGCTTCTGTGAAAAGATTGCTATGTTATCAAATATTTTTATTTTTCGATAGATTTTGTGTTAAAATTTATATTGATCAAGGATGGATTTAATATTGATTCAAGAATTGATCCAAGATTGATCTTGGATAGATGTAGAATTGATCCAAGATCGATCCAACATTGTTCTGTTTTTCTCACAGATGATTTAGTTTCAAATGATACTTTGAAAAGATTTTCATTTCAATATACGAATGATTTATTTGATCATATTCCAAATGATTTACAAAATTCTGATGCTTGGGGTCTTTAGACTCTCTGGATACCTGCCATATTTGACTATAGCATGTACTAGATGTGGGGTATCATGGGCAATTCCCATCCTTTTAGCTTTTGTGGCCTCATGAGCATAAGAGTAGGCCGTTAGGTATCATGGCTGTACTATAAAAAAGAATGAGATACCTATTAGGTAGCACAATATTGCTATGAGAAAGAACAACATACCTATATTAGCTATTTAGTATAAACTCCAAAAGCTATTAGAGTTATGACTCATAAATACTGCCTATTGAGGCTTTATGGCATGTCCATGAAATAGGATATTGTGGAAAAATATCTTTCATTTTGATCTCATTGCCCCATGAGCATGGATATATGTTGCTTTGTTATCAATGTCATTTCTAAAATGATGATTTATTTTATTTTGAATTAACTATTAGATTCTATTTACAAACGATTTATCCATTTTTGAATTAACTATCGGATTCCTTTAAGAATGATTTATCTGATTTTGAATTACCTATTGGATTCCATTTACGAATGACTTATCCAATTTTGAATTAACTATCAGATGTCATTTATGAATGATTTGTTCAAATTTTTAAATAATGATTTATTAGATTTTGTGAAAAAAGGAGATATTTGTTCTGATTAGAATTTGATTTGAAGATGATTTTCTAAAACTATTTTTGGGTAAATTGCTAGGACGCATATCATTTAAGGGGGGATGAATGTAACAACTCATTTTTTGATTAAGTTTAACCTGAGGGGTTATTGATAATTATTGATTTTGGATGAAGATTAGTTAGATTGGAGGGGTGAAACACCCTTGTGAGGTTAGAGCTCAAATAAATGAGCATAATGAATCAAAGAACATGATATGACCTCGAGAAATATGCCATATATGTGGGACCCACATGAAAAGTGTAGGATATCCTACCCATGCGGGGTCCTATTTCATAAGGCTCATCAATACAAGCTCAAAGGTACTAAAAAAGCATGATTCCGACTTCAGATTAGAAAGGTATTGTGTTCTGAAGTTTGGATTATTATTTGAATAAAATATTAATAAAATAAAGGGTTTGCTAACATGTGGCTAACATTGTCTCATGCACAGCTGGCGTCAACTGCACTACGGAGTAGAGCCTACTTAATCTTTGGCCGTCTTGTCGATAAGAGGCTGTCGGTGCTAAATATGTGCATGGTCGTGTCATGTGTTTTGGGCCTCACGATGCGTGGCAAGTTCGCATTCCTCATTGCGGGCCGGGCAATACAGGTCCTGTCCGGTGCCTTGTTGTGAGCAGATGCCTTGCGATCCACCCTATTTAAAAGGAGGTATTGTTCATTTTTTAGAAGAGTTTTTCTCCCATTTATGAGTCGTTTAAGTATGATTTCGCCCGTTCAAGAGTTGTTCATAGCTAATTCGAGGGTGCTCTATGCAATGAATTATTTCTCACGATGCGTGGCAAGTTAGCCACTCTAGAGGGGGGATGTCCCAAAGCAAGAGGAGGCTCTATACGCCATCGTAAGGCTGCAAAGTGAGAAATGTCCCAGGTAAGGGGAGGTTATGTCTATCCCCTTCGTGTTGTAAAGAAACAAATGCCTATGGGTAAGGTGAAGTTATGCCTGCCACCTTCCGACCGCACAGAGAAAAATATCCTTGGGTAAGGGGAGACTTTGTTTGCCACTTTCGGGCCGCAAATAGAGAAGCTTTTATAGGTAAGGGGATGTTTTATCTATCGTATTCGGGCTGCAAAGAGAGAAACTTCACAGGGTAAGGGGATGTTCTGTCAATTGCTTAGGACTGTAAAGAGAGAAGTATCTCAAGGTAAGGGGAGATTTTGTCCATTGTCTTTGGGCTGCAAAGAAAGAAACATCCCGGTGTAAGTGGTGGTTTTGTTTACCACCTTCAGGCTTCAAAGAAGGAATTGTTTGAGAGTACGAGGAGGCTTTGCCAACCATCCAAGAAAGAGAAACTTTGAATGCCACCACTTCTAAAAATCTCAAGGGAGTAAGCTTTTATGAATTCTATATTTAACAATAAAAAAAGGAGTTTTTGATTGAGGAATTAGAAAGAGACAAAGATAGAACAAAAAGAAGAAAAGCTTCAGGATTTAGAGACTTGAAGGCCAACAACAAAAGAGGAGGAGGTCTAAGAAAATGGGGTTTGTGTTAGAGTCTCAATAGAGGTTGATGGTTTATTTTGGTTTTGCAAGAGGTCTTACTTGCTAGTGATTTGGGAATTTATAGGTTGTCCGTGGTTTTACCCTAATTTGAATTTTCCAAGTTAAATCCTTGACTGTTTTTTACATACTTGTAGTTTATTTGATTGATAGGTTGATCATGAATGTGTATAGATATTAGGTTTTTATTAAAATGTACATTTTTTTGCGCATAGAGGCTATACCTCTTAATTCTTACTTTGTTCAAAGTACCAATTTTAGGAGATATTTGGTGATCCACTTGGTTGATTAGATAGATATTAAACTCTCATCATCTATGATAAAAGACATCAATTTATTCAGTTTGATGGCTTTCATTATATGGTTATACCTTTAGAGGTTGCAATGAAAGCTCAAATTCATTCCACCATGGGAATTTCCTTTAAATGTTGAATCTTTTGGGTTCGCATAATGAGAACATTGCTAAACTATTAGATAATGCCCGACAAAATGCCTCTTACACATCACCAAAGATCCAAAAAGAAAATTTGCATGTTTTTGCAACCAAAGTGAAAAAGGCAATTCTGAAGAAATAGGTGACATAAAATTTAGAATAATTAATCTCGTGATGAGTCAAAGAAGGAACAAATGTCTATAGTTTTGAGATTCCTTGACAAAGATGATGAGAGAAAGTTTTTTTAGGCTTATTAATATCTCTAACAATGCAACATTAACCTTAAAATATGACATACATTCTTTATTCTCACCACACTATATATTCAAAATATTCGAGGACAAGGGTAATGGTACAAGGAATATGAAAGGTGAGTGGAAAGGATTGCATATTTTTCTTTTGAAAGATTGTCCATGTGCTTACTATGTACATTGTTTTGCACATCACTTGCAATTGATATTAGTGGCAATATCAAAAGATGTTATTCATATTCATCAATTTATTACAAAATTGACTTCTATTGTCAATATAGTTGGTGCTTTTGGTATGTGTAATGATGAACTAAAAGGTGCTCATGCTACTCAAATTGCACGTATGACCTCCATTGGTGAGCTCCAAACTAGAAAGGTTCTCAATCAAATTTGCACTTTACAATGGCCTGAAGACACTAGTTGTTCTCACTTGAAGTCCGTTTCTAGCTTAATAAATATATTCAGTCCAACTCATAAAGTTCTACTTAACATCATTCATGAAGGAACTACCTCTTCCCAACGAGATGTTGATTCTTCTTATGAGACAATGACTTCAAATGAATCTGTCTTAATTTTGCATCTCATAAAAGAAATGTTGTAAATCTCTGATATTCACTTTGTCAAATTTTGCAATGCCAGTCTAAAGACATTTTAAATGCTATGAATCTAGTTCATCCACTAAATTACTTACAAAGAAGTTCAAAGATGAAAATTGGTATTATTTACTTGCCAATGTGAGATCATTTTGTGAGAAACGTAACATAGATGTTGCAGACATAAAAGCCTGTAATATTGCGAGTTGAGGTAGAGCACGCCATGAACAAGATGACTTTACAGCTGAGCATCATTATTGAATATATATTTTTATGCAGGAGTAGATTATCATCTACAAGAATTAAATGTTCTCTTTAGTGAGCGTGCAATTGAGTTACTTACTCTTAGCTTAGTTCTTGATCCTAGTGATAGGTTAGGATCTTTCAAAATCAATGATATTTGTCAGTTGGTGGACAAGTTCTATCTTGAAGACTTCACATGTATTGAGAAAGTATAGTTGAGAATGCAAGTTCAGCATTATGAGTATAATGTAGTTCAACATGAGGCTTATAAGAATTTTAAAGGTGTTTTCGAACTGTGTCAATGGTCAGTAAAGACTAGAAAATCAACAACCTTTAAACTTGTTTATCAAGTGGTTACACTTGTACTTACTCTTCTAGTTTAACTGCAGCTAGACCAATCATTTTCTGCTATGCATATTTGCCAACACTAGTTTTTGAAAGAAAATGGATGATTGTTTTATCACAAAACAACTGTTCTTTTTACATTTAAAGAGAAATTGCTGAAATGTTTAGTACAGAGACAATGATGAAAGATTTTAAGGATTTGAAAACACGTTGAGTTCCATTTTGATAGATGATGGATTTTATATATATATAAACTAGATTGCTTAATTGTTTGTTTTATTCATATGTCTTTAGCCTGAATATATAGTGTTGTTTAAATCATAATAGTTTTTCATTCTTTTGCATTAATACCTGGAAAAACTTTATTTATTTCTTAACCCTCGAGATGAAATCCTGGTTTTATCCTTGCATGTGGTGTCATTAGCATCTATCAAATGAACATCTAACTACATAAGGATGAAAGGATTTAGAACTCATTTTAAGGAAAAAGAGGACAGATTGACGTATCTTTTTAGCCTCGCTTGAAAATTACCATGTATTTGTATATTTTCTTTGCCCAATGACGATATGAAATGCTCAAAATGCATCTCTCTCTCTCTCCCCCTTTCATATCAGCATGGCTTAATGTGCAATTCATTAATCACATGCTAGAATTAGTCTAAATTAAATACAAGAATTTAATTTATACTCTTAATTACCAGGTTCAATTGATAGATGAACATGTATCCATTCTCATGTCGTACCTTCTTGGATACTTAACTGTTCTTATATTAACAGCATGTTAGTCTAAAAGTAAAGATCCAGTTTATAGCCTTGATTTCCAGCTGCGTTTATTGTCCGTTGTTAGCAAGGGAACCCTGTGGCCCCCTCTCATTTAGGTCACCTCTGCAACGTAGGAGATCCGAGTTGTATGAGCGTATCCCTTGGGGACAGAAATATCAGACTGTCACATGCGCAATTTGCTTTTTAATCCATGCGGAATCTGTTCCCGCAAACAAGACTTTTGTAAAAGAAAGTGGAAAATTGGACGTGTTCAAATCTCTTTTGATTATTTTGATAAGAAACACGTCCAGTCAATACTCCTGAAAGTGCTGAATAATTTTTACCACCATCTCCGGCCAAATTGAAGACTAATTAAAGACTCAACTTTGGAGTCTTCGTGCCTAAATGCAGGCTAGCTTTTGCGTCACATGAACGCATGCATGATTTTCTCGCTCATGGTGATCCTTCCATGAGCCTACCTGACAAACAGGAGAATCTATTTTTCTCAGCCTAATCAAATGGTTGAGTAGAATTTTAGATAGAAAAAGGGGTGTATAAATATCAATTTTCTGAGTTTATAGGCCTTAAGCTATGTGATGGTGTGTATCAACATGGTTGCTACCGTATCCTAAAGAAAAATAATTACTTAATAGGCTTTTAAGTCTATGACTACTCATTGACTTAGTGTACGTGTTTGGTGAAGCTTCACTAGAGGCCTCCCTGGTGAAGTTTCACCAGGGGATTAGAATTTGTTGTATGAATGTATCCCTTGTGGAAAGCAATATCAGACTGTGACATGTGCAGTTTTCTCATCCCATTAATTAAGTCTATGGACTAGACTAATTTTTCCCAGAGTTTTTTCTATATTACCTGGCCTAAGATACAAATATTTTATATTTTTTAGTTTTGTAAAAAATATTCTATAGATCCTGGGTTTACACGATATTTAAAAAAATTGGACCAAAATACACTTATAACAATGGTTGGTTGAAAATCATGTAAACCAGTTGTGATGATGCATAAACAAAGAAGAGATCAGAGCTTAGTGACGATTTGTGATTTTTGCCTGACGGTTTTTATCAACAATAAATTTTGATTTCTATTCAGTGATTGTCGGCCTCCCTCACTTCATCGGGAATCGTTATTCTCTGATTTTTGTCAAAAAATTTCTAACTACATAAACTATTTATCCCTAAAAAGGAGATCAAGATAACATTGTAACTCCAAAAAATGAATCTTGAGGGACTATTTAGGGAGAACAAGGCTATATGAGAATGAAGAAGGATGTAGATGCTAAGGAAGGACACTCTAGAATAGGATCTTAGAGGTTTTCATTCCTGACTTGATGAAAAATTGTATCAATAACAAATATTGGCAAATATTGTGTTATCGGTAACACGCTATGACAAATATCGTGTTATCGATAACACACTATGATGAATATCGTATTATAATATATGTAATATATCGTATTATTATTAATAAGTGTTGTTGGCATATTGTGTTATCAATAATACGCTATGACAAATATCATGTTATCGATAACACGCTATGGCAAATATCGTGTTATCGGTAACACACTATGCCAAATATTGTGTTATCCATAACACACTATTTCAAATATCATGTTATCGATAACACACTATGTGCGAATATCGTGTTATTGATAATATGCTATAGCAAATATTGTGTTACCGATAACACGCTTTGGCAAATATCATATATGCGATATAGAGGATATCATAGCATATTGTATCATCAATAACACGTATTGTTGGCATATCGTGTTATCGATAACACGCTATGATGAATATCGTGTTATCGATAACACTCTATGACAAATATCATGTTATAGTATATACGATATAGAGGAAAATAAATAACATGTCTTGTTGGCATATCGTGTTATCAATAACACGCTATGGTGAATATCGTGTTATTGATAATATGCTATATCGAATATCGTGTTATTAATAACACACTTTGGCGAATATCATGTTATCATATATGTGATATAGAGGATATTGTAGCATATTGTATTATCAATAGCACACATTGTTGGCATATCGTGTTATTGATAACACGCTATGGTGAATATCGTGTTATCGATAACACGATTTGGTGAATACCGTATTATCATATATGCAATATAGCGGATATCGTAGCATATTGTATTATCAATAACATACATTGTTGGCATATTGTGTTATCAATAATACTCATTGTTGGCATATTGTGTTATTGATAACACACTATGACTAATATCGTGTTATCGATAATATGATATGGTGAATATCATGCTATCGTATATGCGATATAGAGGATATCATATTATGTGTAGTTTGCTCAAAGAGTACATATCGTATTATCAATAATATATTTTATTGACATATCGTGTTATAGTATATACGATATGGATTAAGTGTTGGACATGAGCCATACAGAGAGTGAGATCTTTAGTCCGTTTAGTGGGAGCCATCCTCTCGTTGTCGCATTCTTAGAAGTCTCGCGAGTCATGTAGACTAGATGTACTCTACCCGATTTCCTTCGGATTCGTTCTACTCCAAAAAATCCTTTCTTTTTGCCACGTCCAATCCCCATTTGCGGCAAGTCTCTAGAGTTCTTTAATACGTTCTAAAATCAACCCAATTTTTTAGATTGTCCGAACAATCTATTTGTTGTAATTCAGGAAGCAGTAAAGTGATTTCCTTTGATTCCCCGTTTGAAATATGCTATTTTCTTGTTTTTTTAAATAGGAACCAGCTTTTGGATTGAAACCGGGAGGTGGCTCGGTTTTGGTTCATTCTCTGGAACACAAGATTGAGGAGGAATTTTTTACTTTCTATCGATCATCTTTAAGTAGGTGTTTTATTTTTTGCATGCTGTAAGTTTTGATTTTACTCATACAAATCTATACCATCATTGGTAATTTGTTACCAATAACGAGATAAGAACTTGGGTATGAGTTTATTTGTGACCTAAGAGTATATCTGTCCTAGACCAGGTCATATATGATTAAGTGTTAAAATCTAGAGAATATGGAATATTTGTATATCCAGCTAGGTAATATGGAAAAAACTCTTTTCCCACCATGTGTTACAAATTAAAGACTAAGAACTCAGCACACCGAGTCTTTATGCCTAAACGACAGCTAGCTTTTGTGTCACATGCACACCTGCATGTTTCTCTCGCGCATGAGACTACCACTTATCAAAATTCTACACGACATCATGATAGAAAATGATATTTACAAAACAAAGATACCCAATAAAGATTCTCACATGAGTTTTGGTTGGACTGAAAATATGAGCCTTAGTAAACTTTGTATAAGGGCTACTTATTTAATCCAACTAAAACTCATGCGTGCGATTTTGTTAGGTATTTTTGTTATGTAAATATCGCCATCCCATCATGATCTCATATAATTCTAATTGAGATTGGGTGGTAGCTAATTATCTTTGAGCCCTACTTTAATAATTATTAAGTACTTCCCCAAAATGTGCGATTGGGCATTTATTCTCTTTTTATATATATCATCGATCGTTATGATAAATGGTGTAAGTGCTAATACAGATTAGTGCTTGTTGGTAAGTACAGTTTTATCCTCCTATTATTATGTTTCTTTTTCCATCGAGTCGTGGTCCTCCCCAAAGCAGATGTGAGAGTTGTGAGCGTCACCGCGTGACATGCGCAAGATGACTATATCAGTTCTCCCTTCATTTATAAATACCTAGACAGCTACCAGATTCCATCAAGTACTCAAAGCATTGAGTCAGGTAAAAGGAGGGCGATCGAGAGCTAGCTAGAGAGACAAAGAGAGCAATATCGAAATGGCAGCTGCTCAGCCTGCTACCCTAGCCAATGCTCTGATTTTCTTATTTTTTCTCACCCTCTGCAATGCCCAAAACTCACTTCAAGACTTCCTTAGTGCCCACAATACTGCCCGGGCACAAGTGGGTGTTGACCCAATGGCCTGGGACGCCGATGTTGCTGCCTATGCTGAAAACTATGCCAACCAAAGGGCCAATGACTGCCAACTGCAACATTCAAATGGTCAATACGGTGAGAACATCTTCGTAGGCACCAGCCAGGACTACACTGCTGTTGATGCAGTGAATGACTGGGTGGGAGAGAGCAACTTCTATGACCATGCCAGCAACAGTTGTGCCCCTGGACAAATGTGTGGACACTACACGCAGGTGGTGTGGAGAAATTCCGTCAAGCTCGGCTGCGCCCGAGCTGAGTGCAGCAATGGTGGAGTTTTCATTACCTGCAACTACGATCCTCCAGGCAATGTTATTGGCGAGAGCCCATATTAGAGCAATATACATATATTGCTTATGATTTGCACGGCCTCCGCAAGTCAATTAAAACTAGTATCAATAAATAATTAGTCTTGGGTAGTGAGTCCAGAAGAATGTTGAAATAAGTGGAATGCCTTTTGGAATTATGTATGTCATGTAGCGGTTGCTCAATGCTGAGAATGCAAGAGAAGCTCGTCTGGAGAAACTGGGTGTCGAACTTTACAAACGAATTATGATATGCAATTTATGATTGAAACACCAAGTCTTTAGATTGCAATAAATGAATAGTTACAATTTTTTAGCTTGGTCGAGATTACATGGGTCAGCCTACTCTCCGCAGCATAAAACACGGTAGGGGTGCAAGAAGATTTGACTGCTTGCCCTGTTCTTCCTCTCTTCTTCCCGCCACTGGCCTCCATTTCGGTCGCCTCCGATGGCCCACCTGCTAAAGGCCACGTCCGGGTAAATTTTTTTATATTATAAATTATCCTAAAATACCCTTCTATCTTTCCGAATTAAATGCCAGATTTAAGATTCTAACTGCCCAAATTGGAAGAGTGCGCGCCATTTGCTCCTAACCAAAACCAAAGCTTTGGCGATTTCAAGCTCCGAAGATTGATCTATTGCATGTCGTCTTCCTCACTGTTTGTTGCCGCTCCTAGGACCCCCGTCAACCTTGTACTACAGAGACTTATTGGAATGGGAACTTGAGGAGAAGGTTCTGCATGGAAATGAGATGAGGGTGGCGAGGTCTTAGAGTGTTGTGTTCGACTTGCTGGAACTCAGCGAGAGGTTCACTTGGGATAACGAAGACAAAAATGGATGGGAAAAGGTGGACTTTTTACTTCTAGGCACGTCAAGAGGCAATCGAATTCCCAGAATCAGAGACTCAGGTCTGGATTGCTATTCTATCGTCTAGGATTTAGAGCTTCAGACTTGATAAACGAGAAATGGTCCACCCAGACCCACTTCTCCGTCATCGTCACGACCCTCTATGCCCACCTCCGCCTCTCCCCCTCCATGGGTATCGTCACCCTCCTCGCCCCTGGCAACAATGCCTCAAATGTCTTCGCCTCCATTTCAATTGTTTGCTCCGACCACCCTGCACCGGATTCAACGCCATCCTCTCCTCTAGCCCCTTTGTCTCCATTTTTTTCTCTAGATGCTCCTTCTCCGGCGTCAGATTTTGCCCCAACTCTCCCCTTTGCTGCTCCTACTCCTCGGAGAGTCCAGATTCGCCCTGTGAATCATCGGGCTGTGATTCCTGTCACCTACGCTTCCCTCTGGTTCATTCGCCGCAGGTTCAGACCACTGAAAAGGACAATATGTCCACTAGTAGTCCAGGAGAACGATGATGTTTGACTCGGTGATCTCTACAACCGGAAGCTATGTGAGAAGCTTATCAGACGTATCTAATAACTTAAATTAAACAAATGAAGCAATTAATATCGAACAATATTAAAAACACAGAGTATATATTTACAGTTTAGTTCTGTGGATATAAAATACATAGAGTATATATTTACTGTTCTGTTCTAAGGTGGATGTAAAAAACATAGAGTATATATTTACTGTTCTGTTCTGTAGATGTAAACAACACAAAGTATATATTTATTGTTCTGTTCTGTGGATGTAAAAAACACAAAGTATATATTTACTGTTTTGTTCTGTGGTAGATGTAAAAAACGTAGAGTATATATTTACTGTTTTGTTCTATGGATGTAAAAAATACATAGTATATATTTACTATTCTGTCCTGTGGTGGATGTAAAAAATACATAGTAAATATTTACTATGACAAATGAGGAGAAGAAAGTTGTTTTGCCTGATGGGGCAAAGGATGCTGAATCTAGTAAAAAGGAGAACGAAGTAGAGGTAGCAGTCGCCATATATTCTCCGAAGGCGAAACTTTCTGAAGTTGTCGGAGGGAAAGAAAATTCTGGAGCAGTGAGTGAGCAAACCATTGACGCTTCTTGTTCAGTTGCAGCTTATATTGTCTCAGGTACATCGCCTGTTGTGGATGCAAAGTTTGATCCTAAAGATAGTTTAGAATCGAGAATGGAAATGATCAAGGAGAGCAGACAGCGGAGAATAAATTTCAGCCACCGAAGAACAGAAGGGAAAAGAACTCCCACCATGTATTTGGACTTCACCCTCTAGCCAAAAGTCCACCTCCGCTACCCCGTTCCTCCCACTTGGAACGTTTTCATCTATCTCCTCAATAGCGAGGGTGTCTTTGGGAGCCCCCCGTCAGTTGCGGCAACGACTGCTCATCACTTTCTTCTGTTGGGCCCTGGCGATGGTGTGGATGTGTTGAACGATTCGCCCATGCCACTATGGTTCATACTCATTGGGGGTAGGCCACTGAATGAGTTGGTTGTTCAGTTTGGACCTCTGGATATGGATAGCTAGAGTTCATGACGGTGAGATCGGGCTGAAAAGGTACTCATTGATGTTCATCACTTTGGCGTGGTCGAGGGAGGAGACGGCAAGAGGGAGGGGAAGGGAGTAGAGGATCTAGGAAATGAGGAGAGTAGACTACGACATAAGTGCAAAGCCAATGAAGAAGAAGAAGAAGAAGAAAGGGAAGCTCGTGCGTGTGAGGGTTAATTTTGGGTTTTTGAAAAAAATAATGGCATCATTGTAGTCAAAGAGGACTTAAAGGATACGACAAATAGCTAAAAAGGACATGCTGAACAATTAAACTTTGGTCGGTATCTAACATCCATTAACCATAATAGTTAGGACTTAAAGGTAAATTTTTCCAATAACTATTAAACATCATTAATAGTCATTAGCTATGCTTTTATGACTAGTAAGTCATAAGTAATTTTTAAGCGTTGCTAATAGTCCTTAGCCACGCTTAAAAGCATTAATTTGATTTTTTTGTAGCATAAACTTTAACATATGTTAATGGTCATTATTATAGTTCTATTACAAGTTTATTTTTTATACTATCCCATATGAATAATTTTAAAATATTGATTATATAAATATCATGTTTATAGGAGCAAGTAAACAAGGTTGTGTACAAATTATCAAATAAAGCGAGGGAGCCATGGCCCCCGCCCTATATGTGTAGTTCTGTCCCTCTAATCACAAATCCTAAGACAGTGAAGTGATGATGACTCATTATATTTTGCATGAGAAATTTTAGGCTTTTGATTGAATGGTTTTTGTAACCCATTGTTTCTTTCTTTTCAACTATTTTACACATTCACTAATACTCTCTATCCCATATTAGTAATTGTCAACATTTGAGAAAATAATATTTAAGAAGACTAATTTATAATCTTTTTTACTACATCCACTAATTGCTATGAGGATAGCATGGATTAAGGCAATTGTCGCAATAATTTTTTTTCAAATCTAGACAATTAATATGGGACAAAAGAAATATTATGGACTCATCATCATGCTTCACTAACCCAATTGTGTGAATGATTCACTAATGTGGTGTAGGCTGAAGTTGTGTTATAAGTTTTTATTGTAAATTGCAATAACACAATGATAATAATGATTGATAAAATTGTAATCACACCTATCACATTTAATAAAAAATTACAAGCTCATGTTTACAAAACCATTAATGGAAGAAATGTTTTTTTGGGTGAAGCATGAGCAAGAAAAATTGTAAACTCATGGGATAGCAACAAAAAACCCTATAGACAATGACCAGTTGTTCGTGTGGGTGAGCAATTGATTGTAAATAGGTTCCGATTGATCGTTCGTGGTATTGGAATAACATCCCATGACCAAATGTTAGGTGATTGATGGCCTCAGTAAAATGAATGTTCATTATAGTTACTGTCACACATTTCTTATTTTCAATCTCACTTCTCCATATATTGTAAACCTAGCTGAATTACATGCTCCTTCAATTTGAAAGAATTTGCCCTCAAAATCAGCAGCTCATCCTCTGAAGAATCACTAAAATAAGGAATAAGAGTGCTTTTCATTGAATGCATTAGATGGATATATGTGGCTAGGTAATTTGAGATAGAAAGCATTGCGATTGATCAACCAAATGATTGATTATGACTCAATATTCCTTGTAGACAATTTATTGTACTTTCCAATTGGAAATCTAACCTTGGTAAAAGCAAACCAAACAAAGTCACCAATAGAAAGCATCATGTGATGTCTCTTGAAATCGTTTACAACTTTATATGTAGAGTTAGATATTTTCAATTTCCTTTAGTGTTAACATGAATATCCTGCAAGTGATAAACAAAGACATATGAAAACCTGCATTGGTGGCTTTCCCTTTTTAAATATGGCAAGCACAATATCTTCCAACAAACCTACAAACTTATTTGCCCATGGATGACTAAAAATAAGATGAGGACACAATATGAAATGTCATTTTTCATGCATAAACTAGATAATAAAATTCATAGGTGGATACCCTTGAATAGAAATCCATCATGCATCAAATAATTGAAACTCCATCCTATTTCAACATCAGCCTTGACTATAGAAAAATAAGGGTGTGCAAGTAATTGACTACACGATATGAAATAATAAATACTATTGTGTTATTGACTACATAATAGGAAATATTATCGTGTAATAGACTATACAATATTGTATTCTTCAAGCACGACAATATGATAGGTAATTCCTACATCGTATTTTAATCCACACTATATCATGTAGTCAATTACATAATAGTATTTAGTGTCATATTCTTCAACCATGACATCTTGGACTATATTGACTATCGAGACATCGACTACACTATAATTAAAATTAATGTTTACTTAACTACACAAAACTAAATTTACCAATAGAACGTATGTGGCCCCAGTTAGGATGCCACCGGTTGGTGACTAGCTAGCCAATCAGTCCTTCAAATGAGTATTTGAACATGACCTAGTTAAAAAGCATATCCGACATCCGCAGACCTGTGGCTAGAGAAAACTCACACTTCAACAAAATGTACTATTAGCGACACATACAAAAGCATAGGTAAAAAACCACAACTTGCGACACAAATTAAAGCGTCGCAAAAAAATTAACTATTAGTGATGTTTTTTATTAAGTGTCGCTAATAGTCATATATTAGCGACACTTAATACAAAGCGTTGCTAATATTGAAAATATTAGCGACGCTTTATGATAAACGTCGCTAATAGATATACTATTAGTGATGCTTTAAACAAGCATCACTAAAAGATATATATTTTAAACAAAAAAGAAAAGAATTGTCTCTATTAGCGGTGCTTTGTTTTAAACATTGCTAATAGTTTTGACAATAGTGACATTTGTCAAAAACCGTCACTAATAGTTACCCTATTAGCGATGCTTAATAAAAGCATCACTAATGGTTATAAATTTAAAAAAAAATTTAAAATTTAGAACTATTCGCGAAGCTTGTAAAAAAAGCGTCGCAAATAGTATTCATAATAGCGACGCATTAATATAAGTGTCACTAATAGATACATTATTAGCGATGCTTTTAGAAAAGCATTGCTAATAGCTTTATCAATTAATTTATTTAATAAATAATTGTATAATAAATAAATATTTAATATTTTTTAATTTTTTTAAATATAATATATTTTATTTAATATTTACTATTTATTAATATAATAAATAAATATTTAATTGTTTATAAAATGTAGTGTCAATAATATATTAAACTTTCATTATTTATATATATTATACTTTATTTCTTAAATTTTTTTTATTACTTTTAAAATATAATTTATAATAAGAGAAAGAGAGTGAAGGGAGCAAGAGAGACTACATAGAGAGAGAGGAGAGGAGAGAGAGAAGAGAGGAGAGAGAGATTGAGCAGACAGAGAGGGAAAGAGAGAGACGAGAGAGAAAGAGGGGAGAGAGAGGGTAGTTAAAGAGAGAAGGTGAGGAGAGAGAGATAGGGAAGAGAGAGAGAAAAGAGAGATAGAGGGTGTGGAGAGAGAGAAGAGAGAGATGGAGGAGAGAGAGGGGAGAGAAAGAAGAGAGAGGAGAGAGAGATTGAGGAGAGGGGAGAGGCAGTGAGGAGAGAGGAGAGGGAGAGAGAGAGCAACAGTGAGAGAGAGAGACAGATACGGAGAGGGTAGAGAGTGAGAGGAGAGGGTGTAGAGAGAGAGGAAATAGGGGAGATGAAATAAAATTTTAATAAGAAATTATTTTTTAAAATTTTAAATTTTTTTATATTAGCAACACATATTGGTATGTGTCCCTACTATCCTAGGGTAGTAGCGATGGATACATGTATGTGTTGCTACTACCTAGTGTAGTAGCGACGCATACAGTTATGTGTCGCTACTATATTTTAAAAAATAATTAAAATAAATTGGATAGCAGGGAGAGAGAGAAGGGAGAGAGGAAGGAGAGAAAGGGAGAGGGTAGAGAGAGAGGGTGAGGAGAGAGAAGAGAGAGGGAGGTGAGAGAGAGGAGAGAGGAAGGAGAGAGAGGGAGAGAGAAGGGAGAGAGGAAGGAGAGAGAGGGAGAGGGTAGAGAGAGGAAGGAGAGAGAGGGAGAGGGTGGAGAGAGAGGGAGGAGAGAGAGAGGAGAGAGAATGTAGAGAGAGGAGAGAGGAGGGAGAGAGAAAAGGAGGAGAGAGAGGAGGGAGAGAGAGGTCGAGAGATAGAGAGGGGAGAGAGGAGAGAGTGAGAGATAGGGGATAGAGTGAGAGGAGAGAGGGTAAAGAGAGAGAGAGGAAAAAGAGAGAGAGGAAAAAGAGAGAGATGGAGAAGAAATAATATTTTATTTATAAATTATTTTTTAAAAAATAAAAAAATATATTAATGATGCATATTAGTATGCCTCGCTAATACCTTAGGGTATTGGCGACGCATACCCTATGTATAATAGTGTTTTTTTTAAAAATTAAAATAAAAAAATTAGTGGGGAGAGAGAAGGAAGATAGAGGGAGAGGAGATAGAGAAAGAGAGAGTGAGGAGAGAGAGGGTAGAGAGAGAGGTTGAGGGGGAGAGGAGAGAGAAGAGAGAGAAAGAGGAGAGAGGGTAGAGAGAGAGTGAGGAGATAGAGATAGGTAAGAGAGAGAGAAGAGAGAGAAAGAGGGTTAGGTGAGAGAGAGGGTGAGGGGAGAGAGAGAAGAGAGGATAGAGTGAGAGAGGAGAGAGAGGGTAGACAGAGAGGGTGACAAGAGTGAGAAGAGAGGGGTGAGGAGAGAAAAAAGAGAGAGAAGGTGATTAGAGAGAGAGCGCAGAGAGAGAAAGAGGGTGAGGAGAGTGAGACGATTAGGGGAGAAAGAGAGGGTGGGGAGAGAGAAGAGGGAAAAGAGAGAGGGTGAGGAGAGAGATAGGGAAGAGAGAAAAGAGAGAGAGAGGTTAAGGAGAGAGAAGAGAGAGAGAGGGCGGAGAGAGAGGAGAGAGATTGTAGAGAGGGAGAGAGAGTGAGGAGAGAGGAGGGAGAGGAAAGAGTGTGTAGAGAGAGAGGTGAGAGGAGAGAGGAGAGAGAGAGAAGAGAGAGGGTGAGGCAGGAGAAAAGTGAGAGGGAGAGGAGGAGAGAGAGAGGAGAGGAGAGAAACAAAGAGGAGAGAGGGTGAAGAGAGATTGGGTAGAGAAAGAGGGAAAAATATATTTTTTTAAATAAAACTATTAGTGACACCCGGTAAGGAGCGCTGCTATTAAGTATAGTAGTAGCGACGCTTAAATATAAGCAACGTCGTTAACTGAGTGTTGCTAAAGGACTTATATTAGAAAAAAATTCAACTAGTAGCGACGCTCTATATAGAGCGTTGCTATTAGTAATAGTAATAGCAGCACTAATTTTCTAGCATCGCTACTATTTACTTTATTAGCGATGCTCATTACTAAGCGTCACTAAAGGACTATTATATTAAAAAAAATTCAACTAGTAGCGACGCTATGTATAGTGTGTCGCTATTAGTTATTGTAGTAGTGACGCTAATCTTCTAGCGTTGCTACTATGTACTCTACAGCGATGCTCATTATTGAGTGTCCCTAAAGGACTGTTATAATTTCAACTAGTAGCGATGTTCCTTAATGAGCGTTGCTAATAGGCTTAGTTTTTTTTTAAAATCTCTCTTTACAGTCTTTCTCTCATCCTCTCCTCTCTCTCTCTACCCTCTCTTTCTCTTTACCCTCTCTCTTGCCTCACTCTCTCTCTACCCTCACTCTCTCATCCTCTCCTCTCTCTCTACCCTCCATTTCTCTTTACCCTCTCCCTCGTCACTCTCTCTCTCTCACTCTCATCCACTCCTCTCTCAACCCTCCATTTATCTTTACCCTCTCTCTCTCCTCCCTTCTCTCCTTTCTCTCTCTACCCCCTCTCTTCACTCTCTCTCCTCATCATTCTCTTCTCTTTCCTCTCTCTATATCTCCTCCCTCTTTGCCCTATCTCCTCTCTCTCCTCACTTCCCCTCTACCCTCTCTCTCCCCTCCCCCACTCTCTACCACCTCTTTCTTCACTCCCTCATCATCTCTCTCCTCCCACTATCTCTCTCTATATCTCCTCCCTCTCTCTCTCCTCCCTCTCATCCTCTCCACTCTCTCTACCCTCTCTCTCTTCACTCCCTCTCCTCATCTCTCTCTGTCTTCTCTTCCCATCTCTCTCTCCTCTTTTCTCTCTTCCCTCCATCTCTCTTTTCTCTATCTTCTCTTTTCTCTATCTTCTCTTTTCTCTCTCTTTCCACTAGAAGCGTCACAAAAACTCCGGTGGGCAAAATTTCGTGCGTGGGCAAAAATTCCCTGTGCGGGCAAATTTTGCCCGCCACCATTCCTTTTAACCCCCACAGTTTTCCCTCTCTAACAGACGGCCCACGGTGACCGCCCCCCAATGACCGCTCAAGGCCGACGGCTCCTTGGTGACATGCTCCACCCTGGCGACCGCCCCCAACTTCCCTTCTGCTCTCCCCTCTCTCCCCTCTCTCTCCGGTTTCCAAGGCTCCCCACTCCTTCCCCTCCTCCCTCCCACTCTCCCCTCTCCCCTCTCCCTAGAAGGTGGCTTATGATGCTAAATTCCAGCTCCCCCCCTCTAGTTTTTAGAGGAGGGGAAGGGGGGGGGACCTGGGGAGAGAGGGGGAGTGGGAGGTAGGAGGGGGGATGGATGCCAGCTCCCCGTAGGAATTCGGCCTCAGACTGCCCCCTCCTCCCTCCCGCTCCCTCACTCTCTCCCTAGTCCCCCCTCTTACCCGATTTGAAATTTGATGTTGTTTTTGAAATAAAAATAAAAAATATTTTTTGCAGCAACGCGCCCACGCTATGCGGCAGACTACACTTATCGAAATAGGCTACACCTATCGTAGTAGGCCCAACTTGCAAGCTTGGCGCAGTGTCATGGCCCTACTCGACGGAAAGGCTACCATGCGGCACTTGCAAGGCTTTCCGCCTAGCAAGTAAGCCTATTGAATGGAACAAGAGTTCTTGCTTGGCAAGGCGCTGCGCGGATCACGTGAGAAGGGCCTTGCGAAGCAAGAGGTAGGGGGAAAGGGAGTGACACATTGCAAAGAAATAAATGAACACAAGAAAGAAAGTGGATTGCATTCACTATCAACGTGTTTACAAAGCAATGGCAACCAATCAAAAACTACCCTCCCCCTATATAGCATAAGAGATTTTTCGGATATTGCTGGAGTGGCAGCCAAAGTTGCTCTACCGGCATGGTTACATAAAAGTAAAAGAAAATACATAAAAACATAAAGAAAGACAGGTATTTACAATGTATTTACAAAGGGGTTCAGACTAGGTCCGTAACAGCAGGCTAGCTCGCAGTTTAGCCTCTAGTAGCATGGTCTCCTTAGTCATTGGATATGTGACATGTGTTGTGCATTAACGGTCCTTTTTGTTTATGCATTGAGAAGGGGAGAGTGGTTCCAACTCGCCCCACACCCTTCTCCTCTCCTCCCTTCTAGTTTCTGGCCACCCTTAGAACTTTAAACCTCTATTTTTAAGTCATTTGTCACCTGATTGTAACGGTTCAAAAGTCGATCCTAGCTAATTCGTGGGGTCCATTTTTAGAGTTGACCGCTTTATATAGGGGAAATAACCCAAGAGAAGAGGAGGCTCCCTCTGCCACTCTTGGGCCAAAAGTGGAATATCATTCCGGTGCTAGTAATTGAATGCTCTATTTTGATCTGATATGATCTGATGTGTTTTGATATGCTTTGATCTAATATGAGTAGATAAGTTCTTATATACCATGTTGTGATATGATATGCTCCAATTTGATCTGATGTGACTTAATATGGTCATATGAGACATGATTTTACTTGATGTAATTTAATATGATCCAATATGCTCTGATGTATTTTACTCTGTTCTATGATAGAAAAAGATGTGTGTTTCTGGTGATCTGTTTGCTATCATTTCACACCGATGAAGTATAAATTCCATTTGACTCTGATTAAATATTTGGATATATGTTTTTTAACATATAAGACTTTATATTGCCTAATGCATGTATTAGCCATTAGGCAGAACTACGTTCAGATCCAATCATATTGGAATAACATCGTAGATAAGATCCAATACATATATAGGCAACCAATGGTATAACAAAGTTGGTCTGATCCAAAATAAGTTTAAAATTAAGTTTGTTCTAACCTACGCACAATGGAGTGCTTAATCTCCGTAGTGCATAGAGCAACATTACAACTCTTGTACACAGAAAATTTTAATTCGAGATTTTTTGACCTCGCCTCCGACATGGGAGTTACACAAACCACTTTGTTTTTGCATGCCCAAAGACAAAGTTGGGTAGTAGTAGTACGCAGTCATCTAAGTGACCTTGACAATTCTGGAAGTTGTCATTTTGCTCAGTTAGTTTAATTGGCCATTTTCATTCAAAGTTTGTCTTTTGGCTTGTTTCACCTAACATCCTTTGCAGTAGTAAAATTGTTAGATTTGCATCAAACTTCTAAGTATTAATGAAAAACTTTCTTTTGCGGTGACTTGAATTTTATTTTGTGAACTTGTATTTAGATGTTGCCTACTAGTGACGAGGATGCACTTACATCAGACAACTCCACCCCTGTAGTACCGCAAACGATAGTATAGTGGCAACAAAGGGCACTATGTCCAATTTCCTTGACTTGATAAAGCAGAGGATGAGGAAATGTCTTCAGGCTCAGGGATATCAAAATTTTCCATTTAAAAAGGCGGGAGAGAGTAGTCAGGGCTAGAAGAACTTATTGGAGCAATTTAAAAATCTCGCACCCTCCTTCACCGGAGAGGATGGGCTTGAGACCACAAAATATGGACCTTTGAATGCGAGAAGATCTTCAAAGTGATGAAGGTCTAGAATGATCAAAAGGTGTCCTTGTCCATTTTCTCCATGATAGTAGAAGTTGCTTTTAGGTGGCCGATTGCAGAGATGAATTTCTTCCCCGACAGTAATAATATCCAGTGGAAGGACTTCCACGATGTATTGTAGGACAAGTACTATCCCCCACATGTCCAAACGAAAATGAGAAGGAGTTGCTTCACCTCAAGCAAGGAGGAATGATAGTGGGGCAGTATGAGAATAAATTCATCCAGTTGCAACAATTTGCTTCGGACTCTTGCCCCACTGAATTGAAAAAGGCGTAGAAGTTTGTGATAGGCTGATGCACTAAAATAATATTTAATAAAATGTTTTTAAATTTCTATTTGCAATCCTATTTTGTGTTAATTCATTGTTGATTTGGGCTATTTATATTTTGAATAAGTTAGTTGGACCTTAATTGAGTTTACATGTCTAAACAGGCTTCAACAAGATACAATTGGAAGAGGAAGTTAAGCCCAACTACCCAAAGCTATTTAAAAGTCAAGAATGGGCTCCTAATGGTCTAAACATGCATGAAATGGTCGAATACAACCTTGTGGACCCATTTGATTTGAGATTTGTATGAATAGAATTAAATTATGAAAGAAGTTGATTCGGATAGATTGACACAGCCTTAGTATTTCGATCATATCGTTTTATGTATAATTCGGATTGATATGATTCTAGTGGCAATGGAAAGAAGACTTCCATGGCTACAAGTGTTATTTCAGGAAGAAATTCCAAATTCCAAAGATATATGGGTCCAATCAGGCAATCAATCAGGATGAAATCCGGAGATATGATTTGACTCTCCTCTTTGAAGCAACCCCTTCTTTTCTTATAAATAGAGGGGTGGATGTGATAGATGGGGCATTCTCTCCTCTTTGGAGCTCTCTTCTCCTATTTTCTTCTCTCATTTAGCAAATTTGTTTTAGTTTTATTGTAATGGCTTTCTAAAGCTCTCAAGCCAAGGCTAGGAATGAAGCTTGTACTTGATGTTTAATGGATACTTTGATTCAAGTAAGTTCTTTATCATTTTAAATTGATGTTTAATATTTAAAGAGTTTATAATCTATACAATTATTTGATTCAACGTTGACGAAAGACACGTTGAATGCTTATAATTCCCTGTGATTATACACTTAATACTTTCACGTAGTAAACAATCAATTACTATTGTTCTATTTCAAAGTTCTTTAAAAGATACATTTTCTGATTAAGACAAATTTTTATTTGATCTTAATTGAGTTATCATTTGAATGAAGTATACATTAGAAATTTATTACAAGTGGATTTTTGATGCCTTAGCACTTTCTCTTTGAATTGTCTCTTATTATCTATTTTACTTTTCTTCTCTATTCTATTCTCTTCGTAATAGTTTTCTGTGTCACACAAGGCTTTCCCTATGGATCGACCTTGTTTACTATAGTTAACAAGTAAAAAAAAGAAATCTGAACTAGACTCCTTCATAGTCTTGGTTTGGACGTAACACCACAGGCCTAGACAGCGGCCTGTGGAACCTGGTTGTGGGGTTCAAACCTACCACTTTAACTAAAGCGATAGAATTGTCTTCCATCTTGGAGTAAGACGACAATGAATTCCTTGAGGCACACAAGGAGCGGGGTAAAAATAGTGGCTCAAATGCCAAAGACAAGAAGAGGAAATTTCAATCACACAACTGTTTTGGTAACCACAAGTTTCAAAAGGCATCTACCTCTCAAGCTCAACCATCTGGGGAGAAAAAGAAGGACATATGCTCCAAGTTTAACCGCTTCCATCCTCATGGTCTGTGCTACTTAGAAGAGGGACGATGTTTCTCGTGCAGGGAACTAGGCCATAAGGTGCAATACTTCTCAAAAATGGAGCAGGAGAAGCCCAAGGCCAAACAAAAAATCTAAGACCCAAGGCTATGTCTTTGCCATCACTGCTGAGGAAGCACAAATATCAAATGTCATTATTCAAGCCACATTTCTAGTCCTAGATAAGATTGCTAGAGTACTTATAAATCCAGGGTAAGCTCATTCTTTTATTTCACAAGGTTTTGCTATAAGCACCAATTATCCTATCTTGGAATTAGGACTTTGTCTAGAAGTGTCTACCACTATTAGAAAGACTTTATTTACCCAAATATTATTGCAAGGCATATCGATTACCATTGAAAATAAAAGCTTAAGTGTTGACCTAAGTCTCTTAAGTATGACAGACCTTGACATCATCATAGGAATGAATTGGTTAGCAACTAATAAAGCTTTGTAGACTGCTTAATAAATAGAGTCATTTTCAATAAACCGGGGAAGAAAGACTTTATCTATTGCATGTGGGGTGATAATTCAAGGTCTTATTTCATCTCAGGCATTAAAGCTCATCGAATGATGATGAAGGGATGTTAGGCCTTCCTTGCTAGTATTATAAGTGAAGAAATTGCAATGACTAGGTTTGATGAGATTGACATAGTCCGAGACCTTCTTAACATCTTTCCTGATGATTTGGCCAGACTTCCACCAAAGAGTGAAAGAATTGAAGGCGCAATTGCAGTAGTTATTAGATGAAGGGTTCATCCGACCCAATGTCTCACCATGGGGAGCGCTAGTCCTCTTTGTGAAAAAGAAGGACGGGTCTTTAATATTTTATATTGACTATCGAATGTTGAATACCCTCACCATTAAAAAACAAATACCCCTCATCCATTATTGATGATCTCTTTGATTAGCTTCAAGCTGCCAAAGTCTTCTTCAAAATAGATTTGAGGTCTGGTTACCACCAATTAAAAATATGAGATGATGATATTTCTAAGAGAGGTTTTCGCACACCAGATGGACAATATGAATTTTTATTGATGCCATTTAGGTTGACGAATTCCCCAGTTGTTTTCATGGATCTCATGAATAGTCTTTTGAGCCTATTTGTATAAGTTTGTAATCGTGTCTGTGGACGATATTTTGGTTTACTCCTCTTGTCTTGATGAACACCAGAAACACTTACAAATGGTTTTACCAACCTTGTGAAACCATACATTATATGCTAAACTAAGTGTGAATTTTGGCTAGAACAAGATGTCTTTTTGGGACATGTCATTATGAAGGATGGAGTCTCTATCGGCTCAGCCAAAATAGAAGCATTGCTAAAATGAGAAAGACCTAAGACTCTCATAAACATTCGAAGCTTTCTGGGTCTTGCAGGGTATTACCAGAGGTTCATAAATGGATTCTCTAGTATCGCCCTGCCCATGATCAAGTTGACTAGGAAATGAGTAAAGTTCATTCGGGATGAGGCATGTGAGAGGATTTTTTTAAGAATTGAAGGCAAAGCTAACAACTTCTTTAGCCTTAGCCTTATCATCAGGAAGTGGAGGGTTTGTTGTATATAGCAATTCTTCCGAAAAAGATCTTAGATGTGTGTTGATGCAACACGGTAAGGTGATAACATGTGCTTTGCTACAATTGAAAAAGCATGAGGTCAACTACCCCACTCATGATTTGGAACTGGCAGTTGTAGTCTTTACCCTAAAAATTTGGAGGCATTATTTGTACGGTGAAAATTTTGAAGACTTTAGTACCAAAGTTTAAAGTATATATTTTCTCAAAGTGACATTAACATGAGGCAAAGGAGGTGGATTGAAAGACTACAACTTCATCTTGTATCATTCGGGGAAACCAATGTAATGGCTGTGTATTGAGCCACAAAGCTAAAGGAAGGATTGCACATTTACTCATGAAGGAATGAATGCTTTTGGAGGAAACAATTATCATTCAGCCTGTGCTATAGTAGGGAAATAAGAAATCTTTTGTTGTAAACTTAAAAATCCAATATGCAATAATTAGTGCATCCTTAAGGCTCAATAGGAGAGTAAAGATGTACAAGTGGTGCTAGAGAAACCAAATTTCACTAGAAGCCTTGAAAATGGTATAAATTTCTGAGGAAGATTGGTGGTTCCACCCATACTCACATTGAGGGAGGACCTTCTACATGAAGCACACTAAACTCGGTATACCATCCATCCTGGAGGGACAAAGTTGTTCCATGATTTGAAGAGAAGTTTTTGGTGGAATGGAATGAAAAGTGACATAGTTGTTTATGTATCTAAGTGCCTAACATGCTACCAGGTTAAGGCTAAGCACCAGAAACCTTTAGGAACCTTCCAATCTATGGAAATTTTAGAGTGGAAATGGAAACATGTTACCCTGGATTTTGTCTCATGTCTATCTCAGGCAACTCAAGGACACAAGTTTATCTGGGTAATCATTGACTAGCTCACAAAGTGTGCTCATTTCCTTCCAATAAGAAAGAAACACTCCTTAGAGTCCTTGGTAAAATTGCATGTGAGGGAGATCGTAAGTCAACATGGAGTGCCTCTATCCATCATCTCAGATAGGGATAGCCGATTTAATTACATCAAAGTTTTGGCAAGGCCTCTAACAGGAATTAGGCACTAGTCTCAAGTTCAGTACTGCTTTCCATTAGCGTACTAATGGTTAGTAAGAGAGAATATGTATTGTCGGCTAGAAGGGTAATTGGGCCAATCATCTGCCACATGTCGAGTTTGCTTACAATAATAGCTTTCCCTTAATCATTGGCATGGTTCCCAAACATGCATTGTATGGGAGACCTTGTAGATCTTTGACTTGCTGTATCGGGATGTCAGTTGCTAAAATCGGAGCTCCTGCAGTAGTGTGCAAATAAAGTAAAGCTTATTAAGGAATTGTTGATGATAGTTACGCTGACTAGAGATAGAAGGATCTTGAATTCATAGTAGGCAACCGTGTACTTTTGAAAATTTTGCCAACCCGAGGGATCATGTGGTTCGGCATCAAAGGCAAGTTAAGTCTACATTTCACGGGTCCTTTTCATATCTGAAATGATAGACTTGGTGGCTTACAGACTAGCCTTGCCCCCACAACTTGACGATGTCCATAACGTCTTCCATGTATCAATGATTTAGAAGTATGTTCTAGACACCTCTTACGCCCTCGACCAAACATTCATTACCTTGAGGCCAGATTTATCGTTTGAGGAGAAGCCAATTAATATTATGGATTGAATAGAGTGGATCCTCAGGATAAAAATAATTCCATTGGTGAAAGTTTTCTGGTAGTATCATTCCTTTGAAGAGGCAACTTGGGAATTAGAGAGTGAAATGTTAAAAAAATATCCCGAGTTCTTTAATGTTTAAATGTTGTTCAAATTTCATGGTCAAATTTTTTATAAGGGGAGTAGATTGTAACAACTTGATTTTTGTTGAAAATATACTTTTAAGGCCAACATTGTGTTTTCGAGTCCAACAAATCATTTTTCTAATTTAAAGTTGTTTTGGCCCTTAATCTTCTTAAGGACATTTTAGATAGTTTATAGGACTTGGAGAGACAAATTTAATGAGCACAAGAACATGAAAATCTGACATAGGGACCATAGGCTATGACCTCGAAAAATGTGTTGTAGGCGAGACCCACTTTAAATTCTCAAGAAAACATACCCTTGTGCGCTGATCACATGTGCATGTTGTTTTAGTATCGGCGATATTCTATGAGTGTTTGTTTTCTTTGTGATTTGCAAAAGATTTGACTTTAATTTCTAAGTCGACAAATAGAAATAGATTTATTGATACATCGTATTTGTTTAAATTTTTGCTACAACATGCTAATTGAATTTAATACTATCTACCATGTATAAATTTTAAACTCATCTACCCCCAAATGTTGCAAGTGTAGATACAAGTTTGGGGCTATAGCAGAATAGTCCATGTAAACTAAAGTGCCCATACGCTGATTTTTTGTAGAGTCTTTCTATTTACACTAAATATTTATGCTGACATGTTGTTATGAAATCTATTGCTTTCTTTTTGAAATTTTGTACAATTATAAATTAAAAATTTTGTATGAGTTACTTGTTTATACATGGTTGATCTAGGTCCTTCTTTGATTATAAATTTAATGTAAAAGTTGGGTCGTAATACCTCTTGCATGTGCACTAGTCTAGTTTTGTAATTCAAGAATTCTATCTACTTGGCCCATTGTGAGGTCTATTTCTTTAAAGTTTTCAATGGGAATGCATGCAAGAATCAGAGACATAAGCATTATGAAGAGGAATTCCCATGTATATTAGCTCTTCAGCCCATCAGAGTCGCCTGCCAGAGGAATTACATACAGTTTATTAAATCCAAATTGGGCTTGTAGTTTATTAAATCCAAATTGGGTTTGTAATATTTTTTTTGTTGCTTCATATTGTATCTGACACTGCTTTTGGATCTCTTGTTTTTGCTTAACGAAAGGGAGGAATCCCCCCAATTTTCCCCCATCAAAAACTATAGCATGGAGCATTGGTATTTTGGAGCCGCTGGTCCGTCCGTGGTTTCAAATTGTCATACAAATTGGTGTGACACATGCATTGCGATGTCAAACAAAAAGACAAAGATCATTGGAAAACATTACCCCGTTTTGAACCAATACTTCTTGATGACCATTTGCCTTTTAATCTTTCCACCATTTTAATTACTATAAATTCATATGGTGTTTGTTCCACAAGTTAACTCTTCTTCTTCTTTGCATGCCTTATTGAAGGCCCCTATGCAACTTTTAACTGTTGGACTATGGTATGGCTCGTGCCCACATAGTCCAATTTTATTTGTTGGTTTTGTTGCTGGTACGGGCCACGGGGTTTAAGGATAGTGGGGGTGACGATTGCGCATACCCTACAAGAACTATCATGGCACACATTCTTATGGGACCCATATATGACACATATACATATTAAGTATGTGACTAGGGTATGCATATTCACTTTATGAAGCTCGGTCCTAAAACAAATGTTCGTGGTCAGATCTATGGTTAGCGAGGGATTAACCTTGCTGCTAGCATGGTCGGGTGCTGGGGCTCAAATCTTCGTAGGCTCCAAAAAATAGAGCTCACTCTCGTTGTATCAAATCCTATAGGTTAATCCGAGTAGAACTCAAAATGTAGGCCCACTGTTTTAAGCCCAAGTAGGGAAATAAATTATTGAAAAGAATTAGTGAGAGGGGAAGCCCCAAGGCATGTCCCCTGCTCTCCCCCTCTCTCCCATCATGTCCCCCTCTTTTCCCTCTCCTCTCTTGGCATGTTGACAAAGGGAAGAAGAAACAAGGGCTGGCTGCCCCTCTACCTCTGTCCCTTGTTGTCTTCCATCACATGCTGATTGCTTTGGGGCTCATGTCACCATCTAAATCCACAAGACGATTCAAGAGAATAGCTTAGGGTACTGCATCAAGAGATCTACACTCTATTGCAAGGGATTTTGAGGGATCATATATACACAATGTACTTTTCTCTTCTTTCAATTGAATTGCTATTCAATTGTTTATCAGGCATCAACGTGAAGGGATTAGGCATCCTAAGGCTAATCAAACCCAAATGTCAATGTGTATCATCCCTTGTCTTAATTTTAATTAATTGAATTATTGCCACATGTATGTGATTATTGCTTATGAATCTTTATATTCTTATTGCGTGTGTAAAAATTTGTAAAAAGATTTAATTTTTCTCAAGTGCACTACCCATAGGGCTCGTGCCCTATACAGGCTTACGCTGCATCAGCACTCTATATTAACTACAGCCATTGACATCTTGTCGTAATTCTTTAGTTGAGGCATGTTGTTCCGTAAGCCTCGGTGACCATTTGCTTGGGATATTTATACTTCTTCATTATTATGTATAAATGTGATGTTTGTTTCACAGGAGCATTCTTCTTACTATTAAATCTACCCATTAATGAATAGCTCTTTGCTTTTGATAGAACAAAAGAGAAAATCTGTTGATTAATTGGCCTCATATATTGATGAGTTGTCCTCGTTGGCTGCCTCTCTAGTCTCGTTAGAAAAGCAATTGTGTTCAATCATTCACTTCACCCCCCTATATATACATGTCACAAGCCAATATTCAATCATTCATATTCACCAAGAACACAATAGAGCCGGCAGAGATAAGAAGGAAGAAAGGTAGCAACATGGGAGCGTCTAGTCTAGCATTGGCTATCATCTTTTTCTTTGCTCTGGCCATAACTGATGCCCAAAATTCACCACAGGACTACCTCAACGCCCACAATACTGCTCGGGCACAGGTTGGCGTGGGCCCGATGACGTGGGACACCACCGTTGCAGCCTATGCACAGAACTATGCCAACCAAAGGATTAGTGACTGCCGACTGGTCCACTCCTCTGGGCCCTACGGTGAGAACCTCTTCTGGGGCGCCGGCCGAGATTTCACTGGTGTTTATGCTGTGAATTTGTGGGTGGGGGAGAAGAAATACTACAACTATTCCACCAACACTTGTGCCAGTGGAAAGGTGTGCGGCCACTACACACAGGTGGTGTGGCGCAACTCAAACAAGCTGGGCTGCGCAAGGGTCAGATGCAACAGTGGTGCCATCTTCATTATATGCAACTACAGCCCCCGGGGCAACTATATAGGCCAACGTCCATACTAGATTGGCATATCGACTATGTCAGTCTGCTTTTTTTCATCAGCCAAAGATAATACTACTAAATAATTTAGGGTATGTGACTCGTAAAATGCCCAAAAGTTCGTTGATGGGAAGTGAATTGAGCAATAAATTTGAGAACTTGTGTTGGACTTTTAAACAAATCTATTGATGCATCTATTGACATGTAACGAGTTTCTCCTTGCTGTTCCTTGTCTTAGCACCCTTGATATAATTCATTACAATTTATGGAGAAAACGAGTACAACTCAATTTATTCTTCATTCATTTGAATTTCTAGAAACAAGGATAAAGGGATGTGTCATGTATTAGCTAGACGAGACTTCTACAAATGCTTTACAACACACACTTCGACAACACAAATGCCAGCATTGCTTGTTCATAAAATGCCCTGTGAACGTGGAACTCATCTCCGACAGTGGCTTCTTCCCTGCGGGGGAATTCTTCTCCGACAGTGGTTTCTTCTCCGCGGGGGAATTCATCTCCGACAGTGGCAGCTTAGACCTCTCCAATATCTCTTGTGGGACTTTCAAGTGCATCTCATTCTGTTCTGGGCAATCTAACCAGAGATCGTGTCCCTTTCCGTTTAAATCCCGTCCCCACTGGCGCGGCCGATTTGGTTATGAGCATATCACCTAACTTGACAAACCAGGGACTCCCTCTTTGTCGGATCTTTCTCTAATCCATAATAGGTCTCCTTTCAGCACCAATTTCAGCAAGGACTAATTACGTTCGTGCTTAACAATTGATCTCCATTCCAATAAGGTCTTGCCAAACCAAGATCGCGCCTGTTTCCTGATCCACCCCCGAATTGATTTGATTGTAGAATATAGGGCCATGTCATTCAGGGCCAACAAACTAGTACTGGCCTGTCTCACTCTACCCATTAGAAGACTGCAAATGAGAGAGGGGGAGGCAAAGGATCCACCTGCATCGCTTCGTGAAATAACAACCTTGACCTAGTTAATGGTCGTTTTACCACAAAGAATTCTGATCATTCAGTTTTTTCCACAAAGATTCTCGTTCAGTTCGGGCCGGAAGAATTCTGATCACTCAGTTTTTTCCACAATGATTCTCATTTCTCAGATCTGATCATTTTTCTAACCTTTTTGCCCTCACCCTCACGTCGTTAGCTGATATCTCACTACATCTGTTTTATAGCTCCCGAACAACTTTTTAGTGTGGTCTCCCTCTATTGTGCACCGTGTCCCACCTCTTACCTCTTACCCCTTGCCCCTTCCTCCTTCCCATTGTGGTACATTCTCTACAAAAGAAGAAACCTCCACCTCCGTGGCAATGACACTTTAGCACTCCACCCCTTCCACCTCCTCTCATATGGTCTAAATTTCTGTAGACCTCTCCCATCCTCTAGCTCCATCGAACAATCAAAGCTCCACTTGGCATTAGATGGAGATAGTAGCAAGAAGCGTACGACAAACCAAGGATGTGGGCACCATGCAGGACATGCATGGTGGCTCACACCGTTGTCACCATGGAGGCCTGCACCAACGCCCATCATAGCAAGGAGGCCGTCATTTCTCAAGTCCTATGTAAGGGTGCTCTCATCGGGGGTGAAACCAAATGCTATACCTACGCTATGCGAACTAAGGGCCTTGATTGGGTTATGTAAAAATGTTTGACTAATGTGTAAAAAACGTTTAGACATGTGTATGAAAACCTTTTGAGAATTAAACACAAACCCATAGCCTCCTATGTATGCTGTGTTAACTAAGGTTATGTTACAGGATATAAAAAAACATATAACCAATGTGCAAAAAGTATTTTGACATGTGTTAAAATGTTACATAAACCCATAACCTCATATCCTGCTAACTAAGAGCATGTCCAATGACGTGCAAAAACATTTGACCAATGTGTGGGAAATGTTTTGACATACGTGTTAAAATTTGTTGACAACTAAACACAAACCCATAGCTTCATACACTGTGATAACTAATGGTTTGTCTCAGGATGTACAAAAATATTTGACCAATGTAAAAAAAAGTTTTGAGAGTTAAACACAAACCCATAGCCTCTTACGTCATGCTAACTAAGGGCATGTCCCAAGATGTGCAGAAAATATTTTGACATATGATTTAAAACGTATTGATAGTTAAATCCCAATCTAGGTAACAAATATAAAGTGATTAATTTATGAAGGTTGTACAAGGCTCAGTAATAAGGGGGGTTCATAACTTGAAGAAACATGCAGATTTGCTTAGAATTAATGATGTAAATCAGTTTGGTTTGAAATACAAGGAGCAATGGGATCGAAAGAGGAAGTTATCCTAAGTTCTCTTGAGCGATCGATCAAGCTCCAAGGGCGATTAATCGCCTCCGATGAAATTCCTTCATAAAAATCAAACTGAGTGAAGAGCGATTGATGGACCATATATGCGATCAATCGAAGTAGAAAGCACTCAGTCTACCCAATGATCGATCGACACTATTTGCAGCATTGTGAAAAATAAAGCTAAGAGTTGGTGATCGATCAGCCTTGTCTGGTGATCAATTGTTCAGTTGGCAGTACAATTTTTAACCTTCGTTTTGGATAAGGATTTGGTTCCAATTAGGTTTCTTTTTAGTACTGTACTTTCCTAGGAGTCTTTATTCTATATTCCCTTGATTATTTAGGGACTTTTTTATTTGTTTTCCCCAATTTTGATTGGTTAGTCATAAGGTAGTTAGAGATTAGGTTCTTTTATTTACAGTTATGCCACTAAGACTTGTACAAATACTTGGCTCCTCCATGGAGGCCATAAATTTTGTGTTTTTTTTATATACAATGAAGAAAAAGAAATTATTCCTTTTCTCCACTATTTTTTGTGAATTTTCCATTAAAATTCGCAAGAAAGGAAGGTTGTGCACGCTTATAGCCAGATTTATCGAATGACATTCATCCCGTCAATTCATCCATGCATCATTAATCTAAGTTAGTCTAACTTTAATCTAAGTAACAGTCAAGCCTTTTACATTAATTGACTAAAATGTTTTAACAATAGTATTAAAATTATTTGTTATTGGTGTTAAAATATTCTAACACTATGTTAAATTGTTTTAACAACAATGTTAAACTATTTTAACACTTTGTTAAATTGTTTTAACAATAGTATTAAAATAAATGGAGATTGTTCTCAAATTGTTTTAACACAATTATTTTTACAAAATTATAAGATTTTTTCAATCTAATCAGAATGCTTGTACAATAGTGTTAAAACAATTTAATAATAATGTCAAAATATCTTAACCTTGTTGTTTCCTTAGTCAATTAGGATGAAACATCAACATCAAAATATTTTATCTAAATATTTTAGAAGAACAAATTCAATTTTTTTTTTAAAGATAAACCTTTTAGATAACAACATCAAAATCAAACAGTCCAAAATTTTGAAACATATGTATTAACAAGTTTTAGCTATAGGGTTCAAACAATTTTAAAAGAAAAAAGATCAACATTTTTTAGTGCATATGTGTAAAAATTTATACATTAGGACAATAGTAGAAGTTTTCTAAAATCGGTACTTGCCTCATCATATCCCCGAATGCTTCTGTCCATTCTTCATCTATTTTACTTAATTTAATAAAGTTGAAGAGTAGAAAAAGCTCTTGATTGCACAGTACTCAGCCAGTGGAAAGGATGGGTGACGGGCTATGCCTAGAGGACTTGAAGGTGCGAGGGGTAGTGGGCGCTCATGCTGAGCTACCATGCATTGTTTGTCTACATGGTTAAGCAAGCCCATTTAATGCAACATTAAATGAAAGATGTATGAGGAGGTGTGGGTAAATATGTCATAATAAAACGCAAAACTATGAAAAAGCAATTCTACCCAAAAATTCCTAACAGAATGATATGAAGTTTGGTAAATCGCTCTACCATATTAACATATATATGATGAAGAGCCTAAGAAGGGAAGAGGATGGCGAGTGCAATGTTACGCTAAATAAGTATATATGTTAAGCAAGGTCATAGAAATAAAAAGGCAGTCATGGAAAGAGAAAACTTTAATGTTCTTTATTTTTCATTTTCATCTCATTCTTATTTCTCCATTTATTTTATAGGTTTTTCAATCTTAATTACTCTGTAGTGGAGTTGGGTTTTAATTTGTGTTGTTAGTGGCACTAGCTCTAGGTTAATTAGGGAGGGTATCTCTCTTATATTATCATTCGTACCATCCTTTGAACTAATGCATTTTTTTATTCACCTATATATATTTCTTGAACAAATTAATATCACACATCATTACGACGTCAAACTAAAAGACTATGACCAAGATGTTATTTCATTTTTTTTATTAATGAGATTCAATTATTGATGACCATTTGTTTTCCATCCTTTCATTAATTTATTATACATAAATGTGATGTTTGTTTCACAAGTGCATTCTTCTTCTTCGAATGACTCAAGAAAGGGCCCCCATGCAAAGCTAATTGCAGTAGTTGACATGTCCCTATTATTCTTTGTTGAGTAATGGTACTTTTAAGGCATTATAAAGTGTAGAACTATAGGTCTTGATGACCATTTGTTTTTCATCTTTGCACCACTTTGTCATGTGTAAACGTGTTGCTTGCTTCACAATTGCATTCTTCTATTCGAAAATCTGATGAGTTCTTGTCTTATTGGCTACCCATTAGTTGTTGTCGTCGAGAGCTCTTATCATATAATAAAAAAATAATTAGAAGATTTTTAATTTTGTCCTTTGGCTAAGATTAAAATATGACATTACCAAATTTTTATAATTCTTGTGTCCTAAAATAAGTATCTTAGTTCATTTAAAAAAAAACAAATAAGACACTTATTTTAGTATGGAGGGATTATATTGACCACCTCCTCTAAATTTGGGAATTTTTTTAAACAATAGTAAATCTATAAATTCTACCACAATTTTTTCTTAAATGACAAAACTGCCCTCCCACTTGTTTCAAGATTCTTCTTCCTCTTCCCTCTCACTTCCTCTGCAATGGTGACTGTTATCACTGACATCTCAAACACCGCTTCTCTCATTATTGTCGCCTTCCCCTTTCCTCTTCCCGCCCCATCCACTCCCGGATGCCTTGCTATGGCCTTGGTTGGCCATGGAGTACTATAATCTGGCCATGGCGGCCAGAAAGGGTGTGCATTATTTCCACGACCCAAATCTGGTCCTCATGGCTAGATCTGGCCTGTAGGTTGTGCCATGACATGTCAAAAGGCCAGCCCATGATGCCTCTACCATGGCCTATCTCTCCCAATTGATGCAAAGTAATGCCCATTCCTTGTTTCGAACCCATACGTCTTAAAATATTTTGTCTTTGGTATTTAGTTTTTTTTCTCCTCCTACTTCTCTCACCTTCTCTTTCATCTTCTCTTAGCAAGTGCTTCTTTCTATTCTCAGGTACATGGTTCATTTCTTAGTTTATTACAAAAAGTAAAATTTTATTGTTTCTAATGAATGCATAATTTTACAGTTTTATAATATAGTAAACTTTATTTGTTATCTCATTCCCTAACTTTAGTGACAATGTACCTAGAACTCTGACAAGAATCAGATGAAGCTGATGTAGTGGTTCAGCAAAGCTCTGGGGAGCCTCATCAAAACTTGGAGTATATCCCAGAAACCACCGGCAAGCTCTGGTAGTGGCTTCAGTGGACCTGTGGCGGCGGCTCTGATGGACTTTTGGTGGTGGTCCACTAGCTGCTTTAGTGGCTCATCAACTACAAAGGCAGTGGCTTTGCTGAACCTTTGGTGACAAATCGATGGACCTCTAATGTTTATCTCATAGTTGTGGGAAACAACTTTCGTTCAATTTGAAAAAGTCATCCTTTGTAAAGAAAGGGTATTTCAATCTTTATCTTTCCTTCAGTCACTGTCCTTATAAAATAAAATTTATAATAACCAAAGATTGTTATAATTTAAAAGAGAGTGTCAGTATTTGTGTTAAAATGTTGTTAACTTGTAATTTTGAAGTTTTACGTGGACCTTTATATGATTTCGCATGTATGACATTAAATTATCCATCTTCTAGTTGCAATTGAGAAGTGCCTTTTGAGCTTCTACAGTGAAAAAAAAACTATTGCTACATAAAAAACGGGAAAAATACAAAGCATAATTTTCTCCCCTTTGTTCTCCATCTTGCAAATAGTAAAAAGCTCCTATATTTTCATTAAAATTTTATTTTTCTAATATATTTCTATCTTTTTCATCCTTCAACACCAACATCTTTGTAGCTGAGGTAAATTTCAAATCCATTGGGTTTCCTAAATATGGCGTGTCTTAAAGAACAAATTAGTCATCGGAGTAGTTTCTATTGCCAATGTTGGAAGGAGAAAGCTACAATTTTTGGAGCATATAAATAAAAACTTTCTTCATCTCCAAAGATCTATAAGTATACATTAAAGAAGGCCAGCAAGAACCACAAAATGGAGAAGCCTTAGCCACATGGAGTGAAGAGAAGAAAAAAGAGTATAAAGAAATTAAACAAGGGACAAGATGCATGGGCCTTGTTCTACATACAATAAGCCATGAGTAAAGCGATTTGCATAAGAATCATGACTGCCACAAAATCTAAGGAGGCATGGGAGATCTTGATAAATGAGTTTCAATAAACTAATAAGGTGATTTCCATCAAGCTTCAAATTTTATTGAGAGATTTTTATAATTTGGCAATGAAAGATACTGAAAATGTTCAAGAATTCAATTCTAAAGTGGCTAGAATTGTAAATCAAATTAGAATATATGGATATACTATTCTGAATAAGAAAATTATGGAGAAAGTTTCAAGGGGTATGTTGGGAAATTTAATCATGTAGTAGCAGCTATAGAAGAGGAAAAAGACTTGTTCAAATTGAGAATTCATGAGCTAATTGGTTCACTTGAAACTCATGAATCAAGAATGAAAAAATTGTCAACTTCTTCTACTACGGAAAAAGCTTTTCAATCTAAGGTGTCTTTCAAAGATAAAAGAGGACTTAGTAGAAAGAAAAACTTCGAAGGAAGTTCATCTCAAGGTAGAGGAAGAGGAAACTAAAATAATGGAAGAAGAGGCAATAATGGTTAAGAAAGAGATAAATATGAAAAACAAAATTATAGATATTTTATTTGTAAAAAATAAATTATATTGTCGATGATTGCTATTTTAGGCACAATAGATGCAAACATCACAGTTATACCCCAAAAGATTACAAGTTTCAAAAAAAGGACCAAACATATTTCACAAAAAAAAATAAAGATAAACAAAGTCATCTATTCTACTCTTGAATGAACACACAAGAAGAAAGAAAAGATATTTGGTACTTTGATAGTGGTTGTAGTAACCACATAACAGGCAAACAGGAAAGCTTTGTGAAATTTGAACAAAATTACAACTCTCACATAAATTTTGGATATGGGAAAATGTCAAAGGTTGAGGGCAAAGGAAATCACAACTATCTAAACAAAAAAATGTGATTATGGACTCATTCATTATTTTTCTTATGTTTTTGGTTTGATACAAAATTTGCATAGTTTTGGGCAACTTATGAAAATAGATTATAAAATATATTTTGACAAAAATAAATGTGTTGTAGTTGATAAAAGCATGGGGCAAGTGATAGAAAAGTTAAAATGATACCCAATAAGGTATTTCTATTAGTCTTTAGTTATGCATATTTATGCAAACTATGGAATAAAAACTATTCATATGGATGATTCTTTATCGTGGTACTTGAGGTTTGAATACCTGAATTATAGGAGTCTCACTTTATTCAACCAAAAGAACATGGTCTTTGGACTTCTAAGAATCAATCAAGAAGAGAAAACTTGTGAGGGATGCATATATGACAAAAGATAGACTATTTTCAGAGTCATCTTGGAGATGAAAAGTACCACTTGAGGTTATTCATGCAAACATATGTGGACCAAAAAATACCCCATCGTTCAACAAGAAAATGTATTTTCTACTCTTTTAAGATAATTTTACAAGAATAATGTGGGTTTACCTTATAGATGTCAAATTAGATGCATTTTCTATTTTGTGCTATTTAAAGACACTTGTTGAAAATATAATGGGAACAAATTAAAAGTCTCAAGGACCAATGGTGGTTGTGAGTTTACATCCAGAGAATTTTGGAATTTTTATAAAGAACGTGACATCAAGAGAGACCTCAGAACTACCTACACATCTCAACAACATGGTGTAACGTAGAGAAGAAATAGAACCATTGTGGAGATGGTAAGAAATATGCTAAAAGGAAGAATCTTCTAAACTAATTTTGGGCGGCCGTACTGTATCCTTAATCGGTCTCTAACAAATGAGGTTTAAAATAAGATACCATATGAGGCATGACACAAGTAAAAAGTATAAGTAAGTTAATAATTTTTGGATTTATTTCTTATACTCACATTCTTATACAAAAGAGAGGCAAGTTTGATGAGAAAGGAGGTAGATCTATCTTCATTGGATATAGTGGTGAATTCAAGGCTTATATATTTTAGAATCTTAAAACAATGGGATTTGTAATATCAAGAGATGTGGTCTTTGGTTAAGAAGGCTCATGAAACTTTAAAGAAAATAATGACCAATCATCAAAATATATGTAAAAGATGATAAAGAAGGCTCTTCAGAAAGACATCAAATATCAAGTGGATCAAAACCACAAGAGCATGAATCTCCTCACACACACCATTTCTAAACATAAGATTCAAGCATATGGAAAATTATTGCAAACAATATGGATAATGATTCACCGCCAAGAAAGGTAAGCTCACTTCAAGAAATTTATGATGAATGTGATGTTGAATATTTTTTTTTGTGATCTAACAAAATTTGAAAATGTTTCATGAGAAGAAGTTTGGACATAAACAATAGATAATGAGATAAATATGATTGAGAAGAATAAAACATGGGAGTTAGTTGATAAACTTTAAGAGAAAATGTAATTGGATTGAAATGAGTATACAAAATAAAGTTAAATGAAGATGACTCAATTCAAAAATACAAAGCAAGGCTAGTTGCAAATGAGTATTCACAACAACCTAGAGTTGACTTTAATGAAACCTATGCTCCTGTTGCAAGAATTATTACTATAAGAATTGATCATGCCTTTGTCGCTCAATTGAAATTATAAGTCTATCAATTTGATGTTAAATCAACCTTTTTGAATGGAGAACTTGAAGAAGAGCTTTATGTTGAAAAAGCACAATGATAGAAAGTCGAAGGCAAGAATGAGAAAGTCTATAAACTTCACAAAGCCTTAAATAGACTCAAGCAAGCTCTAACAATGTGGACCATCAAAATTGACTAGTATTTTAAACAAAATAGATTCTAAATAAGCCAAGTGAGCCATCTCTCATTGCCAAGAAAGAAGGTTATATGCAATATTTTATCTTATCTGCCTTTATGTTGATGATTTAATATACACTAACAATAGTCCAAAGATGGGAAAGTCTACAAACTTCGCAAAGCATTTGTACATACTCAAATAGACTCCAAGAGCATGGAATAGCAAGATTGACAAGTCCTTTAAATGAAATGGATTCTAAATAAGCCCAAATGAACTATTCCTCTATGCCAAAAAGGGAGGTATGCATGATTTTATTATTATTTACCTTTACGTTGATGATTTAATTTATACTAGAAATAGTCCAAGGATGATAAAAGAATTCAAGTATGATATAAAAAGTGAATATGAGATGACTAATTTAGGACTCATGACATATTTCCTTAGGATTCACATGAAACAAAAAGAATGTGAAATATTCTTATCTCAAGAGAAGAATTTGGATGATTTGTTGAAAAAATTCAATTTGACTAATAATAAAAATATAGTTACTCCCAAGGCTGTGACCGAGAAGTTGTTAAAAGATGATGAATGCAAATTGGTGGATGAATCAAATTATACAAGTTTTGTTAGTTCATTGATCTACTTAACAAACACAACATCCAATATTGTGCAAAGTGTGAGCATTGTTGCAAGGTATACGAGCAAACCAAGTAAAACTATTTTTGAGGCAACAAAGAGGATTTTGAGGTATGTAAAAAGAATAAAAAAATTTTGGCTGAAATATGAATATGAAAAAGAGAATAATTTGATTTACTATTCCAATAGTGATTAGGCTGCTTGCATTAACACACTCCAAGTTATATTTTCACATTGGGAAGCAAAGTAAAATCATAGTCACCAAAGACTCATGACATTATTGCTCTCTCCTCTACCGAGGCCGAATATATTTCATCTTTGAGTACATTATGCGAAGTAGTTTAGTTAATAAGTATTCTCAAAGATTTTAAGTGTAAGAAAGCATACTCAACAACATTTTTTTGTGATAAAATTTTAGCCATTGCAATGACAAAAACCCAATCTTTCATGGAAGGAAAAAATATATTGAGTTGAGACATCACTACATAAGAGAGGTAGTGGAGAAATTAAAGGTGAACTTGAGTTGAAGTTTATCAAGACCAATGATCAATTAGCCGATGTGTTCACCAAGGTGGTAACAATTGAAAAAAGTATTCACTTTAGAAATCTTGCGAGAATTATAATGAGGGGATTTTAAAATATGGGCAACTTATAATTTTCAAGTTTTATGTGGGCCTTTATCTGGCTTTGAATGCAAGACATTAAATTGTGCGTCTTCTAGTTGTATGTGAGAAGCACCTTTTGAGCTTCTACAATAAAAAAATACTACTGCTACAATAGAAATGGGGAAAAAATAGATCATCAATTTCTCCCTATGTACTCCAATTTGCAAATAGTAAAAAACTCCTATCCTTCCATAAAACTTTCATTTTCTTGCACATTTCTTTTTTTTTTCACCCTTCAACACCGATAATTTCATAATCCCCTTAATCAATTCCATTTAGTAACACAAGGATTTGGCAACTTGATTGAATTTAGTTCACTCAACCCCCTATAATTAGGTCACAAGCTAACATTCAATCATTCAACCATATTAAAGAGGGGCAAAACGAAGTAGTGACGGACCCAACAACATGGGAGCTACTAACCCGGCAATAGTTGTCATCTTTCTCTAGTCGTAATTGATGCCCAAACTTCACCACCAGACTACCTCGACTACCAATTGCTGCTCGGGAGCAAGTCAACATGGATCCGATGACCTTGGACCCCAATGTTACTGACTATGCAAACAAAAGGATTGGTGACTGCCAGCAGGTCCACTCCTCTTGGCCCTAAAATGTGAACCTCATCATTTATAATTAAACCTTTTAAAAGTGTACAAGGTAATTGTACTATGATAAGTATTTACGAGTTGTCGAAGCTCAGGGACGAATAAATTAGTTACTAAATCTAAGTGAATTTGTTGATAATTGAAACTTAAAAGAAAAACTTAAATTAAAAGGAAGAAATCAATATGATGGTAATTACTTAGAAAATTGAATCTATTATAAAACCATAACAATTTCTTAACCTTTAATCTAAATCTAGTATAAATATGAACAACTATTCAGCTATAAACTAGAATTACTTTAGAAAGAATCATAAATTAAATCCATGGCATGAACTATCTTCGACAATAACACGAATCATTTACACTAAACTAAACTATAGGCATGACTCATCTAATCTTAGTATAACTCATCCAATTTATTAATCATATGAACATTAAATCTATTGCATGACCATCTCATCTAAATCACAGAAATTAGAATCGATGTAAATCTCAAAACCACATCAATCTATCATTTACAAGACAATAAATTAATATAGAATGGAATAAACTTGGAAAAGCTCTTCCATTAAAAAGAAAATCATTGTCATACCATTGTCATTAATCATAACTAAGATTTAAATTAAAAGGAAAAAGAAACTGAAACTTATCTATAGCTTTATAAACTCCTAAGTAAAGGAAAGTTTAGCCTTGCTTGGTAAAAGAAGGCTCTTAAATATCAATTGAAAGCTTTGAATGCTCCTTCATTTTCTTCTCCCTTTTTCTCTTTAGAAAATCTACTAAAATTCATCAATTTTGAGCCAAATATGACTTTATAAAGGCATAAGAATCATAAGAGGAAGTCTAATAGGAAAAAAATTCAAAACTGGCTCAAAATAAGAAATTGCACGTTGTGCCATTCAAACATTGTAACTAATTTTGTTTTTTATTTCAAAATCAAGTGTAGCCGTTTAAACACCCTTATACACCATTCGAACGGCAATGAAGAAACTGGACAAAAATAACACAAGTTAGCCAATTTACTTCAAAACATTATACAAGTTTTTCCTAACCTAATTAACCTTGCTTCCTAATTATGTAAGCTATATTAACTCTTAAATAAGACTAGAAAATAGAATAATTAAGAGTACAACATACAAATTATACTTATCAAATACCCCTAAACTTATATTTTGTTAGTCCTCGAGCAAAATGAAACAAAATAAAATAACTAATCTAGGAAATAAATAAATGCTACTTTCATAGGAATCACAATTGAATTTAGCTTATACAATAAGCCTTTAAACCCCTACGTGTCTTTAGTTGGACGAATTGTGTCTTGTGAGAGTTTGCAGCAATGATAACCACAAACATCTAAACTAAGAAAAGAAAACAACCCACGAATACTTGAAACAAGTCTATAATTTTGATCTAGTCAATTTCAAGTAAGGATTCATCCATTCCATAACCTCATCTTGAAAGTAATTGTGCAACTACATATATACATTCATAAAATAGGAAGTGTAGAAATGTGTAGTCATAGAATTTCATTCTTTATTAACAAGTATATCTTATGTGACCAAATAACCAAGCTTCACTAACTAAAAAATATAACAATGGCAATTTTTCATCCATAACATCTTATAATAAAACCTCATGTAATTCCCTTTAAATTTTAATTAAATTTAGGGAATACGAGCATAATATACCTCAAAATATGACTCATTCAATACTGAGTTCTATTAAGCTTTCTAAATAGTTCATGTAACAAGCATTAGGTCAGTGTCCACGATCCAGTTGGCTCAAGGCACTAGGTGTTGAGACACCCCTTGAGTTTAATAACTAGAACTATAAAGGCTACAGAACCAAGCAAGTCATAAAAGAATTTATCTCAACTTTTTACCTTTTAATGCGAACCCCTATGCTTGCCTAAGTATGGGACCAGATTACTTAGTGAAAAGAGAAACCAACCAGTTTTTTTCCCCTTTTTTCATCATCATTTTTTTAGTCAATCAATTTATTTTCTTTTTTTCTTCATCTTTTTTAATATACACTTATCCCATATTTTTTAAATAATAGCCAAGCATAAAGATCTATCATAAAATATTAAAATTACTCGATTGCCATGTTTTAAAAAATATGCTTAGTTAAAGATATCCTACTAAGATTACAAGTAATAAATTATAAAATTATATTCTTGCAATTTTCAAGTGTGTGAAATGTGATTTAAAAATATAGGCATAATTTTCAAAGGCAAAGAAAATAGAACAAAAATTATTCACCCAATCGCTTTCATCACTTAATTAATTACTTGAACTTTCTATGTAAAATTGATCTTCTTAAAATTAGACATATTTTGTTTAAAAATAAACAAAAAAATAAGATAAAAAAACTTGATTAAAATATAAAAAAATACTCTAAAACATCCTAAAAGAAAAATAATAAAGAAAAGTTAGAAAGAAAATATTGTTGTACACCCCAAAAGCTAAACTGAACATTGTCTACATTGTTAAAGAAAATATATACTACAATGACAAAAATAAGTTAGAGAGGAAAAGAAAGATATTACCTGAGAGCAGAACTAATCCACTAATCTGAAACTGAAGTACATAGGATTGAAAATGCTTGAGAAATATACATGTAAGGAGCATTTCCCCAAACCTAAAGTACCAATCTCCCTAAAAAGAGATAACAACAACATACCAAAGAAAATATAAGATAAGGAAAATAGAAAAGTAGCCCTTGCGCATCATCAGAATCATCCGCATTAGTAGAACTCCCGTCACCATCATTTGCATGTGCCGCAACTAACTGGCCATGAATCAAATCAGCTAGTCCCTGTACAAGTCCCCTCATCTCACCCATTTGAGCAGCCGTTTGAGCGTCTATATGTGCAATCAGCTATGCCTGAGTTGTGCATGAGAAGAATCGATATGTGCTCAAAGGCGATGCTCCATTCGAAGGAAATGGTCGTTAGGACAAGAATGTGGTGGAATGCACTGCTCAGCTAGTGCACCCTATATGTCTGGCTCCTCCTCTTCCTCTTCCTCCTCTTCTATTGCTGCTCGTGGTGGGCAATGTGTGACCATCCGGTTGACGGTCTTCTTGGAAATGACCCCTAAACCACTCCTCGCGTGTGCATATGAAGGAAAATCCACTAAAAGTGATAAAAAATCTGCTCTAAGATGAAAGGATAAGCTAATTGGGTGTTCAGTGGTCCATATATTATATCTTCCATCCCTGCGAAGACAAATGAGGGGAAGTTGAGGTGAATCCGCTTCACATGACCTAGAACATATAGAAGGCGGGCTAAGGTGTAATCTACTTTCTCATGACGGTGGAACCATATGTCATACTCCAATATCAGATGTGTAAAACAATACTCTCGTGTCATGAGAGAAGCTAGAAATCTATATGTGAGGGATGGGCCACGCTTCTAACCCATAAGAGTTCCCTTATATTATCGGGGAACACAAAGGAGGAATAGGTGAAGGTGGAGCACGTGAGACCCATCACATATCCAATTGTGCTGACAATATATCCCTCCTCATCAAGAAAGGCATAAACTTTCTCATAATGCATGCAAGCATCAAAGGCCGCAATCTGTGAGAAAAAGGAGCGCCAATCCTCTCGCTCCATAAGTTATGACTGGGTGGCAGTAATGGTGGAACAAACTCCACTTTTCGCTCGTAAACAATAGCACAAAGATCGGCAGCAGCGGTAGTAGAAGATGAAGTGCACAAAGTAGAAGTGGTGCCCTTCCTCTTCTTCGGGGCTTTAGAACTAGAACCGCGCACCATGTATATGCAAAAAGCTCAGAAAGAAGTGCTAAAAGTTTTATGGAAGCAAATTAAAAAACATAATTTTTTTTCACTTCCAATAATGTCAAACTATGAAAATACCCCTACAAAAAATGAACAAAAATGTCCCAAATCAGAGTATAATATGTACAAGTAAATAATATGAATCCTTAAAAAAACAAGTTCATATAAACTAATTCATTAAAGCCTCAAAAATTGGAATTTTTGACTAAAACAATGTGTGATAAAAAATTCAAAATTAATCATGCACAATGCATCATTTATTCAATCAAACTTGACCAAATCATAAATATATATTATACAAGTCGATTCTAATAAATTTCCACAAAAACTTGCATCTTATTTGGCCAAAAAATGAAAGAGAAATTTTAAAAATGATTTTGGGGCTTACCGGATAAACGGTGGGACATCATGAAATAGAGGCCAATTCAGCTCAAATAGACACCAAAAATAGATTCCATGTGAAAAATTGGGGTGGGGGGGAGAGAGAGGATTTTAGACAAAAAAATGTTGCTGGACAGTGTATGACATATGACAAAAAAGAGGGAGATGTGACAAAGGAAAACATGGCAGCTGGCTGAATTGGTCGGCACACTCATTTTAACAGATGACTCGACCATTCGAACGGTCCACTAGGCCATTTGATCGGCCTGTTCGTTCGGGATAGTCCAATCGAATAACTTAATAGTTTTTTTGTTTAATTTCTTTTTGAATAAATGTTCAGTTATGCAACTACATCTTCTAAATCAAATACATGGTGCAAATAAAGTAAAATGAACCAAAACTAAAAAAAAAATTGAAGAAAAATAAGGGTTGCCTCCCTAGAAGCGCTAAGTTTAAAGTCCTTGTGTGTAGTAGTACCTAAATGTATTAGGGGATTGACCAAATCAATGGAGTCAATGTCACCTCTCTCAATATCTCTCTCGATGATAGGCTTAAGTCTCTGACCATTAACATTGAAAATTAGATTATCGCGCCGGTTAGAGATTTCAACCGCTCCATGAGGGAAAACATGGGTAACGACATAGGGGCCATCCCAGCGAGATCTAAGCTTACCTGGGAATAGGCGTAATTTAGAATTAAAGAGCCAAACTTTCTGGTTAGGTTCAAAGGTCTTTCGATGGATTAAGCGGTCGTGTAAACCCTTGTCCTTTGTTTATATAATTTGGCAATTTGGTAAGCTTCATGACGCATCTCTTACAATTCATTAAGTTGGAGTTTGCAATGGGAACCGACTTTTTCCATGTCGATAATAAATGATTTAATGGCCCAAAAAGCACGGTGCTCCAACTCGATGAGTAAGTGACATGCATTATCGTAAACAATATGGTAAGGGGACATGCCAATGGGGGCTTTATAAGCAGTATGATATGCCCATAAGGCATCATTAAGACATATGGACCGATCTTTTTGATGAGGGCACACTGTTTTCTCAAGGATTTTCTTAATCTCACGATTTGACACCTCTACTTGACCACTAGATTGAGGATGGTAGGGGGTGACAACTTTATGTGTGATGGAATATTTTTGAAGAAGAGCTTCAAAAGAACGGTTACAAAAGTGGCTACCCCCATCGCTAATGATTGCCCTAGATGTACCAAATCTACAAAAAATATGTTCCTTGAGAAATGTCACCACAACCTTATGGTCATTGGTTTTTGTCGCTATGGCTTCAACCCATTTGGTGACATAATCAACAATGGCCAAAATATAAGCGTAGCCAAAAGGGGGTGGAAATGGACCTATGAAATTGATTCCTCAAACATAAAAAATCTCAAGAATGAGGATGGGCTGGAGAGGCATCATGTCTCTCCAAGAAAGATCCCCTAGATGCTGACATCTATTGCAAGACTTACTAAACTCATGAGTATCCTTAAAAAAGATTAGCCAGTAAAATTCACTTTGAAGAACCTTAGAAGCTGTTATCTTTCCCCCAAAATGACTGACATAGGCATGAGAGTGACAAAATGTGAGAATACTGTGGAATTCACTATCGGGCACACATCAGCAAATAATCTAGTTAGGACAAAACTTAAAAAGATTGGGATTGTCCCAATAATAGTGCTTAACATGAGAAAAGAATATATCCTTGTCTTGTTTAGTCCAATTAGATGGAATTCGACCCACGACAATATAGTTAACAATGTGGACAAACCAAGGGGAAAGTGGTAGAGATAGCAAAGAGCTGCTCATCAGGGAAAGAATCATGAAGCAATTTAGGGTTCAAAGGTTCCTAAAGTAAGATCCTAAACAAATGATCAGCCACAACATTCTTAGCACCCTCCTTGTCCTTAATTTCATAATCGAACACTTGGAGGAGAAAAATCCATCGGATGGGCCTAGGATTGGTATCCTTCTTAGAAAGAAGGTAGTGTAAGGCTGCATGGTCAGAAAAGATAATGATTTTGGACCCTAAAAGTAATGATCCAAATTTATCAAGGCATAGACAACAAATAGAAATTCCTTTTCCATGGTGATATAGTTCAATTGGGCATCAGAAATCTTACTAGTGTAATAAATGACATGGGGGAGTTTGTTCACTCTTTCTTTAAGAAATGTGCCCACATCATAGTTAGAGGCATCATGCATAATCTCAAAGGTTAGGGAGTATTTTGGGGGCTGAAAGATAGGGGTGGTAGAGAGGAGTGTACGAAGCTTGGTGAAAGCTTTCATATAGGCATCATCAAAATTGAAAGGTACATCTTGAGCCAACAAATGATACAATGTTCGAGAAATCTTACTAAAGTCCTTGAAGAATTACCGATAGAAACCAGCATGGCCAAGAAAGGAATGAACCTGTTTTACCTTAGTAGGGGCAGATAGGTTAGCTATAAGGTCAACTTTGGCCTTGTCTACATCAATACCACGTTTGGAAACAACATGGCCTAAAACATGCCCTCTTGAACTATAAAATGGCTCTTCTATCAACTCAAAACCAAATTAGTCTCTTCACATTGTTTAAGCACAAGTGATAAATTTAAGAGATACTCATAAAATGAAACATCAAAAATAGAAAAATCGTCCATGAAAACTTCAAAAAATTTATCGATCATATCAAAAAATATGGACATCACGCAACATTGAAACATTGTAGGAGCATTAAACAAACCAAACGACATACATCTATAAGAAAATGTACCAAATGGACAAGTGAAGGTGGTCTTCTCTTAATCCCCGAAAACACAGGTACTTGATAATACCCTAAGTAGCCATCTAGAAAATAATACAAGTCCTAACCTACTAGTTTATCTAAGATTTGGTTAATGAATGGCAAGGGAAAATGGTCCTTTCAGGTTATTGAATTCTACTTCTCATAGTCTATACACATTCTCCACCCTGTGGTTTCTTAAGTGGGGACTAACTCTCCTAATGAATTTGGCTTGGCGGTGAATCCAGACTTCTTGGGAACAACCTAATTAGGACTCACCCACTCACTGTCAGAGATAGGGTATATAATACCCACATCTAAAAGACGACCAGTTCCTTCATGACTACCTCCCACATGTTAGGGTTCAACCTCCATTGTCCTTCTCTCGAGGGTTTAGCCTTGTCTTCTTGGTGATTTCTATTCATGCAAATGGATGAGTCAATCCCCCTAATGTTAGCTACTGTACATCCTATGGCTCTCCTATGTGTGACAAGGATGGTAAGCACTTTACACTCTAGGTCACTAGTCAAGTGAGAGGAAATAATTACTGGAAGAGTATCCTTGGGTCACAAGAAGGCATACTTGACAAAGCTGGGTAAGTTCTTCAACTGAAGCACATGTGGCGGTGCTATGGAGGGGTTAAGAGGTGGGCGACCGAGATAGGCAGGGGCTCGGCCTAAGCCTATAAGAAGAAGACTCGAGGACACTAGCAACTGCTAGTTGGCTATGGGGCTCCTCTAAAGATGGCTAGCTAGTGGACTCTTCTAACCCAGGGTATAGTAAACTCGTTTCAAGCGCATCTCTCATTAAGGTAAGGGGGAGGGCTTTATTGAGTAAGTCATCTAAATGGTCAACTATTAAACATTCAGAGTCACATTCAACAGGTGGTTGGTTAGGTGCATGAAATGCATTGAGCCTCACCTTGAGGTTCCCAAAGGACATCTCCATCACCCCCGTTCGATAATTGATACAAGCATTGTTAGTGGCAAAAAAGGGGTGACCTAGATTTGGTGTGTAGATGTGAAGATAGGTTCCATATCTAAGACAAGAAAGTCAATAGGGAAGAAAAATAAGTCAACACCAACTAAGACATCTCCAATGACTCCCCGAGGTTTACGCATAGAATTGTTGGATAATTGAAGAATAATCATGGGCTGTAAGTCCCTAAACCTAATTGCTCATACACCGAGTAAGGGAGTAGATTGATGCTTGCACCAAGGTCAATGAGAGCTTTACAGATGGAGTGATCGCCTATGACACAAGAAATTGTGTGCACTCTAGGGTCCTTATGCTTAGGTGGGGTGTCAAACTTTAAAAGAGACCTAACTTGCTCGGTGAGGAAGACCCTATTAGACACATGGGTCTTAGATTTACACTTTTGAGTTCATAGGTCTTTGAAGAGCTTAACATAAGCAGAGACTTGCTTAATGACATCTAAGAGGGGGAGATTAATTTTGACTTGTTTGAAAGTCAAGAATCTAATCTATCCTAGATGTGCTCTTTGTAAATGGTGGGGACATGTCAAGTCACTAGGGAAAAAGTGTCCTAGGGATATAAAATCCCTCGGAAGTGGTCTTAGAGTGTGGCTCTGAGGAAGGGGAAAGAGAGATAGACTCATTTGCTTTTGGCTCACTTTTTAACTCATGAGCCTGATTAGGGGTGGGCTTCTTTAACTCTTTATTCGTGGTACCTAAGGAATCACCCCCAACCTGATTGTCAATATGTCGACCACTCCTAAGGGTTGTTATGGACTGAAGTTTCTCATTAGAGGAAATGACTCTCTTTATTCCAAATTGACCGTTAGGGTTTTGTAGGGTCTAACTCGGCAATGTACCCATCTCTCACTTATTGATACCATTGGCTGGTTGTCCAATTTGGGCTTTTAGCTTCGCTATAGATTGCATGAGGGAGTGGAGGAGGTGGGATTGAGATTAAAGGCCTTGTAGGACACTCAAGACCTTATTTTCAAAGCTCGGACTCCTACTAGGTTGGATATACGGGGATTGTACATGAGGTTGGTGGATAGGGATTGGTGGAACTTGGAATAGTTGCCTAGGGGGTTGGTTGCCCTTAACCTATTGGTTTTCTGCCTGCCAAGAAAAGTTAGGGTGATTCCTCCATTGAGGGTTATGTGTGTTTGAAAATGGATTATTCTTAGCCCTAGGGAAGGATTGGGTGGAATTTATATGATCTTAGACATACTCTAGAAATTGAGAGGCAGGGGGGTACTCCATGATATTATGGTCTGTGCTAAGGGAAATTATTTTAGAAATTTCCTCCACAAATGTCAAAAATACAAAAATAGGCCAGGAAAAATGATTTTGCATAATTAGACTTACGCACATTAGACTTTCCCACACACGCGCTTGAATTGCCGATAATACCCTTAGGTTATATTTATAAAAAGAGAAAAGCCCTCATGGGAGATGAAAAGACCCGATGGTAGTTCCATCTCCAGGAGCCACCGTCCTCTCCTCCTCCCCCGTCTCCTCCATCATCTTCTCCTAGATACGGGGTCGCTGTCCTCCTCTCGTCCTACCCCGTCTCAACCATCATCTTCTCCTAGATACAGAAGCCACCGTCTGCTCCTCGTCATTTCCACATCCTCTCCGTCCAGTCGAAGAAGGTCCCTCGTCTGCTTAGATCATGCACCGGCACGATCGAACCCAGTTCATCTGTCGTCACAGGGTGATCAGAAAATGGCTGCAAAGTGAAGACGCATGGCGGGTTTGAGGTATGTATTTTTTATAATGTTGCTTTGTTAGAGTTTGAATATAGGTTAAGGAGATATTTCTTTATATTGAGTATATGTAATATGTGTAGTTCATGATTGTGTAATGTTTAGTTAAAAGCAGGGCAATTTGTGTTTAGTTTGATTTTTACTAACATAGGGGTGCAGATTTGGGGTCCTATGACTTGGCTGAGTAATGTTAGTTTGTGCTGAAAAATATATAGTTTGTAAAATGTTTATTTATATAGTTTGTACTAAAAAGTATATGAGAGAAAAGGGATTCAATATCTATTTTCTTTGGGTATGGTTGTTTGCTACAATTTCCCATCAAATGGGCGGTATGATTGTATTAATTGGGTTTGTAATGTATGGTTGTATTTTGATAGTTTATGATGGATTATGTTCTTTTGGGGTTATATAATAAACAAATTAAAGGTAAAAGTAATGAATTATGTATTTTGCTTATATGTTTAGATTAACTAATGATTTGATATGATATCTAGCGCAGAGGAGACAATTGGACCTAGTTTATATGGGTAATGCATAGTTAACTGATACATCCTAACTATTGTCTAGTAGATGGTAGGAGGGTATTATTTGTTGAAATACATTGTGTGGTCATTAGCTTTAAGCAAAATAGGTTGAAAAGGTAGGTTTTCATGATGTGATCAGATATATAACAAGGAGGGGACCATATGACCTATTTCTTATGGGCAAATCAAAGTTAACTGGTACAACCTAGCTGTTGATTGGTATATGGTAGGATGCTTAGCTTTGGCCTAGCATATTTTGAGGTAATTAGATTCAAGGAAGATAGGTGTAGAAGGTAGTTTTAAATGCTGTGATATGATATCTAGTGAGGAGGACACCACATGACCTATAATATATAGTTAAAACAAAGTTAACTGATCAAACGAATAGTTGACTGGTAGATGGTAGGAGGCTTTTTATTTTTTGAAATACATTGTGTGGTAATTAGATTTGCTCAAGATGGGTTTACAAGGTAGGTTTGAATGATGTGATCTGATATATAACAAGTAGTATACCATATACCTAGTAGATGGAAGAAAACAAAGTTAACTGATACATCCTAACTATTAACTAGTAGATGGTAGGAGGCTTATATTTTTTGAAGTGGATTGGGAGTTAATTAGATTTGCCAAAGTTATGTTTACATATTGTGTATTTGGTGCTTAGTTAGTATGCTTGTAATATATTTTTATAGATGGAAAGTAAGTAAATGAATATATATGTTTTGTTGTTAGGGTAAGTAAGAAGAATATATGGAATTATTTTAACTCATGAGTATGATGTGATTAGATATCTAGTGAGGAGGAGACCATATAACCTAGTTTATATGGTTAAAACAAAGCTAACTGATGCATCCTAACTGTTGATTGGTAGATGGTAGGAGGCTTATATTTTTTTGAAGTATATTGGGTGGTCATTAGATCTGCGCAATTTAGGTTTACAAGGTAGGTTTCAATGATGTGATCTAATATTTAGCGACGACGATACCATATAACCTAGTTTATATGGTTAGAAAATAGTTAACTGATTTTGATTAAATGTTGACTAGTAGTTAACTAATTTCGACTAAATCTATCTCTTCACTTCACTGCAGTACACTTATATCTCACCTGCCCGAGGCATGCGAGGGGCAGCGGAGGAGAAGCCAGAGAAGAGAACAAGTCGGTGCAGGCCAACATCGAGGTGCCAGACACCTTCACAGTGTATAGATTGATTATGCTAGATAAAAAGATAGGATGGATTTGGAGAGCAAACATTCTGCACATAACAAAGTTTATTCATTAGGCATTAGTGGTGGCAGGTGGAAGTATAAAACAATCATTATTATTGAGTTAGATGATGAAGTTAAATCTGAGGTGGGAAACATAGATATGGTATACACCTAAATTACATCTGAGGTGTATACCATATCTATGCTTCCCACCTCAGATTTAACATCTTTATCATCTAAGTCAATATTTATGATTGTTTTATACTTCCTCTTGCCACCACCACGTCCTAATGATTAGACTTTGTAATGTGCATGACTGATTGCTCTCAAAATCAATTACATTATCTGATCTAGAATAATCACTCTGTATAATCAACAAAAGAAAAGGTATGAACATATTGCCATATACCGCCAACATCGAATCATATGCCGCACATGATAGAGTTAATGATATTTTGTAAGAATATATGTAATTAGTTTTACTCAGGAGTATGCTTTGCTTTGATACTTACGAATGAGAAGACCAAATAACCTAGTTTATGTGGTTAAAACAAAGTTAAATAATACAGGCTACCTGGTGACTAGTAGATGTTAGTAGGCTATTATTTGTTGAAGTACATTGTGTGTTCATTAGTTTTGAGCAATATAGGTTTACATGGTTGGTTTCAATGATGTGGTATGATATTAGTGAGGACGAGACCATATAACCTAGAGTACATGGTTAAAAGAAGGTTAACAGATACTGGCTAAATGATGACTAGTAGATGGTAGGTGGCTGATATATTTTGAATTAAATTTTGGCTCATTAATTTTATTATTAATTTGAAGGGGCAGCAGAGGAGAAGCTAGAGCTGATGAACAGGTCGCTGGAGTCCGATGTTGAGGTGTCAGCCAGCTTTGTAGTGGATAGAGTGATTATTCTAGATAAAAAGATGAGATGGACTTGGAGAGCAATTATTCTGCACATAACAAAGTTTCTTTGTTAGGCGGTGGTGGTGGCATGCAGAAGAAGAAAACTATAATTATCATTGACTCAAATTTTGAAGATGCTAAATCGAATGTGAGAAATGATATGTTATACACTCATGAAATAACTCAGTGATAGTATAACATATAAGTTCTCACCTTAGATGTAGCATCTTTAGAATATGAGTTAATGATAATTATAGGTGTATACTTCTTTTTCTTGCCACCACCACCTCCTAATGATTAAACTTTGTAATGTGCATGACTAATTGCTCTACAATTTAATTAATAACATGTAATCACATGTCGCACATAATAGAGTTAATGATATTATATATCTTCATCATGATTGGGTAAGGTGGATAATGTTTATGAGATTATTTTTAATGGTCAGAAAATGCTTTCGTATACAGTTTAGTTGATATTATACAAGCGAATGTTTCTCAAGGTTAGAACTGCCTTTATTTAATGGATTATGTTGATTGGATTGGTAGAAATAGAAATAGTTATTAATGCATTCATATACAATTTAGTGGTTGTTTTAATCTTGAAGATAAATATTATTTAGAAAATATTAAAAATAAAATCAAAAGCTATAGCAAAGAGATATTTCGACGGAGTGAAGGCTTCGATTTAAAAGCTTCATTTACAGTTATTATACTGTATTGGAAAGTAACCTAAAACACGAGGGAGGATTAAAAGCTTCATATACGGTAAAGATACAGAATTTTAAAGTAAACTAAAACACAAGGGTATGACACGTATTTTGAGGCTCAAATTGATATTAGAAGTAATTGTTGAAATTTTTTTTTTAAATAGGGGCTAGGAGCCAGAATTACCTCATGAGGTGTAAGGTCCCTGATTTTTTTACGATTTTCTGTGATTTTCCCGCTATTTTTCTGGTTATTTTTGGCGGGAAAATGTGACGCTTTGGCATATTTGGTCATGACCCATATAGTTAGGTGTGAGTCCAGTCGTAGGCCACGGGCCTAGATGCGTGTTTACGGTGCAAAAAATCGTTAAAGAAGGAGACTGCAGAAGATAAGGGAAAATGGAAAAAAAAAATACAGCAGATCAGATCGGGCTCGGCTCGATCCAGAGAAAAAAATTTGGAACAGTGCTTTCCCCCCCTCTCCGGCTTCTCTCTGTCCCAGCCACCGCCGACCGCAAGTGGGCTGCAGGACCGCTGCCACCGGCTCTGCCCCGGTCGTGCGACGGCAGGGGGGCCACCATCCCGGCCCCACGGCCGCTCCGTGGCTCCGCCCTGCCTCTCCCCTATTTTCCCCGATCCTGCCTCTCTCTGTCTCGTGACTTGGCGGTGCCGGTGCTGGCCGGTGGGCTCCGCCCAGCCTCCGTCCGGCCATCCACGGGAAGACGACGGTAAGCCTGGCCGCCAGCTAGCTTTGCCGGCCCCCCCGAGAGCTGTTTTTCACCCGGTCAATTCCCTCTCTATCTCTCACTGTGATCTGATTTGAGCCGCCGCCATGGGCTGCCAAGGGCTGGCCGGCCGGCCATGGTTCCACCATGGGCCGGCGACGGTGGGAGGCCATCCCTCCCGGCCCGGTGGGCCTCCGTTTCGCCGCCCCGTCCTCATCCCCCTTCACCCCTGTTTTTCCGCTGCCTCACTGTTTTGGGCGAAACGGTGGCTGCCGGCGGTGAGCCACCGCCGACTGGATCTCTGTCCAGCTCTGCCTTGGTCCGGCGATGACGATGGGCACCTCTCCCTGCCCCAGTGGCCTATCCTCAGCTGCCCCAGCCCTCTTTTCCTCTCAGGTGCCCTGTTTTCTGCCCCCTTTGATCCAACTCAGCGGCTGGCTTCGGACGCCGTTGGATGCCTCGGTCAGACTCAATCCAAACCGCCTTGGCCCAGCGAAGGTGGTGAACCACCCCTCCCTGCCCGGTTCCGCCTCCGCACTCCCTGTTTCCTCCGGTCAGACCCACTTTCTCCTTGTTTTTGTCTGTGACAGATTTTGGGGCTGCGTCGGAGAGCGCCAGCATTCGGCTCGCCTCTTGCCGATCAGCCTTGGGCTGACAATGGTAGGACCACCCCCAGCCAGCTTTGCTGCCCCCATGGCCACTCCACCCTTATTGGTTTCCCCGGCTTGTCCCTCATCTCCCCTATTTTGCCTGTGTTTGTCTGAGTTCACTGGCTTCCACCGTCAGCTAGACACCGAATGCCAGACTTGACCCACTAGACCTTTGTTCGGCTTCTCTCCGGTTGGGCAACGATGGTGGATGTTTCCACCTAGCCCGGTTTAGTCTTCGTCCCCTCCGTTCCGCTGGAACAAGATTTGTCGCCCACCAGTTGATGTGCTCGTCCACATAAAATCGAGCCTTTACTCCTCACTGTGCAATTTGTCCGGCGTGTCGCCATTGACTTTGGCCATCACCTCTGGCCGGAGATAGCTCCTCTTGGCCACTAGGGTCATGATGGAGTAGGCCAGAGCCGCCAGTAACCCCTGCTCCTTCGTGCCCTAGGGTTTTCCACCTGTTTTGGGCCATCGAGCATCGTTGGATGCCGAACACCTCTGGACCTTGTAGTTTGGCAGGTCTCAGCCTAGAGATGGCTGGCCGCCCTAGTGCGGCACCGCTCCTCTTCTTCGGCATGAGGTAGGTTCCCCCTCTGTTGATGATATGTGTTTGACCGCACTATAGAGAGCGCCATGTTTTACCCTCTTACCGTCCTACCTCCACCGGACACCGTTTGGCCTCTAGTCGGCCTACCTCGACATGGCAATGGCAAAGGCCATCTTTGTCGGTCACCACCCTTGGTATGGCCCTACCGCCCTTCCGAGTTTTGGGCCAACACCATCTAGCCCTCTCTCCCCTCCCTTTGGCCACGTGTGCAAGTAGCTGCGCGTGCAGATTAGGGTATTGGTGCCGCTTTGGTGCCGCCCAACTGTGAGATGGCTCTGCCATCATTTGGAGTTGACATCGGAGTCCACCACCTCTCCTCCATCCTTGAGTGTCGCCCACGCCCTCCGCCCTTATGTGGGCCCTTGTGAATGTGAAATCGACGCTGTTGGGTGCTGTCCACGGCCGATTTCGATGTCTTGTGACCGGTTTTGTATTTTTTAACTGCTGGTCGAATTTTAGTGTGTACGCTTAGACCTTCGGTCGCACCTTCCACTCGTTGGCATGATCTTTGTCCCGGCCACCCCTAGTGTGCCGCCGTGGATCGCAGATTTTGCCGCGTTGATTTTGACACCCCATTTGGCCATGTGTAGTTCCGACGCTTCTTAAAACCTTGGGACAGCAGCTCTCTCAGCTAGGCAATGGTTTTGACTGCCAACTCCGCCACCTACGCCGCCACTGTCATGTGCTCGCCATCAAAGGTCACGATTACGAGGTAGGGGAGCTTTGAACTCGTAATTTCATGACAGCATGCTTTGAATGAGTAGCAGCATGCTAGGCTTGTATGATTTCATGTTTTGGATATTAAATCATGACATGTATGCATGATGTAAGATAGTGAATTATGCCACTTTGAGATACATGTATATATGTATGTGAGTTGTAAGCATGTTTTATGTATGTGTATGATGTATGTGCTAGTGATGGCTAGCGAATATGTTAGTGTGCTATGTATGTGTATGATGGCCATGCTAGTGATGCCTAGCGATGTCGAGTAAGTTACGTATGTGGACTATGTGTGAGGGCAGAGGTATGGGTGATGGACGATAAGAGGTGGCAAAGTGTTTGGTGAGGATTTGTATGTGTATGTGGATGTGTAAGCGTGTGACAGAAGACAACAGACGTCAGTGTGACAGGTGAGGAATGGAGCAGATCAGTTTGGAGCGTATGTCAGGGGTTCGGTAAGTAAGAAGACTTAGGCTTGGAGCCTTATGAGGGTTTATTAGACAGTAAGAGTGTGCATAATTGTACAAGCATAACGTACAAATTATGAAGTGAAAAGTAAGAACAATAAGTGAGGAATTAAGTAAGAGGATGATAACGAGGATCTGTTGTGAGGACCTCAGTTTGACGATGTAAGATGTCTGATCATAAGGTGGATGTCAGAGGATGTATGAGTATGTAAGGATTTGTGTATGGTGAGCTATGTTGTGGCTTAGATAGGTAAGTGAAGTCTGTTGCTCCGATGAACTTGGGTTTCGGATCGGGCTTAGCTTCAGTTTGATCAGTCGAGGACTGTGAATTTGTGTGACATAATTGTACTGCATAATATACTTAATTCAAACTTGAATTATGAGAAAGCTAATAATAGCGTTGTGAGTTTGAGACCTGAGGGTTCAATGGATTAAGTTCCGTGTTTAAGCTAGCCGATAGTGAATCGGCTGAGCACTTCTTGTGCCTTGCCATGGTGGTTATCATGCGGGATTTTTGTCTGTGTGCTATATAGAGCACCAGACGTCTGATGCTTTGTTGAGAGTGATGTATGCTTTATTTTGGTCTGTGTGCTGTTTTTAGCCTAGACGTTTGATGCTCTGTTGAGAGCGCTGTAAGTTTCTGCCCTTTGTGGGCTCTGTATGTTTCTGCTTATAGATGACATTGTATGTTCTGCCCAAGAGTGGCATTGTAAGATTTCTGCCCAAGAGTGGCAGTGGCACTATAAGACCCATAATGGTGGGCAATTGTATGGCACTATAAGACCCCTTATGTGTGGGCAATTGTATGACCCCTTGTGTGGGTGTATGTTTGTGCGCTCAGGCAAGTAGTATGAAGGATCTACTCTTACCTGTTTGATCCAGTGCCCCATGAGCATAGGTGTGCCTTACCTTCGGAAAAGTCCATGGCGTCTAGTTACTCCCCGGAGGTTAAGGTGATGCCCCAGTGGCATTCTTTTCCTTTTCGACACTGGAGCTTATTAGTTGTAATGAGCTTCAGTGGTCAATAGTATGTATAAGCCGATATGACTAAGTTTGTGCGTTTCTGAGTAAGCGTATGATGATGAGTATGTGCACGACTGTAAGATTGAGGATGAGTATGACTATAAGAGTGTGAGTTTGAGCATGACTATAAGAGTTTGAATATGAGTTCGACAGTAAGTGTATGACTGAACAAGTAAGGTCGTACGAGTAAGTGTAAGATTGTACGAGTAAAGTCATACAAGTATGTATAAGTTGTAGGAGTTAGCATACGATTGTACGAGTAAGTTTGTAAGACCCTGATGGTGTTATGCGTGCTTATGTGCATAATTATGTTATACGTTGTTTGCCTCATGTTGAGTTGCATGATGCATGATTTATGAACTTGTTGAGTTCACCATTTGGGATTTCCCCTACTAGGTATTTTCCTACTATGTATGAAAATACTCACCCTACTTCTTTTAGCCCCATTATTCGGGAGGCTTTTGCAGGTTGTGTTGGTGAGCTCCTAGAGATGGACGCCCGTTTCTGCGATGGATTGTTTCCCCCTCGACTCAAGTATATTTGACTCATGAGAGTATAGTTGGTGCCACGATTTGATGTATTTGGTGAGATTTAAGTGTTTATATCTTCTGGACTTTTAATTTTGATCAGATTAGACTGTTTATGGGACTTGTACTCGGGGATGCCTGGGAGTTATTTGTATTTAAAAATCCATGATCATGGTAATTTAATTGTACGTTTGTTTTCAAGTAATGCCTGAGGATATTTGATTTGGCGGTACGATGTTTAACCGTATGATGTTTAAAATTATAAACTGTTTATACAGGTTTTGATTTCGTCATTTTGACTCCGATTCATCGTATAAAAAAAATCCATGAGTTTTAAGAAAAAAGGATGAAAAATCTCGGGCGTTACATGAGGTGATTCGGGGATTTTAGTCGATTCTGGCTAGAAATGGCTTGAAATCAATTTTTGTGTAAAATTTTTAATTTCACCTACATTTTACACGTAAACATGATTCTGATAATTTAAGCCAAAATTGAGACAAAATCAACATAATCTAACAAAAATTCAGTACCTAACATAGCCCCTAAATATCTATGGCAATGATCCGAAGGTAGTTCTACTTGGCCATGAGTTTATGGATAAGGACTCTCTGAAGCAACATGTACATAAGTATGCTATGCACAAGAACTTTGAGTTCAAGATAAAATATTCAAATAAATCTTGATTCACACTTATATGCAATGTGTCAGGATGCCCATGGAGGTTACATGCTGCAATAACTAATGGGTGTAGTATCTTCAAAGTGAAAACTATGAATAATGTTCATATATATGGGAAACCAATATTTGGAGGAGATCATAAACAAGAAAAAGCCGGTATTATTGCTGACTCAGTGGTGAAACGACTGAGGCAACATGTTGCTTATACTCCAAAGGATATTCCTGTTGATGTCGATTTGAAATATGGAGTGAAGATGAATTATTCAAAGGCATGTAGGTCGAATGTTGTGACATTTAACAAGATAAGAGGATCCTATGAGTCATCATATGTCGAGTTGGCTACGTATTTATATGAGTTGGAGAAGGCAAATCCGGGCACCTCAACTGCTCTCTAGTATGACTCATCGGATCTAATGTTCGAGAGATGCTTTGTTTTCTTCGGAGCAGCCATGGAGAACTTCAAGAAGTACATGCGATGGGTTATATGTATAGATGACACATTCTTGAAAGGAAGGTAAAAAAGGACTTTATTCGTGATATCTACTTTGGATAGTGAGAGCCATATATACCCAATTGCTTGTGCTATCGGAGAAGGAGAGAATAATGATGCATGGGGCTGGTGCTTACACATTTGGAAACCCGCCTTGATTATTTGGAGGGCCTAGTGATACTTTCTGATCGGCATAGATCAATCACATCACAAGTAGGTAAAATGTTTCCATATGCCGCACATGGATATTGTGCATTTCACATATCTCAAAACATGTTTGCACATTTCAAAGACAAAGGTTTGAACAACAACTTCTTTAGGGCGGCAAAAGCTTTTAGACCGGAGACATATGGAAAAAATGGCTATCATTGATGAGAAAAACCCTGTGGCCTACAAGTGGTTAATGGGAATTGAGAAGTCACAGTGGGTTAGTGCTTACTTTCCATCGCCCAAGTATAATATAGTCACATCCAACCCATGTGAAGTCTTTAATGGATTGCTTAGGGAGCAACGATACTTCCCCATTGTCATGATCATTGAGACCATTTGTTTGAAGGCTCAAGAGTGTGGTACAAGCGTGGATTAGAGGCATAACATTGGAAGGGCGACTTGACTAAATATGTCGAAGGCAAGATTTAGAAGTGTAATGAAGCAGCTAGAGGTATGATGTGTTATCCTATAAGTGGCCATGAGGTCTTAACTAGGTCTGAAAGTGGGGATGATCAAGTTGACCTTATTACAAAGACTTGTACATGTTGAAAGTTTCAACAAATGGAGTTCCCTTGTGAACATGTGTTGGCAACATGTGGCCACTGAAAACTAAATTATGTTGACTATTGCTCCCTATTCTATACAACGAAAACTTATAGGCAAATCTATAGCAAGGGAGTATATCTGGTCCTTGAACATAAAAGATGGGAGACTCCTGAAGATGTGAAGAGCCTTAAGTTGAGGCATCCCAAAGAGAAGGCACGATCGGGCCAGATAAAGAAGAAGCGAATTCTCTCTCGCGGTGAAGAAAAAAGGAGAGTACAATGTCGTAAGTGCAAACAATATGGTCACTATCGCAATACTTGTACCACAATAATTGGAGAGAACCTGGTCGGGGGCCCAACTCCACATCCATCCACAGCTACACCTCCTCTTTCTCCTGGCCCGCCCCACAACGAACTCATGCTCACCAAAAGTTGTCAACATATACACAAGCCCCACATCTAGTCGACAACGTGGGCATTAAAGAAATGAGGAAGAAACGTTAGACATGCCCAATCTAGTCGAATATTAGCCCTCTAACTCCAAAGGGGAAGAGAAAGAAGAAAATGAGATGACTGGTTGAGCTCAATGCATGGACACTTGAGGACAAATTGTGCAAGTGAACAATCTCAATGGACATACTTCAATTCCCAACATCTTTTTGCTGTCTAAGTTGTTATCTTTTGTCTTGAACACGCAATGTAAGGCACAAAGAGGAAGAGACTAATGGTGCAATGTTATGTAATTATGCAATTGAGCAGAATACACTTCTGATATGAATAGACTTAACAACCATATGTAAATGGATAATTTAACCATAGTTGACGAAATCATTTGACATATTCAAGGATGTGGATTTCTATGTGAAGCCAGGTATAAAATGATTTTTGAGCTCTTATAATGGACTTGATGTGGCGGCATATGTGTGTTTGAAGTTGCTCATATTTGTGGTGCTTTTTAATGATATGTCTTGAAGCCATTAGTGATGAGTTTATATTGTCATGTAGTCTTCTCTGTATAATGTAGCTATAGGAGGCTTTCAACTTTCTGACATTATCATTTATATTTGGATTTAAGTATTCCATGTTTTGCCACTTATCAATGACAAATCTTTAACTGGCCAATGTACTTCTGAATGCATTGATTTTTATCAATGACAAATCTTTAACTACTCAATGTACTTCATTCATGCACATGTTAAATTTCATCCAAATCTAACCAATGAGGAACAGTATCCCAATCCTATCATACCATCAAATACCGCAATGACCCCTGGCCATTATCATCTATAATTTTGGTCCTTATCAAACCAACTTCATTCAAAGAATGTTGATATCTCACCATTCAACATCAGGCAAAAACGTACAGAAACCATTAAATTAATATAGTCAATTGCCAACACAAATATATTCAAGATTCAGTCACCATTAAACAAACTGATTTGCCCCCATAAATTATTCCTATAAACCAATAGTCAAACACACACACCGAATCACATAGTCAATGACCAACATCATAAAGTTAAGCCACATCTACTGACAAGAAAATCGTCGTCATATGGAATTTTTCAGAATTTGGTATGCAACCCTATGCCTCATGATGCACACGTCCTCTCTGGTAAAGCTAAATCGGTACCCATGTGACAGGTACCACATATAAATGCATACACAGATACCACAATCATTGTTATTGATTTGTTGTGGGTATCCAGTTATCTCTCTCACCGGGAGACGCAAGGTAGTAGCTGCTTCATATCCCAACTTCAACATAACTATTGGCAAAACATGTCTGAGTATTGCCAATTTCTTGTAGTACTACTCTACCTCAATGCCAGAGTAATATGGGTCCATTATGTATAAGCCATCCTTCATCAAGTGAAGAATAATGAGAGTCCAATGGTTATTGTTTACATGAAGAGGGAAGTGGTGGACCTCATATTCCCAGAAGTCTTTTTCATTTACCTTCAACAACTTCAACATGTTTGTCAAAACTTCTGGCCATGCTTTTGCAATGGTGGCCCTGAAGACATTTGCTTCCTTTTCCTTCATCGATGCGTATAGGCTGAGGAGCGGAGATGCATCCATCCTCATAAGCTCCTGTTGAAATAGAAACAAACGTCAGTCAAGTAGTTGGCAGTTATCAGTTAAATATAATATTAAAAACAAATGAAGACCTACCATAAAATGGACAAGATGGAAGGCTTGCTTATTAGTTAGGTTACTAAGTGCCTTCTTCTGCAAACCCAGCACATACGCATCAATATGCTAGATCAGAGTAAGCAAAAATTGAATGAGTATCGTATTCAATATCTATAAAAATCAGAATAACTATTATTGTGTACAACACAACCAACTACTAATACAACTCAAATTCACACATACATTATCCCAAATCCACCTATGTTGCTGCATAATGGACCATATAAACTCAGATGTCAGCTGGATACCACCAATTGTAGCTGGCTGATCAATTATGAATGCCATGATTGTCAACACATATTTATGTAAATAAAATTGATCAATATGAAATGAAATGTGTATCAAACCTAATACTATACTATGAACTCACTTAGATTTCCAACCCTTTCTAAGGCTCTTTCAAAGGGTTTTATCTTCTTCCACGGTTCGGGCATGGGGTTTAGGACATGCTAACTCCAGCAAGGCTATCTTTGAGAATGCAACATGTCCACATATCTTGCTTCTGTGGACTTCTTACCCTGCTGGAGTTTGTCCCTTAGGTGGGTTGGTAGTAACTGAATCATGTCCATCTTCAATTTGATCCAGTAAATGAGTCGCAATTTAAATGTTAGCCTACCCATCTTCTTCTCCCTCGCAATGAACATTGTAGTCTTTTAAGGGCTTGACAGCAGTATTTTCCTCTTCAACATCACTTGGGCCCCTCACCAATCTCCTCATGCTTCTCCTTGGCGTTGTATAAAGGGTCCTTACATATTTGTTGGCAGTCCACTTCCTACCTTGGACATCGGGGGGCACAACCTCTTTGACTTTTGGGGCATCACTCCCAATGTCGACCCTTGCCTCCCCAATGTCCACACCAATTGCACCATCAAATGGGTGAACTTCATCTGCAAAGTATGAGTAGAAGTGTAAATCAAAATATAAAAATATTAGGACAATGTGGGACAATTAAGAAAGCAAAGTATAACATTGTGGCAAGAAAAAACATGTCCTTCATATGACAAAAGTTTGCATTCACTAACCTGTCAGCAAGAAGTTTCATTGATGGGGTTTTGATGGGCTTCATCTTCATCAACAAAATCATCTCCAACATGCTTCCCTTCTTGGTCAATATTAAATATTATAAACCTTAGTATGATTATTGTAGAATTATAAGAATAATAAAACTTAACATTAGTAAGAAGCCATAATAATTAATATAGTGTAGCTAACCTCAAATGGGTCTGCTAAGTTCCCATTCATGGACAACCTAGCTAAAACATCTTGAGACAATTTGTCTACCTTGGCCTCCAACCGGTCGAATGCCAACAAGCTTGACTAATGTGTCCTTCATCCAGTCTAATTGGCTATGCACATTTTTGTACTATTGTAGCATGTGGTTTTCCACTTCCTTGTTGCGGCACCTCATAAACAAAAGAAACAATTATTTCATTAGCTCTCCGAGGCTCCTCCTCTGTATATACTTCTACATGTTCCTCTGCCCCTTGCAAGGCACCACCAACTGGGACATCAGATTTATAAAAAATTATCTGATCCCCCTTAAGAAAATTAATCAGCCCTTTGGCTGATTGGACAATCTCGTCATCAGACTTAGCTTGGGTCAACTCCAAGTGCCTGTGCACTAACACCTAAAAGCCAAAATATTTTCATTATCAGTCATCATATATGTCGTTTGCAAATTAGAAATTATAGTAAGACGACAAATGACAATATATTACCTTCTTCCCTCCAAAATGGCTTTGTCAATTGCATCAAAATTGGGCTTCTTTTAGTTAGCCCAATTCAACAATCTAGGATAAACATCATGTACAAGTCTCACACATAAGTCACCCAGCAAAGGAATCCTTTTCATAGCGCAAACCTGCATATTCAAACCATGGACATGAATGTCATAAAATCATAGGCAGCATATTACATTATATCCTCAATCAAACTACCCAAGCAACATACCAACAATGCTAGTACAAATCCATGCACAATATAAGTGGTTTTGGTTAGGGCCTTCCTTGCTTCCTCCAAGCCATGGAGTGTGCCCCAATATGCAATGTTACCCCAAGGATATAAATCAAACTCCTCCACATCATCAGCCAATAAAAAAAACCGTCGGTCCACCTTATGCTCCCACCATCTACCACAATGAAAGAAGCCAAAACTAGTATGCAGGCCAACTTTACCGTGTCATCATCACTTTTGTTTATGATGATCTTCCAGTATATATGCTTCTTTGTTATGTGAAGCTTCTCTTTGCCGAACACCCTACAAAGTAGGGAGTCCTTTCTCAAAACTTTTGGTATTGTTGGTAGGGATGGGAGCACATCAGCTATACGCAGACTGGTTACTTGGGCAAATTCGGTGGGAGGCAACTTCATCGAATAGGCTTCCATCACTTGAAACCTATATTCTCCCTGGTACATTTTTATTATGTGGTGCAAGGCTTGAAGGGGAAACCTGAACTTCTCTATGTCTAATTGCAAGTATTTGCCGAAACATGATCCTTCAAAGAGTGTTGCCTATCATCTATGCTTATTAAAATGGTCTTTCAGCCTCCTTATGTAAGCATAGGTTAATTTGGGTTGAGGGTCGCCCTCATGGGCTATACCCTTATCACCTTCCACTAGCTTGAAGATCATGGAGGCATTGCTTGGTATCTTAACCCTACAATGTTTGACAATTCCATTTTGCAAATGCGTTATACTTTATAATAACCATCTATACAAATATATGGTAATATACATAACACACAAAACATGTTCATAGCAGTTAGAGGAGGTATTTTTCACATCAAGCTGAGCATGGTCATAATTTGGCATGTAACTGACAGGTACCACATACCTATAGGCTAATATTTATGTAACCAGCTCCTATTTTGCATCACACAAACAAAATTTGTAGTATATCAAATACATGCACACTAAGCACCAAACACACAATACAAGTTTGACAATATAACTTACATACACTCTTCAAAAAATCCTTATCTACCCTTATGTAAACCTCACTTGATCAAATTAACTTACCACACAATGTAATATTTGTAAAAAAAAAAAAAATCAAGTCTAATGCCCTATCAGTTAACTTTGTAAAAACCTTATATCATATGTCATAAAGTAGCCTACTATTAGTTCATCTACCCATATATAGACCTAACTATATCAAATCTAATGCCGACAAAATGTGCTTTGCTAAAAAAAACCTAAAATCTACTAGTCAATAGTTAGGCCATATCAGTTAATGTGGTCTATAGCATATACAATTGCTTAAATGGTCTACCCTTGTTTTTTAACATATCACATATCATAGAGAATGGTCAAAAAGCCACTAATGAGCATTATTTTCCAGACACAGCCTAGCAACTAAATTTCGACCCTCAACTAATTTTGGCCCATGGTTTTGCATTCCTTAAAAGTCATCCATGCTCACTAAGCCCCAAGCACACAATATACATTTGACAACATGAATGCCCCACCCTCCTCTTAATCTACCCATATATAGACCTAACTATAACTTTGTGGAGGTTTCATCGATGAACCAACTATTGGATTCCACAATCAATATTCTACTAGATTTCACAGAACTGAATTCTGACTTATGTTTCGGGACTAAAACCCAGTAGAATGGCCCTAGAAAAATTATGAGAGACTATTGAAAGAGTCTATTTTCATCTAAATTTTTTTTGTATTTTTATCATAACTTATATATTTATTAGAATGTTGGAATCGAAAAGGCTTTGAAATTCTAGATTTTGTAGTTTCTAGTTTTTCGTAATTCTCTAGGATCAAACCGTGTCAGAGTATCTGCAAACTTTTTGGTCAAGGCCCTTGAATCTGTTTCTAGTGCAAAAACCTTGAGTCTATATAGTAGGAATCAAATTGACTAAGATATGGCCTTAGGAACCCTAACTACTTTGGAGTTTTTGCAATATGGAGTAATTTAGATAAATTTGGAAAAAATAGTTTAGTAGCCAAATTAGACTCTCAATTTGATTTTGGAGCATAACATAGGATTTTATATGGTCTTAATTGAAAGTCAATCAGACCTATTTTGTATTCTCCCGAATATGTAAATATAAAACACTAAGGGAATTAGGATTTTGCCCTATAAGAGACTTAGGGGAGTAAATTGTTACACAAGTTACCTGATTCAAATAAAGCAAAAAATGCTCCATTTTTAGTTGTTTTTATTGCTCTTTTCATAGACTGAGACAACTCCATAGTAAGAAGGGAATTGTATGTGTAGGATGCTACTTGGTTAACTAATGTGAAGTATGCGAGGTAAGGGCACAATAGTCATTCGTATGTTACTCTGAATTGCCGTGTTTAAGGGTATATACTGTGTGGGATTCATTCATGTGGGGATTAGACCAAGAGTGATGCATGTTGAAGTGTAATGATGTACTTATATATTAAGAAATATTCGTGTTATGATTGTATCATATGCATGCTAAGTACGTAATGCATTGATGGTATTATGGGTCTTGTTTTATTATGATATATATGATGAAGACATCAAATGTAGGCTACTAAAATATATGTGGTAATTGCCTATGTGCATGGTAATATGTATATAGAAACACTTCTCTCGAGAACCATTATGCCCTATATAAAGTATGCGGCATAGATACACGTGGGCACTGTATGGTGGATGTTTCCCCTATGTGTTAGTTAGGTTCACTATTAGGCTAGATTGGTGTAGCTAAGTTAGTTAGGTTGTAATGATGGCTATGTTATTCCGATACATGTAAATTTAGTTAATAAGGTTTTTATATCACAAATATGTTGAATATGAGAAATTTCCTAATATATAAACGAGATACATGCCGGAATGAATTGGGTTGTGACAGGATGATGGTTATAAATGGTATACGGTGACATCTCAAAAGTAATTATTTTTGTGCCACATGCACACTTGAAAACTTATTAAAATAGTTCAAGTGGCTTCCTGAGGACTTTATCGTGGTGTGGTATGTAATGTCATCAGGACCAATGCCTGATGCATATGGGCGGTTCATTATTGCCCCTTCGGCGAAGGGTGTTAGGAAGAGTGAATGACATTTTGATTTTATTTTTGTGAATCACAGTATGTAATTTACTTAAATATGTTTTAGGTTGAATGCTTGTATCGGAAAATGCTCTAACTATGACATATATAGAGGTAGTCAAGATTGATTTCTAGGCAATGACTTATGGTCACACATTCTTGATATAATAAGAATCTATTGGATAAAGTAAGATGTTTATGAACCAGCTATAATTAATATGTTGTCCACATGCTTTGTGTGGTTGAAATGCATGAGGCATAGGTAATTCATAACATTTCATTTCATGGCATATTGTATACTCAGTTAACTCAAGAATTTAGAATGAATTGCATTCATGTGGTATGATGCATATATTTGTATGGGCATGCTTAGGAAATATGTAGATTGCATTTTATTATGTTCTAGCATAGTAGTAGGCAAGTTTATTGAGCTTTGGGTCATGGGTGGACCACCGTGCTTTTTTGTAGGCACATGTTTTTTCAATAATAGAAGAGAGATGCATATGGTTCTCCATTGTTCAGCGATCTTTTGTCTCAAACTCACATCCTCTATTTCCCAGAATTTTAAATTATTTGTATTTATAATAGAAAAAAAAGAGAGTTCCTTACGCTATACTTTCTTAATCTATGGAGCATAGCCATGAGAATACTTGAAAATATTTGGTTAGAAGGGGATTCCAACTAGCAAATAGATGTGTTTTATATCGCAATCAAGGAGAGACTAGAGACTACATCTTCTTTACTTGTCTGTTCTCAAGGAGACTTTGGAAATTAATTTTGTTCAAGTGCTGGATAATGAGAATTGTTCTCGATTTTGAGGGTGAAATGAAGTGGATATATCCTCCATTTTATACAATAGAATCCCTATGTATCTATTCTTATCAAAACTTTGTTTGGTGTTTAGTCACCTTTATATAGATTAAAAGAAAGTACCAAATCTTTGAAGGGAAATGAAATGAAATCCTTTCTATTGGCATATCCAATAAGCTTTTGGCTTAAACGACCAATATCATCTTCAATGTCCTTTTGATGAGGACTTTGGGAATAACCGATTTTTTTTCTCTATTTCTTATAGTGTTTTCCCTCTTAGCTTTAGCCCAGTAATTTTTATTTTGTTCTTAGGGTGTTTTGTTTTTACTTTGGGGAATATTTTGTTCTTGTTGATCTTTTCTTGCTCCCCTTCCCTTTGTGTTAATGAAATTCTATAATTATACAAAAAAAAAGTTCGACAAGTGTAGTAAATAATATTGGTCGTATGATCCAGAGTAGTTCACTACTCCTCTTTTAGCCAGACCGCCTTTAACACTGGTAGATCAAATAACCACCGACTGTATATAGAAGGGTTGGCTAACTAAAACAGGGATGGTGAACAGCTCATCCAGATGATAATTATGCAAATACTTAAACCGTGGTACTCTCAATTATTAGTCCCTAGTGAGGTTGCAAATTTGCGTACAAATGTGACACATGCATTGTGACGTCAAACTGAAAGACTAAGGTCAATGGAACATTATCTTATTCTTAATTTTAGACCCGTTACATATCTTTCCACCACTCCATTACAAATAAATGTGACGTTCGTCCAAAGTGAATTTGTCTTCTTTGGTTTAACCCCTACGCAACGTTTTTTAAGCCATAATTAAACGTGTAATCTGCTGAATATCCAAGTTGAGTGGGCCGCCTAGCTATGTACGGGATAAGCTATTTCTAGTCTTCAAAAGACCATAGTTGTGGAAAAAAAAGTTCGGAAATTTCGTCTGCCAACATGAGTCACATGACCGAATCAATTTGCCTCCCTTATAAATTGGTCACAAGCTCGGGCTCAATCATTCATTCAGAAAGGGCCCAAGAGAGACAGTATAGAGGTATAAGGGAAACAAACATATAGCAATATGGGAGTTGCCAACCTTGCAAAAGTTATCCTGACTTTCTTTCTTCTGTCCTTAACTCATGCCCAAAATTCACCTCAAGACTACCTCAATGCCCACAATGCGGCTCGTGCACAAGTCGGAGTTGGCCCGATGACATGGGACACCACCGTTGAGGCCTATGCACAAAACTACGCGAACCAACGGATTGGCGACTGCCGGCTGGTCCACTCCGGCGGGCCTTATGGTGAGAACATCTTCTGGGGCTCAGGCCGGGAGTATACTGCTGCTGATGCTGTGAATTCTTGGGTGAATGAGAAGAACGACTACAACTACGACTCCAACACTTGTGCCAGCGGGAAGGTGTGCGGCCACTACACTCAGGTGGTGTGGCGCAACTCGGTCAGGCTGGGCTGCGCAAGGGTCAGGTGCAACAGTGGTGCCTTCTTCATTACATGCAACTATTCCCCTCCTGGGAATTACATAGGCCAACGTCCATATTAAATAGAGCTATCGACTGTGGTATTCATGATCTGCATGAGCCAAGCCAGTAGTATAACTAAATAAGTTATGGGTGCTGAGATGCCCATAAGTTTGTTGTTGGGGATGTTGCATGCCTTTGATCAACAGGCTTCTGAATAATGTAACAGAAAAGCGCAATATGGTGTTCGACTTTTAGAGAAATTTAATATTGATGCAGCTACTAATATCAAACGACTTTCTCGTAACTGAAACTAATAGTGAGAACTAATACGATGTTTTTGCATACTACATTTATTCCGATGTAAGTCATGTTGAGCTTCAACGCATCCTTAGGAGGTGCACACTTTTGGGGATATATAAATATACCGAATATAATTTTATAAAGGGCACACGTAAATAAATAACACCACGAAAAGTATGCACACCCTCATGCACGATCGAAATTTGATCTGACGATGCTGCCCGCCCGAGTACGATGCATCGAGTATTAAAAAAAATTATCTTATTTTTTCAGTATTTATATTTTGGTGATTGGTATAATTAACCCATATTTTAAACAAATTATTGTTAAAAAAGTCATATTTATTGTGACGTATAGAAAGCCGTCGCTACTAATACCTCACTCGCGACGTACATGTCACATACGTCGCGATGGACATAGGCCACTAGTGATGGATATTACATACGTCGCTATTAGTGTATATTAGTAGCGACATATATATGAATATATGTTGCGACTAATATATACAGATTATTTTGCCCCTAACACATTTAATTACTTGTGACGTACTGACATATATGTCCCAGATAGCTCAACTGTACCTCTTTTTTTTATTATAAATTATGGTTATTGGCAATGGAAATTCAATGTAGTGCTATTAGAATTCATTAATTGCGACGTACAATTATATACGTCGCAAGTATCTCACCACAAATTGTTGTTTTAATTTTTTTTTATTATAACTTATGGTTATTGGCGATGGACGATGCATATGTCGGAAAAAGGTGTAGTTTGTACCGACGAAATCGTAGTTCCGTCGCAAGAATCTAACCTCAAATTCTTGTTTTAATTTTTTTAATTATAAATAATGTTTATTTGCGATGGATGTTATATGTGTCGCTAAGGGTTTCGTTTGTACTGACACAAGTTTATATTCGTTGCTATTTTATTTATTGAATTGCGACGTAATATTATTTATGTCACTAGTATGTCAGCTCAAATTCTCATTTTTGTGTATTTAATTATTAATTATGTTTATTTGCGACGGACGTTGTATATGTCGCTGAAAGTGGTATGCATTGACGACGTATACTTTGATTAGTTGCAAATAGATGATTTAATATTGACGTACTAAATGAACTGTCGGTAATAGATTTTTTGGCGGGGGCGGGAGTTGTATTAGCGACGGAAGACTGTAAACGTCGCAATTAATTATGGTTATAGCGACATCTATGAACTTCTGTCAGTAATGATATCAATAATAGCGACGTATATATATATATATATATATATATATATATATATATATATATATATATATATATATATATATATATATATATATATATATATATATATATATATATATATATATATATATATATATATATATATATATATATATATATATAGATCGCTAATAACGTCTAACTAGCGACGTATATATATACGTCGCTATAAGTGGAATTTGTTGTAGTGCTCGCATGTTTTTGTTTCTTTCTATGGTGTATATTATTTTATTAATGAGTATCTGTTAGGCTCAATGTTAGATGGTCTCATGGTTTGGTGATTTGGAACTGCCACACTTGATTAACATCATTTAAAGCTGAAATTGTGATAAAAGGTGAGATGTTTGTAACTCAATGTTTATTTTCGTCGTATTATAGGCATCTTGCCAAACCACATAAAAATGTCTTTTTATTATATTTGTATGTTTTCTAGTCCATATGTTCCATATTAATAACTCTACTTGGATTTAATGAGTGGGATTTTATTACTCAAGGACTATATAAACGCTGTATTTATGCTAAAGTCGTGCGCTAAATGATTTTATTAATGGACATTGGTTAGAAAAACACTAAAATATCTCCTACCTCTTTAAAACGACTTTCCTACACACCGTCTCAGCCATCGCCTTTGTTCGCGACGTCATCCTCGATTTGTTATGCCATTATGCCATTGACGTTACCTCCCAGTTCAACATCCCGCCTTCATCATCACTTCTAGTACCCGCAACATTTCTACATATAAAGCCACCAATTCTCCATATAGTTAGATTTGAGACTAAACATAGGCAAGTGAGGAGAGAGGAAGGTCCTCTAGCTTCGGCACCTGGTGATGTAGATGTAGTCGCTGTTATAAGGGTTGCCTTAGGCCCTAGGATTGCAGTTATAGTTGGAGTTCCCACACAGCGAGCAAGGGATGTTGTTCCGCTTCCAGGACTCGTACTTTATGTAATAGGTGGTGGCCAAGATGCGCCTGTTGATCTCAGATTCCATGTCAAATTCATTTCGACCAAGCACTCGGAGATGGACCCAGTACATGCAAACGGGCTGCACAGAAGTCCAGCCAACTAGTATTCCCTAGCAGAAGAAAAATTATTAGAAATAGACTCAACAAATGCCGGAATTACAAAAATAGGCAAGGAATTCCAGTTTTGCAAAATTAGACTCACGCATGTTCCACTTACAAGCACGCGCGCTTGACTTGTCGATAATACCCTTAAGCAATGGAAATAAATAGACTCGACCCTACTTCACCTGGTGCAACCCAAAATTTAGATTTTAGTTTTCCCTCCGGCGCTTGCGACCGCTCTCCACCGTTACGAGAATCGCATTCCCTTCCGGCAACCCCTCATCCAGCCTTTTATATCCCATCATTCACCTTCCTTTTCTCTTCTATCGGACATCCAGTCCCACATTTTTTGCTCCTTCGGTATTGCAGAGAAAGTTCCCATTTTGTTCCATCCTTCGCTATCCACGCTGGCAATCTCACTGCGGCAGTCATTTGACAACCAGAGAAATACATTACAGCCACCTTTTCCCACCTCCGAAGACATTTTGCTAAGCTCCATTCCCGTCGTCCCTCTCTTCCAACTGGCCGCATCCCGCATTTCGGTGTTGTGCCCTAATCTACATTCTGCATCTTCACTTGGCCGTCTGACTAAGCTCCCCATCCGTTGATCAATAGAAGACGACATACATGGCAAGGTGAGATCCTACAACTATGTATGGTTAATTGAAGAGTTTAGCTGTATTATATGGTTTGGTTTGAAATTTATTGAGATTATGTGATGAAATTCATAATAGGTGTGTAAATTGGACATATGTACTGCTATGATTAGTGTTTGTGATGTCGTAAGATAAATTTGATTTAAATATTTGAAGTATGTGATCTCATGATAAATTTTGAAAAAGGAAATCTCTGATGAAAAAAAAATTGTATGTAGGATAAGGAAGAAAAATATAGCGGATTAGTTAAGTTGGAGCCATGCTCTGTTAGAAGCATTATTGTATGCCACAAACGAATTTAACTGATATGGCCTAACTATTGACTGGTACATTATAATTTAGTCTTGAAAATAAATTGTGTGGTCAATAAACTCTATATAGTTTGGTATATACATGGGTAGATTGATCTTGTCAAATGTAGATTGTGTGTTTGGTGCTTAGTGAAGGGTAGACCATTTAAACAAAGGACACATACTTAGAACAAGGTTAACTGATAGGGCCTAATTGTTGATTGGTAGGATTTAGGCATCTTTTATTGACGTGCAAAGTACATTGTGTCAGCTTTAGACTTGATATAGTTAGGTCTATATTTGTGTAGATTCACACGAGTGTGGGTCTTTCATGTTCTTGATTGTATAATGTGTGTTTGGGGTTTAACTTACATAGATGACTTTTATGGAATGTAAAACAGAGTGACAAAATTAAGGAAGGGTCGAAATGTAGTTGCTAGGTTACATCTGAAAATTGTTTGCTCAACTGTTGCCTTTTTTTACCATTCTCTGTGATTTCTGATATGATGAAAATCAAGGGTAGACCCTTTAAGCAAGTACACATGCTTCAAATAATGTTAACTGATAGGGCCTAACTGTTGACTGGGAGTCTTTAGGCAGCTTTTATTGTTGTGCAAATTGCATTGTCTACGGCTTTATGCTACACCTGTAAATTTTTTGCTCAATAGTGGCCTTTTTTTACCCTTCTCTGTGATATATGATATGAGGAAAATCAAGGGTAGACCGTTTAAATAAGTACACATGCTTAAAACAAGCTTAACTGATAGGTCTAACTGTTGACTGGTAGTCTTTAGTCATATTTTCTTTCTGTGCAAATTACATTGTCTATGGCTGTAGGTTACATCTGTAAATTGTTTGCTCAATAGTGGCCCTTTTTTACCCTTCTCTGTGATGTATGATATGAGAAAAATCACGGGTATACCATTTAAGCAAGTACACATGCTTAAAACAAGCTTAACTAATAGGTCCTAACTGTTAACTGGTAGTCATTAGTCATATTTTATTTCTGTGCAAATTGCATTGTCTACAGTTGTAGGCTACATCTGCAAATTGTTTGCTCAATAGTGGCCTTTTTTTACCATCCAATGTGATATGTGATATTATGAAAATCAAGGGTAGACCCTTTAAGCAAGTACACCTACTTAAATGTTAACTGATAGGGCCTAACTGTTGACTGGTAGTCTTTAAGCATCTTTTATTGGTGTACAAAGTGCATTGTGTCTGCTGTAGGCTACATATGTAAATTGTTTGCTAACTAGTGTCCTTTTTTTACCATCTTCTGTGATATGTGATATTATAAAAATGAAGGGTAGACCCTTTAAACAAGTACACCTGCTTAAAATAATGTTAACTGATAGAGCCTAACTGATATTGTGTGATTGATTATTTGGACAGTGTATGTAAGTTATATTGTCAAACTGATATTGTGTGTTTGGTGCATGTGTTTGATATACTACAAAATTTGATTGTGTGATTCAAAATAGGTGTTGTTCACTTAAATATTTGCCGATATGTATGTTGTGCGTGTGGGTTACATGCCAAATTATGGCCCATGCTCAGCTTGAAGATACCAAGTAATGACCATTTAAGTGAACTGTTAAACATTATAGGGTGAAGCTACCAAGTAATGCGGAAGTGATCTTCAAGCCCATTGAAAGTGATAAGGGTAGAGCCCATGAGGGCGACCCTCAACCCAAATCAACATATATTTACATACGGAGGCTCAAAGAGCATTTCAATAAGCATAGAAGACAAGCAACACTATTCAAAAGATCATGTTTCGGCAAATACATGCAGCTGGACATAGAGAAGTTCATGTTCCCACTTCAAGCCTTGCACCACATCATAAAAATGCATCAAGGAGAGTATATGTTTCAAGTGACAGAAGCCTATTCGATGAAGTTGTTACCCACGGAATTTGCCCAAGTTACCGGTCTGCGTATGGTTGATGTGCTCCCATCCCTTCCAACAGTGCCAAAAGTTTTGAGAAAGAACTCCCTACTTTGTAGGGTGTTCGGCAAGGAGAAGCTTCACATTACGAATGAGCAGACATACCAGAAGATCATCATAAGCAAAAGTGATGAAGGCACGGTGAAGTTGGCCCGCATACTAGTGTTGGCTTCTTTCATTGTGGGCAGAGGGTGGGAGCATAAGGTGGACCAGCGGTTTTTTTTGTTGGCAGATGATGTGGAGGAATTTGCTTCATATTCATGGGGTAATATTGCATATTAGGACACCCTCCATGGCTTGTAGGAAGCAAGGAAGGCCCTTACCAAAACCATTTACATTGTGCATGGATTTGTACCGGCACTGTTGGTATATTTTTTTTGGGTATTTTGATTGAGGTTTTAATGTACTATGTTGCATATGCGATTATGACATTTATGTCCATGGTTTGAATATGCAGGTTTGGGCAATGGAAAGGATTCCTCTGCTTGGGGACTTATGTGCGAGAAGAGTACAAGATGTTCATCCTAGATTGCTGAATTGAGCCAACTATAAGAAGCCCAGTTATGATGCAATTGACAAAGCAATTTTTGGCGGAGAGAAGGTAATATATTGTCATTTGTCGACTTAGAATGACTTATAATTTGCAAAAGACATATATGATGACTCATAATGAACATATTTTTGTCTTTTAGGTGTTGGTGCACAGGCGCTTGGAGTTGACCCAAGCTGAGTTTGATGAGGAGATTGTCCAATCCGCTACAGGGCTGAAGAATTTTTTGAAGGGGGACCAGATAATTTTTTATAAATCAGAGCTCCCCGTTGGTGGTGCCCTGCCAGAGGAACAAGTAGAAGTGGATATGGGGGAGGATCCTCAGCGAGGTCATGAAATAGTTGTTTCTTTTGTTGATGAGGTGCGGCCTGCTGGAAGTGGACAACCCCATGCTCCAGAAAGACAAAATGTGCATATCCAATTGGACTGGATAAAGGACACATTAGTCAAGCTAGCTAGCACAGTTGACCTCATTTAGCTAAAACATGATGCATTCGATCGGTTGGAGGCCAAGGTAGACAAATTGTCTCAAGATGTTTCAGCTTTGTTGTCCATGAAGGGGAGGTCATCAGACCCATTTGAGGTTAGCTACAGTCAATTAAATATCATGACTTCTGACTAGTGTTAAGTTTTATTATTCTTGTATTTCAACAATAATCATAGTATGGTTTACAATATTGACCAGGACGGGAAGGATGTTGGATATGATTATGTTGCTGATGATGGAGCCCATGAAAACCCCATCAATGAATCTTCTTGTCCGCAAGTTAGTTACCTCGCAATTTTATTCATATGAAGGACGTGCATTTGAATACCTCAATGCTATACGTATATTTCATTATTGCCGCACATTATGCTAATATTTTTATATTATGATGTGCACTTTTACTCACACATGCAATTTTTCAAAGGAAATAGTCACAGATGTAGTTCTCCCATTTGATGGTGCATCTGGTGTGGTGGCTGGGGAGGCAAGGGGTTGACATTGGGAGTGATGCCCCAAGAGTCAAAGAGGTTGTGCCCTCCGATGTCCATGGGAGGAAGAGGACTGCCAGCAAATATGTAAGGACCCCTTACACGGCGCCAAGGAGAAGCAAGAGGAGGTTGGTGAGGGGACCAAGTAATGTGGAAGAGGATGACACTGCTGGCGAGCCCTTAAACGACGACGATGTTCAATGCGAGGCAGAACAAGATGGGCAGGCTAACATTGAATTGGTGAACCAATTACTGGATCAAATTGAAGAAGAGGGACATTTAGGTACTGCCAACTAATCGATGGGACAAAATCCAGCAGGGCAAGAAGTCCATAGAAGCAAGATATGTGGACTCGTTGCTCTCTCAAAGATAGCATTGCTGGAGTTGGCATGTCCTAAACCACATAAGTTAACACCGGAAGAAGAAAAAACCCTTCAAAAGAGCCTTAGAAAGGGTTGGAAATCTGAGTGAGTTATAGCATAGTACTCGGTTACATACACATTTCATTTCAATATCAATTAATTTCATATTTCATTGCCATAAATATGTGTTGACATTCGAAGCAATCATAATTGAACAGCTGGCCGGCAATTGGTGGAATCCACCTGACGTCTGAGTTTATACGGTCTATTATGCAGCAGCATAGGTGGCTTTGGGATAATGTATGTGCGAATTTTAGTTGTACACAATAATAGTGATTCAGATTTTCATCCCTATTATACACTATACTAATTCGATGTTCGATTCATCTGATATAGCATATTGATGCGTATGTGCTGGCATTGTGGAAGAAGGCCCTTGGGAACCCTACTAATAAGCAAGCCTTCCATCTTGTACATTTTATGGTAGGCCTTCTTTTGTTTTTAATATCATATTTAACTGACAACTGCTAACTACTTGACTGACGTCTGTTGCTAATTCCACATGAGCTTATGAGGATAGGTGCATCTACCCTCCTCAACATTTACGCATCGATGAAGGAAAAGGATGCAACTGTCTCCAGAGCCGCCATTGCAGACACATGGCCAGAAGTTCCGACCAATATGATGAAGTTGATGAAGGTGAATGAAAAAGACTTCTGGGAATATGAGGTCCACCACTTCCCTCTTCATGTAAATGGTAACCATTGGAATCTCATTCTTCTAGACTTGAGGAAGGATGTCCTATACATCATGGACCCATATTACTCTGGCGTTGAGGTAGATCAGACAAGTTTTGCCAATAGTTTTGTTGAAATTGGGATATGCAGCAGCTGCTACCTTGCGCCTCCCGGTGAGAGAGATAACCTGACACCCACAACAAATCAACAACAATGATTGCCGTGTCTGCATATGCATTTATATGTGGTACCTGTTGCATGGGTACCGATTTAGCTTTACCGGAGAGGACATTCGCATCATGAGACATAAGGTTGCATACCAAATTCTGCAAAATTCCATATGACGACCATTTTCTTGACAGTAGATGTTGATTAACTTGATAGTGTTTGTCCTTGACTATGTGATTCGGTTTGTGTTTCACTGATGGTTTGTATGAATACTTTATGGAGGAGTACCATAATTGATTAATGTTTAAGGTGAATCTTGAAGTTATTTGTGTTGTTACAAGACTAATAGAATTTGATGGTTTCATATAGTTTTTGGCTGAAGTTGATTGATGAGAAATCAATATTCTTTGTATGACGTTGCTCTGATAACACATTGGAATTGTAGATGATAATGGACAGGTGGCATTGCAATATTTGATGGTACGATAAGAATGAGATATTGTTCCTAATTGGTTAGATTTAGTCCAAATTGTGCATGTGCAGTAATGAAGGCCATTGAGCAATTAAGAATTTGTGATTCATAAGAATCAATACGTTCATAATTTCGTTCAGCCGAAAAAGATGTGTCATTGCTAAAAATCGTATTCGTTCAGATAACAGGGGATTTGCCTATAAAATCCCTTTGGGACAGAACTCAAATCTGGAGGCATGACTTGATTGGGTTTTGATTGACAGCTTCTAACCCTTGAACCAATTTGCCTGGTGATAAATAAGGAGATTGCTATTATAAACTGGTACTTGAAGTATTTCTTTATATTAATTTAGACAAAAAAACATGTTGAGAGATGAAGTTTTAGCACATAAAATTTATGGTTGAATTGCCAACATATTGTGCCACAATTAGAAATAAAAGTTTTCCAAAATATGTCGTCAAGCAAACTACAATGGTGTGACTTTGTCCACTGCGATTGGTCTCTTGCACAATTTGTCCTCAAGCGTACATGCATTGAGCTCAGCCACTTGTCCCATTTTCTTCTTTCTCTTCCCTTTTAGGGTTAGATGGCTGATCTTCGACTGGATTGGACATGTATGACGCATCTTCCTGATTTCTTTACCACCCAACTCGTCTACTACCAGTGGGAATTGTTTAGATGTTGTCAACTTTTGGTTAGCATGACTTGGTGATGGGGGCTGGCCATGAGATGAAGCGGGTGTAGCTATGGATGGATGAGGAGTATGTCCCCCAACCGGGTTCTCTCCAATTACCGCGGTACAAGTATTGCGATAGTGACCATATTGTTTGCACGTACGACATTGTACTCTCCATTTTTCTTCACCTCGAGATAGAATTCTCTTCTTATTTATCTGGCCCGGTCGTGCCTTATCCTTTGGAGGCCTCAACTTATGGCTCTTCACATCTTCAGGAGTCTCCCATCTTTTATGTTCGAGTACTAGATAAACTCCCTTGCTATAGATTTGCCAATAAGTTTCCGTTGTGTAGGACGAGCAGCAATAGTCAACATAATTTAGTCTTCGGTGGCCACATGCTGCCTACGCATGTTCACAGGGAAACTCCTTTTTTTGAAACTTTCCACATGTACAGGACTTTGCGATAAGGTCAACTTGATCATCCCCTCTTTTGGACCTAGTTAAGACCTCGTGGCCACTTATGGGATAACAAATCATCCCTCTAGCTGCTTCATTGCACTTCTAAATCTTTGCTTCGGCATATTTAGTCAAGTATCCCATCCATTGTTGTGCCTCCAATCCACGCTTGTACCACATCTCTTGAGCCTTCAAACGGATTGCCTCAATGATCATGACAATGGGGAAGTGTCGCTGCTCACTAAGCATTCCATTGAAGACTTCGCATGGGTTGGATGTGACTATATTATACCTGGGCAATGGAAAGTAAGCATTAACCCAGCGTGACTTATCAATTCCAGTTAACCACTTGTAGGCCTCAGGGTTTTTCTCCTCAATGATGGTCATTTCTTCAATATATGTCTCCTGCTTAAATGCTTTAGCCGCCCTGAAGAAGTTACTGTTCAAACCTCTGTCTTTGAAATGTGCAAACATGTTTTGAGATATGTGAAATGCACAATATCCATGTGCGGCATATGGAAACATTTAAGCTACTTGTGATTTGATTGATTTATGCTGATTAGAAAGTATCACTAGGCCCTCCAAGTAACCAAGTCGGGTTTCCAAATGTGCAAGGACCCATCCCCATTCATCATTATTTTCTCGTTCTCCGATAGCACAAGCAATTGGGTATATATGGTTCTCACTATCCAATGTAGATATCAAGAACAAAGTCCCTTTGTACCTTCCTTTCAAGAATGTGTCATCTATACATATAACACGTCGCATGTACCTCTTGAAGTTCTCCATGGCTGAACCAAAGGAAACAAAGTATCGCTCGAATGTCAAATTCGATGAGTCGTACTGGATAGCAGTTGAGGTTCTAAGATTTGCCTTCTCCAACTCATATAAGTATGTAGCCAACTCAGCATATAATGACTCGTAGGATCCTCTTAACTTGTTAAACACCGCAACCTTCGACCTATATGCCTTCGAATAATTCATCTTAACTCCAAATTCCAAATCGACATCAACTTGAATATCCTTGGAAGTATAAGCAACATGTTTCTTAAGTCGTTTCACTACTAAGTCAGCAATAATACCCACTTTTGCTTGTTTATGATCTCCTCCAAATATTGGTTTCCCACATGTATGAACATTGTTCATAGCTTTCACTTTGAAGATACTACACCTATTAGTTATTGCAACATGTAACCTCCATAGACATCCCAACACATTGCACACAACTGTGAATCGAGATTTATTTGAATATTTTACCTTAAACTCAAAGTTATTATGCATAGTATACTTGTGTACATGTAGCTTCAGAGAGTCCTTATCCATAAACTCTTGCCCAAGTAGAAGCACATTCGGATCTTTGCCATACAAATCAACCTCACATCCATGTTGTACTCTTCGTTCACACACACATTCACATCCAATCTGCTGAATGATTATATTTATATAGGTATTAGAATGAGACAAACAGTTATAAGTTATGCATAATCAGTTAACTAACTACGTAAGCACATGAAATGACCTTTGAAGTTGTTTTGGTGTAGAAGTTTTCCCAAAATTGCTACTTGATGGTGGTGCTTTCCCCCTCCCACCACCATCTCCTTCATTTATGAGTGGCATTACTGCATTAGCTCTTGTTGGTACTTAATCGGCACTGCATTTAAAACCACTAAACCTTTACTACACATACATAAATTTGCAAATAAAACAGATAATAATAATGATTGTATACTTCTTACCACTTTCTTTCAGCCATGTCAATGTTGGTCACTTTATTTGAGTTCGAAGGCGGACCTCTTCCACCGGCCGACCCTGTGGCAGTCTCATTTTGACCATTTCCAAACCAAATGTCATCATCCACTCCGACAATGTAGGCATCCTCATCATAATCATGCAATTCAAATTTATCGCATTTAATGTCTTCCTCAAGCTGCTCCTGCAATCCATTGTAGATGACATCTTCTTCATCTGTTATACATCGTGTTTGGCCCACTAACTTCATCATTTGCTCCTCCAGCATCATTACCCTCATTTGAGTTGGCATTATTCTCCTCAACATTGGAGATGTTCACTGTATCCACTTCAAGCCTTTCAATGGGGACATCTACTAGTTCTTCATCAGAATCGGATTGCAAATTTACATAAACAGGAGGATGTTTCTTTACCTCCATCTCCCTGGCCTCACGCAGTAAGTCATCTACTTCCCGGTCGTCACTGAAATTCATTGTGTTCATGTACAATATGTCCATATCTGAAGCAGCACTAGCCAAATTATCATTGGTTTCAATGCCATACCTCACTCATACTTCCTTCACTTCCACCGTATGCTTCACTTCATTTGCAGGTCTCCTAAGCTCTTCGGCATCATTGAAAATAATCGACTCATTCATCTTTGATTCAGATACATCAATATTCGGCTCACATTCATGGAACACATGTACATGTCGCACTTTGGTTATTATCAATGGTAAACCATCATGCCTGGTCTTGGCATATCGCAGAAAACACTGAAGAGTCCTAGTATCACATATTTTCGTTGGAGGTACGTCCATGGGGATTGTCAAAGGATAAGTAAAACTCATCTTTAAATAGTATTCCCTGCTACAACATCCTATTAATTTGTAAACCATAGGCACCAAGGATTCATACGTCAATGAGCTTCTAAACAATATGAGATCCGACTTGGCATTGGAGCAATCATACTTGTGTTGACTTGCATCCCACTCCGTACCCCACACACATAACAGAGGCTGCTCATCTGTATCCATCTGAATACACCATATAGTTATGTCAGTTAGGCTCTAGTAGTTATCAGTTGATACTTATCAGTCAATGATATCCGTTGCAAAATTGAAACAACTTTGTGTGAACGGGCATCAATTTCATTCTTAACCTCAAACTTAACTTCATGTATTACAACTGTACATGCGGCACACCGATCCATGTAAGTACATACACAAGACAAGAGTTTGTGTACCCACGAGTTACCTATGTTAAACGCTACTAATAGTTATCAATTGAGACGGATTAGTTAAAGCTTTCACCCACCATCTCCACACCGAAAAATTAGTTGTCATTGTTGTTTTATCTATAGAGCATATCAAGTAAGAAGTAGTTCATCCAAAAGTACAAACATTAACATATTCTCCACATCCAACATTACCACTATTCCGGTAGGGACACCTTTAGGTAGAAACATGACTATCCGTGTCTTCCTCCATGCGTCCATATGCAGAGATTGCTATTCTACATCCACCTTCCGCCAACCTAAGTCATCTAATCTGCCACTAGGGAGACGAGAATATGGAACCGTAAGAGAATACCTCAGCAGTTAGCCCGGGAAGAAACCTTCGGAGGGATGTTAAGAAAGTGCGTCGGGGTTTTTCACGGTTTTCACATTTATGATGAGGTATGGCCCATGTCTGCTATATGCAACGCACATGTGGACTTATCAAACGTGGAGATGCTTATTGATTCTCTTGATACACCATGGAAATATGATGCGAAATGCATATATTATTAAGAAAAAAATTTATAGGAGCCCGCGCACAGTTGTATCTACATGAGCCCGGGCTCTATGGGCAATTACATCGATTTAGATCCGATGACCCATAATAGTCTAAGGGTTTAAATGACCCTATGTTTTATGGGTCATCGGATATTCGGATGTACATCCGATTGACCGTGGAGCCTGGGATCATGTAGAAGCGCGCATTCCGGTCTCCTATTAATTTTTCGTTTAGAGTACCATTTCTATGAGCCCTTGCTAATGCACAAATGCATGTCAAGTGGCTATATCAGACCTGTTTTTATGATTAGTATGGGCCATTGGATGTACTTCGGATTGGCCGTGTAGCCCGGGCTCACGTAGACAAGCGAGAGGCCAGGCTCCTATTAACATTTTACTTTTCGGTACCATTTATATGATCCTAGGCTAACGCACACATGCGTGCGCCCGGGCTGTATGAGGCCCGTTATATGAGTATTATACCCCATCAAGATGTATATTTGATTTCCCATAGCGAAGGGCCAAACGCGAGTGTGCGTGAACCCGGGCTCATATTAACATGACACTTTCGTAATTGCCCCAGCCAACGAAAATAACATTTCTGACCATCGATATTGAATTTATTTAACTCTATGTGTTTTTAATGACGTCTATGGGAAGCTGTAGCTTTTTATTTTATATTGTTCTAAATAATATTTAACATCATCATTATAACAACAACGGAATTGTATATGAATGCATTAAAAACTATTTATATTTCCACCAATCCACTCACCGTAATCAATAAATTATGGTAGTTCTAACCCTATGAAACATTCGCTTGTACAATATCAACGAAACTGTATACAACGGCATTTGCTAACCATTAAATACATTTGGGTATACATTATCCACCGTGACCAAGTGATGGCTGAAGATATAAAATATAATTAAGTCTATGATGTGCGGCATGTGATTACATGTAACTGAATTGGAGAGCAATTAGTCATGCACATTACAAAGTTTAATCATTAAGCGTTGGTGGTGGCAAGAGGAAGTATAAAACCATAATTACTATTGACTCAGACGATGAAGATGTTAAATGTAAGGTGGGAAACATAGATAAGGTGTAACACCATATCTATGTTCCCCACATTAAGTTTAACATCTTCATTGTCCGAGTCAATAGGAATTATGGTTTTATACTTTCACCTGCAACAACCAACGCCTAATGAAGATACTATGTTATGTGCAGAATGTTTACTCACCAAATACATCCCATCTTTTGATCTAGCATAATCACTCTATACACTATGAAACTGTCTGGCACCTCAATGTTGGCCTCCACCTACTTGGTCTCTGCCCTGGCTTCTCCTCCTTTGCCTCTTGCATGCGTCGGGGAGGTGGACATATAAGTGTACTGCAGTGAAGTGAAGGGATAGATTTAGTCGAAATCAGTTAACTACCAGTCAACAATTAATCGAAATCAGTTAACTATCTTCTAACCATATATTCTAGGTTATACGGTATTATCGTCAATAAATATTAGATCACATCATACTCTTGATAGTATAACATAACTATTACAAATCTAATGAACTTGCAATGTACTTCGGAAAATATAAGCCTCTTACCATCTACCAGTCAACAGTTATGATGTATCAGTTAACTTTGTATTATTCCATCTACTAGGTCATATGGTATACTACTCATTATATAGCATATCACAACATTCAAACCTTCCTTGTAAACCCATCTTGAGCACATCTAATGACCACACAATGTACTTTGAAAAATGAAAAACCTCCTACCATCTACCAGTCAACAGTTATGATGTATCAGTTAACTTTGTATTATTCCATCTACTAGGTCATATGGTATACTACTCGTTATATAGCATATCACAACATTCAAACCTTCCTTGTAAACCCATCTTGAGCACATCTAATGACCACACAATGTACTTTGAATAATGAAAAACCTCCTACCATCTACCAGTCAACAGTTAGGATTCATCAGTTAACTTTATTTTAACCATATAAACTAGGTTATATGGTCTCCTACACGCTAGATATCAGATCAAATCATAGGCATGAATAAAACTAATTACGTGTATTTTCCTTACTTACCCTAACAACAAAATATATTATTCATTTACTTACTTTCCATCTATTAAAATATATTACACGCATACTAACTAAGCACCAAACATAGAAGATCAAGTTGACATATTTACTTAATAACACTGTTATTTATCCACCCATATGTAAACATAACTATTACAAATCTAATGAACTCGCAATGTACTTTGGAAAATATAAGCCTCTTACCATCTACCAGTCAACAGTTAGGATGTATCAGTTAACTTTGTATTATTCCATCTACTAGGTCATATGGTATACTAATCGTTATATAGCATATCACGGCATTCAAACCTTCCTTGTAAACCCATCTTGAGCACATCTAATGACCACACAATGCACTTTAAAAAATGAAAAACCTCCTACCATTTACCAGTCAACAGTTAGGATTCACCAGTTAACTTTGTTTTAACTATATAAACTAGGTTATATGGTCTCCTACTCGCTAGATATCAGATCACATCATAGTCATGAGTAAATGAATTAACTATATAACTATATAGCCTAAGAAGTTCTGAAGCGAGTGCCCTGAAATTATGTGTGTGTCGAAAGCAAATGAGAAGAATTGATCATCATAAAAAAAAACTAATGAGAAGCTCATAAAATGGTGTTGTTTATTCTCTATCATTTATTAAGATATATGCCCCACTCAAATAGAAAAAAAAACAACATCTGTGACCAACCCATATTGATCTAAAGAATTTTTACCAAACATGAATACAAAAATCTATTCCCTGTCACAAAAAAATTGAAGAAATAATCCAAAAATCGATGCAAAAAACATGCTGGGAGAGGAAGCAGTTGGACAAAATCCTCCCTATTGTCAAAGAGAATATTAGTAAATAGCCTCCCTCCAAATCCACTATTTAGAAAATATTTTCTCTTGCACTTAAATTAAAACCACCAAAGGCTCATTTGAAGTCCTTAGCAGAGACATAATCATCAACACATATATGAAGCATTAAGTCCAACAAGATAATGAACTCAACCATAATATGAACAACTTGGCAACCATAAACACTGATTGCAAATTATAATCAATGATTGCAACTAAATATTATGGAATCATTACATGAACAGAGCTACAATACAAAAAAGTAGAATTGAAAAGGTAGTAGTTATATCACGCAGAAGTGAAAATTATACATGATAATTTGCCATAAAGGAGAACCTAAAAGGAACAACCATGCCAAATACCAAAAAAATCACAATGCAGAGGAACTCTTACCACAACCCAACGTGGCCAGCAAAACAAATATTAAAACTCAAGAAAACAGAACCTGAGAAAATAAAAAAATTACACAACAAGCAAAGCAAATGTTTCTGGACAAGCATATAATAAGTATCTATTTGACATAACATAGACACAATTATTTGTTGTGAGCAACTTACAGTTTTCAGTTAGACAAATGCAAATATTTGCCGTGAAATCGCTGCTAGTACAAACATTCAAACAATATCGTAAATAATTCATGGATAGACTTCTGAGTGGAAGCAATCATATCAAAGAAAATTATAGCACCCATTCTGAGCCAAAAATCATTGAAACTACCTTAATATTTATTTGGTTATGCAAAAAATAAGGGATTAGGGATCTTACCTAGCCAATCAATTATGAAGCCCAAGCTTCAGAGGGCCGACAGATGAAAGCTGCACCAAGGGCGCAAAGGCAATGAAAATCTGCCCGAGGATGGGACCGTGAGCATGGGTAGAGGTAGGACAGAGGAGTGGGAGAGAGGGGGGGCATGAGAGAGGAGGATCGCCTAGACGAGGTGCGTATTCCTTTATCAGTAGGCCGGGAGAGGAAAGTTAGAGTAGCGGGACAGTGGCTGTGACTGCACAGAGGTGGAGAAGGAGATTGCAGAGGGAGAGATGGGGCTGGGGAGAGGCGGATCTGGTTGGCGATCTCAGCGAGAGACGACTGCAATTACCCAGAAGCCAAACGTGAAATCGAGGAGGGGAGTTTATTAAGAGAAAGGGCATATATGCCATTTCACACTGTACGTGTGGGAGTTTCGCATGTGCCTAAGTCTAATTTTGCAAAACTGCAATTCCTTGCCTATTTTTGTAATTCCGACATTTGTTGAGTCTATTTCTGAAAAAATTTCCTAGCAGAACGATGGTCAATGAGATGACTGACGCTACGAGGAGGATGATTATGGGGAAGGAGATGGTGGGAGAATTCGCCATTCTTCACGTCGTTGTTTTCTTTTCTCTGTTCTCTCTATTGCAGGCCAGCAGGCTGCCTAAATGGCAAATAGCATAGCAAGGCCGGCTCAATGAAATTTGGGGCCTTGGGCAAAATATCTAAGGTTAATTTTAAGTATCTAATGCAATAATAATACATTAATGTAACAGAAAAGCGCAATATGGTGTTCGACATTTAGAGAAATTTAATATTGATGCATCTACTAATATCAAACGATTGACTTTCTCGTAATTGAAGCCTCATGTTTCTGTTTCTTTATAATGAGTATCTGTTAGGCTCAATTTTAAATGGCCTCATGGTTTGGTGATTTGGAACCGCCACACTTGATTAACATCATTTAAAGCTGAAATTGTGATCCGCTGATGACGAGGAAAACACTGGATCAAGAAATTTGTATATTTTAGTAACAAAAGAGAAGTTTATCGATAAAATACAAAACCAAATACATTTAAGAGGTTAATAAACTTGGAATGCTTATTTGCAAGGTGGTCCACCACAAGCCATGTGTATGTGATCACTCGAGTAAAGTCGTAAAGGGAACTGATGGTGAAAAGTCCTTTTCAACTTGGGAAACTACCTATTAATTGGGTTGATACGGAAGATAGAGATAAGATGGCTTTCGAATCAAAGTTTTATCTTTTCTAACAAATTTCTTCTCCAGATCTTCTACATAGGAGACATTATATTCAGTGTTATTTTTCATTTTCCTCATGAGATGGAGAGGGAGAGAATGAGTGAAGAAGTTTTGTGTACGAGGGTATTCTCCCAAATGTGAGACGTTTGTAACTCAATGTTTATTTTCCTCATACTAGTAGGCATCTTGCCAAACAACATAAATATATGTTTTTTTATTATATTTTTATATTTTCTATTCCATATGTTCCATATTAATAACTCTACTTGGATTTAATAAATGGGATTCTATTACTTAAGGACTATATACACTGTATTTATGCTAAAGTCCTGCGCTAAATGATTTTAGTAATGGACATTGGTTAGAAAAAGACTAAAATATCTCCTTTCTCTTTAAAACGACTTTCCTACACACCATCTCAGCCATTGCCCTTGTTCGTGATGTTATCATCAATTTGTTATGCCATTGAAGTTGCCGCCCAGTTCAACATCCCACCTTCATCATCACTTCTGGAACCCGCAACATTTCTACATATAATCGGCAAGTGAAGCCACCCGTTCTCCATATAGTTAGATTTGAGACTAAACATAGGCAAGTGGGGGAGAGAGGAAGGTCCTCTAGCTCCAGCACCCGGTGATGAGACTACAATTGCTATATATAGGGGTTTCCATAGGCCCCCGGCTTGCAGTTATAGTAGGAGTTCCCCCACAGCGAGCAAGGGACGTTGTTCCGCTTCAGGGCCTCGTAGTTAGTTAGGTTGTAATGGTGGCTATGTTATTCCCATACATGTAAATTTAGTTTAAAAGGTTTTTATATCACAAATATGTTGAATATGAGAAATTTCCTAATATATAAACAAGATACATGCCAGAATGAATTGGGTTGTGACAGAATGATGGTTATAAATGGTATACGGTGACATCTTAAAAGTAATTATTTTTGTGCCACATGCACACTTGAAAAATTATTAAAATAGTTCAAGTGGCTTCTCGAGGACTTTATGGTGGTGTGGTATGTAATGTCATCAGGACCAATGCCTGATGCATATGGGCGGTTCATTATATAGCCCCTTCAGCGAAGGGTGCTAGGAAGAGTGAATGACATTTTGATTTTATTATTGTGAATCACAGTATGTAATTTACTTAAATATGTTTTAGGTTGAATGCTTGTAATTTGTTTCGAAAATGCTCTTACTATGATATATATGGAGGTAGTCAAGATTGATTTCTGGGCAATGACTTATGGTTACACATTCATGATATAATAAGAATCTATTGGATAAAGTAAGATGTTTATGAACCAGCTATAATTAATGTGTTGTCCACATGCTGTGTGGTTGAAATGCATGAGGCATAGGTAATTCATAACATTTCATTTCATAGCATATTGTATACTCAGTTAACTCAAGAATTTAGAATGAATTGCATTCATGTGGTATGATGCATATAGTTGTATGGGCATGCTTAGGAAATATGTAGATTGCATTTTATTATGTTCTAGCATAGTAGTAGGCAAGTTTATTGAGCTTTGGGTCATGGGTGGACCACCGTGCTTTTTTGTAGGCACATGTTTTTTCAATAATAGAAGAGAGATGCATATGGTTCTCCATTGTTCAGCGATCTTTTGTCTCAAACTCACATCCTCTATTTCCCAGAATTTTAAATTATTTGTATTTATAATAGAAAAAAAAAAGAGTTCCTTACGCTATAATTTCTTAATCTATGGAGCATAGCCATGAGAATACTTGAAAATATTTGGTTAGAAGGGGATTCCAACTAGCAAATAGATGTGTTTTATATCGCAATCAAGGAGAGACTAGAGACTACATCTTCTTTACTTGTCTGTTCTCAAGGAGACTTTGGAAATTAATTTTGTTCAAGTGCTGGATAATGAGAATTGTTCTCGATTTTGAGGGTGAAATGAAGTGGATATGTCCACCGTTTTATACAATAGAATCCCTATGTATCTATTCTTATCAAAACTTTGTTTGGTGTTTAGTCACCTTTATATAGATTAAAAGAAAGTACCAAATCTTTGAAGGGAAATGAAATTAAATCCTTTCTATTGGCATATCCAATAGGCTTTTTGCTTAAACGACCAATATCATCTTCAATGTCCTTTTGATGAGGACTTTGGGAATAACCGATTTTTTTTCTCTATTTCTTATAGTGTTTTCCCTCTTAGCTTTAGCCCAGTAATTTTTATTTTGTTCTTAGGGTGTTTTGTTTTTACTTTGGGGAATATTTTGTTCTTGTTGATCTTTTCTTGCTCCCTTTCCCTTTGTGTTAATGAAATTCTATAATTATAGAAAAAAAGTTCGACAAGTGTAATAAATAATATTGGTCGTATGATCCAGAGTAGTTCACTACTCCTCTTTTAGCCAGACCCCCTTTAACACTGGTAGATCAAATAACCACCGACTGTATATAGAAGGGTTGGCTAACTAAAACAGGGATGGTGAACAGCTCATCCAGATGATAATTATGCAAATACTTAAACCGTGGTACTCTCAATTATTAGTCCCTAGTGAGGTTGCAAATTTGCGTACAAATGTGACACATGCATTGTGACGTCAAACTGAAAGACTAAGGTCAATGGAACATTATCTTATTCTTAATTTTAGACCCGTTACATATCTTTCCACCACTCCATTACAAATAAATGTGACGTTCGTCCAAAGTGAATTTGTCTTCTTTGGTTTAACCCCTACGCAACGTTTTTTAAGCCATAATTAAACGTGTAATCTGCTGAATATCCAAGTTGAGTGGGCCGCCTAGCTACGTACGGGATAAGCTATTTCTAGTCTTCAAAAGACCATAGTTGTGGAAAAAAAAGTTCGGAAATTTCGTCTGCCAACATGAGTCACATGACCGAATCAATTTGCCTCCCTTATAAATTGGTCACAAGCTCGGGCTCAATCATTCATTCAGAAAGGGCCCAAGAGAGACAGTATAGAGGTATAAGGGAAACAAACATATAGCAATATGGGAGTTGCCAACCTTGCAAAAGTTATCCTGACTTTCTTTCTTCTGTCCTTAACTCATGCCCAAAATTCACCTCAAGACTACCTCAATGCCCACAATGCGGCTCGTGCACAAGTCGGAGTTGGCCCGATGACATGGGACACCACCGTTGAGGCCTATGCACAAAACTACGCGAACCAACGGATTGGCGACTGCCGGCTGGTCCACTCCGGCGGGCCTTATGGTGAGAACATCTTCTGGGGCTCAGGCCGGGAGTATACTGCTGCTGATGCTGTGAATTCTTGGGTGAATGAGAAGAACGACTACAACTACGACTCCAACACTTGTGCCAGCGGGAAGGTGTGCGGCCACTACACTCAGGTGGTGTGGCGCAACTCGGTCAGGCTGGGCTGCGCAAGGGTCAGGTGCAACAGTGGTGCCTTCTTCATTACATGCAACTATTCCCCTCCTGGGAATTACATAGGCCAACGTCCATATTAAATAGAGCTATCGACTGTGGTATTCATGATCTGCATGAGCCAAGCCAGTAGTATAACTAAATAAGTTATGGGTGCTGAGATGCCCATAAGTTTGTTGTTGGGGATGTTGCATGCCTTTGATCAACAGGCTTCTGAATAATGTAACAGAAAAGCGCAATATGGTGTTCGACTTTTAGAGAAATTTAATATTGATGCAGCTACTAATATCAAACGACTTTCTCGTAACTGAAACTAATAGTGAGAACTAATACGATGTTTTTGCATAGTACATTTATTCCGATGTAAGTCATGTTGAGCTTCAACGCATCCTTAGGAGGTGCACACTTTTGGGGATATATAAATATACCGAATATAATTTTATAAAGCGCACACGTAAATAAATAACACCACGAAAAGTATGCACACCCTCATGCACGATCGAAATTTGATCTGACGATGCTGCCCGCTCGAGTACGATGCCTCGAGTATTAAAAAAAATTATCTTATTTTTTCAGTATTTATATTTTGGTGATTGGTATAATTAACCCATATTTTAAACAAATTATTGTTAAAAAAGTCATATTTATTGCGACGTATAGAAAGCCGTCGCTACTAATACCTCACTCGCGACGTACATGTCACATACGTCGCGATGGACATAGGCCACTAGTGATGGATATTACATACGTCGCTATTAGTGTATATTAGTAGCGACATATATATGAATATATGTTGCGACTAATATATACAGATTATTTTGCCCCTAACACATTTAATTACTTGTGACGTACTGACATATATGTCCCAGATAGCTGAACTGTACCTCTTTTTTTTATTATAAATTATGGTTATTGGCAATGGAAATTCAATGTAGTGCTATTAGAATTCATTAATTGCGACGTACAATTATATACGTCGCAAGTATCTCACCACAAATTGTTGTTTTAATTTTTTTTTATTATAACTTATGGTTATTGGCGATGGACGATGCATATGTCGGAAAAAGGTGTAGTTTGTACCGACGAAATCGTAGTTCCGTCGCAAGAATCTAACCTCAAATTCTTGTTTTAATTTTTTTTAATTATAAATAATGTTTATTTGCGATGGATGTTATATGTGTCGCTAAGGGTTTCGTTTGTACCGACACAAGTTTATATTCGTTGCTATTTTATTTATTGAATTGCGACGTAATATTATTTATGTCGCTAGTATGTCAGCTCAAATTCTCATTTTTGTGTATTTAATTATTAATTATGTTTATTTGCGACGGACGTTGTATATGTCACTGAAAGTGCTATGTATTGACGACGTATACTTTGATTAGTCGCAAATAGATGATTTAATATCGACGTACTAAATGAACTGTCGGTAATAGATTTTTTGGCGGGGGCGGGAGTTGTATTAGCGACGGAAGACTGTAAACGTCGCAATTAATTATGGTTATAGCGACATACATGAACTTCTGTCAGTAATGATATCAATAATAGCGACATATATATAGATCGCTAATAACGTCTAACTAGCGACGTATATATATATATACGTCGCTATAAGTGGAATTTGTTGTAGTGCTCGCATGTTTTTGTTTCTTTCTATGGTGTATATTATTTTATTAATGAGTATCTGTTAGGCTCAATGTTAGATGGTCTCATGGTTTGGTGATTTGGAACCGCCACACTTGATTAACATCATTTAAAGCTCAAATTGTGATAAAAGGTGAGATGTTTGTAACTCAATGTTTATTTTCCTCGTATTATAGGCATCTTGCATAACCACATAAAAATGTCTTTTTATTATATTTGTATGTTTTCTAGTCCATATGTTCCATATTAATAACTCTACTTGATTTAATGAGTGGGATTTTATTACTCAAGGTCTATATAAACACTGTATTTATGCTAAAGTCGTGCGCTAAATGATTTTATTAATGGACATTGGTTAGAAAAAGACTAAAATATCTCCTACCTCTTTAAAACGACTTTCCTACACACCATCTCAGCCATCGCCCTTGTTCGCGACGTCATCCTCGATTTGTTATGCCATTCTGCCATTGACGTTACCTCCCAGTTCAACATCCCGCCTTCATCATCACTTCTGGAACCCGCAACATTTCTACATATAAAGCCACCAATTCTCCATATAGTTAGATTTGAGACTAAACATAGGCAAGTGAGGAGAGAGGAAGGTCCTCTAGCTTCGGCACCTGGTGATGTAGCTGCAGTCGTTGTTATAAGGGTTGCCTTAAGCCCTAGGCTTGCAGTTATAGTTGGAGTTCCCACACAGCGAGCAAGGGATGTTGTTCCGCTTCCGGGACTCGTACTTTATGTAACGGGTGGTGGCCAAGATGCGCCTGTTGATCTCAGATTCCATGTCAAATTCATTTCGACCAAGCACTCGGAGATGGACCCAGTACATGCAAACGGGCTGCGCAGGAGTCCAGCCAACTGGTATTCCCTAGCAGAAGAAAAATTATTAGAAATTGACTCAACAAATGCCAGAATTACAAAATTAGGCAAGGAATTCCAGTTTTACAAAATTAGACTCACGCACATTCTACTTATAAGCACGCGCGCTTGAATTGTCGATAATACCCTTAAGCAATGGAAATGAATAGACTCGACCCTACTTCACCGGGTGCAACCCAAAATTTAGATTTCAGTTTTCCCTCCGGCGCTTGCGACCACTCTCCACCGTTATGAGAATCACATTCCCTTCCGGCAACCCCTCATCCAGCCTTTTATATCCCATCATTCACCTTCCTCTTCTCTTCTATCGGACATCCAGTCCCACTTTTTTGCTCCTTCGGTATTGCAGAGAAAGTTCCCATTTTGTTCCATCCTTCGCTATCCACGCTGGCGATCTCACTGCGGCAGTCATTTGACAACCAGAGAAATACATTGCAGCTACCTTTTGCCCCCTCCGAAGACATTTTGCTAAGCTCCATTCCCGTCGTCCCTCTCTTCCAGCCGGCCACATCCCGCATTTCGGTGTTTTGCCCTAATCTACATTCTGCATCTTCACTTGGCCGTCTGACCAATCTCCCCATTCGTTGATCAATAGAAGATGACATAAATGGCAAGGTGAGATCCTACAACTATGTATGGTTAATTGAAGAGTTTAGCTGTATTATATGGTTTGGTTTGAAATTTATTGAGATTATGTGATGAAATTCATAATAGGTGTGTAAATTGGACGTATGTACTGCTATGATTAGTGTTTGTGATGTCGTAAGATAAATTTGATTTAAATATTTGAAGTATGTGATCTCATGATAAATTTTGAAAAAGGAAATCTCTTATGCAAAAAAATATTGTACGTAGGATAAGGAAGAAAAATATAGCGGATTAGTTAAGTTGGAGCCATGCTATGTTAGAAGCATTATTGTATGCCACAAACGAATTTAATTGATATGGCCTAACTATTGACTGGTACATTATAATTTAGTCTTGAAAATAAATTGTGTGGTCAATAAACTCTATATAGTTTAGTATATACATGGGTAGATTGATCTTGTCAAATGTAGATTGTGTGTTTGGTGCTTAGTGAAGGGTTGACCATTTAAACAAAGGACACATGCTTAGAACAAGGTTAACTGATAGGGTCTAACTGTTGACTGGTAGGATTTAGGCATCTTTTATTGACGTACAAAGTATATTGTGCCGGCTTTAGACTTGATATAGTTTGGTCTATATTTGTGTTGATTCACACGAGTGTGGGTCTTTCATGTTCTCGATTGTATAATGTGTGTTTGGGGCTTAGCTTACATAGATGACTTTTACGAAATGTAAAACAGAGTGACAAAATTAAGGAAGGGTCGAAATGTAGTTGCTAGGCTACATTTGAAAATTATTTGCTCAACTCTTGCCTTTTTTTACCATTGCCTGTGATATCTGATATGATGAAAATCAAGAGTAGACCCTTTAAGCAAGTACACATGCTTAAAATAATGTTAACTGATAGGGCCTAACTGTTGACTGGGAGTCTTTAGGCAGCTTTTATTGTTGTGCAAATTGCATTGTCTACAGCTTTATGCTACACTTGTAAATTTTTTGCTCAATAGTGGCCTCTTTTTACCCTTCTTTGTGATATATGATATGAGGAAAATCAAGGGTAGACCATTTAAATAAGTACACATGCTTAAAACAAGCTTAACTGATAGGTCAAACTGTTGACTGGTAGTCTTTAGTCATATTTTCTTTCTGTGCAAATTGCATTGTCTACGGCTGTAGGCTACATCTCTAAATTGTTTGCTCAATAGTGGCCCTTTTTTACCCTTCTCTGTGATGTATGATATGAGAAAAATCACGGGTATACCATTTAAGCAAGTACACATGCTTAAAACAAGCTTAACTAATAGGTCCTAACTGTTGACTGGTAGTCTTTAGTCATATTTTATTTCTGTGCACATTGCATTGTCTACGGCTGTAGGCTACATCTGTCAATTGTTTGCTCAATAGTGGCCTTTTTTTACCATCCAATGTGATATGTGATATTATGAAAATCAAGGGTAGACCCTTTAAGCAAGTACACCTACTTAAATGTTAACTGATAGGGCCTAATTGTTGAGTGGTAGTCTTTAAGCATCTTTTATTGGTGTACAAAGTGCATTGTGTCGGCTGTAGGCTACATATGTAAATTGTTCCCTAACTAGTGTCCTTTTTTTACCATCCTCTGTAATATGTGATATTATAAAAATGAAGGGTAGACCCTTTAAACAAGTACACCTGCTTAAAATAATGTTAACTGATAGAGCCTAACTGATATTGTGTGTTTGATTATTTGGATAGTGTATGTAAGTTATATTGTCAAACTGATATTATGTGTATGGTGCATGTGTTTGATATACTACAAAATTTGATTGTGTGATTCAAAATAGGTGTTGTTCACTTAAATATTTGCCAATATGTATGTTGTGCATGTGGGTTACATGCCAAATTATGGCTCATGCTCAGCTTGAAGATACCAAGTAATGACCATTTAAGTGAACTATTAAACATTATAGGGTGAAGCTACCAAGTAATGCGGAAGTGATCTTCAAGCCCGTTGAAAGTGATAAGGGTAGAGCCCATGAGGGCGACCCTCAACCCAAATCAACATATGCTTACATACGGAGGCTCAAAGAGCATTTCAATAAGCATAGAAGACAAGCAACACTATTCAAAAGATCATGTTTCGGCAAATACATGCAGCTGGACATAGAGAAGTTCATGTTCCCACTTCAAGCCTTGCACCGCATCATAAAAATGCATCAAGGAGAGTATATGTTTCAAGTGACAGAAGCCTATTCGATGAAGTTGTTACCCACGGAATTTGCCTAAGTAACCAGTCCGCGTATGGCTGATGTGCTCCCATCCCTTCCAACAGTGCCAAAAGTTTTGAGAAAGAACTCCCTACTTTGTAAGGTGTTCGGCAAGGAGAAGCTTCACATTACGAATGAGTAGATATACCAGAAGATCATCATAAGCAAAAGTGATGAAGACGCGGTGAAGTTGGCCCGCATACTAGTGTTGGCTTCTTTCATTGTGGGCAGAGGGTGGGAGCATAAGGTGGACCGGCGGTTTTTTTTGTTGGCAGATGATGTGGAGGAATTTGATTCATATCCATGGGGGTAATATTGTATATTGGGACACCCTCCATGGCTTGTAGGAAGCAAGGAAGGCCCTTACCAAAACCATTTATATTGTGCATGGATTTGTAGCGGCACTGTTGGTACGTTTTTTTTGGGTATTTTGATTGAGGTTTTAATGTACTATGCTGTATATGCAATTATGACATTTATGTCCATGGTTTGAATATGCAGGTTTGGGCAATGGAAAGGATTCCTCTGCTTGGGAACTTATGTGCGAGAAGAGTACAAGATGTTTATCCTAGATTGTTGAATTGGGCCAACTATAAGAAGCCCAGTTATGATGCAAATGACAAAGCAATTTTTGGCGGAGAGAAGGTAATATATTGTCATTTGTCGACTTAGAATGACTTATAATTTGTAAAAGACATATATGATGACTCATAATGAACATATTTTTGTCTTTTAGGTGTTGGTGCACAGGCGCTTGGAGTTGACCCAAGTTGAGTTTGATGAGGAGATTGTCCAATCCGCTATAGGGCTGAAGAATTTTTTGAAGGGGGACTGGATAATTTTTTATAAATCAGAGCTCCCCGTCGGTGGTGCCCTACCAGAGGAACAAGTAGAAGTGGATATGGGGGAGGATCCTCAGCGAGGTCATGAAACAGTTGTTTCTTTTGTTGATGAGGTGCGGCCTGCTGGAAGTGGACAACCCCATGCTCCAGAAAGACAAAATGTGCATATCCAATTGGACTGGATAAAGGACACATTAGTCAAGCTAGCTGGCACAGTTGACCTCATTCAGCTAAAACAGGATGCATTCGATCGGTTGGAGGCCAAGGTAGACAAATTGTCTCAAGATGTTTCAGCTTTGTTGTCCATGAAGGGGAGGTCATCAGACCCATTTGAGGTTAGCTACAGTCAATTAAATATCATGACATTTGACTAGTGTTAAGTTTTGTTATTCTTGTATTTCAACAATAATCATAGTATGGTTTACAATATTGACCAGGACAGGAAGGATGTTGGATATGATTATGTTAATGACAATGGAGCCCATGAAAACCCGATCAATGAATCTTCATGTCCGCAATTTAGTTACCTCACAATTTTATTCATATGAAGGACGTGCATTTGAATACCTCAATGCTATACGTATATTTCATTATTGCCGCACATTATGCTAATATTTTTATATTATGATGTGCACTTTTACTCACACATGCAATTTTTCAAAGGAAATAGTCACAGATGTAGTTCTCCCATTTGATGGTGCATCTAGTGTGGCGGCTGGGGAGGAAAGGGGTTGACATTGGGAGTGATGCCCCAAGAGTCAAAGAGGTTGTGCCCTCCGATGTCAATGGGAGGAAGAGGACTGGCAGCAAATATGTAAGGACCCCTTACATGGCGCCAAGGAGAAGCAAGAGGAGGTTGGTGAGGGGACTAAGTGATGTGGAAGAGGATGACACTGCTGGCGAGCCCTTAAACGACGATGATGTTCAATGCGAGGGAGAACAAGATGGGTAGGCTAACATTGAATTGGCGAACCATTTACTCGATCAAATTGAAGAAGAGGGACATTTAGGTACTGCCAACTAATCGAAGGGACAAAATCCAGCAGGGCAAGAAGTCCATAGAAGCAAGATATGTGGACTCCTTGCTCTCTCAGACATAGCATTGCTGGAGTTGGCATGTCCTAAACCACATAAGTTAACACCGGAAGAAGAAAAAACCCTTCAAAAGAGCCTTAGAAAGGGTTGGAAATCTGAGTGAGTTATAGCATAGTACTCGGTTACATACACATTTCATTTCAATATCGATTAATTTCATATTTCATTGCCATAAATATGTGTTGACATTCGAAGCAATCATAATTGAACAGCTGGCCGGCAATTGGTGGAATCCACCTGACATCTGAGTTTATACGGTCTATTATGTAGCAGCATAGGTGGCTTTGGGATAATGTATGTGCGAATTTTAGTTGTACACAATAATAGTGATTCAGATTTTCTTCCCTATTATATACTATACTAATTCGATGTTCGATTCATCTGATATAGCATATTGATGCGTATGTGCTGGCATTGTGGAACAAGGCCCTTGGGAACCCAACTAATAAGCAAACCTTCCATCTTGTACATTTTATGGTAGGTCTTCTTTTGTTTTTAATATCATATTTAACTGACAACTACTAACTACTTGACTGACGTCTGTTTCTAATTCCACATGAGCTTATGAGGATAGGTGCATCTACCCTCCTCAACATTTACGCATCGATGAAGGAAAAGGATGCAACTGTCTCCAGAGCCGCCGTTGCAGACACATGGCCAGAAGTTCCGACCAATATGATGAAGTTGATGAAGGTGAATGAAAAAGACTTCTGGGAATATGAGGTCCACCACTTCCCTCTTCATGTAAATGGTAACCATTGGAATCTCGTTCTTCTAAACTTGAGGAAGGATGTCCTATACATCATGGACCCATATTACTCTGGCGTTGAGGTAGATCAGACAAGTTTTGCCAATAGTTTTGTTGAAATTGGGATATGCAGCAACTGCTACCTTGTGCCTCCCGGTGAGAGAGATAACCGGACACCCACAACAAATCAACAACAATGATTGCAGTGTCTGCATATGCATTTATATGTGGTACCTGTCACATGGGTACCGATTTAGCTTTACCAGAGAGGACATTCGCATCGTGAGACATAGGGTTGCATACCAAATTCTGCAAAATTCCATATAACGACCATTTTCTTGATAGTAGATGTTGATTAACTTGATAGTGTTTGTCCTTGACTATGTGATTCGGTTTGTGTTTCACTGATAGTTTGTATGAATACTTTATGGAGGAGTACCATAATTGATTAATGTTTAAGGTGAATCTTGAAGTTATTTGTGTTGTTACAAGACTAATAGAATTTGATGGTTTCATATAGTTTTTGGCTGAAGTTGATTGATTAGAAATCAATATTCTTTGTATGACGTTGTTCTGATAACACATTGGAATTGTAGATGATAATGGATAGGTGGCATTGCGATATTTGATGGTACGATAAGAATGAGATATTGTTCCTAATTGGTTAGATTTGGTCCAAATTGTACATGTATAGTAATGAAGGCCGTTGAGCAGTTAAGAATTTGTGATTCATAAGAATCAATACGTTCATAATTTCGTTCAGCCAATAAAGATGTGTCATTGCTAAAAATCGTATTCGTTTAGATAATAGGGGATTTGCCTATAAAATCCCTTTGGGACAGAACTCAAATCTGGAGGCATGACTTGATTGGGTTTTGATTGACAGCTTCTAACCCTTAAACCAATTTGCCTGGTGATAAATAAGAAGATTGTTATTATAAATTGGTACTTGAAGTATTTCTTTATATTAATTAGACAAAAAAACACGTTGAAAGATGAAGTTTCAGCACATGGAATTTATGGTTGAATTGCCAACATATTGTGCCACAATCAGAAATAAAAGTTTTCCAAAATATGTCGTCAAGCAAACTACAATGGTGTGACTTTGTCCACTGCGATTGGTCTCTTGCACAATTTGTCCTCAAGCGTACATGCATTGAGCTCAGCCACTTGTCTCATTTTCTTCTTTTTCTTCCCTTTTGGGGTTAGATGGCTGATCTTTGACTGGATTGGACATGTATGACGCATCTTCCTGATTTCTTTACCACCCAACTTGTCTACTACCTGTGGGAATTGTTTAGATGTTGTCAACTTTTGGTTAGCATGAGGTGGTGATGGGGGCTGGCCATGAGATGAAGCGGGTGTAACTATAGATGGATGAGGAGTATGTCCCCCAACCGGGTTCTCTCCAATTACCACGGTACAAGTATTGCGATAGTGACCATATTGTTTGCACGTACGACATTGTACTCTCCATTTTTCTTCACCTCGTGATAGAATTGTTTTCTTATTTATCCGGCCCGGTCGTGCCTTATCCTTTGGAGGCCTCAACTCATGGCTCTTCACATCTTCAAGAGTCTCCCATCTTTTATGTTCGAGTACTGGATAAACTCCCTTGCTATAGATTTGCCTATAAGTTTCCGTTGTGTAGGACAAGGAGCAATAGTCAACATAATTTAGTCTTCGGTGGCCACATGCTGCTGCCTACGCATGTTCACAGGGAAACTCCTTTTTTTGAAACTTTCCACATGTACAAGTCTTTGCGATAAGGTCAACTTGATCATCCCCTCTTTCGGACCTAGTTAAGACCTCATGGCCACTTATGGGATAAAAAATCATCCCTCTAGCTGCTTCATTGCACTTCTGAATCTTTGCTTCGGCATATTTAGTCAAGTATCCCTTCCATTGTTGTGCCTCCAATCCACGCTTGTACCACATCTCTTGAGCCTTCAAACGGATTGCCTCAATGATCATGACAATGGGGAAGTGTCGTTGCTCACTAAGCATTCCATTGAAGACTTCGCATGGGTTGGATGTGACTATATTATACCTGGGCAATGGAAAGTAAGCATTAACCCAGCGTGACTTATCAATTCCAGTTAACCACTTGTAGGCCTCGGGGTTTTTCTCCTCAATGATGGTCATTTCTTCCATATATGTCTCCTGCCTAAATGCTTTAGCCGCCCTGAAGAAGTTACTATTCAAACCTCTGTCTTTGAAATGTGCAAACATGTTTTGAGATATGTGAAATGCACAATAACCATGTGCGGCATATGGAAACATTTGAGCTACTTGTGATTTGATTGATTTATGCTGATCAGAAAGTATCACTAAGCCCTCCAAGTAACCAAGTCGGGTTTCCAAATGTGCAAGGACCCATCCCTATGCATCATTATTCTCTCCTTCTCCGATAGCACAAGCAATTGGGTATATATGGTTCTCACTATCCAATGTAGATATCAAGAACAAAGTCCCTTTGTACCTTCCTTTCAAGAATATGTCATCTATACATATAACACGTCGCATGTACCTCTTGAAGTTCTCCATGGCTGAACCAAAGGAAACAAAGTATCGCTCGAATGTCAAATTCGATGAGTCGTACTGGATAGCAGTTGAGGTTCTCAGATTTGCCTTCTCCAACTCATATAAGTATGTAGCCAACTCAGCATATAATGACTCGTAGGATCCTCTTAACTTGTTAAACACCGCAACCTTCGACCTATATGCCTTCGAATAATTCATCTTAACTCCAAATTCCAAATCGACATCAACTTGAATATCCTTGGAAGTATAAGCAACACGTTTCCTAAGTCGTTTAACTACTGAGTCAGCAATAATACCCGCTTTTGCTTGTTTATGATCTCCTCCAAATATTGGTTTCCCACATGTATGAACATTGTTCATAGCTTTCACTTTGAAGATACTACACCCATTAGTTATCGCAACATGTAACCTCCATGGACATCCCTACACATTGCACACAACTGTGAATCGAGATTTATTTGAATATTTTACCTTGAACTCAAAGTTATTATGCATTGCATACTTGTGTACATGTAGCTTCAAAGAGTCCTTATCCATAAACTTTTGCCCAAGTAGAAGCACATTCGGATCTTTGCCATAGTCATACAAATCAACCTCACATCCATGTTGTACTCTTCGTTCACACACACATTCACATCCAATCTGCTGAATGAATATATTTATATAGGTATTAGAATGAGACAAACAGTTATAAGTTAGGCATAATCAATTAACTAACTACGTAAGCACATGAAATGACCTTTGAAGTTGTTTTGGTGCCGAAGTTTTCCTAAAATTGCTACTTGATGGTGGTGCTTTCCCCCTCCCACCACCATCTCCTTCATTTATGAGTGGCATTACTACATTAGCTCTTGTTGGTACTTCATCGGCACTGCATTTAAAACCACTAAACCGTTACTACACATGCATAAATTTGCAAACAAAACAGATAATAATAATGATTGTATACTTCTTACCACTTTCTTTCAGCCATGTCAATGTTGGTCACTTTATTTGAGTTCGAAGGCGGACCTCTTCCACCGGCCGACCCTGTGGCAGTCTCATTTTGACCATTTCCATACCAAATGTCATCATTCACTCCGACAATGTAGGCATCCTCATCATAATCATGCAATTCAAATTTATCGCATTTAATGTCTTCCTCAAGCTGCTCCTGCAATCCATTGTAGATGACATCTTCTTCGTCTATGTTATACATCGTGTTTGGCCCACTAACTTCATCATTTGCTCCTCCGACATTATTACCCTCATTTGAGTTGGCATTATTCTCCTCAACATTAGAGATGTTCACTGTATCCACTTCAAGCCTTTCAATGGGGACATCTACTAGTTCTTCATCAGAATCGGATTGCAAATTTACATAAACAGGAGGATGTTTCTTTGCCTCCATCTCCCTGGCCTCACGCAGTAAGTCATCTACTTCCCGGTCGTCACTGAAATCCATTATGTTCATGTACAATATGTCCATATCCGAAGCAGCACTAGCCAAATTATCATTGGTTTCAACGCCATGCCTCACTCCTACTTCCTTCACTTCCACCGTATGCTTCACTTCATTTGCAGGTCTACTAAGCTCTTCGGCATCATTGAAAATAATCGACTCGTTCATCTTTGATTCAGATACATCAATATTCGGCTCACATTCATGGAACACATGTACATGTCGCACTTTGGTTATTATCAATGGTAAACCATCATGCCTGGTCTTGGCATATCGCAGAAAACACTGAAGAGTCCTAGTATCACATATTTTCGTTGGAGGTACGTCCATGGGGATTGCCAAAGGATAAGTAAAACTCATCTTTAAAGAGTATTCCCTGCTACAACATCCTATTAATTTGTAAACCATAGGCACCAAGGATTCATACGTCAATGAGCTTCTAACAAATATGAGATCCGACTTGGCATTGGAGCAATCATACTTGTGTCGACTTGCATCCCACTCCGCACCCCACACACATAACAGAGGCTGCTCATCTGTATCCATCTGAATACACCATATAGTTATGTCAGTTAGGCTCTAGTAGTTATCAGTTGATACTTATCAGTCAATGATATCCGTTGCAAAATTGAAACAACTTTGTGTGAACGGGCATCAATTTCATTCTTAACCTCAAACTTAACTTCATGTATTACAACTGTACATGCGGCACACCGATCCATGTAAGTACATACACAAGACAAGAGTTTGTGTACCCATGAGTTACCTATGTTAAACGCTACTAACAGTTATCAATTTAGACGGATTAGTTAAAGCTTTCACCCACCATCTCCACACCAAAAAATTAGTTGTCATTGTTGTTTCATCTGTAGAGCATATAAGGTAAGAAGTAGTTCATCCAAAAGTATAAACATTAACATATTCTCCACATCCAACATTACCACTATTCCAATAGGGACACCTTTAGGTAGAAACATGACTATCCGTGTCTTCCTCCATGCGTCCATATGCAGAGATTGCTATTCGACATCCACCTTCCGCCAACCTAAGTCATCTAATTTGCCACTAGGGAGACGAAAATATGGAACCGTAAGAGAATACCTCAGCAATTAGCCCCGGGAAGAAACCTTCGGAGGGATGTTAAGAAAGTGCGTCGGGGTTTTTCACGGTTTTCACATTTATGATGAGGTATGGCCCATGTCTGCTATATGCAGCGCACATGTGGACTTATCAAACGTGGAGATGGTTATTGATTCTCTTGATACACCATGGAAATATGATGCGAAATGCATATATTATTAAGAAAAAAATTTATAGGAGCCCGCGCATAGTTGCAGCTACATGAGCCCAGGCTCTATGGGCAATTACATCGATTTAGATCCGATGACCCATAATAGTCTAAGGGTTTAAATGACCCTATGTTTTATGGGCCATCGGATATTCGGATGTACATCCGATTGACCGTGGAGCCCGGGATCAAGTAGAAGAGCGCATTTCCGGTCTCCTATTAATTTTTCGTTTAGAGTACCATTTCTATGAGCCCTGGCTAATGCACAAATTCATGTCAACTGGCTATATCAGACCCGTTTTTATGATTAATATGGGCCATTGGATGTACTTCGGATTGGCCGTGTAGCCCGGGCTCACGTAGACAAGTGAGAGGCCGGGCTCCTATTAACATTTTACTTTTCGGTACCATTTATATGATCCTGGGCTAACGCACACATGCGTGCGCCCGGGCTGTATGAGGCCCGTTATATGAGTATTATACCCCATCCAGATGTATATTTGATTGCCCATAGCGAAGGGCCAGACGCGAGTGTGCGTGAACCCGGGCTCATATTAACATGACGCTTTCGTAATTGCCCCAGCCAATGAAAATAACATTTCTGACCATCGATATTGAATTTATTTAACTCTATGTGTTTTTAATGACGTCTATGGGAAGCTGTAGCTTTTTATTTTATATTGTTCTAAATAATATTTAACATCATCATTATAACAACAACGGAATTGTATATGAATGCATTAAAAACTATTTATATTTCCACCAATCCACTCACCGTAATCAATAAATTATGGTAGTTCTAACCCTATGAAACATTCGCTTGTACAATATCAACGAAACTGTATACAACGGCATTTGCTAACCATTAAATACATTTGGGTATACATTATCCACCGTGACCAAGTGATGGCTGAAGATATAAAATATAATTAAGTCTATGATGTGCGGCATGTGATTACATGTAACTGAATTGGAGAGCAATTAGTCATGCACATTACAAAGTTTAATCATTAAGCGTTGGTGGTGGCAAGAGGAAGTATAAAACCATAATTACTATTGACTCAGATGATGAAGATGTTAAATGTAAGGTGGGAAACATAGATAAGGTGTAACACCATATCTATGTTCCCCACATTAAGTTTAACATCTTCATTGTCCGAGTCCATAGGAATTATGGTTTTATACTTCCACCTGCAACCACCAACGCCTAATGAAGAAACTATGTTATGTGCAGAATGTTTACTCACCAAATGCATCCCATCTTTTGATCTAGCATAATCACTCTATACACTATGAAACTGTCTGGCACCTCAATGTTGGCCTCCACCTACTTGGTCTCTGCCCTGGCTTCTCCTCCATTGCCTCTTGCATGCCTCGGGGAGGTAGACATATAAGTGTACTGCAGTGAAGTGAAGGGATAGATTTAGTCGAAATCAGTTAACTACCAGTCAACAATTAATCGAAATCAGTTAGCTATCTTCTAACCATATATTCTAGGTTATACGGTATTGTCGTCAATAACTATTAGATCACATCATACTCTTGATAGTATAACATAACTATTCCAAATCTAATGAACTCGCAATGTACTTCGGAAAATATAAGCCTCTTACCATCTACCAGTCAACAGTTATGATGTATCAGTTAACTTTGTATTATTCCATCTACTAGGTCATATGGTATACTACTTGTTATATAGCATATCACAACATTCAAACCTTCCTTGTAAACCCATCTTGAGCACATCTAATGACCACACAATGTACTTTGAAAAATGAAAAACCTCCTACCATCTACCAGTCAATAGTTAGGATTCATCAGTTAACTTTATTTTAACCATATAAATTAGGTTATATGGTCTCCTACACGCTAGATATCAGATCACATCATAGGCATGAATAAAACTAATTACGTGTATTTTCCTTACTTACCCTAACAACAAAACATATTATTCATTTACTTACTTTCCATCTATTAAAATATATTACAAGCATACTAACTAAGCACCAAACACAGAAGATCAAGTTGACATATTTACTTAATAACACTCTTATTTATCCACCCATATGTAAACATAACTATTACAAATCTAATGAACTCGCAATGTACTTTGGAAAATATAAGTCTCTTACCATCTACCAGTCAACAGTTAGGATGTATTAGTTAACTTTGTATTATTCTATCTACTAGGTCATATGGTATACTAATCATTATATAGCATATCACAACATTCAAACCTTCCTTGTAAACCCATCTTGAGCACATCTAATGATCTAATGACCACACAATGCACTTTGAAAAATGAAAAACCTCCTACCATTTACCAGTTAACAGTTAGGATTCACCAGTTAACTTTGTTTTAACTATATAAACTAGGTTATATGGTCTCCTACTCGCTAGATATCAGATCACATCATAGGCATGAATAAAACTAATTACGTGTATTTTCCTTACTTACCCTAACAACAAAACATATTATTCATTTACTTACTTTCCATCTATTAAAATATATTACAAGCATACTAACTAAGCACCAAACACAGAAGATCAAGTTGACATATTTACTTAATAACACTCTTATTTATCCACCCATATGTAAACATAACTATTACAAATCTAATGAACTCGCAATGTACTTTGGAAAATATAAGTCTCTTACCATCTACCAGTCAACAGTTAGGATGTATTAGTTAACTTTGTATTATTCCATCTACTAGGTCATATGGTATACTAATCATTATATAGCATATCACAACATTCAAACCTTCCTTGTAAACCCATCTTGAGCACATCTAATGATCTAATGACCACACAATGCACTTTGAAAAATGAAAAACCTCCTACCATTTACCAGTTAACAGTTAGGATTCACCAGTTAACTTTGTTTTAACTATATAAACTAGATATCAGATCACATCATAGTCATGAGTAAATGAATTAACTATATAACTATATAGCCTAAGAAGTTCCGAAGCGAGTGCCCTGAAATTATGTGTGTGTCGAAAGCAAATGAGAAGAATTGATCATCATAAAAAAAACTAATGAGAAGCTCATAAAATGGTGCTGTTTATTCTCTATCATTTATTAAGATATATGCGCCACTCAAATAGAAAAAAAAACAACATCTGTGACCAACCCATATAGATCTAAAGAATTTTTACCAAACATGAATACAAAAATCTATTCCCTGTCACAAAAAAATTGAAGAAATAATCCAAAAATCAATGCAAAAAACATGCTGGGAGAGGAAGCAGTTGGACAAAATTCTCCCTGTTGTCAAAGAGAATATTAGTAAATAGCCTCCCTCCAAATCCACTATTTAGAAAATATTTTCTCTTGCACTTAAATTAAAACCACCAAAGGCTCATTTGAAGTCCTTAGCAGAGACATAATCATCAACACATATATGGAGCATTAAGTCCAACAAGATAATGAACTCAACCATAATATGAACAACATGGCAACCATAAACACCGATTGCAAATTATAATCAATGATTGCAACTAAATATTATGGAATCATTACATGAACAGAGCTACAATACAAAAAAGTAGAATTGAAAAGGTAGTAGTGATATCACGCAGAAGTGAAAATTATACATGATAATTTCCCATAAAGGAGAACCTAAAAGAAACAACCATGCCAAAGACCAAAAAAATCACAATCCAGAGGAACTCTTACCACAACCCAACATGGCCAGCAAAAAAAATATTAAAACTCAAGAAAACAGAACCTGAGAAAATAAAAAAAATTACACAACAAGCAAAGCAAATGTTTCTAGACAAGCATATAATAAGTATCTATTTGACAGAACATAGACAAAATTATTTGTTGTGAGCAACTTACAGTTTTCAGTTAGACAAATGCAAATATTTGCTATGAAATCGCAGCTAGTACAAACATTCAAACAATATCGTAAATAATTCATGGATAGACTTCTGTGTGGAAGCAATCATATCAAAGAAAATTATAGCACCCATTCTGAGCCAAAAATCATTGAAACTACCTTAATATTTATTTGGTTATGCAAAAAATAAGGGATTAGGGATCTTACCTAGCCAATCAATTATGAAGCCCAAGCTTCAGAGGGCCGACAGATGAAAGCTGCATCAAGGGCGCAAAGGCAATGAAAATCTGCCCGAGGATGGGACCGTGAGCATGGGTAGAGGTAGGACAGAGGAGTGGGAGAGAGGGGGGGCATGAGAGAGGAGGATCGCCTAGACGAGGTGCGCATTCCTTTATCAGTAGGCCGGGAGAGGAAAGTTAGAGTAGCGGGACAGTGGCTGTGACTGCACAGAGGTGGAGAAGGAGATTGTAGAGGGAGAGATGGGGCTGGGGAGAGGCGGATCTGGTTGGCGATCTCAGCGAGAGGCGACTGCAATTACCCAGAAGCCAAAAGTGGAATCGAGGAGGGGAGTTTATTAAGAGAAAGGGCATATATGCCATTTCGCACCGTACGTGTGGGAGTTTTGCATGTGCCTAAGTCTAATTTTACAAAACTGGAATTCCTTGCCTATTTTTGTAATTCTGACATTTGTTGAGTCTATTTCTAAAAAATCTTCCTAGCAGAACGATAGACAATGAGATGACTGACGCTACGAGGAGGATGATTTATGGGGAAGGAGATGGTGGGAGAATTTGCCATTCTTCACGTCGTCGTTTTCTTTTCTCTGTTCTCTCTATTGCAGGCCAGCAGGCTGCCTAAATGGCAAATAGCATAGCAAGCCCGGCTCAATGTAATTGGGGCCTTGGGCAAAATATCTAAGGTTAATTTTAAGTATCTAATGCAATAATAATACATTAATGTAACAGAAAAGCGCAATATGGTGTTTGACATTTACAGAAATTTAATATTGATGCATCTACTAATATCAAACGATCGACTTTCTCGTAATTGAAGCCCCATGTTTCTGTTTCTTTATAATGAGTATCTGTTAGGCTCAATTTTAGATGGCCTCATGGTTTGGTGATTTGGAACCGCCACACTTGATTAACATCATTTAAAGCCGAAATTGTGATCCGCTGATGACGAGGAAAACACTGGATCAAGAAATTTGTATATTTTAGTAACAAAAGAGAAGTTTATTGATAAAATACAAAACCAAATACATTTAAGAGGTTAATAAACTTGGAATGCTTATTTGCAAGGTGGTCCACCACAAGCCATGTGTATGTGATCACTCGAGTAAAGTCGTAAAGGGAACTGATGGTGAAAAGTCCTTTTGAACTTGGGAAACTACCTATTAATTGGGTTGATACGGAAGATAGAGATAAGATGGCTTTCGAATCAAAGTTTTATCTTTTCTCACAAATTTCTTCTCCAGATCTTCTACATAGGAGACATTATATTCAGTGTTATTTTTCATTTTCCTCATGAGATGGAGAGGGAGAGAATGAGTGAAGAAGTCTTGTGTACGAGGGTATTCTCCCAAATGTGAGACGTTTGTAACTCAATGTTTATTTTCCTCATACTAGTAGGCATCTTGCCAAACCACATAAATATATGTTTTTTTATTATATTTTTATATTTTCTATTCCATATGTTCCATATTAATAACTCTACTTGGATTTAATAAATGGGATTTTATTACTTAAGGACTATATACACTGTATTTATGCTAAAGTCCTGCGCTAAATGATTTTATTAATGGACATTGGTTAGAAAAAGACTAAAATATCTCCTTTCTCTTTAAAACGACTTTCCTACACACCATCTCAGCCATCGCCCTTGTTCGTGATGTTATCATCAATTTGTTATGCCATTGAAGTTGCTGCCCAGTTCAACATCCCACCTTCATCATCACTTTTGGAACCCGCAACATTTCTACAAATAATCGGCAAGTGAAGCTAGCCTAAACATAGGCAAGTGGGGGAGAGAGGAAGGTCCTCTAGCTCCAGCACCTGGTGATGAGACTACAATTGCTATATATAGGGGTTTCCATAGGCCCCCGGCTTGCCGTTATAGTAGGAGTTCCCCCACAGCGAGCAAGGGACGTTGTTCCACTTCAGGGCCTCGTAGTTAGTTAGGTTGTAATGGTGGCTATGTTATTCTGATACATGTAAATTTAGTTTAAAGGGTTTTTATATCACAAATATGTTGAATATGAGAAATTTCCTAATATATAAACAAGATACATGCCAGAATGAATTGGGTTGTGACAGAATGATGGTATAAATGGTATTTTTGTGCCACATGCACACTTGAAAAATTATTAAAATAGTTCAAGTGGCTTCTCGAGGACTTTATGGTGGTGTGGTATGTAATGTCATCAGGACCAATGCCTGATGCATATGGGCGGTTCATTATATAGCCCCTTCAGCGAAGGGTGCTAGGAAGAGTGAATGACATTTTGATTTTATTTTTGTGAATCACAGTATGTAATTTACTTAAATATGTTTTAGGTTGAATGCTTCTATCGGAAAATGCTCTTACTATGACATATATAGAGGTAGTCAAGATTGATTTCTAGGCAATGACTTATGGTCACACATTCTTGATATAATAAGAATCTATTGGATAAAGTAAGATGTTTATGAACCAGCTATAATTAATATGTTGTCCACATGCTTTTGTGTGGTTGAAATGCATGAGGCATAGGTAATTCATAACATTTCATTTCATGGTATATTGTATACTCAGTTAACTCAAGAATTTAGAATGAATTGCATTCATGTGGTATGATGCATATATTTGTATGGGCATGCTTAGGAAATATGTAGATTGCATTTTATTATGTTCTAGCATAGTAGTAGGCATGTTTATTGAGCTTTGGGTCATGGGTGGACCACCGTGCTTTTTTTGTAGGCACATGTTTTTTCAATAATAGAAGAGAGATGCATATGGTTCTCCATTGTTCAGCGATCTTTTGTCTCAAACTCACATCCTCTATTTCCCAGAATTTTAAATTATTTGTATTTATAATAGAAAAAAAAAAGAGTTCCTTATGCTATAATTTCTTAATCTATGGAGCATAGCCATGAGAATACTTGAAAATATTTGGTTAGAAGGGGATTCCAACTAGCAAATAGATGTGTTTTATATCGCAATCAAGGAGAGACTAGAGACTACATCTTCTTTACTTGTCTGTTCTCAAGGAGACTTTGGAAATTAATTTTGTTCAAGTGCTGGATAATGAGAATTGTTCTCGATTTTGAGGGTGAAATGAAGTGGATATGTCCTCCGTTTTATACAATAGAATCCCTATGTATCTATTCTTATCAAAACTTTGTTTGGTGTTTAGTCACCTTTATATAGATTAAAAGAAAGTACCAAATCTTTGAAGGGAAATGAAATGAAATCCTTTCTATTGGCATATCCAATAAGCTTTTGGCTTAAACGACCAATATCATCTTCAATGTCCTTTTGATGAGGACTTTGGGAATAACCGAATTTTTTTCTCTATTTCTTATAGTGTTTTCCCTCTTAGCTTTAGCCCAGTAATTTTTATTTTGTTCTTAGGGTGTTTTGTTTTTACTTTGGGGAATATTTTGTTCTTGTTGATCTTTTCTTGCTCCCTTTCCCTTTGTGTTAATGAAATTCTATAATTATACAAAAAAAAAGTTCGACCAGTGTAGTAAATAATATTGGTCGTATGATCCAGAGTAGTTCACTACTCCTCTTTTAGCCAGACCCCCTTTAACACTGGTAGATCAAATAACCACCGACTGTATATAGAAGGGTTGGCTAACTAAAACAGGGATGGTGAACAGCTCATCCAGATGATAATTATGCAAATACTTAAACCGTGGTACTCTCAATTATTAGTCCCTAGTGAGGTTGCAAATTTGCGTACAAATGTGACACATGCATTGTGACGTCAAACTGAAAGACTAAGGTCAATGGAACATTATCTTATTCTTAATTTTAGACCCGTTACATATCTTTCCACCACTCCATTACAAATAAATGTTACGTTCGTCCAAAGTGAATTTGTCTTCTTTTGTTTAACCCCTACGCAACGTTTTTTAAGCCATAATTAAACGTGTAATCTGCTGAATATCCAAGTTGAGTGAGCCGCCTAGCTATGTACGGGATAAGCTATTTCTAGTCTTCAAAAGACCATAGTTGTGCAAAAAAAAGTTCGGAAATTTCGTCTGCCAACATGAGTCACATGACCGAATCAATTTGCCTCCCTTATAAATTGGTCACAAGCTCGCGCTCAATCATTCATTCAGAAAGGGCCCAAGAGAGACAGTATAGAGGTATAAGGGAAACAAACATATAGCAATATGGGAGTTGCCAACCTTGCAAAAGTTATCCTGACTTTCTTTCTTCTGTCCTTAACTCATGCCCAAAATTCACCTCAAGACTACCTCAATGCCCACAATGCGGCTCGTGCACAAGTCGGAGTTGGCCCGATGACATGGGACACCACCGTTGAGGCCTATGCACAAAACTACGCGAATTAACGGATCGGCGACTGCCGGCTGGTCCACTCCGGCGGGCCTTATGGTGAGAACATCTTCTGGGGCTCAGGCCGGGAGTATACTGCTGCTGATGCTGTGAATTCTTGGGTGAATGAGAAGAACGACTACAACTACGACTCCAACACTTGTGCCAGCGGGAAGGTGTGGGGCCACTACACTCAGGTGGTACGGCGCAACTCGGTCAGGCTGGGCTGCGCAAGGGTCAGGTGCAACAGTGGTGCCTACTTCATTACATGCAACTATTCCCCTCCTGGGAATTACATAGGCCAACGTCCATATTAAATAGAGCTATCGACTGTGGTATTCATGATCTACATGAGCCAAGCCAGTAGTATAACTAAATAAGTTATGGGTGCTGAGATGCCCATAAGTTTGTTGTTGGGGATGTTGCATGCCTTTGATCAACAGGCTTCTGAATAATGTAACAGAAAAGCGCAATATGGTGTTCGACTTTTAGAGAAATTTAATATTGATGCAGCTACTAATATCAAACGACTTTCTTGTAATTGAAACTAATAGTGAGAACTAATACGATGTTTTTGCATAGTACATTTATTTCGATGTAAGTCATGTTGAGCTTCAACGCATCCTTAGGAGGTGCACACTTTTGGGGATATATAAATATACCAAATATAATTTTATAAAGTGACACCAGGAGAAGTATGCACACCCTTATGCACGATCGAAATTTGATCTGACGATGCTGCCCGCCCGAGTATGATGCATCGAGTATTAAAAAAAATTATCTTATTTTTTCAGTATTTATATTTTGGTGATTGGTATAATTAACCCATATTTTAAACAAATTATTGTTAAAAAAGTTATATTTATTGCGACGCATAGAAAGCCGTCGCTACTAATACCTCACTCGCGACGTACATGTCACATACGTCGCAATGGACATAGGCCACTAGCGATGGATATTACATACGTCGCTATTAGTGTATATTAGTAGCGACATATATATGAATATACGTTGCGACTAATATATACAGATTATTTTGCCCCTAACACATTTAATTACTTGTGACGTATTGACATATATGTCGCAGATAGCTCAACTGTACCTCTTTTTTTTATTTTAAATTATGGTTATTGGCGACGGAAATTCAATCTAGCGCTTTTAGAATTCATTAATTGCGACGTAAAATTATATACGTCGCAAGTATCTCACCATAAATTGTCGTTTTAAATTTTTTTTATTATAACTTATGGTTATTGGCAACGGACGCTGCATATGTTGGAAAAAGGTGTAGTTTGTACCGACGAACTCGTAGTTCCGTCGCAAGAATCTAACCTCAAATTCTTGTTTTAATTTTTTTTAATTATTAATAATGTTTATTTGCGATGGACGTTATATGCGTCAGTAAGGGTTTCATTTGTACCGACACAAGTTTATATTCGTTGCTATTTTATTTATTGCATTGCGAGTAATATTATTTATGTTGCAAGTATGTCAGCTCAAATTCTCGTTTTTGTGTATTTAATTATTAATTATGTTTATTTGCGATGGACATTGTATATGTCACTGAAAGTGGTATGCATTGACGACGTATACTTTGATTAGTTGCAAATAGATGATTTAATATTGACGTACTAAATGAACTGTCGGTAATAGATTTTTTGGCGGGGGCGGGAGTTGTATTAGCGACGGAAGACTGTAAACGTCGCAATTAATTATGGTTATAGCGACATCTATGAACTTCTGTCAGTAATGATATCAATAATAGCGACGTATATATATATATATATATATATATAGATCGCTAATAACGTCTAACTAGCGACGTATATATATACGTCGCTATAAGTGGAATTTGTTGTAGTGCTCGCATGTTTTTGTTTCTTTCTATGGTGTATATTATTTTATTAATGAGTATCTGTTAGGCTCAATGTTAGATGGTCTCATGGTTTGGTGATTTGGAACTGCCACACTTGATTAACATCATTTAAAGCTGAAATTGTGATAAAAGGTGAGATGTTTGTAACTCAATGTTTATTTTCCTCGTATTATAGGCATCTTGCCAAACCACATAAAAATGTCTTTTTATTATATTTGTATGTTTTCTAGTCCATATGTTCCATATTAATAACTCTACTTGGATTTAATGAGTGGGATTTTATTACTCAAGGACTATATAAACACTGTATTTATGCTAAAGTCGTGCGCTAAATGATTTTATCAATGGACATTGGTTAGAAAAACACTAAAATATCTCCTACCTCTTTAAAACGACTTTCCTACACACCGTCTCAGCCATCGCCTTTGTTCGCGACGTCATCCTCGATTTGTTATGCCATTCTGCCATTGACGTTACCTCCCAATTCAACATCCCGCCTTCATCATCACTTCTGGTACCCGCAACATTTCTACATATAAAGCCACCAATTCTCCATATAGTTAGATTTGAGACTAAACATAGGCAAGTGAGGAGAGAGGAAGGTCCTCTAGCTTCGGCACCTGGTGATGTAGATGTAGTCACTGTTATAAGGGTTGCCTTAGGCCCTAGGATTGCAGTTATAGTTGGAGTTCCCACACAGCGAGCAAGGGATGTTGTTCCGCTTCCCGGACTCGTACTTTATGTAATAGGTGGTGGCCAAGATGCGCCTGTTGATCTCAGATTCCATGTCAAATTCATTTCGACCAAGCACTCGGAGATGGACCCAGTACATGCAAACGGGCTGCACAGAAGTCCAGCCAACTAGTATTCCCTAGCAGAAGAAAAATTATTAGAAATAGACTCAACAAATGCCGGAATTACAAAAATAGGCAAGGAATTCCAGTTTTGCAAAATTAGACTCACGCATGTTCCACTTACAAGCACGCGCGCTTGACTTGTCGATAATACCCTTAAGCAATGGAAATAAATAGACTCGACCCTACTTCACCTGGTGCAACCCAAAATTTAGATTTTAGTTTTCCCTCCGGCGCTTGCGACCGCTCTCCACCGTTACGAGAATCGCATTCCCTTCCGGCAACCCCTCATCCAGCCTTTTATATCCCATCATTCACCTTCCTTTTCTCTTCTATCGGACATCCAGTCCCACATTTTTTGCTCCTTCGGTATTGCAGAGAAAGTTCCCATTTTGTTCCATCCTTCGCTATCCACGCTGGCAATCTCACTGCGGCAGTCATTTGACAACCAGAGAAATACATTACAGCCACCTTTTCCCACCTCCGAAGACATTTTGCTAAGCTCCATTCCCGTCGTCCCTCTCTTCCAACTGGCCGCATCCCGCATTTCGGTGTTGTGCCCTAATCTACATTCTGCATCTTCACTTGGCCGTCTGACTAAGCTCCCCATCCGTTGATCAATAGAAGACGACATACATGGCAAGGTGAGATCCTACAACTATGTATGGTTAATTGAAGAGTTTAGCTGTATTATATGGTTTGGTTTGAAATTTATTGAGATTATGTGATGAAATTCATAATAGGTGTGTAAATTGGACATATGTACTGCTATGATTAGTGTTTGTGATGTCGTAAGATAAATTTGATTTAAATATTTGAAGTATGTGATCTCATGATAAATTTTGAAAAAGGAAATCTCTGATGCAAAAAAATATTGTATGTAGGATAAGGAAGAAAAATATAGCGGATTAGTTAAGTTGGAGCCATGCTCTGTTAGAAGCATTATTGTATGCCACAAACGAATTTAACTGATATGGCCTAACTATTGACTGGTACATTATAATTTAGTCTTGAAAATAAATTGTGTGGTCAATAAACTCTATATAGTTTGGTATATACATGGGTAGATTGATCTTGTCAAATGTAGATTGTGTGTTTGGTGCTTAGTGAAGGGTAGACCATTTAAACAAAGGACACATACTTAGAACAAGGTTAACTGATAGGGCCTAATTGTTGATTGGTAGGATTTAGGCATCTTTTATTGACGTGCAAAGTACATTGTGTCAGCTTTAGACTTGATATAGTTAGGTCCATATTTGTGTAGATTCACACGAGTGTGGGTCTTTCATGTTCTTGATTGTATAATGTGTGTTTGGGGTTTAACTTACATAGATGACTTTTACGGAATGTAAAACAGAGTGACAAAATTAAGGAAGGGTCGAAATGTAGTTGCTAGGTTACATCTGAAAATTGTTTGCTCAACTGTTGCCTTTTTTTACCATTCTCTGTGATTTCTGATATGATGAAAATCAAGGGTAGACCCTTTAAGCAAGTACACATGCTTAAAATAATGTTAACTGATAGGGCCTAACTGTTGACTGGGAGTCTTTAGGCAGCTTTTATTGTTGTGCAAATTGCATTGTCTACGGCTTTATGCTACACCTGTAAATTTTTTGCTCAATAGTGGCCTTTTTTTACCCTTCTCTGTGATATATGATATGAGGAAAATCAAGGGTAGACCATTTAAATAAGTACACATGCTTAAAACAAGCTTAACTGATAGGTCTAACTGTTGACTAGTAGTCTTTAGTCATATTTTCTTTCTGTGCAAATTGCATTGTCTATGGCTGTAGGTTACATCTATAAATTGTTTGCTCAATAGTGGCCCTTTTTTACCCTTCTCTGTGATGTATGATATGAGAAAAATCACGGGTATACCATTTAAGCAAGTACACATGCTTAAAACAAGCTTAACTAATAGGTCCTAACTGTTGACTGGTAGTCATTAGTCATATTTTATTTCTGTGCAAATTGCATTGTCTACAGTTGTAGGCTACATCTGCAAATTGTTTGCTCAATAGTGGCCTTTTTTTACCATCCAATGTGATATGTGATATTATGAAAATCAAGGGTAGACCCTTTAAGCAAGTACACCTACTTAAATGTTAACTGATAGGGCCTAACTGTTGACTGGTAGTCTTTAAGCATCTTTTATTGGTGTACAAAGTGCATTGTGTCTGCTGTAGGCTACATATGTAAATTGTTTGCTAACTAGTGTCCTTTTTTTACCATCTTCTGTGATATGTGATATTATAAAAATGAAGGGTAGACCCTTTAAACAAGTACACCTGCTTAAAATAATGTTAACTGATAGAGCCTAACTGATATTGTGTGATTGATTATTTGGACAGTGTATGTAAGTTATATTGTCAAACTGATATTGTGTGTTTGGTGCATGTGTTTGATATACTACAAAATTTGATTGTGTGATTCAAAATAGGTGTTGTTCACTTAAATATTTGCCGATATGTATGTTGTGCGTGTGGGTTACATGCCAAATTATGGCCCATGCTCAGCTTGAAGATACCAAGTAATGACCATTTAAGTGAACTGTTAAACATTATAGGGTGAAGCTACCAAGTAATGCGGAAGTGATCTTCAAGCCCGTTGAAAGTGATAAGGGTAGAGCCCATGAGGGTGACCCTCAACCCAAATCAACATATATTTACATACGGAGGCTCAAAGAGCATTTCAATAAGCATAGAAGACAAGCAACACTATTCAAAAGATCATGTTTCGGCAAATACATGCAGCTGGACATAGAGAAGTTCATGTTCCCACTTCAAGCCTTGCACCACATCATAAAAATGCATCAAGGAGAGTATATGTTTCAAGTGACAGAAGCCTATTCGATGAAGTTGTTACCCACGGAATTTGCCCAAGTTACCGGTCTGCGTATGGTTGATGTGCTCCCATCCCTTCCAACAGTGCCAAAAGTTTTGAGAAAGAACTCCCTACTTTGTAGGGTGTTCGGCAAGGAGAAGCTTCACATTACGAATGAGCAGACATACCAGAAGATCATCATAAGCAAAAGTGATGAAGACACGGTGAAGTTGGCCCGCATACTAGTGTTGGCTTCTTTCATTGTGGGCAGAGGGTGGGAGCATAAGGTGGACCAGCGGTTTTTTTTGTTGGCAGATGATGTGGAGGAATTTGCTTCATATTCATGGGGTAATATTACATATTAGGACACCCTCCATGGCTTGTAGGAAGCAAGGAAGGCCCTTACCAAACCATTTACATTGTGCATGGATTTGTGCCGGCACTGTTGGTATATTTTTTTTGGGTATTTTGATTGAGGTTTTAATGTACTATGTTGCATATGCGATTATGACATTTATGTCCATGGTTTGAATATGCAGGTTTGGGCAATGGAAAGGATTCCTCTGCTTGGGGACTTATGTGCGAGAAGAGTACAAGATGTTTATCCTAGATTGCTGAATTGAGCCAACTATAAGAAGCCCAGTTATGATGCAATTGACAAAGCAATTTTTGGCGGAGAGAAGGTAATATATTGTCATTTGTCGACTTAGAATGACTTATAATTTGCAAAAGACATATATGATGACTCATAATGAACATATTTTTGTCTTTTAGGTGTTGGTGCACAGGCGCTTGGAGTTGACCCAAGCTGAGTTTGATGAGGAGATTGTCCAATCCGCTACAGGGCTGAAGAATTTTTTGAAGGGGGACCAGATAATTTTTTATAAATCAGAGCTCCCCGTCGGTGGTGCCCCTGCCCGGAGGAACAAGTAGAAGTGGATATGGGGAGGATCCTCAGCGAGGTCATGAAATAGTTGTTTCTTTTGTTGATGAGGTGCGGCCTGCTGGAAGTGGACAACCCCATGCTCCAGAAAGACAAAATGTGCATATCCAATTGGACTGGATAAAGGACACATTAGTCAAGCTAGCTAGCACAGTTGACCTCATTTAGCTAAAACAGGATGCATTCGATCGGTTGGAGGCCAAGGTAGACAAATTGTCTCAAGATGTTTCAGCTTTGTTGTCCATGAAGGGGAGGTCATCAGACCCATTTGAGGTTAGCTACAGTCAATTAAATATCATGACTTCTGACTAGTGTTAAGTTTTATTATTCTTGTATTTCAACAATAATCATAGTATGGTTTACAATATTGACCAGGACGGGAAGGATGTTGGATATGATTATGTTGCTGATGATGGAGCCCATGAAAACCCCATCAATGAATCTTCTTGTCCGCAAGTTAGTTACCTCGCAATTTTATTCATATGAAGGACGTGCATTTGAATACCTCAATGCTATACGTATATTTCATTATTGCCGCACATTATGCTAATATTTTTATATTATGATGTGCACTTTTACTCACACATGCAATTTTTCAAAGGAAATAGTCACAGATGTAGTTCTCCCATTTGATGGTGCATCTGGTGTGGTGGCTGGGGAGGCAAGGGGTTGACATTGGGAGTGATGCCCCAAGAGTCAAAGAGGTTGTGCCCTCCGATGTCCATGGGAGGAAGAGGACTGCCAGCAAATATGTAAGGACCCCTTACACGGCGCCAAGGAGAAGCAAGAGGAGGTTGGTGAGGGGACCAAGTAATGTGGAAGAGGATGACACTGCTGGCGAGCCCTTAAACGACGACGATGTTCAATGCGAGGCAGAACAAGATGGGCAGGCTAACATTGAATTGGCGAACCAATTACTGGATCAAATTGAAGAAGAGGGACATTTAGGTACTGCCAACTAATCGAAGGGACAAAATCCAGCAGGGCAAGAAGTCCATAGAAGCAAGATATGTGGACTCGTTGCTCTCTCAAAGATAGCATTGCTGGAGTTGGCATGTCCTAAACCACATAAGTTAACACCGGAAGAAGAAAACACCCTTCAAAAGAGCCTTAGAAAGGGTTGGAAATCTGAGTGAGTTATAGCATAGTACTCGGTTACATACACATTTCATTTCAATATCAATTAATTTCATATTTCATTGCCATAAATATGTGTTGACATTCGAAGCAATCATAATTGAACAGCTGGCCGGCAATTGGTGGAATCCACCTGACGTCTGAGTTTATACGGTCTATTATGCAGTAGCATAGGTGGCTTTGGGATAATGTATGTGCGAATTTTAGTTGTACACAATAATAGTGATTCAGATTTTCATCCCTATTATACACTATACTAATTCGATGTTCGATTCATCTGATATAGCATATTGATGCGTATGTGCTGGCATTGTGGAAGAAGGCCCTTGGGAACCCAACTAATAAGCAAGCCTTCCATCTTGTACATTTTATGGTAGGCCTTCTTTTGTTTTTAATATCATATTTAACTGACAACTGCTAACTACTTGACTGACGTCTGTTGCTAATTCCACATGAGCTTATGAGGATAGGTGCATCTACCCTCCTCAACATTTACGCATCGATGAAGGAAAAGGATGCAACTGTCTCCAGAGCCGCCATTGCAGACACATGGCCAGAAGTTCTGACCAATATGATGAAGTTGATGAAGGTGAATGAAAAAGACTTCTGGGAATATGAGGTCCACCACTTCCCTCTTCATGTAAATGGTAACCATTGGAATCTCATTCTTCTAGACTTGAGGAAGGATGTCCTATACATCATGGACCCATATTACTCTGGCGTTGAGGTAGATCAGACAAGTTTTGCCAATAGTTTTGTTGAAATTGGGATATGCAGCAGCTGCTACCTTGCGCCTCCCGGTGAGAGAGATAACCTGACACCCACAACAAATCAACAACAATGATTGCCGTGTCTGCATATGCATTTATATGTGGTACCTGTTGCATGGGTACCGATTTAGCTTTACCGGAGAGGACATTCGCATCATGAGACATAGGCTTGCATACCAAATTCTGCAAAATTCCATATGACGACCATTTTCTTGACAGTAGATGTTGATTAACTTGATAGTGTTTGTCCTTGACTATGTGATTCAGTTTGTGTTTCACTGATGGTTTGTATGAATACTTTATGGAGGAGTACCATAATTGATTAATGTTTAAGGTGAATCTTGAAGTTATTTGTGTTGTTACAAGACTAATAGAATTTGATGGTTTCATATAGTTTTTGGCTGAAGTTGATTGATGAGAAATCAATATTCTTTGTATGACGTTGCTCTGATAACACATTGGAATTGTAGATGATAATGGACAGGTGGCATTGCAATATTTGATGGTACGATAAGAATGAGATATTGTTCCTAATTGGTTAGATTTAGTCCAAATTGTGCATGTGCAGTAATGAAGGCCATTGAGCAATTAAGAATTTGTGATTCATAAGAATCAATACGTTCATAATTTCGTTCAGCCGAAAAAGATGTGTCATTGCTAAAAATCGTATTCGTTCAGATAACAGGGGATTTGCCTATAAAATCCCTTTGGGACAGAACTCAAATCTGGAGGCATGACTTGATTGGGTTTTGATTGACAGCTTCTAACCCTTGAACCAATTTGCCTGGTGATAAATAAGGAGATTGCTATTATAAACTGGTACTTGAAGTATTTCTTTATATTAATTTAGACAAAAAAACATGTTGAGAGATGAAGTTTTAGCACATAAAATTTATGGTTGAATTGCCAACATATTGTGCCACAATTAGAAATAAAAGTTTTCCAAAATATGTCGTCAAGCAAACTACAATGGTGTGACTTTGTCCACTGCGATTGGTCTCTTGCACAATTTGTCCTCAAGCGTACATGCATTGAGCTCAGCCACTTGTCCCATTTTCTTCTTTCTTTTCCCTTTTAGGGTTAGATGGCTGATCTTCGACTGGATTGGACATGTATGACGCATCTTCCTGATTTCTTTACCACCCAACTTGTCTACTACCTGTGGGAATTGTTTAGATGTTGTCAACTTTTGGTTAGCATGACTTGGTGATGGGGGTTGGCCATGAGATGAAGCGGGTGTAGCTATGGATGGATGAGGAGTATGTCCCCCAACCGGGTTCTCTCCAATTACCGCGGTACAAGTATTGCGATAGTGACCATATTGTTTGCACGTACGACATTGTACTCTCCATTTTTCTTCACCTCGAGATAGAATTCTCTTCTTATTTATCTGGCCCGGTCGTGCCTTATCCTTTGGAGGCCTCAACTTATGGCTCTTCACATCTTCAAGAGTCTCCCATCTTTTATGTTCGAGTACAAGATAAACTCCCTTGCTATAGATTTGCCAATAAGTTTCCGTTGTGTAGGACGAGCAGCAATAGTCAACATAATTTAGTCTTCGGTGGCCACATCTTGCCTACGCATGTTCACAGGGAAACTCCTTTTTTTGAAACTTTCCACATGTACAGGTCTTTGCGATAAGGTCAACTTGATCATCCCCTCTTTTGGACCTAGTTAAGACCTCATGGCCACTTATGGGATAACAAATCATCCCTCTAGCTGCTTCATTGCACTTCTGAATCTTTGCTTCGGCATATTTAGTCAAGTATTCCTTCCATTGTTGTGCCTCCAATCCACGCTTGTACCACATCTCTTGAGCCTTCAAACGGATTGCCTCAATGATCATGACAATGGGGAAGTGTCGCTGCTCACTAAGCATTCCATTGAAGACTTCGCATGGGTTGGATGTGACTATATTATACCTGGGCAATGGAAAGTAAGCATTAACCCAGCGTGACTTATCAATTCCAGTTAACCACTTGTAGGCCTCAGGGTTTTTCTCCTCAATGATGGTCATTTCTTCAATATATGTCTCCTGCCTAAATGCTTTAGCCGCCCTGAAGAAGTTACTGTTCAAACCTCTGTCTTTGAAATGTGCAAACATGTTTTGAGATATGTGAAATGCACAATATCCATGTGCGGCATATGGAAACATTTGAGCTACTTGTGATTTGATTGATTTATGCTGATTAGAAAGTATCACTAGGCCCTCCAAGTAACCAAGTCGGGTTTCCAAATGTGGAAGGACCCATCCCCATTCATCATTATTTTCTCCTTCTCCGATAGCACAAGCAATTGGGTATATATGGTTCTCACTATCCAATGTAGATATCAAGAACAAAGTCCCTTTGTACCTTCCTTTCAAGAATGCGTCATCTATACATATAACACGTCGCATGTACCTCTTGAAGTTCTCCATGGCTGAACCAAAGGAAACAAGGTATCGCTCGAATGTCAAATTCGATGAGTCGTACTGGATAGCAGTTGAGGTTCTCAGATTTGCCTTCTCCAACTCATATAAGTATGTAGCCAACTCAGCATATAATGACTCGTAGGATCCTCTTAACTTGTTAAACACCGCAACCTTCGACCTATATGCCTTCGAATAATTCATCTTAACTCCAAATTCCAAATCGACATCAACTTGAATATCCTTGGAAGTATAAGCAACATGTTTCCTAAGTCGTTTCACTACTAAGTCAGCAATAATACCCACTTTTGCTTGTTTATGATCTCCTCCAAATATTGGTTTCCCACATGTATGAACATTGCTCATAGCTTTCACTTTGAAGATACTACACCTATTAGTTATTGCAACATGTAACCTCCATAGACATCCCAACACATTGCACACAACTGTGAATCGAGATTTATTTGAATATTTTACCTTGAACTCAAAGTTATTATGCATAGTATACTTGTGTACATGTAGCTTCAGAGAGTCCTTATCCATAAACTCTTGCCCAAGTAGAAGCACATTCGGATCTTTGCCATACAAATCAACCTCACATCCATGTTGTACTCTTCGTTCACACACACATTCACATCCAATCTGCTAAATGATTATATTTATATAGGTATTAGAATGAGACAAACAGTTATAAGTTATGCATAATCAGTTAACTAACTACGTAAGCACATGAAATGACCTTTGAAGTTGTTTTGGTGTAGAAGTTTTCCCAAAATTGCTACTTGATGGTGGTGCTTTCCCCCTCCCACCACCATCTCCTTCATTTATGAGTGGCATTACTGCATTAGCTCTTGTTGGTACTTCATCGGCACTGCATTTAAAACCACTAAACCTTTACTACACATACATAAATTTGCAAATAAAACAGATAATAATAATGATTGTATACTTCTTACCACTTTCTTTCAGCCATGTCAATGTTGGTCACTTTATTTGAGTTCGAAGGCGGACCTCTTCCACCGGCCGACCCTGTGGCAGTCTCATTTTGACCATTTCCATACCAAATGTCATCATCTACTCCGACAATGTAGGCATCCTCATCATAATCATGCAATTCAAATTTATCGCATTTAATGTCTTCCTCAAGCTGCTCCTGCAATCCATTGTAGATGACATCTTCTTCATCTGTTATACATCGTGTTTGGCCCACTAACTTCATCATTTGCTCCTCCGGCATCATTACCCTCATTTGAGTTGGCATTATTCTCCTCAACATTAGAGATGTTCACTGTATCCACTTCAAGCCTTTCAATGGGGACATCTACTAGTTCTTCATCAGAATCGGATTGCAAATTTACATAAACAGGAGGATGTTTCTTTACCTCCATCTCCCTGGCCTCACGCAGTAAGTCATCTACTTCCCGGTCGTCACTGAAATTCATTGTGTTCATGTACAATATGTCCATATCTGAAGCAGCACTAGCCAAATTATCATTGGTTTCAATGCCATGCCTCACTCATACTTCCTTCACTTCCACCGTATGCTTCACTTCATTTGCAGGTCTCCTAAGCTCTTCGGCATCATTGAAAATAATCGACTCCTTCATCTTTGATTCAGATACATCAATATTCGGCTCACATTCATGGAACACATGTACATGTCGCACTTTGGTTATTATCAATGGTAAACCATCATGCCTGGTCTTGGCATATCGCAGAAAACACTGAAGAGTCCTAGTATCACATATATTCGTTGGAGGTACGTCCATGGGGATTGTCAAAGGATAAGTAAAACTCATCTTTAAATAGTATTCCCTGCTACAACATCCTATTAATTTGTAAACCATAGGCACCAAGGATTCATACGTCAATGAGCTTCTAAACAATATGAGATCCGACTTGGCATTGGAGCAATCATACTTGTGTTGACTTGCATCCCACTCCGCACCCCACACACATAACAGAGGCTGCTCATCTGTATCCATCTAAATACACCATATAGTTATGTCAGTTAGGCTCTAGTAGTTATCAGTTGATACTTATCAGTCAATGATATCCGTTGCAAAATTGAAACAACTTTGTGTGAACGGGCATCAATTTCATTCTTAACCTCAAACTTAACTTCATGTATTACAACTGTACATGCGGCACACCGATCCATGTAAGTACATACACAAGACAAGAGTTTGTGTACCCACGAGTTACCTATGTTAAACGCTACTAATAGTTATCAATTGAGACGGATTAGTTAAAGCTTTCACCCACCATCTCCACACCGAAAAATTAGTTGTCATTGTTGTTTTATCTGTAGAGCATATCAGGTAAGAAGTAGTTCATCCAAAAGTACAAACATTAACATATTCTCCACATCCAACATTACCACTATTCCGGTAGGGACACCTTTAGGTAGAAACATGACTATCCGTGTCTTCCTCCATGCGTCCATATGCAGAGATTGCTATTCTACATCCACCTTCCGCCAACCTAAGTCATCTAATCTGCCACTAGGGAGACGAGAATATGGAACCGTAAGAGAATACCTCAGCAGTTAGCCCGGGAAGAAACCTTCGGAGGGATGTTAAGAAAGTGCGTCGGGGTTTTTCACGGTTTTCACATTTATGATGAGGTATGGCCCATGTCTGCTATATGCAACGCACATGTGGACTTATCAAACGTGGAGATGCTTATTGATTCTCTTGATACACCATGGAAATATGATGCGAAATGCATATATTATTAAGAAAAAAATTTATAGGAGCCCGCGCACAGTTGTATCTACGTGAGCCCGGGCTCTATGGGCAATTACATCGATTTAGATCCGATGACCCATAATAGTCTAAGGGTTTAAATGACCCTATGTTTTATGGGTCATCGGATATTCGGATGTACATCCGATTGACCGTGGAGCCTGGGATCATGTAGAAGCGCGCATTCCGGTCTCCTATTAATTTTTCGTTTAGAGTACCATTTCTATGAGCCCTGGCTAATGCACAAATGCATGTCAACTGGCTATATCAGACCTGTTTTTATGATTAATATGGGCCATTGGATGTACTTCGGATTGGCCGTGTAGCCCGGGCTCACGTAGACAAGCGAGAGGCCAGGCTCCTATTAACATTTTACTTTTCGGTACCATTTATATGATCCCGGGCTAACGCACACATGCGTGCACCCGGGCTGTATGAGGCCCGTTATATGAGTATTATACCCCATCAAGATGTATATTTGATTTCCCATAGCGAAGGGCCAAACGCGAGTGTGCGTGAACCCGCGCTCATATTAACATGACACTTTCGTAATTGCCCCAGCCAACGAAAATAACATTTCTGACCATCGATATTGAATTTATTTAACTCTGTGTTTTTAATGACGTCTATGGGAAGCTGTAGCTTTTTATTTTATATTGTTCTAAATAATATTTAACATCATCATTATAACAACAACGGAATTGTATATGAATGCATTAAAAACTATTTATATTTCCACCAATCCACTCACCGTAATCAATAAATTATGGTAGTTCTAACCCTATGAAACATTCGCTTGTACAATTTCAACGAAACTGTATACAACGGCATTTGCTAACCATTAAATACATTTGGGTATACATTATCCACCGTGACCAAGTGATGGCTGAAGATATAAAATATAATTAAGTCTATGATGTGCGGCATGTGATTACATGTAACTGAATTGGAGAGCAATTAGTCATGCACATTACAAAGTTTAATCATTAAGCGTTGGTGGTGGCAAGAGGAAGTATAAAACCATAATTACTATTGACTCAGACGATGAAGATGTTAAATGTAAGGTGGGAAACATAGATAAGGTGTAACACCATATCTATGTTCCCCACATTAAGTTTAACATCTTCATTGTCCGAGTCAATAGGAATTATGGTTTTATACTTTCACCTGCAACAACCAACGCCTAATGAAGATACTATGTTATGTGCAGAATGTTTACTCACCAAATCCATCCCATCTTTTGATCTAGCATAATCACTCTATACACTATGAAACTGTCTGGCACCTCAATGTTGGCCTCCACCTACTTGGTCTCTGCCCTGGCTTCTCCTCCTTTGCCTCTTGCATGCGTCGGGGAGGTGGACATATAAGTGTACTGCAGTGAAGTGAAGGGATAGATTTAGTCGAAATCAGTTAACTACTAGTCAACAATTAATCAAAATCAGTTAACTATCTTCTAACCATATATTCTAGGTTATACGGTATTGTCGTCAATAAATATTAGATCACATCATACTCTTGATAGTATAACATAACTATTACAAATCTAATGAACTCGCAATGTACTTCGGAAAATATAAGCCTCTTACCATCTACCAGTCAACAGTTATGATGTATCAGTTAACTTTGTATTATTCCATCTACTAGGTCATATGGTATACTACTCGTTATATAGCATATCACAACATTCAAACCTTCCTTGTAAACCCATCTTGAGCACATCTAATGACCACACAATGTACTTTGAAAAATGAAAAACCTCCTACCATCTACCAGTCAACAGTTATGATGTATCAGTTAACTTTGTATTATTCCATCTACTAGGTCATATGGTATACTACTCGTTATATAGCATATCACAACATTCAAACCTTCCTTGTAAACCCATCTTGAGCACATCTAATGACCACACAATGTACTTTGAAAAATAAAAAACCTCCTACCATCTACCAGTCAACAGTTAGGATTCATCAGTTAACTTTATTTTAACCATATAAACTAGGTTATATGGTCTCCTACACGCTAGATATCAGATCACATCATAGGCATGAATAAAACTAATTACGTGTATTTTCCTTACTTACCCTAACAACAAAATATATTATTCATTTACTTACTTTCCATCTATTAAAATATATTACAAGCATACTAACTAAGCACCAAACACAGAAGATCAAGTTGACATATTTACTTAATAACACTCTTATTTATCCACCCATATGTAAACATAACTATTACAAATCTAATGAACTCGCAATGTACTTTGGAAAATATAAGCCTCTTACCATCTACCAGTCAACAATTAGGATGTATCAGTTAACTTTGTATTATTCCATCTACTAGGTCATATGGTATACTAATCGTTATATAGCATATCACGGCATTCAAACCTTCCTTGTAAACCCATCTTGAGCACATCTAATGACCACACAATGCACTTTAAAAAATGAAAAACCTCCTACCATTTACCAGTCAACAGTTAGGATTCACCAGTTAACTTTGTTTTAACTATATAAACTAGGTTATATGGTCTCCTACTCGCTAGATATCAGATCACATCATAGTCATGAGTAAATGAATTAACTATATAACTATATAGCCTAAGAAGTTCCGAAGCGAGTGCCCTGAAATTATGTGTGTGTCGAAAGCAAATGAGAAGAATTGATCATCATAAAAAAAAACTAATGAGAAGCTCATAAAATGGTGTTGTTTATTCTCTATCATTTATTAAGATATATGCCCCACTCAAATAGAAAAAAAAACAACATCTGTGACCAACCCATATAGATCTAAAGAATTTTTACCAAACATGAATACAAAAATCTATTCCCTGTCACAAAAAAATTGAAGAAATAATCCAAAAATCGATGCAAAAAACATGCTGGGAGAGGAAGCAGTTGGACAAAATCCTCCCTATTGTCAAAGAGAATATTAGTAAATAGCCTCCCTCCAAATCCACTATTTAGAAAATATTTTCTCTTGCACTTAAATTAAAACCACCAAAGGCTCATTTGAAGTCCTTAGCAGAGACATAATCATCAACACATATATGAAGCATTAAGTCCAACAAGATAATGAACTCAACCATAATATGAACAACTTGGCAACCATAAACACTGATTGCAAATTATAATCAATGATTGCAACTAAATATTATGGAATCATTACATGAACAGAGCTACAATACAAAAAAGTAGAATTGAAAAGGTAGTAGTTATATCACGCAGAAGTGAAAATTATACATGATAATTTGCCATAAAGGAGAACCTAAAAGGAACAACCATGCCAAATACCAAAAAAATCACAATGCAGAGGAACTCTTACCACAACCCAACGTGGCCAGCAAAACAAATATTAAAACTCAAGAAAACAGAACCTGAGAAAATAAAAAAAATTACACAACAAGCAAAGCAAATGTTTCTGGACAAGCATATAATAAGTATCTATTTGACATAACATAGACAAAATTATTTGTTGTGAGCAACTTACAGTTTTCAGTTAGACAAATGCAAATATTTGCTGTGAAATCGCTGCTAGTACAAACATTCAAACAATATCGTAAATAATTCATGGATAGACTTCTGAGTGGAAGCAATCATATCAAAGAAAATTATAGCACCCATTCTGAGCCAAAAATCATTGAAACTACCTTAATATTTATTTGGTTATGCAAAAAATAAGGGATTAGGGATCTTACCTAGCCAATCAATTATGAAGCCCAAGCTTCAGAGGGCCGACGATGAAAGCTGCACCAAGGGCGCAAAGGCAATGAAAATCTGCCCGAGGATGGGACCGTGAGCATGGGTAGAGGTAGGACAGAGGAGTGGGAGAGAGGGGGGGCATGAGAGAGGAGGATCGCCTAGACGAGGTGCGTATTCCTTTATCAGTAGGCCGGGAGAGGAAAGTTAGAGTAGCGGGACAGTGGCTGTGACTGCACAGAGGTGGAGAAGGAGATTGCAGAGGGAGAGATGGGGCTGGGGAGAGGCGAATCTGGTTGGCGATCTCAGCGAGAGACGACTGCAATTACCCAGAAGCCAAACGTGGAATCGAGGAGGGGAGTTTATTAAGAGAAAGGGCATATATGCCATTTCACACTGTACGTGTGGGAGTTTCGCATGTGCCTAAGTCTAATTTTGCAAAACTGCAATTCCTTGCCTATTTTTGTAATTCCGACATTTGTTGAGTCTATTTCTAAAAAAATTTCCTAGCAGAACGATGGTCAATGAGATGACTGACGCTACGAGGAGGATGATTATGGGGAAGGAGATGGTGGGAGAATTCGCCATTCTTCACGTCGTTGTTTTCTTTTCTCTGTTCTCTCTATTGCAGGCCAGCAGGCTGCCTAAATGGCAAATAGCATAGCAAGGCCGGCTCAATGAAATTTGGGGCCTTGGGCAAAATATCTAAGGTTAATTTTAAGTATCTAATGCAATAATAATACATTAATGTAACAGAAAAGCGCAATATGGTGTTCGACATTTAGAGAAATTTAATATTGATGCATCTACTAATATCAAACGATTGACTTTCTCGTAATTGAAGCCTCATGTTTCTGTTTCTTTATAATGAGTATCTGTTAGGCTCAATTTTAAATGGCCTCATGGTTTGGTGATTTGGAACCGCCACACTTGATTAACATCATTTAAAGCTGAAATTGTGATCCGCTGATGACGAGGAAAACACTGGATCAAGAAATTTGTATATTTTAGTAACAAAAGAGAAGTTTATCGATAAAATACAAAACCAAATACATTTAAGAGGTTAATAAACTTGGAATGCTTATTTGCAAGGTGGTCAACCACAAGCCATGTGTATGTGATCACTCGAGTAAAGTCGTAAAGGGAACTGATGGTGAAAAGTCCTTTTCAACTTGGGAAACTACCTATTAATTGGGTTGATACGGAAGATAGAGATAAGATGGCTTTCGAATCAAAGTTTTATCTTTTCTAACAAATTTCTTCTCCAGATCTTCTACATAGGAGACATTATATTCAGTGTTATTTTTCATTTTCCTCATGAGATGGAGAGGGAGAGAATGAGTGAAGAAGTTTTGTGTACGAGGGTATTCTCCCAAATGTGAGACGTTTGTAACTCAATGTTTATTTTCCTCATACTAGTAGGCATCTTGCCAAACCACATAAATATATGTTTTTTTATTATATTTTTATATTTTCTATTCCATATGTTCCATATTAATAACTCTACTTGGATTTAATAAATGGGATTCTATTACTTAAGGACTATATACACTGTATTTATGCTAAAGTCCTGCGCTAAATGATTTTAGTAATGGACATTGGTTAGAAAAAGACTAAAATATCTCCTTTCTCTTTAAAACGACTTTCCTACACACCATCTCAGCCATTGCCCTTGTTCGTGATGTTATCATCAATTTGTTATGCCATTGAAGTTGCCGCCCAGTTCAACATCCCACCTTCATCATCACTTCTGGAACCCGCAACATTTCTACATATAATCGGCAAGTGAAGCCACCCGTTCTCCATATAGTTAGATTTGAGACTAAACATAGGCAAGTGGGGGAGAGAGGAAGGTCCTCTAGCTCCAGCACCCGGTGATGAGACTACAATTGCTATATATAGGGGTTTCCATAGGCCCCCGGCTTGCAGTTATAGTAGGAGTTCCCCCACAGCGAGCAAGGGACGTTGTTCCGCTTCAGGGCCTCGTAGTTAGTTAGGTTGTAATGGTGGCTATGTTATTCCGATACATGTAAATTTAGTTTAAAAGGTTTTTATATCACAAATATGTTGAATATGAGAAATTTCCTAATATATAAACAAGATACATGCCAGAATGAATTGGGTTGTGATAGAATGATGGTTATAAATGGTATACGGTGACATCTTAAAAGTAATTATTTTTGTGCCACATGCACACTTAAAAAATTATTAAAATAGTTCGAGTGGCTTCTCGAGGACTTTATGGTGGTGTGGTATGTAATGTCATGAGGACCAATGCCTGATGCATATGTGCGGTTCATTATATAGCCCCTTCAGCGAAGGGTGCTAGGAAGAGTGAATGACATTTTGATTTTATTATTGTGAATCACAGTATGTAATTTACTTAAATATGTTTTAGGTTGAAAGCTTGTAATTTGTTTCGAAAATGCTCTTACTATGAAATATATGGAGGTAGTCAAGATTGATTTCTGGGCAATGACTTATGGTTACACATTCATGATATAATAAGAATCTATTGGATAAAGTAAGATGTTTATGAACCAGCTATAATTAATGTGTTGTCCACATGCTTTGTGTGGTTGAAATGCATGAGGCATAGGTAATTCATAACATTTCATTTCATAGCATATTGTATACTCAGTTAACTCAAGAATTTAGAATGAATTGCATTCATGTGGTATGATGCATATAGTTGTATGGGCATGCTTAGGAAATATGTAGATTGCATTTTATTATGTTCTAGCATAGTAGTAGGCAAGTTTATTGAGCTTTGGGTCATGGGTGGACCACCGTGCTTTTTTGTAGGCACATGTTTTTTCAATAATAGAAGAGAGATGCATATGGTTCTCCATTGTTCAGCGATCTTTTGTCTCAAACTCACATCCTCTATTTCCCAGAATTTTAAATTATTTGTATTTATAATAGAAAAAAAAAAGAGTTCCTTACGCTATAATTTCTTAATCTATGGAGCATAGCCATGAGAATACTTGAAAATATTTGGTTAGAAGGGGATTCCAACTAGCAAATAGATGTGTTTTATATCGCAATCAAGGAGAGACTAGAGACTACATCTTCTTTACTTGTCTGTTCTCAAGGAGACTTTGGAAATTAATTTTGTTCAAGTGCTGGATAATGAGAATTGTTCTCGATTTTGAGGGTGAAATGAAGTGGATATGTCCACCATTTTATACAATAGAATCCCTATGTATCTATTCTTATCAAAACTTTGTTTGGTGTTTAGTCAGCTTTATATAGATTAAAAGAAAGTACCAAATCTTTGAAGGGAAATGAAATTAAATCCTTTCTATTGGCATATCCAATAGGCTTTTTGCTTAAACGACCAATATCATCTTCAATGTCCTTTTGATGAGGACTTTGGGAATAACCGATTTTTTTTCTCTATTTCTTATAGTGTTTTCCCTCTTAGCTTTAGCCCAGTAATTTTTATTTTGTTCTTAGGGTGTTTTGTTTTTACTTTGGGGAATATTTTGTTCTTGTTGATCTTTTCTTGCTCCCTTTCCCTTTGTGTTAATGAAATTCTATAATTATACAAAAAAAAGTTCGACAAGTGTAATAAATAATATTGGTCGTATGATCCAGAGTAGTTCACTACTCCTCTTTTAGCCAGACCCCCTTTAACACTGGTAGATCAAATAACCACCGACTGTATATAGAAGGGTTGGCTAACTAAAACAGGGATGGTGAACAGCTCATCCAGATGAAAATTATGCAAATACTTAAACCGTGGTACTCTCAATTATTAGTCCCTAGTGAGGTTGCAAATTTGCGTACAAATGTGACACATGCATTGTGACGTCAAACTGAAAGACTAAGGTCAATGGAACATTATCTTATTCTTAATTTTAGACCCGTTACATATCTTTCCACCACTCCATTACAAATAAATGTGACGTTCGTCCAAAGTGAATTTGTCTTCTTTGGTTTAACCCCTACGCAACGTTTTTTAAGCCATAATTAAACGTGTAATCTGCTGAATATCCAAGTTGAGTGAGCCGCCTAGCTATGTACGGAATAAGCTATTTCTAGTCTTCAAAAGACCATAGTTGTGGAAAAAAAAGTTCGGAAATTTCGTCTGCCAACATGAGTCACATGACCGAATCAATTTGCCTCCCTTATAAATTGGTCACAAGCTCGCGCTCAATCATTCATTCAGAAAGGGCCCAAGAGAGACAGTATAGAGGTATAAGGGAAACAAACATATAGCAATATGGGAGTTGCCAACCTTGCAAAAGTTATCCTGACTTTCTTTCTTCTGTCCTTAACTCATGCCCAAAATTCACCTCAGGACTACCTCAATGCCCACAATGCGGCTCGTGCACAAGTCGGAGTTGGTCCGATGACATGGGACACCACCGTTGAAGCCTATGCACAAAACTACGCGAACCAACGGATCGGCGACTGCCGGCTGGTCCACTCCGGCGGGCCTTATGGTGAGAACATCTTCTGGGGCTCAGGCCGGGAGTATACTGCTGCTGATGCTGTGAATTCTTGGGTGAATGAGAAGAACGACTACAACTACGACTCCAACACTTGTGCCAGCGGGAAGGTGTGCGGCCACTACACTCAGGTGGTGTGGCGCAACTCGGTCAGGCTGGGCTGCGCAAGGGTCAGGTGCAACAGTGGTGCCTTCTTCATTACATGCAACTATTCCCCTCCTGGGAATTACATAGGCCAACGTCCATATTAAATAGAGCTATCGACTGTGGTATTCATGATCTACATGAGCCAAGCCAGTAGTATAACTAAATAAGTTATGGGTGCTGTGATGCCCATAAGTTTGTTGTTGGGGATGTTGCATGCCTTTGATCAACAGGCTTCTGAATAATGTAACAGAAAAGCGCAACATGGTGTTTCAAATGACTTTCTCGTAATTGAAACTAATAGTAAGAACTAATACGATGTTTTTGCATAGTACATTTATTCCGATATAAGTCATGTTGAGCTTCAACGCATCCTTAGGAGGTGCACACTTTTGGGGATATATAAATAAACCGAATATAATTTTATAAAGTGCACACGTATATAAATAACACCATGAGAAGTATGCACACCCTCATGCACGATCAAAATTTGATCTGACGATGCTGTCCGCCCGAGCATGACGCATCGAGTATTAAAAAAAGTTATCTTATTTTTTCAGTATTTATATTTAGGTGATTGGTATAATTAACCCATATTTTAAACAAATTATTGTTAAAAAGGTCATATTTTTTGCGACGTATAGAAAGCCGTCGCTACTAATACCTCACTCGTGACGTACATGTCACATACGTCACGATGGACATAGGCCACTAGCGATGGATATTACATATGTCGCTATTAGTGTATATTAGTAGCGACATATATGAATATACGTCGCGACTAATATATATAGATTACTTTGCCCCTAACACATTTAATTACTTGCGATGTACTGACATATATGTCGCAGATAGCTCAACTGTACCTCTTTTTTTTATTATAAATTATGGTTATTGGGGACGGAAATTCAATCTGGCGCTATTAGAATTCATTAATTGCAACGTACAATTATATACGTCGCAAGCATCTCACCACAAATTGCTGTTTTTAATTTTTTTTATTATAACTTATAGCTATTGGCGACGGACGCTGCATATGTCGAAAAAAGGTGTAGTGTGTACCGACAAACTCGTAGTTCCGTCGCAAGAACTAACCTCAAATTCTTGTTATAATTTTTTTAATTATAAATAATATTATTCGCGACGGACGTTATATGTGTCGCTATAGGTTTCGTTTGTACCAATACAAGTTTATATTCGTCGTTATTTTATTTATTGAATTGCGACGTAATATTATTTATGTCACAAGTATGTCAGCTCAAATTCTTGTTTTTTTGTATTTAATTATTAATTATGTTTATTTGCGACGGATGTTGTATATGTCACTGAAAGTGGTATGTATTGATGACGTATACTTTGATTAGTCGCAAATAGATGATTTAATATCGACGTATTAAATGAACTGTCGGTAATAGATTTTTAGGCGGGGGCGGGAGTTGTATTAGGGACGGAAGACTGTGAACGTCACAATTAATTATGGTTATAGCGACATATATGAACTTCTGCAGGTAATGATATCAATAATAATGACGTATATATATACATCGCTAATAACATCTAATCGCAAAAAATGCGTCGCTATAAGTGGAATTTGTTGTAGTGCTCGCACGTTTTTGTTTCTTTCTATGGTGTATATTATTTTATTAATGAGTATCTGTTAGGCTCAATGTTAGATGGTTTGGTGATTTGTGGTTTGGTGATTTGGAACCGCCACACTTGATTAACATCATTTAAAGCTGAAATTGTGATAAAAGGTGAGATGTTTGTAACTCAATGTTTATTTTCCTCGTATTATAGGCATCTTGCCAAACCACATAAAAATGTCTTTTTATTATATTTGTATGTTTTCTAGTCCATATGTTCCATATTAATAACTCTACTTGGATTTAATGAGTGGGATTTTATTACTCAAGGACTATATAAACACTGTATTTATGCTAAAGTCCTGCGCTAAATGATTTTATTAATGGACATTGGTTAGAAAAAGACTAAAATATCTCCTACCTCTTTAAAACGACTTTCCTACACACCATCTCAGCCATCGCCTTTGTTCGCGACGTCATCCTCGATTTGTTATGCCATTCTGCCATTGACGTTACCTCCCAGTTCAACATCCCGCCTTCATCATCACTTATCATCACTTCTGGAACCCGCAACATTTCTACAGATAAAGCCACCAATTCTCAATATAGTTAGATTTGAGACTAAACATAGGCAAGTGAGGAGAGAGGAAGGTCCTCTAGCTCCGGCACCTGGTGATGTAGCTACAGTCGCTGTTATAAGGGTTGCCTTAAGCCCCAGGCTTGCAGTTATAGTTGGAGCTCCCTCACAGCGAGCAAGGGATGTTGTTCCGCTTCAGGGACTCGTACTTTATGTAACGGGTGGTGGCCAAGATGCGCCTGTTGATCTCGGATTCCATGTCAAATTCGTTTCGACCGAGCACTCGGAGATGGACCCAGTACATGCAGACGGGCTGCGCAGGAGTCCAGCCAACTGGTATTCCCTAGCAGAACGATGGACAATGAGATGACTGACGCTACGAGGAGGATGATTATGGGGAAGGAGATGGTGGGAGAATTCGCCATTCTTCACGTCGTCGTTTTCTTTTCTCTGTTCTCTCTATTGCAGGCCAGCAGGCTGCCTAAATGGCAAATAGCATAGCAAGGCCGGCTCAATGTAATTGGGGGCCTTGGCAAAATATCTAAGGTTAATTTTAAGTATCTAATGCAATAGTAATACATTAATGTAACAGAAAAGCGCAATATGGTGTTCGACATTTAGAGAAATTTAATATTGATGCATCTACTGATATCAAACGATCGACTTTCTCGTAATTGAAACCTCATGTTTCTGTTTCTTTCTAATGAGTATCTGTTAGGCTCAATTTTAGATGGCCTCATGGTTTGGTGATTTGGTACCGCCACACTTGATTAACATCATTTAAAGCTGAAATTGTGATCCGCTGATGACGAGGAAAACACTGGATCAAGAAATTTGTATATTTTAGTAACAAAAGAGAAGTTTATCGATAAAATACAAAACGAAATACATTTAAGAGGTTAATAAACTTGGAATGCTTATTTGCAAGGTGGTCAACCACAAGCCATGTGTATGTGATCGCTCGAGTAAAGTCGTAAAGGGAACTGACGGTGAAAAGTCCTTTTCAACTTGGGAAACTACCTATTAATTGGGTTGATACGGAAGATAGAGATAAGATGGCTTTCGAATCAAAGTTTTATCTTTTCTAACAAATTTCTTCTCCCGATCTTCTACATAGGAGACATTATATTCAGTGTTATTTTTCTTTTTCCTCATGAGAGGGAGAGGGAGAGAATGAGTGAAGAAGTCTTGTGTACGAGGGTATTCTCCCAAATGTGAGACGTTTGTAACTCAATGTTTATTTTCCTCATACTAGTAGGCATCTTGCCAAACCACATAAATATATGTTTTTTTATTATATTTTTATATTTTCTATTCCATATGTTCCATATTAATAACTCTACTTGAATTTAATAAATGGGATTTTATTACTTAAGGACTATATAAACACTGTATTTATGCTAAAGTCCTGTGCTAAATGATTTTATTAATGGACATTGGTTAGAAAAAGACTAAAATATATCCTTTCTCTTTAAAACGACTTTCCTACACACCATCTCAGCCATCGCCCTTGTTCGTGATGTTATCATCGATTTGTTATGCCATTGAAGTTGCCACCCAGTTCAACATCCCACCTTCATCATCACTTTTGGAACCCGCAACATTTCTACAGATAATCGGCAAGTGAAGCCACCCGTTCTCCATATAGTTAGATTTGAGACTAAACATAGGCAAGTGGGGGAGAGAGGAAGGTCCTCTAGCTCCAGCACCTGGTGATGAGACTACAATTGTTATATATAGGGGTTTCCTTAGGCCCCGGGCTTGCAGTTATTCCCCCACAACGAGCAAAGGACATTGTTCCGCTTCAGGGCCTCGTAGTTTATGTAACGGTGGACAATGAGATGACTGACGCTACGAGGAGGATGATTACAAGGAAGGAGATGGTGGGAGAATTTTTCACTCTTCACGTCGTCGTCTTCTTTTCTCTGTTATCACTGTTACAATCTAGGCTGTCTGAATGGAAAATACCATAGGAATCACTTGTAGGGCTGTTAACGCATCAAATATTATCCAGCTTTAGAGTATTTAAACTTGAGATAGAAATTTCAATTTCAAGTTCGAATCAAGTTTGAATATAGTCTAGTTGCAATGCCTTGTGATTATTATTTAACTTTATAATTAGTGACCCAAAGTTATTTAGAGAAAAATAATTAAAACGAATATTGTTAGTAAGTGGTCCAATGTATTATATAAGAAAATTAAATGAACTAGTCTTTGTTGAGTTTGATTTTTTAATTTAGATAATTAAAACATTACGGAGGGAGTAAATGTAACGACCCATTTTCCGGTTATGCTAAACCTGGGGGTTTAAGGGTAATTTTGTAATTTGAGATCAGTGTTAGGGGGTTTCATTAGGTAAAATCTCCATATCTGGGTAGAGCTCGGAGTAACGAGTGTAATGAATCAAAGAACGCTCGAAACGGAGGTCGGGAGTGAATGCTACGGCCCCGGGAAGCATACCATATAGGCAGGACCTACATAAAAAGTGCGGGATAACCTACCCATGTGTGGTCTTATTTCAAAGGGCTCATCGACAAGAGTCCATTGGTAAAAGAACGTGCGATTCCAATGTCAAGGTTGGATGTTATCGCGTTTTGAGGTCTGAATATTATTTAAATAAAATAATATCATTCTGGATAAGATCGACGATGTAGTGGATAAGACTGACGACGAAGCATATAGGATCGACGACGCAATGGATAATATTGCTGACATAAATGGATAGGTTTGCTGATGAAGTAGATAAGATCGCTGAGGTAGCAGATAGGACTGACGTATATCAATTCAATCTGCCACGTGTCAACTTCACATCTATTCACTTTTTCTATAAATATCGTCCATAGCATTTAGTTTGAGGAGGGGGGAATCCTCTCCCATGTTTCTGTGTTCTCTCCCATATTCAGAAACTTCTGTTCTTTGTTTCTCACTCATTTTAAGTCCAATTCGAGTCGTTCTTGTGGCGTTCCTGGCTAATTCGAGGGTGATCTACGCAATGGCATGGTCCATCCCTCAAGTTGGCATCCCTAGAAAGGGAAACAGCCTGGGCCAAGATGAGGCTATATCTGCCACCCTCCTGCCCCGAAGAGAGAGCACCGGCCCAGAGAGAAAGGGGGACTCTGTCCCCCGTCATGGGCTGCATTGTGGGTCATCGCCCGAAGTAGGGAAGGATCTGCCCTTCACCGATGGGCCACACAGTGTGAGAAACGTCCCTGGGAAAGGGACGTTCTATCCGTCGCTTACAGGCGTAGAAAATGAGAAGTCACCGAAAAAGGGGACAATTGGTCAATTGTCTTTTGGCGCAAGGCACGGAACGTGCGGAGGTTAGAGGAGACTCCGTTCCCTATCTTCGGATCCAAAGAGGAGGACACCCAGAAATTAGTAACCCAAATACCGCTACCTCGCAAGACATTAGGGGAGTAAGCATTTCTGACCTCCTATTTTAATTATACAATGCATGTGCTAGATAGGGTATAAACTATGCCTTGATATGCTATGATTTTTTATATTATGATATGCTATGCTTATATGCCATGATGTGTGCCGTCTTGCTCTGGGTTAGAGAGACGTGTTGTGTGTGTGTTCGGTCTTGGCTAAGTGATAGAGCAAGACGTGTGATGCATGTGGTCTCGGCTCAATGATGGAGCAAGACATGTGAATGTGATGGATTTTCCCTGGGATAGAGTGAGACATGTTGTGGTGCTCGTGTGGTGCTCGTCTCTATGATAGAGCGAGATATGTGTTGCCTGTGTTTTACGGGTTTTCGTATAACCCTGATTAAATATTCTGGTATACGTATGTGTTTTCGTATGGTTTGATGTATGTACTAGCCAGTACGAAGAACTACGTACAGATCTGATCATATCAGAGTAACATCGCGGATATTATCTGATACGTACGTAGGCTACCAACGACAAGGTAACATTGGCCCGATTCAAATTAGTTATATGATTAGGTTTGTTCTGGCCTACACGTAATGGAGCACTAAAGTTCTGAAGCATGTAGAGGAACAAGAAGACTCTCGCACTAAAAGTTCGCTGCTCCTGGTTCTAGGTTTGGTTTTTATCATTTTCGGACCCCCAGCCCGGGTCGGTTTCCTGGTCGGGGCGTTACAAATGGTGTCAGAGCTATGCTCTGTTTGCGAGAGAAAAATATTTTCAATAATATTTTAATTTGCTTCAAATTCAGGTTTTTAAATAGGAATCTATTTGTTTTATGAGTGTGTTATTAGATTTAATTCATACTCCTACGGTCATTTTATATGTGTGTCATTGGTTTTAAGGCAAATTTTGATATGTTTAATGTTCGGTTCTATAAGGGTCGTGATGACCTAAAGTTTTATTCAGAATTTTGGTTTTATTTGAAGTTCTGTTTAGTGAGGGTCGAGTCGATCTGAAGTTTCATTTCGACAAGTGTTGTATCGGAGTTGATATAAAACTCTGATTGTGATTTTTACATTTTCGCATGTGTCATCTGATTTAAGATGAACTCCAATTTGATTTAATGTTCTGTTTTGTAAGGGTTGCTTCCGTTCAAAAAGTGTTGTGTCGGAGTTCATTTATATACTCCGATTGTGATTTTGTCATTCTGTTTATGTGATATCGGAATTAAAGAGAATTCTAATTGTGACTGTTCGTTCTTTATGTGATATTGGAATTATGAAGAATTCCGATTGTGAATGTTTCATTTTATACATGTGGTATTGGATTTAATATACACTTCAATTGTGATTCCCGTTGTTCCGCATGTGTGATATCGGATGTGAGAAATCCGATATTTGAACATTATGTTCTATTTCATATGTGTTGTATCGGATTTAAGGTGAATTCCGATTGTGAATGTTCTATCCTAAGAGTAATTTATCATATTTAATGTGAACTTCAATTTTATGGATTTTGATTTTGAATAAGAAATGATTTAAAATTTTTGTCTTGCATGTGTTGCAAGGTACTTGACATGAACATCGATTTTATAAATTTTAATTTTGAGTCAGGAATTATTTAAAATTTCTGTCTGAGTCAGTTTGATTAGGTTTTATACGAATTCCAATTTTGAATTAAATTCAATCGAAAATGTGTTCTAAACACGTTATGCGATTTTATGAAAATGTTTTAAGTGACTTCAATTTCGAATGGCTCATATGTTGAACTTTGATTTCGAATGATTTGAAATTTAAAAACAGACTTCAAATTATTTCAAAAGACGATTAGACTACCTATGAGAAACCACCAAAACACCCATAGTAGGGGATGTGCGGTGGAATGCTTTAGGATTTGTTCTACCGATGAAGTTCAAAACATAGACATTTCAAAAGATTCGCTTAAGACAAATTTATTTACAAATCTAGAAAATTATTTTAATAAAAGGTAGAACTCCCTATGAGGAACCACCAAATGCTCGTGGTATGGGACATGCGGTGTTAGTGGATTGCTCTAAGGATAGTTATGCCAGTGTTTCGAAATAAAATTTCAAAATGTTCATATTTTGAAAGTTCACCTTAACTTAAGGCAAAGTTATTTTGAAAGCCAGTAGCATTCCCGAAGAGGGACTGCCTAACATTCATGGTATAGGACATGCAATGTGGGTAGACCGCTCTACAGTTGAGTCTGCTGATAGTTTTATTCTAAAAAGTAATTTCAAACCTTGTGTGTTTTGAAAAACGATTTGAAATTATAAAAGCATCTTAATGGCCAGTAGAATTACTAAGGAGAAACCATCAAATGCCCATGTTGTGGGACATGAGGCGTGGATGAGTACCCCTTAAGTAAATTCACACGTATATCGAGATAAAATTTTAATTTCAAGTCTGTTTTATTTTGGTATGTGTTTTTGAGTTGCGATGTGAACGTAGAATGGCTATTTTAAGTGGGATTTGAATCTTGAGGGTTGGTTGTTATGACAATGTTTTGATCGAGCCAGATTTATGGATCTATTGTCAGAAAGAAAATTATGTTTTCTAAAAAATGATTTGTTGCATACGATGGTACATGATTGTTGATGTGTTTTGATTTGGTACGAGCCACTTAATGTTTTGGTTTCATGCAGTGATGTGATTTGACTTCGTACGAGCCACTAAGTATTTTGGTTTTCGTATAATGATTTCATTTGAACTGTTTTAGCATGGATTTTGCTATGTTTTGAATTATTTGATGATTAATTCATGGGCTGAGAACCCAGATTGATCATAGAGTGATGATGCCCGCCGAGAAAAATAAATCTGCAAGTGGTGCGCACTGGGTGGAGTATCGTGGGAAAACTCCTTCCCTAAGATGCCCTCGTTTGCCCCATGAGCGCCGAGGGTAGGCCGTTGGGTATCACGGCTTGTGTTGGGATGTGATTGGTTGTACGTACCACTTAGTGTAGTGGATGCATATGTGGATGCCCGCCGAGAAAAATAAATCGACAAGTGGCGTGCACAGGGTAGAGCATCGTGGGAAAGCTCTATCCCTAAGTGGCCCTTGTTTGCCCCATGAGTGCCAAGGGTAGGCCGTAAGGTGTCACGACTTATGGATTTGACAAGTTTTGACTCGGGTGCGAGTTTGTGGATTTGACAAGTTTTGACTCGGGTGTGAGTTTGTGGATTTGATGAATTTTGACTCAGGTGTGAGCTTGTGGATTTGACAAGTTTTGACTCTGGTGTGAGTTTGTGGATTTGACAAATTTTGACTCAGGTGTGAGCTTGTGGATTTGACGAGTTTTGACTCGGGTGTGAGTTTGTGGATTTGACAAGTTTTGACTCAAGTGTGAGTTTGTGAATTTGACGAGTTTTGACTTGGGTGTGAGTTTGTGGATTTGACGAGTTTTGACTCGGGTGTGAGTTTGTGGATTTGATGAGTTTTGACTGGGGTGTGAATTTGTAGATTTGATGAGTTTTGACTCGGGAATGAGTGTCTGAATGTCATTTGATTCGGAATCAAATTTATGGATTTGATGTGTTTTGACTCAAGTGTGAGTCAGTGGATGTGGTAGATATGCTTTTATGTGTTTCGAGCTGATTTGCTCAGCAGTGCTTCTAAAAAAAAACTATCTTATTTTAAATTTATAATCGGTTTTGATAATTTAACGGATAGTGAGTATCGAAGGAGGAAGAATCGGAGAGTGTTTTGGAGTTGTGGTTGACAGGATTTGCTTAGTTGGGATTTGCTGCGATGTATTTTGACTCTGCGTATTGATTTATTTGATTTTGACGTAAAATCATATTGTAATTCAAGTGTTTTATCCAGTCACGTGTCATTGGATTATGTTGTGACAGTTTATCCAATCTCAAATTATTGAATTATGATTATGAATGCTTAATCTGATCGTAATTATCGGATTTGGTTTTGCCCTATCCGAGTATGAAGTCTCGGATCATGTTTATGTTAGTGTTACCCAATTTTTAACTATCGGGTTATGCTTTTGAAAGTGTTATCCGAGTGGTTCTCGGATTGTATTTCTCAAGATTTTTTTTTCGATATTTAAATTATCAGAATGTTGTTTGTGTTGGCTATCCATGTAATTACCGGATTTCGTAGGGTTGTGGAGATTGGTTTGGGCGAATTGTGAGGACGCAATTCATTTAAGGGGGGAAGAATGTAACGACCCATTTTTCGGTTATGCTTAACCTGGGGGGTCAAGGGTAATTTGGTAATTTGAGATTAGTATTAGGGGTTTCATTAGGTGAAATCCCCGTATATGGGTAGAGCTTAGAGTAACGAGTGTAACGAATTAAAAAACGCACAAAACGGAGGTCAGGAGCGAAAACTGCGGCCCCAGAAAGCATGCCATATGGGCGGGACCTACATAAAAAGTAGGGAAAACCTACCCATGTGTGGTCTTATTTTGAAGGGCCCGTCAACAAAAAGTCCATCGATAATAAGAACGTGTTATTCTAACATCAAGGTTGGAAGTTATTACATTTTGAGGTCAGGATATTATTTGAATAAAATAATATCATTCTGGATAGGATCGATGACGTAGTAGATAAGATTGACGACAAAGTAGATACGATCAACAACGCAACAGATAATATTGTTGATGCAAGAAGATATGTTTGCTAATGAAGCAAATAAGATTGCTGATGTAGCAAATAGGACTAATGCATATTAATCCTATCTGCCATGTGTTAGCTTCACGTCTATCCAGTTTTTCTATAAATATCGTCCAGAGCATTTAGTTTGAGGAGGGGGGGAATCCTCTCCCACGTTTCTGTGTTCTCTCCCATATGCAGAAACTTCTGTTCTTCGTTTCTCACTCATTTTAAATCCAATTCGCGTCATTCCTGAGGCATTCCTAGCTAATTCGAGGGTGGTCTATGCAATGACATGGTCCATCCCTCAAGTTGGTGTCCCTAGAAGGGGAAACGGCCTGAGGCAAGAGGAGGCTCTATCCGCCACCCTTCTGCCCCAAAGAGAGAGCAGTGGCCCGATGAGAAAGGGGGACTTCGTCCTCCATCACAGGCTGCATCATGGGTCATCACCCAAAGTAGGGAAGGATCCACCCTTCACCGAATGGCCACATAGTGTGAGAAACGTCCTGGGGAAAGGGACGTTCTGTTCGTCGCTTACGGGCGTAGAAAATGAGAAGTCTCCAAGGAAGGGGACAGTTGGTCAGTCATCTTTCGGCGCAAGGCAAGGAATGTGCAGAGGTTAGAGGAGACTCCATTTGCTGTCTCCGGATCCGAATGGGAGGACGCCCAGAAACGAGTACCTCGAATACCGCTACCCCGCGAGACATTAGGGGAGTAAGCGTTTCTGACCTCCTATTTTAATTATAGAATGCATGTGCTAGATAGGGTATAAACTATGCCTTGATAGGCTATGATCCTTTATATTATAATATGCTATGCTTATATGCCATGATGTGTGCCGTCTCACTCTGGGTTAGAGAGAGACGTGTTGTGTGTGTGTTTGGTCTTAGCTAAGTGATAGAGCGAGACGTGTGATGCATGTGGTCTCGGCTCAATGATGGAGCAAGACATGTGAATGTGATGGATTTTCCTTGGGATAGAGTGAGACATGTTGTGGTGGTCGTGTGGTGCTCGTCTCTATGATAGAGCGAGATATGTATTGCCGGTGTTTTATGGGTTTTCGTATAACCGCAATTAAATATTCGGGTATACGTATGTGTTTTCGTATGGTTTAATGTATGTAGTAGCCAGTAGGCAAAACTACGTACGGATCTGATCGTATCAGAGTAACATCACAGATGTTATCCGATACGTATGTAGGCAACCAACAGCAAGGCAACGTTGGCCCAATCCGAATTAGTTATATAATTAGGTTTGTTCTGGCCTACGCATAACAAAGCACTAAAGTTCCGAAGCACGTAGAGGAACAAGAAGACTCTCGCACTCAAAGTTCACCGCTCCCAATTCTGGGTTTGGTTTTTATCATTTTTGGACCCTCGGCCCGGGTCGATTTCCGAGTTGGGGTGTTACAGTAAAGTTTCATAAAAAAATATTATAGATATCATGAGACATATTATATAATTCCTCTAAAAAAGTCTCATGTAGTTGTACATGAAAAAAGTAAAAATAATATTTTAAATTAAAAGAATTAAATATTGGGAGACATGAAATTTATATATAATGTGTAATATATGCATGTGTATATCAAAAAATTATTGTACTTATTGTGAATTCAAGTTTCTATCAAGCTTCAAGCCAAGCCGAACATATGTCTGTTTGAGCTTAGCTTGACTAACTTCGAGTTCAAGCTTGCTTTAACACCTTAAAGTAATAAAATTTTACTTTTTGAAAAAATAATAAATGTTAATTTTTCATACTTTAGTAATCGTTGAAATAAAATAAACTCATAGAAAGAAGTTGATTATATTAAGCATGTACGCTTTGTCCTTAAGATAAAATTTGCTCTCCCTACTAGTGCTTAGGAATCTCTTCGGCATCTATCTCCTAGGATAAGACGATCTACCACACGCTATAGAAACACCTTCACATAGGGTATGCAGCGAACCAGCAGTAATAAAATCCAGTAAAGGATAATTCAAAAAAATAATCTTCCTCGACCCATTTTGGGGTAAGAGAAAACTAAATTAATCTATCCCAAAAGTAATTATCTTGTTGACCAAACCCAACTCAACTAGACCTGGCTCGGCCAGCCTCACTCACATGCAAACTAAACCAAACCGAGCCAGACGGGTAACGACTGTGTCCATCATAGGCGCATGGGTCCAACATGTATCTGGCGCAAGGGTTTAACTTTAAAAACCAAACTTATGCCTTATTTACCAACACCATCAACATTTTTTAGGTGGTGTGGGACTGTTTGCATGCTTTAACCAATTCACATTTTTTATTATCATTCACTTTAAAATGGGCTTTGGCTCTCAATACCCAAATGGGCTTAGCCCATATACCTACTTCTAACAATCCCCACATTATTGAGAATTGACTGGATAACTATGGAAAACAATGTAGATAAAATGTAAGAGCAAATATTGGAAAGTTTGTGTATAGGAAAGGTAGCTTTTGGCTTTGAACCTTCTCTTATGAAATATCTGAGTATACTGGCTAATTAGTGAACATAATGTCTTGAACTATTTAGGCATTTATGTAAACCAAGACAATAGAGTTCATACAGTCACTTCTCATACACAATGTGATTCTCATAATTGTCTTCATTTCGTCCCTAAATAAATTTTGTTTTCATAAGTGCTTTGGAAGATTTAACCTTAAAATCCTTATAGAAGCGGCCCTTTCACACTTATAGGCGATTCTTATGAAGTGTCATAACTAACTCATCATAGGAATGAGGAGGAGATATTATCTCAATAGTGATCCGCATGGAATCCCTCATAATTTGGTTGTCCATTTGAACCTAGATCTTTGGATCTCTAGTCAATTAGATCAGCTTGCCATTATGGTAATTCTTAATGCATAGGCTTCAAGTCTATTTCCCTTGATGAATTGCTCACTTGTTCTTTGGTTAAACTCTTAGTAAGCGGATCCAGAATATTTTCTTTTGACCTAACATACTCAATAAAAATTATTTCACTAGAGAGCAATTATTTTATGTTATTATGTCTTCGACGTATATGTTGAAACTTACAATTATAGAAGTAACTATGTGCCTTTCCTATAGATGATTAGCTATCACAATGGAAGTAAATAGGTAGCATAGGTTTCCACCACATTGGAATATCCTATAGAATAGACGAAGCCACTCAACTTCTTTGCTTTCTCTATCAAGTGTAATAAATTTAAATTCTACTGTGGATCTTGTTATGCAAGTTTGTTTAGAGAATTTCTAAAACATTATTGCACCTCCAAGAGTAAAGACATACCCACTTCTAGAATTTGAGTCTTTCAAATCAAATCTCCACTTTGCATCATAGTAACCCTCTAGTACTACCGGATAACCACAACCTTCTAGTTGTCTACCCTTAGGTTGTTATTACATCTACTTAGTTTACTTAATGGGTATGTTATGTCCAGTCTCATACAATTCATTATATAATTGAGACTGCGAATAATTTGGGAGTATTAAAGTTGTACTCCTGGATTCAATCATAGTATTGACATTTACATTATAAATCTCCGATTTATGAACAAGAAAATGATATGCACTACTATTATTAGCATAACCAATGAATACACAATCAATGGTCTTTAGTCCAATCTTAATCCTCTTGGGATTAGGGACCACCACTTTAGGCAAACACCCTGACACCTTTAAGAATTTGTAGGAAGGTCTTCAACCTTTCCATAATTTATACAGTGCCTTCAAGGTTTTCTTTTGATGTATTTTATTAAGAATATAATTTGTTAAAAGCAAAGTTTCCCCCCACATGTTCTAGGGTAATCCAAAACTTATTAACATGACATTCATCATCTCTTTTAAAGTTCTACTTTTCTATGCATAACTAACTTCATTTTGCTGAGGTAAATAAGGTATTGTAGTTTGGTATATAATACCATATTGTGAACAAAATATACTAAAAGGTGATTCATATTCCCCACCTCTATCACCCCTTAAAACTTTTATTTTGTTGCTAAGTTGATTCTCAACCTCTATTTTGTATAGTATAAATATGTCTATAGCCTCATCCTTACTTCTCAGTAAGTACACATAACAATATCAAGTACAATCCTTAATAAATTTAATAAAATATTTTTTTACCTCCTCTTATTTAAACAAGTTTTAAGTCACAAACATCACTGTGAATTAACTCAAGAGGTTCAATACTTCTCTCAATGCTTTGAAATTATTTCCTTGTCAATTTTGATTCCACACAAGTCTCACATTTATGATGAGAGACAATATTAAATTTAAGCAGATATTCCATATTAATCAATTTTTGGATAGCATCGCAATTAATATGTCCTAATTCACCATGTCACATATCACATAACCTAATCGTATAAAAAGAAGCACTAACATTCTTAATATTAACAGTAGGTACAATAGTCAATACATTGAGCTTGAAAAGCCTTACCCTTTTCCCACATGCATCCCACTCTTAGTTAATACCAATTTATCTAATTCAAACAACAATTTAAACCCATTTTTACTCAGAAATAATCCTAACACTAAATTCTTTCAAATTTCTAGCACGTACAGCACATTATTTAGAGTTAGTTCCTTGCCCAAAGTCATCTTTAGCACTACATTTCCAGTACCTTCAACTTTGGTGGTAGAAGAATTACTAATGAAAAATTGTTCACTATTTTTTACCAGTTGATAAGTGGAGAACATTTTCTTATTTGAGCATTCATGACGAGTGGCCCCGGTGTCCACCTACCATTTTCTAGCATTAGTGACCATGTTCACTTTAGAAATCACAACAGAAAAGATGATGTCATTCACATTGTTTGATTGAGAGAATTTTTACTTCAGTCACGTTGGCTTGTACATTTTTCTTCTTAAAATCATCTTGTTTCTTCTGCTTATGACAATCCTTAAACTTCTGGCCTTGTTTGTCATACACATAGCACTTTCTTTTGAACTTAGCTTTGTTAGAATTGTTATTTAATTGTCCTTTAGGATTTTTCCTCTTCTTGTTGTCAAAGCTGTTATTTTTCTGCTCTTGTTCTACAACATTAACTTTGACTTCCATGTCATGACCCTGGGTTTTATTTTTAGAAGCACAATTGTCCTCTTCTATCATCAACCTTACAATCAAGTCCTCAATGTTCATCTCCTTAGGCTTATACTTCAAGTAATTCTTAACATCTATCTATGAAGGTGGTATTTTTTCAATTATAGCAGCCACCTGAAATGACTCACTCAAAGTTAAACCTTCTGCATGTATTAATCACAGTCTAAGATTCCATCATTTTGAAGTCCAAGAATTTTCCTACAACAAATTTCTTTGTTGAAGCATCTTCTGTCTTGTACTTCTTATTCACGGATTCCCACAATGTTTTAGCACTCTTAATCAGGTTGTACACGTTGTACAACGTGTTATCCAAACCATTGAGAATATAATTTCGGCACAAAAAATAAAACATGCATCGACTACTGTAACATCCTTTTTGTCATCGCTTTTCTCCTCGGTGAGAACATGAACATCCTCTTGCAGGAATTGAGCCAAATGTAATGTGGTAAGATAAAATCATATCTTTTGTTGCCATCTTTTAAAATCTACACCATTGAATTTTTTGACTTCTCCTCTTTCACTTGACTAGGAATAGGAGCAGTATTGAGAATGCCAACCAAAGTCATATTTGTACCCTCTGCAGTTATTTTTGTTTCAATGAAGAGAAATAACCTCAGTTTTGAATATATTTAGAACACAGTTTCGAAATACTAATAATAACAATAAAGTACAAAAAAAGGAATTCTGTCTAATGATAGACATTTTTTCGTACCTTAGTAATCATTGAAATTAAAGAAACTCACATAAAGAAGTTGATCGAATCAAACGTATACGCTCTACCCATAAGACAAAATTCGCCTTCCCTACTCATGCTTAGGAATCAATTGGGCGTCTATCTCCCATGATAATATAATCTACTATATGTTGTAGAAGTACTTTCACACAAAGTATGCAGCGAATTAGCATTATGGAATTACTCTCATAGAGACAGCAATGAAATCCAGTTGAAGACAACCCGTCCCGTTCAAATGGACGCATCCGTCTATTAACTTACACATTTTGGTGAAAAGAAAAAATTCAAATAAACTCGTTTAAAAAATAATTATCTTGTTGACCTAACCCAGCCCAACCTCATCCGGTAGACTGCACGTGCAAACCAAACTGAGCTGGATAGCGGCTGTGCGCTCACATGTTAGCCCACCTAGGTGCATGAGTCTAATATGTATCTCCTCAACAAAAGTGGGGTTGCCGAAGGCCCTAACTTGAAAAGCTAAACTTATATCTTATTTACCAAGACCATTACTATTTTTTAGGTGATATAAGATTATTTGCAACCTTCAGCCAATTCACATGTGCGATTTTCATTCACTTGAAAATGAGCTTAGGCTTTCAATACTTAAATAAGTTTAGATCATATACCCACTTCTAACATTAAAATTTTCCTATTTATAAAAATATAAAATTTTATGCTTTTGAGATGTTGAATTGGCAAGGAGTTCCATATTAGTAAAAGATGAAGAACAATTGCATCTACACTAGCAAAAACAATGGGAAAATGGAGATTTTTAATTTTAATGACATTTTTCACATTCAAGTGAAATGATAGAATTTTACTATTCCACTTAGACATGGCCTCCCAAATGCTGTACGAGCACTAATGTTTGGGGTGTTCAGGAGGCGAATCAGCCTTTCCTTTAGCACATCTTGTAGAGTCCCTATATCGGTAAGAAAAAGTGATCGCTTGTATCAACTGCCAGTCTTCAAAGACTCTCATTTGTGTTCATGGAAACTTAATGAAGCATGCACACCTTAAATATTTGCTCAGGCAAATTTCCTAATCCAGATTTTTCTTAGTAGTGAACTTTCTGTGAGTATGTTCCAGCGGCTTTTTGAAAGCAATCCCATAACAAGAGCTTTTTACTCAACCAGATATTGCTTGAAGTGACAAGATATGCATAGAGAAGCTTTTGGTCCACCAGAGGCGTACTTTGAAACCTCCATCTTTCTAATACGAAGCAACTCAAATATCTCTCACAACAAAATAGCTCCAGCACGCATAAATTCTGCTCTTCTCTTCGGCATTCCCATGCCCAAAGCTGCAGCCTCTCCTCCGTGATGTTTTTCCACTATTTCACCCAATTCTTCTCTAGTAAATCTCTGTTGCCCAGGGAACTAATGGAAGCAGTAGCAGCTTTTCGGATCGATTTGACCAGATGAGCCAACAGCAACATCAAACCCTGTCTCTTTTACCTTCTTAACCAACCCTGATTCCAAGATCACTGATTGGATCCTCCCCTCATAGTGGCGACATCCCCAGAATTCACGAACTTTTCCGACGTCAAAGTGACATGGCTCAGCTTGGCAGAACGAGTAAAAAGTCAAGCGCCAGCCTTTGGCGAGGGTGATGTCCGTGGAACCCCCTCCGATGTCGACGCTGAGGGGTATCTTGTCAAACATAGAGATGGAGAGGAATGAGAAATCAAGAGTGGCATGTAAAGGGGAAACATTGGAACTGTTTCTTCTCTAAGTGTCTCTCTCATTATTTTTAGATGATATAGCAGTTTCTCATTGCTCATCACTTAGCCTGGATTATGAAAACTAGTCAGGACAAGTACAAAAGGAAATAGGAGGACTTTAGGTGAATAAGACAGGCCTCATCCTTGCCCGAGAGGACCCGAACTGGGAACCACTTCATTACAGACCCGAGCTAGGAGTTCGGAGAAAACAAATTACGAAACTCCGTAATATGCGGTCTGGGTTTTTTGCAATTTCGTCATCCTTGGGAGTAGAAAGAGGGATAGAGGGGTATTATTATTATTAAAAATAAAATAAAATAAATGGTTGTATACTCAAAACATGATTGTTCTTTAAGAGTTTTTTCTATATTATCTAGCCTAAGATACAAATATTTCATATTTTTTGATTTTTTAAAAAATATTCTATATAACCTGCGTTTACATGATATTTAGAAAAAAATATACCAAAATACCCTTTCAACAAGGTTTAGGTTAAAAATCATGTAAAATAGTTGTGACAAAGCATAAACAAAGAGGAGATTGGAGCTCAGAGGCGATTTGTGATTTTCGCCCGATAGTTTTCAACAACAACAAATTCTAATTTCTATTCGGCAATTGTCGGCCTCCTTAACTTCATCGGCGATCGTTCTTCTCTAAATTTCGTTTAAAATTTTTTGACCACATAAACTATTTATCATTAAAAAAAAGATCAAGATTATACTGCAACTCAAAAAATAAATCTTAAAGGAGTATCTAGGGAGAACATGGCTATATAAGAATGAAGAATGATGTAAATGCCAAGGAAGGACATTGTAGAATAGCTATGATAGCCTCCTACCCTATTGTGCAAAGAGGGACTTTAGTACGATTTTTTATATGCAAGTTTTACTATGTAGAACATCTTATGTAAGCATGTACACGATCTGAGAGGTTTTTATCCCTTACTTAATGAAAAATTGTATAAATAACAAATACTGGCGAATATCGTGTTATCAATAACATGCTATGGTTGCATATCGTGTTATCAATAATACGCTATGATGAATATCGTATTATTGTATATGTGATATAGAGAAAAATAAATAACACATCTTGTTGGCATATTGTGTTATCAATAACATGTTACGGTGAATATCGTGTTATTAATAATACGCTATGACGAATAACATATTATAATATATGCGATCTAGAGAAAAATAAATAACACGTCTTATTGGCATATCGTGTTATTGATAGCATGCTATGCCAACATATCGTATTGTCGATAGCACGCTATTGCAAATCTCATGTTATTGATAATACGCTATACCAAATATCGTGTTATTGATAACACGCTTTGGCAAATATCGTATTATCGTATATGCAATATAAAGGTTATCGTAACATATTGTATTATCAATAGCATGCATTGTTGGCATATCGTGTTATCAATAATACGTTATGGTGGCATATCGTGTTATCGATAATACGCTATAGTGGCATATCGTGTTATCGATAATATGCTATGGTGGCATATCGTGTTATCGATAATACATTATGGCGAATATTGTGTTATCAATAATACGTTATGGTGGCATATCATGTTATCGATAATACGCTATGGTGGCATATCGTGTTATCGATAATACGCCATGACAAATATCGTGTTATCGTATATGCGATATAAAGAATATCATATTATGGGTTGTTGGCTCAAAGAATACATATCGTATTATCAAAAATACGTTTTATTGACATATCGAGTTATTGTATATGCGATATGGATTAAGTGTTGGACATGTGCCATGTGGAGCATGAGATTTTTGGTCCGTTTAATGGGAGCCATCATCTCGTTCTCGCATTGTCAAAAGTCTCACGAGTCATGCAAAGTTGATGTACTCTACCCGATTTCATTCGGATTTGCTGTACTCCTAACAATCTTTTCTTTTTGCAGCATTCAATCCCCATTTGGTGCATGTGTCCGGAGTCCTTCAATCCATTATAAACGCAACCTAGTTTTTCAGATTGTCAGAACATTCAGTTTGTTTTAATTTAGCAAGCACTAAAGTGGCTTCCTTTCATTCCCCCATTTCAACTAGTTTTTGGATTGAAACCGGGAGGTGACTCTGTTTTGGTTTGTTCTCTGGAACACAGGATTGAGAAGGAGAAATTTTTTACTTTCTATCGATCATCTTTAAGTAGGTGATTTATTTTCTATATGTTGAGTGTTTTGATTTTGCTCATACAAATTTGTGTCATTGTCGGTAATTTTTACCAATAATGAGATAAGAGCTTGGGTGTAGGTTTAGGTTTGACCTAAGGGTATATTTGTCCTAAACCAGGTCATATGGGATTAAGTGTTAAAATCCTGGGAATATGGAATATTTGTATATCGAGCCAAGTAATATGGAAAAAACTCTTAAAAAAATTGTAACCCACTCAAAGGAGCCACTCAATAGAACAAAAAATAATGTAGTACCATTTCATAATTTAATGTGAGGGAGGTTTTGATAAATTTTTCTTTGTAAATTAAATTAGTTTATTTAAAAAACTCAAATGGAACTATTAAAGTAAGAAGTAGGGAATATTATGCAGTGAGATTTGATGGGATGGGAAAACACTTCACTAGATTAATCCAGTTATAGGAATGCACAACCTTCCTGTTGTGCACAAGTGCACTTGGCTCTGGCTCAGTACTTTATTTCTATTATTTAGGCTAGTTTCCTTTATGTTAGCAGCTAACTATTATTTGTATTTTGTTATTGAATTGTAATAGGTACACTAGTGGACCATGGGTGAACCGGGCCCTACTAGTGGCATGACTCCCCATGTGGGAGGGCGCGACTCCCCATAAAGGGTCGTCTACCTCCTTGGTTAGGCTTGCTTATTAAATTCCAGTTATTTTCTCCCCTTTCTTCCTACTTCTTTCTCTTTCCCTGCATAGAACTCTTGTGTACCGATTGTGCCGACACCGGGTACAACATTGGTATCGGAGCTCTTACGATCCCCGGCCATGGCTCAAGGCAAGCAAGCTGCCACGGCCCCGGAAAGTCAGCCCAAGAAAGAGGTTCTCGCCTCTGCGAACAGCCCCAAAACAGGGCCTGAATCCAGCGGCGAGTTCACATTGGCACAACTCATGGAGGAGATCAAGGTTTTGAGCGTGGGAGTAGCCCAGATTGATGCTTTGGGCTTGGCCATTGCCCAGCTTCAAGCAGAGCGCACACGACCTCTTATGTCCAAACTGCCACCAGCTTCCATGGAGAAGGGGGGTTCATCCCAGGTTCCAGAACCTCTCTGCTCTGACTTCCCAACGCCAGTAGACCGTGATATGCACTTTTCCTAGGACAGGCTACACTTTGGCACTGTCGACCAGGCCATGGATGGGAGGCACCAGGCCTGGGACTCGCGAGGCACACCAGGTGTTTAGGAAAATGTCGCAATGGTGCCACCTCCCCGAAACTTGTACCAGGAGATGGAGATGACTGGGAGGAGTACCCAGGACACCGCGGAGCACCCCGTGGTGGGGCAGAACCCCGTTTGGCCCGCCTAAAGTTCCCACATTATAATGGGGACGACGACCTTGTGGAGTGGCTGTACAAGGCGGAGAAGTTTTTCGCCTACCAGGGGACACAGTCGGAGGTTGAACGACTGCGCATAGCGGCTTTCCACCTCGACGGGGATGCCTCGATATGGTTTTAGAGCTTTGAGAAGGAGGTGCGCTACCCCACTTGGACCGCCTTCTCCGATGAATTGTGCATCCAGTTCGGCCCGAATGAGTTCCAAGACTTCAACGAAATGCTCTCCTCCTTGCGCCAGACATCCACCGTTCGAGCATACTACATGGAGTTCATGAAGGTGGCCAACCACCTCCCTGATTGGCCGGTGACTGCCTTGGTGGGCACGTTCAAGAGAGGGCTCAAACCAAAAATTTCTCAAGAGATGAGCCATTTTTCCTGTTCCAGCATGCGGGATGTTGTGCGGCATGCACGCATCAAGGAAGAGAAGCTAATGAGACAGAGGCTTGGGGGCAGGCTCGGACCTTTTCCTCGGGCTTCTGCGACCGCCTCCCCTCTTGCTGCCGCAGCCAGCAGTCCAGTGGCTAGCCGCACTGGCCAAGCATCCCCTCAGACCGGTCCAATTGTCCGTCGTCTCACTCCGGCTCAAATGGAGGAATCTCGTTCAAAAGGGCTGTGTTTTCGCTGCGATGAGAAGTTCGTTCCAGGGCACCGTTGTTCTGTCAAGGGCAGTCTATTGGTGGAGGAAGTCGATGACGAGAGGGAGGTGGCGGATGGGTCTGACTCAGCGAACTATAATGAGACGCTGCCAGAGATTTCTGTTCATGCATTCTCCGGGGCATTCACTCCATGCACAATGCGAGTACAAGGTTATCTCAAGCGGCAGCAGGTGGCCATTCTGATTGATAGTGGGTCTACTCACAACTTCATCAACGACAAAGTCGCCCAGCAACTAGGCTGCTTCATATCTGACTCGACGCCCTTTGATGTATTGATCGGTGATGGCAAGCACCTCTGGAGCTCCGGCGTTTGTACCCAGGTAGCGCTCTCCATTCAAGGCCATACATTCATGACAGATCTTTTTCTGCTGCCCACGAAAGGGGCGGATGTGGTGCTGGGGGTGCATTGGCTCCAAGAACTCGGGGAAGTGCTGTGGAACTTTAAAGAACTGATGATGGACTTTGCGCTAAACGGGCAGCGGGTGCGTCTCCAAGGCTCTCAGCCGGGCACTCTTCTATCTGCTCAGTCGACGGGGTCCTTATTCTGGTATGCATCACAGGGGCTCCTTCTTCAGCAGTGGGCGTCGGTGGACGTACTGCAAGAGGCACTACCGCAGGATCTCCTTAACTTATTGGCGGAGTATAGTGCAGTGTTCGCTGAACCGCATGGCCTTCCTCTGGTGCGCTTGCATGATCACTCTATTCCCATCATGCCAGGCGCCTCTCTTGCCAATGTTCGCCCTTAATGCTACCCGTACATTCAGAAGGCGGAAATCGAATGTCTTGTGGCTGACATGCTTCATTCTGGGGTCATTTGCCCGAGCACAAGCCCCTTCTCTTCCCCGGTGTTGCTGGTTCGTAAGAAGTGTAAGGTCCTTGATTTTTTTGTTATTTTCTTGCTATTTTTCTGGTTATTTCTGTGGGAAAATGTGACGTTTCAGCGTATTTATATTTATGTATTTTCTGCTATATTTTTACCCGTAGGGCTTAGTAGTCGGCCGAGGGCCTCGCTGCGCACTTTCGGCGCGAGTGTTGGACTTATAATGCGTAAACAATGAGTTAACGCGTGATGGGGATACGATTGGAAAAAAAAGAGAAAAAAATGATAAATAAAAATCAGGATCAGGCTCGCCCGATCCCGTTCTGGAAGCAGCGAGAACCGCCTCCCCTTTTCTGTTGTATGCCTCTTCGGCGACCGACGGCCGCCAGCGGGACGCCGGGCCACCACCACCGGTTCCGCCCCGGCGGTGCGACACCAAGGGGTCACTTCCCAGGCCGCCCACAGCCGCGCCACCTCCTCCATGGTTAGACCCCCCTTCTCTCTGTTCTGAGTTCAGTCGCTGCCACCGCGAGCCGGCAAGGGCCGGCCGGCTGTCATGGGCTCCATCCCGGCCTGGTGATGGCCAGGGACGGCCATACCCGGCCCAGCGCCACCTGGTTCGGCCTCCCCATTCATTCTCATCTGCCCCTTCTTCCCGGTTTGTGTCTCCTCTGTTTTGCGATCTCTGGCTGCCGCCGTGGGCCCGCCAGCCGGCCACGGCTCTGCCCTGGGCCGGTGACAGCGGGAGGTCATCCCTCCCGGCCCGGTGGGCCTCCGATCTGCTGCCCCATCCTCAGATTCCCCGTGTGCTCTGTTTTTCGCCGAACAGACGACGCCCCTCCGTTCTAGGCCTTGTAGCCGCTGGTGATGGCCGGCAGTGGCCAGCCGGCCACCGTGGGTTCTGCCCCGGCCTGGTGAAGGCCAGAAACAGCCCCCAACCAGTCAGCTCCACCTCCACCTCCTCCCCTGCGTATTTTCCCTCCGCCCTGTGCTGATATTTGTTTCGGGTGGCTGGCTGTGGCCGGTTGGACTTCGTGCGGCCAGCCTTGGCCCGGCGGCACTAGTGTAGTTGCCTCCACCCAGCTCCTCCCTACTCCAGCCACCTTCCCTCCGTGGCCCTACTTGTCCCTCCAGTCAGCCCCTTTTGTTGTGGACCTTGACACCGCCAACGTAGGTTGGCAGTGGCCGAATGGCCACCATGGATTCCGCCCTTGTCTAGCGACGGCTAGGGTTGGCCCTACCTGGGCCGGTTTGACCTTGTCTAACCCCTGCTGGTCGTTGTGCCCCTAGGGTTTTTCACCCATTTTTGGGCTACCAAGCGTTGTTGGATGCCGAACACCTATGGACCTTGTAGTTTGGCGGGTCTCAACCTAGAGATGGTTGGCCGCCCTGGTACGGTACTGCCCCTCTTTTTCAGCATGAGTCAGGCTTCCCCCTCTGCCGATTGTGTCTGACCGCTCTATAGAGAGCGCCATGTGTTGCCCTTTGACCGTCTTACCCTCGCCAAACGCCGATTGGCCTCTAGTTGGCCTGCCTCGGCACGGCAACGACGAAGGCCGTATTGTTAGTCACCACCCTTGGGCATGGCCCTACCGCCCTTCCGAGTTTCGGGCCAACACCGTCTAGCCCTCTCTCCCCTCCCTTTGGCCGTGTGTGCAAGTAGCCGTGCGTGCGGGTTAGGGTTTAGGTGCCACTTTGGCACCGCCTGACCGTCGGATGGCTCCGCCATCATCTGGAGTTGACATTGGAGTCCTCCACCACCTCTCCTCCGTCCTTGAGTGTCGCCCTCTGCCCTTATGTGGGCCCTTGTGAATGTGAAATCGACGCCGTTGGGTGCTGTCCACGGCCAATTTCAACGTCTTGTGACCGGTTTGGTATTGTTCAACCACTCGTCGAATTTTAGTGAGTACACCCTGCCTTTCGGTCGCACCTGCCACTCATTGGCACGATCTTTCTCCCAGCCGCCCTTGGTGTGCCGCCGTGGATCGCGGATTTTTCCGCGTTGATTTTGACATCCCTTTTGGCCGTGTGTAGTTCCGGCGCTTCCTAAACCTCGGGACAACAGCTCTCTTAGCTAGGCAATGGTTTTGACCCCCAACGCCACCACCGACGCCGCCACCGTCGTGTGCTCGCCATCAAACGTCATAATTACGAGGTAGGGGAGCTTTGAACTCATAATTTCATGATAGCATGCCTTGAATGAATAGTAGCATGCTAGGATATTATAATTCCATATTTTGGATATAAATCATGGCCTGATTGCATGATGCAAGAGAATGAAGTATGCTACGTTGAGATGCATATGTCATGTATGTGAATTCTAAGCATGTTTTATGTATGTGTATGATGTATGCGCTAGTGATGGCTACCGAATATGTTAGTGTGCTATGTATGTGTATGATGTACGTGCTAGTGATGGCTAGCGATTTTGAGTAAGTTATGTATGTGGACTGTGTGTGTGGGCAGTGGTATGTGCGTTGGACGGTAAGAAGTGGTAAGGGTTTGGTATGAAGTTGGATGTGGATTTGGACGTGTAAGCGCATGACGGAAGACAGAGAAAGTATGTTTCAGGAGCGAGGATTTGAGATGGGTCAGTTTGGTTTGGGAGTATACGTCAGGGGTTCGGTAAGTAAGAAGACTTAGGCTTGGAGCCTTATGAGGGTTTATTATACAGTAAGAGCGTGCATAATTGTACAAGCATAACATACAAATTATGAAGTGAAAAGTTAGTATAAAAAGTGAGGAATTAAGTAAGAGGATGATAACGGGGATCTGCTGTGAGGAGCTTAGTTCGACGATGTAAGTAAGATGTCTGATCGTAAGGGGGATGTCAGAGGATGTTTGAGTACGTAAGGATCTGTGTACAGTGAGTTATGTGTGACTTGGACGGGTAAGTGAAGTCTATTGCCCCGACGAACTAGGGTTTCGATCGAGCTCAACTTCAGTTTGATTAGTCGAGGACTAATTTATGTGGCATAATTGTACCGCATAATATACTTAAGTCAAACTTGAATTATGAGAACGTTAATAATAGCGTTGTGAGTTTGAGACTTGAGGGTTCGACGGATTAAGTTCCGTGTTTGAGGCTAGCCGATAATGAATCGATTGAGCACTTCTTGTGTTTTGCCATGGTGGTTATCCTACGGGATTTTTGTATGTGTGCTATATAGAGCACCGGACGTTTGATGCTCTGTTGAGAGCGATGTATGCTTTGTTTTGGTTTGTGTGCTGTATTTAGCCCAGACGTTTGATGCTCTGTTGAGAGCGCTGTAAGTTTCCGCCCCTCGTAGGTTCTATATGTTTCTGCCTATAGATGGCACTGTATGTTCTGCCTAAGAGTGGCATTGTAAGATTTCTTCCCAAGAGTGGCACTGGCACTATAAGATGCATTATGGTGGGCAATCGTATGACACTATAAGACCCCTTATATGTGGGCAATTGTATGACCCCTTGTGTGGGTGTATGTTTGCGCACTCAGGTAAGTAGTATCATGGATCTACTCTTACCTGTTTGATCCTATGCCCCATGAGCATAGGTGTGCCTTACCTTCGGAAAAGTCCATGGCATCTAGTCACTCCCCGGAGGTTAAGGTGATGCCCCAGTGGCATTCTTTTCCTTTTCGACGCTGGAGCTTATTAGCTGTAATGAGCTTCAATGGTCGATAGTATATATACGATTGTATGACTAAGTTTATACATTTTTGAGTAAGCGTATGATGATGAGTATGTGCACGACTGCAAGATTGAGGATGACTACAACTGTAAGAGTGTGAGTTTGAGCATGACTGTAAGAGTTTGAATATGAGTTCGACAGTAAGTGTAAGACTGTACTAGTAAGGTCGTACGAGTAAGTGTAAGATTGTACAAGTAAGGTCGTACAAGTATGTATAAGTTGTATGAGTTAGCATACAATTGTATGAGTAAGTTTGTAAGACCCCGATTAAGGGTATTTGCGTAAGTTTGATTTGATGGTGTGTTATGCGTGCTTATATGCTTATGTGCACAATTATGTTATATGTTGTTTGCCTCATGTTGAGTTGCATGACGCAAGATTTATGAACCTATTGAGTTCACCGTTTGGGATTTCCCCTACTGGGTATTTTCCTATTGAGTATGAAAATACTCACCCTACTTCTTTTAGACCCATTGTTCGGGAGGCTTTTGCAGGTTGTGTTGGAGAGCTCCTGGAGATGGACGCTCATTTCTGCGGTGGATTGTTTCCCTCTTGACTCAAGTATTTTTGACTCAAGGAGAGTATAGTTAGTGCTACGATTTGATGTATTTGGTGAGATTTAAGTGTTTATATCTTCTGGACTTTTAATTTGGATCAGATAGTAGACTGTTTATGGGACTTGTACTCGGGGACGCCTAGGAGTTATTTGTATTTAAAAATCCATGATCATGGTAATTTAGTCATACATTTGTTTTCGAGTAATGCCTAAGGATATTTGATTTGGTGGTACGATGTTTAACTATATGATGTTTTAAATTATAAAATGTTTATACAAGTTTTGATTTCGTCATTTTGACTCCGATTTATCATATAAAAATAATCTGTGAGTTTTAAGAAAAAGGGATGAAAAATCTCGGGCGTTATAAGAAGGATGGTACGTGGCGCTTCTGTGTTGATTACCGGGCTTTGAATGCCATCACAGTGAAGGACAAATATCCTTTTCCGGTTGGTGGAGGAGCTTTTGGATGAGCTGTCCGGCACTACTATATTCAGTAAACTCGACCTTCGCTCCGGTTATCATTAGATTCGGATGCAGCCCACAGATGTGCACAAGACCGCCTTCCGCACGCATGACGGCCATTTCGAGTTCCTGGTTATGCCGTTCGGCCTAACGAATGCCCCCTCCACATTTCAAAGCCTTGTGAATGACCTCTTCCGGCCCTTCCTCCACCACTTCATTTTGGTGTTCTTCGACAATATCCTTGTCTATAGCAAGTCATGGGGCGAACACTTGGAGCATCTCAGGTCTGACTTTGATATTCTGACAACTAATTCATTGTTTCTTAAACGTTTGAAGTGTTCGTTTGGCAGCCCACAGGTGGAATACTTGTGTCATATTATCTCTCGTGACGGTGTTGCTACAGACCCCTCTAAGGTGACCGCCATGCTGTCTTGGCCATCCCCTACTTGCGCTTGGGCGCTACGAGGCTTCCTTGGCCTTTCCGGCTATTATCAGCGCTTTATTCATCTCTATGGCGAGATTACTCGCCCTCTTACTCAGCTGTTACAGAAGGGAGCCTTCCGTTGGTCTGACACTACCCAGGCGGCCTTTGAGGAATTGAAGCAAGCTATGGCGACCGCCCCTGTTTTGATTCTTCCTGATTTCAACCGGCCATTTGTGGTTGAGACTGATGCTTCAGATGACGAACTGGGGGCGGTACTACTTCAGGAGGAGCGCCCCATTGCCTACTTCAGTAAGGCTTTGGCTGGCCACTCCCTGTCCCTCTCTGTCTATGAGAAAGAGATGCTGGCCATTGTTCTCGCGATTGACAAATGATGCCCTTATTTGCTTGGTAGGTGGTTTCTTATTCGCACTGACCACCAACCGCTCAAGTATTTTCTCGAATAGTGGGTGTCCACTCTAGCGCAGCAGTGGTGGGTCAGCAAGCTCCTAGGTTATGACTATGAGGTTGTGTACAAGAAGGGATCTGACAACACCGTGGCCGACACACTATCTCGCTATTCCACCCCAGGTTCGTGTTTGGCTATTTCTGGTCCGGTTTGTCCATTCCTTACTGAATTGAAACAGGCGTATCAAGATGATTCTCCGACATCCACATTGATTGCGGCCCTTCAATCTGACCCGTCAGCACACCCGTGCTTTGCCTGGAAGGATGGCCTTCTCTTCTAAAAAGACCGTCTTTGGGTGCCAGAGGTTACAGACTTGCGACAGCGTATTATAGCCCACTTCCATGCTCCCCCTTGGCGGGTCATGAAGGTGCCCTTCGCACCTATAAACGGGTCAGTCATGGCTTCTTGTGGCAGGGAATGCGCCACGCGGTGACTGCTTATGTGGCTCCCTATGATGTCTGTCAACGAGCTAAGTCCGCCACCACATCTCCTGCCGGGTTGCTTCAGCCATTGCCCATTCCAGATAAGGTTTGGGAGGACGTTTCTATGGACTTTGTGGAGGCCTTGCCGTTGGTCCAAGGCAAGTCGGTGATCATGGTGGTGGTGGATTGGCTGTCCAAGTACGCCCATTTTTGTGCTCTGGGTCATCCCTACACCGCCAAGTCTGTGGCGAATCTCTACGTTCAAGAGGTGGCCAAGTTGCACGGTATGCCTTGCACTATCATCTTTGATCGCGACAGGATTTTTATCTCTCAGTTTTGGCAGGAGTTCTTCACTTTACTGGGCACTTCTTTGCACATGAGTACCGCCTATCACCCGTAGATAGATGATCATACTGAGGTCGTCAACCGATGTTTGGAGCAGTACCTGCGCTGTTTTACTATGCCTCAGCCCCATCGCTAGCTTTAGCTTCTTCCGCGGGTGAGTGGTCTTATAATACTGCTTATCACACTCGCGCCGAATTTACTCCTTTTGAGGTCCTTTATGGGCGGCCACCCCCTACCGTGCTCTCTTATGTTCCCCATCAGTCATCAGTGGCAAAGGTTGACTACATGCTCCAGACTCGGGATGAGGTTCTTCGCCAGCTTAAGGTGAACCTGTCTGCGGCTTAGAACATAATGAAGCAGATCTATGATAGCCATCACACAGAGTGCGAGTTTGCAGTGGGGGACTTGGTGTATGTCTCCGTTCTTCCTCAGTGCCAGACCTCCTTATTTCAGTCTGAGCACACCAAGCTTGCCCCCCTCTTTCATGGTCCCTATGTTTTCGAAGAGCGTGTTGGGTCGGTTGCCTACCACCTCACTCTACCACCGGGTTCGATGATCCACCTTGTTTTTCAAGTTTCCAGGCTGCGCCGTTGCATCGGTGACCCCTCCCTGGCCGCAGCTGCTCCACCACCTCCATTGATGGGTTTACTGGTCCCTTCCGACCCCGTTCCAGCTGCGCTGCTTGATAAGAGTCATGTCCGCCACTCTGGTCGTATTATCACAGAGGTTTTAGTCTCCTGGCAAGGCCAGCCACTTGAGGATGCGACTTGGTTGTTTGAGGATAAGTTTATGCTCCGGTACCCTTCATGGTCGCCTTGAGGTCAAGGCGTGTGCGGAAGCGTGGTGGAGTGTTGTGCACGGGTGCACTTGGCTCTGGCTCAGTACTTTATTTCTGTTATTTAGGCTAGTTTCCCTTATGTTAGCAGTTGACTATTATTTGTATTTTGTTATTGAATTGTAATAGGTACACTAGTGGACCACGAGTGAACCAAGCCCCACTAGTGGCACGACTCCCCATGTGGGAGGGCACGACTCCCCATAAAGGGTCGTCTCCCTCCTTGGTTAGGCATGCTTATTGAATTCCAGTTATTTTCTCCCCTTTCTTCCTACTTCTTTCCCTTTCCCTGCATAGAACTCCTATGCACCGATTGTGCCCACACCGGGCACAACACTTCCTTTCTCATTAATTATACAAAAGAAAAAATAATAGAGAAAAAAGTTTTCTTCTTATTTAATAAAATTACAAAGAAAGATACGTACAAATGGCTTGCTACATGGAGGCAAGCACTTATAAGAGCCCCAGTGGCATTAATTGTGTATAATAGAGCCTAAAACTACAATTAAAACTAAATTAACTAATAAAAAAAGTCTAAATAAGCCAATAAATCCTAATAGAATTGAAGACCAACATATAAGGAATCCCAGCTCGCAAATCCCAAATCTACTCAGAATTGTGTAACTACTTGAAACAAGGAAATCAAGCTAATGCAAGTGGCAATCAGTTCATATTAATGGAGTTTTTTGTTCTTAGACGACTGACAAACCAATCGATCACTTGTAGGTGACTATCAATCATTCAGGGAACTTTACCAAAACTATTATTTTCAATCCCATTTCTCCATGTAATGTAATTATTTGCCCATTGCATCATCCTCCCTCAGTTTGTAAATTTTTTTCCTCGAGTTTAGTTGTTCATTTGAAGAAAAATACCATGATAAGGAAGAAAGTACTTTACATTAAACACATCCAAAGAACATATGTAGGTAGGTAACTTTCGATGTAAGCATTGGGATTGATTTGTGAATGATCTCTAATCGTCCAATTTTCCATTATACTCCTCAAATGGAAATCTATCTTGAGTCAAGACAAACCATATAAAATCACCAACTTCAAACTCAACATGTCATTTTTTTCGATCACCTATAGCTATTCCATATGTAGTATTAGATATTTGTAATTTCTTTTCAATGTCGGCATAAATATCCTACGTGTAAGAAATAAAGTCTTCATCTCTACAATTTAAATGCTACATATATGGAATAGGTGTCAAGTCCAATAGTCAACATGAATTATAGCCAAACACAATAGTAAAAGGACTAAACTATGTACTGTTGTTCACACTCTTATAAACAACTCATCTTTAACCGTCACTACAACAAAAAGGGCTTTTAGTGGTTTCTTTCTTGGAGACGTACACAAAAGCGCCTCTAAAACTCACTAATAACAACACTTTCTTGAGCATCATTAAAAACATAGACTTTTGGCAATTCTTTTATAAAAACGTCGTAATAGAATTACTATTTGCAACACTTATAACTGAAACTTCGCTAATTACTATTTGTGATATTTAATATTGAGCGTCGCAAATACTCCTCGCTTATTTGCGATCAATAAATGTTGCAAATATGCTAGCGTACGCAATAACAACGCTTGATATTAACGTTGAAATATGGCACATATTTGCGACATTTAGCAGTTAACATCGTAAAAAATGCAATATAATTTTGACGATTATAAAAAATATCATAATTATATTAGTTATTTGTGATGTTTATTAATGGTTTTATTATATAATCACAATAACAAAAATGACTATTAGCGACATTTTTTAAGCATCGCAACTAAAAGTGTTGCTAAAAAATAGTTACATGTGATGCTTAAACAAGCGTCGCAAATAGTACCACTATTTACAACGCTTTTAAAATAGCGTCGCTAATACAATATTTTTAAAAGAATTTACTATTAGCGACGCTTTTTTAAAATCGTCCTCAATTGTGAATAATTTTTTTAATATAAGCGACAATAATACTATTACTTTTTTCAAAAAATAAATATAAACACAATTTTATTTCATTACTATTTAAGATACTTATGTTTAAACCTTGAAACTACTATATGTATTTTCTTTAGTCTCATTTGTATGAGACTGGCCTCACACGTGTTAGCGTGAGCCCCTGCCTTGTGGGTGAGGCTTGTCATTTATTTATATGTTATATATTAAAAATGATAATTTTTATTTTATATAAATATATATTTTTAAATATATAATACATAATAAATACTACAAAATATATACCTAATATTATTATTTAAATATAATATATATAAAGAGAGAGAAAGATGAGAGATGAGAAGAGCGAGATCGAGAAGACACTACAACAAAATGTAGTATTAGCGACGCATTTACTAGCGAGGCAAATGTAAGCGTCGTTAAAAATAACTATTTGTGATGCATACAAAAGCGTTGCAAAAAAGTGAACTCTTAGTGACGCATTTTCTTATACTAATCATATTAGCGACGCATAGTTTAAAGCATCGCTAATACTAATCATATTAGTGATGCTTTATACAAAAATCGCTAGAATATATATATATATATAAACTAAAAAAATAAAAGAATCATAACTATTAGTGACGCTTATCACAAGCATTGCTAATATCAAGACTATTAGCGACGCATGTAACATGCGTCGCTAATAGTCCTAATATTAGTTATTAATTTAAAATAAAAGAATAAAAATAATTTAAATTATTAGCGATGCTTTAAAATAAGCTTCACAAATAGCATTAGTAATAGCGAAGCTTATTTACAAGCGTCGTGAAAATAGCTTTATTAATTAATTTTATTTAATAAATAATAAATAAAAGTAAAAAAACTTCCTAAATATAATATATATTTTATTCAATATTCACTATTTGTATATATAATATATAAATATTACTTTTTTTAATAAAAAGTAGTGTTAATAATATATTAAACTTTTACTATTTAGATATAATATATTTTATTTCTTAAATTTTCTTATTAATTTTAAAAATTAATTTATAATAAAAGAGAGAATGAAGAGGGAGAAGAAAGGGATCGAAGAGAGAGGAGAGAGAGTCTAGAGAGGGGGGAGGTGAGAAAGTGAGGAGCGAGAGAGAAAGGGAAGAGTGAGATGGAGGAGAGATAGGGTGAGGAGAGAGGAGGGAGAGAGAGGGTGAGGAGAGAGAGAGAGTGAGGAGAGAGGGGAGAGGGAGAGGAGAGACAGGGAAAAGAGAGAGTGAGAGAGATAGAAAAGGGTAGAGAGGGGAGAGAGAGAGGATAGGAAAGAGAGAGGGAGAGAGAGGAGAGGGAAGAGAGAGAGAGAGGATAGGGGAGAGAAAGAGAGAGAGTGTGTGTGTGACAGGGGAAGGAAGATATGAGAGGGAGAGTAATTTTATTTTAATTTTTTTTAAAAAATTAATAATTTTTATATTTTTAAAATAAAAAATAAAACTTAAAATAAATACTAATAGTGATGTATATACATATACGTCGCTAATAGTATATGTATTCGCGACATACACAATTATACGTCGCTAATACGTGACCTATTAGCGACGTATAATTATATACATCGCTAATATGATTTTTTTTAATTCTTTTAGTTTTTTAAAATTAATTTTAAAGAAGAAAAAATCTTTAAAAATTAAAATTAGAGGAGAGTAGTGTGTAGGGAGAGAGGAGAGAGAGGGATAGCAGAGGGAGAGAGGAGGAGGAGAGGGAGAAGACAGACGGGAGGTAGAGTAATTTTAATTTATTTTTTAAAAATTATTTTGTTAATTTTTATATTTTTAAAATAACAATTCAAAATTAAAAGAAATACTATTAACAATGTATAGTTGTATATTAGCAACGTATAATTATATACGTCGCTAATATGATATGTTTTAATTTTTTATTTATTTTTTAAAATTAATTTTAAAGAAGAAAAAATCTTTAAAAATTAAAATTAAAGGAGAGATAGTGTGTAGGGAGAGAGGAGAGAGAGGAGAGCGATAAGAGGGAGAGAGGAAGAGGAGAGAGATAGAGAGAGGGGAGAGAGGAGGAGAGGAGGAGAGGGAAAGAGAGGAGAGGGAGAGAGAGAGGAGAGGGAGAAGTGAGAGGAGAGATAGAGTAATTTTATTTCATTTTTTTAAACATTATTTTGTTAATTTTTATATTTTTAAAATAAAAAATAAAAGAAATATTATTAGCGACATATTGTATACGTCGCTAATAGTGTATGTATTAGCAACATATAAAATTATATGTCGCTAATACATGACTTATTAGTGACGTATATAATTATACATCACTAATATGATATGTTTTAATTTTTTAATTTTTTAAAATAAATTTTAAAGAAGAAAAAATCTTTAAAAAATGAAATTAGATGAGAAATAGTGTGTAGGGAGAGAGGAGAGATAAAGAAAAGACGAGGAGAGGAGAGAGAAACAGAGAGAGATAGGAGAGAGAGCAGAGAGGGAGAGAGAAAGAGGGGAGAGAGAAGAGAGGGAGAGAGAAGAGAGGAGAGAGAGAAGAGAGATGAGAGAGAAAGAAGAGAGAGGAGACGAGAGAAGTGATATAGTTATATCTTAGATACCAATTTATACCTTGAACTATGGATTGTACTATACAAGGCATCATATAGCACTTGAGGCTTATTGTGATGCAAACTAGATATATGATACAAAAGATTCAAAATCCACAAGTGGGTATGTCTTTATTCTTGGTGGTGAAGCAATGTCTAGGAAATCTTTTAAACAAGGTAATAAAGAGTTGAGGAATCAATAAGAGAAAAAATATTAAGGCATTATGGGTCATTGTAACATCTAGTAATGTTCTTCATGTATCATGTTATTTCAGTTAGAACTGAATGAAAAAAGCTATTTAATTGGAATATATCAATATTAAAAGCATAAACAAAGATAGAAAATGCTTTGGATAGAAGAATGATAAAAAATAATTATTTCTTCAAGATTTCTATGTATCAAAATCACAAAAGATCAAGAATGAGAACCTTCAAGCATCTTATGTAACTAAATCACAAAGAAACAAGAAGAAAAATAATATTAAATGAACATCACTTGAAATAACCAATACTTAAAACCATTGCTGAAACATGAATAGAACTCTATTATATTATTACAAATCACCTATAGCCTTAGCTAAAGAGCTTAGAAAGCCATTACAATAAAACTAAAAATAAAAATGCAAAAGAAGAGAAGAAAAATAGGATAAGAGAGCTCCAAATAGGAGGAGATGATGCCTCTACCATATCCACCTATCCATTTATAGGAGTAGAAGGGGTTGCTTCAAAGGGAAAAGTCCAATCACATCCCTTGATTACATCCTAATTGATTACTTGATTAGTTACTTCTTTGGCAATGATTAGATTCTAAATCAATCAAATAAATCAATAATTTATTTAACAAATAAGTATTTTTGAGTCTTTCTTTAGTTATCCAATCAGCCTCATTGTCTTTCCTTATGTGTATCAATCACAACCAATAAAAAGATTCTCCATGTGTTGGCCTCGGGTTAGTTAACTAGCTGTCCCTTTACATACTAGATTTGACCCATATATCTTCGGAATTATGAATTTTGTCCTCAAATAGAGATTGTATCCATGGAAGGCTTCTTTCTAATGGCACCCAAATCATATCAAGCCGAATTATACATGGAAAGATATGGGCGAAATACTAAGTCTGTATCAATCTGTCCAAATTAGCTTCTTCCCGAATTTAGTTCTCTTGATGCAAATATGAAATCCAACGGGTCCAAAAGGTTGTGTTCGACTATTCCATGCATTTTTAGACAATTAGGAGCCTATTTAAGACTTTTAATTAGTTTTGGGTAGTTGGGCTTTACTTCCACTTCTACTTGGATCCTATTGAAGCCTGTTCAGACATTTAAACACAACTAAGGTTCAACTCACTGATTCAAACGTAAGTAGTCCAAATAAGTAGTGAATTAACACAAAATATGATTGTAAATTAAGATTTTAAAGTATCTAATTAAACATTATTTTAGTACATCAAATACCCCTAAACTTATTTTTTGCTAGTCCTCGAGCAAAACTAAAATAAAAATAACAAAAAATAAAACTAACTACTCCACTTCCCAGGAAATCTCGATTACATTTAGCATATGCAACAAACCTTTAAACCTTTAGCTTACACTAGTGGACGAGTTGTAGTCTCGTGAGGGTTTGTAGTGAATCTACCCACAAAATTAAAAAATAAAATGATAAAAAGAATTAAAATTAAAACCACATAAAATTTGCAAATCAACTCCTCCTAAACATGTGGCTTCATTTAGTAAAATCAACCATAAATAATACAACTTGTCTTCTTAAACAATAATTCATTCTGACAACTTCATATTAGTGGTAAGTACTCATACATACATAATAGTTTTAAAAAACAGACATTGCTAAGTAATTATACAATCCCAATCTAATGAATCGAACAACTCAATGTATCTCATGTCCACTCAACAATTTTAATTTTAACACTAAAAAATAAACATTGGCATTCATTCATCTTAAAGAGATCATAATAGAGAATCATACAAAACCTTCATTAAAAAGTAAAGCACCCTAGATCACCTTACATCCCATTTAGGGTATAATTGCATAATGTCCTACTATTATTTTATGTTCATCTCACATGACATGTGTAAGGCTTAGCCTTTTTAAGCTTTCTATTAGAACCATGTAACAAGTGTTAGGCTAATGACTCCCAATCCAGTTGGCTCAGGGCACTAGGTGTTGAAACACCCCTCGGGCGTAATAACTTGAACCAAATAGGCTTTAAGGCTATGCATGTCATAAATTAGTCAACTCTACCTTTTGAGACAAACACCCTATGCTTAGTGAGGCACGTCGAGTCCTGGTCTACTTAATAAAAAGACTTAATTTTTAGCTCTTTACAATATTTTCACAATTTTTTTTGAGCACATTATACAATTACCCTGAACTCTATTGAAAGGAAAAACATCCTCCACTAGACTCTCAAGCATGTCAACCTCAAAAGTATCATCGAAGTCTTATTGTTGTCTAGTGGCATCAAATACATTTAACTCTCATGTCAAGTTCCCAAAAGAAAGCCTCATCACTCTATTCCGACAATTTATTAGAGCATTGGATCTAGCAAACAATGGACGACCCAAAATCACAGGGATTTGAGAAGGTGCATTTGAAATCGGTTGTGTGTCTAAAACAATGAAGTCTACTGAAAAATAGAATTTGTGTACTTCAACAAGGACATCTTCCACTGTTCCTCTTGGCCTATTGATTAAGCAATTAGCAAGTTGAAGTGTTATGTTGATGGGTTTTAAATCCGTTAAACCTAATTGCTCATAAAAAGAAAAAGGTAAAAGATTTACACTTGCCCCTAAATTAAGAAAATATTTTTCAATTCAAAAGTTCCCAATTACATAGGATATGATTGGACAACCTGGATCCTTGTATTTGGGTGGCGTATTGTGTTGCAAAATTGCACTTATTCTGTCAAAAATGCACTCTTTTGTACATGTAGCTTACGCTTGATTGTATAAAGGTCTTTTAAAATTTTTTGCATAAGATAGAATTTGTTTAATGGCATGTAAGAGATGAATGTTAATATTAAATTGTTTGAAAATCTCAAGAATGTCACCATTTTGTACTAATTTAGAAGAAGATTATAATCTTTAGGGAAAAAAGGAGGAATAGGAGAAACACTATCGGAGTTGTCATGTTCATCACCATGTTTAGAATTCAAAGACTCCTTAGGTTCAACACCCTTCCTTGGAATGTCATTGTTAATGACTTTTACACTTCTCAAAGTAGTAATGGACATAGCATGCACTTCTTCTGAACTTGAAGAATTTAAATTTTAAATTACAAATTGACCTTTAGGATTTGGTTAAGGTTGAGAAGAAAACTTCTATTTTTCTTTAGTGCACAAAGTTGTAGTCAATTGAGTAATAGAAGTTTTCAAGTCATTGACGTCTTGCATTATTTGGTTGTTGATTATTGCTTAAGTTTACATGAATGTTTGCAATATGTCTTCAAGAATCTTCTTGTGTGGTGGAACATAATTTGAAGAAGAAGGGGGTACATGCACATTAAACTCATTTCTTCAACTAAAGTTAAGATGATTTATCCAATTAGAAGTATAATTTTTATAATAAGGAGAAGAGAAATGCCTTTTATAAGTATTCATAGTGTTTGTTTTAGCATGCAACATCTCTTTAAAAGTAAGGATTGTTGGACAATCTTGTGTTTGGTGTCCATCACTCTCGCATATACTACAATTATCTCATGCTTTTTTAGAAGCTTTAGTCATGTTTTCCTTATTAATTTCCATAGCCTCAACTTTTCTAGTTAAACTTACAATATTTGCTTTTACATTATCCTCTTCTTTAAGAAGGTACATGCCCCCCTTAGTTGTCATATTAGATTTTGTCTTATTACTACTTTGAAATATATTAGAATCTTTCTATGATTGAGCATTTTTAGCCAACACATCAAAATAGTCTCATGTTTCCTCAGGTTCTTTACTCATCTTTACTAAAAGAGTTTTTATTATATATCATGTTAACAAATTTCCTAATTTGAGAAATCAAGTCATTATAGAAGAAACTAATTATACGCCATGTTTTATATCAATGATGTGGGCACAACAACAAAAGTTCTTTAAAATTTTTTACAACATTGAAAGAAAGTTTCATTTTCTTTTTGTAAAAAATTCATAATATTATTTCTAAGTGTATTAGTTCTATGGGTAGGGAAAAACTTTTTCAAAAATTTTCTTTGTAATTTTTGCCATGTTCCAATGGATCTTGGCTTTAAAGAATTTAAATGATTTTTTGTTTTTTTCTTTAAAGAAAATAGAAAAAAATTTAATATAATAACATCATTAGAAATATTTTGGTTTGGTAAAGTTGCACAAACCTTTTCAAACTCTTTGAAATGCAAATATGGGTTTTCCGAATCTAAGCCATGAAATTTGGGTAATAATTGAATTACTCCCAACTTGAATTTAAAAATACCCACATTATTTGGAAAAATCATTAAAGAATGAGAACTTGATTGAGTTGGTTGCAAATAATCACATAAAATTTTTATTTAAACATTTTGAGCTTTATTTTTTTCATTATTACTTCATTGTTCCTTATTAATTCTTAGATCTTCCATTATATCAAAAGAAATAGAATTTTGAATAGATTCGTTCACTCTTCTCAATTGTCCTGAACATGCAAGAACAATTCTTTTTTAATAAACGAAAGTAAAACTGTAGAAATTAAATGACAGAATAAAAAAAGTCAGAGCTAGAAGTTAATAGACAGAATTAAAAAAAATAAGGCTAAAGACATTATCGAGGTACACGTTTGAACCCGAAAGATTTTCGATGGTTAGTGCCTCCGGTATTAAAAAAAATCACTTATTAATATAGGACAGAAGGAGTATGCACATATTTTTTGTTTCACAATTGCATTCTTATTAAAAAATCAGCTGAATAATTGTCCTAATTGATGATTTGTACACGTGAGCTGCTGCCTATCTATACAATACGAAATCAGCAACATTTGCTAGGTTTTATTTCCACCATTTGCCAACTTTGGCCCAAATCACTTCTTCCCCTTGTAAATATGCCACAAGCCTACATTCAATTATTCATAATCAAGAACTCAATAGAGGCAGCTTCAAGGAGGAATACGAATTAGGAACGAATGAAGCACCATGGGAACTGCTAACCTAGCAAGGGTTGCCATGGTTTTGTTTGGTCTGGCTGTAACTCATGCCCAAAATGCAGCACAAGACTACCTCAATACCCACAATGCTGCTCGGGCCCAAGTTGCCATGGGCCCGATGACATGGGACTCGACCGTAGCAGCCTATGCAAAGGACTATGCAAACCAATGGGTTGGTGACTGTCAACCTCCTCTGGGCCCTACGGTGAGAACCTCTTCTTGGGGGTGACTCAGGCTGGGAGTAGACAGCTGACGATGCTTTGAATTTGTGGGTGGGGGAGAGGGAGGACTATAACTATGACACAAACACTTGTGCCAGTGGGAATTGGGAAGGTGTGTGGCCACTATACTCAGGTTGTGCGGCACCACTCGGTAAGGCTGGGCAGCGCAAGGGTCAGGTGCAACAATGGTGCCGCCTTCATTACCTGCAATCACAGCCCTCCTGGTAACTATGAAGGCCAACGCCCATATTCAATAGAGCTATTGGCAATGGTATTATTGAATCAAAAGTACTATTACAAAATAAACTGTGGGTGGTAATATGATTCATTATTGGGAATGCCTGCTGACAATGGAAGTGAATTGAACAACAATGATGCTATATGAATTGAATATTTTCACATTATTTTCTTGTAAAGAAGGAAGTAAAGAGGAGTTTGGAAGTTAAGAAGGCATGCAAAACAACAACTAAGGCAGACAAGAAAACTGCTACCGTTATCCTAACTAGAATGCTTGAAATGCGTATGGTGAATGCCTGAAATGAAATTCTGGTTTGTCAGAAGGTGGGATTTCCTGCCCAACGACAATTTCCACTATTGAGTTCCACTATCGGACCTGACCATCCAGTGTGAGAGCCTTTTGGTCCTGCTTACAATCGGTTGGGGGGGTGGGGAAAGGTTTTACTTGGCTTGATCCATGGGCCTCTTCTTTTCCTTTGGTTGTTACATCAGGCAGAAAGGCTAGTTATCAATTAGGTGGGCAGATGGAAGACAAATTGACACACCCATTTCAGGTGGTTCACCCGGACTCCAATGATATTTATCGCTGAGCAAAGGAGGCCAAAGAGTTTTTATCATAGCATGCTCCTAACTTTTCAAATGAAATTGATAGTTATAGCTTGTTGTCTAACTCAGGGAAATTTTCTTTTAAATTTGCATGGGAATTTTTCATATTTCACTCACATTCGGTGGAGTGGTAATTTTTAATTTGGCATAAGCATCTGGTAAATACATACGTACTTTTTGCTTAGTTGATGGTTAACAATAGAATGCACATTTTAGATAATTTGGTTAGAAGGGGTTTCCAACTAGCAAATAGATGTGTTTTATATCACAATCAAGGAGAGACTAGAGACTATATATTCTTTACTTGTCTGTTCTTAAGGAGACTTTGGAAATTAATTTTGTTCAAGTGCTGGATAATGAGAATTGTTCTCGATTTTGAGGGTGAAATGAAGTGGATATATCCTCCATTTTATACAATAGAACCCCTATGTATCTATTCTTATCAAAATTTTATTTGGTGTTTTAGTTACCTTTATATAGAGTAAAAGAAAGTACCAAATCTTTGAAGGGAAATGAAAAGAAATCCTTTCTATTTCTATTGGCATATCCAATAAGCTTTTTGCTTAAACGACCAATATCATCTTAAATGTCCTTTTGATGAGGACTTTGGGAATAACCGGTTCTTTTTCTCTATTTCTTATAGTGTTTTCCCTCTTAGCTTTAGCCTAGTAATTTTTATTTTGTTCTTAGGGTGAACAGCTCATCCAGATGATAATTATGCAAATACTTAAACCGTGGTACTCTGAATTATTAGTCCCTATTGAGGTTGCAAATTTGCTTGCAAATGTGACACATGCATTGTGACGTCAAACTAAAACACTAAGGTCAATGGAACATTATCTCATTCTTAATTTTAGACCCGTTACACATCTTTCCACCACTTCATTGCAAATAAATGTGACGTTCGTCCAAAGTGAATTTGTCTTCTTTGGTTTAACCCCTACGCAACGTTTTTTAAGCCATAATAAAATGTGTAATCTGCTGAATATCCAAGTTAAGTGGGCCGCCTAGCTATGTACGGGATAAGCTATTTCTAGTCTTCAAAATACCAGAGTTGTGGAAAAAAAAGTTCGGAAATTTCATCTGCCAACATGAGTCACATGACCGAATCAATTTGCCTCCCTTATAAATTGGTCACAAGCTCGCGCTCAATCATTCATTCAGAAAGGGCCCAAGAGAGACAGTATAGAGGTATAAGGGAAACAAACATATAGCAATATGGGAGTTGCCAACCTTGCAAAAGTTATCCTGACTTTCTTTCTTCTGCCCTTAACTCATGCCCAAAATTCACCTCAAGACTACCTCAATGCCCACAATGCGGCTCGTGCACAAGTCGGAGTTGGCCCGATGACATGGGACACCACCGTTGAGGCCTATGCGCAAAACTACGCGAAGCAACGGATCGGCAACTGCCGGCTGGTCCACTCCGGCGGGCCTTATGGTGAGAACATCTTCTGGGGCTCCGGCCGGGAGTTCACTGCTGCTGATGCTGTGAATGCTTGGGTGAATGAGAAGAATGACTACAACTACGACTCCAACACTTGTACCAGCGGGAAGGTGTGCGGCCACTACACTCAGGTGGTGTGGCGCAACTCGGTCAGGCTGGGCTGCGCAAGGGTCAAGTGCAACAGTGGTGCCATCTTCATTATATGCAACTATTCCCCTCCTGGGAATTACATAGGCGACCGTCCATATTAAATAAAACTATCGACTATGGTATTCCTGATCTACATGAGCCAAGCCAGTAGTATAACTAAATAAGTTATGGGTGCTGAGATGCCCATAAGTTTGTTGTTGGGGATGTTGCATGCCTTTGATCAACAGGCTTCTGAATAATGTAACAGAAAAGCGCAATATGGTGTTCGACTTTTAGAGAAATTTAATATTGATGCAGCTACTAATATCAAACGACTTTCTCGTAATTGAAACCTCTCATGTTTTTGTTTCTTTCTATGGTGTATTTTATATTATTAATTAGTATCTGTTAAGCTCAATGTTAGATGGTCTCATGGTTTGGTGATTTGGAACCCCCACTCTTGATTAACATCATTTAAAGCTGAAATTTTGATCCGCTGATGACGAGGAAAACACTGGATCAAGAAATTAGTATATTTTAGTAACAAAAGAGAAGTTTATCGATAAAATACAAAACCAAATACATTTAAGAGGTTAATAAACTTACCACGAGCCATGTGTATGTGATCACTCGAGTAAAGTCGTAAAGGGAACTGATTGTGAAAAGTCCTTTTGAACTTGGGAAACAACCTATTAATTGGGTTGATATGGAAGATAGAGATAAGATGGCTTTTGAATCAAAGTTTTATCTTTTCTAACAAATTTCTTCTCCCGATCTTCTACATAGGAGACATTATATTCAGTGTTATTTTTCTTTTTCCTCATGAGAGGGAGAGGGAGAGAATGAGTGAAGAAGTCCTGTGTACGAGGGTATTCTCTCAATGTTTATTTTCCTCATACTAGTAGGCATCTTGCCAAACCACATAAATATATATTGTTTTATTATATTTTTATATTTTCTATTCCATATGTTCCATATTAATAACTCTACTTGGATTTAATAAATGGGATTTTATTACTAAAGGACTATATAAACACTGTATTTATGCTAAAGTCCTGCGCTAAATGATTTTATTAATGGACATTGGTTAGAAAAAGACTAAAATATCTCCTTTGTCTTTAAAACGACTTTCCTACACACCATCTCAGCCATCTCCCTTGTTCGTGATGTCATCATCGATTTGTTATGCCATTGAAGTTGCCGCCCAGTTCAACATCCCGCCTTCATCATCACTTTTGGAACCCGCAACATTTCTACAGATAATCGGCAAGTGAAGCCACCCGTTCTCCATATAGTTAGATTTGAGACTAAACATAGGCAAGTGGGGGAGAGAGGATGGTCCCCTAGTTCCAACACCCGGTGATAAGACTACAGCTGCTATATATAGGGGTTGCCTTAGGCCCCCGGCTTGTAGTTATAGTAGGAGTTCCCCCACAACGAGCAAGGGACATTGTTCTGCTTCAGGGCCTCGTAGTTTATGTAACGGTGGACAATGAGATGACTGACACTACGAGGAGGATGATTACAAGGAACGAGATGGTGGGAGAATTCGCCATTCTTCACGTCGTCATCTTCTTTTCTTTGTTATCTCTGTTGCAGTCTAGGCTGTCTCAATGGCAAATACCATAGGAATCACTTGTAGGGGTGTTAATGAGTCAAATATTATCCAGCTTTAGAGTATTTAAACTTGAGATAGAAATTTCAATTTCAAGTTTGAATCAAGTTTGAGTATAGTCTAGTTGCAATGCCTTGTGATTATTATTTAATTTTATCATTGGTGACCCATAGTTATTTAGAGAAAAATAACTAAAACGAATATTGTTAGTAAGTGGTCCAATGTATTATATAAGAAAATTAAATGAACTAGTTTTGTTGAGTTTGATTTTTTAATTTAGACAATTAAAACATTACGGAGGGAGTAAAGTTTCATAAAAAATTATTATAGATGTCATGAGACATATTATATAATTTCTCTAAAAAAAGTCTCATATAGTTGTACATGAAAAAAGTAAATATAATATATTAAATTAAAAAAATTAAATATTGAGAGACATAAAATTTATATATAATGTGTAATATATGCATGTGTATATCAAAAAATTAATGTATTTATTGTGAATGTAAGTTTTTATCAAGCTTCAAGCCAAGCCAAACACATGTATGTTTGAGCTTAGCTTGACTAACTTCGAGTTCGAGCTTGCTTTAACACCTTAAAGCAATAAAATTTTACTTTTTGAAAAAATAATAAATGTTAATTTTTCGTACTTTAGTAATCGTTGAAATAAAATAAACTCATAGAAAGAAGTTAATTATATTAAGCATGTACGCTTTGTCCTTAAGACAAAATTCGCCCTCCCTACTAGTGCTTAGGAATCTCTTTGGCATCTATCTCCTAGGATAAGACGATCTACCACACGCTGTAGAAATACCTTCACACAGGGTATGCAGCAAACCAGCAATAATGAAATCTAGTAAAGGATAATTAAAAAAATTAATTTTCCTCGACTCATTTTGGGCTAAGAGAAAACCAAATTCATCTATCCCAAAAATAATTATCTTGTTGACCCAACCCAACTTAACCAGACCCGGCTTGGCTGGCCTCACTCACATGCAAACCAAACTAAACCGAGCCGAACGGGTAATGGCTGCGTCCATCCTAGGCGCATGGGTCTAACATGTATCTCCCCTACAAAAATGGGGTGGCGCAAGGGTTTAACTTTAAAAGCCAAACTTATGCCTTATTTACCAACACCATCATCATTTTTTAGGTGATGTGGGACTATTCACATGCTTTAACCAATTCACATTTTTTATTATCATTCACTTTAAAATGAGCTTCGGCTCTCAATACCCAAATAGGTTTAGCCCATATACCCACTTCTAACAATTTCCCATATTATTGAGAATTGGCTGGATAACTATGCAAAACAATGAAAATAAAATGTAAGAGCAAATATCAAAAAGTTTGTGTGTGGGAAAGGTAGCTTTTGGCTTTGAACCTTCCCTTATGAAAACTATCGAGCATACTGGCTAATTAGTGAACATAATATCTTAAACTATTTAGGCGTTTGTGTAAACCAAGACAATATAATTCATACAGCCACTTCTCATACGCAACGTGATTCTCATGATTGTGTTCATTTCGACCCTAAATAAATCTATTTTTCATAAGTACTTTGGAAGATTTAACCTTAAAATCCTTATAGAAGTGGCCCTTTCACACTCATATAGGTGATTCTTATTAAGTATCATCACTAACTCATCATAGGAATGAGGACAAGATATTATCTCAATAGTGATCCCCATTGAATATCCCACAATTTGGTTATCCGTTTGAACCTAGATCTTTGGATCTCTAGTCAATTAGATCATCTTGCCATTATGGGAACTCTTAATACATAAGCTTCAAGTCTATTCCCCTCGATGAACTGCTCACTTGTTCTTTGGATAAACTCTTGGTAAGCGGATCCAGAAGATTTTCATTTGACCTAACATATTCAATAAAAATTATTCCACTAGAGAGTAATTATTTTATGGTATTATGTATTTGACATATATGTTGAGATTTGCAATTATAGAAGTAACTATGTACCCTTCCTATAAATGATTAGCTATCACAATGGATGTAAATAGGTAGCATAGGTTTCCACTACATTGGAATATCCTCTAAAATTGACGAAGCCACTCAGCGTCTTTGCCTGCTCTATCAAGTGCAATAAATTAAAATTCCATTGTAGATCTTGTTATGCAAGTTTGTTTAGAGGATTTTTAAAACACTGTTGCACCTCAAAAAGTAAAGACATACCCACTTGTGTAATGAGAAATCAAGAGTGGCATGTGAAGAGGAAACATTGGAACTGTTTCTTTTCTAAGTTTCTCTCTCATTATTTTTAGATGATATACCAGTTTCTCATTGTTGATCACTTAGCCTGGGTTATGAAAACGAGTCAGGACAAGTACAAAAGGATATTGGAGGACTTTCGGTAAATAAGACAAGCCTCATCCTTGCCCGAGAGGACCCAAACTGGGAACCACCTCATTGCAAACCTCAGCTAGGAGCTCAAAGAAAACAAATTGCGAAACTCTGTAATATGGGGTCTTCGTTTTTTGCAATTTCACCATCCTTGGAGTAGAAAGAGGGATAGAGGGGTATTATTGTTATTAAGAAAAAAATTAAAATAAATGGTGGTAAACTCGAAACATTATTGTGCTTTTTTAAAAAATTGTAACCCACTCAAAGGAGCCACTCAATAGAACAAAAAATAATGTAGTACTATTTCATAATTTAATGCGTGGGAGGTTTTGTTAAATTTTTCTTCTTAAATTAAATTAGTTTATTTAAAAAAATGAAATGGAACTATTAATGTAAGTAGGGAATATGATGTAATGAGATTTGATGGAATGGGAAAACACTTTACTAGATTAATCGACTTGTAGGAATGCACAACCTTCCTTTCTCATGAATTATACAAGTAATCTCATAAAATAGAGAAAAAATAATAGAGAGAGAAGCTTCCTTCTTCTTGAATAAAATTACAGAGAAAATTACATACTAATGGCTTGCTACATGGAGCTAAACATTATGAGCCCCAGTGGCATTAATTGTATATAATAGAGCCCAAAACTACAATTAAAACTAAATTAATTAATAAAAAAGTCTAAATAGGCCAAATAAATCCTAATGGAATTGAAGACCAACATATGAGGAATCCCAGCTAGCAAATCCCAAATCTACTCAGAATTGTGTAACTACTTGAAACAAGGAAATCAATCTAATGCAAGTGGCAATCAGTTCAGATTAATGGAGTTTTCTTTTCTTAGACGACTAACAAACCAATCGATCACTTGTAGGTGACTATCAATCATTCAGGGAACTTTACCAAAACTATTATTTTCAATCCCATTTCTCCATATAATGTAATTCTTTGTCTATTGCATCATCCTCCCTCGGTTTGAAAGAATTTGCCCTCAAGTTTAGTTGTTCATCCTAAGAAAAATACCAAGATAAGGAAGAAACTATTTTACATTAAACACATCCAAAGAACAAATGTGGGTAGGTAACTTGAGATGTAAGCATTGGGATTGATTTGTGAATGATCTCTAATGGTCCAATTTTCCTTTGTACCCCTCAAATGGAAATCTATCTTGAGTCAAGACAAACCATATAAAATCACCAACTTCAAACTCAAAATTTTGTTTTTTTCGATCAACTATAGCTTTATATGTAGTATTAGACATTTGCAAATTCTTTTCAATGTCGGCATAGATATCCTACAAGTAAGAAATAAAGTCTTCTGCTCTACAATTTAAATGCTACATATATTGAATAGGTGTCAAGTCCAACGGTCAACATGGGTTATAGCCAAACACAATAGTAAAGGACTAAACAATGTACTTTTGTTCACATTCATATATGCAAACTCATATTTTACCGTCACTACAACAAAAAGGGCTTTTAGTTGTCACTAAAACTCAATAGTAAAAGGACTAAACTATGTACACAAAAGCGTCTCTAAAACTCACTAATAACGACACTTTCTTGAGTACTGTCAAAAACATAAACTTTTGGCAATACTTTTATAAAAACGTCGCAATAGAATTACTATTTGCAACACTTATAACCGAAAAGTCGCTAATTACTATTTGCGACATTTAATACTAAACGTCGCAAATACTCCTGCCTTATTTGCAGTGTTTCTCAATAAATGTTGTAAATATGCTAGCATACATAATAACGACGCTTGATATTAACATCAAAATATGCCACATATTTGTGACATTTAGCAGTTAACGTCGTAAAAAATGTAATATAATTTTGACGATTATAAATAATATCAAATTTATATTAGTTATTTGTGACATTTATAAATAGTTTTATTATATAATCACAACAACAAAAATGACTATTAACAAAGTTTTGTATGTGTTTCGATTAAAAGCGTTGCTAAAAAATAGTTATTTGCGGCACTTAAAAAAGTGTTACAAATAGTACCACAATTTACAACGTTTTTAAAAAAGCGTCGCTAATACAATATTTTAATAAAAATTTACTATTAGAGATATTTTTTTAAAATTATCGTAAATAGTGAATAATTTTTTTAATATAAACATCACTAATACTATTATTTTTTTCAAAAAATAAATATAAACTAAATTTTATTTTGTTACTATTTAAGATACTTATATTTAAACCTTGAAATTACTATATGTATTTTCTTTATTCTCATTTGTATGAGACTAGCCTCACACAAGTCAGCGTGGCCCCTACCTTATGGGTGAGGCTTGTCATTTTTTTATCATATGTTAGATATTAAAAATAATAATTTTTATTTTATATAAATACATATTTTAAAATATATAATAAATAATAAATAACACAAAATATATACTTAATATTATTATTTAAATATAATATATATAAAGAGAGAAAGATGAGAGAGGAGAGAGAAGAGTGAGAGAAGAGAGAGGGAGGTAGAGATAGAGAGAGCAGCGAGGGAAAGAAGAGAGAGATAAAGAGAAGAGAGAGGGAGAGAGCATAGAGTGAAGAGAGAGAGATAGTAGAGAGCAAAGAGAGGGAGAGCGAAAGAGAATAGAGAGAGGAGAGAGAACAGAGAATAGAAAGGAGAGAGGAGAGAGAACATAGAACATAGAGGCGAGAGGAGAGAGAAAGAGAAAGAGAAGAGAGGGAGGGTGAAAGAGAGGAGAGAGAAGGAGAAGAGAGAGAGACAATAGAGAGAGATAGGAGAGAGTGGGAGAGAGAGCAGAGAGGGAGAGAGAAAGATGAGAGAGAGAAGAGAGAGAAATGAGAGACAAGAGATAGAGAGAGAAGAACAGTGAGAGTGAAGAGGGAGAGGAGAGAGAAAGAGAATAGAGAGAGAAAGAAGAGAGAGCATAGAGAAGAGAGGCATAGGAGAGAGAGAGAGACAAGAGAGGGGGAGAGAAATATTAGGGCTGCACCCGGAAAACCGGAACCGAACCGAACCGGGTGAAACCGAACCGAAATTTAGCGGTTCGGTTCGGTTCGGTTCCTGTTTCGGTTTCGGTTCGGTTCCTGTAAAAAAAACCGAATAAATTTCGGTTTGGTTCGGTTTTAAGAAAAAAAACCGAAACCAGAACTGAACCGAAACCGAATCAATTTAATTAAAATAATTCCAGTTTGGTTTGGTTTTAAGGAAAAAAAATCAAATTTTTATATAAAAATGTGTAATTTTATATTATATTTACTTGATTTTGATTTATTAAAGTAATTTAATTAAAATATTCGGTTTTTATTCAGTTTCGGTTCCTATGTCAGTTCGGTTCCTGCAGGAATCGCAGAAACCGAACCGAGATGCAGCCCTAAGCAATATCAAAACAAAAACGTGTTTAAAAAAAATTAAAACTTGAACTATTGGTAATACTCATCACTAATAGTATTCACACTTGCTATACATAATTATATGCTTCACAAGTATTTTTACTATCAATGATGCTTCTAATGAGTGTTGCCAATAGTAATGAATATTAACAAAAATTATTCTATTTGCAATGTTCACCGTGAATGTCCCAAATTGACATAAAAATTGTGATGGTTATGGGTAAATGTCGCAACTATTAAAACTATTTGCCACGCTTCTTCGGAGTGTCATAAATAGTATAAAAATTATTTTTTAAATATTAGTTACTATTAGCGACACTCATCATAAGCATTGCTAATAGTAACACCTTTTCTCTTCTCTCTCTCCACTCTCTTTCCTCTCTCTTTCTCTTCTCTCCTCTCTCTACTCTCTCTTTCTCTCTCTCTATCCTCTCTCTCTCTTCTCCCACTACAACAAAAAGTACTATTAGTAATACTTTTATTAGCGATGCAAAGAAAAGTGTTGCTAATAATTACTATTTATGACACTTATCAAAGCGTAGAATTTTTTTTAATTAGCGTCACTAATATTTCGTTTATTAGAGATGTTTTTTATAAAGCATCCTAAATACTGATACTATTAGCGATGCTTGTATAAAAACGTCTCTAATAAGTCTAATATTAGAAATGCTTTCCAAAAAATATCCCTAATAGTTATAAGTTTTAAATAAAAAATAAAAAATTTAGAACTATTAGCGACACTTATTTAAAAGTGTCTCTAATATTACTAGTATTAGCGATGCTATATTAAAAGCGTCTCTAATGTAGGTACTAGTAGTGAAGCTTCCGAAAAAAGTTGCAAATAAAAAAAATTAAAAGTAATTAAAGCTTATTAGCAACACATTGTTAAAAGAGGCGCTAATAATACAACTATATGAGGCGCTTTGCTAATACTACTACTATTAACGACACTTTTAAAAAAGTGTCACTAATGGCTTTATTAATTTATTTTATTTAATTTTAAATAGATAATATGTAATAAATAAATATTAAAAAATTAAAACAAATTTCTCAAATATAATATATTTTATTTAATATTTTTATATATAATAAATAAATAAAATTCTCCTACTTTATCTCTAATACTCCTTAGAGTTGGGGCTCACGTTCACGTGCGTAAGTGTGTGTGAGAGAGAGAAAAAGAGAGAGGAGTGAAGAGAGAAGAGAGAAGAGAAAGGGACGATACAGGGGAGAGAAAGTACTTAAGAGAGAGAAAGACGAGAAAGAGAATGAAGAGAAAGATCTAGAGAAGAGATAGTGGAGAAAGAAAAGGAGAAGAGAGAGGAGAGGAGAGAGAGGGTAAAGTGAGAGAGTGAAGAGGAGAGTGAGAAAAGAGAGAGATGAGAGAGAGGGGGGGAAGAAATTAATACATTTTTTGGAATTTTTAATTATATTATTATATTTTTTTAAAAAAAATCTAAAATAAAATATATTAGTGACACTTATTAGGATACTAGCGACACAATTCAACAAGTGTCGGTAATATATTTTAATTAAATTTTCTTATTGATTTCAAAATATAATTTATAATGAAAGAGAGAGAAGAGAAGGAGTGAGGAGAGAGAGGAGAGAAGAGAGATGGTAGAGAGAGAGTGTAGAGATAGAGAAGAGAGGAGAGAGTGTGTAGAGAGAGGGTAATTTTTAAAAAGAAAATTAAGCCTAGTAGCGATGCATATGTATATGCGTCGCTACAAACTAGGATACTAGCAACGCAATTCAACAAGCGTCACTAATATATTTTAATTAAATTTTTTTATTGATTTCAAAATGTAATTTATAATAAAAGAGAGAGAAGAGAGGAGTGAGGAGAGAGGGTAGAGAGAGAGTGTAGAGAGAGAGAGGAGAGAAGAGAGAGGGAAGAGAGAGAGGGTGGAGAGAAAGTGTAGAGATAGAGAAGAGAGAGGAGAGAGTGCGTAGAGAGAGGGTAATTTTTAAAAAGAAAATTAAGCCTATTAGGGAGATTCAGTAATCCCTCAGTGTGCCAGAATCCCTCAGTGTGCCAGAATCCAGCGCACCCTCTCCCCCGTCGCCCCCTTCCCCTCTGTTTTCTCCCCACCCCCTCCCCACTCCCAATTTTCACCTACCTCCTCCAGTCTGTCCAACAAAAGGAGGGGGATCTAAGGGCCGGATTCTGGCTCCCCGCAGAATTCTAGCTCCCCTCCTCCCCCTCTCCCCGGTCACTACCCCCTCCCCCCTCCTCTCCCTAGTCAACCCCCTCCCACCCTTTGGTGCCGGATCCAGCACCTCCGCTGGATTTCGGAGCCACACCCATTCTCCACCCCAGTCCCTCCCGCCGGCACCCCTCCAATCATCCTGCCGCTGGCAGGATATTGCTTTTTTTTTATGTTATTAGGACGCTTTTCAAAAGCATCGCTAATGACTTTTTTAAAAAAATTACATATTAGCAACGCTTTTTAAAGCTTCACTGGTACACAAAATGCTTTTTTAAAACACGTTTTTTAACTAGCAACCCTTTTTTATTATTTTTTCAAAATTTTCTTATTGGTGACACTTATATCAGCGTCGCTAATAAAATTTTTTATCATTTTATTATTAGCGATGTATATACAAGTGTCACTAATTAGATGTTTTTGATTTTTATTTTTTATTTTTATATTCAAGACATTTTATGACACATCGCTAATAATTAATTATTAGCAGCGCTTAGAATTAAGTGTTGCTAATAATTATCTATTAGCGACGATTAAAAAAACATCACAATAAAACTTTGAGCACTATTACTAACACTTAAAAGCGTCACTAATAATACTACTTTATATTTTCTTTCTCTTCTCTTTCCTCTCTTCTCTCTCTGTGTTTATTATTTTTAGAGATGTTTATCTCTAAATGTTGCTAAAGCCTTTTTCTGTGACACTTTGAAAGCATTGCAAAAAAAGCAAAACTCCGGCGATATTTGCCTGAATTATCTTCCCGTGCGTGGCAGGCCTCAGCCATTAAATCTCCCCACCATCAACTGCCCTCCCCTATCACCCTTGCTATTCGCTTCTCCGGCCTAGTCTGTTGCTGCCCCGGCTTGCCCCAATGCCCAGGTCCCTTATTTTTTTTGGCTCCCCCTGCTTCTGCCCAGCCTGCAGCCTTGGCTCCTCCCACTGCCCCAGCTTCGCTGCTGCCTTGGCTCGGCCACCCAACTACTCCCTCCCCCCTCTCCCTCCTGGCTGAAGGAAGAGGAGGATAAGTGGGGGCGGCACTGAATCTCCCCCCTCTCAATTGCTAGAGGAGGAGGAGACAAGGGGGGAAGTGGGATATATTTTTTAAAAAAATTATTATTAGTGATATTTTAATTTTTTCTTTTTAGCGATGCAAAAAAAAAGAGTCACTAATAATTTGAAAAAAAATATATTCTATATTTGTGATGGTTGTTATAGCGCTGCTAATAATATAGGGTTAGCGACACTTTTAAACAAGTGTCGCTAGTAATAGTGGCACTTAGTTATGGAAAATAATTTTTATTTTATTAGTGACATTTTTTCTAAAGCATCGCTAAAAAACTTTTGGTGACTCTTAAAAAATAACACTAATAATATTTTTAAATTTTTTAAAATATGCTATTGTATTAGCGATGCTTAAAAATGTCGCTAATACTATATTATTAGCAATGCTTTGTAACAAGCGTCACTAATAATCTTTTATTAGCTATGCCTTTTAAAGCATCACAAAAAAACTGATATTAGCGGAAAAAAGCGTTGTTAATAGCAGTGCTATTAGTGAAGCTTTTTCATGTGCACCACTAATGAGTAGTTGCATCGGGACTATTAGTGACACTTTTATGACTAAAAGCATCGTTAATAGTCTTTTTTCATGTAATGAATATTTCAAAATAAGAAAGGTGTTTGTGACATTTAATAAAAAATATCTCAAATAACCTTATTAATTGAGACCTTTGCAACTAAATGTCGAAAATACCTTCTTATATTGGTGACATTTATAAGTAATGTTGCAAATAATAAGGTTATTTGCAACGTTTTATATTAAAACTCGCAAATAGTTTTTTCCTTTAAGAAATTATTTCTTTATATAAAATTTATAATTATGATAGAGAAAAATTTACAAGAGCTTGGGCTCATGCAATCGAGTGTGAGCCCCGACAATGCAAGCTGTCGGATCTAGATGCAGCGGGTCACGTTATTCAAGGCTTACCCCTTAAGTAATACGTGAATATGTTTGGGCTCACGTAGTCGCGTATGAGCTAAGGCTCTTGTTAAATGCCCATTGCACCCTCAGATCTTAAAGAAATTTAGTATTACCAGTCTCATTTATGTGAGAATGTGCTTTTGTGAATGCAACGCCCAATGATTTTAAACACATTTTCTGAAAAATTCATGAAAATTTTTTGCAACATCACGGTTGTAAGTCAGAAAAAATGACAAAATACAAAACATGTGAAAGCAGTTTTATAATTTAAAACATCACACATTAATTTTTTTGATACCAATTTTTTTCTTTTTAATCAAACATCTTATAGCCAAACCAAATATTCTCAATTAATACATCAGATCGTGACACAAAATATAGACTCACAGTGAGTTAGAGGTTGTACCTAAACCCATGAAAGTTGATCCTCTCACAGAAACAAGTGCCATCTCCCGCAGCTCTTCATCACAAACTTGCAAAAACCTCTAAAACATCGGAGATAAAAGAAATTATGAAAATGAGTATTTTCAAACTCAGTAGGGGAGTTCTAAATAGTGAACTATATAATTCCATACATAGATGTATTCATACACTCAACCATGAAGTATAAAACATACAAATCACAAGAGAGTCACATAATATAAAAATCATGCACATACACATACACACGCAATCATGCCAAATATCCTTAGTTATTTTTAATATTAATTTAAATTTAATATACTAGAGGTGGAATTTTATTTTATTTTTAATATTTTCTCTATTAGTGATGCTTTCAAAAACGTCGCTAATAAGCTTCTTATATTTCTTTTTTTATTAGCAACACTTATAAAAGCGTTGCTAATAAATTTTTAATATGTATTTTTTATTAATGACGCTTTAAAAAGCATCGCTAATAACTTTTTTTTATTAGCGACTCTAATAATTTTTTTATTTTTTCTTTGTAGTGACGCAATAATAAGCGTCATTAATATTTTTCAAAATATTTTCATATTTATGACGCTTTCTAAAGCGGCACTAATAATTAATTATTTGCAACACATGTAAATAAGTTTTGCTAATAATTTACTATTTCTAACATATAATAAAGCGTCACAAAAAAATTAATATTAGCGTCGAAAATATAAGCGTCACTAATAATTTACTATCTATGACGTATAATAATGGATTGTAAAAAATTGATATTAGCGACAAAAATTTAAGCGTCACTAATATGGTACTATTAGCGACACTTTTGGATATGCATTGCTAATTTGCGGCTATAGCAATTATACTTTTATCGATGCAGTTTGCAATGCTTAAAAGCATCGCTAACAATGCTTTTTGTTATAATGAACCCAAAAACTTCATACCTCTTGTGGCTTAGCCACCTCTTGAAGGGGTAAAAATCATCCTAAAATGTTGCACATTATTCCAACAATGATTGTTGAAGAAACCTAATACAACATGGCGAACAAGTACATTTGTTGTGTATGCGAGCAAATTCATAAATGATATCTGCATGGGCTACCAACTGATGTAGGGTAGAAAATAGGGTGTTTTGTCGATGTATCTAGCTAACAGGTTTAACAAACTTCCTCAATATAGAGCCACTCTCAAATCACTTGAATTGAAGAAAACACTCAAATAGAAGGATAAAGAAAAAAATTAATTTTGTTCTTCTCTATTACATAAGCAACATAAAATAACAATAACCAAGAACCCCTTACACATAGAGGCCTTGTTTGCTAATATATGTATTAAAGAAATCCTAAACTTGGCTTTGACCTTTCTTTAACCCACCAATCACGAAGACTCCTTGATTCCCATTTCTTTAATGTCGGTCCACTTCCTAACTATATTCAAATAGAATAAAACAAACCTTCATGTTGGAAGGCTACTCGAATAATGTATTGCTACCCAATATTTCCCACATACATCACATATCTTTACGTATGACACCTCACGCAACTTGCATCAGCCTAACACTTTTTTCACGTATAGTTGTCTGTCACCTACAATCATAGGTTGTCAGTGCCATAGAAGGTACCTCTTTATTGGCTAAGAATGAGATGTCGAACTTGTAGTCAAGATGAATCCGCCATATTCAATGTGTATTTGACTTTTTAGAGTTTTTTGACTCCCTCATGGAAGTATGAGATTGAAATTAGTGAGCTATTTATCTTAAAAAAACGATGAAGATAAAATTGGAAGGAAAGTATGAAAAAATAAAGGATAAAATAAAATAATAACATTACAAAAGCTAATTTCTTCAAATTTGTATAGGTAGATGTATTTGAAGACTGCCCCTTGGAGACTTAGCTGTAGAGGATTGGATGATGGAAATTATTTTTGTAGACAACTTAAAGAAGAAGAACTTGAAGAAGAATTCTTGAAGAATATTTGGAGAGCTTGAAAGAACTTAAAGATTGCTTGAAGAACTTAGAGTAATAGATTGTTTGTCTTTTTGAAGAATTTCTTGATTAGTTTGAGAGATTGAGTAAAGATTGAGGTGTAAAAAATTCCCTCCAATTTATAAGTGGAGTTTTCCATTGTAAAATAATGAAAATATCTTCCCAATTGCCAAAACATGGCTCTAATGGGGGATATTTCAATAAACTTCCCAAAATGACTCAAGTGGGCTGATCTATCAACATATAGTTTAATCGATCAGGCCCCCCTACTGCCACCAAAAGCTGGTTTAGTAGCTTTTTCGATCAATCCCATCGATCAACCTTTGAATCCCCCCAACGACTTTGGGTCCAAGCCTGAGGACCGTCTTGACGGGCCTTCACCTTGCCGAATTAGGCCCATGGGCTTCAAACTTGGTACAGGCACAGTCCAAGTCGTTTAAGGGCCTAGACATGGTTGAGAACGGGCCCGACTCAAGCCCAGCTCACGGTTCGACCCAGCCCTATGCCACCTATGGTTGGATTTGAATCTAGTAGGCTGGTGATTCAAACCGCCATGCACTTTGAGAAACGTGCATCATCAGATTTCTTCAATTGTCTGCAATGGTTAGGTCCACACTGCTACGCATGAGCCGTAGCTGATACTAATGGCACTCAAATATGGGCTATATTTTGATAAATTATGGTTATAAAAAATAAATGTGGGCTATTTTTTCAGAAAATCTGAAAAGAGTTAACTCAATTGTAGAAGTCCTATATACTGTAAATTTCCCACCCCAATTTCAATCCTCTCAGAAAAATGCCATGCATGCTTATAATCAAATGTGCTACCCTTTTCAAATGAGTCGAATTAGTGTGCCCCCAGACCATCTAGTGGCGGGGTGTCTGTGGGGTGCATCGTGGGCCATCAGATCTTGATCTAATGGCGCATACAAAAACAAGGGGTATATGGCATTGAGCCACCTGCCCTGCCCGGGTGTTTTGCATGCGGTATTGGACCTCGATCCAACAAGCAATACGTACACCCTGGGCAAGTATTCCCGCATGCTTCTTTTTCTTATTCAAATAATAAAATTCTTCAAAAAAAAATTGTTACCTGCCACACTTGCACTTAATTTGAGGTTCGGTTAATCAGTGACTATGCTTCCTAACGCCGTTGAATTTGAGAGTTTGTACTCTTTAACGATAGGAAGTTTGTATTTATAGGGATAAACTGGCGATTTGTTCTAATAGCAAGTTAATTCAGACGATCAAATTATACAAGCATTTAAAATTAAAAAAGGAGGGCTAGTTGCACTCAAGCATAGATATTGCAAAGGCCTATGACCGAATAAAATAGATTTTCATTGAACAATCGTTGCTAACATTTGCTTGTACTCCTATTTGGATACTACAATTAATGTTTTGTGTTTCTATTGGATCATATTATGTTTAGTGAATCTAAAAGTTAGGCAAAGGAGCAATATCAAAGACAAACACAAAATGTAAAATCGAAAACATTTTCTTACATGATACAAGTAATATGTGAGTTCTGAACCCTTGATGCAATGGGTGAATGAAGAATTTCTTAGTCTGTAGAATATTACATGAGCGTGTAGAATATTGATCTGCATAAGCTGTGCTGCGAGCCTCATATTAGTCTTGAATTTTGCCCTTAAAATGGGGACTTGTGATCTGTTATGAATTTCAGACATGAATCTGGCTAATTACTTTGGGAAGACTGTGCCGGTCTCGCTATTGCTGGAAAATATACGGATATTTGCTAGCTAATACTATTGTATAGTTCAAATAAGATAATGAAATTCTGTCAACTTTTTCAACTTTGTCTCCTTCTGTTTGATCAAAAAAAGAAACAACACTCTAATGTTAAGCTTACGAAAAACTCTCTACGCAAGTAAAATTGATTCAAGTTTAAAATTTACCTCCAAGTTCGAAAATTTCCTCTTGATTGTTCATTCCAAATTAAAAAACCTAAATAACATATGGATTGTTTCAATGTAAAATTTATCTAAAAGTCGACCACCATATTGCGCTTTTGTCTTCCATTATTCAGCAGTCTGTTGATCATATACATGCAACATCCCAAACAACAAAGTTATGGGCATTTCACCACCCAAAACATTATTTAGTTATACTACCATGAAAACCATAGTCAATAACTCTATCTAATATGGAAGTTGGCCTATGTAATTCCCTCGAGGGGCATAGTTGCATGTAATGAAGATGGAACCACTGCTGCACCTGACCCTTGCGCAGCCCAGGCTGACTGAGTTGCGCCACACCACCTGTGTGTAGTGGCCGCACACCTTCCCACTAGCACAAGTGTTGGTGTCATAGTTGTAGTCCTTCCTCTCATTCACCCAAGCATTCACAGCATCAGCAGCAGTGAACTCCCGGCCGGAGCCCCAGAAGATGTTCTAGCCATAAGGCCCACCGGAGTGGACCAGCTTGCAGTCGCCGATCCGTTGGTTCGCGTAGTTTTGAGCATAGGCCGCGACGGTGGGGTCCCATGTCATCGGGCCAACTCCAACTTGTGCCCGAGCCGCATTTTGGGCATTGAGGAAATCTTGTGGTGAATTTTGGGCATGAGTTAGGACCAGAGCAAAGAAAAACAGGATGATCTTTGCTAGGTTATCAACTTCCATATTGCACTTATCCCCTCTATACAGTCTCTCGTGATTTCTTGATGAAAGAATGATTGATTGTAGGTATGTGGCCAATTTATAGAGGTGGCAAAGTGATCCGATCATGTTGGCAGACGAAATTTCCAAACCCTTTTTTATACAACCGTGGCCTTTTGAAAATTAAAAATTGCTTATCTTATACATAGCTAGGCGGCCTACTCAACTGGGCCAATGTCTATGGCTGCAATGACGTTGCGTATGGGTTATTCCATAAGGCATTCAAACATTGACGAATACACTTTTTGAAACGAACAACACTTATTTGTAATGAATTAGTACTGGAAAGTTCAGTTATGGTCCAAATTTTATATTGAGATAACGTTCCAATTACCATATAGTCTTCCCTTTCCCAAAAACAAATGGTTATAGGTTTTTGGTTTAATGTCAAAATCCATGTATCACATTTGTATGCAAAATTGCAACCTCAATAGGGACTAATATTAATTACTTACACTTGAGGAACCCGATACAGGAAATTGTTGTTCAGGGGAAAATGGAACCTTGTAACTAGCACAATTGCGCACATTTCAAGCACTCCCTAGACGTACTCAAATTGTCTGAGTCATGAAGCAAGATAAACATGCACATGAGAATCATTCTAGTTAAGGATAATGATATCAGTTTTCTTGTCTGCCTTTGTTGTTGTTTGTCTTCTGAACTTCCAAAGTCTTGCTCCTCTTTACTTGCTTCTATTTACATGAAAATGACGTAAAAAATATCATTTCATCTAGCTTCATCATTAAATACATTTTTACATTGAATTATGCATTTGCACCTTAATTGTAAGATTATGATACCATCTTTGGGCAATTACTTTGACAGACTAACAGAATCTTTTCCACATCATTACAGTCTCTCTTTCTCAGTTAATTGATAAGTTATAATCATATGGTGTTCTAGCTATTTCTAGAGATAAACTCAGCTAGACTTTTCCTTATATAAGTCTAGTCCAACAAAATTACAAGGGATAGTTCAAACTCCATTGATTGCTAGTCTTAATGCACTTCTTTGGATACACTTTTGGAGGGGAACTGAAAGCCCCTTTCCCACAACTTCCTTTTAAAAAGGAAAGCAAAATGGCCACTTTTTAAATGGATTTCTCAGATTTTCCAACATAATTATGTTTGGTTATGATAATTTGACAAGTCATTTAAGGTAAGAAAATGTCTAATTTGCCCTTCATACGGTCGTCCTTCTACGCCCCTTCTCCCTTCAGTCCCCAATTATCAAGACATTCTAACTCTATATGCAGCTTATTGTACTAATCTCATCATCTCTAGCATCTCCACAATGACAATGTAAGACGACTATGTCCATAACCGACCTTCACCACCATCTATTTTGACGGGGTTACTAGTAAATACTATAGGATACACTATCATGTGATCAGCTCCACTCTAATATGCCCTATCTTAAGGTTGTTTACTAGCGTCATTTTGTTGATATATATGATAGGACACACTATCGTCTAATCGGCTCCGTGCTAAGAAGCCTTATTGTAGGGTTGCTTACCTACATGCAAATGTCACTTCAATAAAGGTCTAAGTAGGAGTGTGCCCCCTACTACAAGTGTATATTGAAATGTATGTATTCTTATTAGCGACAATTCTGAACCCCCTGTAATACATTGGCAACACTTTCCAACTATCATTAAAGGTATTTTTTTTCTAAGGCATTTGAAAACCACAACTAAAGGTATTAGCAATGGATTTAACTGGATTTGTGATGCTTGTTTTAGAATTAGTGACACTTTGCAAGACCTTTAGTGACGCTTCACATGACTTTTAGCAAAACTTTGATTCGGTGCAAAAAAACAAATCTTTTGTAAATATGCTTTTTTATTCCCAATATAATTTCAAATATGTGTGATTGGCATAAAAAATTAAAATTCCAACATCTCCATAAACATATGTAGATTACTTTGAAGACCCCATTTACAAAGTGTCTTAAAAGAATATCTAAAACATGGTTTATCCTCACATGATCAAGGATAAGAATATAAAGCAAGCCCACTTGAATCTTATGATAGCAAAAAATATGAATATTTTAACTGTAATCACAAACTATTCTACATGCACATTACTAAGTTCATGTCTTGAAACTGAAATTTTATATTAATACTAACAGTCATGTAAATGATACAAGAGTATAACATACTTTTAAGCATATTATTAAGAATCTTTTACAATTACTGAATGAGTTTTTCCGTATTACCTAGACGAAGAAGTCAATATTCCTTGGTTTTTAAGTACAAATGCCACAAACCCAGACTTATGTGATATTGTAGGAAAACGGGCTAAAATACCTAGTTCCTAGGGTTTAGGGTTTTATGTCGTGTAAACACATCAAACCATCGCATTTACCTAGAAACGACCCATCCAGCATGCAATGTTTAAAGTCCGACCATTGAGAAGTGAAAATGTTTTGTTGAGGTTGAAGCTAGTTTAAGGGATTAACAAGCTTGATAGAGGTAAGGGGTTTTCCTTCTAAGATGTTTTCCTACTTGAAATGTCATGATTATGAGTTTATTTTAGCTTTCAATTCATCTACATCTGTAATAGTGATTTATTAAAAATATGTGATTTATAGAGGTGGCAAGGTAATTCGGTCATGTTGGTGGACGAAATTTCTAAACTCTATTTTATACAACCGTAGCCTTTTGAAAACTAGAAATTGCTTATCCTATACATAGCCAGGTGGCCCACTCAATTGGGCCAATTGGTCAGCAGATTGCAAATGTCTATGGCTGCAATGACGTTGCGTAGGGGTTATTCCATAAGGTATTCAAACATGAAAAATACACTTTATTGAAACGAACAACACTTATTTGTAATGAAGTGCTGGAAAGTTCAGTTATGGTCCAAATTTTAGATTGAGATAACGTTCCAATGACCATATAGTCTTCCCTATCCAAAAAAAAAAATGATTATAGGCTTTTGGTTTGATGTCAAAATGCATGTATCACTTTTGTATGCAAATTTGCAACCTCAATAGGGACTAATATTAATTACTTGCACTTGAGGAACCCGCACATGAGGAACCCGATACATGGAATTGTATTTCAGGGGAAAATGGTACCTTGTAACTAGCAGAATTGCGCACACTTCAAGCACTCCGCAGAGTGCTCAAATTGTCTGAGTGAGTTATGCAGCAAGATAAACATGCATATGAGTACCATTCTAGTTAAGGATAATGATATCAGTTTTCTTGTCTGCCTTTGTTGTTGTTTTGCTTGTCTTCTTACCTTCCAAAGTCCTGCTCCTCTTTACTTGCTTCTCCTTACATGAAAATGACCTAAAAAATTTCATTTCATCTAGCATCATCATTAAATACATTTTTACATTGAATTATGCATTTGCACCTTAATTGTAAGATTATGATACTATCTTTGGGCAATTACTTTGATAGCCTAATAGAATCTTTTCCATGTAATTAAATTCTCTCTTTATTGATAAGTTATAGTCATATGGTGTTCTAGCTATTTGTAGAGATAAACTCAGCTAGACTTTTCCTTACGTAAGTCTAGTCACCCAAAATCACGATGGATGGTTCAAACTCCATTTCTTACTAGTCTTAATGTGCTTCAATAACTCATTTGGATACACTTTTAGAGGGGAACTAAAAGCGCCTTTCCCAATTTTTCCTTTTAAAAAGGGAAAGCATAATGGCCACTTTTTAAATGGATTTCTCATATTTTCCAACATAATTATGACAATTTGATAAGTCATTTAAAGATAAGAAAATGTCTAATTTGCCCTTCATAGGGTCATACTTCTACACCCCTGTTCTCCCCTCAGTCCCCAGCTATCAATACATTCTAGCTCTATATGCAACTTATTGTACTAATCTCATCAGCTCTAGCATCTCCACAATGACAATGTAAGGCGACTACCTCCAAAACCAACCTTCACCACCATCTATTTTGACAGGGTTACTAGTATATACTATAGGATACACTATCATGTGATCAGCTCCACTCTAATATGCCCTATCTTAGGGTTGTTTACTAGTGTCATTCTGTTGGTATATATGATAGGACACACTATCATCTAATCAGTTTCGCGCTAAGAAGCCTTATTGTAGGGTTGTTTACAAGCATTATACTGTTAATATATATAGGACACACTATTGTGTGCTCAACTGCTCTCTAAGAAGCCCCACTGCATGATTGGCTGAACACTAAGATCGACACCCTCGTAGAGTCATTTACCAACACAATTTTATTAGTATATTTATAGGACATACTATTGTGTGTGCAGCTCCAAGCTAAGAAGACCTATTGTAGCATCGTTTGTCAAGGTTATTTTCCTAGTATTATGATTGGACACACTAAGAAATCTTGTTGTAGGACATAGACTACAAAATGGAAAGTTTTAGCGACAGTTTTAAATCCCTGCCTAACCAAGTAAAACCTCTACTGTAAGTTTTTAAGATGGCTTTAAACCTACATGCAAATGTCTTGTCAATCAAGGTCTAAGCAGGGGTGTGCCCCCTACTTCAAGTGTAATTTGAAATGCATGTGTTCTTATTAGCAGTGGTTCCAAACCCCCTCTAATACATTAGCGGTACTTTTTGACTATGTTTAAAGGTAGTTTTTATTTTAGCAGCATTTGGAAATTGCAGCTAAAGGTATTAGTGACAAATTTATTTTAATTTGTAATGTTTGTTTTGGAATTAGTGACACTTTGAAAGCCTGATACAACTAAACTATTGATTCATTAAATTGGGTCATAGCTCAGGGTTATATTACTTGTAAGTGCACAAGTGAATGTAGTTATAAAAGGTCAAATGCACAAGGATTTCCTTTGTTTGACTATCATAATGATTAACAATTAAGAGTAATAAAAAATTAAGTGACAAATAGTAGAAGAGTATTGAGGCAATAAAGAGTTAAAAAATATATAAGATAAAATACTAAGGCATTAAGGATCATTGTAATATCTAGCAATGTTCTTCATGTGTCATGTTATCTCAGTTAGAATTGAATGAATATTCTATCTAACCTGAAGATTCTATCTAACTAGAAGATATGAATAGTAAAAGTAAAAATAAAAATAGAGAATACTTTAATAAATGAACGATAAAAAGAATTGTTTCTTCAAGAGTTCTTTGTACCAAAATAACAAAAGATGAAGAATGAGAGTCTTCAAACATCTTATGTATTAAGATCACAAAGAAACAAGAAGAATAAGAATATTAAATAAAAATCACTTCAAATAATCACTACTTACTTGAAATCATTAATGAAACATGAATAAAACTCTATTAGATTATTACATATCACCTGTAGCCTTAGCTACAATGTTTAAAATGTCATTACAATAGAACTTTAAAAATCGAAACTACAAAAAAAGAGAAAAATAAGAGAATATAGCTCCAAATAGGAGGAGATGACGTCTCTCATATGTTCACCCCTCTTTTTATAGGATCAAAAGGGGTTGCTTGAAAATAGAAGGTCTAATCATATCCCTTGATTGCTTGATTAGTTGTTTCTTCGGTAATGATTAGATTCTAAATCAACCAAAAAATTAATAATTTATTTAACAAATAAGTATCCTTTAGTCTTCCTTTAGTTATCTAATTAGCCTAATTATCTTTAATTATGTGTATCAATCACAACTTGTATAAAGTTCCTCCATGTGTTAGCCTTATGTCATATTGCACTCTTATGTCTTCAAAATTATGAATTTCGTCCTTAAATAAGTATTGTAGCCACATAAGTCTTCTTTCTAATTCCACCATAATCATATCAATCCAAATTTTATATAAAAAAATCTAACCAAAATATTAAGGCTATGTCAATTTGTCAAAATCGGCTTATTCCCAAATTTTGTTCTCTTAATGCAAATGTGAAATCTAATGGGACTACAAGGTTGTGTTCAATGATTATATTCATTTTTAGATCATTAAGAGTCCATTATTGACTCTTAAATAATTTTAGGTAGTTGGGCTTCACTTCGTCTTCCACTTGGATCCTATCGAAGCCCATTTGGACATGTAAATACAATGGATGTCCAACTCACTTATTAAAAATATAAAGAACCCAAATAAGTAATTAATTAAAAAAATTAGGATTGTAATTCAAGATTTGAAAATATTTAATTGAATATTATTTTAATGCATCAAAGACCTTTAGTTACACTTCACATGACTTTTAGTGACACTTTTGATTCAGTGCAAATAAACAAATCTTTTGTAAATCTGTTTTTTTAGTCCCTATATATTTCCAAATATGTGCAATTTGCATAAAAAATTAGAATTCCAACATCTCCAAAAACATAAGTAGATTACTTTAAAGACCCCATTTACAAAGTGTCTTAGAAGAATATCTAAACATGGTTTTGGTTTAACACAAGTAATCCAACAATATAAAGACAACTACAAATCTTATCAAATTTCATAAGTCGTAAATGGTTCAAAGAAACCAACAAAAAAAACTAGTGTACATCCTTCAAACTTCCAATAGTCTTAATCTTAATGTTAGCAATTGTCCACCCTTATAGCCTCCTTGTGATTTTTAAGGACATTAATTAGTTTTCTCTCTTGATTATCATTTAAAATGGAGACTATAATGACTAGTAAAGTTTCAAAAGAACCAAAAAATACAAACTTAAGGGTGTCAGGTAATAATTTTAGATCTATCTTGGATGATTCCACAGTGGATGAAAAGGGTGGTGATGATGATAATGAAAGAAGAACCACTTTAGGTTGCCATTTTTAGTACTCATCAGAGAAATAGAATCTAACAATTAATTAACCTCCTCAACTAATTTGTCAATATCAAACCCACAACCAAAGTGTGCTCAACAAGCCTCTAAGGGATCATCAAAATGTGATTGAATAAAGGTATTATGAACAAAGCTATCGATCAAGTTAACTCTATTCACATCTTCCATGTCCAGTGGTTGTTTTCATATGTCAAAAATTTCGTGTGGTTGAACACAGCCCTGCCATGTGTGGCTCGCACCAAATTTAATTGATTTTTTCTATTTTGTCTTTATTTAAAAAATCAAAATTTAAATTTTCAAAGAGCCATATCTCCCTACCGTAAAGTTAGAATCGTACGTTCTTGGTACCGTTGATCTCATATTGACAAACCCTATGAAACTAGACCACACATGCCATACTTTTCAAATGGGTCCCACCCCGAGGCCATAACTTACCACCCCGATGTCTGATTTAGGCTTTCTTGGGCTCGTTATGCCCGTCTTTTAGAGCTCTCACAATGCACTAAACTTTTATCACAAAAAATATTATAAAAATTATTAAAAAATTGTAGATGTTAAATTCTTCCCTTTTTGAAGAAATTTTGTCCTCAAATTTTTTCCTAATAGTCAAATAATTCAAGATACTTCTTTCTAATTTCTACTTTGGTTTCCCATGTTGCTTCATCCATGAAGTGACATTGCCACAAGATCTTCACCAATGGAATTTTCTTTGTTCCAAGGACTTGCTCCTTTTTGTCCATGAATTAAATTGGGTTCTCCTTGAAGGTTCAGTCTAGTCTTAGCTCTGTTAGTATCGCATCTAGGATGTGGGAGGGATCACGAACATACTTTCTAAGCGTGAAGATGTGGAAGACATCATGAACACCTTCAAGTTGAGGAGGTAGTGCCAACCTATATGCTACAAGTCTGATATTTTCCAAGATCTCCATTAGACCCACATCCTCAGAGCTGGGGTTGACGTTAACGTGCATGGGAGAGAGAGAAAAAGATAGAGATCAGAAAGATGAGAGAGAGAAGAGAGAGAGGAGATAGAGAAGAGAGGGAAGAGAGAGAGGAAATAGAGCAAAGAGAGAAGTGAGAGTGGGAGATAGAGGAGAGATGAGAGAGTGTGAAGAGAGAGAGTAGAGAGAGAGGAGGAGGAATTTAATTTTGCATTTTAAAGATTTTTTTAGTAAATATTATATTTTAAAAATAATAAAAAAGGTAGAGGAGAGAGGGAGAGAGGAGAGAGAGAGAGTGGAAGAATTTACTTTTGAATTTTTTAGATATTTTAGTAAATATTATATTTTATTACCTTTCACTCCAAACCTCATAATTTCTTTGGTTGGCAATACTTTGAAGTTATAATCACCAACTTCAAAGTCAAGATCTTGATGTCTTTAATATGCGTAACTCTTCTGACGACTTTGAGCTATCAACAATCATTCCTTAATTAACTTAATTTTATTGGCACACTATTGAACCAATACTCCGATTTGATCAAATAATGCTCTCCAACCTCACTCCAACATGTCAGTGATCAACAAGTTAATCAATATAGTGTTCATATAGTGGAATACTAATACTAGAGTGGTAGCTATTATTATAAGAAAATTTTACAAGTAACAAGCATTCATCCTAATTACCTTTCCATTCCAAGGCGCAGACTTGCAACATATCTTCCAACATTTTATGCCAATGCCAAATTTTATGCTGAATTCTAGCATAGTGCCCAATGCCTCTTGTAAACTCTGCCAAAAGCGTAAAGTAAATCAGCTATATATATCATAAACAATGAACACAAGTACTCCATGTAGGTTGACTATCTCCTTAATGTATACATGTGCCAAACTATCCAATGAGTACTTCTTTTAAAGTCATGGAAAATAAGAGGACTTAGTAAGCCAATCTACTATGACCTAGATTATTTTGTTACTGCTTGAAGTCCTAGATAGTCTCAATGCCAAAATTCATCCTTATATGCTCCCACTTCCACTCAAGGATCTCAAGAGGATGAAGTAATCCCTAAGGCCTGTGATGTTCCACTTTAACTTGTTGGCGGGTTAAAAATTGGGTAACACACTCAACCATGCATGTCTCGCTTCATCCGTTCCCACTAGAAGTTTCTTTTTAAATATTGATACATTTTGGTCCCTCTCAGATGCATGGTGTACCTTGAATTATGCGCTTATTCTATTATTCTACGCCTTAGCTCTGGAATGGAGGGAACAACTAATTTCCCATAAAATCACCTACCTTCATCATTTCCTTTAGCGAAACCTGGCTTTTCTATCAAGGCTTGAATCTCCATATCCATCTTATGGGCCTCCAATACTTGTTCTATTATCACAAATTGTACCAACATATGGGCGAAGAATGACCTTCCTTGTTCAATTTCAAGCTCATGCCTTAATGTTATTACTTCTTCAAGTAGTTTCCAGTCTTTCATCATGAAGTGAGCAATAAGCCCATGAGACTTTTAACTCAATGCATTGGCTACTACATTTGCCTTTCTATGATGATACTGGATGGTGAAGTCAAAGCCTTTCAAGTACTCCATCCAACATCTTTGATGTATGTACAAGTATGGTTGAGAGAAGATATATCTTACTTTTATAGTCAGTAAACACCTCAAATTCTTCTATATAAAGATAATGCCTCCATATCTTTAATGTGAAGGCTGCTACAACAAGTTCTAAATCATGAGTATGGTAATTAGTTTCGTGGATCTTCAGTTGCTGTGAGTTATGAATGGGTCAATGGCAAGGCAATCAAGGCCTTTCCATATTGCATCAGCACGCAACCAAGGCCTTCTCGCAAAGCATCACAATACACCACAAATCCACAACTTCCAAAAAGTAGAGTGAGCATTGGGGCAGTGGTGAGCCTCTTCTTTAATTCCTAAAAATTGTTCTCACATTCCTCACTTCATAAAAACTTCACCATTTTGCAGGTTAGTTTGGTCAATGGCAAGGCAATCTTTAAAAATCTTTCAATAAACCTCCTATAGTAGCCTACCAATCCCAAGAAACTATGAATTTCAGACATGGTTTTAGGCCTCTCCCACCTTAGCACAACTTCTACCGTAGTTGGATCTACCATTACTCTATCCTAAGATATAACATGACAAAGAAAGTTTACTTGATCCAGCCATAATTCACACTTGCTAAGTTTAGCATATACTTTATGAATACGAAGTGTGTTCAACACTATTTGAAGATGTTCTCCATGATCATCAAAACTTGTGGAGTCGACCAAAATATCATTTAGACAAACTATGACAAATTTATCTAGATAAGCTTTGAAAATCCAATTCATTAGATCCATAAAAGTAGCTAGGGTATTAGTCAAACCAAAAGACATTACTAAGAATTCATAATGCCCATACCTTGTATGGAAAGAAATCATTGAGATATCTTCATCTCAAATTCTCAGCTGATGATATTTGAATATTATGTTGATTTGAGAGAATACTTTAGCCGATTGCAGCTGATTGAAAAGATCATCAATATGAGGAAGATACGCTTTTTCTTTATTGTTATTACATTCAATATCATATAATCGATACATAATTGGAGAGAATCATCATTCTTCTTTACAAAAAGCAATAGCCCTCCCCAAGGGGAGATGCTTAGATGGATAAAACCTTTATCCAAAAGTTCTTGAAGTTGCTCATTTAACTCTCTAAGCTTCGCAAGACCCATTCTATAAGGTGCCTTCGAGATAAGAGTGGTACATGTGAGGTGTTCAATAGTAAACTAAACTTCTTTAATAGGTGGTAGACCTAACAGTTCATCTAGAAAAACATGGACAAAGTCCCAAACTATCTCAATCTCATCGAAATATATCTCTTTTGCCTCACTGGTAATAATTGTAGCAAGGATTGTCAAACACCCATGACATATCAATTTATATGCTTTAATAGCCGATATAACATATAAGCTTGATTTATCCTAAATCCCTTTAAATGCATTGTTCCCTTTTCCAAAAACTATTTTATTATCACAACCTACTAAGGGTCCATTTGTTTGGTCAAATTCATTCCTGAATGGAATAAGCCACTGAATGCCTCTAAAAGCTTGAAACCCGACCCCTGCTTCTTACCTTGTATTAGCTCCTCTCCTCTTGTTCCCTCCCCCATTCACTCAGCTCCCTCCATCGATTTCATACATTCTCACCGACTTTGCTTCCAACCATCTGGTTCTCCCTGACTTCGAAGCTGCTGTCACACACCCTTGTCTCAGCTCCCCTCTCCCTTATGTCATCTCCTCTCTTGACCCCAGCTGCAGCCTCTGCCTCTCTCCTCCGACCCCAGCCTCAATTTCCAGTCAGCCTCCTCTACTCCTCCCATCCGCTTTCCTTCTCTTTTTCTCCCTCGTCACTCTCCTCTCACTGTCTTCACTGAGTGATCGCCACTGATTTCTCAAGCCATATAAAGACATCATAGAAGTAGTTGTACTATAGAAGAGGGAAAAGCAGCTCAAAGTCTCTCTTGGCCTCAGAAATTTGAGCTCTCGATGGCTGAAAGGTGAGATTTTGGATGAAGTTCTTTGTTATAGCTGATCCTTGTGCAGCATTTATGAACTGATCCTTGTGCTGCATTTATGAACTTACAACTACGTTCTTCTCTACAAGAATTAGAAATAAAGTTAATAATTGGCTCTGCCAGAAGTCTGAAGCTGAACTCCCAATTTAAGTAAATTTATTTTTATTACTGAAATTCTTGTCTGCCATTGTTTTTGGTCTGTCACTTCAAGTTCTTTTTTGTGTTTTTTCTCTGAAATTTAGTTGTAATTTTGTACTGAAAGTCATGAGTTTGAGGATGGAGTTTATACTCATTTTGCATGGATTTGTTTGAAAAAGAAGTAGATGCAAATTACTGAGTTCTCTCTGATGATTGAATTTGATTTTTTTTTAGTTTCTCTCAAAATGAATAAAGGTTCCCATTTGAAAGATTCCAAATTCATGTCTTCCTTTTCCTTATCCCTGAAGTTGTTTGAATTCTCTCTCTATCTTTCATCAGCTTACTACATTTTGATGGTCTTCTATGCGAATTGAGTTCAGTGTTTTCTTTCTTTTGTTTACCATCAAGATTAGGATTATCAAGTGTCTTTTTTTTTATTTGTTTCGATTATATGCAGCTGAGATATGTTGTTTGATTGGTTGTGGCATCTGGGTTTTCTCTTTTGTTAACTATTTTTGTGAAAATGATTGTTGAATTGAATTCTAGGTATTGTCTTATTCTTATTGCATTGTTATCATCTTGTAGTACATGTAAGACGTATATAGGCTTATGAATCTGCTAAAGACAATGCAATGTTTTTGAAAAATATCCTTTCCTTTTTGTTATGAATAAAAATTAGTTCTTTTTAGTTTTCTTAATTAGGATTGTTAATTTTTTTACCTTAGTAATTGTTGCGATGAATAAAACTTAGAAAAAAGTCAATCGAATCAAGTGTGTATGCTCTGTCCTTAAGACAAAATTTACCTTCCTTACTGGTGCTTATGAATCACTTGGGCATTTGTCTCCTAAGATAAGGTGATCCACCACATGTTGTAGAAGCACATTCACATAGCATATGCAGCAAACCAACATTATGCAATTGCTCTCTTAGAAGATAGTGATGAAATCCAGTAAAGTATCATTTAGAAAAATAATTTTTAGTGTTTTATAAGAAATCCCATTGAAAACAACTCATCCCGTTCAAACAGATGATCCGCCTGTTAATGGACACATTTGGGTTAAAAGAAAACCATATCCATTTTGGGTTAAGAAAAAATTAAATAAATTTGTCCCCAAAATAATTATCTTGTTAACCCAACCCGAACCGGCCTAGCCAGCTACACGTATGAACCAAACCGAGCCGAGCAAAGTGGCTAGACGGACAGCGATGGTGCGCGCATGTGGGTTAGCTTACTTAGGTGCATGGGCCCAACATGTATCTCCCCCACAAAAGTGGGGTGGTCGAAGGGTCTAACTTAAAAGGCGAAACTTATGCCTTATATATCAACATCGTCGTCATTTCTTAGGCAATGTGGGACTATTTATAACCTTTAACCAATTCACATGTATATTCTCATTCACATGAAAGTGGGTAACTGACTTTCCAACAATCCCCCACATGAATGAGAATTGGCTGGATAACTATGCAAAACAATGCAAATAAAATGTGGAGGAAAAATATTGAAAAGTTCCTGCATGGAGGAAAAGGTAGCTTTCGGCTTTGAACATTCCCTTGTTAAAACTATTGGGTCTACTGGCTAAGCAGTAAATGTGATGTTTTAAGCTATTCAGCCATTTGTGTAAATCAAGACAATAGCATTCACACAGTCACTTCTCAAACACAACATGGTTCTCATGATTGTATTAATTTCAACCCAGAACAAAGCTCATTTCTCTCAATGAACTTCTCACTTGTTCTTTAGTCAAACCCTTGGTAAGCGAAACCACAATATTATCTTTTGACCTAACATACTAAATAAAAATTATTCCACTATAGGGAGGAATTGTTTTATGGTATTATGTCTCATACATGTCGAGACTTAACATTATACAAGTTACTTTGTACTCCCCCTATAGCTGATTGGCTATCACAATGGATGCAAATAGGTCGCACAAGTTTCCCCCACATTGGAATATCCTCCAAAAATGATGAAGCCACTCAACCTCTTTACTTGCTCTATCAAGTGTAATAAATTTAGATTCCATTGTGGATTGTGCTATGCACGTTTGTTCAGAGGATTTCCAAGACACTGTTGCACCTCCAAGAGTAAAGACATACCCATTTGTGAAATTGAGTATTTATATAAGATATCCTTTTTACATCATAGTAGCCTGCTAATACTGCTGGATACCTTGTATAATGTAGTTCATAGTTCAAGGTATGTCTTAAATATCTAAGAACCATAACTACAGCCTTCCAGTCACTACAACAAATTGCACTATTAGCAATGCAAAACTAAGCATCGCTAATAGTCATTTATTAGCGATGTATAATCTAAAACGTCGCTAATACCAATCCTTTTAGCGACACTTTATACTATACACCGCTAATAGTTATGCTATTAGCGATGCTTTGAACAAGCATAACAAATATATATATATATATATATATATATATATATATATATATATATATATATATATATATATATATATATATATATATATATATATATATTAAAATTCAAAACTATTAGCGATGCTTGTGAAAAAGTGTCGCTAATAATTCAGAATTTTAAATAAGAAATTAAAAATTTAGAACTAATAGCAACGCTTGTAAGCAAGTGTGGCTACTAGTATTATTACTAGTGATGCTTGTAAGAAAGCGTTGCTAATAGTATTGATAATAGCAACACTTGTAGACAAGTATCGCTAATATCTTTATTAATTAATTTTAGTTAATAAATAAATATTTAATAAATATTAAAAACATTTAAAATAATTTTTTTTAAAATATAATATATTTTCTTCAATATTAACTATTTTTATAAATAATATATAAATATTAAAATTTCAATAAAAGGCTATGTTAATAATAGATTAAACTTTCACTATTGAAATTTAATAAATTTTATTTTTAAAATTTTCTTACTAATTTTAAGATATAATTTATAAAAAAAGAGAGAGAAAGGAGGGAGGGAGAGAGAGACTGAGGGGAGAGAGATGGGAAGAGATAGAGAGGGAGGAGAGAGGAGAGAGGGGAGAGAGAGGAAGAGGAGGGGAGAGAGAAGAGAGGGAGGGAGAGGGAGGAAGGAAGAGGAGGTGAGAGAGAGGAGAGGGAGAGAGGAGGAAGGGAGAGAGAGGTGAGAGAGGTGAGAGAGCGAGAAGAGGGAGAGAGGAGGAAGGGAGAGAGAGAGAGGGAGAGAGAGAGGAGAGAGAGGAAGAGAGAGGGGAGAGAGGGGAGAGAGAGGAAGAGAGAGAGGAGAGAGAGAGAGAGGAAGAGAGAGAGGAGGGGAGCGAGTGGAGAGAGAGGGAAGAGAGAGCGCAGGGGAGCGAGTGGAGAGAGAGGGAAGAGAGAGCGGAGGGGAGTGACGATAGGGGGGAGATTATTTTTAATTTTAAAAAAAAAAATATTTGCGATGCATATACGTATATGTTGCTAATAGTAATTTTTATTTTAAAAAAATAAAAATTGAAATAGATAGATATAGAGAGTGAGGAGAGAGAGAGGAAGGGAGAGAGAGCAGAGACAGAGAGGAGGGGGGAGAGAGGCGAGATAGAAAGGAAGGGTGACAGAGGGGAGGAGAGGGAGAGAGAAGAGGAGAGAGAGGAGAGAGAGAGGAGTGGGAGAGAGAGGGAGTGAGGGTAGAGAGAGACAGAGAGAAGGATAAAAAAATATATTATTAGCGATGCATACTATATGCGTCGCTACTAGGTTAATTATTAGCAATGTATAGTTTCATGTCACTAATAATCATTAGTGGTAGCATTGCTACAAGTTAGCATATTAGCAACGCATAGATTATGCGTCACTAATACTTTTTTTAACCCGTGCGGAAGAAAATTTTGCCTATGCAGTTCATTATATATTATTAGCAATGCATGATAATATGCGTTGGTAAAAATCAAATAATTTTATAAAAAAAAACTTGCCACCCCGCTGGAATCCAGCCCTGCCCCCCACTCCCCCTTCCCGCTCCCCCCCACCTCTCTGTTACAGAAACATAGAGGGGGATAGGGGGGAGCAGGCCACCCCTCTCAGTGAAGGGGAGGGGAAGGAGGGCGGTGGAGTCATGGGACCGGCGGATGACGGAGGGCAACCAGTTGCTGGCGGCAGAGCCAGAGGAGAGAGGGGCGGGGGGGTTTATTGTTAACAAGCGTCGCTAATATGAAAAAATATTAAACATCTAAATGGTTATTTTGCAATGCTTTAGAAAAAACCTCACTAATAAAATGAAAATTATTTTCCATAACTAAGCGCTGTTAGTAAGGTAGTATTAGTGTCGCTTTAAAAATTGTGTTAATACAATATTTTTAAAAAAATTATTAGCAACACATTGTTTGTGTCAGAAATAAATATTAACAATTAGCAATGCTTTTAAAAGCATCGCTAATAATGAAAAAATTTTAAAAATTATAAAAAATATATTAAGCGACGCTTTTAAAAGCATCGCTAATAAAAATAATAATAATAAAGAACTCCCGTAGGAGGTGGAATCACATGTAGGGCGTCGGAGTCCCTCCTCCAGCAGGAGGAGAGGAGGGAGGAAAGGGGCTCCAGACTCCGGTTGAAGCCCTTCTCCTTTGACAAGAGGAAACTATCGTGGGGGAGCTGGATTCGGTGCTGGGGAGGGGGAGCAAAGTGGGGGATCACGGAAGGAGGTAGTTGGGGAGTTGTAGGAGACCTCGACTGATGCTGGTCTTCTCCTCCTCCTCCTTCGGTGATGGAGGGGGGAGGGGATGGGGAGCTAGGGGGGTGAGCCAAGGAGGGGGAGGAAACCGGGCTCTAGTTGGACTAGCCAGAGCCCCTCCTCCAGCTAGTGGGGACCGGAGGGAAGGGAACAAAAGAGAGAAGGGGAGGGGGGAGGTGGCGGTGGTGGTGGCGGATGGCGACAACGATGATGGCGGGGATTTAAAGCCGCATGCAAAATTTTACCATTGTGTGAGTTTTGGCGACACTTTTTTTGAAGCGTTGCAAATGAACCACAAATTGCGATGCTTCAAAAGAAGCGTTGCAAATAAAAGAGACAAAGAAGAGAGATTGAGAAAGAGAAAGAGACAAAGCAAATTAAAGAGAGACTGAGAGAAGAGAGGAGAGAAGAGACTGAGAGAAAAGAGGAGAGGAGAGAAGAGAAGAGAGAGGAGAAAGGAGAGAGAGGGTGAGAGAGAAGAGAGGAGTGCAAAGAGAGAGAACAGTCTGGAGAGAGCAAAGAGAGAGGATAGGGAGAGGGATAGAGAGGTGATAATAGAGAGAGGGAAGAGAGAGGTGAGAGAGAGAGAGGAGAGAGAGAAGAGAGGAGAGAGCAAAAGAGAAGAAAGAGTCCAAAAAGGGAGGGAGAGATAAGAGAGAGAGAGAGGAAAAAGAGAAGAGATTTTTTAAAACAAAATTAACAATTGCAATGCTTAAATAAAAGCTTAAGCATATTAAATACTTAGTATTTGTGATACTTTTATATAAGTGTTGCCATTAATAGTGATTTAAAAAAATCTAGAAATAGTCGTGATCCGTGACAACAGTCACTTAGTGTGCATTTGCGATTCTTCTCTTGGAGCATCTCAAATACAACGTATTTTAAATAAATAAAAAGACAACTATTTGCCTTTTAGTTGTCTTTTAGTTTATTTGCTTTACAAATAATATGTTTTAAAAATAAAATAAAAAAATCTTCTCTCTCTTTGCTCCTCTTCACGCTCTCTCTCTTCTCTCTAGCCACTCACTCTTTCTCTTTCTCAATTTTTTATATTTTTTTATTAAATATTTAAATATTATATATATTATTTTAAAACATTAAGCAAAGTATTTGTGATGCATGTACTTACGCATCACAAATACTTTATTTTATTTTTTTTAATACTAACTTCTTTTTCCTCTATCTTCTCTTTTTTTTCTTTCTTTCTTCTCTTCACTCTCTTTCTCTTCTATATCTCTCTGCTCTCTCATTTTTGTCTCTCTACTCACTGTCTCCTCTGTCTATATTTCTCTTCAGTCTCTCTCTTTTCACTCTAACTCTTGTCTCTCTCCTCTCTCTAAATTTATTTTCTCTTATCTATCCCTCTCAATTTTTCCATAATTCTTTATTAATATTTAAATATTACATATCTTATTTTAAAATAAAAAATAAAGTATTTCCGAAACATGTGCTTAAGGTACTTGTGACACAAATAAATTACATATATATGAACATATATACAACACAGTCTACATCGCAAATACATATGTATTTATGATGCAATTTTTATTGGACACATAAGCACATGCGTCACAAATGCTTCAATATTTTTTAATAATTTCTATTTTTTCTCCTCTCTATGTCTCTTCTGTCTTTCCATCTCTGTTCACTCTCTCATCTCTCTCCTCCCTCTCCTCTCTTTCTCTCTCCTTTCTTCTATTTTCTCTCTCCTTTTTTCTATTTTCTCTCTCCTCTCTTTGTCTCTCTCTTTTCTCTATTCTATGTCTGTGTCTCTCTCTTCTCTTCCTTCTACTCTCTTCTCTCTTATCTATTATCCCCTCTCCCTTGTCTCTATCCCATATTCCTTCTCTCTCTTTCTCATCTCTTCTCTTCTCTTCCCTTCCGTTTCCTCTACTCTCTCTCTTCTCCTCTTCTCCTCTCTTCTTTTTTATTTGTCTCTCTTCTCTCTCATTTTTACATATTTCTTTATCAAATATTATATATTATTTAAAAAAGAAAAATTGAAGTATTTGCGATGCATGTACTTTAGTGTCACAAATACATTATGATTTGCGACATAAAGGTGCATGCATTGCAAATACTTCAATTTTTTATTTTTAAATATTAACTTCTCTCTCCTCTCTCTCCCCCTCTTATGATCTCTTGTCTTTTCTCACTCACTCTCGCTGTCTCTCTCTACCTCTCTTCTCTTTCTTTCTCTCTCTCCCTCTCTCTTCTCTCTTCTTATGCTCTCTTATCTCTCATATCTCTCTATCTCTCTTCTCTTTTCCATCTCTCCCTTTTCTCTCTCTTCTCTCTCTCATGCAAATGAGCGTGAGTCCTAGCTATGAGTAGAAGAGGAGAGAAAGTAGGGGAATTTTATTTAATTTTTTATATTTATATATTACACATTAAAATAATAAATATATAAAAAATATAGTATATTTGTAACATTTTTAATAAAGCATTGTAAATAGTAGTAAATTTAAAAATACCTAATTTTATTTGAGATGCTTTTTGGAAAAGGTCGCAAATAGTGGTACTATTTGTGACACTTAGAAAAAATGTTGCAAATAGTACTAATTTCTTTTTAAAATTATTTTACTTTTGCATTGCTTACCTTTAACTATTGTATATGATCAAGATACTCGTTTCTAGCATATATTATCATCCTCAACCGATGGGCAAATGGATGTGTGTCAAAAAATCTCTAGAAAATATTTTATGGAGTTTGGTGGGTGCTAATCTAAAATCATGGGATCAACATTTGTAGAAGAAAAGTTTTCTTATAATAAAAGTGTAAACAGAATTATAGGTTTTAGTCCCATCACTATTGTTTGTGACTTTAACCCTTGCTCACCCTTTGACTTGACTCATATTCTAGATGTGAAGAGATTAAATGACCGAGTTAAAGATTTTTTCACTTGAAAGATATTCATTTTGACACTTAAGAAATTGCAGGTGTATAATGGCACATATAAAGTTGTCGGTGATTTGAAGAGACAACACATAGAATTCAATGTTAGTGATTTTGTATGGGTTGTTTTAACCAAAGGCAGGTTAAGTTTTCTATTGGGGAGTACCACAAGTTATCTGCCAAGAAGATTGAACAATTTAGAAATTGTTTAGAAAATCAACTCTAATGCTTATCGTCTCAAACATCCTAACCATATTTGTACTTCTACTGCATTCAATGTCAACCCATTTGCCTTTAGATACACGGGGAAATAGGAGCAGAGAATAAAAACGCACAACTTTTTCTTTAACAATTGATTGGACCCTAGAGTGATCTAGCACCTACTACTGTTTGTTGCTAGTTTGAGACAAAGCCCAATCAATTGATTGGACGATGGACAATCAATTGATAAAGTGAATCCTCTAAACATAACCAATGCATGATTGATCAGCCTTTTGAAGAGATTGATCAGCTTGGGACAAGTTCAATTCTATTTTGGATTGGGATTTTTGTTATGAATTGCATTCTTTAGACTATTTCTTTCCTAAAAATATTACTTTTGTATTCTTTTATTTATTTAGGCCTCTTCTTGCTTATTTTTAATTGGCTAGTGCTTGGTTATTTATAGTTGGACTTTTTTTTATTTACAATTATGTCACAAGGACTTCTATAGAGGACTTGATTCTTTCATAGAAACCATTATTTTAAGATTTTTTGAAATATTATTAAAGAAAAATAGAAAACTTATTTCTCCATTAGTTGCCCGCTATTATATGCATTTATTATAATAAATGATGAGAGAGGAAGGTTGTGTGCGCCTATAGCCTGATTCATTGAGCGACGCAAGTCACATCAATCACAACCCTACATCAATATCTCAAGGTTGAATCATATTGGCACATAAAGTTAGGCTACTCAAGTCTTGCCTTTAATCAAAAATTGTTTTTTATATATAAACAAACAAATAAATGAATATTTAATGCACTTAGGATAACAAAGGATGACAATTAAAAAAGATTTTCCGCTCTAATAATATATGTGGGGGCCCATAAAATTGATGCATGTGTTTTATGGGGTTTTGTATCCGCCTCAAGACCCAATGGAAAGAAAGAATGAAGCTCGTTGAGGCATTTTGGCCTTCACTAGAAACCCTAAAGTGGTTTCACTTTTAAGTGGAAGCGATAGCCAAATGACCCTTTTAAGTAAAACAACGCCTTGAACTCATGTGGCACATTATTTTACTTCAAAAACACAGACGTGCATCATTTTTGTTGGCTGGACCCACATATAAAAATATTCCACAAATAATTTTTAATTAAATTTTGTTATCTTGGATTCCACTATGTGATCGTATCACCCATTCAAAGTTCGCCTCCTCTGCCTACCCACTTATTCCAACATATGAACTTATGGTCGGCATAGGGAAGGCTGAGCTGATGAGCGCAACATTCATGTACTCTAAGAATGTTGGCACATATTTTAATGTAAACCATTTTGCTTTAGCATAGTGGGTGCTAATCAAATCTTTCATCTGAAGAAAAAAAACAAAAACAACAGGAAAAATTAGAAAAAAAAACAAAAAGGGTATTACTTTACTACATAAATAATCAGGATTTTGTACATATAGATTGCATCCTCTGCTTGTACCTAACTTACAATCTGTTCATTCCGATACTATGAAGAAATTGCAAGTCTATAATGTTAAAGATAAAGCTTCGTGTGATCTAAAGAGATGACACATGGAGTTTAATGTTGAAGACTTTGTTTGGGATATTTTAATGAAAGATAGATTTCGAAGATAGATTTCCAATTGGGGAGTACAATAAATTAATAGCCAAGAGGATTGATACTTTAGAGACCACTTAGAAAATCAACTATATTACTTACCTTCTCAGGTGTGCTTAATGTCAAACACCTCCTTTGTTATTTTGGTGATTCTTTTTATGTCGAATACTTAGAATTTGAAACAGAATTCTTTCAAATCCATGAAGGATGGTGCAATGTAGTTGGCTTTAAAGCATATAAAAAATTGAGATAAAAAACATGTGTTTTGGAATAGTGCACCCAGCATTAGATAGTTTACTATTCATCTATTAGAGGGCAATTTCAGTGACTCGAGTGATCAATTACTTCCAGATATGTTCGATCATTCTGATTAATCATTCATTATAGAATCATGAAAGACCGAACGGTCCTTACAAGCAATCCATCACTTCGTTCTAGGATTTATTAGGATTCCATCTGGATTTGAATTTCTATCAGAAATTCCTTATTTGAAGGTCTTTTATTTTAGTTGGAGTCTTAATCCCGTGGTTTCTTATTTTTGTAGGACTTATTTGTCCTATTTTCTTTATTTTTAGTTTTTTTATTTTTGATTGGTTAGTTGTGATTTAGCCTAAAAAATATAAAATAGAGAGATGGGGGAGAGAGGAGAGAGGGAGATAGTGGGAGGAGAGAGAGGGAGGGAGAGAGAGAGCGGAGAGAGAAGGGAGAGAGAGAGAGAGAGGAGAGAGAGAAGGGAGAGAGAGAGGAGAGAGAGAGAAGGGAGAGAGATAGGGGTTAGAGAAAGAGTGTAGAGAGAGAGGGTAGAGAGAGAAGGGAGAGAGAGAGGGGGAGGGAGGGTAGAGAGAGAGGATAGAGAGAGATAGGAGAGAGGAAGAGAGAGGGGAGGGAGGAGAGAGAGACGGTAGAAAGAAGGGAGGGAGGAGAGAGAGAGGGGAGAGAGAGGGTAGAGAGAGAAGGGAGAGATAGAGGAGAGAGGAAGAGAGAGGAGAGAGAGAGAAGAGGGTGGAGGGAGGAGAGAGAGGAAATTTTATTTATTTTATTTTATTTTTTAATAAATTGATTAATAAATAAAAAGGTATTCGTGACATATAATCATATATGTCGCTAATACTCTTGAGTATTAGCGACGTATATGCATATACGTTCTGAATACGTGTGATTATTGGCAACGTATAGGAGTATATGTCACTAATAGCCTTAGTATTAGTGATGTATATGCTATACGTCGCTAATATATTTTTTTCATTATTTTTTAAACAAAAAATATAAAATAGAGAGTGGGGAGAGAGAGGGAGATAGAGGGAGGAGAGAGAGGGGGGAGAGAAGGGAGAGAGAGAGAGGAGAGAGAGAGATAGGGGATAGAGAAAGAGGGTAGAGAGAGTGGGTAGAGAGAGGGGGAGAAAGAGAGGAGAGAGAGAAGGGAGAGAGAGAGGGGGATAGAGAAAGAGGGTAGAGAGAGAAGGGAGAGCGAGAGGGGAGAGAGGGAGAGAGATGGTAGAGAGAGAAGGGAGAGATAGAGAGGGTAGAGAGAGATGGTAGACAGACAAGGGAGAGAGAGGGTAGAGAGAGAAGGGAGAGAGAGAGAGAAGAGGGTGGAGGGAGGGGGGAGAGAGAGGGGGAGGGAGGGAGGAGAGAGAGAGGAGATAGGTAGAGAGAGGAGAGAGAGGGGAGAGGATATGAATTTTTTTAAAAAAAATAGGAGTATTAGCGATGTATAAAATATACATCGCTAATACTATGTTGTATTAGCGACATATAAGCATTGCAAACCACGGCTATGTCGCTGGTCTCCGGCTGTTGGCCTTCTTTTGGCCCAATGACGGTAAGTCCACCGCCTTGGATTGAACCACATCCTCCCCCGGCCCATCACCCCTTCTTCCGCTATTTTTCGATCCAGACAAATCATATTTATTTCCCTTTAGTTTTTTGTGGCTGTGAATAGCCGGAGAAGCTCTGGCTCACCATCGCCGGCTCCGTCTTAGAACGACAACAGACTCTTGCGCCTATTCTCCTCTCTTTGGCCCCATTGCTCCGCTCAGTCCAAGGCACAGTTTTAGTCTAGTGGTGTCGATTCGCCACCGTTAGACTTCATACGAACACCGATCGATGTCCATCCAGATCACAGCAGTTTGTGATTACTAGATCACCGTCGTATTCCAAGTTCGGCCCCTGGCCCCGTCCATCATTCATGGCCCTGCAATGCGTGTCTGCACCCCAACTTGGTACATTGTTGCCCCAGTTAAATTGTGTCTGTTTGTTTCTCTAACCGGATGTTCTGCTTCTTGACATCGGCTAGCAGACAACTATGGATGTTGGCTTTGACCAATATTAGCAAGGGGCCGCAGCTTCTGGCCTCCTCTGCATGTCTTCTGCATACACCAGACGCCCCTAAACTCTGGGGTACGTCTCTGATTGTCACTGATGGGCCCCGCTCCATCCCAAGCCAATGTGTCCCACTTGATAGTGCATGGACTTGGGCTACAGGTCCAACCAAAATGGGCTCTACCCCGGCCCAATGATAGCAAAGGCCAACACATCCAACCCAATGCTACCCCTGCACCCCCACTTTTGATACGCATGGCATAGAAGATACAGGAAATAGTTCCCGAATTCTGATTCTTCTAAGGGGAAGTATTATTGTAAGTCATTAGACTCATCCCATCGAAAGCTCGAGTGATGTCGTGCCCATATCCTCCACTGTAAGTTGTGCTTGATGTACGATTGTCCGTACAATGATTTGGTTGTGGGTAGCATTTAGAAATATTGTGGCCTTTGTCGTCCACTTTCTCTTACGCTTAATGTTCTCAAGTTTGTTTAGGGGACCACTGCTGGTGAACTTCACCCCTTCCATGACCGACTACCCTAACCCCTTAAAAGACCACCTTTTTTAGGGTTTGGCTATGACAAGATGTACTTGTGTTGTTGGATAGCCGATTCCACCCGTGAGTGATTGGATCCTGCTTCCACCAACCTAGTCATTTCGGAAACCATCGATAACCTACCCTTCCCTAGGTTTTCCCTTTACCGCACACACTTGTGTTGCGCATGCAGTTTAGGCTAAAGGCACCGCCTTTGCAGTGTATGACAATGATGAGGCCCACTTCCCTTAACCCTACCCATTTAAAACCATCTAGGCCACATTTAATGATGAGGCCCACTTCCCTCAAGTGGCTCATTGATTTTGGCTTTAAGATCAGGTTGTTGTCACTAGTTTCTCAAAAAATATCTCTAAGGATCATACTGTACAAGCCTTCTTTATTTTTTTTTGGCAAATGTGCAAACCTTCTTTAATTTTATCACCAATGGGTTTTTTTCCCCTTTTAACTTTGTCCTATGCTACTTTTCGAATGGCCTGGAGGCTTTTTTATTTGGCAAGGATAAATTTTTCTTTATTCCAGGGTCATATTGTCTTACATATTCACTTGCATAGAATCCTCAGTTTTCATATACTAATTGTCTTCCACTTTGTTGAGGGGTACACTTTCTTTTGAGGGTTCATCGGATTATATGCTTAGGGAAGATGAAACTCATTTGATAGTATATAGTCAACACTGTATGAAAGAATTTCATTCAAAGAACAACAAAATAAAAAAAGTTAAAAAAAAGCACAACGGTTGCAAGAATAGGAAATAAAATTACAATATTGTCCACCAAAGAACAAATTGCAAGTTAAAGTCTTTTCATTTTAATTTTCTAATGCCATATTTTTATTTACCCTTCTAAATTATTAAATTTACATAAAATATGGGGATTTAGAAGCCTTTCAAATTTTCAATGACTCACAATTAATAGCTATGAAAAGAGAAATATTGTACAAAACTTTGTGTCCATTGATAAGAGACCAAGCCTTCACAATGAATGTCTTGCAACAGTACACAAAAGCAAACTCAGGAAGCTCACGTATCAATTCAGCTAAACACTAGGAATACAAGGCCTTTCAAAACAAGAAATAGAATACCAATAGCAAAAAAAGGCAAATCAAAAGGCGATACAGAGGAAAGATATGACTTAGGATGACTGGCATAAGACATTGATTGCCACTATAGACATGTGCATGTTAGTTTTTTGTGGCTTGATAAAAATTATCAAACCTTGTTCTGTTACTTGATTAAATGTGAAGATACAACGAAGAACATTATCATTGCAAATTTCAAGGATTCAATTTTTTTGGCCAATGAAAAGATTTTAAAGCTGCAATATCATAAGGATCAACAATGAAGCATAATTTTGGCTTTTATATATCATATGCCTATTGAGAGTCTAAATTCACTAAGATCCCTTTCCACACTGTAACAAGATTTTAAGACTGAAAATGCTTTCTTACATATCCACTGGTCTACATTTAGAAAAAACACAAGCACAATGCAAATAAATTTAAAAGACACCTGTTGTCAGTCTTGATTGGAGGCAATAGGATTTAGAGATTTTTGTACTGCAACATTTTTTGTAGAGCATAATGGCTGCTTGACCTAGGTTAGAAACAACATTCATAAACATTTTAATTGGACAACTAAATGGATTGAAACAACAAAGCCATGCAATAGAGATAACAGTTCCCATAATGTCTTTTGCTAAACGGCATAAATCGAATCAGCAATAAAGAGTTTTAAAACAATTAATGGAAGCAATAACTGATGATTTTACTTTTTACAAAGTATAACCTTTTAAATCAGTCTAATATGAGGGAAATACTGAAAATTTTCTCTTGTTAACGCTAGAAAACTCTTTTATAAAGCGAAAAGATCATATAGCAAGCAAAATGGAAACATGCCAAGTTATAGAGTAATGAAAATGGTAGAGGTTTTTTTTAATAGAAAGTGGTAAGAGTCAACATATTATAGGATAAGAGAACGCCTGAGGATTTAGAATAGTTTCCTTGAGGCTTCATCCCACCAATGGCATAGACTGTGAGAATTAAAAGACTCTGACCTGGTGACTGAGGAAGCAAGTCATATAAAAAAAACTTGAGAGAGAAAAACCATCTTCTTCTCCTTCTTGACTCTCAAAATAGTTAGATTACTAGCACAATTAGCTTCCCATCCCAACATAAGGCTGATGGGAGATAAACTAAAGAAGAAGAAGCAGCCACATCTCCTCTTTCATCATCAAAGTCCCAACATAATCTCTTTCTCCTGCAAGATCCCAACTTTCCAATCTCATGGACAAAGATTAAGAGAAAAAAGGAGATCCATTTGTCCATTTCCTCCTTTTTGTTCCTCGACACCCAAATCTTTCTTCTATGGAAATTTCACCTTTCCATTTCCATAGACAAGTAGGAACTATGAAGGCAAGAGTCATTAAAATAGAACAAGAAGAAGAAAACCCATCTCTGTCATGTGCAAAAATATCAGCTCTTTATTATATAGGCAAGAGGATAGGTGTAACGCCCCAAAATTTATATGTTTTGAAATTCGGGTATTTGGGCCCACTAACAGGTTTTAAGGCCCATTAACGGTTTTTCTTAAAATTAGACTATCTTGAGATTGATTCATTTAGAGAAGCCTTAATACATGTGATAGGTCTCAGAGAGACGAACGTATCAAACCCAAGAACATGTCAAACGAACACTGGGATAGTAGGCTATGACATTGGGAAGCGTGCTATAGGTGGGACCCACCTTACGTTTGCAAGTAAACATGCCCTTGTGTGGTCTTGTTTCGAAGGGCTCTTCGATACGAGTCCAACGGTACTAATAACACGTGATTCCAAGTACAGGGTAGGGAGTTACGCCCGTTTAAAGTTTGAATTTTTGTTTTTATATTTAAAACAAAAATTTTAAAATAAATAAAATAAAATAATTTACTTCAGAAAGCTGATGCCAATGCTGACACACTGGCTTCAGCTGATGAGTTGACTCCACTCACCTGCCGCAGCAAGCTAGGCTAGTCATCAGGCTCACCTTGCGGTTAGCTGAAGGCTAGCCTGCGGCCTTGATTGCAGGAGCCAAAATGGCTCTTGCAGTCGGCCAAATGTATTGGCATATGGTGGTTCATTTGGCTATAAATTGGAGAGGGGAGGGGGAGGTTCAAATCGCCCCAACCCCTCTCTTTCCCCATTTCCTTGTTTTACGCCCGGTTGTGGAGAGTTAAAATGTGCTAATTTACTTTATTTCTCGGCCGTTTTTACCCGTTCAAAAACCAAACTTATCTAATTTAAGGGTGCCTGACGTCATGAGAGGTCCATTTTTCGAGATAACCCTTCTAAAAGGTTGAAACAACGCGAGGCAAGAGGAGGTTATGCCCGCCTCACCCGAGCTGGACAAGGAAACTATCTCTACGCAAGGGGAGGTGCCGCCCACCACTTTTAAGCCGACTGCAAATGTAGGCTTAACGAGTGTAGGTGGTTTTAAGCTCTAATTCAGTGCTACAACTAGGCATTATATTTTATAATTTATTTATCTCTTAAATAAATTATTATTTTGAAATGGATATGATTAAGGGGGGACATGCACTAAAATAATAGCGTTGTGTACGCCTCTTAGTGAGTTTTTGTTGTAATATGTCCATTATAATAATATTATTATTTGGAATACATTTATGAATGATTTGATTGGCTTTGACGGGTAGCTATTTGGTATAAAGCCCAAAAGCTATCGGAGTTATGACTCCTAGGTACCGCCTATTATGGCATATGGCGCGCCTATGAAGTTGGATATCGTGGGAAGATCCTCTTCATTCTGATCCCGTTACCCCATGAGCACGGGTGTATGTCGCTTGGGTATCGGTGACATTTTGTTAACGATGATTTATTTAATTTTGAATTATTTATCGGATTTTGGCTACAAACGAATTATCTGAATTTACAAGTTTTTGTAAATATCTATTTTGTCTAATTTTTCGTATGAGAAGTGTGTTGGATTAGTTAGTCGATAATATTGATTTAATTCGACTTTGTATTATGATAATATTTTATACATCTTTATTTATGCTTTATGTTTTAGCATACTAATAGAATTTAATTCTATCTACTGAGTATATTTATACTCACCCACCCCTAGATGCTGTAGGTTTGAACGACAAAGATAACATTTTTGAAGATTACCCGTAGACTTCGAAAAATCTTTACTTTATCACATTCTTTTGCTATGTATTAATTTTGTATGTGCACGACTTTGATTATATTAAGGCATAATAGACCTTATTTTATAAAGTTTTTGTAATTACCTAAATCAATGAATAGTTACTCTTCTGTGCACGGTTGATCTTGGCCCATTATTCTTTATTTTAAATTGCCGTCTGTCCAACCTTTAAAGTAATTTAAAAAGTTGAGGCGTAACAATAGGGGAGAGGAAAAAGTTTTGTAAGAAGAATATAGACCCAGTTGGATGCCATGAGCAAGGTTGTGGCTACCACCACACCCTCCTCCCACGCTTCCAAGCCCACCTTAGTCATCCCCTACTAGACCCTAAACCTCAAACATATACCGAAAAATAAATAGCATGTCCTATAACCCAAAAAAAAAAATAAAAAATGTAAGCATTGATGATGCAGCCATGAATTCGTGCCCGTCATCATTGCCATGACGACAAAAAAAGTCAATTAATGCCAAAAGGCAAGAAAGATATTAGCCAATATACTTACGGATGAATTGATGGAAAGGGACAAACTCAAATAATGCTAACAAAGGGCAAAGAGAAGCTTGTAGAAGCTTGACAGTGATGCCAGATTTCACCAACACAACTGGAGGAGCGGAATACGATGGCATGACACTAGTAGGTTCATCAATCTACTAGCCTTGTTCCTACAAATTCACCAAAAAATCAAAGAGAGATGATAAAAAAGGGAGATCAAGAGAAGATCCAAGAGGGAGATTGAGAGAAGCTTGAGAGGGCGGATGATAGAGACAAATCCTTGGAGAATAATAAATGAAGAATAAGATCGAAGAGAGACGGACTATGTGACGGCCATCTCCATACTCAGTCGCCGGAGGGGGGGTGTAAAACAAGCTCTAAATATTTCCCCAGTCGAGTGTCTTTATTAGAAAACCAAAATAAATTAATCCAGACAATTACAAGAATGGGACGTAGGGAGTTAATAAGAATAAGTTCATACAAGGCAAAATAGAATAAGTTGTGTGGCAGAAGGGTTTTGTTTCTTCAAAGCCTATAACAACAAGTATAGAACTTAAAAAATTGTAGCAACTACATTTTCAAGAAAAGGGTTAGAACTCCAGAAAAGAAAAATAAAAGAAAAAATTGATGATGAATTTGTTCCTTCATCTTATCTATCAAAAGTTATTTCTTCTGTTCACAATGCAAAAGAATTGTCTTAAAGATTGATAGAGCCTTTTGCAATATTAATTGGATTAATAGATTCCTAGGGGATGGGAGTGTGTAGTCTTCTCCCAAAAGTATATTATCATTGCCTCCTATATGCTAATAGTAATCATTCTCTCTCTTTGGAAATAACCCATTCAAATTTTTTAATTGTTAGATGAGTTTTGATGGTTTTAGGGTTTTGGTCATTTCTTCTTAAAAGTCAAAGGTTCGTGGCAATCTTGTATTCATTTTCTATTCGCCGCTCATGGGATGCGGAAAGTGAGAAGCATCCCCGGGTAAGGGAGGTTTTGTCCACTGCCTACGGGGCACAGAAAGTGAGAAGCGTCTCCTAGTAAGGAAAGGTTCTATTTGCCGTCTACGGGCATGGAAATAAGATGTGTCTTTGGGAAATGGGAGATTTTGTCCAAACAAGCATAGTCATCTTCATACTTAAGTTAAAACACATCTAAAGAAGGCTCATATGCAATTTAGGTGACAAATATAAGTATTCCTAACTCATTATGGTTATACTGAATTGGAATCATGAGAAAATAAAAAGAAATAGATGAAAATCCACTACAAATATCCATTTCCCAACTGCAATTGTCACGACCCCGATTTTTAAAAGTATTTTTAAATAGCACGAATGGTAAGTAGAGATAATTTTTTTTTCCTTCAATACAAAATAAATAATTCGATTAAATATCCAGGCTATGATAACTAGGGTTCACAAATATGGATATCAAATCATATGATATTTACACATCTCAAAATTTCAACAACAGCTCATCCATCTAAGTACAACTCCATCACTCATCTAAAAATAAAAAATAAGTTGACTCTCATGCTAAAGGTATACTAACGTACCAGAGTTGCAGAAATGCAGAATCTTCTTCTTGTGCTCGCCTTCTTAGTCTCACTTGTCATTGCCTGGAGAATCTGCACCCAACCAAATGAAGCAACTACAATAACAACAATGAAATCTCTCTGCATTCATGAGAAGAGCTTCCAAAGGATAAAATGTTTTATTAATATTTTTTGGATCAGGCCAACATCACCCAATAACTGCCTATGTACTTATCAAACAACATCTATAATGTTACCAATAAGATCGGATCCAGATGTAGTTTTGCCTAGAAGCTACTTTATCCTAAGAAGCATAGCATTATGCATGCAATGCTTAGGTATTTTTGACCAACCTACTTTTTAGTAAGTCCTTTAATCATTCCACTTGTCTAATTAACAAGCAATATCAAACAATGCTATTAATTATCTCACATCCCTTGTTCAATAATGAATACTATCTAATCTATAACTCAGAGATGACTCGCCCCTCGAGAAATCTCCAGACATAGTACTCCAACATTGGAGTAGACTGCTTAACAGTAGCTTGACCCAAATCTCCAAGGCTCTCAATAGCCTGCCACGAATCTGGAGAAGAGGACCCCAACTGTGCTCATGGACACAGATTGGCAAGAAGTACAAGCCTTCCATGATGTTCATACAACTCCACTTTTTAAATGTACTAAATAGTCCTAGGAAGACTTGTGGGAGACCCGCGGTAAAGACCCTCTGGCCAATACCCAAACTATCGTGGTGATGAAGAAGCATATTGCAATCTCCACCATCCCAACTCTGGGAGAAAATGTCTTATAAGACATTACTAATGTATCCATAGAAGCCTCAAGTCCTTATGACCATTGACTCCCCCAAACATCTGAAACTTAGACTATATTATTTTCATCCAATCAAGTATCCACTCAACCATTTGGGTCCTCTTCACCTTGTGAATCGGCCCACTAAATAGCTCATCCACTGAGCTATGACTCAGAGAACATCCCATAACTACCCTTCGTTTATTAACCAAGGTAAAATTCTATGTCAAGGTCCCATTCACTCCATGAACCGGTCCCAAACCCTATTAAGGGTATTTTAATCTTTATCTTGATTAGATGTTCTCCCCTCAATCCAACGGTAACCCATGTCTCTTGATTAAACTTCATTAATCTTAAGTTACTGATATAAATTAAAGCATCAACAATAAAAATATGTATCAACATAATCAACATAAATTACATGCATTCACACCAGTGCATAAATAATGAATAAAGGCCCATTGCACTCATTTATAGGGCTAGGGCTCAACGAGTTCAAGCCCAAGAGTGTAAACAACTCTAACGCATCACACAAGTTATATACATAATGCTCTAGTTGATCGATGTACTGGGTTGCATACACTTGTAATTCACCGCCTTAAAACTTGAGAATTAGGGTTATTCCCCTTGTTTCTCATGACATTGCGACCTAACAAGGTCTTCGTGTCACTAACTGGTCACACCCCTTCCATTTAAATCCATTTAACATCATTATAACATACCCTAACGCTTGGTAGTTAGGATATCAGTTTCAGCAAAAACAGAACATACTGCCCCCTAAGGGCATTAGGGTAATTCTACCACTTGAGTATTTTACCCTCCCTTAGTTCTTTTGGTCATCTCACTATCCTTTTATTTATTTTAAGTTATAACCCTCTCAAGAGGCTCCACTCTCAAACTGACCCGTGCTTCCATTCACATGAATGTGGACAAATCCACTTAAAGGGGTATTTTTGTCATTTGGTTTAAAGCCTTATTGACATCCAATAAGTCCAAAATTTAAATCAAGGGTACTACTTGACTTCATAGATTCTTTGTAATTTTCCTAGCGTATTATGGGGTCATGAACCCCTTGAACCGACCTAGGTTTGACTAACAGTTTACTATAAACCCTATGGGCAAAAGGGTCAATTAACCACTCACTGAGATTTTTCTTCACTAAGAGATTTGGCCTATAATTAGGTAACCAATTCAACTCTTACTGAGAATTTTCTCAATTTTTAAATCAATTCATAGGCCCTGAACGGAGCCCCAAAATTGGGTAAATAATTTTCACACGATGATTAACTACCAGGGGTAAAAATGTTATTTTAGAGACTCTGTGATTTAACTTTGGTAGGGCACTCTTCATACACCCATGGTAATTTGTAATTTTTTTTTAAATTGTTATGACAACTCTATCTTATTGAACCAGACCCGGTTCCTAGAGTATATATATTTGTTTTTAAATTAGACCAGATCGAATCGAGTTGGGAAACCCGACCCGATCCAGCGGCCGACGACCCCCATCGTGGGTCATCTTCTCCGCTACCGGCCAGAGGCCATTCAGCCACTGCAGTGGAGGAGGGGGCGGCCTAGGTGTTCCCGGACAGCAGGTGCACGGTGGAACCGATGACATCGGTTCCTCCACCGCCTGGTGGCTAGCTGGTGGCCAAAAAGCCCCCTTTTCTTTCTCTGTCCTTTTGTTTTTGTGAATCCGGCAGTGGCGTCACGACGGCAGGCCACTATGGCCGACTAATGGGCCGGGCTTGACCGGATGAACATCTTCTGGCGATTCCGGTAGCCCTAGTCCATCCTCCAGCTGGTGGCTGCGCCGTGCCACTGTAAGGTTCCTCTTTTTTTTTGTGATGACCCGACAACAACAAATCCGCCGCCATCAAGGTCACTAGACCCAAAGCCACCGCGGCCAGGACCGACACACCCCTCCCGCAATGGGTCCAGCCAACAACTGTCTGCTAGTGACTGGCCGATAGTCAAAAAACAAACACAATACAATGAAAGTGAACAGTGATTACAGAAATTACTATTTACATCATTTAAAAAAATAATTATATTTTAATAATGAAATATATCTAATCTCGATTCAAAATCCTACCTCAAAGGCCAAGTTGTCATCAATCCACCATCACCAACACTTTGCTGGAGTCTCACCGGAAAATTCCCTTCTTTTATTCACAGTCCAAAAGCTCTCCCAAAAAGCCCTAATTCTTTATTTTTATAGGCATGAGATTAGGGCTCCTAATCCCATGAGAAATTGGGCCAAAATTTCTTCAATTCAATAACTAAATTGGGCCCAAAAGCACAATTTTGAAATACTAATTGATTGGGCCCGTATAGTGACTTAAAGGAACAATTTGCGCATCCAACTCGGGTAAACGGGCCCTACATGACATGTTTAACTTCGAACGGTCATATCTCCTTCACCCGAACTCCGATTCATGCATTCTTAATGACGTTCCGAAGCTCTTTTTGTCTACTTTCCATCCATATAGATTTCAGCCATTAATTCTAAGCATTGATTAAGTTATTCTAGCGAGAAGGTCAAGGGGTCCAACACCCTAATTTCCTATAGTCAACTTTGGGAATTTAGTAAATTCCCGAACGTTACAGCAAGATGGTTGTTTGAACGGCCAGTCTACCTTATAGAGAGAGTTCACTTTTCTGGTTCGTTCTTCTACCTCTTAAAATTTGAACCAAAATAATTCTGAAATTTCATATGAATTCCCAAATCATCATAAAATATCGTATAATTAATACCTAAGCCTAGAACACAGTAGATGTAACATTTTTCATACTTAATCATACAAAAACAACAATAAATCATAATTTTTTTAATAAATCACCATTACTCATCAAAATGCTTCAAAAGCTCAAATAAACCCAAATTATGACATTACAAGTAAGAAAACCACTCAAGGTGAAAACCCCTTAACTTTATTAAGTTTGTGAATTCTTTGAATGAACTTCAACCATAAGAAATCCTACCTAAGTAGGGCTTTTAATTAGTCCTAATCAAAACCTAGCTACTAGACTCAAATCAACATGAGAATAATAGATTCAAGACCTTCTTAGACTAAAAACGAAAATAACATAGATTAGAGTTCTAAATCAAAATTAAAAAGATAATCTTGATGAAAGGAAACTAAGAATCAAAATAAGAAAAGTAATGAAGGAGATGATTAAGATAAAAATAAAAAAGATTAAGGTGTGATTAGGGAAAAATCTTACCTTAAGAAGGGTTTCCCTTTTGGGAAATGGGGGTTAAGCCTAGACTATCTCCTAATATAATCCCTTTTTCATTGGGCAAATGGGCTAGAGTTTTCCCTTTTATAGGTTAAAAATTAAATTATTTGGCTAGAAAATAGGTAAATAGGCCTTAAGTGACCATTTTAAGTACATGTTTGACTCAAAAATAAATTTAATTATAACTAAACCCACTTAGACAAATTATTAGAAAGTTAGCAACTGAAATAGGTAGCACGCCATCCCACATGGACATGGGTCCCACGATGGGGTCAACTTCTTTGACTAAGAGAAAATAGAAAGAAAATGCCCATAAATAAGTAAAAATTTAGTAAATCAAGCTTGACATTAATACTCTAAACTAAAATATAATTAAACCTTAAGAAGTTTATAACTAAACTAACCTATTACCTCAAGAAAAATCAAATCAAATTAAAATAATAATTTTACACAAATAATAAAATAATAAATTTAAAAATCTTACAGCCTTATTGGTAGCTTTTTAAATAGGCTGGCTACATTGACACTTTTATTTGCTTTATTCACCATTAGTCTTATTTGATGTTAGATTTTTTATGACTTAGTTGCCATTAGTTAAGGCACTTGTCTTAAAGAAAAATAATACTCCACTTTTACATTTATGACATTGCATTATTTTGAGGACCTACCTGGCACGCGGGGTGATCCTTCTTTTCTCATGCTATAACTTTTGAAAAACACTCGAGTAATGTTAACTTTTACACATAAAAAATATACTTCATTAATTTCAACACTACTAATAAGTGGAAGCGTTTTTTATGCTCCCAAAAAGCATAAGCCCATAATAAGCCCCGAATCAAAAAGCGACACATAGTAAAGAGGAGAGCACCGAAACGGAGACAGAAAAACCAGGTTACATTAACTCCGTGTTTCCTTCCGTCCACTTTCCCACTTTCAACTCCCGCTTCCCACTTTCATCTTCCACCTTCCCATCCGCTGTCCCCCTGTTTACCCTGCCCAGTGTCTCCTTTGTCGCCGGAAAGATACGAAAGGATGAACACGAAGGAAGAGCACCGAGGAGCTAGGGCAAAAGCGTTTTGGGCGGAGGAGTCCTCCATCTTTCCCGGTGAAGTGGGCTGCTAGCCTGCTACTGGTCGAAACCCTAGCAGAGCTCCCTCTTGCTGACGCTATCACCAATGGCAACTCGCTGAGTCCTCTCCTCCGATCCTCCTCCCGCCAGCCTGCCTCCAAGCCCGCCGCCCCCCTCCTCGCACCGAGAGCCCCCGCCGGCTGCCCCTCACCCAAGGGCTTCCTCCTATCCCGTGCGCTCAAGTATGCCACCTCCGGGACTGCCCCCTCCCCACCAGCAACGCCGCCCACCGGGCCTAAGCCTGCGGGCCCCAGTGGTAAAATCACTGACGAGTTTACCGGTGCTGGCACGATCGGGAGCGTCTGCCAGGTCATTGGAGCTGTCGTCAATGTTAGATTCAACGAGGGGCTGCCCCCGATCCTGACGGCGCTCGAGGTTCTCGATAACTCGATTTGGCTGGTGCTAGAGGTCGCCCAGCATTTGGGTGAGAATATGGTGAGGACGATTGCTATGGACGGGATGGAAGGGCTTGTTCATGGTCAGAGGGTATTGAATACCGGCTCGCCAATCACTGTGAGTTCCTTGTTAGCTTTCAATTTTGATCGGGTTTTTTTGATTGGTTATTCCCAGATTTTGTGAATTATATATTGGTCCTGGATCTGCTACCTTGCTCTCCTATTGTCTGTTTTGGCATTTTGACAATGCAGACATATCCAAAACAGTGGTGTGATTTTCATGTGTTTAGTTAGTGTCCAACCAGCCGTCTTTGGTAGTTTTCAGATTTGGTGTTTCTGCACTTGAGAGTTTATTATGGCTGATTGTGTTATTGGTATCTCTTTAATTCTGTGTCCGTTCTCCTGTGCTTTTTAAGTCTGAACATAGTCTGGAATTGGTTCAAAAATCGTCAAGGTTGAAATGTTCTAGACAATATGAGATGCTCGTGAGAATTACTGTCTTTTACGTTTGTTACTTACTCTTGAGCTAGGTGATTGTTGAATAAACCTGTCACATGCTCTGTTTTGGGTTAAGCGTTCATTTAGAATTTGAATCTTCCTTGTATATACTTGGTTTTTTTTAGATGAATTATTCACCTTATCAAAAATTTTAAATTATAATTTTATTTTGGTTACTGTGTGTCTACCTAGGTTCCTGTTGGCAGAGCTATCTTGGGACGTATCATCAATGTGATTGGAGAGCCCATTGATGAAAAAGGATATATTAGTAAGATTGTTAGAAGTGCCCTTCTTGTTGATTTGTGTAATTATCAATTACTTGATTAATCAATTGTGATTTTACTGATTATATTCTCTGTTACCGTTGCCAAAAACCGATCACTTTTTACCCATTCATCGTGAAGCACCTGCTTTTGTTGAGCAGGCAACTGAGCAGCAAATTCTCGTTACTGGAATTAAGGTATTCCATTTTCATGACGAGTTTGTGCTTATATGCTTAATTATATAATTAAATTTATGACTTATTGTTACTTATTGATCTGCGCTGGAAAATGTCTCATGCCTTCTTTCTTCCATGCAGGTTGTGGACCTTCTTGCTCCATATCAGAGAGGAGGGAAGATTGGGCTTTTTGGTGGTGCCGGTGTTGGGACCTTATGCAGCGTTTTTTATGCTCCCTGATTCAATGAGCCCAATATAAGAATAAACAACTTTACAGCTTACCGATCACCATCCCTCTGATCTAAATTTTTTTTTTAAGATAACAAAACTGAACGCCATATAAATAGCTTCAACACTAGTCAACTAAACTTTTATATACAATTTATAGATTGGCATTGAAGTCCCAACTTGAACATGTGAACCTAACTTTTTCAATTTTTCTGTTTTACTAAAACGTATCACAACTTATGAATTGTTTCAGGTTCTTGATGAGAGAGGTGTACACCAACTCTATGGGATGTTTGTTACTGGAGGGATTTCACATAACAGGATTTCTGATTCTTAAATTTTTCTTCTACTTATGATTCTACTAGATGTTTTGTTCACGTGTATACTGTATATTAGTTCCTATTTGGATCAATACTTTCATATAGTTTTTTATTAAAGCTCAGAAAAATTGTGCATCCAAGTGATATCTAGGCAAATGCCTGATTCAATTATGTTCTCTAATGCACTGTCTGATAAATGTAATAGAACTTATAAATGATTCATCTTTTAAACCTGTAGGATGTAAATTTGTATGAGAATTATGAATGACAAAAAAGGTTCCACAAATTCACAAAGGAATTATTATTCTGGGATAAAAATGTGCCATCAGTGTTGGTATCATCAAATGACTTGAAGAGAGGTGATTAAATGGTAAAATTGGATTTTAGTCGATAGACGTAAATTTTGAGATTAAAACTTGCTAGAGTTATAGATGATGTTTACCATATGGGATGAAAAACAATATTGAATTAAATAATGACTGATGGTTGATGTTCCAGGTCCTTGAAAAATGAAAATTACTTAAGAAATTAGTGGCATAAATTGACAATCATAAGAAAAGAAGAGAAATATAGATTTTTTTAAAATTTTGGGAGTTGCATTTTACAAAGCTGAGGGATCCCCTGTTATTGTAAAATGTTTATAACTACTAAGATTTGTAATTTTAGAATGTTTGGTCCTCTAGTCACAATCAGATTACAATTATAAGGAAACCATCTTACTAAGTACTCCATTTCAATTCAAATATGAAAAGTTTTGAAGTAATAAAATTAATTCTCTGATTTTTTTAACTTTAAATCAACATTAGGAAATTTTCTGTTTAGTATACGATGACCCTGTTGAAGTTGATATACATGTTGTATGTAATCTATTCATTTACCATTGTGTCCCTAGTCTTCTGGTAAAATTTATATTGCATCCATAGAGCCAGTCATGTCAAATTTAGCCTAAAACTAGACCTGAGTTTGGAATAAAATATGCGTACCTTGTTAGAAAATTGGATCATATAAGAGTTGTTTTGTTTATTGGCAAAATAAAAAAAACAAGTTCTTAGTGGAGTTTCCTTAAAAGACATGTTATCTATTTTTACATGATACTTTTTTTTATTCTGCAGCCTGTTTACATTAAAGATGACTTTTATGATATGGATTGTGGAACCCGAAATGGAAGGACTAACTTATCTGAACAGTTGAAAATTAACACCCAGGTACTAAGTTTGATTAAGTATGTCTCTTCTCCTCTCAATAGCTGAATTTATTGACATTTGTTGAGTTCTTTATATGTATGTAGAAGTTTGGCATTTTTCCAAGGCATAGAGGGAGCCGTGGTGGTAGTGGCCCTCCCTGTGGAGGCCGAGGCCGTGAATCCTACTATAGGAGAGGATTCGGCTATGTTGGTAGAGGACGCAGTTAGGTCGTGCAAAGCCCCATTGCTAGTTAAATAAAAATAAAAAGGGCCATATGAGAGTTTGCCTCCTTGTGTTTTCATTAAGAGAAAAATGTTTGTCAAGGCAATATGCAGAAGTACTAGAGGTCTCTGACCTTGTAATGGTTACTTTATTTTCTTGTATTCTTTTTTGTTTTATTGGGGCAAATATGTTTTACTATATTTGTGGTGCATCTGTGGTTAAGATATATTAGCACAATAATAATGAGCTCAAGTGTATTGCTATTGGAGTGGTATGATTTGATTGTTCCGTGCCTAAGGTAAATTTGTTGTTTCATTAAGTCTTTTACATTTCACAGTACTTTCATTATGGAAAAGAGAACTTAAAATGTGAATTCATGCATTGCATTCTACTCAAGCACGCTGTTTATTTACTATTGTGTCCGTAATCATATATATAGCACTCTCTCTCTCTTCTATGTATTAGAAACTCAATTTACTAAAAATTTGAAAAGAGAATAATAAGTACATGATGACTAAAATTAATTCAGTGAAGCAAATACTTAACATTACTTACAATGTGAAAGAGAAGGGGAAGAGAAAGATGAGCAATGAGAACGGACAGACATGACTCCAATAGTCACAGTTGCAAATAGATTGCAAATAGATTCTTTAGATCAATTTTTCCAAAAAAATTTCCACAATTTGTCATTAAATAACTAAAGCAGGCAGCTGCTCTGCAAAAAAAAGTTATCAAGATAACCGTTACAAGTAAAAGGTTCTCTAACACAACATAAACACAATTTAAAAATCTGGATGATAAGCTTTGATTTTTTAATGAGTCCTTGACATCTTCTCAGACCCGAACAATCCTCAATACGGGAAGTTGGTTCCTTTGTGCCACTTGGAAGTAATTTTGATGTTTCTAGAGTGAACTCTGCACGAGGTGTGATATTTTCCTATAGGGTTCTTTGATTGAAAGATACCCATACAATAGTGTAAACATAAGACCACAAGAAGATGACCCCTATCTGTACAATTCCTTTAGAGTAAATCATAAAAAAAATTAACTGGATATCTAAGATTTTCATGAAACTGAAAATACTGACTTAAACAGATGCAATTGACTTAAACAAGGTTTTCATTTTTTTTTTTTTGGGTTATGAAGGAATAACATGTACAAAAATGAGCAACACCACTGCATATATATAGTTCATTTTGTATTCTATACTTTTTTTCACTTCTGTATCGCATAATCTGCTTCCAAGTCTAACTTGTTTCTACCAATGAGTACTGCTTGATCTCATGTCTCATTCCATCTGCACAGACAAAATTGATTAAAAAGATTAGCATATATAAATGTCATTAAACAAGGATGATAGATCATTCCGTTAAATATAAAGTCAATAGGCATTTTCATACTATAAAGTTATAAATTACATAAATATTAAAACCGTATGAACTTTGAATGATGTGGAAGCTTAACTTAAGCACAACTTACTAGATACGAGCTGCAATTTTGTGTCTAGCACTACAGATAGCATAATCCAACATTTGATATAAGGCTATTATCTTACATATGATTAGAAGACTATAGGGAGAAAACAAAGTTTGGACAAGAGCTTGCAGTAGTAAACAATTGACCAATTGCAAGCCAACTTCCAAATGCCATTCCAAGAATGTAGAGTCCAATCTTGGGCGATTGGCTTTCTACTCCTACATTGTGGAATTATACCAAAAAAAGGAGAGAAAAAAACAGAAACTCATCTTCAAGAGTATTTACATACATTGTTCCATCAGAATCTATATACAAGTTTTGCCCATCTTGAAAAATGCAAAAATATCTATCCCCCAACTTGGATTAAATCTACTCCCACCATTTGCCTTCCCCTTCCACAAGTTTGTAAACCACTGATCCCCAGTGTGAAAATAGAACCATCCCTAGAAAAATATATTTGTGAGGAGATTACTAAGAAAAAATTTGTTCTGCATCCGCTCTATTTGTACTAGAAGTTTTCATGTAAGAAGGCAACAACCAAATGTTTAGATCTTAAATAAGAGTGGTTGCACCATAGGCTTGTTATAACTTATCGGCTACCTCTCTAGGTACAATCAAATAACATATACACTTTAAGCTTACACAAAAAAAATTATATGATTTAGCATGCACTGTATATACAGAACAATATCTCTTTTGCTTTCGTTTGGTTATATATAGAACAATATCATGTATCTAACAGTTGGAAAACATTCACAGATTCATCATAAAGAAACATCTGAAGGATCTAATGCTCACTGTAATGCATGAAGCAGAACTACTCATGCAAGTACGAAATTTGCACAAGTGTAGGAACAAGCTCGGTGTTTTCAATTACATATCTAGTGTAATAATATCATGCAATACAAACCAGAGTAAATACAATAGACTTAGGTAACATCAACCTTTCCATGGATAAGGTCATCTCTCCATGATCCCTGGAACACATCCCCGTTAGGGTAGCAGAATGTGCCTAATTCTGATCCCATACCATACCGCCACATGTCATCATAGAAACTTCCACATGTTAGGGTAAACAACCCTGCAAATAAATCACCAAGACATCAATACGTGGGCATTCTATTTAACCCACACAATGTAAAAATGTGTCTCCTAATTAATCTTGATAAAAGACATAGAAAGACCGTTAAGAGTAGTACTAAAACTTTAACACAACACCTTTCCCTATGAAGGCCACCTTGGCTATGTACCCTAGAAATTCCTCCCTTGTATTGCATTTCCATCACAGGTCTCCATTTATTATGGGAGCTCCTTTCAGCTTCCTGTATAATTTTTTGTGTGAAAGAGATTGAGGAGGGAATGGGTAAGTAGTGGGATGTAGCCGCCGCCGGTTGCCGGAGTCCAAGCTGCAGCTATCTCCGGTGAGGGCAAAAAATGTGAGAAAATTTTGGTAAAAGAGACCAGGGGAGGGAAAGTGTAAGTGGTTGGGAAGCAATTGAATGGGTCGGCGTTAACGGAGGTTTAAGCCTCCATCTCGGTCAGTGTTATTTTACCCTTTGTAACGTGGCGCTCCCTGATTCGTGGCTTATATTGGGCTCATTGAATCAGGGAGCATAAAAAATGCTGCATAAGGTCCCAACACCGGCACCACCAAAAAGCCCAATCTTCCCTCCTCTCTGATATGGAGCAAGAAGGTCCACAACCTGCATGGAAGAAAGAAGGCATGAGACATTTTCCAGCGCAGATCAATAAGTAACAATAAGTCATAAATTTATTTATATAATTAAGCATATAAGCACAAACTCATCATGAAAATGGAATACCTTAATTCCAGTAACGAGAATTTGTTGCTCAGTTGCCTGCTCAACAAAAGCAGGTGCTTCACGATAAATGGATAAAAAGTGATCGGTTTTTGGCAACGGTAACAGAGAATATAATCAGTAAAATCACAATTGATTAATCAAGTAATTGATAAGTACACAAATCAACAAGAAGGGCACTTCTAACAATCTTACTAATATATCCTTTTTCATCAATGGGCTCTCCAATCACATTGATGATTCGTCCCAAGATAGCTCTGCCAACAGGAACCTAGGTAGACACACAGTAACCAAAATAAAATTATAATTTAAAATTTTTGATAAGGTGAATAATTCATCTAAAAAAAACCAAGTATACAAGGAAGATTCAAATTCTAAATGAACACTTAATCCAAAACAGAGCATGTGACAGGTTTATTCAACAATCACCTAGCTCAAGAGTAAGTAACAAACGTAAAAGACAGTAATTCTCACGAGCATCTCATATTGTCTAGAACATTTCAACCTTGACGATTTTTGAACCAATTCCAGACTATGTTCAGACTTAAAAAGCACAGGAGAACGGACACAGAATTAAAGAGATACCAATAACACAATCAGCCATAATAAACTCTCAAGTGCAGAAACACCAAATCTGAAAACTACCAAAGACGGCTGGTTGGACACTAACTAAACACATGAAAATCACACCACTGTTTTGGATATGTCTGCATTGTCAAAATGCCAAAACAGACAATAGGAGAGCAAGGTAGCAGATCCAGGACCAATATATAATTCACAAAATCTGGGAATAACCAATCAAAAAAACCCGATCAAAATTGAAAGCTAACAAGGAACTCACAGTGATTGGCGAGCCGGTATTCAATACCCTCTGACCATGAACAAGCCCTTCCATCCCGTCCATAGCAATCGTCCTCACCATATTCTCACCCAAATGCTGGGCGACCTCTAGCACCAGCCAAATCGAGTTATCGAGAACCTCGAGCGCCGTCAGGATCGGGGGCAGCCCCTCGTTGAATCTAACATTGACGACAGCTCCAATGACCTGGCAGACGCTCCCGATCGTGCCAGCACCGGTAAACTCGTCAGTGATTTTACCACTGGGGCCCGCAGGCTTAGGCCCGGTGGGCGGCGTTGCTGGAGGGGAGGGGGCAGTCCCGGCGGTGGCATACTTGAGCGCACGGGATAGGAGGAAGCCCTTGGGTGAGGGGCAGTCGGCGGGGGCTCTCGGTGCGAGGAGGGGGGCGGCGGGCTTGGAGGCAGGCCGGCGGGAGGAGGATCGGAGGAGAGGACTCAGCGAGTTGCCATTGGTGATAGCGTCAGCAAGAGGGAGCTCTGCTAGGGTTTCGACCAGTAGTAGGCTAGCAGCCCACTTCACCGGGAAAGATGGAGGACTCCTCCGCCCAAAACGCTTTTGCCTAGCTCCTCGGTGCTCTTCCTTTATGTTCATCGTTCCGTATCTTTCCGGTGACAAAGGAGACACTGGGTAGGGTAAACAGGGGGTGGGAAGGTGGAAGATGAAAGTGAGAAGCGGGAGTTGAAAGTGGGAAAGTGGACTGAAGGAAACACGGAGTTAACATAACCTAGTTTTTTCGTCTCCGTTTTGGTGCTCTCCTCTTTACTACGTGTCGCTGTTTAATTCTGGGCTTATTATGGGCTTATGCTTTCCGGGAATATAAAAAATGCTTCCCTAATAAGTGGGCTTTAAAGAATAGGCCCACTCATTAAAGTAATAATAATATAAGTTTTAACGTGAAAGATAATGTACACGTGTTTAGGGTTGGCCTGATCCTACTCTACCCTTAAAAGAGCCGGTAGGGGCTTTTAATTTTTTAGTTCGAAGACAGGCTGGTCCTAAAAAATTTAGGCCCATACGGCTAGGCTAGGGCTGAGGGCAAAAAAAGCCCATAAACTTGGCCTTGCCTACTGGCCCGGTTAGCCCATCACTATTCACTAACCGGGAGTGCGGATAATGCTGTTATTATCCGACCTGCCGCCTGCTTCCGCCTCCGATCTGCACCTTCTTCCACCTTTAATTTGCCGCTTGCTTCCGCCTCTGATCTTAGGGGACCTACTTTTCTATATGCCCGGCCACCCTTCTGCTCCAATCACTCTGGAGGGAAGTCGCCTCCGATCTGCCCAAATATGAGGTGACCCTATTGCTCCATTTGCCCCGGTGACCCTTCTACTCGGTATGGAGGGAAGTTCTGCTCTTTAGCTGTTTATTTATGCTCTAGTTTTTATATGCTATTTTGGTTCTTCAATGTCGTCTTGCCTTTCTTCTAATCATTTTTTTTATGTCGCAAAATTTATTTCTGTAATTTGTTTTTTGGATTTGGTGAATCTGATTTTCTATTTAGTATATATGTTCCTCTTAGTTTTTTGTCCTTCCTTATTTATTTGTTGTTTAGTATATGTGTTCTTATTAGTTTTTTGTTCAAGGTTGTCCTAATTTGTATCTGATTAGTATGTGTTCCTTTAAGTTTGTTGTCCAAGGTTGTCCTAATTGTATATGATTTTCTATTGTTCCTGTTTAATTTGTACTCCTGATTGATTCCTATATTGCTTATTAGTTTGTTGTCATTGACTCCTTATCCTGTCTAGATCCTTTTTCTATTCTAATGTTTAGTTGTGTGTTTTGTATAAAATTTGTTGTCCTCCTTCTCCAAGGTTATTAATTTTTTTTAGTTGAGATGTCTAGTTTGACTATAGAGAATTTGCAACCATGTCATATTCAGCAATAGCACCCCCCAACCACGTTCTTTGACACAGTCCAATTCTTCACCTGTTGATCCCCCTAGCTCCACACCTACCCCTCCCCCTTCATATTCAGCTCCATCTACTAGTCAAGGTAGGAACGGGGTAGAAGTCCTTCATTTGTTTGGGATCATTTTACAAAAGTTTTTGATGAAAATGGACAAAGAATAAGGGAAAAATGCAACAATTGCAAGTCAACCCTTGATGGAAGTAGTCAAGATGGCACAACTTATCTATTTAGGCACATAAATAACCATTGTAAGATAGCGCCAAATAGAGATGCTAAGCAACAACTCTTTGACTAATGTTTTTGGTAATGTCTCCTCTTTTAAATTTGATTTGTAGGTTAGTAGGGAAGTTCTTGCAAGGGCAATAATAGTGCATGAGTACCCTTTTAAAATTGTTAGTCGCAAAACTTTTGAATTTTGCAACCTCTTTTTAAAGTGGTCTCAAGGACCACAATTAGAAAGGATTGTGAAAAAATTACATTAAAGAGGTTACATTGATGGATAGTTTTTGAAAAACTTTCTTTGAAAGTTAGTATTACCTATGATTTATGGACTTCAAATCAAAACTTTGGGTACATTTGTGTGATTGCTCACTATATTGATTATCTGGTTTAGCTGAATCTGAAACTGAATTAGCTGCATCTGAATCTCATTAGTTCAGCACATTAATAATGAAATGTGGTACCTAATCTATTAGCTAGGAGTTTGCTTGGGTTTTTGATAGCATAACTTCACGTACGCACTGAATTTGAATGTATTTTTTCTTTTTTCATTCAAGAATCGAATCTTTTAATCTGAAAATTAGAATAGAAGCAAAAGCTGCAGATGAAGTTGGAAGTTTTTATGTTAAAAGTTTGTATTATCAACAACTATACTAAAAAAATATCCAATGGCATTTACCTCAATGGAATACTGAAAAATAAACATCCAATAGCTTCTGCTACAATAAAGGAGAGACATCATATTTGTCATATGCAACAATTAATTGAAAATCCCACCCAAGACAAGTTTCAAGCAACTCTTCAAGTTTCCTTGCCTATTAAAAAACAAAAAAGAATATAAGAAACTATATTCTTTGCATCCTAGAGATAGGAAAACTTCTGAAGACGAATGGAATATTTTTCTCTCTTGTAGTATGGAAAACTTCTGAAGACGAATGGAAGTTATTTTTCTCTCTTGTAATATGGAAAAGAAGCAAACTCATTCGACTTTCCTCAGAATACTGAAATGGCAGTCATCATTGCTACTTCTTATATTGGGTTGATATGTAGTACCAAACTATCATTACAAATGAAGCTCATAAGCAAGAAGGAAAACAGATGCAAAAGCAGGGTGACCTCAAGAAAGCCAAAACAACTATTTATAATTAACATATCTTTTCTTCTTGTAATTGAAGACTTTTCTAAAAGTTCTCAGCCATAACAAATATCCAAAAACATAGAACTATAGAGGTGAGTTTTGAAGCAAACTTCACACTATAAGGCAATGTCTGCTCAAATGTCCAATATGCTATAGGATCAACCAAGTATGACTAAAAGGCTTAACACTGAAAAGTTTTTCCCATTACTAATGGACAGAAACTATTATAATTCCTGATTCCCATGTGCAAGGAAACACGACCCACAGAAGCAGTAATTACCATTTGGAAAAGAAAAGCAAAAGTTTACCTTCAAGAAGCTTTAGAGACATTGAAGGGAATTTGAGCTGGAAGCTTACCTTCTACATGGTTAAACGCTTTTATCGGCCTGGCAGTTGGCCTATCCAGATTTTTACTGTCAGACACACTAAATACATAGACACTACTTCAATTCTGAAAGTTACTCTGTTCCCTCTGCAAAAGGGATGATTAAAGCAATTAAATGTTACTCTGTTGGCCTATCCAGATTTTTGTCCATCCTCGTTGCAGGTCATTCCTTCAAAGGAGCCACCGCATGGGTCTCTATCAGTAGACTAGAAGGCAAGGAATTACCCATCGGAGTCAAGCGATGCCTTGAAGCACGGAAGCACTCTTTGCTCGGCATTTCCTCAAACAGATGGCTGGGCTGAAAGCAAGTGCTGAGAGGACGATAAGTGAGCTCATCAGTCCTCATTCAATTCAAAAGAAGGATCGGGTTGGCAATGCCTTCGTCATGTGGGATGGGAGGATCAGGCGAATAATCCCCTTCCCCGAGTTCGCCCCATGATTCTGTGACTCCCCCCTTTACAGGTAGCAAGCCAAAGGGGGAGTGGGAATAGCCGCTGCATTTCCTCCACATACCATTCCGATGTAGTCGCACCCATTCGAGCCATCTGCAAGGGTGCTTGACCAAACAGGGGAAGACAAACACTTTCATTGCCAATTCCTCCTCTATGTCCAACATGGTCTTATAAAGTCTGCACATTGCCTTGTGGGTCTCGTTTGAGTGCTGCTTCTGGCAAATGGGGCCACAGTAAATCACCCACCTGCACTTCTTGCAACAGAGGGACTGGTCCCCGTGAGTTTCCTTCTCACACAGTGTGCATTGCCTGGTGACAGCCCAAGTCAACTTTGCATCGCCTAGACCGTTTGCCTCCTTTTACAGCAGAGCTAGCAGCTGCTCAGCTGCGTGTTGGTGTGAGAGGGAGCCAATTTATCCTAGTGGACCTGGCCGGGCGGGTGCAAAATCGTCACCGCAACCATATCCCAGCTGCCCTTGGCCAATTCAGGGGCCACTGGACATCCAGTGTCTCGACCCTCCCTAGATTCCGCGTCATGAAACTGGTTTCTCTGACCTTTAATGTCGATGCTAAGAACTTCAATGACGACACTGCATTCCACGCTTGGCTTGTACAATGATGGGTTGCCACCTAAACAGATGAGCTCAGCGAGAGATTCTCAATCTCGAAGAGGTTAGAGATGGAGCCGTTAGCCACTACCTTGGGCTGGCTATGAAAGTGAAGCTCCACCATCCGATTTCCCCAGCATACAATGGCATGACCAATAGCAACAACTATGGGCAGAAGACCTCCAACTGGTCACTATTCAAAGGAGGGACAACTAGGGTAGGGGGAGAAGAGGAATTAGGGCTTCGAACTTTGAATTCAGTAAATCAGCTGGGCAAAAACATCTAATCCCCAGGCTATAAAATTATATGTAATCGCTGAAGCAGCCCAGAATTTGGCTTATAACAAACAGCTTGAAAAGTTGGCTTTTGGTTGGCTTTTAAGTGGCTTAATCAGATAGGACCTGATTAACCTAAACAAATAGACCCTTAGTCAATAAAAAAGTAACTAATTTTGGCACCTCATTTTTCAATTGATGTGGCAATTGAATAATAGAGGGCCTCATAATCATTATAAGTAACTTGGTAAGTATTACTGAGAGACTGAGACAAGTGAATGTAAGAACTCTGTTCATATGATAGTAGACAAAAATATGATTCAGGCTAATTTATAAATTGTTTCTTTTTAATTTAGATGGTGGTGTATAAAAAAAATTTATTCAAATGGAATATAAAAAGCAATTTGCATATACAATGTATTATTCAAGTGAAGATTATTAGACTTGTAAATATTCAAAATTTCTTATAAGAAAACAATGATAGTATAGGAAGAAGAGAAATGGAACCTTATAATTTTTTTCTTTGAAGATGTAATAGCAATTTCTATGTCACATAAGAATGATGTGTAAGATATCAAATGTTGAGACAAGATTTGGAGGATATCATAACTTTTGAAGATAACATAACTCACTCTATCTATCTATCACTTTCTAATTTGGTCAAAATTTTATTAGTGGGTAACGCAAAGGCATCCTTGACTATCACTTCAAGCAAACTGATATGTTAGGACATATATTCCAGATATATCATGAAAAGGTCTCTCTCCATACCACACTGTTTGGCCTATCCCGGCTTCTATCTTTTACTTTTCTCTCTGTGGTTATGCAATGTATTTCTTAGTAGAATGTAAGTCCTTCAATTTGAATAGAAGATGTCAGCCAAGCCTTTGGTACTTAGCATAAGATTTAATGTGATATAAAGATGTTACACAATAGACACAGTCCAATACATATTTAAAGATGAATTCAGTAACTAAATTATATTTTAACTAGTACACCCCCTTAATTGGAACATAATTGTTTTTCTATATGTCAGGAATATTAAGCCCATCTAAACTAAAGAAGGCTATGGCGGAAAACTAAGCCCATTTGTTGTAAACAAGGCCTTAAATCATGACATTAATGTGAAAGTAAATGACCTTTTCAAAATTCTAAATATTCTTATGGAGCTAATTTGTCCTAATCCAGACCCGTGTAGAAAGGGCGTGGCAACTAGCCTCTTAGCTCACTGAATCCTACCACCAATCCCCTTAGGCACGTTCAACGCCCACACCCAACTAAGTAAGAGTTCAAACTAGGACCTCACTTCCTGAGTTGAGAAAATGGGTAATTATGTGCTTAATGTGCAGAAATATATACTTTTTGCATTAATAAGTAATGAATGTTTAATCAGTGACTACCAGGTTGTAGTTGTTTAGACTACAACTTTTTTTTAGTAAATCATCCTTCACATTTCAAATTTAAATAATATGGTCTAAAAAACAAGTACTCAATCAGTTAATTACTGAGTGGCAACACGAAATAAAATTGAAATAAATAAATATTGTTGTAGCAATTTGTATCTTAACCACATTTGTTACATGGAAAATTCCTATTTTAGTTACACAAGCAACACAATTACAATGAAAAGCCATCCCACACTATCCTCTACATTCTACTAAGTATGTAGGAAAAGCTAGAGAGGCAAACTAGGTCAACATAGTTTTGTATCTCTTCTTGTTCCTCGAATAAAATCAAGTTCCATCTAATGATGTATAACACTTAACTTCTTCTACCAGATGACAACATACATTACTTTATAAAATCATATTCTTATTTCCATGCGTACATAAGATTACACAAAAGCCAAATAAAACAGGCAGATAAAAGTAGAAATAAACATTTGTAGTTTCCTTTTCCGTTAGCTAATAAATATTCATCCCAAGTCACTATTTGAACATCAAAGCTACCAAGAGAGGGAGATACAAGCGGAGAGACGGTGGCCTTCAACTCCGAATGAAGAAGGATACGACCTAATCTGCCAAGCAGAGCAAAAAGGAAGTGAATTCTCGAAGAAGTGATGGCGGATGAGGCGCCCAAGATGGGTTCATGAGGTGGCCGACGACGAAATCTTCGTGCTCTGTTATCCATGGGGATACTACTTTTACATTTGTGGGAGGGGTGGCGTTTGAGTTTTTCAGGCACCCATTTTTAAAAAGCCCATATCCTAACACTAGGGAATTTTGCATGGCCCCTTAATTTTTTATTTTTTTGTGGTAGTTTAAAGGAAAATAGTCTTTTGAAAGAAATAGATGTTTCTCTAGTCATGGACTCCAGGTTCTACATGTTTACTATAAGCTTTGCTCAGTTTTAAAAATATAATTTTAAAATTTTTTTTTTATAGTCCCATGGAGATGGAAAAAGATGGAGGAAATAAAATAAAGTATATTTTATGGAAGTTTACGAGATTCAAAGCGTAAGTTATTATACTTAGAAATAAGAGATTCAAAGCGTAAGTTATTATACTTAGAAGTAAAAGACCCACTTAAAGATATATAATCTTGTGTCTCATGAGGTCAATTAGTAGGACCCAACTAAAAATTATAATTTTTTTTATTAAAATAATATTTATTTAATAAAAAAACCTATTACTGGACCTGAATTTAGTTAGAATTGGGCTAAGGCAAGATATTTTAAGGCCTACATAGAGTTGATGTTAGGTCAATGTCTTTGAAATAATCTAATGGGCTTGAGCTATGTTTGAGCTTTGGCCTGGCCTAGTTACCACCTTTGTCATGGCTTGCACTATTGGTGCTCAACACGCCGCCACATGTAAAAGGTTTGAGTAATGTTATTGTGACTGGGGCTGTAAGCGCACAGGGTAGGGCTGAGCCAACAGGAGGCCTTGACCCTAGCCCTAAAAGTGATACCCGGCCCGGCCCTGACCCTACATTGGCCCTACGTGGGCTTTTAAAATGTCAGCCCTAAACGGGCTCGGGCTAGGATCCGGGCTTTTCAGACAAACAAGCCAAACATATTAATGGCCTAACAACTTAAGCATAGGAATCATTTTTTCGTATATTAAATACAACTACATTCAGCAAAGCAATTTGAAATATCTAAATGTGATTAATAGTTTTAACATGAACCTAGGCCAAAATCAAACTCCTAACCAATCCCACAAAAGCTTTCAACTAAAACTTGCAAAACCCGAAGTTTGACATTATTTACCATCTGAATAGCATGACTGCAAGAAAATTCAGTAAACTTTGTGTTTGTAGCAAAACGATGAACTTTGCTCACTCGTAATAGCTCCGCAAAACTATGAATGCCCAAGAAAGGTACATTTTAATTACAGGATGATGTCTACAACAAGAATGCTACCAAAACCTACTTATAATAAGCAACAAATACCAATATAAATGTAACATTTTTCTAACAAGATTATAATAATAGATAAAATGCTAAAGTGGGTCACTAATATCTTGCAATGTTCTTCCTCCCATTCTCATTATTCTCTGTCTCTCTCCCTCAAGGTGTTGCGCATTGCTACTATACTCCCAACTAAGTTCAGTTTCATTCACGTGTCTTGCTTAAAAAACAAAGTCCTGCTTCATTCATGCATCTTCCAATGCTCTTTTGATGTGTTTTTGGAAATCAATTTTACTTACAAGTTCCAAGTGACCCTACAAAAGCAATGAAATAGTATAGTAAATCTATGTGCGATAATCTGAGCTACAAAGGCATCACTTATGTTTGCAAAACTCACATTGATAAATCCATGATGCGTAGTCAAGTAATCAGCCTTCCGAACAGATTTGAAGATCAAACTATGCACAAACATATACACAAATTGAATACATCATAATCCCTGAGTTGAAATAGTGTGCCTTAGAATATATGCTTGTTGGAAAGGAAAATTTTTTTGGGTTCACACTGTTATAGAGGAGCCATTTAAGTAACATAAAGGACATATTTAGAAGTTCAACAAAGAAGAGTTGGCTAATGATGTTTATAATGCAAGATGTTCAAATAGGAAAATCAAAGGTAGAGACTCTTTACCAAATAGAATGAGACTGAAGCCCCAGTCCACCAGTTTGAATGTGCTTTCACAAAAGATGTCTCATGAGCAAATCTGAACCTTGCAGGATCTAGATCACAAAAATGCTGAAAACCTAACAAACTGAGCAACTACTTGGAGATCATTCTTGTTATCAAGGTGTATCAACCAACCAAAATTGTCAAGACAAAGCAGTTGTTTTTTCAATGGATTTTTGTATCTTTATTTTCATTATACCACAAGCTAAATAGTTATAATAGAATCCATGCAGCTGCAGTTAGCTAAGATAAGGTGTAGATGATGATGGTAGTGATTTATGTGTTTCATATTTTTCATTTTGACATACACAATTAAATTAAATCCTAATATGAATGAAGTAAGAAATGAGCTGAAATCAAGAAAATACAATTAGAGAATTCATAATGAAGAGAGGAAATTTCCTTTTCCCACTCCTTCCATCCACGTATATGCGTAAATATGGCTTTTTATTATATAAAATCTGAACTTCCATAATCAATCCAGAAAATACAAACATGCATCTTTATGCAGCTTCAATCTACTAAGGGCCATAGTAGAAGCACTATGTATGACATGAAAGACTATTTTCAAAATTGTGCTAATCAAACCTGTTTTCCTTCCTAACAACAATAAAACATATTATCATTTCCAAGAGCAAGTAAATCCTGAATTGCTTAACAACAATAAGATAAAACATAGAGGATCACAATAAAATCGAAACTACTCATTCAAGCTTGAGACCGGCAATAGCAAAGTAAAAAACTTTATACTCCCTCTGTCCAAAAATAAGTGTCCTATTTGGATATTCAAAATGACCCAAAATTAGTTCATATATTGGTTCATTTTAAAAATCCATATAGGACACTTATTTTGGGATGGAGGGAGTAGATAGTTAGTACTCCCTCTGCCCTAAATTAATAGCTCTATTTGTTTTTTCAAATGAGCTAATTAGTTCATTTTGAAAAATCAGAAAGAGCTATTAATTTAGGGCAGTGGGAGCACAATTTATACCAAAGAATAAACCTCAACCTTCTATTAGACCACCATTGACTTCATCATCCAAATCACAAGCAATTTCAACCTTTTCATTACCATGCAACCAATTTTGAGCACATATTAGCCATTCAACTATCTCAGGCGAGAGAGAGAGAGAGAGAGAGCTTGATCTAGAACCCGTCCACTGGTGCTGCTGAATGCTAATTTTGAAGCAATAGTAGTAACACGAACGACTAAAATGTCTTGGGCCACTGCTACGAATATTGGAAAATTGTTTGATTTCATCTTCCACTACCAAAGAATGTCCAAATCAGTATCCTTACTTTTTGACTTCCTCATAAATCGTTGCCATTCTTCCAACTCATATTTGCCACAATATCGTGTTGGGCACCAATTGTGCCCACCATGACAAAGGTGGTAACTGGGTGGGCCGAAGCTCATACACAGCTCTAGCCTATTAGATTATTTAAAGACTCTGGCCTAGCCTTAACTCTATGTAGGCCTTAAAATATCTTACCTTAGTCCAATTCTAAGCGGAATCGGGTCGGGTCATAGGTTTTTTTAATTTTTTATTAAATAAATATTATTTTAATTAAAAAATTATAATTTTTAGTCAGGTCCTACTAATTGACCTCATGAGACACAAGATTATATATCTTTATGTGGGTCTTTTGCTTCTAATTATAATAACTTACACTTTAAATCTTGTAAACTTCCATAAAATATACTTCAGCTTATTTCTTCCATCCCTTTCCATCTCCATGCGACTATAAATAAAGTTTAAATAATATTTTTAAAACTGAGCAAAGCTTATTGTAAACATGTAGAACCTGGAGTCCATGACTAGAGAAACATCTCTTTCTTTCAAAAGACTGTTTTCCTTTAAACTACGACTATAAAAAAATAAAAGATTAAGGAGCCCTTCAAAATTCCTTAGTGTCAGTATAGGGGCCTTTTAAAAATGGGTGCCTGAAAAACTTAAAACCACCCCTCCCACTAATGTACGAGTAGTATCCCCACGGAGAACAGAGCGCGAAGATTTCGTCGTCGACTACGTCAGAACCCATCCTGGGCGCCTCGTCCGCCATCAATTCCTCGAGGCTTCACTTCCTTTTCGCTGTGCTTGGTAGCCGGATCCTTCTTTGTTTGGAGTTGAAGGCCACCGTGTCTCCGCGTATATATCTCTCTAATGTTCTAATAGTGACTTGGGATAAATATTTGTTAGCTAACGAAAAAGGAAACTGCAAACGTTTATTTTTACTTTTATCTGACTGCTTTATTTAGCTTTTGTGTAAGCTTATGTAAGCGTGGAAGAATACAATTTTAAAAGTAATGTCTATTGTGATATGTTAGAAGAAGTTTAAGTGTTGTACATCATTAGATAGAACTTGATTTTATTTGAAGAGCAAGAAGAGATACAAAAATATGTTGACTTGGTTTACCTCTGGCTTTTCCTACATGCCTGGCAGAATGTAGAGGATAGTGTGGGATAGCGTCTCTTGGTAATTGTGTTGCGTGCGTAGCTAAAATAGGAATTTTCCGTGTAACAAATGTGGTCAAGATAGGAACTGCTACAAAAATATTTATTTATTTAAATTTTATTTCGTGTTGCCTCTCAGGAATTAACTTATTGAAAGTTTGTTTTTTGACCATATTATTTTAATTTGAAATGTGAAGGATGATTTACTCATGAAAAGGTTGTATTCTAGACAACTGCAACTTGGTAGTCATTGATTAAACATTCATTACTTATCAACGCAAAAAGTATGATATTTATGCACATCAAGCACATAATAGCCCGATCTTCTCAACTTAGGAAGTGAGGTCCTAGTTTGAACTCTCACTTGGTTTGGTGTGGGCGTTGAATGTGCCTAAGGGAATTGGTGGCAGAATTTAGTGAGCTAAGAGGCTGGTTGCCATGCCCTTTCTACACAGGTCCTTAAAATTTTGATTTGCCTCATTATGGAGAAAGAAGAGGTGATTAACACTAAAATTCTTATAATCTATTTAAGATTAGGACAAATTAGCTCCATGAAGAATATTTAGAATTTTCAAAAGGTCATTTACTTTCACATTAATCTGTCATGATTTAAGGCCTTTTTTAAAATAGATGGGCTTAGTTTTCCGCCATAGCCTTCTTTAGTATAGATGGGCTTAATATTCCTGATATCACATTCAATCTTATGCCAAGTACCAAAGGCTTGGCTGACATCTTGTATTCAGATTGAAGGACTTACATTCTACTAAGAAATACATTACATGAACACAGAGAGAAAAGTAAAAGATAGAAGCCGGGATAGGCTAAACAATTGTATGGAGAGAGACCTTTTCATGATATATCTGGAATATATGTCCTAACATATCAGCTCGCTTGAAGTGATAGTCAAGGATGCCTTTGTCTTACTCACTAATAGAATTTTGACCAACTTAGAAAGTGATAGATAGAGTGAGCTATGTTATCTTTGAAAGTTATGATATCCTCCAAATCTTGTCTCTAACACTTTTTTCTGGCATAGAAATTGCTGTTACATACTATCACTGTTTTCTTATAAGAAATTTGGAATATTTACAAGTTTAATGATCTTCACTTAAATAATACATTGTATGTGCAAATTGCTCTTTATATTCCATTTGATGGGTTTTTTATAATATTGCTGGCATGGCTAAGGGTTGTTATGCGATTATCTGGTTGATGATGTTAGATTACCTATGGGATATGTTAAGCTGAAAACGAGTTTTTAGATCTTCACATAATTTTTTTTTATGCACCCCCATCTAAATTGAAAAGAAACAATATATGAATTAGCCTGAATCATATTTTTGTGGACTATCATATTATTAGAGTTCTTACATTCACTTGTCTCAGTCTGTCTGTAATACTTATCAAGTTACTTCTAATGATTTTTATGGCCAGAGTTGGGCACCACTTACATCTGATTAAGAGGCCCACTATTATTCAATTGCCACATCAAATGAAAAATGAGGTGGTGCCAAATATTTTTTTATTGACTAAGTAAAACTGTATTAACAGATGAACAGAAATTAAGAAATTTAATTATTACTGATTAGAGTTTGCCATTTTTATCTAGAAACTATTATCTTTCAGACATCAACCAACTTCACCCATATGAATATGCTATCTGTTTCACTATGTCCCCAGAAAAGTGAGATTCTTTCTGGTAATAAAATACAAGTGCTCCAAACCAAGCGCAACAAATATTTCTCCCTCCTTGCATGCTTTATTGTGCATCAGGAATGCCAATCAGCATAGCAAACTAAAGTTCTTGACTATTATAGTTTCTTCTTTTTTGTGCTTTTACTCTGTTTCAATATGTTAATACTCCCTTTGTCCCATAGTAATAGCTACACTTAGAAAAAATAGTGGTGTTTATAGAATCGTGGAACCCACATTTAAGAGAAGGGATAATAAGCTTATAATACTCTTTTTTAACTACCCAACAGCTTAAATTGAACAAAATGGAGCTATTTATATGGAACAATTTTTTTTGCCAAATGTAGCTATTAATTTAGGACGGAGGGAGTATTTAGCTAGCTACATGTTTGTATTATCATGCCTTCATTTTCAGATGGATCTGTTCACTTGTGTACTTGGAGCTATATTTGTTGATCCTGGAACATATGTTGCTGTTTCTGGCTAATTAGATCACATACTGCCTTGTTGTAGCTAGTTTCCAAGTGTACCTAACTGCTTATAGAGAGAATTTTCAACATGTTTCTCTTAACCCTTTGGCCCTTGAAAACCTTCTTAAACAGGATGAGTTAAGCAGCCTGCACTGTTTTCTTCACAATATTCAGGAGAGACATAGGAGTTCATTTGTGTTAAATTACAACATGAGGACTTTATTCTCGGTGTTTGCAAAAGGCTGTGTTCCCTTTTCCTGTTCTGTGGAGAAATTTGCAAAGCCTTGTCACAAGTTAGAAGCATACAGTTGTCTGTTTGGCATTTTGTTACTTGCTAGTTACTTGATATTGAATGTACTTTTCTTTTCATCTAACAGAGTGGATAAACTACAAACAAAGCCTCATGTTAACCTTACTGCTGCTTGGGAGCTGGTAAATAAAAGGAGATTTGTTGTTTTTGGAGGAGCCTCACTGGTTGCTATTTTAACATTTAATTGTGGATTTTTTATCTCATCTCCCGCTAAAACATTAGAGAAGGGGCAGCAAACTTTGGAGAATAAGGAAGCTGAGGGGGTATTTGATACAATCAAATCCCTGTTTGACCCTAATGAGAAGACAACATCTGGAAAGTTGTTGCCAAAGGCCTATTTGAAGTCTGCAAGGGAAGTTGTGCGAACCCTGCGGGAGTCGTTAAAGGAAGATACTCAGGATATAGCGAAATTTAGAAAAACTGCGGATGCTGCAAAGGAATCTATTCGAGAATATTTGAATGGTTGGAAGGGCCAACAAGGTGTGAAGGCTGAGGTATAAAACTTTTACCTTTAATTTTTTCTTTCAATGCATATGGATTCTTTATTTTAACACTACTACTATTTTGCATATCCTCTCTTTCTGTCCAAATTTTTGTTACTTCGTTAGTCTTCTTTATGTGTTAGTAATCGACACTGATAATTAATTGAATGGAGAACTTAAAGAAGCAGATGTTAATCGTATGTAATTGTATTAATTCTGGATTTGATCATGTATCATGTCTTAATTAATCTCCATTGTGAAGGTTATCAGACTATAACTGTACCTATTATCATGACTGCAAAAAGGAATGACACGCAGGTCACGGAATTTATTTTTATAAAATATAAACTTCTGTAACAGATCCTTACACTAGTTATTTTAAACTTATGTTAGGTACTTTCATTCAGCAGCTGAATTTCCATTTTCCTTGAATTTAGTTGAAGTATTTTTATCTGTGAAAAGTCTTGTATTGTGCTGTAATCCCTGTCCTGGTGCAGAAATCGTATGCAGCTTTGGAGAAAGCAATAAGATCACTGGCAAACTTCTACTCCAAGGCTGGTCCGTTTGCTCAACTACCTGAAGATGTTAAGGCCGACATTTTGGATACTTTAGATATTGCCGAGGCTTCACTATGATATCTTAGAACGGCTCCTCAGTTTTCATTGTTCTATCAGCCCAATAGATTAGTCAATTTCTGTGAAAAATGCTGGCATAAGAGTCTTTTCATGAAGCATTTTTCTCACACACACACCCCCCCAAAAAAAAACTACCAGTATGCATAGACAGCTGGAACAGTTTCGGCTGGCAACATTTTTAGAGGATTTTTTAATTTAGCTTGAAAGCTAAGAATTTGGTGTTATTTTCTGAAACCAGGGTTTTTTTGGTCTTCATCGGTGTGGACATAAACGAGCTATGATTTAAACTGGAAACTGGAGTCATCTACTGTGTTCAAAATTCTCTTTATCACCATCTCCTGCAGCAGCCATATCTAGGGCCTGTTGGATGCCCCTTTAGAGTTATATAGGATAGCATCTTTTAGAGGAAAATGATTTCTTTAAATGACGTCAGAATAGGGGTTTGTTGGGGAAGACCTTTTCGCTTAGGAAAGTGTCTTTTTGTTTAAAAAAGCTGTTTTTTTATTATTCTAGAAGAAAGGTAATAATGAGCGGCAAGAACTATAAGTATAAAATTTCAAAATATAAAATAAATTAGCTACATAAAAAAAAATCTTGTTCTTTCCTAGGAATGAAGTTCGTGGTGACTGAAGGGGAAAAATCACCTCCAACACCAACGTACATGCGAGCATAGCAGAGCATTTATAATTTCCTAAAAGAAAATGGTTTCTTGTCAAATTCACCACAATCTACATTTAATAACACTACAGAAAGAATTAATGGCTCTGCTTCTACTCACTTCAGCGTCATTCATGTCCATTATATCAATCATACCCAAACGGATCCTCAACAAGAAAGGCCACACTAGGTCCACATGGTTATGATAGGATATCATTTATTTCTTCCTCCACTTTTTCTCTCTGTGCAAGTATAACTGGCCACCCAAATTCTTATCAAGTTAGGAATGTATATGCAGTAAAAGTACACCAAATTTTAAAAGATTTCACTATCATAATAATGCAAAACACGTCATATAGCCACAAATTTAGTTGAAAGGTCTTATATACTCATGCAACAAATAACGCATACCATTTTCCTTTGACTAAAATTACAGTAGAAATCTAGGCGATGGTAACCAATATTTAATGATATACCATCAAAAGTCACATAAATCTCTATCTCAGAACACCACAGAGCTGATAAAACAGGATTCCGTTGAATGGAAGAAGGATCTTATTTAGTCATTCTTTATCCCTCACGAAATTTTCCGGAGGATGAGTGGATGTGGACATGAAATAAAAAAGGAGTATTCTCAATCAAGTCCGCCTACTATGTGGGTAGCAAAATTCTTGAAAAGGAGGACATAGAAGAATGTTCAAATGGCGATAAGAAAAAGTCCTATTGTAAGAATATGTGGAAGATTAATGAACTAAAGAAATGAAGGTGTTTGCATGGAGTGCGTTATGCATGTAAACATCTTGATAACAAAATGTAATTTGACTAAGAGAAAGGTAGTTCCGAATGTTTTGTAAAAGTTATGCCAAAAAGAGAATGAGGATGTCATTCATGTTTTTTGGGTTTGTAATGCCTAGGGTTTGCAGTCACCTCAAATGCAAGACCAAAATTTGAGCCAGGGATCAAAATATCATAATAAATTTTTTTTTTCAATCACTAGGATCCTCATGTGTACAAAAGCTGTAACTATTCTCCATCACCCATTTTTAAAAGAATAAAAAATAAAAATTTCATATTTCTTAGATCGGGTTGACATTGTTGAGATGTAGGTTGCCTACGTACTTATTAGATAATATCTTCAATATTATTCTAATAAGATCAGATATAGATTTAGTTTTGCCTAACACGTAAGGCCATTTGTAAAGCATAATATCATACCTGAAATGCTTGTGTATTTTCAACTAAAGATGAACATTAATGTCAAAGTCGACATATGAAAATGACTGCTAACAAATCAATAAATCATTCATTCATAAAATTTAATGGATTATTCACATAATTAGATAAATTATTCATTTATAGAATCCACCAAATTGAATAAATCATTTATTCACAAAACCTATTAAATTGTTCACAAAATTGGATTAATAATTCATCAATAGGATGTTAGCGATACCTAAGTGACATATACTCGTGCTCGTGGGGCAACAAGATTGGAATAAAATAGATATTTTCACGATATTCCAATTCAAGAGTATGTCTATGCCTTAATATGCTGTATATAAGAGTCATAACTCCGATAGTTCTTAGTTTGTGACCAAAAAATTACCCTTCAAATCCGGTTATCAAAAATATTTAAAAATTCATTCAAATAATATAATAATATTCAAAAGTTCATATCACTACAAAAATTCATTAAGAGGTATAACAAGATGTTATTATTACGACATCATTATGACCCTAATGGTACTTATTTCGAAAAAAAAATTGTGATAAAAAAGAGTAATAGGAAGCAAGGTCTAGTGTTAGCACAAAATTAGAAGTTAAAACTACCTACTCTTATGCCTTTTGATATTTTTCAAAGAGTAATAGAGTCTCTCTTTACCTCAAAACTTTCTCTCCTTGAGGTTCAGAGGTGATTGGAAGAACCTCCCCTCACCCTAGGATATTCCTATCTCTAAGTTGATTTTATCTCAAATTTGACCCTCTTGCGAAGTAGAACACCCTCAATTTAGATAGGTTTGCTTTTTAAATAGGCTAAAACGTGTTTAAAAAAGCTTCAAAATGGATAAAAGAAGGTATGAAGACGGGTAAACAACTCGGAGGAGTTAGGTGTCTACTTGAAATGCCTCCCCCTTTTTAGGGGAGGTCCATTGTTTGATGCATGTCATGTCGTGCGCATCAACACACCTCACAAAATGTGGGCCACATAGCAAAATTGTGTGGTGCATCTCGACATCATGCACCCACTTCTCACATGCATCTTCAAGCCATGTTGATGCAAGTCCACCCGCGTGAGGTTGATGCCAGTTTGTCGACATCATGCTGACATCATTTTTTTCTTTTTAAACCAAATCATATTTTAAAATTTTAATTAGCCATAACTCCCTACCCGAAGTCAGATTGACGCATTCTTGTTACCGATGAACTTGTACCACAAAACCCCCACATGGGTAGATTATCTCACACTTTTAAAGTAGTCATACCCAAAACAAGCTTCTCGAGGCCATAGCCAATGATCTTGGCATCCGATTTTATGCGCTCTTGGGCTTTATATGCTCATTTTATTGAGCTAAACAACACTATTTATAGAAATGCACTTCCAAAAATTGATTATGTGTGTGTGTGTGTATATATATATATATATATATATATATATATATATATATATATATATATATATATATATATATATATATATATATATATATATATATATATATATATATATATATATATATATATATATATATATATATATATATATATATATGATAAGGGGCTTTTGGAAATCCCAAGAGTGGCTTAACACTATTAGCCTTCACCAATGCAACTTTGTCAATGATGTTTTAGATTTTACCTCTGATCCAAAAGGGAGCTGGGATTTGGGGGAGGTGCTCACAATTTGTAATATCCCAGATTTTCCTATGTTTCGAAACTTAACCATGTGGAAAATAGTATGTTGACCTCTCAACCTTCTTAGTTGAATAAATTACTCAATATATAGAATTTATGTCTAAAACCTATGTGGATAGAAATTAGACAGATAGATCTTTAAAATGCCACCAAGAATGTATGAATTGGAGTTCGGATGAGGGAGTTATGACCATTCGAAGTTGAACAAGTCGTGGAGGGTATGTTTACCCAAATTAAATGCGCAAATGGGCCTTTTTAGGTGTGCAACGGGCCTGGGTAATTAGGGTGATGAAAATTAATAAATAATTATCCCAAGTAGTCAACTTTGGACCAACTTCTTAATGGATTAGGAACCCTCATCCTCATAATTATAAAAAGGTGAATTAGGGCTCAATTGAGGGGGCATTTGGCCTTCAGGGGATGAAATTTTGGTGAGTCTGGCCAGTGACTAATGCGGAGAGGAGTGAGCTCGAAGAACGGTGTTTACGAGATAAGATGCCTATGCTACTTTAGTTACTTTAAGTATTATTTTAATCATATGAAAGTGGGGGTGTAATGTAAAACACTCGTTGTAGGCATAAATAGGCATTCATCTGTCTGCAACTTGGCCGTTGTATGTTAGATGGCCGGGGCTGCTTCATGGCTGCAACGACATCACCGAAGGGCAGGACTTCCTCCGCCAGAACCACCTCCATCTAGAGTAGCAGAGGGTCAGGCCCCAATAGGCTGCATCCACGGCCACAACCACAACCTTGCCATTTGGATTGGGACAATGCATAACAAGGGGAAAAGGCAGAGCTTTGGGCTCTCAACAGAGGCTGGCTAGTCACCAGCTGGACTCAAGGCCAGGGTGTTCAGAATTGCTGTTGGACGGTGGACTAACCAGTCCCACCCCTGTGGCTAGCTGAGGCAACTGCATCAATAGCGCCAATAGCAATGCATTAAAGAGATGGGGAAGGTGGAGCCTTTGGGCTCCCAGCATAAGCAGAACACCGACCTGTCGGCGGCAAGGCATAGTCCATTGGATTTGCTGCTTGTTTGTGAATTGGAGAGGCCCAACCTCAAGTCTAGTCATGGCTGCCATTGCATTCGCAGGTGGTCAGAGGCCACTGCCTATGCGGGTTGTAAAGTGGGTTCAGGGGAGAGTGGAGGTGCGGCAAGCACTGCCTCCTCGACCTAGTGGCTGCTGGAGGCCATAAAATTCCCCTCTAGTGAGCTATTGGGAAGATAGGGGCAGGGTGGGGTTCTGCTAGAGGAAAAGCTTCCGCCATGGCTGGGAGGTGTCTCTGTGAAGGAAACGACCTTTGGACCAAGAGGATTTATCCTTGGTCAAGTTCAGCCATAAAAAAATGAAAGTGTTGAACCGGGCCCAATTTAGTAAGTTGAAGTATTGGAAAAAATTATCATTGGATTGGTGGAGTGTCATAACTATTCTAACCATGTTTTAGCCCCGAGAAAAATCTCATGCTATGAAATAATCAATTTAACCTTATAGTTGAATCGTAGAATAATATTCAATTACCCAATCTAGGGGCTTCAATTTAGGGGCCTATGAGTAGGTCTAAAAATTAAGAAAAATCCATTTGATAGGTGTATGTGTACCCTAAATATAGACCAAATTATATGGTAGGGAAAAATCTTAGTAAGCCTAGGGTTAAGGGTGAACCCATAAATGAAGTAAGGCCAGTTAAAAGTGTTCACGACCCTATGAAAGGCTCGTAAAATTACCAAGGGCCCTTGACATCAAGTAGTGCACTTGAGCCTAGTGTTAGAACTATTAGATTTTAAGAAAACCCTGAATAAAATGATAGAAATACCCCTTTGACCGGATTGACCTGCATTCATGTGAAAGGAATCAATTGGCCAATTTGAGATTGAAACCCATGGAAAGGTTAAGAACTTACCTAGGAATGGAGAAGACTGTGTCCCATGTAGGAAAATTACCCTAATGTCCTTAGGTGCATCATAATGGTTTTCACAAAAATAGATGCTCCTAACCCTAGGAGAGTTAGGGTACGAGAGGACATTGCCATAATTGAGTTTGACACTTGATATTACGATTTGTTGGGATCTGTGTGGGCTTGTATTATTTAAGTTTTCATTTTCTTTAATGTTTGCAATTGATGTTGTGATAGTAATTTTTTACTATTTTACTATTAATAAAAGATTAATCCATGGGATTAGACAAAGACTAAAATACCCTGAGATGGGTATGAGACTACTTCATGGAGTAAAAAAGTCCTTTGACCTAACAATTTTGCATTGGTTAATGTACCAATGGCAATTTTGAGTTTTAAGCCTAGTCTGAAAGAGACTAACATGGTTTGGGGTAGTTATTATGAATCCTTGCTTGTTCGTCGAGCACATATAGGGTTTGGGATGGTTTTTCTGAGTCTTAGCTCTATTGAGGAGCTGTTGATTTGGCCGTGTAGTTGCACCTCCCTGTTGGAGGGAGCTCTATGGAATCCGGGCTCACTACCAATCTATTGAGGATCATTTAGTGTACACACAGTTAGAATCGCTGACATCCTGCTTGGTTGGCATCTCTCACCACTTTTGTTTAAGTGTAGTTGTAGGTCATGTCATTCCACTTCAGTGAGGTCTTTAGGGGTTAGGTTGGGAGTTGACATTTCCTAGCGGATTCCAGGTCTTCATCATGGATGTTTCCTTTGTAGGTAGTCTATGGTAGTTGTATTATTTGTCACTTAGGTTGACATTTGATGAGTCTTTCTGTCTTTTGGATTGGACAAAGATATTAATTTTTGAACAAAAGTTTGAAAGATAATTAATAAAATTATTTGTTATTTCTTATCAAATTAGAAAAAGTGGAACACGTAAAGGACTTGAATGAATTGTATGCTAGTTTATAATACTTAAGCATTGTATGTTTGATGTTATGCTTCTTGAGATACTGTAGTTTCTAGGTAGAACTACGTCTATATCCAATCTTGTTGGAACTAACATTGGAGATGTCGTTTGATGAGTACTTAGGCAACTAACATCTTGGTGATGTTGACCCGATTTGAAAAACATAAAATAACACTTTTGTTCTTTTCGAAACTTTTCTCCAATGCTAGGAGAAGTTTCGTTGTTGTTTAGTCTTGTTGGTTATATGTTCTTTAGATGAGGGCTAGCGAGATCATGACGTTGATGGGCGATTGAGGATGACATTGCACTAGTGTGACCTAGTTTCTTACTTCTGCAATTTTATAAGTAATTGTAATTTTTGGGTGAGAGCCAACTTTATTTGTTTATTTATTTTTAGATAGATGACAGACTTCTACTTAGAGAGTTAACCTACTATTTATAAAATTTTAACATGTATAATAATATCATATATTTTGATATTTGTATTTGTGAACCCCAGTTATCATGACTTGGATATTTAATCAGATGATTTATTTTGTATTTAAGAAAAAAATTCTTCATAATTTCTCTCACATCCTTTATTTATAAGGGTTTTGAAAATCTTGGTCATAACACAATTTCCTATTAGGCAATTTGAAACTTTTGAAATGAATACAAATTGGAGGTAGTGTGCAAATTGGAGGATAAATAGTGTGACATACTTCATCCAAACTTTTGGGACTCCATCTCTCAAACAATCGGTCCCAACTGGATCTTGTGGAAGTCTTGGATAAAATTAAACTTCAACTGGGGCCATTTTTAATGACATTCAATACTGTAGGATTGGGGTTTGTATTAGAGATGACCTAGGACAAGTACTTTTCTACTCCTTTCATAAAATAGGTGGACTATTGGAAGTTGAGTAGGTGGAGACTTTAACAGCCATAAAGCCATCCATACAGATCAAGAGCTAATAGAAAAACACATTGTTATTTAAGGAGACTACATTGAGGTGGTCAAAACTCTTCGTAGGGAAGAGTATCTTGGGGCGTCTAGGTTTTATACTGGATCAAGTTTTTTAGGTATATTTTTTCCCATGTTTGGTGAGAGGCCAATAGTGAGGCCCATTGCCTGGCCAAACATGTGTAACAAGTTGGGGACTCAATGGCTTAGGTTGATAGGGTGTAAGGATTGTTTTAGGTGCAGCTATGTATGATGATGCCTCTTCTACGTGTTTTAGTTTTGTTGAATAAAAACAAAACATTTTCACACAAAGTAGTTATGTGCACCTTGTCTTATTTCCGCACCCAATTTGTAAGAGTGTCAACTCATGGGATTCATTTTCCAATTAAATGAATGAGTAATGGTATAATTTATTTCATTCATGGGTGAATTTAGAGGTGTCAAAGGGCTAGGCCAGGCCATACTCAAAGTAGCCAATGATCTAGACATGCTACCTAATTGTGTTTGTTTTAGATCTAATTTTCTAGCATTTGCAGTGCACCAATCAACGTGCCTAGTGGAGATACTCAGATGTTCTTTGCAGAGATTGGAAATTGTATCATTACCATCTTCCCAAGATTATGTGGGTCTAACACTTCTTTCTTTGTTAAGTACATAAGAAACTTTGTGCTTCATTTGTGCACTTGGTATAGTTACTCGTCAACCACCAGTTGCCGTGCTGGAAGAGGTTCCAATTATTTCTCTACATTTGCTGAGAATGAGATGTCAAACTCGTAATGGGATGAATTGACAAATTTTCGACATGTGTTTGACTTCCCAAAGTGTTGGACTCATTCATGGAATGAGAGTGAGAGTACTGAGCCATTTATCTAAAAAAAGAAAGGTGAAGATACAATTACAAATAATATAAAAAAATAAAATAATATTACAAAAAATAATTACCACAAGTATGTGTAAATAATCGCCCCTTGAAGGCTTGAGTTTAGAGAATTGGAGGAGAGAACCTGAAGAAGAACTTGAAGAGTTGAAAATGCCTTTTTGAAAATTTTTAAGAGAGCTTGAAGAAGAAGAAAAAGATTGCTTGTGGTAGGAGATTGCTTGAGTATTCTGGAAAATTTCTTTATTAATTTGAGAGATTTCTTGAGAGTGAGATGTAAAAAATCTCCTCTCCTATTAATGAGGGAGCTTTCCCTTGTCAAATAACAAAAATACCCAAATTGGAAAAAAAATGACTCTATAGGGTAGGGGTATTTAAGTAAACAAATGGCCGATCTCCTCCCACCAGGTCAAAAAAGCTAGCTATTTTGACCCAGGGGGAGGTAGATCGACCACTCCAATGACTCTTTTTAGAGTTGGGTCAAATATGGGGCTGCGCCAATTCATGAACAGGCAAGGCTTGAGCCGAACCCTTTAGGTGCAAGCAGAACCAACGTGTCAGTTGGCCCAACTAAATGATACCTCCAGGTGAACCCAACAGCTAGCTTCTCAATAACCATTGATATATGGAGTCTAATTTTTCCAAATTCTATCACGAGTGGTAAGTTTCAGAGCCCATGGGTGGGTTATCATGTAGATAACAACTTGTAGGTAAACAGATTTGAATTTACTTTGAAGTTGGTAATTCAATGGGGTGATTTGGTGGGGCAATTATTACAAAGAGTCCCATTTAGGAGCCTTGGGCTCTCTTGCAACTGTGTGAGCCTAGGCTCTGTAGCAAGTTTGATTTAGATCTGTCACCCATGTTATTCAGGGGGCATTTAATCCCTGAGTAACGTGGGAGGTCAAATCTAATTCTGATTGGCTGTCGAGCCTTAGCTTGAACCCAAGCTGTCCTAAACTTTTCCCTATCAAAAACTCTAAAAAGGGCACAAAAACAACATGGAGAGAACACTTGTATTCATACAAATATCTTGATGGGAAAATTATCAACCCATACAATTATCATGATGTGAAAATTAATCCCATCACAACATGTCAGCATGCTTGTACTTGCACAAATACTCTCTCTGTCCCATATTAATAACTAAAATAGTGGCTTTTAATAAATGGTGAAACCCACATTTAAGAGGTGAAAATAAGCCTATGATGTTACTATTGATATTGATATATGTGTAAAATTACCTTTTTTGGATACCCTACATTTTAGAATTTAATTTTATATTATTATCAACTTATTATGGTATAATTATGTTTTATAGGTTTTGACAAGTTTAATTCGTGAAGAGGCCATTTTGGAGCATTAGGGCCGAGTTCTTATGAAAGTTCTGTCAGAATTGCAGAAAGAGCCTTCACGTGAAGCATGGTTAATAGAGAATTTTGGAGCAGAAACCTCTGAGCAACAGGTTTGGAGCAGAGCCAATAAAAGGAAGGCATCAACCTTCATGTGAAATGGAAAATATAGAATAGAGAATGAAAACTGGGCATCACGTGAGTTTCCATACTTCCAAGTTTAGCAATGCAAACAAGAGAAGAAGCACCAATAAACAAAAAAAATAATTGAGTCTAAGTTTCAAATATTTTTGGCAGATCAGTGGTCATAAAGACCTTAGGCTTCTATGGGTTATATTATTTATGTCATTGCAAACATTTTTTCCAGAGTTAGGAGGGTGGAAATTGTGATACTTGTACACTTTCAACATTGCCATGATGGTTTGGGTATTGGCCAGCGAGGTATTTGCCGTGGGTTTCCCACAGGTCTTCACAGGACTATTAGTGAATATGAAAAGCGGAGTTGTATGAGCATTATGGAAGACTTGTGTTTCTCGGCAATCTATGTTAATGACCATAGTTGGAATCCACTTCCCATATTCGTGGAAGGCTATTAAGAGCCCTGGGGTTTTGGGTCAAGTTGTTGTTAAGTAGTCTACTCCAATGTTGGAGTTGGGTATTTAGGGATTTCTTCGAGAGTCTAGTTATCTCTATGTGACCACATATTTTTATTATGTTCTTATTTTCTTACACTACAATTATAGTGTATTGACCATCTTCGCAAGATATATTTTATTAAACCTAGAGTTGGGTCAGAATAATCAAGGGTAATTTTAGTATCATGTGTCATTCTAGTTGACATGTGATGTGTCTGTCTATCAAAAGGGATAGACATGGTTATTAATTATTAAACAAGGGTGGTGAGATAATTAATGACATTAATTGCTATTGATTGTTAATTTGATCAAGTGGAATGATTAAAAGACTTGTATAAAATGTAAGTTGATTGAAAAGACTTAAACATTGCATATTTGATGTTATTCTTTTTGAGATAATGTAGTTTCTAGGCAGAACTACATCCTGGATTTGATCTTGTTGGAACTGACATTGGAGATGTTGTTTGATGAGTATGTAGGCAACTAACATCTTGGTGATGTTGACCCGATCTAAAAAATATTAATAAATCCTTTTGTTCTTTTGGAAACTCTTCTCCTGGGGGTGGAGAGGTTTTGTTGCTATTTTGGTTGAAGGTTCTTCAGGTGAGGACTAGTGACACCAAGACTAACGAGTGTGGAATGTAGTTTCTCGTTTCCACAATTCTCGTAAGTGTATCTTTGGCATGAGAGTCAACTTAGTTATTTATTTTCAGACTAATGACAGACTTGTACTTAGATGGATAAGCTATTTTTTTATGGATTTTTGAGATGTATAATAACATTAAATAATTTGATATTTGTATTTGTGAACCTAAGTTAACATGACCATGATATTGAATCAAATGGTTTGTATTGCACTCAAGAAAGAAAATTAAAAAAATTTCCTCATGACTTACCATTAAGATTATTTAAAAGGAGTTTTAAAAATCCAGGTCATGACAATAGTAACCAACCTTCAGCCGCTACAGTGATGAACAATACTAATACAGTAAGTCACAAGAAGGAATGTCTTTTCTTGCTTCTCTGCTTCAATCCTCTGACTTGGACTTCAATTCTTTGGCTCTCAAACTCTTTTCTAACCAATTTTTGAGGATGGAACAAATTATTTCTCTCGAATTGTCCTCCTCTTCCTACTCACTTTTTCTAAAAATTTTGTTCTCTTCATATAAGTTATGCACATAACTTTCTCCCTTTATTGAAGCCATCAATTTCGACCATATAAAAGCTTATTTCCTTTCTCTTCCCCTTCCTTTTTTTCCCACTTTCTTGCTGCTCACTGTTTTCCTTCTTTAGCTCTTCATTCCTTTCTTTGATTTCTCTATAGTGTTTGCTTCTTTGTTTCTATTTTTCTCTGCTACTATGAACTGGTTATTTTTTGATGTTCTTTGCTTATTTCTTATTGAATTGGCTGCTCTTTCCATTAGCTATTCTTTCTTTATCTAGTTCAAATTATATTTGCTATTCTTGGTGCAAATTGGCTCTACTTTGTATGTGGATTATTTTTCCTTCTCTAGTTTGCATCTCTTTCTTTTTATTTCTCTGTTCAACCCCTTCAATGACAATTCTTTCTTTGGTAAGCTTCTGTCTAAACTCTATTTTGGTCTTATCTAATTAAGTATTTATCTAACTAATTGGGTCCTGTTCACATTGTGAATCGGTCCAATCAATAACTCATCCAATGAGATATGATTCAGAAATCAACTCAAACCATAATAGTCCCTATAAAACTAGGGTAAACTCCCATAACTACCCTTAGCTCAGTGACTAATATAAGTTTCTATGTCAGGTCCCTGCTCACTCCATGAACCATTTGACATAAATAATGTAAACCATAGAAGCTTAAAGTCTTTATGACCACTAAGCCCCCAAAATATTCGAAACTTAGACTCAATTATTTTTATCCAGTCAAGTATTCATCCAACCAATTGGGTCCTCTTAGCATTGTAAATTGGACCAATAAATAGCTCATCCAATGAGCTATGGCCCAGAAATCAACTTAAACCCTAATAGTCCCCATGAGATTAGGGTAAACTCCCATAACTAACCTCGACTCATTAACCGATGTAAGTTTCAATGTTAGGTCCTTGTTTACTCCATAAACTAGTCCCAAACCCCATTCAAGCTATTTTAGTCTTTATCATGATTAGGTGTCCCCCCCAATTTGAAGACAACTAATTCCTTCTGATTGATGTTCATTAATATCAATTATTATTACATACTAATACATCAATAATAAAAGCATTCATAAAAGTAAGCAACATAAATTACATGAAGTCATACAAAACTATTATTAATAAATGGAGGCCCATGACACTCATTTCTAGGGCTAGGGCTAGAGAAATTTAAGCCTGAGAAAGTAAATAACTCATACGCATCATGCGAGTTATGCATATACTACACTAGTAGATTGATGCATTGTGTTACAAATGTGCACTATGCTACCTTAAATCTTAGGAATGAGGATTCTTCTCCTTGTTTCCTATAACACTATGCCCTATGAAAGTCTTCCTATTGGTCACACCCCTTCTTTTTAACGACCTTAATAATTATTGAAAGGAACCCCAACTCACCTTTAGATAAGGTATACATTTCAATGAAAACGAGATAGATTGCCCTTAATGGCAGTAGGATAATTCTACCACCTTGGGTATGGTACTCTCCCTTGGGTCATTTTACTATCATCCTATTTATTTCAAGTAATTGACCCTCCAAAGGCTATACTCTCAAATTGACTCGCGCTTCCATTCACATAAATGTGGGTGGTCTGCTCATAGGGGTATTTTTATTCTTTTGTTTAGGGGTTTCCTAAACTCTAATGGGTATATAACTAAGCTTTAGGTTATCCTTTATGTCATGGACCCAGGGTAACTTTCGTGGTGTTTAATGGGGTCGTGAACCCCTTGAACAAACCCAAGTTCACCTAACAATTCACCTATAACCCTAAGGGCAAAATAGTCAATTAAGCCTTTAATGGGATTTTTCATCATAGTGTGAATTGGTCTATATTTAGGGTACACATGCACTTCTCATTGGGATTTTTCCTAATTTTTAACTCCACCCATAGGCCCCTGAACAAGAGTTTGAGTCAGGTAAATAAAAATTTACTATGGTTTACTCATAAAGTTGATATGGTGATTTTAAACCCACTAAGATTTTTTCCTGGCCTTAAACTTGGTTAGGAGATTCCTCCCTGTATTAAGGTCCATTGATAATTATTCTAAAATATTTTGGACACTAATACCCTATTGAACTGGACCCAGTTCAATACCATTGTTCTTTTTTGTTTTAAAGTTGGACCGGTCCAGGAGTAGTCTCCTTTGCAGAGACGCTCCGAACGAACTCGGAGGTGGCCTTGGCGGTTTTGGCCTTCAGCAGGGCTCACCCAAGGCTTCACCAGCCCACAATCTCACCACCGGAAGCTGAAACTACCTCCTTCGATGACTAGGTGGCAGTAGAAGAGCAGCCACCTTCTTCTCCCTCTCTCTAAGCTCCTCACTTGTCAGAGCCCCACCGAGCTCTTTCTTCCTTGGAAGTTTCAATGCGGGAGGCTAGGGTGACATCCAGCAAACTCTGGGTAGAAGCGGAGGAACCCATCATGCTACCACCCTGTCCATCTCTCTCCTGAACCTCAGTTTTGTCGGGTGATGTGTAGTGAAAATGGAGGCCCTCTTGCTGGCACCGAGGCCAGCCAGCGGCGGGTCTTACTGATCCAGTCAGGGCAAATGTTGGAGGGTCTTTGCTGATCCAATTGGAGCAATGGTTGGCTTTGGTATACCCAACTGTCGTCCAGCAACCCGCACAAACCGCCCTCTCTGCTGCCCATTCCGCCAACAAAGAACAGTGATAAGTGAAATTAAGCTATCAACAGATTCCGATAGTTGTGGCTGCATGCCTAATGGTAGCAAGGAAGAGAGAGAGAGAGAGAGAGAGAGAGAGAGAGAGAGGCAAAAAGGCAGACTCTTCAGCCTCACCATCTTCCTTTTTCCCGATCGGACCAGAACCACTGGCAACTGGTGGTGGGCCGATCAGCCTGCCCCTTTACCGTAAAGTTTTTCTCCTTAATTAATAATGGAGTTAAATTACAACCCTAATATGGATTAAAGTATAATTAATTTATCCCATCCTTAGGGAAAATTAACGTATTAAGAGATACTACATCGTGAATACTCCAGTCTTCGCACACACTCCTCTCCAAATTTGTCACCGGTCGCCTTTACTGGGAAACTTCCATGGCGGCTTCTTTTCTCCCCCTTCCTCAAGCCAAAATATCCTTCTTCAAAATCCCTAATTTGGTTTTTATAATAAAGGAGATTAGGGTCCTAATCCCCCATGAGGTTTGAGCCAACTAAACCTCCCTCGGTAGCCCGATTGGGCCTCAAAAACATTAATTTCCATCACCCTAATTAACCGGGCCTACAGCACGACTGAAATGGCCCATTTGCATGTCTAATTCAAGTAAACAAGCCATGTGCGCCATGTTCAACTTTGAATGATCGTATCTCCCTCATCAAAAACCAATTCGTGTGTTCTTGGTGGCATCTTTTTGTCTACCTTTTATCTACATAGGTCTCAGTCCTAAATTCGCTCTATTGGGGAATTTATTCTTATAAGAAGGTTGAGTGGTCAAACACCCTATTTTTTACATGGCCAACTTAAGAAATTTAGAAAATTCCTAGACGTTACATCTGTTCATTGGGTATGGTGATAAGTATAATTTGTATGTTGTTTTACCCATAATTATTCTATTTTTTAGTCTTATTTAAGAGTTGATATAGCTTAAATAATTAGGAATTAAGAATAATAAGGTTAGGAAAAGCTTCTATAATGTTTTGAAGTAAATTGGCTAACTTGTGTGTTTTTATGTAGTTTCTTCATTGGCATTCGAACAGGGTATCAAACATCTACATGTGATTTTGGAAAACCTAGAAACAATTATCCCTTTCAAACGGGCATGCAGAGCATGCAAAAGGCACAACATGCAATTTCCTATTTTGAGTTAGTTTTGAGTTCTTTTCCTATTAGAACTTCTCCTACGATTCTTAAGCCTATACAAAGTTATATGGGGCTCTAAATTAAAGAATTCCAGTAGAATTTTTGAAGAAAGAAAAAAGAGGAAGATGGAGTACTCAAACATTTTTAATGGAGATTCAAGAGCATTCTTCCACCATACAAGGCTAAATTTTCTTTTACTTAGGAGTTGATGAAACTATACATAAGTTTTCATTTCTTTTTATTTTAAATTTAGATCTTAGTTGTTATTAATGACTATTGTATGACAAGGATTTCCTTTTTAATGGAAGAGTTTTTCAAGTTTATTCAAACCTATGTTCATTTATTGTCTTGTAGATGATAGATTGATTTGATTTTGAGATTTACATCGTTTCTAATTTATGTGATTTAGATGAGATGGTCATGCAATAGTTTTAATGTTCATATGTTTAATGAATTGGATGAGTTATACTAAGATTAGATGAGTCAGCATATAGATTAGTTTAGTGCATATGATTCATGTTATTGTCCAAGATAGTTCATGCCATAAATTTAATTAATGATTCTTTCCAAAATAATTCTAGCTTGTATTTGAGAATACTTGTTTATATTCACACTAGATTTAGATTAAAAGTTAAGAAATTGTTATGGTTCTATAGTGGATTCAATTTTCTAAGTAATTTTCACTATATTGATATCTTCCTTTTAGTCTAGTAGCTTATTTTTTTTTGTTTAATTTAAGGTTAAGTTCTTTTAATTTTCAATCAATAAATTCTTCACTTAGATTTAGTAATTAATTCATTTGTATCTAAGATTCGACAACCCTTAAAAACTTATCCTAGTATAATTACCTTGTACACTTACAAAGGGTTTAATTTTTTTTACGCTTTACATTGTGTGGTGTGTTTGTGGTTGTCACTCCTCGCTCCCCCTTAGCACCACTTGACCCTGAGCCAAGGTAAATGCCTTGGAGAGCTAAGTTGCCCTCGACCTTCATCTCTACCCACTCTCCCTCCAATTCTACAACTTCTATCACTACTTCTCCCATAATTCCTACCATCACCATGGTTGAACATCAATTAGTTGATGTACATCTCAAAGCTCTAAGGGAGTATTACACTCCTAATGAGTACACCTCTCCATCATGCATTAGGTTGCCAGCGGTTGGTGCTCAACATTATTAAATTAAGCCCAATGTCATTCAAATGCTTCCATCTTTTTATGAGCTTAATAATGAACATCTGTATAGGCACCTAGATGACTTTTTGGAACCATGCACAACTTTCAAGCTCTCTAACTTGACCGATGAGGCTGTCAGACTTCGGCTTTTCTCTTTCACATTGAAAGATAAGGCTAAAGAATGACTCCACTCGTTAGAACTGGACTCCATCACAACATGGGCTCAAATGCACCAAGAGTTCCTTCAAAAGTACTTCCCCATAGGCAAGACCAACCAAATGAGAAAGGCCATAACTACTTTTACTTAGCTTCCCACTAAATAGTTCCATGAGAGTTGGGATAAACTTAAGGACCTTTTTAGGAGGTGTCCTCATCATGCTATCCCTAAGCAACAACTAGTGCAATGCCTTTATGAGGGTTTTACAGAACAAAACCACCACTTTGTTAATGAGAGTTGTTGGGGTACCTTTTTTATTAGAAAAATGAAATGTGGCATGAAAACTTTTTGAATAATTGAGTGAAAATTCCCTTCAACATGCTGCATTGATTAGAAACAATGGTAGACCATCCACCTTGAACAACACCTCCTCTAGGGGTACTTGTATGAAGTGAAAAACCTATTAAACCTCTCATCCAAAGTTGATACTTTGAGTAGGAAATTGAACCTCCTTATGACTTCAACCCGTCAACCTACTGCCCTTACTCATGACACATGCATGATATGGTTTAGCCTAGCCCATACTATCATGGAGTGCACTTCTGCCTCTCAATTTTCTGAGCTTATCTAAGATCATATAAACACCACTCAATCCTTCCCTAGGGATGAAAACAATGCATTTTCAAACACATATAACCTTGGGTGGAGGAATCACCCTAACTTCTCTTGGCAGAACCCTTACAAGGGGATAAGTGATAACCAACCCCTTAGGCTACCTTTTCAAGTGCCACCAACCCTATACCATAAATCCCAAGTGCCACGCTCATATGCCCAACCTAGTTGGGATTCTAGTTTTGAAGAGAAAATCTTGATTGCATTACAAGATCTACAATCACATTCTCAAATCCTTCACTCTCATACCCAATCCATTGCAAAGATAGAAGCCCAAATCGGTCAACTAGCCAGTGCTATTAACAAGAGAGAGATAGGGACATTGCCGAGTCAACTTCTGCAAAACCCTAAAGGTCAATTTCGGGAAGAGGGAATTCCTCCCTCTAATGAACAGGTTCATTCCATAATGACCATTAGGAATGGAAAGCTTGTTGACAACAAAGTTTAGGCTAAACTGGTGAGAGACAATATGAGTGAGGAGTTAGAAAGAGTAGCCCCCAATGACCCTCAAGAGATAGAGAGTGAGCCAAAAGTAAAGTAGTATATCTCTCCTCCCCCTTCTTTAGAGCCACAATAAAATACTACTTCTAAGGGATCCTATATCCCTAAGACCCTATTTCCCCAATTCTTGGATCTCTACCCACCATTTTGCAAGCATTTAGCTAGGACGAACAAAATTCTAGAAACCTTCAAACAAGTTAAGATGAATCTTCCCCTTCTCGAGGCTATCAAGCAAGTCGTCATTATGCAAAATTTCTCAAAGACCTCCATTACACAATGTATGCGAAACTAGGGTGAGATGAATTACAACCTACGTTGGTTACCTTACAGCTAGCTGACCATTCCAATCTTAAACCTTGAGGAGCCAATGAGGATGTCTTAGTAGGGATTGACCAGTTCTTTTTCCTCCTTGCCACACTAAAGTATGCATCAATTGTAGGACGGGGGTAATGGAGATGTCCTTTGGAAACATGAAAGTGCAACTAAATATTTTTGATGTGTTTAACCATTTACCTGTGAATTTTGATGCTGAATGTTTTTTGGTACACAATTTTAGGCTCAATGCTTTTGATAGAGGCCCATCTTTTGTAACAGCAACCCATAATTAAATCATGTCTTCTAGTTTTCCTTACTCATCCTTTTGGAGACTTCAGAGAAGAGTCCATACCAATATCTACCACTTGCTTTGACATATTTGAGAATGTTAGCATTGTCTAGCTGTAGACAATAAACTTAGTACTTCTTAGGAGGCAACACATGTTTTTGACATATTTCTTTTCCTTCATTTTGTTTATCTTCTTTACTTTATTTAGGTTTTATTTATTTATTTTTCACTACTTTTGTTTGATTTATCATTATAATTTTTGTTTCTTTTGTGGGATATTGTACTTTAGGCTTGAGGGAATGTTCATCACTTATATTTATCGTTTTTCTCTCAATCCTATGTACTTCACTTTCAGATTAGTAATTTAGTTGTTGCACTCAAGTGATATCTTTCTTTTCATCTCTTACTTATTCTTATCATTGTAATATATATTTTCTTTAACATTGTGGACAATGTTCAATTTAGGTTTGGGAGTGTAGAACGATATTTTCTTTCTTAATTTTCTTTTAGGATGTTTTAGAGTATTTTTTTAATTATTTCTTTCAATTTTTTATGTTGTTTTTATCAATTATTTTCTTTTAAAAGAATATGTCTATTTTTAAAGAGATTAATTTCATGTAGAAAGTTCAAGTAATTAATTAAGTGATGAAAACGATTGAGTGAGTAATTTATGTTCTATTCTCTTTATCTTGGAAAATATGCTTATGTTTTTAAATTACATCTCACATACTTGAAATTTGTAGGAATATAATTTTATGATTTATTACTTGTAATCTTAGTGGGTTATCTTTAACTTAGCATATTTTTTAAAGCACGACAATTGAGTAATTTTGAATGTTTTATGATAGATCTTTATGCTTGGCTATTATTAAAAAAAAGGGATAAGTGTACGATGAAGAATGATGATGAAAAAAAAGTTGAAAAAATATATGATGATGAAAAAAAAAAGAATAAAGATCTGTTTCTCTTTTCATTGAGAAATTGGGCTTTGTGCCTAGGTAAGCATAGGGGTTCACATCAAAAGGTGAAAAGTTGAGATAAATTTTTTTTTGACTTACTTGGTTTTATTGCATTTATAGTTTGAGTTATTAAGTCTGTTAGGTGTTTCAATACCTAGTGCCTTGAGCCAACTGGATTAGGGACACTAGTCTAATGCTTGTTACATGAACAATTTAGAAAACTTGATAGAACTAAGTATTGCCGAGTCATATTTTGACGTATATTATGCTCTTATTTCCTGAATTTAATTGAAATTTGAAGGCCATTACATGAGGTTTTATTACGATATGTTAAGGATGAAAGAGTGTTGTTATATTTTTGACTTAGTGGACTTTAATGAGCTTAGTTAATGGATCGCATTAAGATATTCTTGTTAATAAAGATTGAGATTGTATGACTACAAGTTTCTTCACTTTATGTTTTTGAAATGTATATATGTCACGATTATTTCCAAGATGAGGTTATAGAATGGATGATTCCTTACTTGAAAGTGACTAGATCGAAATTATTTTCTTGTGTTAAGTATTCTTGGTTGGTTCTTTTTAGATAGGTATGTGTTTTTAAGAGAGGATTTTTTTAGAATTTCTATTTTCTTGTTTTTGTTTTACTTCTTTTCTTAAGCTATATTTTGTTTTGTTTTGCTCGAGGACTAGAAAAATATAGCTTGGTGAGAATTTGATATGTATAATTTGTACATTTTTTACCCATAAGTATTCTATTTTTTAGTCTTATTTAAGAGTTAATATAGCTTAAATAATTAGGAATTAAAGTTAATTAGGTTAGGGAAATCTTGTATTCTGTTTTGGAGTAAATTAGCTAACTTGTGTATTTTTATGTAATTTCTTCATTGGCATTTGAACAGGGTATAGGCCCACTCGAATGGCTACATGTCATTTTGAAAAAAGGAATAGTTATCCCATTCGAATGGGCATGCAGGGCGTTTGAATGACACAATATGTAGTTTCTTATTTTAAGTTGGTTTTGAGTTCTTTTCCTATTAGAACTTCTCCTACGATTCTTATGTTTATATAAAGCCATATGTGGACCAAAATTGAATAATTCTAGTAGATTTTATAAAGAGAAAAAAAAGAGAAGATAGAGGAGTATTTGTAGCTTTCAATGGAGATTCAAGAGCCTTCTTCTACTATAGAAGGCTAAACTTTTTTTTACTTAGGAGTTGATAAAAGCATAGATAAGTTTCAGTATCTTTTTCTTTTTAATTTAGATCTTAGTTGTGATTAATGACAATTATATGACAAGGATTTCTGTTTTAATGCTTGAGCTTTTCAATTTTATTCAAATTTATATTGATTTATTGTATTGTAGATGATACACTGATGTGGCTTTAAGATTTACATCAATTTTAATTTCTGTGATTTGAATGAGATGGTCATGCAATAATTTAATGTTCATATGATTAATGAATTGGATTAGTTATACTAAGATTAGATGAGTCATGCCTATAGTTTAGTTTAGTGTAGATGATTTGTGCTATTGTCAAAGATAGTTTATGTCATTGATTTAATTAATGATTCATGCTAAAGTAATTCTAGCTTGTAGCTTAGAATACTTGTTCATATTCACACTAGATTTAGATTAAAAGTTAAGAAATTGGTATGGTTCTATAGTTGATTCAATTTTCTAAGTAATGTTTATTATATTGATCTCTTCCTTTTAGTCTTGTTGTTCTTTTTATTTGTGTAATTTATGTTTAAGTTCTTTTAATTTTCAATCAATGAATTCTTCACTTAAATTTAGTAATTAATTCATCAATCCCTAAGGTTAAACAATCCTTAAATACTTATCTTGGCACAATTACCTTGTACAATCACACTGGGTTCAATTATAAATGATCATATTGTAGCAAAGCAAAATTTATGATTTTTTCTTGGTTTTCTTCTAGTCTCATAAGTTCTTTTGCACTTAATTTAATAGAGATTATAGCCTTAGTTTTTAGTTTAATGAGTAACTAGTTTTAATACTAATTGTTCTTATCTCAATTTGAATAGAGAAATTGATTTAGATATGAGTCTAGTCATGCACTTATCATGATTTAAATTAGTTTTCATTAATTGAATGCTTGGTTTAGGGTTGTTGATTTTTAGAATTGTGTATGAGTTGTGATTTATTAATGCAGATACAACTTATGACTTGGTTTGTTCCGTTGATGGGAAGAAGAATATACTTTAGTATTTTGATTAGAACTTTAAAGATAAAATTTTTCACAATAAAGAGAATTGAATTCTAGTTTATTGTTTTTATTTGGGAAATAAAATCCATTGTTAAATGACTTTACTATCCGCTGGGTTAGAAGAGTCCACTAGCGACCCATCTTTAGAGGAGGACCATAGCTAACTAGTGGTTGTTCGTGTCCCTGAGTCTTCTTCTTGGAGGCTCAAGGCCAAGCCCTTTCCTATCTCAGCCGCCCCACCCCTTAAGCCCTCCATAGGGCCTCTACCTATGCTTGAGTTGAAGAAACTAACCAACTTTCTCAAGTATGCCTTCTTGGTACATAAGGATACTCTCCTAGTGATTATTTCCTCTCACTTGACTAGTGACCAAGAGAGTACATTGCTTACCATCCTTATCACACATAGGAGAGTCGTAGGATGGATGGTAGCTGACATTAGGGGGATGGACCCATCCATTTGTATGCATATAATCTACCTAGAGGACAAACCCAAACCCTTGAGAGAAGCACAACAGTGGTTAAACCCTAACATGCAGGAGGTTGTCATAAATAAAGTTGTCAAGTTCTTGGATGCAGGTATCATATACACCATCTCTGATAGTGAGTGGTTCAGCCCTACCTAGTTTGTTCCCAAGAAGTCTGAATTCACCGTCAAGCCAAATTCGCTAGGAGAGTTAGTTCCTACATGGGAAATTACAGGGTGAAGAGTGTGTATAGACTATTAGAAGTTGAATTACATAACCCAAAAGGACTATTTTCTCTTCCCATTCATTGACCAAATCTTGGAGAAACTAGCAGGTCAATACTTCTATTATTTTCTAGATGGCTAATTAGGATATTACCAAGTACCCGTGTTTATGGGGGATAAGGAGAAGACCACTTTCACTTGTCCATTTGGTACATTTGGTTATAGATATATGCCATTTGGTTTGCGCAATGCTCCCATTACATTTCAACATTGCATGATCTCCAAATTTTATGAAATGATCAATAAATTTTAAGAAGTTTTTATGGATGATTTTTTTTATTTTTAGTGTTTCGTTTGATGAGTATCTCCATAATTTATCCCTTATGCTTAAATGATGCGAGGAGACTAATTTGGTTTTGACTTGGGAGAAGAGTCATTTTATGGTTCAAGAGGGAATCATTTTAGGTCATCTTGTTTTCCAAATATGGTATTGAAGTAGACAAGGCCAAAGTTGACCTTATTGCTAACTTGCCTCCCTTTACCACAGTGTGACAAGTTCATTATTTCCTTGGCCATGCCAGTTTTTATAGTAAGATTGCTCGCCCATTGTGTCATTTGTTGGCTCAAGACATATCTTTTGATTTTGATGATGTATATATGAATGCTTTCACTAAGCATCATACACTCCTTTCTACCACCCCTATCACCCAATCCCCAAACTACACCCTACCCTTTGAGATTATGTGTGATGCCTCATACTATGTTGTGGGTGAAGTCCTTAGCCAAAGAGTGAACAAAGTCCTCTATGTCATCACTATGCTAGCAAGATCCTTTTTGATGCCCAATTGAATGTCATAGCTAATTATTTGTCTAGGATCTTACTTGAGGAACCTTCAAACCCTGAACCATTTCATGATTCTTTCCCCGATAAGCAGCTCTTCACTGTCTTTACCACCTCATCCCCCAGTTCACCCACATTATCAATTATCTTGTTGTGGGTCGCATTCCTTCCAATTAGACTAAACATGACAAAGATTTATTATTTTCTCATGTTAAGCACTATTATTGGGATGACCCCGATCTTTTTAAGTTTTGTTCAAACCAAATTATCCGATGATGTATGCCCAAGAGTGGATTCCATAGTACTTTCATTTTGTCACTCTCATGGCTGTGGCGGTCATTTTTGGGGAAAGAAAACATATGCAAAGGTTCTTGAAACTTGTATTGGGACGCTCATGAGTTTTGTAAGTCTTGCGATAGATATCAACATCTAGGGTCCCTTTCTTGGAGAGACATGATGCCTCTCCAACCCATCATCATTGTCGAGATTTTTTATGTTTGGGGGATCTGTTTCTTGGGTCCATTTCCACCATCCATTGGCTCTACTTACATCTTGGACACTATCGATCATGTCTACAAATGGATTGAAGCCATAGCAATGAAAACCAATGACTATAAGGTAGTAGTGACATTTATCAAGGAACATATTTTTTGTTGATTTAGTACACCTAGCACAATCATTAGCGATGGTGATAGCCACTTTTATAACCCCTCTTTTGAAGCTCTTCTTCAAAAATATTATGTTACACACAAAGTTGCCACCCCCTAACACCATCATACTAGTGGTCAAGTCAAGGTGTCCCGTCGTGAGATTAACAACATCCTTGAGAAAATGGTGCACCATGATCGAAAAGATTGCTCCATGCATCTTAACAATGGTTATGGGTGTATCGGACTGCTTATAAAACCCCCACTGGCATGTCCCCTTACCGTCTTGTTTACAGTAAGGTGTGTCACTTACTAGTTGAAATGGAAAACTATGCTTTTGGGGCCATTAAATTATTTAATTTCGATAAGGCAAAGCCGGTTCCCACCTCAAACTCCAACATAATGAATTGGAAGAGATGCATTACGAAGCTTACGAGAGTGTCAAATTATATAAACAAAGGACTAAGGCATTACGTGACCAATTAATCCATCGAAAGTCCTTTTTAGCTGATGCACTGAAATAATGTTTAATTAAATATTTTTAAATTTAGAATTGTAATCCTATTTTGTGTTAATTCATTGCTTATTTGGGCTATTTATGTTTTAAATAAGTTAGTTGGACCTTAGTTGTGTTTACATGTTTAAATTGACTTTAACATAATCTAAGTAGATGGAGTGAATCCCAATTACCCAAAGCTATTTAAATGTCAAGAATGAGCTCCTAATGGTCTAAACATGCATGGTATGGTTGAACACAACCTTTTGGACCCATTGGATTTGATATTTGCATTAAGAGAACTAAATTCTGAAGGAAGCTAATTTGGAGACAACTTTTGTATTTAAACCATATATTTTTATGTGTTATTCAGATTGATATGATTCTAGTGGCATTAGAAAGAAGACGTATGTGGCTACAATTGTTAGTTCAGTAAGAAATTCAAAATTCTGAAGACTTATAGGTCGAACTTGGCATGCAAATAAACAACTAGCAAAATAACCCGAGGCCAGAACATGGAGAATCTTTTAATTTGTTGTGATAGATACACATCAGGAAAGATAAGGATGTTGTTTGGATAACTAAAGGAAAACTCAAAGATATTTATTTGCTTAATAAATTATTAATTAATTTAGAATCTAATCATTGCCAAAGAAGCAATCAATTATGATACAATCTAGAGATATGATTGGACTTTCTCCTTAGAAGCAACCTCTTATACTCCTATAAATAGAGGGGTGGATGTGATAGAAGTATCATCCCCTCTTTTTAGAGCTCTCTTCCCCTATTTTTTCTCTCATTTTGTATTTTTATTTATAGTATTATTGTAATGGCTGTATAAGCTCTTAAGCTAAGGCTAGGAATAAAGCTTGTACTTGATGTTTAATAGCTACTTTGATTCAAGTAAGTTCTCTATTATTTTAAATTGATATTTCATATTTAAGGATTTTATAATTTATATAATTATTTGATTCAGCGTTGACAAAAGGCACGCCAAATGCTTATAATTTCCTGTGATTATATGCTTAATACTTTTATGTAGTAAACAATCAATTACTATTGTTCTATTTCAAAGTTTTTTAAAAGATAAATTTTCCGATTGAGACGAATTTTTATTTGATCTTAATTGAGTTATTAGTTAAATCAAATATATATTAGAGATTTATTACAAGTGGATTTTTGATGCCTTAGCACTTTCTCTTTGATTGTCACTTATTCTCTATTTCACCATCCTTCTCTATTCTATTCTCTTCGTAATAGTTTTCTTTGTCACACAAGGCTTTCCCTGTGGATCGACCTTGTTTACTATAGTTGACAAGTAAAAAAGAAATTTGAACTAGACTACTTCATAGATTTTGTTTGGACATAACAACATTAGCCTAATCGAAAAGTTTGCTTCCTAAATTCTAAATTATGCCTCTTCCAAGGTAAGCTTAGATCTAGATGGGATGGCCTTTATGTTGTTACTCACGTTTTCGCTCATGGAGCAGTTGAAATCTCTTACCCGTGTGATAATCGGACTTTCAAGAAATTTGAACTAGACTACTTCATAGTTTTGGTTTGGACGTAACAACTAGATTAAGTTATCCTTCTTGCATGATTTTTCTAATTATTGTGGGTGGTTTTGAACCCAAGCCAGGTATAATTCATTAGTACCCAAATTTCATGGCTTAGGTTTAGAATGTCCATATTTGCATTTAAAAGAGTTTGAAGATGTTTGTACAACTTTGCCAAGCCAAAATGTTTCAAATGATGTTATTGGATTAAAACTCTTTTCATTTTCTTTAAAGGAAAAAATAAAAAAATTGGTTAAATTATTTAAAGCCAAGATCCATTTAGAACATGATAAGAAATGCAAAGAGAATTTTTAAAAAAGTTTTTTCCTACCTATAGAACTAATACACTTAGAAAGAACATCATGAATTTTTCATAAAAAGAAAATGAGACTTTCTTTCAATGTTGGGAAAGATTTAAAGAACTTTTGTTGTTGTGCCCATATCATGGATCTGAAACATGATGTATAATTAGTTTCTTTTATAATGACTTGAGTTCTCAAATGAGGCAATTTGTTGAATTGATGTGTAATTGAGAGTTTTTTAGTAAAGAACCTGAGGAAGCATGAAACAATTTTGATGTGTTAGTTGAAAACGCTAAATCATGGGAAGATTCTAGTGAATTTAAAAGTAGTAATAAGACAAAATCTAATGGGACAACTAAGGGGGGCATGTACCTTCTTATAAAAGGGGATGATGTAAAAGTAAAAAATACAAGTTTAACTAAAAAAGTTGAGACTATGAAAATCAATAGGGAAAACATGTCTAAAGCTTCTAAAATAAAAAAGCACAAGATATATGTAGTATATGTGAGAGTGATGAACACCAAACACAGAATTGTCCAATAATCCCTACTTTTCAAAAGGTGTTGTATACTCAAGCAAATGCTATGAATACCTACAAAAGGCCTTTTTCTTTTCCTCATTCTGAAACTTATACTCTTAATTAGAGAAATAATCCTAACTTTAGTTAGAGAAATGAGTTTAATGTGCAGGTACCACCTTCTTCCTCAAATTATGTTCCACCACATAAGAAGACTTTAAAAGACACATTGTAAACATTCATGTAAAGTGAAACAACAATCAACAACCAAACAATGCAAGTCATCAATGACTTAAAGACTTCAACCACTCAATTGACCACAACTTTGAGCACTTAAGAAAAAGGAAAGTTTCCTTCTCAACCTCAACCAAATCCTAAAGGTCAATTTGTAATTGAAAATTTAAATTCTTCAAGTTTACAAGAAGAACATGCTAAGTCCAGCACCACTTTGAGAAGTAGAAAAATCATTAACAAAGACATTCCAATGAAGGTTATTGAACCTAAGGAGTTTTTGAATTCTAAACATGGTGATGAACTTGACAACTCTGATTATATTTCTCCTATTCCTCCTCCTTTTCCTCAAAGATTACAATCTTCTTCTAAATTGGTGCAAAATAGTGACATTCTTGAAATTTTCAAACAAGTGAAGATTAGCATTCCTCTCTTAGATACCATTATACAAATTTCATCTTATGCAAAAATTTTGAAAGACCTTTGTACAATCAAGCATAAGCTAAATGTACAAAAGAAGACAGTTTTTACAGAACAAGTAAAATTTTACAACAAAATACCCCACCTAAATATAAAGATCCTGATTGTCCAACCATATCTTTTATAATTGGGAATTATAGAATTGAAAAAGTTTTACTTGATCTTGGGGCAAATGTTAATCTCTTATTATTTTGTTTATGAATAATTGGGACTTGGTGAATTTAAGCCCACAAGCATTACACTTCAACTTGCAGATCTCTCAGTTAAAACAACAAGAGGTATTGTTGAGGATGCACTAGTACAAGTAGAAAAGTTTTACTTTCCTGTGGATTTTATTATTTTAGACACACAACTAGTTTTGAATATGTGTACTCAAATTCTTTTCATATTAGGCCGCCCATTTCTTGCTACTTCTAATGCTCTTATTAATTGTAAAAATGGTGTTATGAAGCTTTCTTTTGAAAATATGACTTTGGAGCTAAACATTTTTAATATTTGTAGGCAACCAGGAGATGATGATGAGGATGTACATGAAGTGCATCTTTTAGAAACTCTTGTTGATGACATGGTTACTATTTCTTCATTTTCTAACCCTCTCGAAGCATGTCTTTCTTATTTTAAGTTTGATGATGATGCTATGATGAATGATGTAAATTCCTTGTTGGAGTCAACTCCATTATTAGATACCGATAGGTAAAAGGCCTACTTTGAGAAGTAACCTCCTTCTAATAGCGCTCTTCTCCCCTCAAGTGTCCGACCACCTATGTTAGACTTAAAGCCTCTCCCTACTAAACTTAAATATGCTTATCATGGTGAGGGAGAGATATTTCCTGTGGTTGTCTCTTCAATGGTGGATAGGGAGCAAGAGCACATGCTACTCAAAGTCCTTAGAAATTACAAGAATGCCATTGGGTGGACCATTGCTGATATTAAGGGGATTAGTCCTCTGATTTGCACACATAGGATCTTCATGGAAGAAAATACAAAACCTTTGAGACAAATGCAAAGAAGTTAAACCCAAATATGAAAGAGGTAGTGAGAGAAGTGGTCCTAAAATTATTGGATGTGGGTATCATTAACCCCATTTCTGATAGTCCATGGGTGAGTCCCACCCAGGTTGTTTCCAAAAAGTTTGGAGTGACAGTGTTAAAGAATGTTAATGATGAATTAATTCCCACTAGAGTCACCACCGGTTGGCGGATGTCCATAGATTATAGGAAATTGAATTTTGTCACTAGGAAAGACCACTTCCCTTTTCCATTCATGGACCAAATCCTAGAGAGGGTGGGTGGCCATCAATTTTATTATTTTCTAGATGGTTATTTAGGATACAACCAAATTGAGATTGCACTTGAAGATCAAGAAAAAATAACTTTTACATGTCCATTTGGTACCTTTGCATATCGAAGGATGCTGTTTGGATTATGTAATGCTCCTGCCACATTCCAAAGGTGCATGATGAGTATCTTTAGTGACATGGTGGAACGGTTTTTGGAAGTTTTTATGGATGGTTTTTCTATTTTTGGTAATTCTTTTGATGACTATCTTGATAACTTAGAAAAAGTTTTGGTGAGATGTGAAAAGAAAATTCTAGTTTTAAATTGGGAAAAGTATCATTTTATGGTTACTACTGGAATAGTACTTAGTCACATTGTTTATGTGTGCAGAGAATTCAAGTGGACAAGGCAAAAATTAAATTGATTGCTAATTTACCTAGTTCAAAATCCATAAAAGATGTTAGATCATTTCTGGGGCATGCCGGTTTTTATAGAATATTTATCAAGAATTTTAGTATGACATCTAGACCATTGTGTAATCTTCTATTTAAGGAACATTCTTTTGAGTGGTCGGACGCATGTGAAGAAGCTTTCACAAAGCTTAAGAAAATGTTAATGTCCGCACCCATCATGTAGCCCTCGGATTGGACCCTTCCTTTTGAAATTATGTGTGATGTAAGTAATTATGTCATTGAGGCTATTTTATGGCAAAGGAAAGATAAGAAACCTTGCATAATTCATTATGCAAGTAAAACTTTAAATAGTGCCCAAATGAACTACTCCACCATTGAAAAAGAACTTCTTGCTATAGTATTTACTCTTAACAAATTTAGATCCTATTTGATTGGCTCTCAGATTATCATTTTTACTGACCATGCAAATTTGAAGTACCTTTTGAGCAAACAAGATACAAAGCCCAGATTGCTCCGATGGATACTCCTACTCCAAGAGTTTGATCTCACAATCAAAGACAAGAAGGGAGTAGAGAATATGCTAGTGGATCATCTTTCAAGATTGGAATTTCTTATTCTTTGGTAAACATTCCAATCCAAGACATATTCCCCGGTGAACAACTTTTTGCCATCTCACATCCTCCATGGTATGCCGACATTGCCAACTACTTGGAGACAAGTAAAGCTCCCCATCATTGGTCTCATCAAGATAAAAAGAGATTCTTCACTGATGTAAAGCATTCCTTTTGGGACAACCCCTATCTCTTTAAGTATTGTCCGGATCAAATAATAAGGAGATGTGTGCCTGATTCTGAACAAGTACGTATCATCTCTTTTTGTCATTTTGAAGCATATGGTGGTCACATCTCCTCTAAAAAGACCACCGCTAAAATTTTGCAATGTGGTTTTTACTGGCCAACACTTTTCAAAGATGTTCATGAATTTTGCAAAACTTGTGAAAGGTGTCAAAAGTTATGAGTCATATCTCATTGAAATATGATGCCCATTAAACCCATATTGGTTATTGAGATTTTTTATTGTTGGGGCATCGATTTCATGAGACCTTTTCCTCCTTTTGGCAATGTTTACATTTTAGTTGACATCAATTATGTTTATAAGTGGATTGAGGTTGTTCCAAGCAAAACCAATGACCACAAAATTGTTGTGCACTTTTTAAAAGAAAATATTTTTTTGAAGGTTTGGAATACCTCGAGCCATCATAAGTGACAGGGGGTCACATTTTTGTAATAAGCCTTTTGAGGCTTTGATGAGGAAGTATGAGATTACCCATAAAGTAGCTACCCCCTATCACCCACAAACAAGTGGACAAGTTGAGATTTCTAATTAGGAAATTAAATATATTTTGCAAAAAAGGTAAATCCAAATGGTAAAGATTTATCTTTACGGCTAACCGATGCTCTTTGGGCTTATCATACCACTTTTAAGACCCCAATTGGAATGTCTCCTTACCGTTTGATTTTTGGAAAAGCTTGTCATTTGCCTATGGAGTTGGAACATAGGGCAATAGAAGCTTTGAATTTTAACTTTGACAAGGCTAGCTTAAATAGAACATTACAAATTAATGAGTTAGAGGAAATTTGACATGATGCTTATGAGAGTTCAAAACTTTACAAAGAGAGAATGAAGGCTTTTCATGATGAAAACATTTTACAAAAAAATTTTGAGCCATTTCAAAAAGTTTTATTGTAGAACTCTAGACTTTATCTCTTTCTAGGAAAATTAAGATCACGTTGGACAAGTCCTTTCATTGTAAAAACTGTTTTTCCTTATGGAACTATTGAAATTGAAAATCCAAAAATGGCGATGTTTTCAACGTTAATGGACAATGTTTGAAACAATTTTTAGACCATTTTGTCCCCAAAGTTGAGTCTACATCTCCTGAAAATCCAAATTATGAGGGTTGATTTTCTTTTCATGATTTTTACAAAAAACAAGAAAATCATAAAAACAATTTGTTTTCAAACATTGAGGAAAATGACTCATTTGGGTTGGGGGGTGAGTTTGGATAATTTTGTTAATAGTATTGATTGTGATAACCTTCATTCTTTCTTGCTCTGCTTCCTCTTTACTTTGATCTCTAGATAATGATGGCACTTGGATTTTTATTAAAATATTCATTTTGTGATGAGACTTTACAATTAAATTTCATAAAGAGGATATTTGAAACTAATGTTGGTTTTCAAAATTTTACTTTCACGACGAATTTTTAGAGTTGAAGTCGAATTATGTGGTTATGCTCTAATACTCACCCGGAATGTCGAGAGACACCAAATCTAATGAACTTTGACCTCCTTGTTCATTTGGTTGGTTGGAAAAGAAGAATTTTTTTTTGGGATTATTATTGTTATGGAAAGCAAGAAATCAATTAGACTGAGTACTTTGAAAAGGGATGCCTATGAAAAAAAATGAGAAAAGAAAAAGAAGTAAAAAAAAGTGATGGACATCATATATAAAAAAAATGAAAAAGAAAAAAAATGAAGTTGTCAAATAATGTTTCATTTTAGAAGATAGGGCGAAGCTACCATTGTAACAACGCAAGCATGCTAGAATATCACAGATAAAGCCCATGAGGTATTAAAGTGAACATCCAAACCACTTGTTATCTCGGACAGGTTGCTCAGCTTTGAATTGGTTCTTTTGGCTACTAAACATATCTTGGTGAGTAGAAGAGCATACTACTTTAGGAGGTTGATCCTCTAATTATCTTCTCAAAATTTTATTTGGACTCACTTACACATCGTTTCAAAAGTTCCTCTACATAGAAATTTAATGTTTGAGACCTTTATATTTAATTTATGAAAACTAGTGCTTGAGTATTTTGGAGATAATTGTAAAGTTTGTTGTTTGCTTAGTGAGGATGAAGGGGTTCCTTGGTCTTGCTTTACATTATTATCTTAGTCTTTACTTCCTCAATACCACTTGTTAGCATTGTAATTCATATTCTTTTTCTTCTTTGCTTTGTCTGACTGAAGACATAAAACTTAGCACTACTTGGGAGGCAACCCATGAGTTTTTTTTTAATTTTGTGGGTATATTCATTGCAAACCCTCACGAAACACAATTAGTCCATTAGCGCAAGTTAGGGGTTTCACAACTTGCTACATGTGCTAAATATAATCATGATGGCCTATGAAAGTAGCATGTTTCTTGTTTTCTTTTTAATTATTTTCACATAGATTGCTAGAGACTAGCAATATGCTGGTTGGGGGGTATTCGATGCATTGAAATAGTGTTTAATAATATATTTTTAAATTTTAAATTGTAATTCTATTTTATTTTAATTTATTGCTTATTTGGGCTATTTATGTTTTGAATAAGTTAGTTGGACCTTAGTTGTATTTACATGTTTAAATTGACTTCAACAGGATCTAAGTAGGAGTGAAACCCAACTACCTAAAGCTATTTAAAAGTCAAGATTGGGCTCCTAATGGTCTAAACATGCATGGAATGTTCGAACACAACCTTTTGGACCTGTTGGATTTGAGATTTGCATCAAGAGAACTAAATTCGGGAAGAAGCTAATTTAGACAGATTGACACAACTTTTGTATTTCGACCATATAATTCAGATTTATATGCTTGTAGTGGCATTAGAAAGAAGACTTCCGTGGATACAATTGTTATTTTATAAGAAATTCAAAATTCCTTAGATTTATGGGTCGAATTTGGCATGTAAGCGGACAACTAGTAAACTAACTTGAGGCCAACACATAGAGAATCTTTGATACACATAAGGAAAGACAATGAAGCTAATTGGATAACTAAAGGAAGACTCAAAGATACTTTTTGCTAAATAAATTATCGATTTATTTAACTAATTTAGAATCTAATCATTGCCAAAGAAGCAATCAATGAAGCAATCAATCAGGATGTAATCTAGAGATATGATTGGACTTTCCCCTTGGAAGTAACCTCTTCTACTCCTATGAATAGAGGGGTGGATGTTATAAAGACATTATCCCTTCCTCTTTGGAGCTCTCTTCCCCTATTTTCTTCTCTCAATTTTTATTTTTATTTTTAGTTTTATTGTAATGGCTTCTTAAGCTCTCAAGCTAAGGTTAGGATTGAAGCTAGTACTTGATGTTTAATGGCTACTTTGATTCATGTAAGTTCTTTATCATTTTAAATTGATGTTTTATATTTAAGGAGTTTATAATCTATATAATTATTTGATTCGACGTTGATAAAAGGCACGCCGAATGTTAATAATTCTTTGTGATTATATACTTAATGTTTTTACGTAGTAAACATTTAATTACTATTATTCTATTTCAAAGTTCTTTAAAAGATAAAATTTTCAATTAAGACAAATTTTCATTTGATCTTAATTGAGTTATCATTTAAATCAATATATACATTAGAGATTTATTACAAGTGGATTTCCGATGCCTTGGCAATTCTCTTTGATTGTCTCTTATTCTCTATTTCACCTTAATTCACTATTCTATTATCTTCATAATAGTTTTCTTTGTCACACAAGGCTTTCCTCGTGGATCGACCTTGTTTATTATAGTTGACAAGTAAAAAAGAAATCTGAACTAGACTACTTCATAGATTTTGTTTGGATGTAACAACATTAGCCTAATCGGAAAGTTTGCCTCCTCAATTCTAAATTATGCCTCTTCCAAGGTAAGCATAGATCTCGATGGGATGGCTTCTATGTTGTTACTCAGGTTTTCCTTCATGGAGCGGTTGAAATCTCTTACCCGTGTAATAATCGGATTTTTAATGTCAATGGTCAGAGACTTAAGCCTAACACTGAGAGAGATGTCGAGTGAGGTGACATTGACTCCATTGATTTGATTGATCCACTAATACATTGAGGGAGTGCACACCATCTACTTGACCATCTACTTGAAGATGTCAAACTTAGCACTTCTAGGGAGGGAACCCTTGTTTTTCTTTGGATTTATTTTTTATTTTATTTTCTCAGCTCCTTGTAGTGAGTGATTTAATTTTAAAAAAAATTCAATTAGTTATTTCAAGTTAACAAAAAAAAGAGAAGATGATCATGTCAAGTCATGCGATCAGGTGCATAGTCTGATCTATAGGGCTGATCGATTAGCCTATCAGGCAGTTCAAATGACTCACACCTTCGTTAAAACTTGCATGTGGCTGCTGGAGCCTGCTGCAATGTTTCTCTTCTACCATGCTACCCTCCACTATTTGTCGAGTCCCTCCACCCTCCGATTTTTTGCGTTGAATTCATTTTTGGCATTTATTTGAGCCGAATTGGCCTCCATTACTCACTGTCAAGTCATTTTCCCAGTAAGCCACAAATTCATTTTTTTATTTATCTTTCATTTTTTGGCCAAATGAGATGCCGTTTTTTATGGTAAATTGTTAAAATTGATTTGTATGCTCTATATTTATGATTTGGTTTAGTTTGATTACATAAATGATGTGTTGACCATGTTTAATTTTGAAATTTTCATCACACAACTTTTTTGTAAACCAATTCCAATTTTGTGGCTATAATGAATCAGTTTGTATGTACTTGCTTTATTAAAGTTGTTTATTATTTCATTGTACACATTATACTCTGATTTGTGCAATTTTTGTTAACTTTTGTATTAGGGGTATTTTTGTAATTTGACATACGGGGGTGTGTAATAAATTTTGTATTTTTCATTTGCATCCATAATAGTTCTTGCACTTCTTTTTGAGTTGTTATGTAGATCCATAGCTCATGGTTCTAAAGCCCTGAAGAAGAGGAAGGGTGGCCCTTCTACTTCGGGCGCTTCATCGTCTATAGCCATAGCCGACCTGCCTCTCCATGCTATCATTTACGACTAGCAGGTGGTGTTTGTCCCTACCATTACCACTGTCCAGGCATGGCTTACGGAGTGGGATGACTGGCATTTCTTCTTCTCACAGATCGCTGCCCCCGATACTCGAGTGCACCACAAGAAAGTGTGTTCCTTCTACGTGTTTGCAACTATTGATGAGCAGGGAAACATTGTGAACACTGTTGGATCCATTGCAATTGCAGTCACCCTAGCTCTTATCGCCATGGTGATGCGTCTTACATGCTCTTCCTTCAGCTATCCCTCCTTTGCTGATTTCGACATCCCCAACAATTTTACTATTATGGAGACTCTTATGGGATAGGAATGGGGCCCATCCCTCACATATGTATTGTTGGCTTCTCTCATGATCCGGGCTGTCATTTTGTGCATTTGATATTGGAGTATGACATATGGTTCCACCATCATGAGAAGGTAGATTACACCCTAGCTTGCCCTCTTTATGTTTTGGTTGTGCAGAACGGATTTGCATCGACCTCCCCTCCTTTGTCTTCACAAGGATGGCGAACATAGTATCTGGACCAATGGATGCCTAGTTAGCATATCCTTTAATCTTGGAGTGAATTTTTTATCACTTCCGATTAGATTTTCGTCCAATGGCGCCCACGAGCCACGGTTTAGGGATCATTTCCAAGGCGACCTTAAACCAGATGGTCACGCATTGCCCACCTCAACCATCAGTAGGGATAGGGGTGGGCAAGGGCTGGGACAGCCTGGGCCAGGCCCAGTTTGGGTGGGCCAACCCAGGCCCGTTGGAGCCCAAACGATGGATGGGCCGGGCTCGGCCTGGTCTGAAGGCGGAGGAGGGGGCCTACTCCCTCCTTTTAATTTTGTAAAAAAATAAAATACATAAAAATTTCTTAAAAAATATTTATTAAATAATTATTAAAATTCCAAAATAGAATTGTAACTTACAAAGTAAAGGTTAGAATTGCTTGATTCTTTATTATGATCTATTGAGGATAAATGGATGCCAATGTCTATTTTTTTAGTGCTAAATTGAAATTTCTAAGTGGACATGAGATACATTGAGTTGTACAATTCATAAAATTGGGACTATATAATTACTTGGCAATGTCTATTTTTTAAAACTATAATGTATGTATGAGCACTTTCCACCAATATGAAATTGTCGGAATGAATTATTGTTGCAAAAGACAAATATTATGCATTACACTCATGAGTATCATATCATTGCAAGGCCTCGTAATGTAATAGTTCATAGTTCATGCCCACTAGTACATACTAAGCACATTATATTTTCGTACAAGGGGCTTATCATTGTTCTTAACAAATGAAAATGATATTTATACAACAAATTTGTAATACCCCGCTTTCTAATTACATCTAACCAAAGGGGTTAGAGGTAATTAGTAATATTTCTAATAAATTTTAGAAGTATTTAGAGGTTGAAACCTTTGTATATGAGTAGAGCTCAAAGAAACGATCGTAATGAATCAATGAACACGCAAAACAAATGTCGGGACTGGAAGCTATGACCTTGGGAAATGTACAATATAAATAAAAGAGCGGGTTATACTGCTTTAAGTGGGCTAGAATCGAATGGCTTATTGATATGAGTCCAATGGTACCGAGAACGCACGAATTTGAGTATGGGGTAGAAAGTTACGTGCGTTTGAAGATAAATATTAAAAAACAAGAAAATAAAAGGTAGGACATGCGAACATGCACGGTGCGTGCAGGCCCATTTGTGTAACGCGCGGGTGTGATTCGTGCCGTGCGTGATTTTGGTGGGTGCCGCCGCCAAAACAGCGGCGCCGCCAGAAATGGCGGTGTGGTGCTACTTTTTTGACGCGGCTAGGGGTTATATATACCCCATTTTATTTTGTTTTGAAATACAATCTTCATTTTCTCCGTTTCTAAGCGTTTTGAGTTCAATTTAGCCCATTTAAGAGGCACTCTTAAGTAAATCAAGCATGCTCTACGCAATGGAGGGTTCTTTCTTTGAGTTGGAGACCGTATGAGGAGGAAACATTTTGAGACAAGAAGAGACTTTGTATGACATCCTCGAGCACTAGAGAACTTCTTTTTCTAAATTTCTAATTGTTCTGACTCTAATTTAGCCTATTTAAGAGGCATTCTTAAGTGAATTGAGCGCATTCTATGCTATGGAGGAAACGCCCCGAGACAAGGAGAGGCCCTGCCCATCATCCTCGAGCACCGAAGAAAGAAAAAGGGGCCAAAAACAAGGGGAGATTATGTCTGCAGTCGTCAAGCCACAATGTGAGATGTGACCTGGAGTAGGGGAGACTCTATCCTTCACAGAAGAGCCACCCAATAAGGGAGGCACCCCCAAGCTAAGGAGAGGCACCCCCAAGCTAAGGAGAGGCACCATCCACAGTTCATAAGTGTAAAAGGAGAAAAACATCTCCGAAAGAGGAAGGAAAGTAAGGAAAGTAAGGAGTGTCTCCAACGAAGGGATGCTATGTCCGCCTCTTTCAATGGTGATTCTACCTGCCATCTTCAGACCTGAAAGGAGGACACTCTGAAGAAATGAACACCTCTAAACGCCGCCACTTTCGGTGTCTCCTATGAGTATGTATTTCTGATTTTCTATTTTAATATGGGTTTAAGAATACGTATGTGTCCTAAGTATTTATCTTAGGATGTTAAATGACTTATATGCATGCACATCTTAATTTGTGATAATAATATCTAATTAAGATGCATGATTTTCTATGATTCAATGTATTCTAATTTGAATTATTTTGTTATGCTTTATACTATATGATCTGAAGTATCCTGCTATGCTTTGATCTATTGTGTTCTGATATGCTGTGTTTAGATGTGACTAAATGTGACCTGTCTCGCTCTAGAATGGAACAAGATGTGTGATGTATTCGGTCTCGCTCTAGGGTAGAGTGAGACGTGTAAATGTGTTATGTTCCACTTTGTAGTAGAGCGATATGTGTGAATTCATTGATTTATTAACTTCTGCTTGACTCTGATAGATTACGAGTTTCAGTATGACTCCGATTGAATATTAGTATATACGTATTTTAATATATATAATTTTGTGATGCATGATGTATGTAGTAGTCATTTGGCAGAACTACGTTCGGATCTGATCGTATTGGAATAATATTATAAATGTTATCAATTATGTACATAGGTAACCAATAGCAAAACAATGTTGGCCCGATCTAAATTGATTATAATTATAAATTTTATTTTGACCTACATACGATGAACTTCGAAGCTTCATCATGTTTATATGAATGTTATAAACCAAGTTTACATACGAAGAAGTTTTAAAGCTCTGTAGTGCGTAGATGAACGTTATATCTCTTGTATTTCGATGATAATTTCTTATTTAAGGAAAAAAAATTTTAATTAGAGATTTCTAAACCGCGGCTCTAGTCGGAGCATTACAAAATTTACCTAACAAAGATTTATACTTGAGTTTTAATTGAAAAAAACAAGTTAGTCAAAGAGATCTTTGTGTGAAGGCCACATCTTTTGCCTATTTAAAACCATAGTGTAAGTTTTTATTAGATAGATTCGATCTATGAATATCACTATCCTTAACAAAAAAAATTAATTTGAACTAAATGTAACGTGTACTAGCATGAGCCACCCTGTCATCACAAGCTATAGAATTTCGATCCACTAATGCACATAAATAAAAGAAATAGCCGATGATTTAAACCAACCCTCCCCTCGATTAATATGTGCTATAAGATCGAAATCCTAGCAATACCACATACCTCATATAAAAAAACTAAAAACCACAACAAAAATATTTTATAAGGAAGAGGAGACTCTAATGGTTATTCAGGGGCTTTCTCGGATCCATGAAAACGTCCAGGCTTTTTTGGGCCACACCTAGCCTTAAGGGGTTGAGACCCGCCGGGACCATTTTTTGCGAATTTGGTCCCATTGAGAACGGCTTCCCCCGTCTTCTTTCCGTTTCCATTCCGCCGAACTTGGAAGATGAAGATAGTGGAGAGAAACACACTCCTCTCCCCCTTCCTGCCCATCATCATCATCTTCTTCTTCTTCCCGTCGGCCGCAGGTGATCACTCCCGCCGGTCCGGCTCCTTACCGGCCCCGCGTTTTCTCGGCCGATTTGCTGGCCGGAGACCCGAGAATGGTCTCTTCTTTCCCAAGTCTGCCTTCCGGTATGAGACCCGGTACTTCACCCAGCGGCTGGACCATTTCAGCTTCAGGGATCTCCCCACCTTCCAGCAGCGGTACCTCATCAACCTGGACCACTGGGCCGGCCCCGCCCAGATGGGTCCCATCTTCTTCTACTGCGGCAACGAGGGCGATATCGAGTGGTTCGCCGAGAACACTGGGTTCGTCTGGGAGATCGCTCCCCAGTTCGGAGCCATGGTCGTCTTCCCTGAAGTAAGCCTCTTTTTTAGCTTCAAGATTCAATGGACTCATCGCTTTACTGCTTTCTTCTATACTTTATTGCTTTTTTGCAATGGAATGGTGAAAAGGCTTCATATCAAAGTTGTGCATCTTCTTGCCTAGAAATCAAGCAATTCCATGGTTAATACTCCGCTCCATTTAGTAAAATAACTTGTTCTATATTGATACCTCCATTTTGTTCAATTAAAGTGGTTAGAGTACTTAAAAAAAGAGTATCATAAGCTTATTTTCCCTTGTATGTTATACCATTTAATAAAAACCATTCTTTTTCCAAATGTAGCTATTAATATTGGACGGAGGGAGTATTTATTTTACGGGTATAATGCTGTGTTACTTGTTTTGTTGGAACGTAGTTGAGCAGATGCTTCATCTTCAGTTGAAGTCGCTGGTCATGCTAAATTCAGATGTAACCAGTATATCTTATAGAAGAGTATAAATCTTTAAGCATATGGAAGTAGTGGACTTTATAATGCAGCTCAATTCGTGATGCTACTAGTTCGTGTGAAGCAGTTTTTATTTGAACTACCAATTACCTGAAAAATATGTAGCTGTGGGTGAATGGTGTATTTGTTATTGTGATAATCAAAAGAAAGCAGTCTTCGCCTAATGTAACACAGCATAGAATGAGCTGCATATATTGGGTATTTGTTAAGCAGGGAGATCTGCATCTATCTCATCAAGCGATTAAATAAAACCTTTTAGTTCAGTATTCTTTTAGGGAAGTCGACGGATGAAGTATACACTAGTAACTACTGAGTAGCCAATCTCTACCATGTGTTGATGCATAGTTCATATACGAAGTGTTGTAATTTGCCTTTTTATTCTTATTCCGTCTAATTCAAAAGCAGAATGCTGCATCCCTTTCTTATAGTATGAATTTTAGTAGTTATTTAAATATAATTTCCTTTTGCAACACTGGCAGCACCGGTATTATGGGAAATCAATGCCCTTTGGTGGCAGGAATGCTGCGTATCTGAGTGCCGATTCTCTGTCATATCTTACAGCTGAGCAAGCACTTGCTGACTTTGCAACATTGTTAACTGACCTGAAGCGAAACCTGTCAGCAGAGGATTGTCCTGTTGTATTATTTGGAGGCTCCTATGGTGGAAGTAAGATTTATTTCATTTCTTGCAGTGGACATTCCCACTAGATTCTTCATAAGCTCCTTTGGTCTCAGCACAACAATCCATCAACCATCCCGCAGGTCATTTGAACTGCAATAAGTCTCATTGCGTTTGTTTTGAAATTCTCATGAGCGTACTAATAAGTTGATGTACTCACAGCGGAAAAGGTTGTCCCAGTTTGATTCCCCACACAGATGGAGTTTTGACCTTGTTTCCTAGTGTCCCTCTAGCAACCCCTGATTACCAAGTTACCGTTCAATTTTTTTTTTAAATGATGCACTCACCAATAAAAGAAAATGCAGGCGGTCAATTTTCTAGGCATTTAAACATTAATGCCATCAATTCTCGAATACCTCCACTTTTTTGGAGATGTTGCTTGCTCCCTTCTCCAAATCCAAAAAAAATTCATATTTTTCACCCATGGCATCTGTCCTGGTAGCATGGATATAATTCATATGCAGAGATTAGAAAGAATACAAATGACCAGGTTCTTATGAAAAGATTATGCCAGTTTTATAAATGTTAGCATCTCTGATTTCTTTATGCTTTGGTTGTGGCAGTGTTGGCTGCATGGATGAGGCTAAAATATCCACACATAGCTATTGGGGCACTTGCTTCATCAGCTCCAATTCTGCAATTTGAAGATATTGTGCCATCACAAATATTTTATGACATAGTCTCTAATGATTTCAAGGTTCGATATATAATTTTTATGTACTGGATGAAAGGATTTGCTATTCATTTTTCAGCAATTCTGGTGTTGGTATTATTTTTCTTTCTTTTATAGTTGTGCAGTAGAATTTGTTATCAGAATTACCTCTCTTTTTTACTTCTGCAGCGTGAAAGTTTAAGCTGTTTCAAAGCTATAAAGGAATCATGGGATGCTATAGAAAACCAAGGAGGGAAGGATGGTGGCCTTGAATACTTGAGCAGCAAATTCGGCTTGTGCCAGTAAAATGGATTAATTAATATGAATATATTGATCTGCTGGCGCTTTGGATAAGTTTAGACTAATTTTAGCGCAGAAACTGTCATTGGGAAATTGTGTTATTTAAAAAATGGGCAAGAAACATGAAAAATTCTTCTCTCTTGAAATTTAAATGTGAACTGTGATAGGGTTGGGGTAGGAGTTTGAGTTTCTGTAATTTATCACACGAGATGTTTAACCACCTCTTGTATGTTTAATTCTTGCGTTGTGGATATGGCAGAACTCTGAACAATACACAAGATCTTTCAGACTGGCTAAGCTCTGCGTATAGTTATTTGGCAATGGTTGATTATCCCTATAATTCTTCCTTTCTGATGCCTTTGCCAGCAAATCCAATAAGAGAGGTTAGTTCAGCTTTCAAAGAAACAACAATTTTAAGGGGAAATTAAACTTGTTTTATAGATGAGATGTGCCATACTAGCTTCACTTATTTCTATTTGTAATTATAGGTTTGCAGGAGGATTGACAGCTTTCCCAGTGGAACTGATGTTTTAGATCGCATTGTTGCAGGAGTCAGTGTTTATTACAATTATACAGGTGACTATTCTTGCTTTGACCTTAGTGACGACCCTCATGGAATGAGCGGTTGGGATTGGCAGGTATTCTATCATTACATTACATATGCTTAGTTTTGTATCTTTGGCATTTTGTTGCTTTCCTTTTATAGTTTGTTTGTAGGCTTGTACAGAAATGGTAATGCCAATGTCATCCAGCAAAGACAAAAGCATGTTTCCGCCATATGATTTTAACCTCTCTTCCTATCGTGAGGAGTGTTTCCAAAGTTATGATGTTTGGCCAAGGCCTAGATGGATTACTACCCAATTTGGTGGCATTGTAAGATTATTCCACTTAAACTATTCTTACCATTTATTTATTTTCTCTCATGAAATTATTCTAAAATTTGCGAAGTGATACTTCATATGTCCATTTTTCCTTGTAAAGGATTTGAGAACAGCATTGATGACATTTGGCAGTAATATCATATTCTCAAATGGGTTATTAGATCCTTGGAGTGGTGGCGGGTGAATTCATTTCTGCTCATCTCTACTGGTTTATCTTTTCAAACTGGCTCTTAATTATTACAGACAAATTTTACTTTCTTGTATTTCCTGTTACAGTGTCCTGCAGAATGTGTCTGAAACCATTGTAGCATATGTCGCAGATTCAGGTAAAAAACAAGATCTTCTTTATACAAATATTTCATAAGTAGCACTGATATCGTAAAATAACAAATATTATGCTCGCCATTAGTCAACTCAATGGTGTGCCTGGAAAAAAAAACCCATTCAGATTGATCATGCAGCTCTGCGTTTTCAATGTTGGTGATATTGATGCTAAATAATTTTTTCTTGTTTGATGTAATTAGGTGCTCACCACCTGGACTTGCGTGCGTCAACTGAAGAAGATCCTGATTGGTTAGTAGACCAGAGGCAGTATGAAGTTGATATGATCAAACACTGGATACACAATTACTATCAGTTGAAACACTCTGTTTTCAGTGCATAGAAAGAAACTGTCTTTTCAGTCAACGCATGATATGCCAAGAAAATGTCTACTCTTTGCTGGGTATCAAAGAAATCAAACTCTATTTTCTTACAAAATGTTACTTTAATAGGTCTAGTTGTGAAGCCAACAATGGAGAGCACTTTCTTTCTCCTGAGTGATCACATTGTTCATAAACAAGGAGTGGTCAAGCCCGCTGACAGATCAAACCATTACTAAAATGAAGTACAATGCAATAGGTTAACTGTTTGGTATTGCAGTTGTTGTAAACTGTAACTCTTGCATGGTATGGAACTTGAATTTGTAACTTGTTATGTAGTTATTATTTATTTCTTTGGCGTTATGCGTTGTTCGATCCTTTATTTAATTTGTCTAGGCTTTTTCTGAAAGAAGCAAAGTCAGAGTAGTGCAACAGGTGGAGTCCTTTTTGAAGGTGAAATAGCCTTTTCAAAAAATAACATCGTGAAAAACCTACATTTCTGAACACTTGATTTTCTACTTGTATCTACAGTCGAAAGGATATTGGTCTCACATGGTTCCATCTAAAAGAAATTTCAGGATTTTCGCTTCCATTGGTGGCAGCCAGGCCCTTTCAAATGGGAGTGCAGACAAACAAACACGGATGAGAAGAACTGTCTGCCACCCTGTTTGCTTGGGTGCCCTTTTGGACTGAGAAGAACTGTCTGCCACCCTGTTTGCTTGGGTGCCCTTTTGTCCACGTCCGTGGAGGATGGGAAAGTGGAAAAGGCTTTTCTACAATTGTTATGGGTTGTCAATGGCGATGGTGTAGACCAACTTGACAATGCCTAATAGAAGTGGCAGATGCTGGGGAGGAAGGAGAGGTAGGAGAAATGTTTAGGGTTTGTGGAAATGGGGGATATCTTTGGCAGATGGTCAGTGTTTACATTTTATTAAACAAGTAATCAGAGTAGGTGTCTGTAGATTCCAACAGCCCTTGTCCGCTACTGCATCTGTGTAGAGGCCACAGGACTAAAAATACATCCACGACAGATAAAAACAATATCTATTTCTTGCATTTACAGATGATAAAGTCAAACAAATGGATATATTCTTTTCATCCTAAATTAATAGTTCGATTTAGCAAAAAAAAGCTGGTCTCAAGCCTGGATAAAGGAGGAGGGGTTGCGTCAAGTTAACAACTAGCTATAAAAACTTTTATCAATTTTTATGGATCTGTTAGCTAGAGTTATGGCATTCCCTGGTAGTGACCAATTGTGCCAAAACTTGGGTACAATGATAAGTGAGTAAAGATTGGTGAGGGTGTCCCCCGGAAGCGATACATTGCAACAATGCTCGATTTCAATTGGAAGTAGACAGGGGTTTTTGCATTAAGAGTGTAAGCTTAGTGTAACAACTTAAAATATTGGGACCTTGAAGGGTAAAGGTTTCGAGTTAGTGGAGATACTTAAGTGTAGGACGGTTAATATAGCCTACTTGCAAGAAACAAAATTTGTATGAGAGAAGGCTAGAGAGCTATAAAGGACTTTAAATTATTTTTTGTAGGTAAAGAGTCAAATAAAAATGGGGTAGGTATATTGATTGATAAGGATTTGAGGAAAAACTTGGTAATTGTCAAAAGATTTAGTGATAGGATTATATTGGTAGAACTAGTGTTAGGGGATATGTAGTTAATATTATTAGTGCTTATGCATTGCAAGTAGGATTAAGAGAGAACCTTAAAAAATAATTTTGGTTGGAAATGGACCTAGTAATGCAGGGGATACCAAACGGGGAAAATGTTATTATAAGGGGAGATTTAAATGGGCATGTAGGTGAGAAGAGCGTAGGATATGAGGGAGTGCATGGAGGGTATAATTTTGGGGAAAGAAATGAGATGGGAGAAGCTATCCTTAAGTTTTTTTATAGTAAACGGCCTACGCATTGCAACTACTTACTTTAAATAGAGGAAGGAGTATTTAGTAACCTTCAAGAGTGGTCTTAATATGAGCCAAATATATATTTTTTTAATTAGAAGTGAGGATAGAAGAAAGTGCAATGATTGTAAAGTTATTTCCGGTGAACTTTTAACACTATAACATAAATTAGTTGTTTTAGATGTCCACATGAAGGGATGAATGAAGCAAAGAAAAGATAGAGTAGAGCCTAGGACAAAGTGGTAGAATTTAAATGGTGAATTACTCAATACTTTTGTGCAGAGATTGAGAGTGGAAGGAAACTGACAGTTGGATGATGAACCAACAACAATGTGGGGTAACATGGTGGGTTGTACTAAAAAGTTAGGAAAAGAAGTACTTGGGGAAGTGAAGAAGAGAAATGGTGCAAAAAAGGAAACATGGTGGTGGTGTGAGGAGTGCAAAGAGTTCTCAAGAATAAGAAATATTCTTTCAAGGAGTGGAAAAAATGTAAAATTAGAGAGAGTTAAGACATTTATATTAAGGATAGAAAAGAGGCAAAAAAAGTAGTGAGTGAAGCTGAATTTAAAGCACTTGACGATTTGTATAATAGATTAGGATTGAAGGAGGGGGAGAGGGACATATCTAGGATAGCTAAGTTAAGAAAGAAGAGAAGTTGAGACTTAGATCAAGTTAGATGCATTAAGGTTTTAGGAAAAGATGAGAAAATTAAGAGAGATAGAGAAGGTATTTCTAGCCGCTTTTGAATGAAGATTATGATGGTAGCCTTGATATTGAGTCTAGCCCTGTTAAGGATATAACTTATTTTAGGAGATTTATAATAGAGGAGGTAGGAGTTGCTTTAAAGAAAATGAAGAAAGCTAAAACACTAGAACTTGATGGAATTCTTGTTGAAGTTTGTAAGTGCCTTGGAGGTGTTGGCTTAACTTGATGAGTAAGTTATTTAATAATATTTAGAAATCAAAGAGGATACTAGAGGAGTGGAGGAGGACCACCCTTATACCGCTTTATAAAAATAAAGGGGATATCTAAAGTTGTACAAAGTATAGGGGTATAAAACTTATGAGTTATACTATGAAGTTATGGGAGAGAGTGAGATGAGATAGTAACTTAAGTAACTGAGAATCAGTTTGGCTTCAAGCAAAAGAGGTCAAGAGCCTATCTTCTTGTTACGACAATTAGTTCAGAAATATAAGGATACAAGACAAAACTTCTATATCATCTTTATTGATTTGGAAAAAGCTTATGATAGAGTACCTCAAGAGCTCATTTGGAGTGTCCTGAAGAAGAAGAGAGCTATAAGAGGTTACATTAATATTATTAAAGATTGTACATTGAGGTAATGACTAGTGTGCGAACAAGTGGTAGAGAAAATGAGGAGTTCTTGGTCATAGTATGTCTACATCAAGGGTCAACCTTAAGCCCTTATCTTTTTACTTTAGTTATAGATGAACTAATTGTACATATACAAGATAGGTTACCTTGGTGCCTACTTTTTTTAGATGATGTAGTTTTAGTTGATGAGACTATAACAGTGTTGAATGTCAAACTAGAATTGTGGAGGGAAGTTCTAAAATCAAAAGGTTTTAAAATAAGTAAGACAAAGACGGAGTATATGGAATTTAACTTTAAGGATAGTAGAACTATATGTAGAACTTTAGTAGAAATAAATGGGCAAAAAGTGCCAAGATGTGAGCAATTCTAATATTTAGGCTCCATTATCCACAAATAGGGAAATATTACTACTGATGTGGTGCATAGAATTAATGCGGGGTGGGTAAAATGGAGGGCAGCATCAGGGGTTTTGTGTGATAGGTGAGTCACAAATAGGCTTAAAGGTAAATTTTATAGAACTTATATTAGGCCCGCAATACTTTATGAAGCAGAATGTTGGACACAAAAGAAAAGTCATATAGATAAACTAAATATAGTTGAAATGAGGATGCTAAGGTGGATGTGTAGTATAATTAGAAAAGATAAGATTAGAAATGAGTATATGCATTAGAACTTAGGGGTTGCACCTTTAGGGGAGAAATTTAAAGAGTGTAGGTTGTGCTGGTATGTGCATGTACAAAGAAGAGCAATGGATGCCTCAGTAAGAAGGTTGGAAAGGTTTTACATAAATGATGCCAAAAGAGGGAGATGGAGGCACAAGCGAACTTGAATGAAATTAATAAAGAATGATATGACTATGCTATCTCTTACAAAAGAGTTGGCACAAAACAGGGTAGAATGCAGACATAAGATCCATGTCATCGACTCCAAATTGTTGGGAAAATGCGCTACTTGATTATGATTATGTTTATGATTTGGCAAAAGAAATTTCATTTTAATAGCTACTTTATGTTCAATTTAAGTGGTTGTGTACTTTATTAGAGTTTATTTTTTCTTCTTAGATGTGAGTTTTACCATTCAATAAAAACTACTATATTTTTAAATGTAGCCATTTATATGAGACAGAGGGAGTAGAATTTTCAGTTATGGCCAACAATGGCCATGGCAACATTCCTAGACATTGGGCCTCAAAATTCTGCCTTGTAGGGTTATACTTATGATGTACACACAACATTGAGTAGTGGATGGTTTACGGCTCCCCCGAAAGGGCAAGGTGGCAGTGGTAATCCTGGCATGTTTGGCCACCAGGTTGCAACTAAATCATCTTCTTCTAAGATTAGTTCTAGCTCTTGGCACACATGGGGAAAAACTAGGAACAAATGAAACAAATTTATATAATTTACACAAAGCAACACATTTGAAAAAAAAAAGTCAATATATGTCCATTGCTCAGAGCTGAAATTGGGCTAGGTTTGGTCAAATAGGAGTTGGGCCTTGGCCCTAGCTTGCCAGCCTGTTTCTCGGGCCCAGCCTTAGGTTGGTTATCAAAAGTCTAGCCTAGCCCTATTCTAAGTGGGTTAGGCTAGAATATGGGTTTTTTTGTTTCTTTTATCATTTTTATTCAAATATATTTTTTAATTAGAAAATTTATAATCTTTAGGTGGGGTCCCACCCTACGAGACACAAGACAATACATCTTTGGCATTTATGTGAAGTCATGTACAACTGAGTATGATGACTTGCAAGCTTAAAATCTCATAAACTTCCTTAAAATATGTAACCTCATCTAATTGTCCATCCCTTTTGGCATTTGTTGGACTATTGAAAATGTAAAAATAATCACTTTAATACTTGAGTATAGGTCAAATGGCCTACATGCTTTTTACCCTAATTTAACCCTATTGGAGGTGGGTTAGAAATTTTAAGGCTCAACCCTAAGATAGGGCCCAAATTTTTTTGGCCCTAATTTGTATATTTACAGGCCGGCCCTTAAAAGTTTTGCCCCTAATTGCACATGGTTGGATCTTGATGCATTTGCTAGCGTGTTTTAGGGGCAACACCACAATGTGACATTTGACCCCAAAGTACCTAGCCCATGTGCGTGGGCATGGACTGGTCATATTTAAATGGAACACTATGACAATCCAACCATTGGTGTACTGGATAAGAGTTCTTATGGTTGGGCTAGGTTCAAGTTGAGCGCGGGGGGGGGTGGGGGGGGGGGGCGATTTGGGGCTACGTTCGAGTTGAGCATGTGGCACCCTACATTTTATCTTCTTGAACATCACATATTAGAGTTTATTTGTACCTTCACCAAGCACAATGACGATGGTGATAGAGATTGGATATCAGGTGACAACCAACAATCAAAAAGGTCAAGAGTTGGCTCAAGTCTTTGTTTTACCTCTTGAGAGAGTTTGGTCAAATTAGTGGAGCACAATCATCCCCAACCCCCAAAAAAAATCATAACCAAATATGGCCAAACCTGAGCAAAGTCCTCATTGTCGGTCTTCCTTCATATTTTCTTTGCTATATCATATCACACTACTATATAAAGTAACGAGGAGTCCTGCAATTTTCTGCATTTCTTCCTATTTTACCCATATTTTTTCTATTTATTCTAAAAACTACCAAATTTAAGTTTTCTCTATATTTTAAGTTACATTTTATATTTTGTGGATAATATGTAGTCTTACTACTCTTGTTTCCTTCACGGTGAAGATTTTCTTTATGATCTAAAGTAGGTAGTAGAATCATGGTGATGAGATTGAGATTGGCTAACAAGAAGTGTTCGTAATGAAAGGACTATGCATGTTCTTCCCTTAATGCCCCCAAACATTAGTAATCTTGTGTTCTTGGATGCCATCCCATCCCAATACGTGAAATCACAACTAAAGTCATAAATTTATACAATCTAGCAGCTCCTACTAGAAGTCCTTAATTGGTAGGATTTTATCTTATAGATTCCCTGTAAGAGAAAAATAGTGTATTGACAACTTCTATGATAAAATTATTAATAAATTCATCTTGTATCTTAGATATTTTAAGGTTAATTAAAGAAATTAAGATGTGCTTGAAGACATTTTAAAGCATAAAGACGATGAGGATTCAAAGGATTTCACAAAAGTAAGCTACATGTGAAGATATATAAATATGAATTCAAATAGTACATGTGACCCCTGACACCTCAAATAAAGGGTAATTCTATCTTTTTGCAATTTAGTCTATTGATCCATAAAGTCATAAAATGCTAGAAATGTGTTTCAAACACAAGTTTAATTTTTGCAAGTCATTTGAATGACTGATCAATCAACCTATTGAATTGGATATTCTTGTATACTATAGGTAAATTAATCTGTTGTTTACTGTATCATCTCTTCAGTTTGAGCTTTAGGTATCAATAGCCTGATCAATCTACCATGGGGTAGTTATATGAACCATGTCAATGATGGCTCTAATTTGCCCTAATCTTGTAGTCTGATCTACCCTACCCATAAATAGAGGTATTTGGTGAAAACCCAAGATATTAGAGGAGGCCTGTTTTGTTGTAAAAAGAGGCCTAGGTTCTTCTACAGGTGATTTCCCCCCCTTTCTCTTGTGGTTCTCAAACTCAATGATTCAAGTAAGTGTGTGCTTGTTTATTTTTCTATCTTGAGTCAACCAAACCTTCTGAGATTGTTTTTACTACTTGAGAAGTTTGATTTTAGAGTTTTTTTATAAACCTTATCATAAAGATCTTTGCATTCATATGCTTGAGAGTGTTTACTATCTGTAAAGTGATGACTAGTGTTTTGGTTGTAAATCTATAATAGAGATCTAGAGATGACTATGTGCTTATAAGATTGAAGACCATTATGGTGAGAAATTTGAAACAACGGACAAGCAACCAATGGGAGTTTGGCTCGGCGAGAAGCAAAGTGCATCTTGAGTAAATTGGAAGATTGAATTAAGGTGATTTGTATCAAATTTTTCTACATAGTGGATTTCAAAAGGCTAGATGAAGTTATGTAGTTTTTATGGATTCATTTTCCATGTAAAAAATCTTGTTTATGATTATTTATTATTTTATGAACTCAAGATAGTTTATTAGAGCTTTTTTAATCCGCTGCATATTATATTAGTAATTTTATCCTTAGGTTAAATAGATTAATTTTAAAAGTTGGTTAATATAGTTAAATTTGTAAGGTAACTATTGCACGTTTAATGTGACAAACAGTGCACCCAAACTTTCATTCCCCCTTTTTTCGACTCCTGGTCTCCTCAAAATTCCACTTAAGGTAATCCCTTCTCCAAAGCCATTGACCAGAACCATGGGCCCACTTCTACCCATTCTATTAACACATCACTTCTGCCTTTATTTAAGAGATGTATTTACGACTTTTATGACCATTTTCTTATGCTATACATTTTTAATATTAATTAGCATATTATATACGGAAAATTTAGTATGAGAACTCATGTGCATCAGTGTGAGTTAGGGTATTGTTGGCCATTAGATTGCAAGGGGGATGAAAACATGTCTGCATCCTAAGTAACATCCGCCGTTAGATTGCAATCTGACTTCCGACGATGCTTGAGCTCTCATAGTCGCACATGAGCCCAAGCTTATAATAATGAGACTCTATTATAAATGTTCAATCTTAGTGAAAATAAAGTATAATGGCTCAAAATCATTATGTATTATCCTATTCAATTAAAAGTTGAGCATTTATAGTACAATACATAATGAGTATGCTAGACTAAAGTATAATTCTTGAGGCATTGAATATTTTTATGTACAATTTTTTTGTGTGAGTAATTGTTTTTTTTCGATGTCTATACATTTGCTGATAAATTCTCAATGAAGATCGGCCTTTGGGAATTTGATTTGTACTATTATTTTTAAAATGGTTTTGTAGTCATAGTAGGTTGTTTTTACATGTGTAGTGCACGTGTATTCATGTCAGTAAATAGAACCAATGGAAGAGAAAGAAAAGAGATCCATCAGTCAATAAATTAAATATGAGTAATAGAAAGATTTGGTCTGCATGTGGGAAGACCTCATGGGTTGGGTGCAGTTGTCAACTGAGACAGTCCACCACCAAATTCCTGCAAGGGAGTACTACCTCTGCCTACCATGTCCAAGCGTCATGCCTGCCAAAGATGATGGCATTAGGGGTGTTCACGGACAAATACGGATGTAGACAAAGGTATGTCCGCGTCCATCCGCCAATTTAATATGTGTATCTGTGTCCATCCATATCCGCTAATGTCTGTAGCATTTATTGTCCAAGTCCGTCCGTCACGGATACGGACAGACATGGATAATTAAGTTAAATCTCTATTTTTACATGTACAATCCTTATGTAGCATGTTAGGACAGCTGTCCTGACATGCTACATGAGGTCTATTTATATTTTTACCTAAAAAATACATATACAAAATGCTAAAATAAGTTAAAAATCACCCATAATTAAACAAGACTACAATTTTAAAATTCTTATCATCAATTATAACAAAAACAAAGTCTTCTTTGCAATTAAGTCAACTTTAAATATCACTGTAATAAATTGTGACTAAGATTTCAGTGTAAGTTTGTAATAAATTGAACTTTGATAAATATCATTTTTATGATAAAATGCACGAGTTGAACGTGAGGTGCCATATGAACATGAAATAGATTTTGTGGTCATCTCAATAATTAGTTCAACAAAACCCGGTTACTAGCAGAGCCGGTCCAAGGAAGAGTAAGTGGAGAAAACACTCATGCTTCCCCTATTCTGATTACCATCAACCTGCCAGATGCTGTAGAGGCAAAATTTGCAAGGAGAACTCATAGAGAGAGGGGAGATCGGATGTTGCAGAAGTAAAATTTGCGGCAGAGCGGCGGCGAATCGACGACACGACAACAACAAGATGGTATGAGCCGGAGCACCGTAAATCTTGCCTTTGAACCAGAACACCTTTACTCATGCTTCCCCTATTCTGATTAGCAACAACCATCAAGACCATAAACCAGTCCAACCATACGCAATACAAATTCCAAAAATCAACTGAAAACAAGGATAACTCACAGAGAGGGGAGATAGGACGCTGCGGAAAAAAAAATCGCAGTGGAGCGGTGGCAAAATGACAGCATGACAACAACACGAAGGTATGAGCCGGAGCACTGCAAATCCTGTCTCCTCACCCGACTGCTTAACAATGACTGCAGAGGAGAAAACTATGGCGAAGAGTAATCACCGGCAAGGGCCCACGACTCCACCAGAGTCAGGTTGGGGAGGGGGAGAGAAATTATCGCTCTCAGGTAGAGAGGCCGACGGCTGGGTAGGAGTCGAGCTAGGTGGTGGCGATGACAAAGCATGGGAGATGGTTACGATCCAGATGGAAGCTAGCGGGATGTAAAGATGTAAACTTCAGTTGGTTTTAGGAGAGGGCCGAGAGGCAGAGCATGGGGCGGCGTGGCGGCACTCCGGTGAACAGTAATGTTTGTACTGTGTTGCCTAACCAAGCCCTAAATAGATAAACAATATTTTTAAATTAGGTGGCGGACGCAGACGTCCGTGGACACGGACAACAGTTTGTCCACATTCATAGGCACGTACAAGGACAGATAAATTTAATGGTCCATGCCCTCATCTGTCCCGGACAAAAAAAATTGTCCACTCCATGTATTTATGGACGCAAACACGGATGGACAAACACATGTTGAACATTCGTGAACACCCCTAGCTGGGATTGCATTGTCTTGCATGAGGAGGCAAGCACATGCACTATTTATTGTGCGACCATAGGATAATTCTACATTATGTTATGTATGCTAAATAAAAACTATTATGTTTCTTTGTTGTTTGTTATTTTTTGTATCCAATAGACTATTGGTTGATGCTTTGTTCTTTAAGGATAATGTGTGCAAGACATTTTTTTGTTGAATACATGGAATTTTTAAATAATTAAATTTTTAGTTAATTTGGGTGTTTTTTCTCTTTCAAAGAAAGATGTGGTTAACAAATTGTTGGACAGCCTAATATGATTAATAAATTTTCATGAAAACAACATTAAATGAGTACTACCAAGACCATCGACCACATACAAAAAAATACAAGATTTAAAACAACAAAACTTGTCTTGAAGTCATGCTATACTATTGCCACCATTCCACTTGCCAAATGTTCTTGCAATATCCATGAAACAGTATAATGTCTCGTGTGGTGTTAATTATCTACTCAAATTTGTAGTTTATAGTTTCAATGGCATTTGTTGTCGAATTAAAAGTGCCAAACCTATACTATTTTAAAAGGAAAATGGGGGGCTAAATTGTTTTTTTTTTGGACTTATTTATCCTCATATTTTATTAATAGTTAGTTGATTAGGGATAAAAAAGTAATAATATTAATTAAGATAATTTCAATACATTGGCTTAAGTACAAAATGGTATGTATGTGGTTCTGACTTTGGTTGCATGAAATAGCGAGTTTGTTTATGTTTTTGTTTGTGCTTTAAAAAATTATAATTAAAGCCAATGACATTAGAAACTTTATTGGATTCTTATTGCCTTACAAGAATAGAACATTGGTAAAATAATTATCATCATAATAAGTTACTACAATTTTATCTCCCTCCATGCAACAAAAAAAATGTAACTCCCTATATCATTCACAAAGTTCCTCTGTGCAAACTCTGACACTACCTTGAGATAGGTCCCTTTAGGAAGTGATGCTTCTTTTGTACAAGGACATCCTCTTATATAGTGCCAAGAGGAATCAAGGCGTATTGAATATTATGGGCTTACATGTTTAAACATTGATTGAAAAGATTCCACATTATTTTGGATTATGTCATTTAAGACTTCCCTTGGGGTGTAAACTCTTCATGAAAGCATGATCATATGCCACTGTCTTTATCAAGCACATTATCCAAATGAGAGACCTTATTAAGTCACTGATTTAAACCATGGTGTTGTCTCCATAAATGAAAATTTCATTTAGTTTCAAGAAAAACAAGAAGAGAGAGTGGGTTTCTTGGATATGAGGCGAGCTTATCGAAGTACAATTAGGGTCTCATTAAGTCTTATTCACTTAAGGAGTCATTTCTAATTTAACACCATGAATAGGGTTGAAGGAGAAAACTAATATTAATATTAATAATATTATTATTATTATTATTATTATTATTTTATGATTGGTTCTAATAAAGAATGAGCCTCATTTATATGAGCTCGGGTCAAGAGCAACCGTGTGAGCCTTGACATTGCACGCCATCACATTTCAATTGATGGTACACATAATTAACTTAAGGGAAAATTAGTTTATGCCACCTTATGCTCACCTATTAGATCACACGTGAACCTAGGCTCATACAAACTTTTTTCATAAAAAATTTACACAATCATGATTGGCAATTAGATGTACAAAAATATTAAAAAAACTCTTACAAACCTTTCCCAAGAGTAGCAAGTTTCAACTTTTTTTTGCAGAAAATGTTTACAATCATTGTGTACAACACGTGTACTTCAACTAGTTATACAAAAGTTAGAAGATCAACTCTTATTATTATGAGCATAATTTCTTATTGACAGTTTTTAATATATTATTTTAGTCTAAGCTAACATTAAGAAGTTAGTTGTTTTCATACTAGTTTGAATAGTATTAAAATGCTACTTTAATGTGTTAGGCCACACAAAATTTTCTTCACAAATAACTTTGTTTTTTAGTCGAGTTTGCCTATCATACGACAAAAGAAAAAAAACATTAGTTTTTGTTGTAACTCAATAGCCTTAATGATGATGATCTCTCCCATAGTCTTTCTATGTCACCTTGTGTTTTGCAAGAGGAAAATCATTACTTTTTATTATTCAAAAGCCTTTTTATCACCGGCGAGTCACTGACATGTCTGTTATCTACCAATGAAATAGTATAAAATCATTTTCTATAGCATTCAACATGTCAATGGTCTACCGATAATAACTGCATGCATTGGTCATTTTAGAAAATAGGACAATTTATTGATTCTTGGACTCTGGGAGTGGAACTATGTTACAAAAAGGGGATGAAACTCGGAATGAGGAGAGCGATGGGAGAGGGGGAGTCTCATAGGGGTTCTGACACCATGTGAAAATAAAGTTTAGAAGTGATTCAGGAGGAAGGTGTGTTGAAGAAGTATCTTGCAATGAATTGCAATCTACTTTTGAAATAAAGATATACGTTGTATCTTTCTGATTTTCTACAAGTTATTTATGATGAGGAACACAAGAATGTGTTTTTCATTGAGTTCAGTTATTCTTGTTGATGCTTTCATGGTAACTTCATATCACTACTAGTTTAACGCTTAATTATGGAGTCAACTAGTTTATAAATTATTTTGAAATGATTTTCATTGAAATTTATACCTCAAAAATGTGTTTGGAAATGATGGGGAACGTCTGCTCTTTTGGATTATGATCAATTTATGTGGCATGCACAAACTGAGGAACATAAAGTACCTCTAACTTGAAATTAAGTTATAAGATTTATCTTCAACTTTTAAACAAATTAAACACTGATTATGTTTAAATCAACATGCCTAATTCCTATGTGCTCTAATGAAAATATGTAATCAAACTCATGTGAGGCGTGGAAACCCAACTAGGGAAAAACTGCAACACACTCTATCCAGATCAACTATGTAATATGTAAACTTGATATTACAAAATTACCAATTATAAAGAATAAAGATTTATATTTCTTCAAGCGGCTGGTTCATCACACTGCGCTTGATTTGGAATTAACCACTCATTGGTTGTTTAGCGATAATAGTTCGATCTCCTCCTCTTTTTGCTCTTCGATCAATGTAAATCTTTTATCTCCTTCTTTGGAATAATTATTTTTTTTCCTTGATCTTCTCACCAACAATCTTCTTTAAATACTTTGCCTCGCATGAGATTGTGTGCACTCATCTCCCTTTTAATCACTTTTTTAATTAAGGTAGACAACTTTTCTTTATAGAAGACTTAGTTTCTTAAAACTCAATTAGAGCAACTCCTCACAAACTCTCTAGTTCTTCTAAGACCCTCTTTTCTCTCCTCACATCCCTAGACCTTTTTATAGACTCCCCAACTCTCAAAAGAAATATGTATGCAACTAGGAATCTAACTCAACCCAAAAAAGTCTAAATTAGGCAACTCTACCCGCTATCGATCGATTGTTCCACATGGCGATTGATTGATCCTTGTTACAATACAATACAACTCTTCAATTGATCAATTTTTTAACTCTACGATCAATCGATAAAATCTCAGCTTTGTTTTCAACATTGAATTTTTAGCTGCCGATTAATTGTTTGTTGAAGCAATCGATCGATCAACAATGTTACATAGAGTTTTCTATAGTTAAAAACCTATCGATCATTTCTTTACAGTGAGAGATCACTCTCAACATTTTTTTTATTTTTAAATAGAAAAAATCTTCATCTTTCACCCAGGTTCACTTTTACCCTGAAGTGTGTAAATGTGATATATATACATATTTTTACTAGTTAAAACACAGATTTGAGTCTTCATTTTCCTCCTTCTTTAGATCCAATCGTCAAAGTTAAATTAACTCAAAATTACACATTCATTATATTATTTCGATCATAGAAATAAGTGAATACTTGACATAAGGACTCTTATGTTCGTACGATCTCCCCCTTTGGTCATTTTGTGACAAAACATTGCAACCCATCATCTGGAAAATAAAAAATACAACTATATAGTACATAATGAGATTTAGATAGATTATCTAACAATGAAAATGACTCTCCCTTAATCTATAACTCTTGAATTATATGATTGTAGTCTTCAACCTCTAATTAACCTCCACATTACAAACTAGAAATTAAATACCTGCATAATACTATTCTAAGAATTCAATAAATACATAAATTATATATTCAAGCAAGAAAAAAGATTAATCAATTTGTAACCAAATAAATTTTTTTCTCTTTGTATCAATTAAGTGATGAAATTTTGTTAAGCTCTCTATTAGCTCTCTACCCTCAAGATTTAAGGATTTTCATAACTTAAATTCCCCCCTTTATGTCATAGATAGACAAAAGAAAATCAAGGTAAAGAAGACAAAAACTAAAAGAAAAACCATGTAAAAATAATTTGAAACCACAACTAGAATCAAATTAAGGAGAATCAATGAAAATCTTAGTAAAATGAGAACATACTATCTAATTCATACTACCACACTGTGTATCTCACATAATCAAAACATAATGTCATTAAGCACTAGACTAAAGAATTAGTATTTTAAGTTTGAAGTCTCGTAATAAGAAAAGATGCAAGTGTTTTACCTCAAATAAGAGACTATATCATAATCATTCAAAACAATCAACAAGATATCAATGGATAATATAATCAAAAATAATTTTTTTCTTCTGCTACATTGGCAAATAAGTCTATCGATAAACTTTGTTCATTCTTCCATTCTGTTTGATCATTGATTTAATTAAATAAGTAAAAGTTATAAGCATCAATACATTTTTTTGTGTGTCATTCTTCATACCCTTTGGCTTTTTCAAATATTTGGAATTTTCTCTTTTCATATGTGGGTTTCATTGGGTTTTTCATAGCTTTCAAGACCTTGCACTATATATATATATATATATATATATATATATATATATATATATTCTAATCCTATATCTCTTTCAGTGTCAAGGGGATGGTAACTTTCAAACTAATACAAGATTTATCATGTATGAAACCCTCTATCATCTTTTTGAGAATTAATAATGACAATGTTTACATCATATAATAAAAGAAAACATAAATATATCAAATCTCATTCATCATATAAAGGAATATAAACCGTTCATAGCAACAAAATCAAGAAATAAATAAATCATTTTGAAATCCAATAGTGAGTAATAAGTCTTTTAGTAAATCAATAGTGCATAAAGAATTATAATGAATTCTACTTGAATGATATTTAATTAATCATTTTTACTTAATATTGTACTCATCATGGATTACATGTGTGACCTATTATGTGACTACTTCACAATTCAAGTGTGCTCCATAAGATATTCCAACTATATGTTTGAAAACATTTTTTTTGTTTTTATTAAATTTTTCTCAATCTAATCAAGCTAACACCAAACAAAATTAAAGCAAACCAAACTATTAAAACTTTTGAAAAGCAACTAAAAATCATTTTTGTTGTCCCAAAAGGTCTTCAAGTAAAACAAGGGGCGAAAGTTTCATATTAAACTAGAGTGGGCAAGCACATCCAATAACTTTTCTAAGGTTAACAAACCTATTCTAATTAAAAGGTTTTTTAAAAATGACTATCAATTATGCTTCTATATAAAGTTTGTCTAACAGATTTTACCTAAAGCATATTTACTTAACTTTACAAAAATGGACATCCATGTCTTGGAATGTTTTGCATCTTGATGTCAAAATTTATTCACTAGCTCTTTAGAAAATTGTGACTGTGAGATAAAGATTCATGAATTAGTTTGTTGTACTTTCAAACTAAAAAAATAATTAAGTAAACTTTCCATACTCATTTTAAATTCCTTACTCATCTCTTTTGTAAAAGCTTTGACAAGCTTATTAGTAATAGATCGAAAATAATTTCATCTACTAATATCTGTGTAATCACTACATGTTTCCAAAATTTCTCAATAAATAATGTCTTCTCCACACCTCCTCTTATATATCCTTGCTTTGTTATATATTATGTGAGTCTATCATACCATACTCTAGAAGCTAATTTCAATCCATACAAAACTTTCTTCAACTTATATACATAGTTAGGATGGTGAAGGTCAACAAAACCCTTATACTATTCGACATAGACTTCCTCTTTCAAGTTTCTATTAAAAAAGATACTCTTGTCATCTATTTGATATACCTTAAACTTTAAATAACAATCCATTACAAGAAGCAATTTAATAAATTGAAGTCTAGCAATAGGAGCAAATGTTTCATCAAATTCAATTCCTTCTACCTGTGTGTAGCATTGAGCAACTAATCTTTTTTTGTTTCTTACCACAATACCCTGTTCATCTATCTTATTCTTATAGATCTATTTTGTACCTATCACATTGGATTGTTTAGGTCTAAACACAAGATAACAAACATCATTCCTTGTGAATTAACCTAATTCTTCCTATATTACATTAATCCAATTTTTATCTTAAAGGGCTTCATCCATGTTTTTCGGTTCTATAAGGGACACATAACAAGAAAAAATTATTTGTTCAACCAACTTATGTCTTGTTCTCACTCCTTCATTAATGTCACTAATCATATTGATTTTTGGATAGTCCTTTTGAACCCAATTAGTTACTTAACTAGATTGAACTTGTGGTAGTTGTTGTTCTTCATGAGCTTCAAATTCATGTATATGATCATCATCATTTATATCTACTTGTCCCTATTCTATTTGATCTACATCACTGAAAATATTAAGTGAATCATCATAATCGTAGAAATCATCCACTCCTTGTTTTCATTTCTCATTTTGAATCTCTTAATCCTCAAAGATTTGTACACAATTTACAACCACATTAAAGGATTCTATGACAGTTTGAGTTCATTTGTTAAAAACCATATATGGCCTATTTATCAAAGAATATCCAAAGAAGATCCCATCATCACTTTTGCTATAATTTTTTTTAAAATCTTCCCTATCTCTCAAGATGTGACAAGGGCTTTCCAAAAAGTAAGTGTTGGACAATGAGTTTTGTACCCCTTCACAACTCATAGGGTGTTTAGACTATCTGGCCTTAAATGAATTCTATTAAAGGTGTATGTGGTAGTGTTTGCATCTTCTGCCTAAAAATATTTTTGCTAAATTCTTCTTATTAAGTATCGCCCTAACTATTTCTTATATAGTCATATTCTTCATTTTAGCTCCTCTATTTTGTTAAAGGGTTTTAGGGGTTTAACTCATGGGTAATCTCATTTTTGCACAAAACACTTTAAATCTATAGTCAGTAAATTCATCAACTCTATCACTTCTAATCGTCTTGAATTTATGCCACTTTTATTTCAAATGGTATGGATAATAGTTTTGAATGCTTCAAAAATATTTAATTTCTCTATAAGAAAGCCTATCGAAGTGAATCTTAATAGGTCATCTATCATTACCAATTTGTACTTTTTACCACCTAAACTATTTATTTACATTAGTCCCATAAGGTCCATATGTATCAACTCTAATAGTTTCTCAATGTTCGCATGTTTCAATTTTTTATGATGAGATTTTTGGTTTCTCAATTCTTACATATTTCAATTTTTTATGATGAAATTTTAATTATTTACCCTTTTAAAAAACACCACATACAAAATTTTCAAGAGTTTTCAAAATAGGGGCACCTCTAATGATCATATTATTTATTATTTTGGTCAAATCTCTAAAATTCACATATTTTAACCTTTGATGCCACAAATAAGTATTATCATGTATAGATAAGTTTACAAAATAAACAAGAATAAGCAAATAACAATTATCATAAGTTCTTAAACCTTTAACACAAGTCATGCCAAAGTTATCGATGATGTAGCAAGCCATATTTGTAAACTTCACATTAAATCCAAAATCACAATTTTAACTAATGCTTCAAATATTACCTATCAAACTACTCACATACAAAGCATTATCAAAATCGGGCAATCCATAAACTTTTAATATGCTTATCCCATCTATTTTTATAGTAGTTCTATATTTAAAGGTTACTTTTCCATCATACTTATCTACCAAATTAGAAAACCTATATTTGTCATTAGTCATGTATTTTGAGCATCCACTATCTAGGTACTACATGTTAGAATTTTGAGTTTTTACGACATTGTACACTACATGACATTTTATATCCTCTTTTTTTACCCATTTTTTTTTATTTCAAAAACTCATGAAGCTCACTCAAGTTCTTATTAGTTTTACTTTCCCAAGTGTGTTTATGTTAAACATTCGTTCTTTCTTGTGATAACTATTTTGAGCAAACATATGAAAATTTCTTAGTTAATGATGTGTGTGAGCCCTATGCTCAAGATTTTAAAGTTTTGCACTAAGTTCCTTTAAGTTTCTCCCTATCCATGTGATTTGTCCAAACAAATCAAATTTAGCATTATCTCTCACAAATTATGGCTTCACTAATTTTTCATAAGCTCAAATTTAGTCATTAGTTCCTTACCTTTAACAAACTCTTTCAATTCTAAATTTAAAATTTTCAATTATTCTTCCAACTTCTCAATTTTTTCAAACAATTCAAAATTTTTGGTATTGCACAAGGATTTGTCATACACAAGTTGAAAATTTTCATGTTCGATAGTACAAAATTTTGCACTAAACATCTTAAATTTGTCAAAAACATGATTATTTCTATCCACAATAAAATTTGAAGTTAATAGAGAAAAACTAAGCATGTTTTTGAATCCCTTGGTAATCAAACCTCAAAAATACTATAGTAAACTAAAAATACTCAAAAACCATCAACTATCATTTGCTGGTTAGTGATCAATGTGTATGACATGCACAAATTGAGAAAAATAAAGTGTTACTAACTCGTAATTAAGTTAGAAGATTTATCTTCCCCTTTTAATTAAAATAAACACTAATTTTGTTTAATTCAACATGTCTAATTCCTAAGTATTCTAAAGAAAATTTACAATCAAATCACCAAGCAAGACATAATAATTTTTACGTGGAAACCCAATTAGGAAAAAACCACATGACACTTTGTTAGATCAACTAAAAACTAGGTAAACTTAAGATTAAAAAATTAGAGATTACAAAATATAAAGACTAATTCTTTTCTTCAAATGAATGGTTCTTCACATCATTCTTGATTCTAAATTAACTACTCCTTAGTTGTTTATTGGCAATAGCTTGATCTCCTCCTCTTCTTTGTGCTTTTCGATCAAAGTAGATATTTTGTCTTCTTCTTTCGAATGAATCTTATTTCTCATTGATTTTCTCAACAACAATCTTCATCACACATCATGCCTCACATGAGTTTTTGTATACTCATCTCACTTCTAATCACTTTTTTGAGTAAGGTAGATAGATTCTCACTTTAGAAGACTAATTCTCTCAAAATTCCATTAAAATAAGTTCACACAAGCTCTCTAATTCTTCTAAGCCCTTTGTCTTTCTTTCCACATGTTCCTAGCCTTTTTTTATAAAATCCCAAAGTCTAAAAAGAATATTTAACTAGGAATTTAACTCAACCCAGAAAAGCCAAAATAGGAAACTTTGCCCTCCATCGATCAATCATTCTATAGGGTGATTGATTGATCCCTATTACAATAGAATAAGACTCTTCAATCGATCAATCTTTTGACCCACAATCTATTGATAAATTCTTGGCTTTATTTTCAACAATGAATTTTTAAGTGCCGATTGATCATTTGCTGAAGTGATCGATCTATCAACAATGGAATTACAGAGAGTTTTCTTTAGTTCAAAACCTGCAGTGATCAATCGCTCTAAGCATATTCTTTATTTTTCAATAGAAAAAACCTTCAACTCTTAATATTCTTTCACCTAAGATCTCTTTTCGCCTAAAGTGTATCTATGTGATGTGTATAGGTATTTTTACCTATTGAAACATGAATTTAAGTCTTACTTTCACTCCATCTTCAAAATCTAATTGTTAGACTTAAATTGACTCAAAATTACACATTTATAACATTATTTTAATTATAGAAATTAACCAATACATGACATCAGAATACTTATGTTCTGACATGCTCATCTTTTTCAATCATTGATAAGGTTAACAACACATTGATGAATGCACCATTGAGAGAAAGAGGATTAACAATTCTCTATGTTCATACCGGATCATGCATGTTGACTCGTCATCAACAGTGATATTGACACATAGGGTGACATTGGTAAGGTGGGCATTCCAAATCTACCCACTGTTAGTGAGTGTTTGATACAATAATAAGTATACCCATGGTCACCAGTGATCTAGTCAACACGTCAATAAGATTACCAATGGTGCTTTAAGATAAAAAATTTACTGTGAATTATAGCAACGAGAAAGCTATGTAGTAATTATATAAAATTACATGATTTTCAAGGATCTGGGGTTGGATATAGAATGATAAGTAAGCATGTATTAAGTAAGGGTTAATTAATACTAATGCATGTGTATGAGACCTTGTAATGTGATGATTAGTGAGCCATAAATTGATGCATATGACACAAAAGAATGTAAATCACTAGTATAATTGGCCCCTCAAGTGAGTCATTAGCTACGTAGAATGGAAAGGTTTGATATGAAATATGATTATGGTATTCTAGTTCTCAAGGGTGAGAGTTATATAGAGATGTTCCTCTTACTAAGAAGTAGGATCAAATAGACTAGAGTATTAAAACATAATAAATCCTATACAACACAATATAGGGGGTTTCAATGATCACAACAATTAGGATTTTGGCACTAGGGTCCATGAGCCCTTTCTTTATGACATGGATAGGGTAGGGGCAGGCTTTAGGCAAAGACTGAGTTTAAATTTGTTATAACTCAATATTTAATTGAGTGAAATCTCTTAGAGAGGTTATCATGTCTAGTGAAAAGTGGTGTTCTCTTTTGTAAGTATCTAACAATTTGAAGGTATACGTTGCTTTGACTTTTAAGCCATCTAAATTTATATTCATTACACTACACACTCTTTGTCCGTATGTTATCAGATTTATTTGTTTTCAACTTGAATTGCAATCCCACTAAGTATACCAGTATATTCAACATTCGTTGTGGTGCAAGTACATTAAGGTAAAGATCTATTAGAGGTACCAGGATGGTCATAGCCATAGAGTGGAGCCTACCTCCCTACTTTTTTATTCATGGCCTACCCATAGGTTTGCTACTATAAAAAAAAACCTCAATAGTGATAGTTGCCGGCTATCTTTTTTAATTGTCCTGGTCATCGATAAAGTTAACAATGACGCACTAACAGCCATCACAAAAAGTCACGTTGCTGATAGTTTTAGCTACGGACTTAATGACTTTCTATGATGGTTGTGACCATTGCAAAAAAAAAGATCCCATCGTCTCCTTTGGATTATTAGAGATGGCCACAACACCTTTCGTGATGGCTAGGCCGTTGTAGAAAGCAAAAATCTAGCAACAACCACAATGGCCATTGCTGAAAATCAATCTTTAGCGATGATCATAATGACCATCATTGTAATGTTAGGCATTAGTGGCAGTTTGAATTCAACAACAACTAAAGCCATCACTATTGTTTAGATATTTTTAAAAGAAAATATAGCAGAGCTATCACTGTTGCTTAGGAATTTTTTTTATAATATAATAAACATTAGATTTTTTTCTTCATTGAATTTGTTGCATATAAACCATGAAGCCAAAAAGACTCCATTGAATTTGCTACATACAAAGTATAGTTACCTTAATCTCAAATCAGTAAAATGAAACCATTTATATTCTTCTCAAAAACCATTGACACCAATGAGTTTGAGCATAACATTGTCACCATCAAGCATAACTTGGCCTAATTAGGAGTAGAATACAAAAAAAATTCATCATAAAACTAGGGGTGTTAAAGTAATCTCAGAAACATGACTCGCGTTCAAATTTGAACTCGAAGTTGGTCAAGCCAAGCTCAAACATTCTTGTGTTCGGCTCAGCTTGTCTCGGCTTAAAGATTGATAAAAACTTACACTCGCATTAAGTATATTATTTTTTCAAATATACACATGCATATATCACATATATAGATTTCATATCTCCCAAGTTTTAACTCTTTCCATAAAGTACATCATTTTTACTTTTTCATATACAATTACTTGACGCTTTTTGTTAAAAGGAATTATATAATATGTCTATGAGATCTAGAACCATTTTTTATAAAATTCTACTCCATCTGTCATGTATTTATAGTCTAAATTAGAAAATAAAAAATCAACAAAGACTAATTTATTTAATTTTCTAATATAACACATAGAACAACTTATTAACCATGTTTGTTTTAGTAATTTTTCTTTAAATGCCTTTGGGTCAATAATTACAAAACTAAGTAATGATTACAAGGCATAACAACTTGACTTGAATTCGAGCTTGACAAAGTTTTAAACTCAAGCTTTAATACTATAAAGCTTGACGATACTTGGCTTTTTAACACCCCTACCTAAAACTAATGAAGCACTGCAAATTCTATAACATACTTTCACCGGATGCAAATATCTTTTCAAAGTTCAAAAAATATAATAGACTTGTAATTCTTGAATGTAAACTATATGACAAATTTACAAGATCAATCTAAAATACCACAGTACCCATGCCAATAATATCAAAAGAAATGAATAGCAGGCCTTGATAAAGTGCCCACATACCTTATTGTCATTAAGCAAGTTGCCCAACTGCTAATGAAGGAACAAGTGTTCCTACTTATTGCCAAAAAAGAAAAAAATTGATTGAATGAAATTTTTTGTGAAAATCTAAACCCACCTGACATGCATAAGGGACTTCATTTCTATATTGCATAAATATCTTCTCTTTAACAATTTCAGCTACAAAGAACATTTCTGAGTGTTCGGATGCAATGTCTTAAAGATTAAACAGAAAATATTAGAAACTAACAAGAAAAAACATAAATTCAAGTATTTGGAAAGATCATAGAACAAAAAGAGCAAGACTACATTTTAATGCAAGGGGGAAACAGACAAATCTCACAATTAATAAACTCAGTTTTTTCTAACCCATTGACAGCATGGAAGAGTTATTCCAAGTATTTCAAAGATCACAGAACAAAGAGAACAAGAGTAAAGTTTACATGAAGGGTGGAAACAGACAAATCTCACTGCTAATTAATACAGTTCTTTCTCTTAACTCAATAAGACCATGGAAGAGTGCATGCATGTGCATATGCGCTATGTGATACAGACAAATGATACTTCAAGAAACTCGAAGCAGGCCCACACCCAGACATACACAACTCTCTACTTGACAAGTCAATTTATTTGAAGGCTTTATGGAGGCATGCTAAACACTGTCCCAAGTAGCCTCCTCTCCTGTCATCTAATGAATGAAGTACTGTCACATTAAAAATCAAAGATCCAGTGGTGCGAAACCAAAAGAACAGAGAATTAACATCATCATCTCAACATCAACACCTTCTTCCATTTGTATGGGCCCATGACATGGATTTTGTTCCGCCATTCAGTTCTATCATCTAACTCATACATCACTTTTTCAGTAGTTCCTTCCAAGTGATCTTAGGTCTTCCTCTGTTTTTTTCAACAAAACCAAAATTTGTGCAGTGATTGGTCATTGATCCATATCCATGAGTAGGCGAACATATAGTCCCTAAGTCTGTCAAAATGGAAACAGTTAAGATGTACTGTTTACTAAACAAGAAGTCATTTAACATCAAGCAATCACATTCTCAATGGAATGCCTCACCAACCAGAAATTACAGTTTTTTTACCATAACAAATCCTGTTTCTAGATAAAATTCCCCCAAAAGATATGGTTTGATTTTAAAAAAATAGAAAAAGAAAAAAAGAAGACAATATGCTGCCCAGAGCTTGAGAGTAAGTAGCAGACCTTTGGATAATAAGCTGGACCGAGAGGGAGTTTGCAAAGTATCCGGTCTTTGGCATCCTCCACCCCATGGCCATACTTTGCAATCACAGGAATGACATCATCAACAGCCGTAAATTTCTGATACCACTGAAAGGGAAGTGTTTTTTACGCTCCCTGCTCACTGTGAGCCGAGCATAAGGAATACATGTGAAGCGTTCAATTTCGAGATCGACGGCGCATATGCTAGTGCATGTTAACGTAAGTATTAATGCTTCACATGCTTTCCTTATGCTCATTGTTAAAGCGGAGCATAAAAAATGCTTCCCACTGCAAGTAGCAAGATCACCGGTATATGATAAGTGACCCAAAGGCTCATTAAAGACTCTCTACTGATCAAATCATGGCAACTTCATGATAGGGTTTCAAGTTGCCAGTCATATGACCAAAAGAACTGTAAGAAAACCAGCATTGGCTCCATTCCATCTAGAATAACTTTAGGAAAAAAATGGGGCCAATTTGATTCAGAAAAAATGGTGAAGAATCGGCAACAAGAAAATTATGATATCAATTTATATGAAGATGCAAATCAATGCTATTAATATTAACTTCAGCTGCAACAATTTCCAAGTACAATTCCAGCAAACATTAACTTCAGCTTCAACAAATTGAACCAACATGGCAACAGCAGAATGCCCCAACTTACAGTCTCACACACACTCCATTCCTTCACTCCATTCATATTTTATCAATTACAAGCTACAATCCCACAATAAAAACTACCAAGAAATATGTATAAGCAAAATGACCTCTATTAAATGGATCAGTAACCAAACTTTATTGGAGAAAATGAGAATCATAAGACAATGAAGCAGGGTTGCACAAATATGCACAGATTCTTAACTCTTCATGGCATTTTATGATAAATATCAGGAAAAGAATAAAAAAGAATGCATAGCACAACTCTAGAAAATTATAGTCATTTGTAGATAGCTCTTATCCATATGAAATAAAAATCTATCACAGTCCTCAGCTACAGTGGGCTCAGATTTACCGGGAAGAGCAAATACACTCCAAAATAACCGAAGCTCATAAATGTATGTCATCACTTTAATTGGTTGATTACGAGAGACCATAAGATCAATCTGCAAATCAGAATCAAACACAAAAATCAAGGAATCAAATATGACAATGTATGGAGACAAGGAGAATGAAGCTGTAAATAGCTCATTCATCAAAAGTAAGATTGGCCCCAGAAAGGAAAAAAGACACAATGAACAACTTAAAAATGAGCATATATACTGATATACCAAAAATGGCACATTGCAAAATATTCAATAGAAACGAAATAGGGATCATTCCAAAAGTAGCATAATATTAAAATAAAAATAAGAAATATAGTAATATGGCATAAAAGTCTATACCTTCTTCACCAGGGCCTCTGATGGCAACAGATTCAAGCTTAATAACTTGGGTGAAAGGGATGTAGAGCAAAAGCTGCTCATCAGCATCGCTCTCCAGATGCAGGCCCTCATCCTCTCTGTAACCATGAAAATACGAAGGGAATAAATCAACACCGACCCAGTTCATCAAACTATATAGAAACAAAAAATCGGCGAACAACCTCCTACATATCGTCCAACAAACCTACACAGATTCTTCGCATAAGGCTTCATAAGCCTTCTCCACCAATAACTCCTCTAGCTTCACATAACCCGACCCTTCAGCTGCCAAACACCCACAAGAGAAAAAAAAATTTGTAATCAACGATCGATCCTTGCCCAAGTAGAAATTTTTTAAACTAATTTCATTCTTGCAGAGTGTAAAAATGATATATATATATATCTTGGGAGACTCGTTCAGTGCAAATCTGGAGGTTCCTCCGTGCGACGGAGAGGGAGCGGTTGACCTCGGCATAGAGCTTCTGCTTCAGGGTGGGGATCGAACGGGAATACGACCGGGAGCCGTCGGAAGAATGGCTTCCTCGAACGGAGGGAGGGGAACTGCAAAGGGAGGACACGAAGGGCTTAGAGGAGCAGGGGAGGGGTTTCAGGCACACTTGGCCCACCAGAAGAGCTTGCCCAAGACCGGAATTGCATGGTGAGAGGGGGATGGGTAGGGGCGGAATTGTTTCAACGGGAAAAAAGATGAAAATGTGTCATCAGCGACGACCGTAATTGGCTGTCGGTAATAATCTCTTTATTTCAATCAAGCTTTTTGTGAATGCCAATGCGTTGGCCAAAAAATAATGATCAATAATTTAGTCGTCGTTATTATGAGCGGGAAAATGAGATCTCACGACGGTGGAAGTAAAATTTTATAAAAAATGCTTCTAGAACTCACGAGATATATTATATAATTTTTCTAACAAAAAGTCTCACATAGTTATGTATAGAAAGTAAAAATAATATATTAAATAAAAAAAATTAAAATTTAGAAGACATAAAATCTACATATAATGTCTAACATATGCATGCATATATAAAAAATAATGCACTTATTGTGAGTTTAAGTTTTTATCGATCTTTGAGCCTAGTCGAGTACAGCCAAACACATGTACGTTTAAGCTTGGCTTGACCAACTTTAAATTTGGCTTGACCAACTTTAAATTCAAGCTCAAACACGAGTCAAGTCAAGCCGAGCTTTTGAGCTTACTTTAACACCCCTAATCACAACTAATGTTTGTGAAAGATGTGATACTCATGACCCCAATATGGTATTTACAATGTTTTTAATAATTGCATGAAAAATAGTTTTATTCGCTACATGTATATTGGGAGTATGTCACACATTTTAAATTTGGAGATAAAATGTTTTGTATAAAAGGTAGTTTAAAATTGGGGGTGTGACACTCTCCATGCAAATTTGGGTCACCCTTGGCATCCTTCTCCAATGTTGATGTTGGGGTTGCCTGTGCCCTCTTGCACAACCTCCAATCTCTAGTCTCCCTTTGAACAATTTCCCTGCTTCTTGCCCCAATCCTTCATTAGGTCCTGGTTCAAAGCAAGCAACTAGGTCTCATGCTCAGCTCAACTACCCACCAAGCATGACTGACTCCACAACAAGTCCATCATGGGATGACGAGTTCATTGGGGCTCCTCTCAACTTCTGTGTTCAACCTTCCTAGCGTGTGCCATATATCTATGGTTGATTGAGGGAGTGAGGGTTGTTGACTTGTTGGGAATGGAAGGATGACTATCAAAAGTAGGGACAAAGTGTTGGAGAAAAGATTGATGAAGGGACAAGGAGGTGTGAGGGTGAGGCTTATTTGGACATGGGGGAGGGCTGCTAGAAGTGAGAAAAACGATGTTCGAAGGAAGGGCGATAGACAAAGGGGCGAGTAGAGGGGAAAGAAAGAGATAGATTGAGGGTTTTCAGGATTGAGAGGGGAGGGTGTTGGAGGGAAGGCCAATGGAGGGATGGGATAGGGACAAATAAATGGTTGTTGGATGGGAGAGAAGTGGAACGGTGACATGTTTCCGTTCATAGGTCCATTCATGTTTTTCATGTATACTTAATTTAAAACCCAAATTTACTTAGGTTCAAACATGTAGAAAATATTAAAAATGTGTCAAACAGTGAATATCTACCAAGAGGATTATGGAATGGTTTCCCTGGATAATTTTTTGGGTGAAACTGGTAAGGGAGATAGAAAAAGGGATGAGTGCTATTAGGGAGGGTTGACCATTTACATCCTTGGTTAAGGGTGTAAAGGTTATGGGCAATCAGATCATGACTTGACCACCAATTTAAACTACAGTATAAAATACAGTTTTGTGATACACTATTTGTTAGTTTTTAACCTTTTAGTTTTATGAATGTGATAATGATTTGTGCTACACCATTGTTTTAGTTTTTTACTTTTTAATATTAGAATTGTGATAAAACATGCAAAAGCTTGCAATACCGAGGGGACTAAAACCATTTAATATGAAACATAATTTAAAGGATATATCAAACTCCAACACTATGCATATACAAAACTTAGGAGGAACAACTCCAATGGAGGAAGATCCAATGCGACTCAGGAGTGAAATGGATTCCAACACCATGAGCAAAATAACTTCAACACCATGAGTAAATAGACTTCAATAATTATAGCACCCCGAACTTTTCTCAAAACAAAATTTCAGATTTTTGTCATTAGCAGCTCAATGACACATCAACAAAACCAATAGAGTACGTTAAAAAAATGTGGTTAATTGTGCAATTATGAGTTTAAAGAGGTAGTTATACTCCTTAAAAAAGGGTGAAGATCATGGAATTGTAGATACTTTGGGGATCAAGAGAGTCTAAGAAGAAGTCAAGAGCATTCAGCCAAGATATTGGAAAATAAGATCTATCATAGGACACTAATGCGCTGGAGAAGGGAAAAGTGTGGAAGATTGAAGACAAATTCACAGGCAAACCCTTGTTTAGGCTTGGATGGAACAATTTCAACCCCTATGTTTATGTATTATGATAATTAGATGTGTGTACTATTGAATTCACGTATGTTAAGCATGTCTTGAGTGAAAATATGATTCTTTAAATTGTTGATTTGCATGAAAGTCAAATTTATTAAGAATTATTGTTTTAGTGATGTAACTCTAATGCATATTATCAAACATAGTGTTCTAATCAATTTGGTTTGTTTGTTTTATTGTATAAATTGAATCAACCTTCTATTAAATCATTGACTCAATCACTATTGAATCATTGACTAATCACTGACATGTCGATGGCGTTTTGGTGGTTGAAGAACACTTGCACTAACAGGCACATCATTACACCAATATATGGTGGGCATTGACAGGAGGTCAACATATCAATGACCACGTCAATGAATAAGGCTAAATTGAGACTTCCTACTGTCTGATGGGCTGGACATGTCATTAGAGGTGTTGATGGCCATTGACACTGACACTAATGGGCCGATGGGACAACTAATGAAGCTTTAGTTTTGTTTTCAAAGTGAGGTTTTTATCAATTATTTTATTACTAAAGTGGTATATTTTAGTATAATTTACTTACATAATAAATGTAAGTAAATATCGAAACACATGAAAGAAATATGTGAATGAATAAGGGGCAAGTAAAACCCTAGGTTTGTGCATATCAAAAAGGGTGTAGACCTCAAACCATTTGTATATGACACATAAGGACATATGGGCTTAGTAGTGATCTGGGCTCCAAAAGCAGGTTCTTTTAGCCATGTAGAGGAGATTCATAGTATGGAAAAGGGTAATGAGTTTTTGGCTCCTCAATGCTTGAAAGTTTATTATTTGTAGATTCTCTCCTTGAGGCTTGGGAGTTAATTTGAATGAGATAGCTTTACTATAAGCATGACTCTAGCATAATGCAACAAATGAGTTCTCAATAGTATCATGATAAGCAGAGAATCTCAACCACTTAGGTCTATGATGGCCTTAGCTTTATGGAATAGAAGGAGCATGCAATAGTCTTTAGTAAGAGTTTGAAGCTAATTAGTGGAGTGGTACACTCTTCGAGAAATAATTAAGATCTCCTTGATGTTGCCTCCAAAAATTATTGGAGTTGTTAATTTTAGCCAATGTTTTGGTTTTAGGAGGTTAGCTATATGAATATGTACATTAGATGCACATATTATATATATGAGTGTGATTGGTGGCTTTGATTATATATATATATATATATATATATATATATACTTTTATCCTATAGAGTAAATTTTATATAATCAACATAGTTGTGGTGCAAGTTTGGCATTACAGGTGAAAAATATTTGTACCCTAAGGGTAGGGAAGGACGTAGAAGTGTAGCAACTAATTCCATATGCTTCTTTCTTATCTTGATTAATACAATACATGTAAACACATGAGAGTGCTAATTGTTTTAACTTGTTAGAATTATGTAACCATTTTCTTTAATTTGCACTACTTTATTAGGGATATATTTATTATGATATCTCTTAACAATGGTTTGTGTAAATTGTTATTCATGCAACTAAGATTTTACTAAGTCATAATTCACCACCACTTTTGAAAAAATTACTTTTTCTTTACTATTTTATTCAGCTGCATTATATTTCATAAAATAAAATTATTGTGCATTACAAAATTAGGGGAGTGACAACATTTACTATAAAAATATCTAAAAACATAAAACATTCTCCCAGGCCTCAAGGGCCTTCCATGTCCAAACTACATGGAGGATACTAGAGATAATGTGGTTCAAATCAGCTTGCTATGCACTCCCATCACATTTGGGGGGAGTGCCCAATCAATTCCCGCCAAGTGGGAAAAATGTGTTTGACACAAACTCCAAGTTAGGCACATTTTCCCACTTGGTTGGCATTGAGGAGTGCACACCCAACTAATCTGAATCCAAGATATTGGTACCACTACTCATGAATAGTACCAATGGCCAGTGATAAATGAGCCTTCTATAATTCCCATATCCCTCTCAGCATGGAGTTTAGGTTCTAGACCATGTTTACGCTGATAGTCCAAAAATAAGGGCCCAAGTGTAAAAATAAATCATCAATTTTTGTTAACAGTTGACCCCAACCCATCCATCATTGGGGGACATAGAATAAATCACAACATTTAGAAGTGTGTACATAAACATGATAAAAAAAATCATGTGGCTCATCCTCTTTTAGTCTTTTATTAATACATAAAATACAAGTGTACTTTCAACACATTGATAAATACAATAGACACTACAAAGAAGAGCCAAATAAAAACTTGATATAACTTGCTGACTCAAAACACGAACAAGTACCAACTTAACTATTAACACTTGTTTTACTCACTCTTGAGATTAAAATCTAACTGCAGTCCATCTCTTCATTTCAACTTCTTTAACTTTCTCTAAATTAAAGTAATACTTCAATTAATCATCTTCTAGTTTGATTGTTGTTGATTTTCCTCTTTAAACTACATGCATTTATTAAATCCACATTATTTCAATATCCCTTTAAAAATATGGTTTTATTACCCTATGAAATAACACTATGCAAAGTTTTCTACAATCTAAATCACGAATCTTTCGAAATATTTCCCATTGCTTCAGAAAATATGTTCCTAATAAAACCATGTAACTATTGATGATTTTCCATACCATGAAACACTTTTGAAATTGGTTAGATAATCATTAGGGATAAAACTACAAATTCTGACAACACTGACAAGATTGGGTTTCTATAGGTAATCTAACATCTCAAGTTCCTTCTCAAGACCTGACAAATGTTGTTGATCCTGTTTCAAGTAATCAAGATCAAGGTCATTTGTTCTCCCCCGCCTACTACAAATAGAGCCTCAATTACAACCAATGAGGCAAACAATTTTTGAATTTTGCTGCTCTAAATTCTTCTCAGCTTGCTATTGTGCCTTTTCAACCCCATGTACACACCACTTATCCAGCTCTCCTCCTTTCATGAGGGATATGGATACTGTCCTATTACAAAAATCTATGTTCCCACATTCTCACACGTAGACGAAAATTTCTAATTCTTTACTCATGTCTATGTCCATGTTGGGGCAATCCCTATTTGGATGCACCTTAGACGCTCTACTTGAAACTCTTGAGCAAGCTTAAATGATTACAATTTGGTGGTGGGCTTATTTACACCCAAGATGGCACAAACCTAGAATTTGTGTTTGATAAGTTATTGGATGCGGATCAATCGGAAGATGATTTGGAACTAAGGGTCTGTTTGGATTAGTGGAAAGTGGGGAAAAGGAAGTGAATCTTTTAAAAATTTCCCACTTTCCACTATTTAGTTCAACAGGTAAAGAGACACTAGAGTGGAAATGGGGACAAAATGAGTGAAAAATTAGCCCCAAAACTTTTTTAAAACAAAATTTGTATATCAAAGATTTACATCTTTCATATTTTTAGTATCGACCTTGACGGCGCCAGCATGGCAACCACTACCACTACCACTGTAGCCACTGCCGCCACTACCACCACGTATTGTCACCACCACTCCTATTAGAACATATGAGTCATATGTCAATTTTATTAGCTGATTTTTTTATAAAAATTATGTTTAGAAACCTTATGTACCTATTGAGTCTTAGAATCAGATTTAAGGTTGTTGTGATCGAGTAAAATTTAGAATTGACAGACTTGAAAAATAGGAGCTAACGTTTTCTATGGATCAAGATAGAAGACTAAAAAAGTTAAAGGTTTTTTAAGCTTATTCAGATCACATTTGCATACAAATATCACTTGGGGAAGTTTTAAAAGTGATTTCAATGGTTTCTTGAGGTTTTAGGGTAAAAAGGGTAAAATGGTAAAATGATAGGTAAAGCGATCGATCACTGCAAAACAAGATGAATCTAAAAATCGATCGACACTTCAATTCATCCTATGCAAAACAAAGCCGAGAGTATCGATTGACCACTCTCATGAATCGATCACTCTCTTGAATCTATCAATCGTTTGAAGTATCATGCATAAAATAAACAGCGAATAATCGATCGTTTCAAGGACAAGTTATAATAATTAAGTCATTTTGATTTCAATTTCTTTCCTTATTCAAGTCTAAGACCTAAATCGACTTAAAGAACTATATAAGGGTTAAGAAATCACAAAAATTGAGGGAGGAAAACCTAGAGGATAATAGAGACAAAAGGTTTATTCCTTTTGTACTAAGTTTTCCAAGGAGGATTTACATGAAGCTTTGAGTTAAAGATAAAAGGTGAATTTAAGAGGATAATCCACAACTAAAGGAGATTATACATAGAGCTTTCAAAGGACTTGCAACAAATCTTTAATAGGAAATTGAATATTCCATAAGGCCAAAGTCAATACACTAAGAGATGCTCGTTGAAGGCTAAAAGAAGGCTGAGACAAGACAAGGAGGAAGAAGAAGTGTTAAGTACTTGAGGGATAAGACTTGAAGGCCAACAACAATGACCTAAATAAGCTTGTGTTAGAGTTTAAACAAGGTTGGTGTTTTGCTTGTGTCCATGTAATATCTTTGTTTCTAGTTCATTGTATAATTTCTTTGAAACTACAATGGTTTTTTTACCAATGTTAGGGTTCTACGTTAAATTGTTGTATTCATATTTGGATTGTGTGATGGTGATTGAATGATTAATACATTGTTAGTGAGGTTTGAGAAAATTAATGTTTAATTCTGCTATATATAAAAATTTTGTGCAAATAGGCTAGAACTTGTAGTCTTTATCTTTATATATAATTGGACTGGGGGCAATCTAGTAATCCACTATACTCTTCTAGACATATGAAACTCAAAATTGATAGCTGAGGGTTAGTTATTGAAATTTTGATTTTGCTACATAGTTTGATTTCTTGTGCTAGATTTCTTGTGCTAGGGTTTGAATTCAAAATTTTTCTTAAAGTTTACTTATTTTTCTCCTATAAATACTTATTTAGACTTGCTGATTTGTGTACCCTAAATTGTTAGTTGTTTCTCTTATAATTTTTCTTGATTTAAGTACTTAATTTGTGGTTCTTAGGTTATTTTTTGTTAGATTAAACTCAATAACTTGTTTGAATAACTCAATGAATGAACATGGGACCTAGGAAATCTTATGAATAGACCTCTTTTATTTAATGACCAAAATTTCTCATATTTAAAAAATAGAATAGAGCATTTACACAATTGCTTTATGAGAATGCTTTGAATGCAGTTGTTAAAGGCTTGAGTCCCCTCTAATGACCAAAGATAAGGAAGGGAACTCAATTCTAAAAGATGTAACTGAATTGGATGAGAATGATACCAAACTTGCTAATCAAAATAGTATAACCCTTAGTGCATTATTCGATGCCAAAAGAAAATTACAATATAGGTTGATATTTAATTGTGTGTGTGCCAAAGTTGTTGAGAAAAAGTAGTAAAACATAATGAGGGAACTGAGGCTATGAAGGTGTCTACACTATAGATGTTGACTCTAAAGTTTGAGAACATGATAATAAGTGAAGATGATACAATCTCTAAATACTATGCTAAAATTTCAGACATAGTAAACACATGTGATCAACTAGGAGTGCCTATACCTAAATACCTAGGTGTGTGAAAAAGCTATTAAGGTCCTTGTCCTCTAAATTTATAATTAAGGTGCCTTTGACTAATGAATCTAAAAAAATTAATACCTTAGACATGGAAGAGTTTGTTGGGAGCCTTAAAACCTTTGATATGCAAGAAGAGTCCTAATAAAACAAAATGGAGTTGTCTGAAAAGTCAAAGGGAAACCAGAATGCCCTATATCATCTAGAAGAACTTCCAACAAAAATAAAATTTTAGACACCTTAGATGAATCTAAAGTCTAAAAATGATGAAAAACTAATATTTTTATTGGCTAGGAATTTCAAGAAATTTAAAAAAACTCAAAACTTTAGATTTGACAATAAGGGAAAATTTTTTATGAAGAAACAAGGAGATAAGTGAGATGAGAGGAAAACTAAACAAGACATGCGCACTACAACAAAAAAGATTATTAGTGATGCTTTTATTAGCGATTCAATATAAAGTGATGCTAAAAACTACTATTTGCAACGCATATCAAAGTGTCGCAAATAAAAGAACTATTAGTGACGCCTTTATATTAGCAACATTGTTATCTAAGCGTATCAAATGGTGCTACTATTAGCGATGTTTTAATAAAAGTGTCTCAAATAAAATAAGAAAAAATTTAAAACTAGTATTGATGCTTATAAAAGCGTTGCAAATAGTTCCTACTATTGATGACACTTTTTTAAAAGTGTCGTTATTAGTACTACCAGTTTCAATGCTTTTAAAAAAGCTATGCCACTAGTCTTAATTTTTTTGAAATAACCTTATTTTATTTGTGACACTTTTATGTGTCACTAATAGTTTTATTATTTTATTTTATTTAGTATTTAATATTTGAATATATAATATGATAAATAAAATTTAAAAAAATTTAAAAAAGTTATGCAAATATAATATATTTCATTTAATATTTATTATTTTAATTTATAATAAATAAGAAAAGAATTAAATAAAAAATTCCTACTTTCTCCCCACTCCTCAGAACTGGGGCTCATGTTCACGCGCATGAGTAAGAGAGAGATAGGGAGAGAGAGAAAAGAGAGGTAAAGAGAGACAGGGAGAGAGAGAAAGTGAGATGAGAGGAGATAGTAAAGAGAGAGGAGAGGAAGAGAGAGAGAAAAGAGAGAGCATAGGGAGAGAGAAAGGGTAGAGAAGAGGGAGAGGGGGGGGGGAGATAAGAGGGACAAAATTTGAACTGTAACCAATGAAAGGGTGATTTTGGTGGTACCACTTGTTCGTTCCTCTTTTCCAATCTATGAGTTCCCTATCTAGTGGAACATCTAAGAAAAGGTAAAAAATAAATATTAGTCATAAATATGCCTTGCTACAAAACTGAATTAAATAAGATATGACTTATGGATTTAGTTGTTAGTTAACTACGTTTATAGGTATGGCTCCATGAGGGAGGCGAAAGTTATGAAATGAATCTGTGGACGAAGAGTCCCTGCATACACCAAAAGCTTGCAAGGGTGTATAAGTTGTCAGGCTTGGTTCATTCTAGTTGATGATTAAACATTCAAGAAATGACTAATCTTTTGTGTGTTTCATGAAAGGGAATTCTTGTTCTTCAGAAAGATGACTAAAGATGCAATATATAGCATACGTTAAGAAGGTACTTTATGGAAAATATTTGTTTTAATACCACACATGTGTCTGGGATGGACTCCAAATTACTAGTGTCTTTATTGAGTTCTTTGTTGCTCTTGAATTTGGTATTTCTAGTATTTTCTTATGATTCTACCACCTGAGTGGATCTTGATTATGATAATTGTTTGTTATAGATTCTAAAATCCATCTCTGGTCTTCAAATTGCTCTTATCTTAGGTGGGCTATTTTTGGGTTGATTTTGAATTGGAATGCAAGTATATTTTGTTGTGTATTTTCTGTGTCTATGTCAAAGGTTTGAGACCAGAAAATATTGTTCCACTTTGATTTTGCTTATGTTTTCTAATTTTATAAACAATTTGTTGATAAGTAATTTGTTATCATTCAAAAGATTGCGATATGTTAACAATTTTTTTCCAGAAACATTGAATGACAATCACATTCCTCAAGACAATGGTATGAATTAATTTATTGGTATGGTATGGGTTGTTCAGCTCTCTGATCTCCATTTCAGCATGTTCCATCCTAACAGAGCCATCGATTTCCAAAAGCTGATCGGCCGGACATTGGCCATGATTAAGCCTTCACTCATCGTGATTATTGGCGATCTCACAGGTTGAATTGTCTTGCAGGCTGAGGGTTTTTAATTTCATCTGAATTAGTCTCTCTTTTATGTTTGTTGATGAGACTATATCCCAATTTTAAGCATACGTGACACCTCCTAACAAATTTATACACCTCCATGCTCATAGATGGCCAAAAATAAGAAGAAATAAGTTGAAAAATCTTATCTCTTCCCATATAACCCTCATCATGCAACTTCTTAATAATCTTCAAGTGTAGGCTACAAATTGGAATACATAACCGATTATCTTTGAAAAGAAACCCATCACGGAATAAATAATCTGAAATCTATCGTGCCTCAAGTTTAGATAAAACCTCAGCAAAGAAAGGATGGGCAAACAATAACTTCTTAAATGAGTGAAACCCTAATACTTAAGTATACTAGTGAATAAGCATGTCTGACGACTCAAGGCATCTGCTTCCAAACTTATGGTTAAATACAAAAGTAAAGTTCTGAAAATATGATGCCTAGTGTGCATGTATAGCGAACAAATTTTCTTAGCTATTAAAATGTTTAAGAGCATAATTATTTGGATAAATAATAAACTTTGCATGAATCAAATAATGCCTCTAATGTCGAAGAGCTTGGACAACAACATAAAACTCAACATCATAGATACTATACCTTCCTTATGCTCTTAATAATTTTTCATCTAAATAAGTAATTGGATGACCTTCTTAACTTAGGATTGCCCTAATACAAACCTTTGAAGCCTCACAATATAACTCAAAAGGCTTAACAAAGTTAGGTTAGACTAACACATGCGCTGAAATAAGTTTTTCTTTAACAAGAATAAATGCACTTTTAGCTTTCACTACAACACATTGCAGTATTAGTGACATATATATGCGTTGCTAATGGGGGGGGGAGAGGGGGGCTAGGGGGGTGAGGTGGCTAGGAGAGGGAGGTTGGGAGGCGGCTGGGAGAGGGATGGCTGGGAGGCGGCTGGGAGAGGGGTGGCTGGGGGAGGGGGCCAGATGGGGGGAGGCGGAGGCCGGCTAGGGGAGGGGGGGCTCGCTGGGGGAGGGGCAGCACAGCGACACGATGCAATTGTGGCAGGAGGAGAACCGGGGAGAGAGGGGTTTAAGGCGGAGAGGAGGCGGGCGGCAAGGCGGCAGGTGGTGACGTGGCCAGGAAGCAGGCGGCAAGGAGGCAAGGTGGCGGGCGGCAAGAAGACGAGGCGGTGGGAGGCGAGGTGGCTGGGGCGAGGCGACCGGGAAGGTGGCAGCGAAGCAGAGAAAACGGGCCTCTCATTTTATAAGGCGCAGGCAAAATTTCGCAACGCCTAATTTCTTTTCTAAAAAAATAAAAAATTTGTGACGCACTTAAAGAGTGTCACTATTAACAAACAGTAGCAATGTGTAGCAATATACGTCGCTAGCTATAACTTTCTTTAGCGACGCTTCTTTATATGCGTCGCTAAAGAGAAATTTTTTCTACTTTTTCCTTCTCTCTATCTCTCTCCTCCCTCTCTCTCCTCTCCCTCCTCCCCTCTCCCCTCTCCCTCTCTTCCCTCTCTTTGTCCTCTCTCTCCTCTCTCCCTCCTCTCTCCTCCCTCTCTCTCACCTCCCTCTCTTTCTCTCCTCTCCCTCTCCTCCTTCTCTCTCCCCTCTCTTCCCTCTATCTCCTCTCTCTCTCTCCTCCCATCTCTCTATCCTCACTCTCTCCTCTCTCTCTCTCCTCCCTCTCTCTCTCCTCTCTCTCTCTCTTCTCCTCTCTTATCTCTCTCCTCTCTTCCCTCTATCTCCTCACTCTCTCCTCCCTCTCCCCTCTCTCTCCCCCTCTCTCTCTTCCCTCCCTCTCTCTCTCCTCCCTCTCTCTCCCTCCTCCCTCTCTCTCCTCCCTCACTCCCTCCTCTCTCTCTCACACCTTACTCTCTCTCTCCTCCCTCTCTACCCTTCCCCTCTCTCTTTCATTTAAATTTAAAATTTTAAAAAAAATAGGTAGTAGCAACGCATATCCATTTGCGTCGCTACTACGGTTAGGTATTAGCGACACATAGTTCTATGTGTCACTACTACCTATTTTTAGTAAAAAAAATAATTTTTAATTAATTTTTTTTCACTTCTCTCCACTTCTTCTCTCTCCTCCCTATCTCTCTCCCCCTTCTCTCCTCTCTCTCTCCTCTCTCTCACTCTCCTCTATCTCTCTCCTCTCATCTCTCTCTCTCTTCACTTCTCTCTCTCCTCTCATCCCTCTCTCCTCTCTCTCTCTCATCTCTTCTCTCTCTCCTCTCTCTCTCTCATCTCTTCTCTCTCTCTCTCTCTCTCTCTCTCTCTCTCTCTCTCTCTCTCTCTCTCTCTCTCTCTCTCTCTCTCTCTCTCTCTCTCTCTCTCTCTCTTCTCTTCTTTCTCACTCCTCTCTTCCCTCTCTCTCCTCCTCTCTCTCTCTCTTCCCTCCCCTCTCTCTCCTCCCTCTCTCCCCTCCCCTCCAATCTCTCCCCCTCTCTCTTCCCTCCCTCTCTTTCTCCTTCCTCTCTCTTCTCTCTCTCTCTCCCTCCCTCCCTCTCTCCTCTCTCTCCTCCCTCCTTCCTCTCTCTCTCTTCTCCCTCTCTATCTCTTCCCTCTCTTTCCTCTCACTCTCCTCCCTCTCTTTGTCCTCTCTCTCTCCTCCCTCTCTCCCTCCTCCACTCATTCTCTCTTCTCTCTCTCCTCCCTCTCCCTGTCCCTCTCTCTCTCCCCTCTCTTCCCTTTCTCTCCTCTCTCTCCTCCATCCTCTCTCTCTCTCACCCCTCTCTCTCTCTCCCATCACTCTATCCTATCCCTCTCCTCCCTCTCTCCCCTCCCCCTCTCTCTCCTCCCTCCCCACTCTCTCCTCCCTTTCTCTCCTCCCACTCCCTCTCTCTCTCTCTCTCTCTCTCTCTCTCTCTCTCTCTTCTCTTCTACTCTCTCTCTCCTCCCTCTCTCTCCTCTCTATCCTCTCTCTCTCCTCTATCTCACACCTCTCCCTCTCTCGCTCCTCTCTCCTCTCTTCCCTCTCTCTCCTCTCTCTCTTCTCTTCTTTCTCACTCCTCCCTTCCCTCTCTCTCCTCTCTCTCTCTCCTCCCTCTCTCCCCCTCTCTCTCTTCCCTCCCCTCTCTCCTCCCTCTCTCCCCTCCCCTCCCATCTCTCCCCCTCTCTCTCTTCCCTCCCCTCTCTTTCTCCTTCCTCTCTCTTCTCCATCTCTCTCCCTCTCTCTCCTCAATCTCTCTCCTCCCACTCTCTCTCTCTCTCTCTCTCTCTTTTCTCTTCACTTCTCTCTCTCCTCTCTTCCCTCTCTCTCCTCCCTCTCTCCCCTCCCTCTCTCCCCTCCCCTCCCCTCTCTCAACCCCTCTCTCTTCCCTCCCCTCCCCTTTCTCTCCCCCTCTCTCTTCCCTCCCTCTCTCTCTCCTCTCTCCCTCTCTCTCTTCCCTCGCTCTCTCCTCTCTCTCACTCCTCTACTCTCTCTCTCTCCTCCCTCTCTCCCCTCCCCCCTCTCTCTCCCCTTCGCCTCTCTCTTTCATTTAAATTTAATTTTTTTTAAAAAATAGGTAGTAGCAACGCATATCCATGTGTCGCTACTATTCTCAGCTAATAGCGATGCATAGTTCTCTGCGTCTCTACTACCAATTTTTTTTAAAATTTTTAATTTTAAAAAAATAATTTTTAATTAATTTTTTTTCTCCCTCCCTCTCTCCACCTTCTTCTCTCTCTCTACCCTCTCCCTCTCTCCTCCCTCTCTCCACCTTCTTCTCTCTCTCCGCCCTCTCTTCCTCTCCCTCTCCCTCTCTCTCTCTCTCTCTCCTCTCTTCCCTCACTCCTCTCTTTCCCTCATCCCTCTCTCTCCTCTCTTTCTCTCATCTCTCTCCTCCCTCTCTCTCTACCCTCTCTTCTCCCACTCTCTCTCTCCTCCCTCTCTTCATCCTCCCTCTCTCCTCTTTTCTCTCTCCTCTCTATCTCTCTCTTCCCTCCCCCTCTCTCCCCTCCCACTGCTCTCTCTCTTCCCTCTCTCATCTCTCTCTCCTCCCTCTCTGTCTCTCCTCTCTTTTCTCTCTTTGTCTCCTCTCTCACTCCTATCTCTCTCTCTCCTCCCTTCCTCCTTCTCTCTCATCTCCCTCTCCACCCTCTCTGTCTCTCCTCTCTCCCTCTCTCATCTCACTCCTCCCTCCCTCTGATCTCTCCGCCCCTCTCTCTATAGCTCCTCTCTCTCTTCGATCCCTATCTCTCCTCATATTCTCTATCTCCTCACTCTCACTCTCTCTCTCTCAATGCACTCTCTTCACTCTCTATTTTATTATAAATTATATTTTAATATTAATAATAAAATTTTAAAAATAAAATATATTATATATAAATAGTGAATTATTAACACTAGTTTTTATTCAAAATTTAATATTTATTTATTGCATATACAAATATTAAATATTCAATAAAATATATTATATTTAAAAAATATATTATATTTTTTAATATTTATTTATTAAATAAAATAAATTAATAAAGCTATTAGCGACGCTTAGTAATCAACGTCGCTATTAGAAAGCGTATTTGCGATGTTTATTAGCAAGCATCGCTACTAATTTAAATTTTGTATTTTTTTATTTTTAATTCAAAACTATTAGCGATGTTTGTAGATATGTGTCGCTATTGAGACAACTATTTAGCGACGCTTATGTAAAACGTTGCTAATAGTTATATTTTTTTCTTTTTTTTATTTAAAATATGTATCTTTTAGCGATGGTGAGATGAAACGTCGCAAATAGAGGAACTATTAATGACACTTATAATAAAGCGTTGCTAATACAAATCCTATTAGCGACGCTTAGTATAAGCATCGCTAATATATAACTATTAGCAACGTATATGAGAATATGTCGCTAATAGTTCATTTTTTTGCGACGTTTTTTATACGTCACAAATACTTGTTTGTAGCGACGTTTAGTTAAGCGTCGCTAATACTCCATTTTGTTGCAGTGTTTATCACTCCAAACAAAAGGTCCTAACAGAATAAAAATCTGATGAAAAGAAGCGAACCCATGGAAACTCCATACCTCATGTATATTCGTAGGTCTTGGCTAGTGTTTCACCGCATCAACTTTACTCTCATCCAAAACTATTCCATAGTTTGACACAACATGTCTAAGGAAGAGTACAAAATCTTGCATGAAAGAACACTTCTTGATAGCTGCAAAAAGTCTATCCTTGCTAATAGCAACTACAACATCATGTAGATGTTGTAAGTGAGAATCAATATCACAACTATAAATAAGTATATCAATAAAATAGGCCATCACAAATATGCCAATGAATGGTCAAAGAGACCGGTTCATCACCCTCATGAATGTGCTAGGGGAATTAGGCAACCCAAAAGGCATGACCAACTACTCATTTAAACTTTCTATTGTCTTGAAAGTTGTCTTCCATTCATGAGTTGGTTTGATTATAATTTGATGATAACATTTTTGCAAATCCAGCTTACTAAAGATAGAAGTAGCACTCAACTGAGCAAGTAAATTATCAAGGTGGGGAATACGAAAATGGTACTTTCTAACAATCTTATTAATGGCTCTACTATCCACATACATACACCAACTACTATTATTCTTCAGTGTAAGCAAAACTGACACAACACATAGACTCAAAATCTCTCTAGTATGTCCCTTGCTGAACAAATTAAGGATTTGATGCTGAAGCTCGTCATGCTCCTTTAGACTTATCTTATAATGGAGACGATTAGGGAGTGTAGATCTAGGCACAAGGTCAATATGATGTTGGATATTTCTAAGGGGTGGCAATTCATCGGGTAGGGTCTTCGGGAAAACATTATGATACTTATGCACCAAAGGTTTAACCTTAATGGGATTATCCTCACCTTCAATATCTTCCTTAGAAACCAAAACATATATAACATCATCTCCTTTTAATTCCTCGAGAAAATTTCCCCCAGACAAAAAGAGTACTCACCTCTTTATTATTATGGGGTTTAACCAACTCATCCTTATGGGACACAAGGACAATTTTTGTGCTATTCCAAACAAAGGTATGTATTCTTACGGCCATCATGCATCACACGTCAATCATATTGCCAATGATGCCCAAGTAACAAGTGACAAATATCCATTGCAACAACATCACAAAATATATTATCTTTATATGTAGAACAAACAGAGAAAGAGACTAAGCATTATTTAGAGACATGTACCCCACTTCCTTTCTTTAGCCAAGAAAGTGTATAAGGATGGGGATGGGGTGTAGTACTCAATTGAAGCTTTTGAACTACCTCTTTAGCCACCACATTATTACAACTTCCTAAATCAACCACAGGATGACAAACCTTGCTTCCAATAGTGCAAGTAGTGTGAAATATGTTGTTCCTCAACCAACAATCTCCCTCTATATCCTTAGGGGTAATGCAAATGCCATGTATCACCAAAGCTTCTCCATGGTCACCTTTCTCTATCTCTTCGTTCGGTAGTTCTTCCTCATCATATATAAGATTACGATAATTAAAAGAAACACTATCAAACTTAGCATTATCATCATATTTAATGAATAATCATTTAGAAATCCAGTTATTGTGAGGATAATTTGTCTCTCCATGACCCATTCAACCACATTTGAAATACTTTGGACCGGTGCTTGTAGAGGCTCTATTGGTGTTTTGAGTACTTTGAGGTGCAACCGTAGAAGGGGCTGACATACTACTAGAATTGGTAGTGGCTAACATGGCTAGAGAAGTGCCACCGATTGTCCCAAATTAGTGGCCAATGGGGCCTTACTGCGTGCTCTAAAATGCACTTCTGACAAGGAAAAAAATTAAATAAATTCAAGGTATTTCTAATATTTTGATTCATACCACCAATATAACAAGAAATAAATTGTTCCTCTGACTCTGGCAAGTCATTATGGTATAATAATTGATAGAATTCCTTAATTTACTTATCTACCAATTTTGACCCTTGTCATAGGTCATGTAATTATTGATACATCACTCAAGTAAAGTTGTAGGGTAGAAAGTCTTACCTCATACGCCTCTTCAACTTCTCCCATTCATCGATCTTTGGCTTTCCTTGGCACACATGAGTAGATTTGTTTTGTTGCCACTATGCGGCTACTATATATCTAAAACAAGTTGCCACCATTGGAAGATGCTAGTCCTATGGAACTTCCTTGAAGTTGCGGATGCCTTTTGCATTGGCAACCCAATCTAAGAACCCTTTGGGCTACTTCCTCCTATGAAATTCAGGAATGTCAATCTTCAAACCAGCCTTTCAGCACTAATTCGCCATATCATCTCATCTCAGGGACAGATAAATCTCTAGTCTCCTTGGTGATCATGGTGGGAGTCTCCCATGTTGACCATTCTTGAAGCGAGGAAATTGGTATACATCCTCATCACCACGTAGGGCAACGATGGTGAAAGGAATCTTATCGGATACACCAACCTTTGGCTCAACATCTTAATCTTGGTCACTGGGCAAAGTCATACTGGGGCTTTGGCAAGCAACAACGGCCATCAAATCAGCCATCTGAAGTGTTAGCTGCTCAAATTGTCGCGATAACCTTGCTACTTCATCGGGATCATTGTTCTTATCAATTCCTGCAACACATCATCAGGGCGGCATGTTGGACTTGTGTAGGGCCACCAACTAATGCAGGGCTGAATTGATGGGATGAACGCTTTTTGACAAATCCGATTATGTTTGCTCACAACCTTCGTCTCATGAATTTTGACGACAAATTCACATAAAATAGACGGAAAATAAAGGACAAAGAATTCATTTTTTCTTCTTCTTCAAAATATATAAAAAAAGACAAAACTATGACTTCCATTAAAGAGACATGCTTTTATACAACTTTTAGTGGCATAATTGTATTTAAAGTATTAAGTCTTTAACTACCTTATGAATAACCAATCAAAATTTTGAAAAACTAATGAGAAAATACCTAAATAATCAAAGAAATATAGAATAAACTAATAGGAAATAAAAACACTAAGAAAGAAATTTATTTAGAATCAAATCATTTTCCAAATAGAAATTTGGAACCATATCACAATAGAAGCGATCGATCGCTAGACAGATTGATCTATCACCAGCTCTTGACTTCATTTTACACTAAGCCACTCCGAGTGAAAATTAATCTCTTTAAAGGATTGATCGATCACCCACAAATGTCAACCGATCACTAGAGAGAAAACTGTGAATTTTCTTTGTGCGATCCAAATGCTCCATATATGTCAATGTCAACTGATCTACATCAATTTCTATTCCCTTTTCTCCTAGTTTCCACTAATCCAAATAGACCTTAAAGGAGGATGACAAGTTCAATGTTCCCTTGTGCAAGTTCATTGACCAATCTTCAAGTGTATAAATATAGGAAAAAAATAAAATGGGTAGCCTAGCCAAGAAATGAACAAGAAATATTAAACCCATTATTTCTTTCCCTTTAGTTATTTATTTCATTTCATTCTAGTATTCTCGCTTTTGATTTTTGAGTTTTTTTTGTATTACCTGGCTGGATATACAAATATTACATATTCCTTGGATTTTAACACTTTATCCCATATGACTTGGTTTAGGACAAATATGCCCTTAGGTCACAAATAAACCCATACTTAGGTTCTTATCTCATTTTTGGTGACGAATTACTTACAATGGTACAAATTCGTATGAGCAAAATCAAAACATACATCATGCAGAAAACAAAACACTCCCTTAAAGATTATTGATAGAAAGTAAAAAATTTCACCTTCCCAATCTTGTGTTCTAGAGAACGAACCAGAACCGAGCCACCTCCCGGTTTCAATCCAAAAACTGGTCCCTAGTTAAAAAAACATACAAAAATTAGCAGAATTCAAAACAGGGAATCAAAGGAAGTCACTTTAATGCTTCCTGAATTATAACAAACAAATTGTTTCGACAATCTAGAAAACTGGGTTGTGTTTAGAATGGATTGAAGGACTCCAAAGACTTGCTACAAATGGGGATTGGACGTGGCAAAAAGAAATGATTTTTGGGAGTACAACGAACACTACAACACAATGTAGTATTAATAATGCATTTATTAGCCACGCATAGCTAAGCGTCTCTAAAAAAAACTATTTGCGATGTATGAAAAAGCGTCGCAAAAAAATGAACTATTAGCGATGCATTTTCGTATGTCTCGCTAATAGTCATATATTAGCGACTCTTAGTTTAAAGCGTTACTAATACTGATCATATTAGCAACTAATAGTTCCTCTATTTGCGATGCTTTATACAACTGTCACTAAAAGATATATATTTTAAATAAAAAAATATAACTATTAGCGACACTTTTCTTAAGCATTGCTAATAGCTTTCGCAATAGCAACGCTTATTCAAAAGAGTCACTAATAGTGCTGCTATTAGCAACGTTTACAAAAATGTCACTTAATAGTTATGAATTAAAAATTAAAAAATTAAAAAAATTTAATTATTAGTGACGCTTTTGAATAAGCATCGCAAATACGATTTATAATATCATTGTTAATAGCTTTATTAATTAATTTTATTTAATAAATAAATATTAAAAAATATTATAAACTTCATAAATATAATATATTTTATTCAATATTTACTATTTATATATACAATAAATAAATATTTAAATTTTAATAAAAACTAGTATTAATAATAGATTAAACTTTCACTGTTTATATATAATATATTTTATTTCTTAAAATATAATTTATAATAAAAGAGAGAGAAGAGAGTGCATGGAGAGAGAGAGACTGAGGAGAGAGAGAAGGTGAGGAGAGAGAGGGATCAAAAAGAGAGAGAGGTAGGAGAGAGGGAGGATGAGAGAGAGAGGGTGGAGAGAGCAGGGGGATAGAGAGGGTGGAGAGAGAGGAGATAGAGAGGGTAGAGAGATCGAGGAGATAGAGAGAGAGGAGAGAGAGGGGTGGAGAGAGTGAGGAGATAGAGAGGGTGGAGAGAGAGGGATAGAGAGAGAGGAGAAAGGGAGAGAGGAGAGATGGAGAGAGAGAGGAGAGACGGAGAGCGAAGAGGGTGGAGAGAGGGAGGAGAGAGAGGAAACAAGAGGTGAGAGGAGAGAGAGGCAGAGGGAGAGGGAGAGGGAGAGGGAGAGAGGGTAGAGAGAGAGAGGAGAGGGTGGAGAGAGGGAAGAAAGAGAGAGATAGAGAAGAGTGGGAGGGTCGAGAAAGTGGGGTGAGGAGAGAGGGAGAGAGGAAAATTTTTTATTTTATTTTATTTTATATTTTTTATTTAAAAATTAATTAAAAATAAAAAAATTAAAATATATTAGCCACATATATAAATATACTTCACTAATACCATTAAGTATTAGGGATGTATAAAACATATACATCGCTAATACCCTTAGGATTAGTGAGTATAGCCCTATACGTCACGAATATATTTTTATTTATTTATTTATTAATTAATTTTTAAATAAAAAATAGAGGGGATATAGAGGGAGGGAGGAGAGAGAGAAGAGAGAGAGAGGGAGGAGAGAGAGGGAGAGAGAGATATAGGGAGCAGAGAGAGAGTGGGGAAGAGAGGGAGGAGAGGAGGGAGAGAGAGGAGAGGGAGAGAGAGAGAAGAGAGTGGGAGAGAGAAAGAGTGAGGAGGGAGAGAGGGAGAGAGTGAGAAGAGAGAGAGAGAGGGAGAGAGAGGGAGAGAAGATGGAGAGAGGGAGGAGAGATGGAGAGAGGAAGAGAGAGAGAGGGGAGGAGAGAGGGAGAGTGGGAGAGAGAGACGGAGAGGGGGAGGAGAGAGGGAGAGTGGGAGAGAGAGACGGAGAGGGGGAGGAGAGAGGGAGAGTGGGAGAGAGAGACAGAGAGAGGAAGAGAGAGAGAAGGTGGAGAGACAGTTGTAGGGAGGAGAGAGGAAATATTTTTTATTTGTTTTTTAAAAATTAATTAAAAATAAACAAATAAAAATATATTAGCGATAGATAGGCATATGCGTTGCTAATACCATTGAGTATTAGTGACGTATAAGCATATAAGTTGCTAATACCTTTAGTATTAGTGATGTATATACCTATGCGTCGCTAATTCATTTTTATTTATCTGTTTTTAAATTAATTTTTGAATAAAAAATATAAAATAGAGAGGATATATAGAGAGAGAAGAGAGAGAGGGATAAGAGAGGGAGAGAGGAAGAGAGAGATATAGGGAGGAGAGAGAGGAGAGAGAGAGGGGCGAGAGAGAGGAGAGGGAGACGGAGACGGAGAGAGAAGAGAGAGAGGGAGGAGAGAGGGAGAGAGAGAGAGAGAGAGAGAGAGAGATGTAGGGAGGAGAGAGAGAAGGAGAGAGGGAGGGAGGAGAGACCGAGAGAGAGGGAGGAGAGAGGGAGGGAGAGAGAGAGAAGAGAGAGAGAGGGAGAGAGAGGGAGGGAGGAAGAGAGAGAGAGAGAGAGAGGGAGAGGGAGAGGGAGAGAGAGGGATGAGAGAGAGGTATAAGGATGAGAGAGAGAAGAAATTTTCTTATTTTATTCGTTTTATATTTAAAAATTAATAAAAAAATAAAAAAATATATTAGAGATGTATATAAATAAATATATATTGCTAATACCTTAGCGTATTAGTGATGTATTGGCTATGCATCGCTAATACATTGTTATTTTTTAATTAATTTTTAAATAAAAAATATAAAATAGAGAGTATATAAAGAGGGGGGAGGGAGGGGAGAGTGAGGGAGAGAGAGGGAGAGAGAGAAGAGAGAGGGAGGGAGAGAGAGAGGGAGGAGAGAGGGAGAGAGAGAGGGAGGAGAGACGGAGAGAGAGGGTGAGAGGAAGAGAGAGAGAGGGAGGAGAGAGAGAGGGAGGAGAGACGGAGGAGAGAGAGAGGGAGAGGAGAGAGAGAGGGAGAGGAGAGATAGGAGGCAGAGAGGAGAGGAGAGGGAGAGAGGAAATTTTTTTTATGTTTTTATTTAAAAATTAAACAAAAAAATAAATTTAAAATATATGAGAGGGAGAGAGGAGGGATAGAGCTAGCGAGAGATAGAGAAGAGAGAGAGGAGAGAGAAGCAGGGAGGGACGAGAGAGAGAGGGATAAGGGAGAGAGAGGAAAGAGAGAGAGGGAGAGATGAGATTTTATTTTAAAAAAAAATATTTATGAAATATGAGGCTTATTTGCGATGTATAGTAATGACAGTAACAAATAGGAGAAATATTTGTGGCGCTGATACTATGCGTCGCAAATAACGTACCCTGTTGCAACATTTATATGTAGATGTCGCAACATGGTATATTTTAGCGACGATTAAGGATGCATAGCTAAAATTTCTACCCGTGCCATTGAATCACGCAGGGTTTATTAATTTGCCTACATGGGCAAAATTTGGCCCACGCAGGCGAAGTAGAATACCGTGAGGGCAAAATTTCACCCACGCGGTACTTTCCTAGCTGCCCCCCCATAATTTTCTCTTAATTCCCCTGCCGCCGGCCAGCTCCACCTCCGCCCCACCACCTCCTCCTCCAGCTCCGCCCCACCGCCGCCGTCCTTGCTCATCCACCGCCATAGCCCCCCTTGCACACTGACTCTACCTCCCCGGTCCCCTCTTTAATTTGTAATCCCCCCAGAGCCGCCTCCGCCTCGCCACCGCAGTCAGGCTCATCCACCACCAGAGCCCCCCCCTCCCCTGCGCCGGACAGCCTTCTCCCTCCCCCTCCCCTCCCCGGTCCCCTCTTTTCTGTGTAATCCCCTACAGCCTCCGGCTCCGCCTTGCCGCCACCGTCAGGCTCATCCACCACCAGAGCCCCCGCTCCGGATTCGGCTCCCCCCTCCTCCCTCCTCCCTCCCCCTCCCCGGTCCCCTCGTTTCTATGTAATCCCCCAGAGCCTTGCCCTCCGGGGCTGCCTAACTGCCTTCGCTTCCACCCCGCCGCCTCCGTTAGGCTCATCCACCGCCGCAGCTCCCCCTCCCCCATGCTAGCTCCGCCTCCCCCTTCCCCTCCCTGGTCCCCTCTTTCTGTGTAAACCTCTAGAGCCGCCTTTGTCATGGCTCATCCACCGCCAATGCCCCCCTCCCCCCCCCACATGCGTGCGCGAGATCCGCCTCCTTCCTCCCCCTCCCCTGTCCCCTCTTTTCTGTGTAATCCCCAGAGCCACCGGCTCCGCCCGTTGCCGCCGTCACGACTCATCTACCGCTAGAGCTCCCCCGTGCCGGATCCTCCCTCCCCTCCCTGGTCCCCTCTTTTCTCTGTAATCGCCCAACCTCCGGCTCCCTTCTCTCTCCCAGTTACCCCCTATCAATATCCCCCTCTAGTGCCCACTTGCCGGTGGCCGGTTATTTTTTTTATAATTTTTAAGTCAATAGCGATGCTTATCAAAAGCGTTGCTAAAGATTTCATGTATTTTTTTATATTTTTTCTTATTAGCAACGCATATTTAAGCGACACTAATTGAAAAATATATTTTTTTCTTTTTTTAATTAGTGACATTTTTTCTTATTTGATTCAAAATTTTATTTTTTAAAATTTTTTTATATTATTAGTGACGCATATATAAGCATTTCTAATATGTAACTATTAGCGACGCATAATTGTAAGCATTGCTGATAGTTATGTATTAGCGACACTTATCTGGGTGTCACAAATAATACGTTTTAGTGACGTTTAATTAAACTTGCTAATGTTAAGACTATTAGTGATGTTTAATCATAAGCATCGCTAATAAGTATTAGCGACGGCCATTTTTGCAACGCTTTATAAACATCACTAATACCCATTAGTGACGCTTATGACACTATTAGCGACGCTTAGATGCGTTGCTCATACTCTAATTTGTTGTAGTGAAATCGGAAAGAAATCAGGTGGAGTACATGTACTCCGCATGACTTGCGAGACTTCCGAGAATGCAAAATGGACCAAAGATCTCACTATCTGCATGGCATGTGTCCAACACTTAATCCATATCGTATATATGATAGCACGATATATCAACAAAATGTATTATTAATAATACGATATGTATTCTTTGAGCCAACAACCTATAATATGATATCTTCTATATCGCATATACGATAACACAATATTCGTCATAGCGTATTATCAATAACACGATATGCCAACAATGCGTGTTATTAATAACACGATATGCCAACAATGTATTTTATTGATAATACAATTTTCTACGATATCCTCTATATCGCATATACGATATTCGCCAAAGCATGTTATCAATAACATGATATTTGTTATAGTGTATTATCAATAACACGATATTTGCACATAACGTGTTATCGATAACACGATATTTGAAATAATGTATTATGGATAACACAATATTTGAAATAGTGTATTATGGATAACACAATATTTGGCATAGCGTGTTACCGATAATAGAATATTCTCTATAGTGTGTTATCAATAACATGATATTTGGCATAGTGTGTTATTGTTAACATTATATGCCAACAATACTTATTAATGATAATATAATATATCGCATATACTATAATACGATATTCGTCATAGTGTTTTATCAATAACACGATATTCACCAATATTTGTTATTGATATAATTGTTCATCAAGTCAGGGATAAAAACCTCTAAGATCTTATTCTATAGTATCCTTCCTTGGCATCTACACCCTTCTCCATTCTTATATACCCTTGTTCTCCTTCGATAGCCTCTCGAGATTCATTTTTTGGAGTTATAGTGTCATCTTGATCTCCTTTGTAGGGATAAATAGTTTACGTAGTTAGAAATTTTTGGACAAGAATAAGAGAAGAAGTCAAAATCACAAATTGTCAAATTTGTTGATGAAAATCGCCGAATAAAAATCAAAATTTGTTGTTGATAAAAACCGCTAGGTGAAAATCACACTGAGCTATGATCTCCTCTTTGTTTATGCATTGTTACAATTAGTTTACACGATTTTAAACCCAAACCCTTGTTGTAAGGGTATTTTGGTCTAATTTTTTTTAAATAACGTGTAAACCTAGGTTCTATGAAATATTTTCTACAAAACCAGGGACTATAGAATATTTGTATCTTAGGCTAGGTAATATGAAAAAAACTCTTGATTTTTTAAGGGAGGGATTTTCTAGATGTTTCTGCTAGTGGGGTTTTTTACCCATGAAATGGGGGAAGGGATTTTCTGATTTGCTTATACTGTCCCATATTAAAAGTGTCTCATTTGTAATAAGAATAAATTTAAAGGTAAGTGAGAAGCACCTTAGTATACAAAATGACAAAACTCTAATTAATTTAAATTCTCATAATTTCACTAACTTACATCCCCATGCTCTTCCAAATATGGTAACAAGTATATTAGAAGTTTTCTATTTAGTAGAAGCATGAGAAATACAATACTTAATATGGGGCAAATGTTATTTTGAAACGAAACACCGAAGATGGGACAGAGTGAATAGTCATTTGTTTCCCTTCTTTTGAGTTAATTTATTGATATCTTACCAAGAAAAAATCCTTAGGATTTAGAGTATAATTTATACCCTATGTCCCACATCAATAGCTTTATTTGATTTTCAAAATAGCATAACACAAATTTAATTTGAAACAACTAAACGGAGCTATTTATGTGGAATGAAGGCAGTACAATTTATAAATACTCATTTTTGGGTGTGACTTAACTCATAAAAGCTTGAACTACTTTTATAACTTCTCATGGTTTTTAAAATATATTTTTTGGGTGTGCCTTGAAATATTTGTATAGTCGGCGGGGAAATATGAAAAAAACTCTTTAACTTATACGAAAACAAGTTACAGTTCGTGACCATATAACGAAATTTCCGAATTTTATTTCTGGCACGGAAGCATGCAATGTGTCATTGTTTGATTGCATGCATCTGCAAGCTGATAAGGCACAAGCCATGGCCCATGACCCACAAACAATGAAAATGCCAAAATCTCGTGCTTCTGAGGATACGCGGGCTCAATCTTTCAAGCAGCATAAAAGATCTTTCATTGAGGAAAGTGTGACAACTATATCATTCTCTTTTGACAAATTTTTCTGTCATGTTTTCACATTTTTTACATGAACTAAATGAATTCTGGTGATATCTTTATAAATTGGAAGTCGCATTATTAATTGTATAATAGTCAAGAAAATTTGTTATTTGTTTTTCAATAGGAGAAGGCATATTATCACCCCAAATATCACACTTTTTTTTATCTTGTATTTTAAAAGAATTTTCCTTCTCCTAGCACCCCTGTAACCCTCTCTATCTTCTTCCTCCTTCTCCCACTTCTTCCTCTCTCTTCCCTCACTCAGTAATTGCCTATTAGGTTGCCAAGGCACCGAGAAAGGGAGGACAGTTGAGGAAGGAGAAAATGGGGCCATTACTGAGAAGGGGATTTTTTTCACAAGAATTAAAAAAAATGGTATTGAGAACTTTTAGGGTGCTGAAAAGTCTTGTATTTTTCTACTTTAATGGGCTGCCATCCTTGCACACTTAATGGGCGTATCATATAAGAACATGTTGCATAATATTGTTCAACATAGGTCAGCCTGCTAACATTCCTAACGCATTGACAGATTGCTAGGCCGCAGGTAGAAGTCGGGGTGGCCAAAGCCCTTCAGGCAGGCTTGTCTCCGACAAATACTTGATGCTTGATTACCTCTCTTCGCTTTGCAAGCTTAGATAATGCTGGATGTGAAGCTGCATATACTCCCTCTATCCAGCATTAATGATTCGAATTTAACAAAATAGATGTCCTGTATTAATTATTTCGTTTCAAGCCTGACGTTACGTATCTCTAAGAGTTCAACTTTGTTTGCCATATTCCTCAACTGCTCTTCCCTTCACCCAAACTCGCACCAAGCCCCTCTTTTCAAAGCTTCATGTGCCATGAATTTCAGATTTTATGAAATCAGTACAATTTGTTCATTTAAATGAATCTTAGCATTTTGTTCTTTGTTATCCTATCTTTCATGACTGGCTCTAAGTTGTCTTTATATATCATCAAATTAAATTGATAGAAGTGGCTATCTAGATACTGTCAATGATGACAATCATTAGGTACGGATAGGAAACTAAAAGCCCTGTTAATCACAATCAGCACTTCTTCAAATAGAGCAAACAGAGACATTAACTAAAATTTAGATAATTTTAAATCCGATTTATTCAATAAAAGAATGGTTTGCACACTTTATGCTTCAAGTACAAAGAATCAACCAACAATCCACTGGAAAGAAAAAATATCAAACAGAGAACAAACATAAATGTCTTCATTTAGCATACATAACACAATGTAGAATTATCACATGATGGCACAATATACCGTGCCTGGGTTTGACGTCTCACGGGAGACAACATGTAAGTCTCCAGCAGGCTCGACGCCCGGCCATGGAGAGCAGAGGCAGTGCTCCCCTTCAGGGATTTCGCGGTGGATCATCGCTACATGGCGGCCGCACCCGGCCCATGTGGTCTTCCCACATGTAGAACAATTCTCAGGGTGACACATATCTGGTGCTTGATGGACCTCTTCTTCTCTTTGCAAGGTTTAATAATGGTTGAAGAGAAGCTTGGCACTGGTTGTATATATATAGAAAGCTGGGGAAAGAAAAGTCAAGACGGAGGGAGAAGACTTTGTCCAGCCCGGCCGTCGGACCCATTAGTTTTGACTTTCTCCTTGCGTGTGGGTCTTGGTTTCGACCAGATATGGGAGAGCTGAAGAAGCAGGCAAAGCTTTCTCTCCTTGCCCAAGTGCTTGAGTTGAACTCCGCAGCCAGGACACCCCAACTTGAGGCCCCATGTGGCATGTGCAACGTATAATAGCTGGTTAGGGAAAACTTTTAACTCCAATTACCCATGTCAGGTATCTACTCACAATAGGGGCCTCATTTTGGGCTCATTGTTTTAGAGACCCCTTTAGAACTTTACTTTCTCAAAAGTAATTGCACCTATAGACTCCTTGACTCCAAAAACTCGTCATTTTAGCTCGTTTACAAACCAAGTCAAACTTGGTTGTTGGCTTCAATAAACATGATTCCCATGACTCAAGTCTTATCTCATTGAGTTTCTTCAAACACGTCCAACTCCATTTACTACTTGTTCTTCATATAACTTTTTTCCATTATGACCTAGTTATTTATACCCGATTAGTTGAAAATATCCCTTAATCATGCTCATTATTGTGCCATTTATTGAAACTTTTAAAGTCTTCTATTTAGCATTCTATTTATAGCTTACTAACAAACTTTTCTTCTTCCTTGGATTCTCCTTCAACGTAAAAGAATGAAAACACATCCTCATATGGATATTTTAATCTCTCCATTAATTTAATTGAATATGTAGAGCAACAGCATAAGTCAACAGTTTCATGTATTTTATCACATTAGCAAGGTAAATAAATGCATGCAAATATTTAGACAAGTATTATATCACAAAATTCATTGGATATTTGGGATCTTGGTTTTACTCTAGAAAGTTCCATCAGGTGGAATAAATTAAAAGGAATCCACCAACTAAACCCATTTTGGCAAGTGTCACAGGCGCAAAGCTTTGCCTAGCGTTTATCCTTGTGATGGCCTAGCTACGCCGTGCAAACAGCAGCCAATCTGTCTAACCTTCCCACTCGAATGCACAAGGGAAATAAACAATTAGCAAACACAAGTCGTCTCTGGTGCAAAGAGGTCCGTCCAATGCCATGTAAATCAATCTGTCGAAGTACAATAATTGGAAGAGGACAAGGCTGCACAACAGGTCGGAATTCTCTCTCTCTGAATTCTGGTTCGCTGTGCATAAACTTGTCTCCCATTGCCACCCTTCTTCTCTCCTTTAAATAGACTTATCCCAAGGCTGGTCCTAGTGCTAGTATAAGTTACATAACCCACCTATACAAGAAGTCTCACCTTGACCAACTCTCTCCCCATAAGCAGGCCACCCTAGTCCAAAATCAGGAAACCAAAAGGAGTCTTTATCCGACTAGGAGTCCAGCACCTTGTTGCCTTCAAGAGTCCGACCCGTCATGGGAGCTTGCTTCCTAAACTCCAACTCGAGCTAGGATTATAGCTGATTTGCATAAGTGACTCCTAACCGCCTTAGGAGACCGTCCCTAAGTGCCTGTGGTGCCCAGCTTGCCACTAGAGTCCTGCCTACACAAGGACTCTAGCTGAGCCTACTCCGCAAGGCGAGTATCCATCTGAAACTGCTCCAACACTTCTCCAATCATTTGTTTGTGCCTAAGGAGCTTCCTAGGCAGTCCGTCGCCCAGGCTGCCTAGGCTGTCCGTCGCCCAGGCTGCCTAGGTTGTCCATCGCCCAGGCTGACTTGGCTGTCTGCCGCCAAGTCTAGGGGGTAGCCGCCCCCTTTCTCTTTGGGATAAGTTGAGGGGCTAAGAGACCTCCCCCAACCAATCCGCTCGACGGCCTTGTCGAGGCTAAGTAAGCTCTAACTTTGTCTTCAAATTGTCATAATCCAACATCTCACTCCCAGATGTTCTTAGACTCTAAAAGACCCTTCCACTTAACCAAGTAAAAGTCCCTTCTATTATTCTTACTCATTCATTCGACCATTAGGTTTAGAATAGCATCAACCTCTTTCTCAAAAGAAGTTCTGATAGTAGGCAGTGCTCTCTTTGATGTGCCTCTGGTAGAATCCTTTAAGTCTTCGTGAAATAGTTCCAAGAAGGTAACATAAAAAACAAGGTGAAGCTTGAACCGCTCAGGCAACTCAAGTTGGTATGCTAGTTGACCAACACGACGCTTCGCCTCAAAGGAACCATCGTATCTCTAGATCAGCCCTTCGTGCACATCCTTCGCAATTTCTTCCAAAGTTGGGGAGTAAGCTTAAACATAACTTTTTCTCCAACTTGATGTAAGGTCCCTGATTTTTCTACGATTTTCTGGGATTTTTCTGGTCATTTTCGGTGGGAAAATGTGACGCTTCGGCATATTCGTATTTATATATTCATACCCTATATTTATACCCATAGAGTTGGGTGTGGGGCTTAGTCACGGGCCACGGGCCTCGTTGCGCGCTTACGGCGCAAATTTTGGAGGTATAACGCGTAACTAGTGGGTAAACGCGTATTAGGGGCATAGATGTAAAAATTAAAAAGATTTAACTATATAAAGAAATCATTCATCGGTTTTCACATAATAGACATCGACTTCCAGAAGTTTTTCCACGTCCAGTGGTTTTGTGAGAAAACCCGAGGGCATTTCCGGTCGCTCCATTCTCCCTCCTCCATCGTCGGATTCTTTCGATTCTTATCAGGATCCGCTTTGCCTCACTGCCACGAGTCCGTAGGTACCGGCTATAACCGCCGCCACGGCCTCTTCGCTCCTCCACGAGGTACCGAACCTTTTTTCGGGTTTTTCTCTCCTTCAATCCCGTTTTTGCACTGTGGGTGTATGATTTTGACGTCGTTTGCGGCCGCCCTCAACTAGACTTATGTTTAGTTGGCCGCTAGGAACCCATAGACACTGGCTGGAGCCGCCGCCATGCTTTCTTCGCTCCGTGGTGAGCTACCGATCTTTTGGTCGGGTTTTTGTTACTATTCACATCTCACTGTCCGTGGGATGTTTTGGACGCCGGTGGGTTTCTGGTTGTCATCCGGCCACCGGTAGGACTTTGTCCAGCCTACCTCGACCTGGTGTCGGTAGGGGTTTGCCGTTTCCGACCCCGCCTCGCCCCTATTACCTTACTCCGCCCGATTAGATGCTTTGGGTGCGTCTCGGGTCGTTGGCATCGGCGAGCCGTGGGCCATTTGGCCATCGTGGGCTCTGCCCCGGCTCAGCGACAGTGAGGGTCAGCCCCACTTGGCCCGATTATACACTCCGCTCAGAATGGGCCGCTTGTCATTGCCCTATACCGTGCAAGATGCACAGCTGCCCGCACCATGGGTTTTAGTTGTGGGTGGCGATCGGCGATGTCGCCACTTAGATTGGCCACCGCTAGGGCCTTGGCCCTGTTGGCTTTTGTGGGCCTTGGTTTGTCTCCTTTCAGCCCTCTCGCCCGCCCCTTTGGGTAGCGTGTGCATGTGGCTACGCGTGTACTTCTGGGTTTAGGTGCCGCATTCGAGCCGCCTAACCATCGATTGGCTTTGCCACCGAGTGGAGTTGACCACTAGAGCTGTCCTCCACCTCTCCTTTAATTCTCGAGCGTTGCCCCACGCTCTTTGCCCTTATGTGGGCCTTTGTTGACCGAAATCGTCGCCGTTGGGTGCTGTCCACGGCCGATTTCGACGTCTTGTGACCGGCTGTGCACGTTTTAGCCACCGGCGAATCTTCAGTGTACATCCTCGACATCTAGTCATACCACCACATATGTTGGCACGATATTTTTTCCGGCCGCCCTTGTGTGCCACTATGGATCGCGGGTTTTACCGCATTGACTTCTGACACCCTGTTTGGCTGTGATAGTTCCGGCGCATCCTAAAATCCTCGGGACAGCAGCTCTCTCAGCCAGGCAACGGTTTTGACCGCCATCAAACGTCATGATTACGAGGTAGGGGTGCTTTGAACTCGTAAATTCATGAAGCATGCTTTGAATGAGTAGCAGCATGCTAGGATTGTATGATTCCATGCTTGGATGTTAAGAAATGATCAGATTACATGATGTGCGTGTAAGCATGATTGTATGGTATGATTGATATGCATGAGATGTATGCACGTTTTATGGATGTGGATTATGTATGCGCTGGCGATGGCTAGCAAATATGCCAGTATGCTATGTATGTGTTATGCATGTGCTAGTGATGGCTAGCGTGCATGTTTGAAGTATGTTTGATGTATGCCTGTGCTAGTGATGGCTAGCGTGCATGTTTGAAGTATGTATGAATGTGTGTACATGTGCTAGTGATGACTAGCGTGTACGTTTGATGTATGCATGTGCTAGTGATGGCTAGCGTGCATGTTTGACGTATGTATGTATGTATGCATGTGCTAGTGATGGCTAGCGTGCATGTTTGTAAGTTACGTATGTATGACCGTATGTGTATGTTATACGTATGTGTGAGACATACGTATGTATGACTATGTGGGCAGAGGTATGGGTGATGGACAGTAAGAGGTAACATAGGATTTGTCTAAATTTGGATACGGTTGTGTAAGCGTATGACAGAGGACAGAGGATAAGAGTATGACGGGCAAGGATTAGAATGGATCAGTTTGGGGTGGATTGTATGTTGGGCGATTGTCAGACAGTAAGAGCGTGCATAATTGTACAAGCATAACGTACAGAATATGAAGTGAAAAGTAAGTATAATAAGTGAGACATAAGTAAGAGGGCGACAACTGGGTTGGCTCTGAGGAGCGTTATTTGAGGATGTTAGTGTAAGCTGTTTTGGCCATAAGATGGATGGCGAAGTGTATAAGACTGTAAGGGTTTGTTGTACGGTGAGTTTTGTCCATGATGTGGATGGGTAAGTAAAGTCTGCTGCCTTGACGAACTTGGGTTTCGGATCAGGCTCAGCTTCGGTTTAACCAATCGAGGACTGTGAGTTTGTGTGGCATAATTGTACCTCATAATGTACTTAAATTCAAACTTGAATTATAAGCACAGCTAATGATAGCGTTGTGAGTTTGAGATCTGAGGGTTTGACGGATTAAGTTCCGTGTTTGGGCTGGCCGCTAATGAGTCGGCCGAGTATTTATCATGTCTTGCCATGGTGTTATCCTGCGGGATGTTGTCTGTGTGCTGTATCAGCCCAAACATTTGATGCTCTGTTGAGAGCGATGTATGTTTTTGACTTTGTTTGTGTGCTGTATAAAGCCCAGACGTCTGATGCTCTGCTGAGAGCGACGTTGTTTCTGATTTGGTCTGCGTGTTGTATAAGCCCAGACGTTTGATGCTCTGTTGAGAGCGATCTACGTTTCTGACTTTGTCTGTGTGCTGTATGAAGCCCAAACGTCTGATGATCTGTTAAGAGCGATATATGTTTTCGATTTTGTCTCTGTGCTGTATAAGCCCAGACGTTTGATGCTCTGTTGAGAGCGTTGCATGATTCCGCCCAAGAGTGGCACTGTACGTTTCTGCCCAAGTGGCACTGTATGTTTTCTGCCCAAGAGTGGCAATGGCACTATAAGACCCATTATGGTAGGCAATTCTCTGGCACTATAAGACCCATTATGGTGGGCAATTCTATGGCACTATAAGACCCATTATGGTGGGCAATTCTCTGGCACTATAAGACCCATTATGGTGGGCAACTGTATGACCCCTTTTGTGTGGGTGTTTATGTTTGCGAGCTCAGGTAAGTAGTATCATGGATCTACTCTTACCTGTTTGATCCAGTGCCCCATGAGCATTGGTGTGCCTTACCTTCGGAAAAGTCCATGGCGTCTAGTCACTCCCCGGAGGTTAAGGTGTTGCCCCAGTGGCATTCTTTTCCATTTCGACGCTGGAGCTTATTAGTTGTAATGAGCTTCAGTGGTCGTTGATATGTGTACGATTATGAGTACGACTGTATGAGTATGAGCAGGACTGTAAGTGTATGAGTACGAGCAGGACTGTAAGTGTATGAGTATGAGCAGGACTGTAAGTGTATGAGTATGAGCAGGACTGTAAGTGTATGAGTATGAGTATGAGTAAGACTGTAAGCGTATGAGTATGAGCACGACTGTAAGAGTATGTGGATGAGCACGACTGTAAGAGTTTGTGTACGAGTATGATTGTATGAGTAAGGTCGTACAAGTATGTGTAAGTTGTATGAGTAAGCGTACGGCGGTACGAGTAAGTTTGTATGACCCTGGATAAGGGTATTTGTGTAAGTTGTATGACCTTGGATAAGGGTGCTTGTGTAAGTTGATTGGATAGTATGATTTTGGCACGATGGTGCATTTGGTATGATTTTGGCACGATGGTGCCTTTGGTATGATTATGGCACGATGATGCCTTGATATGATTTTGGCATTTGGTATGCTTGTATGCATATGAGCATGTTTATGATTATATTATGTTGATTGCTTCATGTTTGAGTTGCATGACCCATGTAATTATGAACTTATTGAGTTCACCGTTTGGGATTTTCCCTACTGGGTATTTTCCTACTGAGTATGAAAATACTCACCACCCTACTTTTTAGCCCCGTTGTACAGGAGGTTTTGCAGGTTGTGCGGAGAGCTCCTGGAGACGGACACTCATTTCAGCGGTGGATTGATTTCCGTTGACTCAGGTATCTGCTTGACTCTCTGAGAGTTTATTTGTGCCACGATCTCCTGTATTGGGTGAGACGAGAAGTTAGATGTTTATTCTAGACTTTCATTTGGATCAGTCAGTGGACTGTTATGGGACTTGCACTCAGGGATGCCTGGGAGTGATTTATATTTAAAAGTCTATGATCATAGCAATTTATTCGTACGTGTGTTTTCGAGTAGCACCTAATGATATTTGCTTTGGCCGTACGATGTTTGACCATATGATGAAAACATTTAGATGGAAAATGGATGTTTACTGTTTTGAATTATAAACTGTTTTATCAGGTTTTGATTTCGTCATTTTTCTTCCGATTTACAGACGTTATATTGCAAAAATTTTCCGTGAATTTTAAGGAAAATGGGTGAAAAATCTCGGGCGTTACATTTGAAACTCAAAAGGTCTCCGATCTCTATTTGCATACTTCTTCATCCGCTTGACTGCCTTAGCCAAGTAGTAACGCTCCTCCTCCATTCTCTCAGTTTGCCCTCTGATCAGGCAATAGGCAGTGGGACACCTGCCACCTATTCACTACAAAGCTATATCCGCTAGCGTAAGCAATTGTTGGCCCTTTGCCAACTCAATGGGACTGCTGCCCATCACCAAGCTAGTGTGCAAGTTATAGCAAAATTAGGCGACCACCAGCAAGTCTACCCAATTTTTCCGGTTTGCCATTATAAAGAGCCTTAAGTACTCCTCTAACATGATATTCACCAATATTTGTTATTGATACAATTGTTCATCAAGTCAAGGATGAAAACGTCTAAGATCCTATTCTACAAAGTCCTTCCTTGACATTTATATCCTTCTCCATTCTTATATACCCTTGTTGTCCTTGGATAGTTTCTCAAGATTTGTTTTTTAGAGTTATAGTGTCATCTTTATCAATGAAGCGAGAGAGGACGACAATCACCGAATAGAAATCAAAATTTGTTGTCAATGAAAACCGTCAGGTGAAAATCACAAATCGCCATTGAGCTCCGATCTCCTCTTTGTTTATGCGTCGTCACAACTAGTTTACATGATTTTAAACCCTAACCCTTGTTGTAAGGGTATTTTGGTCTAAAATTTTATAAATATCATGTAAACCCAGGTTCTATGGATTATTATTTACAAAACCAGAGAATATAGAATATTTGTATCTTAGGCTAGGTAATATGAAAAAAACTCTTGATTTTTTAAAGGAGGGATTTTCTAGATGTTTCTGCTAGTGGGTTTTTTTACCCATGAAATGGGGGAGGGGTTTTCTTATTTGCTTATACTGTCCAATATTAAAAGTCTCATTTGTAATAAGAATAAATTTACAGGTAAGTGAGAAGCACCTTAGTCTACAAAATGACAAAACTCTAATTAATTTAAATTCTCATAATTTCACTAAATTACATCCCCACGCTCTTCCTACTATGGTAACAAGTATATTAAAAGTTTTCTATTTAGTAAGAGCATGAGAAATATGATACTTAATATGGGGCAAATGTTATTTTGAAATGAAACACTGAAGATGGAACAGAGTGAATAGTCATTTGTTTCCCTTCTTTTGAGTTAATTTATTGATGTCTTGCCAAGCTATTTATGTGGAATGAAGGGAGTACTATTTATAAATACTCAATTTTGGGTGTGACTTAGCTCATAAAAGCTTCAACCACTTTTATAACTTATCATGGTTTTGAAAATATATTTTTTGGGTGTGCCTTGAAATATTTGTATGTTAGGCTAGGAAATATGAAAAAAACACTTAACTTATACGAAAACAAGTTACAGTTCGTGAAGATTTGACGAAATTTCCGAATTTTATTTCAGGCACGGAAGCATGCAATGTCTCATTGTTTGATTGCATGCATCTGCAAGCTGATAAAACACAAGCCATGGCCCATGACCCACAAAAATTGAAAATACCAAAATTCTAGTGGTTCTGAGGATATGCATCAACTTTTGGTTGGGGTGCCCTTGCTGCGGAGTTCAACTCAAGCACTTGGGCAAGGAGGGAAAGCTTTGCCTGCTTCTTCAGCTTGCGACGGCGCCTTCCCGTGAAGTAATAGCTTTCCCTGCTTCAGCTCTCCCAAATCTGGTCCAAAGCAAGACCCACACGGAAGGAGAAAGGCAAATCTAATGGGTCCGACGGCCGGGCTGGACAAAGTCTTCCCCCTCCGTCTTGACTTTTCTTTCCCCAGCTTGCTATATATATACAACCAGTGCCAAGCTTCCGTTCAACCATTATTAAACCTTGCAAAGAGAAGAAGAGGCCCATCAAGCACCAGATATGTGTCACCCTGAGAATTGTTCTACATGTGGGAAGACCACATGGGCCGGGTGCGGCCGCCATGTAGCGATGATCCACCGCGAAATCCCTGAAGGGGAGCACTGCCTCTGCTCTCCATGGCCGGGCGTCGAGCCTGCTGGAGACTTACATGTTGTCTCCCGTGAGACGTCAAACCCAAGCACGGTATACTGTGCCATCACGTGATAGTTCTACATTGTGTTATGTATGCTAAATGAAGACATTTATGTTTGTTCGCTATTTGATATTTTTTCTTTCCAGTGGATTGTTGGTTGATTCTTTGTACTTGAAGGATAAAGTCTGCAAACCATTCTTTTATTGAATAAATGGGATTTTAAATTATCTAAATTTTAGTTAATGTCTCTGTTTGCTCTTTTTGAAGAAATGCTGATTGTGATTAACAGGGCTTTTAGTTTCCTATCCGTACCTAATATTTTCTGTAGGAGGTATACTGATGTCATCATTGAGAGGTATGCTGATGTCATCATTGAGAGTATCAAGATAACCACTTCTATCAATTTAATTTGATAATATATAAAGACAACTTAGAGCCAGTCATGAAAGATAGGATAACAAAGAACAAAATGCTCAGATTCATTCAAATGAACATATTGTACTGATTTCAGAAAATCTGAAATTCATGGCACATGAAGCTTTTAAAAGAGGGGCTTGGTGCGAGTTTGGGTGAAGGGAAGAGCAGTTGAGGAATATGGCAAACAAAGTTGAACTCTTAGAGATACGTAACGTCAGGCTTGAAACGAAATAATTAATGCTGGATAGAGGGAGTATATGCAGCTTCACATCCAGCATTATCTAAGCTTGCAAAAAGAAGAGAGGTAATCAAGCATCAAGTATTTGTCGGAGACAAGCCTGCCTGAAGGGCTTTGGCCACCCCGACTTCTACTTGCGGCCTAGCAATCTGTCAATGCGTTAGGAATGTCAACAGGCTGACCTATGTTGAACAATATTATGCAACATGTTCTTATATGATACGCCCATTAAGTGTGCAAGGATGGCAGCCCATTAAAGTAGAAAAATATAAGACATTTCAGCACCCTAAAAGTTCTCAATACCAGTTTTTTAATTTCTTGTGAAAAAAATCCCCTTCTCAGTAATGGCCCCATTTTCTCCAACCTCATCTGTCCTCCTTTCTCGGTGCCTTGGCAACCTAATTGGCAATTACTGAGTGAGGGAAGAGAGAGGAAGAAGTGGGAGAAGTAGGAAGAAGATAGAGAGGGTTACATGGGTGTTAGGAGAAAGAAAATTTATTTAAAATGCAAGATAAAAAAAAGTGTGATATTCGGGGTGATAATAAGCCTTCTCCTATTGAAAAACAAATAACAAATTTTCTTGACTATTATACAATTAATAATGCGACTTCCAATTTATAAAGATATCACCAGAATTCATTTAGTTCAGGTAAAAATATGAAAACATGACATAAAAATTTGTCAAAAGAGGATCATATAGTTGTCACACTTTCCTCAATGAAAGATCTTTTATGCTGCTTGAAAGATTGAGCCGATGCCGAAGCCCCATGTGGCATGTGCAACATATAATAGCTGGTTAGGGAGAACTTTTAACTCCAATTACCCATGTCAGGTATCTACTCACATGATTCCCTTGACTCAAGTCTTATCTCCTTGAGTTTCTTCAAACAAGTCCAACTCCATTTACTACTTGTTCTTCATATAACTTTTTCCATTATGACCTAGTTATTTATACCCGATTAGTTGAAAATATCCCTTATCATGCTCATTATTGTGCCATTTATCGAAACTTTTAAAGTCGTCTATTTAACATTCTATCTATAGCTTACTAGCAAACTTTTCTTCTTTCTTGGGTCCTCCTTCAACGTAAAAGATGGAAAACGCATCCTCCTATGGATATTTTAATCTCTCCATTAATTTAATTTAATATGTAGAGCAACAACATAAGTCAACAGTTTCATGTATTTTATCAAATTAGCAAGGTAAATAAATGCATGCAAACATTTAGACAACTATTATATCCCAAAGTTCATTGGATATTTGGGATCTTGATTTTACTCTACAAAGTTCGATCGGGTGGAATAAATTAAAAGGAATCCACCAACTAAACCCATTTTGGCAAGTGTCACGGGTACAAAGCTTTGCCTTGCATTCATCTTTGTGAAGGCCTAGTTGCGCCATGCAACCAGCAGCCAATCTCTCCAACCATCTCACTGGTATACGTAAGGGAAATAAACAATTAGTAAACACAAGCCATCTCTGGTGCAAAGAGGTTTGCCCAATGCTATGTAAATCAATCTGTCGAAGTACAATTATAGGGAGAGGACAAGGCTGCACAGCAGGTCGGAATTCTCTTTCTCAGAATTCTGGTTCGCTGTGCATATACTTGTCTCCCATTGCCACCCTTCTTCTCTCTTTTAAATAGACTCATCCCAAGGGCGGTCTTAGTGCTAGTATAAGTTACATAACCCACCCATACAAGAAGTCTCACCTTGACCAACTCTCTCCCCATAAGGAAGCCACCCTAGTCCAAATCAGAAAACCAAAAGGAGTCTTTATCTGACTAGGAGTCCAGCACCTTGCTGCCTTCAAGAGTCCGACCCGTCATGGGAGCTTGCTTCATTAACTCCAACTCGAGCTAGGATTGCGGCTGATTTGCATAAGTGGCTCCTAACCACCTAAGGAGACCATCCCTAAGTGCATGTGGTGCCCAACTCGCCACTAAAGTCCTGCCCACACAGGGACTCCACCTCAGCCTGCTCCGCAAGGTGAGTATCCATTTGAAACCACTCTAACACTTCTCCAACCATCTGTGCATGACTAAGTGGCTGTCTAGGCAGTTCGTCGCCCAGGCTGCCTAGGCTCTCCGTCGCCGAAGCTGCATAGGTTGTCCGTCACCTAGGCTGACTTGGCTGTCTGTCACCAAGTCTATGGGGTAGCCGCCCCCTTTCTCTTTGGGATAAGTTGAGGGGCTAAGAGACCTCACCCAACCAATCCTCTCGACACCCTCGTCGAGGCTAAATAAGCTCTAACTTTGTCTTTAAATTGGCATAATCCAACATCCCACTCCCAGATGTTCTCAGACTCCGGAAGACCCTTCCACTTAACCAAGTAAAAGACCCTTTCTATTCTTCTTACTCTTTCATTCGACCCTCAGGTTCAGAATAGCATCAACCTCTTTCTCAAAAGATGTTTTGATAGGAGGTGGTGCTCTCTTTAATATGCCTCTGGTAGAATCCTTTAAGTCTTCGTGAAATAGTTTTAGGAAGCTAACATGAAAAACAAGGTGAAGCTTGAACCACTCAGGCAACTCAAGTTGGTATGCTAGTTGACCAACACGACAATTCGCCTGAAAGGAACCATTGTATCTCTGGATCAGCCCTTTGTGCACATCCTTCCTTAGCAATTTCTTCTAAAGTTGGGGAGTAAGCTTTAGCATAACTTTTTCCCCAACCTAAAACTCAAAAGGTCTCTGATCTCTATCTGCATACTTCTTCATCTGCTTGACTGCCTTAGCCAAGCAGTAACGCGCCTCCTCCATTCTCTCAGTTTGCCCTTTAGCCAGGCAATAGGCAATGGGACACCTACCTCCTGTTCACTGCAAAGCCACATCTACTAGCTTAAGCAATTGCTGGCCCTTTGCTAACTCAATGGGACTACTGCCCATCGCCGAGCTAGTGTGCAAGTTATAGTAAAATTGGGCGACCTCCAGCATGTCTACCCAATTTTTCTGGTTCGCCATTACAAAGAGCCTTAAGTACTCCTCTAACATGATATTCGCCAATATTTGTTATTGATACAATTGTTCATCAAGTCAGGGATGAAAACGTCTAAGATCTTATTCTACAATGTCCTTCCTTGACATTTATATCCTTCTTCATTCTTATATACCCGTGTTGTCCTAGGATAGTATCTCAAGATTTGTTTTTTGGAGTAACAATGTCATCTTGATATCCATTGTAGGGATAAATAGTTCATGTGGTTAGAAATTTTTGGACAAAATTCAGAGAAGAACGATCGCCGATGAAGTGAGAAAGGCTAACAATCACCGCATAGAAATCAAAATTTGTTGTCAATGAAAACCGTCAGGCGAAAATCACAAATTGTTACTGACCTCTGATCTACTCTTTGTTTGTGCATCGTCACAATTGGTTTATACGATTTTAAACCCTAACCCTTGTTGTAAAAGTATTTTGGTCTAAATTTTTACAAATATCATGTAAACCCAGGTTCTATGGATTATTATTTACAAAACCAAAGAATATGAAATATTTATATCTTAGGCTAAGTAATATGAAAAAACCTCTTGATTTTTTAAAGGAGGGATTTTCTAGATGTTTCTGCTAGTGGGTTTTTTTACCCATGAAATGGGGGAAGGGGTTTTCTAACTTGCTTATATTGTCCAATATTAAAAGTCTCATTTGTAATAAAAATACATTTAAAGGTAAGTGAGAAGCACCTTAGTCTACAAAATGACAAAACTCTAATTAATTTAAATTCTCATAATTTCACTAACTTACATCCCCATGCTCTTCCTACTATGGTACCAAGCTATTTATGTGGAATGAAGGGAGTACTATTTATGAATACTCATTTTTGGGTGTGACTTAACTCATAAAAGCTTCAACCACTTTTATAACTTATCATGGTTTTGAAAATATATTTTTTGGGTGTGCCTTGAAATATTTGTATGTTGGGCTAGGAAATATGACAAAAACAACTTATACGAAAACAAGTTACAGCTCGTGACAATTTGACGAAATTTCCGAATTTTATTTCAGGCACGGAAGCATGCAATGTCTCATTGTTTGATTGCATGCATCTGCAAGCTGATAAGGCACAAGCCATGGCCCATGACCCACAAACAATGAAAATGCCAAAATTCTAGTGCTTCTGAGGATATGCATCAACTTTTGGTTGGGGTGCCCTGGCTGCGGAGTTCAACTCAAGCACTTGGGAAGGAGGGAAAGCTTTGCCTGCTTCTTCAGCTTGCGACGGCGCCTTTCCTTGAAGTAATAGCTTTGCCTGCTTCTTCAGCTCTCCCAAATCTGGTCGAAACCAAGACCCACACGCAAGGAGAAAGTCAAAACTAATGGGTCCGACGGCCGCGCTGGACAAAGTCTTCCCCCTCCGTCTTGACTTTTCTTTCCCCAGCTTGCTATATATATACAACCAGTGCCAAGCTTCTCTTCAACCATTATTAAACCTTGCAAAGAGAAGAAGAGGTCCATCAAGCACTAGATATGTGTCACCCTGAGAATTGTTCTACATGTGGGAAGACCACATGGGCCGGGTGCGGCCGCCATGTAGCGATGATCCACCGCGAAATCCCTGAAGGGGAGCACTGCCTCTGCTCTCCATGGCCGGGCGTCGAGCCTGCTGGAGACTTACATGTTGTCTCCCGTGAGACGTCAAACCCAGGCACGGTATATTGTGCCATCATGTGATAATTCTACATTGTGTTATGTATGCTAAATGAAGACATTTATGTTTGTTCTCTGTTTGATATTTTTTCTTTCCAGTGGATTGTTGGTTGATTCTTTGTACTTGAAGCATAAAGTGTGCAAACCATTCATTTATTGAATAAATGGGATTTAAAATTATCTAAATTTTAGTTAATGTCTCTGTTTGCAGTTTTTGAAGAAGTGTTGATTGTGATTAGAACGCAGCTATTCCCCCCCCCTGCCACTATTTACTCGGGGCCCCCCAAATAAGAAAAATGCAGACTATGTTTTTATTACTTGGTACCTCCTAATTCTTACCCATACGAGGCAACCCATCTTTCTCCCTCCCCTATTTGTCTCTTTCCTTGTTCACCCCGCAAATAAGAATGCATGAAAGTTTCACCAGCCGACGACAAGTAGGTTGTGAGTGCCGAAGTTCTACAAACGTCCCTCCTATCTTCCTCCTTTCCCTGTTCGTCCCTCCCATCTTCTTCTCCATGCATGAATACCTCATTGATTATAGAAGTTTCATCTCTCTCTCTCACATTGTTGATTACAGAACTTTCTCCATGCATTAGAAATTCCGTTGCTTCCCATCCTATTCAAAAAAATCATTCCTTTTGCTGCTTAGAAAGTCATCTCTATTAATTTTCTGGGCCTTTAACGATTAGAATTTGGAACCAAAGTACGCCATGACTACCTGAATTTTTTCACATTGAAGCCTTCATGCACATGACGGGGGGTACCCCCCGCCACACAAAAATGATTTATTCGGGGACTAAATGTCCCTGCTAACTTCTTGACAAGTTCGCGGTGACCTCTCCCCACGAGCACCCATCCAGTAAATTTCAACCTTTTTGGAGCATTCCTGATGGGGGGTACCCCAAGTCCAATTGGAAGGATTCATACGAGGACTAAACGTCTCTGACCATTTATTCCTCATTTGGCAGTGACTGCTCCCCATTAGAACTCTTCTAGAAGGTTACAACACTTTTGAAAATCTTCTAGCTATTGTCTAGCATGGTACCCCCGCCACAGAAAATATATGCATACGGGGACTACACGTCCTCGTCCACTGTTTCATAATTTGGTGGTAACCGCTCCCTACCAGAACTCTTCGAGAAGGTTGCAACACATTCTAAAATATTCTGGAGGTTATCTGGTGGTGGGGTACCCCTTGCCACATCCAATATATGCATACGGGGACTACATGTCCTCGTCAACTGCTTCCTAATTTGGCGGTGATTGCTCCCTGCCAGAACTCCTCTATGGGACAAGTTGAGGGGCTAACAGACCTCAGGAAGCTAACATGAAAAACAAGGTGAAGCTTGAATTGCTCAGGCAACTCAAGATGGTATGCTACCTGACTAACTCAATGTTTCGCCTCAAAGGGACCATTGTATCTCTAGATCAGCCCTTTGTGCATATCCTTCCTTCGCAATTTTTTTCTAAAGTTGGAGAGTAAGCTTCAGCATAACTTTGTCCCCAACCTGAAACTCAAGAGGTCTCCAACCTCTATCTGCATACTTCTTCATCCGCTTGACTGCCTTAGCTAAGTAGTCATGCGCCTCCTCCATTCTCTTAGTCCATGCTTTGGCCAAGCGATAGGCAATGGGATAGTTGCCTCTTGTCGACTGCAAAGCCACATTTGATGGCATAAGTGGTTGCTAGCCCATTGCCAACTCAAAGGGACTGCTGCCCATCACTGAGCTAGTGTGAAAGTTATAGGAGAATTGGGCGACCTCCAGCAAGTCGACCCAAAATTTCTCTTTCGCCATCACAAAGTTCCTCAAGTACTCCTCTAAGATGCCATTCACCAGCTTCGTTCCGAGGATGATTATTGGTTGAAAAGTTGAGCTAAGTGCCCAACTTCTCAAACAGCTACGTCCAAAATATTCCTGTGAATTGAGTGTCTCTATCGCTCACGATGTCTGCTGGCAGTCCCTAATTCTTGACAATGTTTCTGAAGAATAGATATGCGGCCATCTCAGCGCTACAAGGCTTTGGGGCTACAATGAGCATCCCATACTTAGAGAAGTGATCTGGGATGGACAAGCAGACCCATGGTCGGTGTGGGATGGGAAGAGGCTGCAACACGCCCTCTTCCTTCTGCCTCACCAAATTGTCCTACTAGCAAATTATGCATGTCCTCACGTAGTGCTCCACATCTTCTAGCATCCGCAACCAGAAGTAGTTCTGGGACAAGAGTGCGTGAGTTCTCTCTTACCCGGGATGGCCTGCGCACGCAGAGTCATGGGTCTCCTTCAGCAACCAGTGCCTCAAACCGCCATCTAAGGTGATGTAAGGGAGTCCGCCCTTCACATACAGCACCTCCTCAAACCAAAATCGCAGTGTAGACCCATCCTTCACGGATTCGATGAGCCTTAAGTAGACTTGATCCTTCTCTGTGGCATCCCATATCTGATCCAACATATCACCTACAATTTGCACCAATGTTGTCATCATTGCCCTGGGTCTATTTGTTGTCTAAGGGCATCAGCCATAACATTGGCCTTGCCCGGCTTCTACTCCAACAAGGAAGCGAATTCGGCCCAGAATTTCTGCCAATGTGTCTGCTTAGGAGAAAGTTTATTCTACATAGTAAAGTAGCTCATGACTACATTATCTGTCTAGACAATGAACTTTGCTTCCAACAAGTAATGACTCCAAGTCCTAAGGCAGTGGACAATTGCTGTCATCTCCTTCTTGTGAATTAAATATCTATGTTCGATCTCGTTGAGCTTGCGGCTCTCATATGCAATAGGGTGATTGGATTGGATCAACACTCCTCCAATCACCCAATCGGAAGCATCTATTTGCTCCTCAAAGGGCGCATCGAACATAGGAAGTTTGAGCACTAGTTCAGAGGATATCGACTCCTTCAACCACTACTATTTGGCACGCCTCAGCCCAGCACAAAGGCCTGTCTTTATTCAAGAGGTCGGTCAGTGCAACTACCTTCTTGAAATAGTTTTTGATGAATCTCCGGTAGTAGTTTCTGAGTCCCAAAAATGATCTCAGCTCTATCACCTTTGTTTAGACTGGCCACTCTGCTATGGCCTTGACCTTCTGCCAGTCCATTCGTACTCTTTCCTCCGACACACAATGCCCTAAGAATTCAATCTCTGTTTGGGTAAAGCATCACTTTTCGAGCTTCAGAAAAGGCTTGTGCACCCTTAGTCTTTCCAGCACGATCCTGAGATGTCCAACATGCTCGTCCATTGATGCGCTATACACTACAATGTCGTCAAGATAAATGACCACAAATTGATCTAGATAGGGTTTGAAAACATCATTCATCAATGTGCAAAAGGTGGCTAGTGCATTCGTTAAGCCAAAAGGCATGACCAGAAACTCGAACAGCCCATAGCAAGTCACCATCGCTGTCTTCTCCTTGTCGCTCACAGCGATGTGCACCTGCCAATAACCCGACCTGAGATCCAGTTTGAAGAAATAAGAAGCCTTCGCCAATCAGTCAGCCACTAGCAGGACTGGATACTCATTCTTCACAGTGATCTGATTCAACACTCGATAATCCACACATAAACGAAGGGAATCGTCCTGCTTCCGTTGAAATAGGACGGGTTCTCCGAATGGAGCTTTGGAGTGTATAATAAAGCCCACCTTCAACAACTCTTCTGGCTATCTTCTGAGTTCAACTAACTTTGGTGGAGCCATGCAAGAGGGAGGTTGGGCTAGAGTGCGAGCTCCTGGTAAGAACTCAATAGCATTATCCATAGCACATCGTGGGAGAAGGGTTTGCGGCAGCTCGGGTGGCATCACATCCTCAAACTTGCTCAGTAGTCTCCACACTTCCTCTGGAAACGACCCTTGTTGTGTTCTCCTCTACTTCCATCGTTGAGACCAAATAAGTCTTGTGGCCTTGCTCAAGGCCCTTCATGAGCTGGAGGGCAAACGTATCTACATCTCGGTCTCACCTTTGTTCTCAGCAATAGAGTAGGGAATTCTCTCGTCGCCGATGAAAATGCCCCTGAGGTAAAGCATCAAGGACGCCTTTGCCTTCCTCATGAAGTCAAGCCCTAGGATCAACTCAATGTCATCAAGAGGAACAACTGTGAAGTTAACTCTGCCCGTTGATTCTCCGATCTGCACCACCAAGTCGTTGACAACTCCTAGGACTACGGTTGCCTCTGAGTTAACGACCTTGATCCTTGCTTGCGCCTTCTTCATCTTCAGGCCCCATGCCTTCACGCACTTCTCTACTAAGAAATTATGGGAGGCACCGGTGTCGACCATCATTTGTACTAGCTGTTTGTCATGAATGGCCACCACGTATATTAGCCCGCCATGGTCCATCTTCTCCTTTCGGATAGCACTCACAATCTGCACAGGGTTCATACGTGTGGTAACCTCCTCCTCTGAAGAGGAGTCAATCTCAGCAACAACAGCGTTCAGCCTCTCCCTTTTCGGGCACTCCTTGGTGCAGTGAGGTCTTTGGCAAATGAAGCAAACTATCCCTTTGGATTTGTTAGGGTCAGCCTGCTCACTACGCCTACCCTTTGATCCGTTCCTGTGTGCCTCGTCGTTCTGCCTACGACCGCCCCTAGAGGAAGAAGTTCAACTATCTTGTTTCTATGTGGTTCGCTCCATCTTATAGTCCACCAAACTTTCAGCCGCTATGATGGCTGAAGGGAGGTCCCGAACTTTTTGCCTCTGCAACTTGTTCTGAGCCCAACTCTGAAGACCGGTCAAGAAATTGAATAACTTGTTCTCCTCCGACATATGCATGATGCCAAGGAGGAGCGACTAGAATTGATTCACATATTCCCTAATCATCTTTGTCTGCCTCAATTTCTTAAGAGACTCTCATACAATCCACTACGTGTATGTGGGGAGGAACTGTTCTCTTAGTTCCTTCTTCATCACTAGCCAGGTTTGGATGGGAGGATGCCCAGCCGCAACATCACCCTCCAACTTGGTTCGTCACCATAGCTTGGTATCTCCTACGAGATACATGCTCGTCACCATGAACTTCTCTTCGTTTGTAGTATTAGTGATCGCGAAGAACTGGTCCATGTCCCAAATAAAGTTCTTGATATCCTTAGCACTCTGTGAGCCAGAGTAGGATTTCTGTTCGGGCATGCGCACTTTCTTCATAGCCTACATCGACCTGGGCCTAGACTCCACCTCCGTCACTGAAGGGGTTAAGTTCAGCACAGCTCTCTCAAACAAAGCCATCCTGTCTACCAACTCTTGAATCTTACCCACCATCTCAGCCTTTACCTCTTGCAGCTTCTCCTTCAAATAGTTCATTGTCACAGCCATGTCTGTGGGCAGCGACATATACCAGGCAGCACTCCCAGTGCAACTGCCTTCTCCTGAGTCATATGCAGGGCAATTTTCACAAGGGACAGGCACTGATCAAAAGTAGCTATGTGTTCCTGAACTGAATGCAAGGAATTATGGACTTTGGCCAACGTCCCGTTCACCATCTTCAGCATGTTGAACTTCCCTTCAAGGTCTAAAAGTCGCTCTAACATGGAGCCCATCATTGTGGCAACTCAACTGCCAACAATCAGCAAGGAATCCCGCAATCCTCGCTCACCGAATCTCTTCAAAACGATCTGAGTAATGGAACCAACCGCCACGGGCGTGAGCCTTTGCCAAGCGTTCACCCTTGTGATGGCTTGGCTTCGATGTGCAACCAACAACCAATCTCTCCGACCTTTCCACCTGTATGTGCAAGGGAAATAAACAATCAGCAAACACAAGCCGTCTCTGGTGCAAAGGGGCTCCACCCAATGCTATGTTAATCAGTCCGTCGAAGTACAATGGCAGGGAGATGGCCAGGCAGCTCAGCATGTCAGAATTCTCTCTTTCAGAATTCTAGTTCGCTGTGCATAAACATGTCTCCCATGGCCGTCCTTGCTCTCTCCCTTAAATAGACTCAGCCCAAGGCCAGTCCCAATGCTAGTAGAAGTTACATAACCAACCCATACAAGAAGTCTCACCCTGACCAACTCTCTACCCCTAAGGAGGCTCCCTTGGTCTAAATCAGGAAACCAAAGGGAGTCCTTATCCAACTAGGAGTCCAGCGCCCTACTGTCTTTTAGAGTCTGATCCATCTAGGGAACTTGCTACCTCAACTCCCACTCAAGCTAGGAGTGTGGCTGATCTGCATAAGTGAGTCCTAACCACCTTAGGAGTCCATCCCTAAGTGCATGTACCACCCAGTTCGCCACTAGAGTCTTGTCCGTGCAGGGACTCCTCCTGAGCCTGCTCCGCAAGGTAAGTATCCATCCGGAACTGGTCCAACGTTGCTCTAATTATCCGTTTGTCCCCAATGGGCTGCCTAGGCTGTCCGTCGCCCAGGTTGAATTGGCTGACTGTTGCCAAGTCTGGGGGGTAGCCGCCCCCTTTCTCTATGGGACCAGTTGAGGGGCTACCAGCAAGCTAGTTCTTTTCCAAACCCAAACAACAAGTTGGAAGCCCAAAATACCATTTACCCTGAAATCATACATTGAAATTTTTTATTTATTTACCAATTTATTATTAATTTTAATAAAATAACAATATTGCCCCTAGGATTCATCCATCCCAAATAAGGTTTAGGTTTTTATTTCTCATAAAAAAATAATTTCGGCTAGGCCACCGGTCGCTTAGTCCCCAGGGTTTACCCACCCCCGAAGTTTAATTTTTTATTTTTTATTTTTAAATATGTATAATGCGCCATAATTTTCATGAATGGGGCAAAAAGAAAGTCTCCTCCAAAAGTGCCACAATGGGCGCAAGTGGGCATGTGCGTATGTGCACCAAAACCTTTGATGCAGCCACACTTAGCCTCTCCACCCATGGAGAGTGTTCTTACATCTAAAATGCAAAAGTGCATGGAAGAGCATTTCCTTACATACTCTCCCTGGCTCACTTTTTTTCTTATGTGGGACTCGAGAAAACATCTTTATACTATATGAAAAGCTTCCCTCCAAGTTGAAAAATTACTTTTGGCTAAAACGTTCCTCCTAATTTGAAAAGTTGGCTAAAATACACTAACTTAACCTTAAATTTAAATTACATAAAAAGTTTTGGCTTATAAGCCACACATAGTGGTCCTCAAGTATACAATTTACTTATGCTCACTAGCCTCAAAACCCAACAGGACTCGACAGAATTGCATTGCCTGAGCAAAAGCTTGAACTATTTCATCCCTCCTCCACGACATTATAGGGGTTTTAAGGCTCATACATAAGCCTTCTTCCACCATTTTGTTATTTTAAATCCAATATCTATCAACTAGATTTGTACTTCTTACATTTATATTTAGGGCTGTATTTCATGACAAATTATATTTAAGTCATTTAGAAATTCCATAATTTGCATCTTTCAATCTATTCAAGAATTTATATAAAATAAAAATGTTAAGACCGCTTGCAATCTGCGACATTTGTTGAACACTCGAATTGATGGTGCAGCCACATGCTCGCGTGAGGTCCTCACATGAATGCAAGCATGCTGTGAGAGAAACCTGTTGTGAGCAATCATATCACTATGTACTCTTTTCATAAGAAAAGGTAATTGGTGAGAATACACAAGGTGTTTCATGGAGAAGTATTTATATGTTGGGAAAATGTACCATCCAACCATTCGGAATTCGCTTTCATCCGAATGAGTGACTTAGACACTGGAAGATCGTCATCAGAGAGATCTCATTCCCGGATCCCCCACGTTATATGCCCCAACCCAAGTTTTAACCCATCCTGGCCCTGCCTCTCTCCCTCATGCCTCCGGCAGTTGGGTTCCTCCATTGGGAGTCGCAGCACTCCCTCAGTCATGATTGACTCCTTGCTCTACACTACCGTCCAGCATGCTTCCCTTGGTTTGAACCGCACTTCCGTCTTCCAAATCCTCCTCACCCCTCCATGGGCAGTTTTCCTCCTCCTCTTGGCCCCTACATGAGCTCCTCTCTCCCGATATCCCCCCGTCATTTTTCAGCCATGATCGACACCGCCGTAGATTTTGTGAAGTTTTCGGAGCCACCCCTTATTCCAATCGTTGGCTTTCAATGACTTCTGGCGCTTTGTTTTCTAGAAGGAGCACAATATCTTCCGTCAAAAAGGAGATGTCTGTTCTGTATTTCCACCTTTTTTCATGCTTGTTAGTATGTCTAACTCAGTGAGGTTATTGTTTATATGACTTTAGTTCTATTTTTAGACTTAGGCCTCCATTTCAATCACACCAGCAATAATAGGACTAGAGAGGTTGTGAAAGACATTAATGATACATTAACAGCTGAAGGCTCTAAACTGCAATTCAGAACAATAAGACATTGATAATCCAGGTACTTAGCAAGCAATCTGTTTCAATTTGATATTAAAACTAGGCAGGTATGAAGCCATATCTAGTTAATGCACAAACCTTTGCTAGAATAGCAATGCCAATTGAATCAAGTATCGTGTACTTGAAGAGGAGTATGGTGTTACCAAGCTTGAAGTGCATGGTTCAGTGGGACTGGCATATTACACTCTCGTGAAATTTGAAGGACACTAGAATGTTTGACAGTCCTTTTTCATGCATAAGACCACTTGTATGTTCAACCTGCTTTTAGCCTCCTGTGCAGCTGCTCATGGAGTTTAAAGATGCAACCAGTGGTCTAAAAACCGGACTGGGCGTGGAACCACAACGTTCATTGAATTAGGTCTAAAAGGGACTATTTCTTGGGAACTAGCTTGGACTATCTGGTCATGACTATTTGTTGGAGACTAAATGCAGCATCTTCCTGCAGTAGGCTGCCCAATTTATTAATTGAAACTAAGGAAGTGCAATTGAAGGATTCACCTATGTTTAGTGTGGTGATATAACTATAAATATCGTTCTAGAAAGTTGTTCTTTGTGTATATACATTTTTGGAGATAAGGTCATATGAATAGAGCATAATTTGGTGGTTCTCTCCCATGCTTCTGCTTTTTTGTTACCTCAAGATATGTTTCCGATTGGTGACAAATGTGCTTGTCTACTTAGAATGCAAATATTCTTTGTTATTACATACATATGACAATTGAATATGCTAGCTTTTTAGTATGGATTGGTCATCAAATTACATGTTTATTGTTTAGGTGGTGGGTTGGTGGTGCAAGAATCAAATAAAATTAAATTCATAGTATCAACACATTTTTATGAACTCTGCATTTGCCTATAACTAGATAATATACCTTGCAATATCAACTCTATGTGCATGGAAAGAATGACTTCTTGTGCTTTGAGGATGTAGCTAGATGGAAATGATGATTTTGAATGATTGTTACATAAGCAATTTTTGCAAAAAATATGTAGGCACGATCAAATCTTCAAGTGGGACTTTTTTGCATCGATCTACATTTAACCAATGCCTTCAGGAAGTCTCTGCACTCAGAAATTCTCTAGTCATCTTATGGTCAAGATTCATGCTATCATTTTTAAATTAGTAACAAAGTTACTTGATTTTGTCTTTGTGCAGGCTTTGGGACATGGACAAAAGAAGTACTTCTCTTGAGTAAAAATTCACTCAAAGACAGTGATTTATCTATTTATTGAGAGGAGTACTTTGCTAATGAAAAGTGTTAAAAGAGGTCGATCTAGCTAGTTGCGGAAAAGTACTTTGCTAGTTATTGCAACACAAGAATTTCCAAACCAAGATATGCTTGTTCACTCGAGTTGATTTCTTTGGATTATGTCATTTTATTGTACTTCATGTCTTTGAAATAATACTTTTATTTGCATTTAAAATGTGTAGGTCCCAATAAAATTTGGTTGGGTTTCAAAGATAATTCTATCTGTGAATGAGAATTCTTTTTTGGCATGTTACCCTTTTATATTGAAGTTGAACAAAAGCGCATTGTTTTTATTCTTTTTCCTGCCTATACAGAAGTAAGATATGACTACAATAGAAATCAATTAACAGAGAACATGTGGGTTGGTTAGATCATTAAGCCTGAATATGAAGTAAACTTCCCCCTTGCCTTTTGTGGGTGTGTCAAGGTCCACACGATTTATTAAAAGCAGATATTGATTTAGTATATGTTGTACTAAAAATATTTTATTCCTTTGCCTGGGGGAATGAACTTGAAGATCTAAAAAAAATCATAAGGTGAAATATCTAGTGTGTATTGCACATCACAAACACTACCTAGCTATCTAAACAACAAAGAGAAACAAGCACATTACTAAAGAATGAAAATTGATCATTAAACACAACAAGCACATTACAAACACTATATATCTAAACAATAAAGAATAACAAAGACAAACAAACTGGGAAATGGTTTCTCGCATTGCCTGAGAATGAACATTGATCCTTTAACACACCAAACATCATAGAGCTGCTATAAACTTTATTAGAAATACAAACTCTTGATCAAAAGTTAATGGAATTATGAACTATCTCTTAATATCCGTGATTATAGCCAACCATTGATGTTAGGTGCATGGGTAGATCTAGAATCATAATAGCAAAAGTTAATATATAAAGTGTCATTGACATCAAAACATTCCTCTTGCATTGTTGATCAGAGAAAAAAATTGTTCACTTTCTAACTTGGAAAAGTAACAAAATGGATTGTAATGGAATCAATCAAAATCGATGGCCACAAAAAATTAATCAAAATTGATGCCCCACAAAAAAATCAACCAAATTAGTTTATAGAATCAGGCTCTAAACTTTTGTTACAAAGCTATTCTGCCTAAGGTAAACTTATTGGAAGAAAGAAGTCTTTGACAAACTATTTTTATAAAAGCCAAGTAGCAACAAAACAGATAGGATATTTTAAGACTTAGCCAAGTAACAACAAAACATACAAGATATTCTAGATCCAAACAACAAATAGATAAGATAATTTACATTCAATACTCCTCATAATTTGTACTTTTTATAAATTAATATAAATTAAAGAAAATGTTCTATAGAACGCTGGGCTTTCACGTAGATTAAAGACTTGCAGCATGTTCATGCAACCCATCCATTAAATATGCTTGAAGACAAACAATTTCCTTCCAACAACTGTTTATGCCGTGCAAAACAACAACTTTTTGTAAAGTAACAGATCATCTCATGGAATTGAAAAACAAAATCCAATCAAGAGTTTGTTTGATGATTAAAAGACAAATAATAACACTACAACAAAAAGATCTTTTCGCAACAAATTTTTTTGTAACAAATAAAAATGTCGCTAAAATAACTCTTTTGAAACAAATAAATCTTATTTTGCTACAAAAGACAATCCATTGCAAAATATACTAGTCTTTTACAATGATTGAAATTAAATGCCCCAAATAACATATTATTAGTGACAATCTATAAAATTTGTTACAAAATAGATATTATTTGTGGGATGGGTTAAAATTTTTTTTGTTAAATATTGCTATATTTGGGACCAATCTTCTATGTCGTCACAGATTATATGTTTTCTCTTTTTAATAAAATCTAATATTGATGAAATAACTTAAAAATGGCGTTCATTCCTTTAATCATCCATGCTGATTAAGTATACCAACAACTACTTCCCTTGCCCAAGGAAGCTCCTCAGCATCCTGCAAGTCCACGACTCCACCGTTTGCAGCATCCTTGCCCAAGGTTATTGTTTCTCTACATGTCTCCCTGTCTTGATTCGCTAAGACTATGATGCTCTATTTTTTTCTAGTTTTTTTGCTTATTACAGTGACCATGGTCATATGGTCGGAATGGGTGCTGCAAGGTTTTTGTTTTTCTCTGTCTCCCTATCTTGATTCTCTAAGGCTATGATTCAGAATTCTTTTTCGTCTCGTTTTATGCTTATTACGGTGACCAGGGTCATATGGTCGGAATGGATTCTGCTGCAAGGTGCTTGTTTCTCTCCATGTATCTCTGTTTTTCATATGAATTGATTTTGGGAAGTGGGAACCAGTTTCACAATTTGTTCCTGAGATGATTTGATAGATGTTTGCCTTAATTATTTGTAAATTTATGTTTTGTTAATTTGTCAATTTATGATTAATTAATTTATTTGAGATAGCCTAAAATTTTTAGTGTTGTTTGCTGAAGTGTCATTTGGAATAGTGATTTGTGATTGCTGATGTGTTGAATATGTTTGTGACTTAGGGTAGCCTTTAAATAATGCAGTTTCCTTTAGTCCACATATTTGGGTGTAATACTCTTGCATTATGTCCTTAAAAAATTGTGTGGCTCATTCTATTGTTTTATACCTTATGATATGATTGTAAATGTCTCTGGCTGGAGCGAATTATGGCCCTGAAATTCTAGAAAATGAGTGATTTGTGCTCCACTCAATGATAATAGAGAGTTGGCTAGATACTCATTTTGAATGCATGTACTATTTTCTCCTTTTTCTTTTTCATTCTCTTTATTTCATTTTCTTATTTCTCTGTTGATACCTTGCCCATAGTCTAAAATTTTCTCTTTTGATTTTTCTTTTCAGGTTTCTGATCAGTGGTGGTTCAAACCAGGGCATGGTGATTGGTGTACTTACCTGGAGAAGTACAAGCTATGTCGAGATGGGATGTATCACAAGGTGTGTAAATACAGTTGAAGAATTTGGTTTGCTTAGTTTGTGACATGTAAGAATTATATATAGAGATAGTTGACATGTGAGTTATGCTGCTTGCAGAGGTGGTTTTGTGGTTCCTAGAAATGGAGAAACATGTCTTGAACTTTTTGATGGCTTTCAGTTTCACTTTTACTTGTGACATGTCTTTTTACAGGCCTGTGATTTTTATCTCTCAACTGTACTTGCGCATCACTTCTGATGCCATGCTGCCTTGCTTCTTCAACTGACACTACAGCTGAATTTCTAACATTTTTCATGTTTGTTGCTCCAACATTACTAGCCTTTTCTGACCTGAAAGTTGTTCCACATGGAAATTTTTTCTACTTAGTCTCATCTTGGAGGACTGATAGTGCTACGGTGCATGACTAAAATAAAGAAACACCTCCGTGTTTCTTGTTTTTGGAATTCTGATACTTCATTATTTTTCCTGTCTTGCCGACTTGTTGATTTAACCACCTCACATTCATTTTTCTGGTGCATTCTAGCTCTGCCCTGCACTTCTTTATTCTTATAACTGCTAGAGGATTCCTTGCTAGTATCTTGTTTCTTAACTTGAACATCATCCTTTAAATCTACAACCATCTTTTTATCACTTTCTCCAATAAATCTCTGATCAGCAGTTAAAATCAAATCCAAGCTATTCTGGAAATCACCACCTGAGATGCAGAATAATAAGATGAACTATACTCAAATTGCCTAGACCCTTCACTCCGGGCCCTTTTATATTTTTCAATAGTCCTAGCTACCACAATGCGCGATGTGTGAGAAGGAAACTCACGGGGACCAGTCCTGTTGGAAGTGCAGGTTGGTGATTTGCTGCGGCCCCGATTGCTAGAAGCAGCACTGGAAGGAGACCCACAAGGCAATATAAAATTTTCATTATTTATACTGCTTGTGTTTTATTTTTGCCCATGTTGTTCTCAATGCTAAAATATTTATTATTAAAGCTGGGAATAATCTTTGATTCTAAACTGCTGTCAAATTTTTTATTCGTGTACTAATTTCTGTTTTTTATTTGTCAAAATGTTATAGGCCATTTCCATGCATTTGAAAGAGCACATGTTATGGATCCTAATTCAAATGGCAGGGGAGTTCGACAATTTAAAACTGCTCTCCTTCGGCGACTTGAACAGGTATTCCATCCTTAATTTATAAGTGTTCCTTACTAAATCAAATGTTTGTAAGTTAAATACATAAATGTCATGCTCTCCTTGTTTGTCATCTTGTATTTTTAACTGCAATTATCATAGATATAAGGACTACATCTGCAAATATGGTCGATATTCTGATTCTGCAAGTAGGTAATAAACCAACAAATACCAACTATTTAGCAGAGGATGATGCTCTATCCTGAAAAGATGCCATCTCTCAGTCACTTCTTGCAGATGTACAGAGTAGTTGGTGAAAGCATCTGAAATTGCCTCTGTATTGTTTGATGTACTGAATATTTTAACATCTGGTATTGGTAATGAGGTTTGTATCAGGTGCGCAATTTGCTTTTGGTGCATCTTTAATCAGCCTGTTCACCTACTAACCTTGTATGTTGTCCTCCCGTCAATTTTTCTAGGCCATACAAGATAGTGAAGATATTTTGAGAAGTTCTGTCCCTTTCAACATTCTTCCACTTGGTCCAGGTGGTGAACAACATCCAATTATGCAACTTTATGCCAGAATGTCTCTATTATATATTTCATCGTGTGAATTGATGTTGAGATATATTTTATATATTTGATGTCCTTTATGTGATTTGACCTTCTAATTGATCTCCATTCAACAAGTAACTCTGTATTTTTATTTTGGATATGTCCTTGCTTCAGATGGCAAATGAATTATACGGAATATTATCTTGTGCACCTGATCTATATACAGGGAAAAAAATTACACCTGTATATGGAGGTGACTCTGAATCTTTTCTGAACAACGTAATTACCCCGCTATACAAAGTCATCTATAAGGTAATTGTATTTGTCTTTCAAAAAGTACTGTTAGTTTTCTAACCCTTTCCATTGAGATGCTCAGTTGCTCATTTAAAATTGTAGGAGGCCCAAGAGAACAGATATGGTATAGTTGATTATTCTAAATGGAGAAACTACTATGATCTGAATGAGTATTTCTGGTTGGCAGTCATCTTCCTTGAACATTGTTTTTTATCCTCTCTTCACCTTCATAGTATACTTAGTCTGTATTCTCTTCATGTCCATAGTGAACAAATTTTTGACATTTCTGCTACAATTTTAGGTCGCCCGATTGTTTTCAGTTAGATTGGCCCATGTGTCTTTGCCATCATTTTTTTTGTACCAATGCACATGAGGTATTTTCATTCTGAATCTCACTACTAATATACCAAACAAGTAATTTTCCTTCTCAATACTAACATCTATATGCTAAAACTTCTAAACTGAGGCACGAGGAAACATTTACAAATCATCTTGGCAAACAGCTTTTCCTTTGCCCCAAAACTTGGGGAGAAATTACAATCTTGAGTCTTGGTACTGTGATTTCGTAGCATCTTCTGTAGTCTCCCAAAGGATAAAGATGAGCTTGCTACCATGATCCAAAGGGTTAGGAAAGACCAATTTTGTTGAGATTCGTTCTTTTTGGCACTTATTCAGAAGCTTTGAAAGAATGTGGGTTTTTTTCGTTCTTGCCCTTCAGGTATGCCAAAATTATTAGAAGGTGATGGCTGGTTACACACTCACTGCTAATTCTAGTCACTGTTGACAATTTTTGTTGATTCACAGACAAAGATAATAATGGCATGGCATGATAGGGGATCTCTGTTGCAGTTATTTGATGCAGTTGTATTTGAGTATATTAGTCTCATTCAGGGTAATGTATCGTCAAATGATTATGGTCATCTTAAAATTTACCACCCTTGTGTGTGGGAGTTTTTGTCATGTCCAGTTATTTAACAGAAAAAAGGTGCTACATATTACTGAGATTTGCTTTCCACTTGCAGTGAGCCTAGACATTGCTTTCATGTGGAAAGCACGGAAGACCATGAACCTCTCTCAGATATTTTATGAAGCTTATTACTGCTGCAACATGGACTGTTATTCTTTCAGTTTATTATGCCAGTTCTAAGGAAAAGTCCACTTACTCTATGAAAGTTTACTGGAGTGGAGCCCGACAGCTATGTATTTCAGCATACATGTTTCTAGTTTTAATGTACATGATAAGTAATGTCGTTGCAGTGGTGTTATTTTTGGTCCCTGCAGCCAGTTTCTACATTGAAACCTCAAATAGTTGGATTTTCTCCATGCATTACAAAAAAGCTCACCATAAGATACAGTGAGCTTATCATTTAAATGACATTTTCTATCCAACTAAATGTAATTCTTTTCCTCAGTAAACCAAACGATGATTTGTCATTTTTTTGCCCTGAATGATTCGTCTTTTTTTTTGCCCCGAATGACTATTTGTCATATTTTATATATTTTTAAAGCACAATTTGTGTTGTATTTCATTTATTTTATCACAAACAACTGGGCTTTCAATCGACTCAAAAATTGAATTTTTGGTCAAAACCTTTTATTTTCCCCATTGACATGATAGATGTCTACTGAAATTTGTACAATGGATTAAAGAGGGCTATAAAGAACTAGTCAAAACTCTTTTCAAGACATAAACTGCATAGATATATATATATATATATATATATATATATATATATATATATATATATATATATATATATATATATATATATATATATATATATATATATATATATATATTACATATTTTTAATACAAATTTAATCACTTGTTCTTGTTTTTGAAAATCGTGTAAATTATTTTAATTTTTATATTCTAATATTAACTTCATGGTTTAATTATGAGATAATATAACCTTATTATGCAATGAATATATTACAATCTTTTTAATTTATTATTTTACCCATCAATAATTTTTAATTATAATATAATATAACCTTATTATGCAATAAATATATCCTTGCATGATGTCGAATCTTAGTCTAATGGCACATGATGAATCGGTGCATTTACTTTTTAACCCAAACAACTATTTCGGTTAGATTCTAGTTTCATGTGAATCGTCACATCCACACCAATCTAAAAACTAACATTTAAAGTACGACAAATGTGTGGAATTTTTTTTAAAAAAAATTAAAGTATTTGGATCATTTTAATCTTTCTATTATATATTTTACTCGTCATGCATGTGGTTTATGAAATAATGTTAATCACTAGTTATTATTTCTGACAATCGTTTAACTATTTTAATTTTAATATTTTAATATTAACTTCATGGTTTAATTACGAGATGATATAACCTTATTACGAAATGAATATATTACAATATTTTTAATATATTATTTTACCCATCAATATTATTTTACCTATCAATAATTTTTAATTATAAGATAATATAACCTTATTGTGCAATGAATATATCCATGCATGATGTCAAATCTTAGTCTAATGGCTCATAATAAATCGGTGCATTTACTTTTTCAACCCAAACAACTATTTTGATTAGATTCTAGTTTCATGTGAATCGTCACATCCACACCAATCTAAAAACTAATATTTAAAGTAGGACAAATGTGTGAAAATTTTTAAAAATAAAATTTAAAGTATTTGGTTCAATTTAATTTCCTTTTATTATATATTTTACTCGTTATGCATGGGTTTATGAAACAATCTTAATCACTAGTTCTTGTTTCTAACAATCGTGTAACTATTTTTATTTTTATATTTTAATATTAACTTCATGGTTTAATTATGAAATGATATAACCTTATTAGGCAATGAATATATTACAATATTTTTAATTTATTATTTTACCCATCAATAATTTCTAATTATGAAATAATATAACCTTATTACGCAATGAATATATTATAATATTTTTAATTTATTATTTTACCCATCAATAATTTTTAATTATAAGATAATATCACGTTATTATGCAATGAATATATCCATGCATGATGTCTAATCTTAGTATAATGACTCATTATGAATCAGTGTATTTACTTTTTTAACCCAAACAACTATTTCGGTTAGATTCTAGTTTCATGTGATTCGTCACATCCACACCAATCTAAAAACTAACATTTAAAGTAGGACAAATTTGTGAATTTTTTTTAGAAATAAAATTTAAAATATTTGGATCAATTTAATGTCCTTTTATTATATATTTTACTCGTTACGCATGTGGTTTATGAAACAATGTTCATCACTAGTTCTTGTTTTTGAAAATCCTGTAACTATTTTAATTTTTATATTTCAATATTAACTTCATGGTTTAATTAAAAGATAATATAACATTATTACGCAAAAAAAATTTCCCTATTGATATGATAGATGTCTACTGAAATACGTACAATGGATTAAAGAGGGCTGGAAAGAGCTAGTCAAAACTCTCTTCAAGACATAAACTGCATAGATATATATATATAAATTACATATTTTTAATATAGATTTAATCACTTGTTCTCATTTCTGACAATCGTGTAACTATTTTAACTTTTATATTTCAATATTAACTTCATGGTTTAATTATAAGATAATATAACAATATTACACCATGAATATATTAAAATATTTTTAGTTTATTATTTTACTCATTAATATTAGCCAATGTGCATTGTTTCAACCATGCATCATATATATCTTGATCTCACAAATGGTTGAGGATTATTTTAAATATTTTTATTATATATTTTATTAGGTAAGCAGGTGGTTTACAACTGACCGATTGGAATAGACTAGACTAGGTTTATATTTTGGATTGGGCTGGCGAGGTTTTTTAGTTTTTGAGGCACATCGAAGTCATAGTGACCTGCCCAGCTAAACCACTAACCTGCCGATCCTAATCAAATTAGTTCCCCTAACCTAGGGCTGCTTCTTAGGTGACCCGAGATATGAACCAAAATTTGTAGACCCGACTCTACCTGAAATTAGATCTGAAAAACCCGAGAACCGACATAGGAACAAATATTCTATCTTGGTCAGGTTAGTTTCAATAATTTAGACCAATTTGACATCATATTGAATTGGTTTTTTCTATAAAAAAAATATAATAATTTATATAACCAAGGTTAAATATGGTTTTATAATTTAATTAGAAATTTGGGTTGGTTTGAGTCCTTTCTTGGGTTTTTACAACCCAACCCGAGATAGAACCCGACCCAACCCAGTACAGGACAATCTCAGGTCAGTTCCATCTAGATCGGTTTGGGTATAGGTTTTCAATGCAGCCCTATCCTAACATTTAAAAGTAGTGCATGCGCACGCAAGAATCAACTTGGTAAGGTTCTTAGGTAGGTTTTTATTTTTACATTAGGCTAACTTGCACTTACGTAAGCCCATTGCTTGAACCGCAGAGCCCCGTAACAAATTGTGGCCTCGTGGGAGTGGAATGTAAATGCCCACATTCGCGTGCATGTTTGGTTTCACTCTCCCGCCATGCAAAATTTAGGAGGGGGTGTTGTATGCGAAAGGAGGCTGACCTTACATCCCCTTGGCTGGCGGCTTGAGGAGCCAGTTGCTGAAACAGACCCATGATTCTGCGTGGGTAGGTCACCCCGAACAAGAGAGGACTCATTCACTCTTGTCCCGGAATTACTTATGGCCATAGATGCTGGAAGATGTTGACCAGCAACCATCCTCAGACGGATGGGCAGATGGAGCGAGTGAACGCTATATTGGAGGAATATCTACTCCACTTTGTCACAGCAAACCAGAAAAATTGGGTCGACTTGCTAGAAGTTGCTTAGTTTTGCTATAACCTACACATGAGCTCAGCCACAGGTAGCAGTCCCTTTGAGTTGGCCACGGGCTAGACTTCTGACTATGTTGTATACCTCCAGGAGTCTGACGAGAATGTTGGACTCATTCAAGATCCTATTACATATTCACAAGCCATGTCTGGAGATAACTCTAGTAAATTGTATGATGTCATGCAAGATGAGATACAATCTATGGCTAATAATCATGTCTGGGTTCTCGTAGAGTTACCATATGGCGCCAGGACTCTTGGCTGCAAATGGGTCTATAAGACTAAATTAGATCCATCTGGTAATATTAACAGATATAAGGCCCGACTTGTAGCCAAAGGTTTTCTTCAGAAAGATGGTGTTGACTATAATGAAACCTTGTCTCCAGTTTCTATGAAGGATTCATTAAGAGTTATTTTGGCCCTTTTAGCTCATTTTGACTTCGAATTACATCAAATGGATGTCAAGACAGCATTCTTGAATAGGAATCTTGAGGAGGAGGTGTATATGATTCAGCCTAAAGGATTCACCTCAGATAAAGGAAGTCATCTGGTTTGTAGACTTAAGAAGTCAATATACAGACTGAAACGGGCCTCCCGACAGTGGTATTTGAAGTTCAACGATGTTACTACTTCATTTGGTTTTAAGGAGAACATTGTTGATCAATGCATATACCTTAAGGTTAGTGGGAGTTGTTACACGTTTCTAGTCTTATATGTTGATGACATTCTACTACAAACAGTGACTTAGGGATGTTGCACGAGACTAAGCAGTTTCTTTCTCAGAACTTTGACATAAAAGATTTAGGAGAGGCATCCTGTGTCATAGGGATTGCGATCTATCGTGATAGATTCAGAAGGATCCTTGGGTTGTCTCAACAGGCCTATATAAATAAAGTTTTGAAACGGTTTAACATGTAAAACTGCTGACCTAGTGCAGCTCCTATTGTGAAGGGTGACAAATTTGGCTTGTTTTAGTATCCAAAGAATTCTTTGGAGTTGAAAAACATGAAGGACATTCCTTATGCATCGACAGTTGGTAGTATGATGTACTTGGAGGTCTGTACAAGACCTGATATTGCCTTTGCTATGAGAATCTTGGGTAGATACTAGAAAAATCCAGGGATGGATCATTGGAGAGATGCAAAGAAGGTTATGAGGTATCTGTAAGGAACGAAGGATTACATGCTTACATATAGACATTCTGATCATTTGGAACTGGTTGGATACACAGATGTAGACTTTGCTGGTTGTGTTAACTCAAAAAATTCAACATCGGGTTATATTTTCCTTTTGACAGGAGGTGTTGTCTCTTAGAAAAGTATTAAGCAAGCCCTTACAGCGTCGTCGATTATGGAGGTAAAGTTTGTTGCTTGTTATGAGGGCACGTCATATGCTACTTCGCTGATGAACTTTGTCATAGGACTTACTATTATGGATTCCATATCTAGGCCATTAAAGATATTCTGTGATAATAGTGATGTTGTGTTCTTCACGAAGAACGACAAGAGTGGAATTTAGAGTAAGCACATCGACATCAAGTATCTTGTTGTTCGGGATCGTGTTAAAGAAGGGATAATTATTATTGAGCATATAGGTATTGAGTTTATGGTTGTTGATCCAATGACTAAGGGCTTACCCCCTTCTCTGTTTAAGAGTCATGTGGATCATATGGGTCTTCTTAGCTCATCGTGCATTTGATTTTGCTTATGTACTTCTAGACTTTACTCATTTATCATAGTAGTTACAGTTTATTTTCTCGTTGTGTCTCATTTTTCAGTGCACTTAAGTATGAGATAGTATTTGCAAAAGGAGTGGGAGCATGCCTTCACTCATAAATATATATTTTGCCACATATAGCACTCAAACAGAGTGAATTAGTTGCATCATGATATATGGAAGGGAATGTTCCCCTCTGAGGACATAACCACCTTGATTCATGCGATTATGATATTTTGTAAGAGTATAAAGTTACCACATACAGTTCGAAGGGTATTATTTTTTCAAAAATTGTATGCCCATACGAAAGTCATTTTAAAGTTTCCTATTACCCACTTGGTTATTTTTTTAACTAAAATATTTTTCTCAAATTTAGTTTAATTGAGCCAAGTGGGAGATTTTTTTCTTTCTATGGCTCAATTGAGAAGTTGTGATAAGTAGGAAAATGTTGGGCTTTGTTTTGTAATAAAACATAAAGTGGCCCAACTGTCTCATTTGACACTATTTTGGGCTTTTAAAACTATCTGGGTAATGGGCCTAAGTCAGAATACTCATTAAGCTGTGGTTTTAAGTAGCAAATTTGAACTATTGGATGACCTATAGATGGACTGTCAGGATTCTAGGGTTTTTAACAGTGGTGTCCTGGTTTAGTTATACCATTAGTCATCCTAATTGGGTATCTTAAGCAAGATTGCTCTCAGCCAAGTTCTAAACTAGAAATACTATTGTGATTCTGAAGAGAATTGGCAGAAGATCAAGCTTTGTTGATTCTAATGGCTACGGGTATGCCTAATCTTTTGCATTAAGTTTTATCGCATTTATGTTTGTTCTTTGTTTGATATTTTTTATTTCCAATGGATTGTTGGTTGATTTTCTGTACTGGAAGGATAAAGTGTGCAAACCTTTCTTTTGTTGAATAAATGGGATTTTAATTGATGTAAATTTTAGTTAATGTCTCTGTAGTTTTTGCCCTGTTTGCTGATAATTGATTTTTTTGTTCATCATTGAGACTATCAAGACAACCACTTCTATCAATTTAATTTGATGATAAAGACAACTTAGAGCTACTCATGAAAGAGAAGATAACAAGGAACAAAGTGCTAAGATTCATTCAAATGAACAAATTGTACTGATTTCAGAAAATGTGAAATTTAGTGCACATGAGGCTTTCAAAAGAGGGGCTTGGTTGGAGTTTGGGTGAGGGATTGGTTTGGGTGAAGGGAAGAGCAGTTGAGGAATATGGTAAACAAAGTTGAACACTTAGAGATACGTAACGTCAGACTTGAAAGAAAATAATTAATACAGGACAAAATTCAAATAATAAATGCCGGATAGAGGAAGTATATGCAGCTTCGCATCCAGCATTTTCTAAGCTTGCAAAGCGAATAAAGGTAATCTAGCATCAAGTATTTGTGGGAGACAAGCCTGCCTCAAGGCTTTGGCTGTTAAGGCCATCTCCTCCATTGCCACCACGGCAATCCTGGACTCCTCTCTACTTGTAATCACCACCGTCCATGTGTCACTACATCCTCCCTCTGTAGAAATACACTTCTGTATCCCCTGTGTATTCCCCAATGGAAAATACATACCTGTATCTATAAATAGTTGTATTCTGAATGGAAATATTGTCTTTGTCTCTTCTCATGGTATCAAAGCCCTCTGCCTAACGGCTTAATCCCTCTCCGTTTCCCATTTCCCGTTCGCCGGCAAGCACTCCCGTCTGGCGAACTCTCCGGCGCCCTCCCTCAAAGACCGACGCCTGTATTCCGGCTATCCCTCTCGCCGGCCAACCCCTTTCCCCCTTTCCCCGGTCCTGTGCTCTTCCCCGTCACTGGACTCTCCCTCACTGTTTGGTCTCCCTTCTCGCCGGAAGCTTCCCCTCGCTCTGCCCGCCGGCCTCCTGCGCCGTTCGTCTCCAGCGCCACCCTGACCTGCTTCATCACCGGCGCCCACAGTCCCGGTCCGGCACTGCCTCCTCCAGATCTGGCCGATCCCGTGCCGCCCGTCCCGCTCCGCTCCGATCCGACGCCGCTCCACCCACCTCGGTTCCGAGTCAGCGCCTCCCGCCCGGATCCCACTCCGTCCAGCTCTGCTATCGCCCAGAGCCGCCTCGACCCGGTGCCGCCGCATCTAGCTCTCCTCCTCCCTGTCCAGATCTACTTCGACCCAACGCCGCCGCGACCAGATCTGCTGCTTTGTACAGATCTGTTCCGCCCCGGCGCCGCCCAGTCCCGATCTGCTCCGCCCCAGCGCCGCCTCGTCCGGATCTGCTCAGCCTCGTCCAGATCTGCCTTAACCTGCCGCCGCCGCATCCCAATCTGCTCTGCCCCGCCCCCTCCGCCCCATCCAGTCCCACCGGCGCCTCCACAGCCCTCCTTCCAGAAAGGCTCCACCTTTCCAGCCGCCAGTCCCCTGACCCTTTCTTTACTCTTCCCCCTCCACACAGCCTCTACTAGTCCCCACTCATGGAGACGCCTAGCCACTCTATGACCGCGTCTGGTCTAGCCCTTAGCCCCCCTTCCTCCCCCCCCCCACCACAATAGATGATCTTTTCGCTCCCGTGCCAGCGTTGGTTTGATTCCTTAGCTCTCATCTCCCTCAACTTGTCACCGTCCGCTGCGACTCCAACACCTTCCTCATTTGGCGGATTCAAGTCTACGACCTCCTTGAGGGCTACGGTGTCATGGGGTTCCTCGATGGCTCCACCCCATGCCCAGCCATCGGCGACCTCACCGCCCGCCCTACCGCCGCCCAATGGCGTTACATTGATAGGGTACTTCTCACAGCCGTTCGTGCCACCATCTCCCCTTCTTTGCTTGGCTACTTCATAGGCCTTGCGTCTACCGCTGCCCTCTGGACTGCAGCCGAAGATTGCTTCCTCTCTACCTCCCCGGCTCACATCCTCAATGTGAAAGAACGCCTTGCCGCCCATGTCCAAGGTGATGGCACTATGACCGCATATCTCAATGGCCTTAAAGCCTACGCGGATCAACTTGCCGCCATTGGAGCTCCCATCTCGGACCTTGACCTCTTTCACAAGACACTAAACGGTCTCTCCGGTGCGTACTTCGTCTTCTCCACTACCCTCCGTGCTCGCGGTGCTACCATTCCCCTCCCGGAGCTTTGGACACTTCTCCTCGCCGAAGAAGCCACTCTCTCTCGTGCCCCTACCGCCCCCACCATAGGCCTACCCTCGGCAAAGGCCTTCACTGCCCTCCACTCATGGCGTCCCTCTCTTCTGGCTAACTATGGGTCCCTACCTCCTGCTCCCCTCAGCGGCCACACCCCAGCCCCCCTTGCCGGGGGCCCGGCCCTTGCACTTGCTGCCCCATATGGGGGAGGGGCTACCCGGGGCCTTCTCCCTACCCCTGCTGGCCGTGGGGCACCCGGCCCATGTGTTGGCTCTACTCGTGGCCGTTGGCGCTCCGGTCCTTGTAGTTGCGGTCCCCGCCCCCCTTGTCAGATTTGTGGTGGGACCAACCACTCTGCCAAAACATGTTGGGAGCGCTATTCCGGCCCCGGGGGCTCGCCCTCCGGTGCTCTGGCCCTCTCCGCCGGCGCCTCCTCCTCGGCAATTCCCACGGAGTGGCTCCTTGACAGTGGTGCTTCTGACCACGTGACAGCAGATCGCGGTAACCTCTCCTTCCATGTGCCTCACTCGACGTCCAACCACGTCAACGTCGAGAACGGGGCGGCTTTACGTGTCTCATCCATGGGTCACACTACCCTCCATCTTGGCCCCTCTACCCTTTCCCTTTGCAATGTCTTACATACTCCATCTATCTCTCATAATCTTCTTTCCGTTCATAAACTTGCTCTTGATAACAATTGTTCCCTAACCTTTGATGCCTCTCATGTTACAATCCAGGACACTAGCTCTCGGCGCACACTCTTACGAGGACCGTGCCGACATGGTGTCTATCCAGTGTCCTCCGCCTTTACCGCGTCTCCCACCGCCCTCCTCGCTTGTGCCTCCTCCTGCCTTTGGCATCATCGGCTCGGACATCCGTCGTCCACTATGTTTAATTTAGTTGCTTCTACTTTGTCACCTCCAATCCAAAAAATGTCATCCTTAGATTGTAATAGTTGTCTCACTAGTAAAGCGCACAAACTCCCCTTCTCACCCTCCCCGAAATGCTCCTCACGCCCTCTCGAGCTCGTCCACTCGAATGTTTGGGGTCCCTCTCCGGTCACCTCCTTTCTCGGCTTTCGCTACTATGTGATCTTTGTAGATGACTTCTCCCGTTACACTTGGCTCTACCCCCTCAAATTCAAATCTGATGTAACCGAATGCTTCCGCCTATTCCATGTCATGGCTGAACGGACCCTCCACCACACCCTCACCACCCTCCGCACCGACAATGGCGGCGAATACCTCAACCATCACCTCTCATCCTATCTCTCCTCTCATGGCATCTCCCACCAAACCTCTTGCCCTCATACCCCTGAAGAAAATGGCGTTGCCGAAAGAAAACACCGGCACATCATAGAAACTACCCTCACCCTTCTCTCCCACACCCACATGCCTCTCTCCTATTGGGTTGATGCTGCTTGCACCGCCACCTACCTCATCAACCACCTACCTTCTCCCTCCCTACAAAACCTCTCCCCCTACCAACTCCTCTTCCACAAACCCCTTGACTACTCCCACCTCAAAGCCTTCGGTTGTCGCTGCTTCCCTTGGACCCGCCCCTACTCTTCCCATAAACTCTCCCCTCGGGCCATCCCATGCATCTTTCTCGGTTATTGCCCTCACACCAAAGGTTTCCGTTGCCTCGATCCCATCTCCCATCGCGTCTACACCTCCTGCCACGTCCGCTTTCGCGAAAATGAGTTCCCTTACCACGACCCCCTCCCTACCCCAAATCTCCCCTCCATACTCCCCCTTCCTATTCCCAACACTCCCTCCCCTCTCCCCATCCCTACCCCTACCCCCATCCGCCCTCCCAACGACCACCCCTCTCTCCCCCCTCTCCCCTCCCCTCCAACTCCCCTCCTTCTTCCCTTCCTCTCCCCGTACCACTCCTCTCCCCAACACCCCTCCCTTCCCCCTCCCCTCCCCTTTTTCCTCTCCCCCTGCCCCCTCACCTCCCCCTCCCCTCCCCCTCACCCTATGATCACTCATAGCAAGGCTGGGATCATATGTCATCATGTCCCTTTCTCCCTCCTCACTATCTCTCCCCCTCAAACCGAACCCACTTCCTTCAAAATTGCTTCCTCCATTCCCGAATGGTGTGCCGCTATGGATGAGGAAATTAAAGCCCTCCACAAACAAGGTACTTGGAGCTTAGTGGTTCCCCCGCCCTCCTCCAATGTCATTGGTTGCCACTGGACTTACAAAATCAAGCGTGATGCCCATGGGACTATCTCTCGCTACAAGGCTCGCCTTGTTGCCAAAGGTTTTCATCAAGAGGAAGGCCTTAACTACAATGAGACCTTTAGCCCCATGGTCAAACCTTATACGGTTTGGATTGTTCTAAGCCTCGCTGTCACCCACTCTTGGCCCATCAAGCAACTCGACGTCTCTAATGTCTTCCTTCACGGCACCATCTCTGAAGAACTCTACATGGCACAACCCCCCGGTTACCATGATGTCACTCGGCCCAACCATGTCTGTCGCCTCCACAAAGCCCTCTATGGTCTCAAACAAGCCCCTCGTGCTTGGTACCTTCGCCTTTCCACCTACCTTCTCTCCCTTGACTTCATCTCTTGTCATGCTGATACCTCCCTTTTTCTTCACACCCAAGGCTCCCATATCACCATCCTTGTCCTATACGTCAACGACATCCTCATCACCGGTAACCATCCCCCCCACATCCACCAAGTCATTTCCCTCCTAAGCTCCACTTTTGCCATTAAAGACCTCGGCGACCTCCATCACTTCCTTGGCATTGAAGTTCCTCGCACCCCCAACGGCCTCTTCCTCTCTCAACCCCAATATGCCCTTGATATCCTTGCCCGTGCCTCTATGTTCCAATGTAAGCCTTCCTCGACCCCCACTACCTACAAAACGCCCTCCTCCTGATCCCCACGACCCACCCTTCCCCAACCCCTCTCACTACAAAAGCATTGTTGGCGCCTTACAATACCTCACTTCCACCCGTCCCGACCTTGCCTATGCCGTTAACTTTATTTGCCAACACATGCACAACCCCTCCACTTCTCACTATATGGCTGTTAAAAGAATCCTTCGCTACGTCAAAGGCACCTTCACTCATGGGCTCCTCCTTCAACCCGGCAACCTTGCTCTATCTGCTTTCTCTGACTCCGATTGGGCGGGTGATCCCATTGATCGCCGGTCCATTTCCGGTTACTGCCTCTACCTCAGCCCCAACCCCATTCTTTGGAAGTCCAAAAAGCAAGACACAGTGGCCCGCTCCTCCACCGAAGCAGAGTATCATGCTCTCTCCAGCACAACCACTGAGATCACATGGGCTCGCATGGTCCTCACCTTCCTTGGAGTATCCCTCCCCTCTACCCCCACCTTATGGTGTGACAACAAATCTGCCATCTCCCTCTCGGCTAACCCGGTGTTCCACGCCCAAACCAAGCACATCGAACTTGATCATCACTACGTTCGGGAGCAGGTTTTAGCCGGCAAGCTTGATGTCCAGCATACTCCCTCCACTCAACAGGTGGCCGACGTCCTCACCAAACCTCTCTCCATCGAGCAGTTTCAGCTGCTATGCTCCAAACTCATGGTTCTACCTCCACCATGAGTTTGTCGGGGGATGTTAAGGCCATCTCCTCCATTTCCACCATGGCAATCCTGGACTCCCCTCTACTTGTAATCACCACCGTCCATGTGTCACTACATCCTCCCTCTGTAGAAATACACTTCTGTATCCCCTGTGTATTCCCCAATGGAAAATACATACCTATATCCATAAATAGTTGTATTCTGAATGGAAATACTGTCTTTGTCTCTTCTCATTGGCCACCCCGACTTCTACTTACGGCCTTGCAATTTGTCCCTGCGTTAGGAATGTCAGCAGGCTGACCTATGTTGAAAAATATTATGCAACATGTTTTTATATGATACGCCCGTTAAGTGTGCAAGGATGGCAACCCATTAAAGTGTTCTTATATGACCTCTTTTGAGCATTTATCCATTTCAAAAATATAAGACTTTTCAGCACCCTAAAAGTTTTCAATAGCACTTTTTTAATTCTTGTGAAAAAAAACCCCTCCTCATTAATGCCCCAATTTTCTCCTACCTCATTTGTCCTCCCTTTCTTGGTGCTCCGACCGCCAACAACTTTGCAAACTAAGAGTCAATTACCGAGCAAGGGAAGATAGAGAAAGAAGAGGGAAAGGGTTCGGGGGTGTTATGAGAAAGGAAATTCTTTTAAAATGAAAAATAAAAAAGTGTGATATTTGGGGTAACAAATTATCTTGACTACTGTACAACTAATTATGTGACTTCCATGTTCTAAAAGGTATCACCAGAATTCATTTATTTCTTGTAAAAAATATGTGAAAACATGACATAAAAATTTCTCAAAAGAGAATGATATAGTTGACACAATTTTCTCAATGAAAGATCTTTTATACTCCTTGAAAGATTGGGCCAAGGCTGAGGCCCCATGTGGCATATGTTGCAGATAATTGCTGGTTAGGGAGAACTTTTAACTCCAATTACCCACGTTAGGTATCCACTCAAAATAGGGGCCTCATTCTTTTAGATAGCACTTTAGAACTTTACTTTGTCAAAGAGTAATTGCACCCATAGACTCCTCAAGGCCAAAAACTCGTCAATCTAGCTGGTATACAAACCAAATCAAACTCGGTTGTTGACTTCAATAAACATGATTCCATGACTCAATTCCTTCCTCTGTTATCTCATTGAGTTTCTTCAAACACGCCCAACTCCACTTACTACTTGTTCTTCATAGAACTTTTTTTCATTATGACCTAATTATTTATACCCAATTAGTTGCAAATATCCCTTAATCATTATCATTACTGTACCATTTATCGAAACTTTTAATGTCTTCTATTTAGCATTCTATTTATAGCTTACTAACAAACTTATCTTGTTTCTTGGATCCTCCTTCAACGTAGAAGAATGAAAACACATCCTCGTATGGATATTTTAATCTCTCCATTAATTTAATTGAATATTTAGAGGAACAACATAAGTCAACAGTTTCATGTATTTTATCACATTAGCAAGGTAAATAAATGCATGCAAACATTTAGACAAGTATTATACACCAAATTAATTGGATAATGGGATCTTGGTTTTACTCTAGAGACTTACATCAGGTGGAATAAATTAAAAGGAATTCACATACTAAACCCATTTTGGCAAGTGTCACGGGTGCGAAGCTTTGCCTTATGTTTGCCCTCGTGATTAGCGACGCTTAGTATAAAGCGTCGCTACTACCCTAAGTATTAGCGACGCTTAGGTGTAAACATCGCAACTAATTAGGGTAGTAGCGACACTTTATTCTAACTGTCCCTAATAAATTTAAAGACTATTATTTTTAAAATATAAGATGTAATTAAAAAAATTAAATCAATTAAATTTCCCTACTCTCTCATCTCTTGTCCTCGGAGCCGGGGCTCACGTTGACGCACATGGGAGAGACTATGTAGAGAGAGTGTGTGTAGAGAGCGAGAGATGAGACAGAGAGGAGAAAAAGAGAGAGGGTAAAGAGAAAGAGATGAGAGTGAGAGGGTAGAGAGAGAGTGTAGAAAGAGAGGTAGAGTGGGAAGAAAAAAGATGTTTTAAAAAAATAATTTTATTAGCAACTCATGGCAGTGAGCATTGCTAATAGTACATCAAGTGGTGACACTCAGGACCAAGCATTGCTAATAGACATTTTTTTAAAAAAAATTTGAGCGATGAGTGACGCATATTAAAATGTCACTAATAGTGTTAAATTTGATAAAAAATTTAAAACTTCAAACTATTAGGGACATTTATATCTAAGCGTCTCTAACAGTAGATCTATTAGTGACGCTTTAAAAAGAGTTTCTAATAGTTTTAAATTTAAGAAAAAAATTAATTTTCTAACTATTAGGGACATTTAATTAAAAGTGTCCCCAAAAGTAACAGGGATGCTTATATCTAAGCGTCTATAATAGTTAAACTATTAGCAACGCTTATAAAAGAGCGCCACTACTAGTTTTAAATTTAAAAAAAAAATTGAAAAATTATAACAATTAGAGACACTTATTTAAAAGCTCCTTTAATAGTAACACTATTATGGACGCTTGTATCTAAGTGTCCCTAATAGTTGAACCATTAGCAACAGTTTTAAAAGTGCATCGCTAATAGTTATAAATTTAATCTTAAATATATAATAATTTTATTTAATATTTATTATATATAATATATTTTATTTAACTATTTAATATTTATATATAATAAATAAATAACAAAATAAGAAAAAAAATTCCCCACTCCTTATATCTCAGGCTCACGTTGACGTGCGTAAGAGAGAGGAGTAAAGAGAGAAAGAGGAGAGACAAATGAGAGAGAGAGAGAAAGGGAAAGAGGGGAGGGAGAGAGAGAGAGGGGGGGAGAAATTAATTATATATTTTTAGGAATTTTTATTATATTATTATACTTAGTAATAAAAAAACTATAAAAAAATATATTCCTCTGAAAAGTAGACCTGGGGAGAGAGGGGTCCGGTGCCCACCCCCCTCCTCCCTCCTGCTCCCCCCTCTCTCCCTGGGTCCCCCCTCCCCTCCCCCCTTCCCCTCAACAAAGGAGGGGAAGGAGGGGGGTGGACTTAGGGAGAGAGGGAGGGAGCAGGAGGGAGGGAGGAGGGGGATTCCTCCGTCGGAATCTGCCCCTCCTCTCCCTGGGTTCCCCACTTCCCCTCAATAGAGGAGGGGAAGGAGGGGGGTAGACCCCGGGAGAGAGTGGGGGAGCGGTAGGGAGAAGGGGGCTCGGTGGCTGGATTCTAGCTCCCCGTCAGAATCTGGCCCCCCACCCCTCTCGCTCCCTGGGTGCCCCCCTCTCCTGCCACCTCCCACAGGTGCCAGATGCGGTGCATCCACCGCATTCAGGTGCCACCCCCATATAACACCCAAGTTCCTCCAGCCAGTGCCCCTCCAGTCATCCTGCCTTCAGCGGGATATTTTTTTTAAAAGTTTTTAGTGACCCTTCCAAAAGTGTCGTTAAAGGCTTTTTAAATTTTTTTCACATATTAGCAACACTTTATAAAGCATCGTTAATACACCATTTTTTAAATATGTTTTCTCATTAGCAGCATTTTTATAAGTGTCGCTAAAGACTATTTTTTAAGTATTTTTTTAAAACTTTTTTATTAGAGACAATAATAATTTATTATTATTATTATTAGCGACGCATATATAAGTGTCATTAATAAGCTATTTTTTATTTTTTAAAAAATATTTTTATATTAGCGACACATAATAAAGCATCACTAATCACCAATTATTAGTGATGTTTAATTATATGTCGCTAATAATTTACTATTTGCAACACTTTTTTAAGTGTCACAAAAGTAAAATAATTTGTGACATAAAAATAATTGTGGCCAATGGCATATTATTAGCGACGCTTTGTCTTAAGTGTCGCTAATGAGCAATAGCGAATGCAATTTTATCGAAACATTTAGCGACACTTTTTTAGCATCACTAATAGTCATTTGTAACGCTTAAGGGTACTATTAGCGATGCTTAAAACCATCGCTTATAGTACTATTTGTTGTAGTGAATATATAACAAATATAATGTAAAATAAAATACATCTTACAAGCAATACAATACATAAATAAAGGGAAACTGAAAGTAAATCAAGAATCTAAAAAGGAAAAATGAAAGTAAATAGATAGTTTGAAGTTCTATGACGTTACTCAAGAAGAAAAGTAGTTGATAATCTACTTGGTTTTGTCAATTCATCTTGAAGAGTAGTGCCCAGATTGCTAGGATGAAGAGATACAACTACAATAAATTAAATGAAAACATAAAAATGACATAAATTCATCCATTCATAAAGAAATAATGAGTTGTTGCAAGTTTATCCATCATCTATTGAGGAAACCCAACTCATTTTATTAAAATCTTTTATTAAATTGCATTTAAATTTTATGTGAAGCTAGATATGATTTATACATGATGGAAATACTATAAGCCAGGACGTTTTGTGTAGTTTATCTACTTTAGCAGGTGATAGATGTGCGTACTGGTGTGAGGCAATGTGATATTGTACTGTGGAGATGATTCTCAGCAAATGGTCTTTGTAGCATAAACTGATTTGGTGTTTGGATAGGGTAATTACTTGCTTGTTTAAAAGAAAGTGACAATTTATTTGGAAGGAAACAAAATACTAGCATATATTCTTACAAATAGTGCACGGAAAAATTGTCTTTAGAGACAATACAGGAAAGGAAGATTAAATAGGAGAGGGCAATAAGGAAATAAGTAGTTGTAAAATAGTGGTCATGGTGTTTTTCTTGTGAATTTGCCAATTCTCACCAAGGTTCCAAAAGAATATACTACTGTAGTCTCACAATTTTGGCACAAAACTGTGATGAATTTTTATGACCTTATCAACTTTTTTACTTCAGTATTGAAAAAGGTTACACCTTTCCAATTCTCAGTCTTGGGTAGTTGCTGAAAGTGTGATATGGGATTCACCATGATTGCATTACCTGTATTGAGGGCTATTAATGAGCCAAGCTAACTCGTCGAGAAGGCCTAGCTTGACCCAACTTGGCTCAGCTCGAATGGGGCTCAGCTCAAACTCGATTCGAGCTCGAATAGGCTCAAACCGAGTTTGAGCATACCCATACTGACTCTACTTGGCTTGAATAAAACTCGAGTTCAACTCTACTTGATTCGAGCTAGAACTCTAACCCAAGTATAATTTTAAAATTATATATAAATAATAAATATATAAAATAAATAATATATGTATTTGTATCTTTTATGTAAGTAAAATTATTAATTTCAATATATATTCATGACATACTCCCTCTTCCTTAGATTAATAGCTCTATTTGATTAGTTCATTTTTGAAAATTAAATTGAGTTATTAATCTAGGATTGATGGCGTATATAAAATTACATATAATCACATATATGTACTAATATCATGTATTATGTATGATATATGAGACCTATTTATATGAGCTAAGGCTCACTCACGACTGCGTAAGCCCCGATGTCATGCGCCTTCAAAATTTGATCTAACAATATACATAACTTAGGAGGTTGATTGGTTTATGTCTCCTTGGGGCCTCATATCTAAATTTGATGGCCCATGATGCCTTAGCTCACGCTAACGTGCATAAGCCCAAACTTATATAAAATATTTTCATGATATATATTCTCTTTAAATTGTAGACATATAGTTTCTATCTGTAATATATATTTTAAAAAAATAAAAGTATTAGAGATATGAACTAAAATATATATACTCCTTCCGTCCCTAATTAATTCCTCCATTTGGTTTTTCAAGATGAACTAAAATTAGTTTAATTGAAAAACCAAATGGAGCTATAAATTTATAACGGAGGGTCAACAAGACATCACACTAATATACCCAAAAACTCTTTTAAAAGAAATATGACACTAGGGGGAATAACCTTAGTTTACAAAAGAATGATTATAAAGTTCTTTCAAAAGTTGAGGCATAGCACGAGGACCATCCTCAGCTTATAGAATGTTTCTCTTTTTAAATGTACTTAAAAATTTTATAAAGACATATTAAGGGTAAATAATAGTTCTTTTATGAGTGAGTTATAAGAAAGTAAAGTAAAGAAGATACGAACAAGTAGATGGTAACATTGCCTATGTAAGTGAGTTTTTATTTTTTGTATCTTTTTTGGTGATTATAGGAATATAAAGAAAGGAAAATGATAATGCTTCATTTTTTGAGCATATGTAACAAAAACTCATTTGTCATAGTTTTTTTCTCTCTTAGTGACTATAGTTAGATGTTCAAGGTGTAGTTGCAATAGTTGTTGAAATGTATTTATTAATATTTAATAGTAAAAGTACATTAGTATGTGTGATACTTCACGTACTTTAGATTTATGAAAAATGATATTTTCACAACAAAAGTACACAAAAAAAACTTACACATGAGTTTTTGATTAATCTAGCTAAGTGAGCCTGTGTGAACTTTATGTAGGGCCCACTTGTGAAGTCCAATCAAAACGTTTGTGTGAGTTTTGTGGATGTTTTTGTTGTGGGAATATCACTATCCTAGATTCATATATATAGTTTTTTAATTTTTTTTAGTTTGACCCTAGGCTCATGATTCACTTATTGTAGTTTGAATTCAAGTTCAAGCCAAGCTTTGGATTTCTAATTTGAGCCAAGCTCGAGCTGAAAATTTTGAGCTTAATCAAGCTTTGAGTCGAGCTCGAGCTCAAAATTTTTTCCTTAATCGAGCTTCAAGCCAAGCTCGAGCCGAGCTTCAACAGTTCAAGTCCAAGTCGAGCAAGCCCAATACTCAGCTCACCTTGGCTTGTTAATACCCCTTCCTGTATATTTTGTGCAACTACCTCTCAATTCATAAACTCAAGGAAGCTATCACAATTCACTATAGTCACGAACATCAATTAGACAAAAGCAACTCAAGGTAAAAATTAAGAAATCTAGTAACCCAAGGAAAAAATCAAACTCAAAATTGACAATTTGTGAGTTCAATTTAGTAACTGTTAAAATAGTGTTAATTGAAATTATATCATTCAATATACGACAAAACTCACAACATTGTTCGTAACTTCAATTGTTAAAATAGAGTTGAGAAGATCTAACTTCTAAACTATAAAATACAAGAAAATCAAAGATTAAATAGGACAGATTAGGGTTTATGCAAATTAAAATGGGAGTATGTGAGCAAAAATCGAAATTTGTGACTTTATATTAGGGAATTTAGGGTTTATTTACCTTACAAGAAGAAATGGATAATTTTAAAGCAAGAGGCAGACAGAGGTCAAGCCCTCGATGGCAAATCAGTAGCCGGGGAGAACCGGAGAGGGAGGGCCGGACGAGGGAGTCTCCTTACTAGAACTTGAATATGCCACTCAAAGTCAGGAACTTGAAACATGAAAGACTCATGGATGGGGAGATGAATGACGGGTGGTGAGAGCCAATAGCCGGTTCCAGTCAGTGATTCAGCCGGTATTACGCCCTTCTCGAACAACTGGGGAGATCACCATCAGACCTGAGGGGGGAGTGCAGTAGCCGGGGCTGGTGTTGAGCCCTTCTGGATTGGAACAGGTAATTGTAAAGGGGCAGAATGATGAACGGTCTGGGCAGGCGTAATTTTGAAATGTGTATTAAATGTGTCGTACGCGTACTAAACGTTTAGTATGCATATTAAAAGGTTAATATGGATTTTTTAAAATGCTTATTGAACGCCATATAATACGCTGGGAGGTAAAAAAATGTGAAGTACACATTTTATAGACATTTTATACCGGTACTTTGTCGCTAAGGAAGATGTGGCAAGTTTACTTGTGTTGAGCACACACACTAGGCTTGAAGAACTGATTTGGAGGGACGAAAAATCTATGTAACGTGAGGAACTGATTTGGAGGGACGAAAAATCTATGTATATGTTATTTTAATAGTCTTAAATTAATGTTGATGTTTTCAATTAATACAACCATTCGATTTTGTGTTGCAATAATCTTGCTCCATGTACAAAATGGACGTATTTTCAACTCTAGTACATTCATTCTCAGTAGATTTTGTGCTGCAATAATATAGTAAATCATGCTATGTTTATGCAACAATTAAAATTCTGGATGTTATTGTCTAGGAAGTGATTAATTGTTGTGAAGTCGGTTATGAAAATGTTTATGTTTATTTCTTCAACTGCTCGTAACCATACTGATGCAGGTAAGGAAGGCATTTTTGTGTGAATTAGGTGCTTAGAACTTGTTGGCTGCAGTGCTGTGAGTTTTTGTGTGGCTAGCTTGACTTTCTTTTTATCTTGTCATTTGCGACCTACTAGATTGGGCCATCGACATTTGTATGCATGCCATCATTAGTGTTTCCAGCAATAGACAAGTAGAAATCTTTCTTGATATTTTTGCAAGAAGAAGAATGTGTAATATGTAGTCGAATTATTCTTTCACGTGGTTCAGATTTTGTGCCTGCAAAGTGTTGGTCAAGCTTTAGGTAATGTGACAAGCGGTTGAACAGCTAGAGGTCTCAACTGATCCAATTTTACATAAAAGAATGTGAATACATAGTGTTGGTCAAAATTTAGTAATGTGCCTGGCGTCATGGACAGTCTTAGTATTGCCATGTCTGACATTAGGCAATTACAGATATTTGACGACAGTTAGAATGTAAAACTCTTCCATTTACTGACTTCATCACAATGCCGGCTTTCTCTTAAGTATGTACATTGGTATTTTGCTTACGTTACTTTAAAATTCTTAATATATTTACTGACGATCATGTCTAATTTCACGAAGGTAGTTTGTATTACTTGTCATGCTGGTTGTAACTACGTTGTACAGGAGGCGGCCGGCACATGTTCACAATAATAAATAACAAGACTTCTTATTTATAGCCTTTGTTAAAACTTGGTCATTTGCTGTCCCTTTTAATGTAGCAAAGACTTTCAGAAAAATGATGATTGACAAGAACCTACTGGCTGTTTTTGCGGTTTCCAGGTTTTTATGGCCAAGTAGTTGTTTGGTGAGGGAGGCGATCCTAGACCGGCGATGAATGCAGCCAATGGGACGCTGCACCAAGAGTGCCACGCAAGGCGCCATTCTTCATCTTCACTGTTTCTCTTCATCATTCTCAGACTGGCTATTGCTGCAACTCTAGAAACGCCTTTGAATATATGTGCGTATCTTCATTCCAGTCATCCCAACAACAACTGAAAATTCTGTGATTTGATTGCTGCACGATTTCAAGATCTCTGCTACTCCTCATAGTGCAACGCAGAATTACGCCTCCTTGATCTCGAAAGGACTTGCTTGATGCAGCTATTACACTGAGCTTGGGCAGACAGGGGAAAGACCCATGTTTTTGCAGCCATCCCAAGCTTCCTGTGCTGTTTTTGGATTTTTGTAATTTGAACAACCGGGGAATGGGATTTCCCCCCAAGTGCAGTATCTTGGCAGGAGGCTGGGTGGGTAAGGTTACAATTTCATTTCTGTGTCAAACACTACAAAAAAATTGACTATTAGCGATGCTTTTAAACGTCGTGAATAATACTATAAACGTTGCTAATAATTATTAGCGATGTATAAAAAGCGTCACTAAATGTGTTAATAAAATGACGTGGCTATTATATATTAGCGACACATACTAAAAAGTGTCGCTAAAAGTAATATTAGCAATATATATCAAACGTCGCTATTAATATACTATTAGCGATGCTTGTTATTAAGCGTCACTAATAATATAGTATTAGCAACGTTTACGAATGTTGGTAATAAAAAATATTATTTTATTTTTTTGTTAAAATATAATTTTTTAGTTTTTTTAATTAAAAAAAAATAAAATAAAATTTAGTATTAGTGCATTTATGTAAGCGTTGCTAATATATATAATTATTTAAAATATATATATATATATATATATATTTTTAAATAAAAAAATTATCACAATTAACGACGTATGAGAATTAAGTCTCTAAAAGAATTAAAAAAATAGAAAACCTCTATTGGAGACGCTCTATAAGAGTGTCGCTAAAATAATTAAATACAAAAAAAATAAAAAACCTGGTTAGTACCCGGTTCGGAATGGAATGCTGTGCTAACTCGCAATGCGGGTCACTGTTGATGCGCAGTGACCCGCGTCATGGGTCAGCACCCGTGCAGGGCATGGGTCACTGCACCTGCACCGGGTGTGGGGCTCGTGGCATCGCGCACTAACGGGATGGGACAGCAGGTACGAGCGGGACGGCGGGCACGGGGCGGGACGGAAAGCACAGGGTAGGACGGCGGCCACCGAATTCGTAGCTCCGAGCACATCGTCAGAGGCTTCAAGGAGGTACCCCATCGCCCGAGGTAGGCACTATCTCTACGAGATTGGATGGAGGATGGGCCGGGGGCAGCGCGATCTTATCCTCCAAGCTCTTCATCACTGGCACGAGGTCTAGGGTCGTGGCCTCCCGGTCGTTCTCGTCGTCATGCATAGGGTGCAGGTTGCGGCGCGGCGCGGGGCCAAACGACTGGAAGGAGTCCTGGGCGGGGCTGGGAGGCGCTGGCTGAAGGACCCAAAGATGCTGCCTTCTCTATCCATGCTGCTAGCGGGCACAATGTGGGGTGCAGGGTGCAGCACGGGGCTGGATGACTGGAAGGAGCATTGGGCGGGGGCAGGAGGGGGTGGCTGAAGGACCCAAAGATGGGCGGGGATGGGGTGGCTGAAGCTGGAGGCGGAGGTAGAGACACGGAGGAAAGAGGACTTCCAAACATGGAATATAAAGACATGGCCGGAAAATTGCCTGAGAGCGAAATTTCCCGCCCTGTGTGAAATTTTGCGCTCCGGCATATTTCAACCCGGGTTTTTGTTTAGCGACGTAAGTGTCTAAGCGTCACTAATACATCATGTATGAGCAGCGCTAATACTATCGTATTAGTGACCTTATACTTAAGTGTCACTAATTACGTAAGTAGTAGCGATGCTTGTTCAGCGTCTCTAATACAATGTATTAGCGACGTTTTCACAAGCGTGTCGCTAATTCATACGTATTAGCGACACTTTAATATAAAACATTGCTATAAATTATTTTTTTATGAATTTTTAAATCAAACATATAAAAAAGTAAAAAATAAATATTTCCCTCACCTCCTTCTATCTCTACCCCTTTTCTAAACCTTCTCTCTCTACACTCCCTCTTCCCTCTCTCTCCTCACCTTCTCTCTCTACCCTCTCTCTCTTTCCCCTCTCTCTACCCTCTCTCTCTCCTCCCTTCTTTCCCCCTCTCCTCTCTTTCCCCTCTCTCTCCTTCCTCTCCACCCTTTCTCACTCCTCTCTCTGTCTACCCTCTCTCCCTCTCCCTCTAGCTCTCTCCTCCCTCTTCTCTCTCTCTTTCTCCTCCCTCCCCCCTCTCTCCTCCCCCTCTCTCCTCCCCCCTCTCTCTCCTCCCTCTCTCTCCCTTCTCTCTCCACTCTCTCCCTCTCTCCCCTCTCTCTCCACTCCCTCCCCTCTCTCCTCTCTCCTCTCTCCCCTCTCCCCTCCCTCTCTCCCCCTCTCTCTATTTTATATTTTTTATTTAAAAAATAAAAATATATTAGCGACGTATAGGATATATATTGTTAATACTAAGAGTATTAGCAACGTATATGCCTATATTTCGCTAATACTCTCTCATTTTTTATTTTTTTATTAATTTTATAAAAATAAATAACAAATAAAAAAATATAAATAATATTTTATCTCTCTCTACGTTCTTCTCTCTCTCCTCTCCCTCCCCCTCTCTCTCCTCTCCCTCCCCCCTCTCTCTCCTCTCTCTCTCCTCTCCCTCCCCCCTCTCTCTCCTCCCCTCTCTCTCCTCCTCTCTCTCCTCCCTCTCTCTCCATTCTCTCTCCTCCATCTCTCCCCCTCTCTCTATTTTATATTTTATATTTTAAAATTAATAAAAAATAAAAATATATTAGCAGCATATAGAATATACGTCACTAATACTTAAAGGTATTAGCAATGCATATGCCTATACGTTGCGAATACTCTCTTATTTTTTATAAAAATAAAAAAATATAATTAATATTCTATCTCTCTCTCTCCTCCCTCTCTCCACCTTCTTTTCCCTCTCCTCCCTCCTCCCTCTCTCCTCCCTCCCTCTCTCTCCCTCCTCTCTCTCCCTCTCTCCCCCCTCTCTCTCCTCTCTCTCTCCCCTCTCTCTCCTCTCTCTCCTCCCTCCCCTCTCTTTCCCTATCTCCTCTCTCTTATCCCTCTTTCTCTCTCTCTCCCTCACTCCTCTCTCTATTTTATATTTTTTTTATTTAAAAATAAATTTAAAAAAGAAATATGTATTAGCAACGTATAGACACTAATACGTGTGAGTATTAGCGACATATAGGAATATACTTCAATAATACCCTTCGTATTAGCGATGTTTAGACCTATACGTCGCTCATACATATTTTTTTATTTAGTTTTAAATAAAAAATATAAAACAAATATAAAAAAAATTCTCTCTCTCCTCACTCTCTCTCCTCCTCCCTCCCTCTCTCTCATCTCTCTCTCCTCCCTCTCTATCTCTCCTCTGTCTCTCCTCTCTCTCCACCCTCTCTCTCTCCTCTCTTTCTCTTTCTCTTTCTCTCTCTCCTCTCTCTCCTATCTCTCTCTGTCCTCCCTCCCTCTCTCTCATCTCTCTCCTCCCTCTCTCTCCTCTCTCTCTCAATGCACTCTCTTCATTCTCTCTTTTATTATAAATTATATTTTAAAATTAATAATAAAATTTAACAAATAAAATATATTATATTTAAATAGTGAATTATTAACACTAGTTTTTATTGAAAATTTAATATTTATTTATTGTATATACAAATATATTATATTTAAAAATTTTATTATAATTTTTTAATATTTATTTACTAAATAAAATAAATTAATAAAGATATTAGCGATGCTTGTGAATAAACGTCGCTATTAGAAATAGTATTTGTGACGCTTGTATATATGTGTCACTATTGAGAAAGCTATTAGAGACGCTTATGAAAAATGTATCTAATAGTTATATATTTTTTCTTTTTTTAATTTAAACTATGTATCTATTAGTGATGGTTATATGAAGCATCATAAATAAAGGAACTATTAACAACGCTTATAATAAAGCGTCGCTAATACCAATCCTATTAGCAACGCTTTATTATAAGTGTTGCTAATATATAACTATTAGCAACGCATATGAAAATGCGTCACTAATAGTTTAATTTCTTGCGACGCTTTTTTATACTTCGCAAATAGTTATTTTTAGTGACACTTAGCTAAGCATCACTAATATATACGTCACTAATACTCCATTTTGTTGTAGTGAAATTGGAGTAGAACTCTTGCGGGAAGTGGAGTTAGTGGGAGTAAGAAAAAATGAAGTTCAATTTTTTATTTACTATGGTCAGGATAGATGCATTCATGTTTTTACGAGGTTGTACTTGTTGGTGGGCGTTTGAGTTTGAATTGTATGTGGTAAAATAAACTCTTGTGAACATCTGATGCTTCTTAAAAAACCCAAGATGCATGAATTTCCCCCCACAATGTTGCTTCTGTTCTTGTTTGTTCTTTGCAGTAGGATCCATAGACCTTAAAGGTTTTTCAGCTTAGGTCCATTTGTTTGGTCATGGGGTCCATTTCATCTTAATTAGTTGAAAAGTTGATTATCTGATTTAGTTGAATCTGAAACTGAATTTGAAGCTGAATTAGCTGAATATAAATTTGAATCTCATTATCATCAATCAGGTTTAATACAAAACTCATAAAAAATTATTAAAAAAAACCAAATAAAATTATACTAGATCCTTACTTCTCCAAATATAGCACACAACCCAATAATATGTTCTGCTTCATCAAGTTTAGCTTCATTAGCAAATACATTCAACTCATCTTTTATTTGCTGAATTACAATATCCTCAATTTTTTTCAAATCCTTTGGAAGTGGGCCTTGTTACACTGGTTGATACACATAGAAAGTCCCGCATGCCCGAAAAATTAGCAAAAGATTGCCCGGCGCCGAGGAATCTGCATTACATATACAAAAATCAGAAAAGTAAGTGTTAACTTTCTACCAAATTAACAAAGTTCTAAATTTTCAGTTTTAAGTTTTTTTAACCTAATAGAAGATATTTATTCAATATGTTCCACTCGAAATCCAAATGCCGTCTTGTGTTTTTAAGTGTCCAATATGACCAACCAAATGAAGCAGCATTATAAACATCTAGTTGCGCCTTCCCATAGGCTTGATATGCTTCTTGAGAAGCATTCTTCACATTCCACTCATTTACCCACTTCCCTCCACCTAGATAGATATTCATAAATCCAGTCAAACTTCTGAACAGGCATAATGCAGAGTTGGCAAACATTTTCAAGTGTCAACAGTATAAAATTTAATTAAAATTATCTAAAGTTATATTAAAACACTTTAATTAAAAATATCTAAAGTTATATTAAAATATTTAAAATGATACATGAGGTCAACTAAATATCTAACCACCATTGTCTTTCTATATCTAAAGAAGACCTCATGTATCAACATACCCCACCACTAAGAAATAAAAATTTAAGACATGCATTCTACATAACTTCGAAGAATAGGAAGAACTTATGTCTTCCATAATAAATAATATTGTCGAGATAGATGAGTGGATGACTCCTTAATTGAAGTGACAGTAGGAAAAATAGAAATGACAGCTTTGGTAGTAGGCATTGAAGTGGCTAAACTAGAGAAAGACGCCATGGAAGTTGCAAGTTCTTCTAACGTCAGCTACCATATAAAAATTTTGGAACCCCAACAGTTTGTGGGTTTTGTATTGTATATATATAAACTGATGATGTTACAGATTTGGTAAATCAATTATAGAGTTTTTAGTGCGTCAAGGAGAATGAATGTAAAAACGTACAGGATCCTATACATCGCTTTACAGGATTGACAACAGGAGACAAGCAAGCTATCTCATATCTTTGACACTGAAGAGATACAGCGTGCAGTATCTTTGACCCTGAAGAGAGAGCTTGCAGCAGTTCCAGATTACCTGGGATCTGGTGCAAGTTGTGTTGGTATGAAGGGCTGCGGCGGCCATGTAGCGATGATCCACCGCGAAATCCCAGAAGGGGAGCACTGCCTCTGCTCTCCATGGCTGGGCGTCGAGCCTGCTGGAGACATACATGTCTCTCGTGAGCAGTCAAGGCACGGAATATTGTGCCATCATGTGATAATTCTACATTGTGTTATGTATGCTAGATAAAGACATTTCTGTTTGTTCTCTGTTTGATATTTTTTCTATCCAATGGATTGTTGGTTGATTCTTTGTACTGGAAGGTGAAAGTGTGCAAACCATTCTTTTGTTGAATAAATATGATTTTAAATAATCTAAATTTTAGTTAATGTCTATGTAGTTTTTGCTCTTTTTGAAGAAACGCTGATTGTGATTAACAGGGCTTTTAGTTTCATTCCCCAAGTCCAAACAGTTCTTGAGGCTACGCTGATGTCATCATTGAGAGTATCAAGACAACCACTTCTATCATTTTAATTGGAAGATAAAGACAACTTAGAGCTAGTCATGAAAGAGAGGATAACAAGGAACAAAATGCTAAGATTCATTCAAATGAACAAATAGAACTGATTTCAGAAAATGTGAAATTTAGTGCACATGAGGCTTTGAAAAGTGGGGCTTGGTGGGAGTTTGGGTGAGGGATTGTTCTGGGTGAAGGGAAGAGCAGTTGAGGAATATGGTAAACAAAGTTGAACAGTTAGAGATACGTAACGTCAGACTTGAAACGAAATAATTAATACAGTACAACTATTTTGTTAAATTCCAATAATTAATGCTCGATAGAGGGAGTATATGCAGCTTCACATCCAGCATTATCTAAGCTTGCAAAGTGAAGAGAGGTAATCAAGCATGAAGTATTTGTATTTGTCGGAGACAAGCCTGCCTGAAGGGCTTTGGCTACCCCGACTTCTACTTGCGGCCTTGCGATTTGTCAATGCGTTAAGAATGTGAGCAGGCTAAACAATGTTGAACAATATTATGCAACATGTTCTTATATGATACGCCCATTAAGTGTGCAAGGATGGGAGCCCATTAAAGTGTTCTTATAAGTTATATGACCTCTTTTGAGCATTTTGAAAATTTATCCATTTGAAAAATATAAGACTTTTCAGCACCCCAAAAGTTCTCAATGACACCTTTTTTAATTCTTGTTAAAAAATCCCCTTCTCAGTAATGCCGCCATTTTGTCCTTCATCATCTTTCCTCCTCCCTTTCTCAGGCCCCGAGCGCCAACAACTTTGCAACCTAACAGTCCATAGAAAGGGAAGAGAGAAGAAGAAGAGATAGAAGGTTGTAGGGGTGTTACGAGAAAAGAAATTTTTTAAAATAAAAAATTGTAATATTTGGGGTGATAATAAGCCATATCTTTATTAAAAACAATAACAAATTATCTTGACTACTATACAACTAATTATGTGACTTCCCTGGTCTAAAAGGTATCACCAAAATTCATTTATTTCTTATAAAAAATATGTGAAAACATGACAAAAATTAGTCAATAGAGAATGATACAGTTAACACACTTTCCTGGATGTTTTATGCTCCTTGAAAGATTGAGCCGAGGCTGAGACCCCATGTGGCATGTGCAACAGGTAATAACTGGTTTGGGAGAATTTTTAATTCCAATTACACACATTTTGGGCTCGTTCTTTTAAAGAGCACTTTTGAACTTTACCTTGTCCAGATTTATTGCACCCATATCCTTGACTCCAAAAACTCGTCAATTTAGCTCAGCTCGTTTACAAACCAAGGCAAGCTTGGTTGTTGACTTCAATAACATGATTCCCATGACTGAATTCCTCCTTCTGTCATCTCATTGTGTTTCTTAAAACTTGTCCAACTCCATTTATTACTTGTTCTTCATATAATTTTTTTTCATTATGACCTAATTATTTATACCCCATTAGTTGAAAATATCCCTTAATCATGATAATTATTGTGCCATTTATTGAAACATAATGTCTTCTATTTAGCATTCTATTTATAGCTCACTAACAAACTTTTCTTGTTTCTTGGATCCTCCTTCAACGTAGAAGAATGAAAACACATCCTCATATGATTATTTTACTCTCCATTAATTTAATTCAATATTTAGAGCAACAACATAAGTTCGAAAGTTTCATGTATTTTATCACATTAGCAAGGTAAATAAATGCAAACATTTAGAAATGTATTTTATCCTAAAAGTCATTGGATAATGGGATCTTGGTTTTAATCTAGAAACGTACATTAGGTGGAATAAATTAAAAGGAATCTACCCACTAAAACCATGTTGGCAAGCTCCTTTCCAAACCCAAACAAGAAGTTGGAAGCCAAATAAACCATTTACCTCAAAATCATATATTCAAAATATTTTATTTATTTTCTAATTCGTTATTAATTTTAATTAAATAACAATATTGCCCCTAGGATTCATCCATCCCAAATAAAGTTTAGGTTTTTATTTCCCATAAAAAAGTATTTTGGCTAGGCCACCAGTCACTTAATCCCCTGGGTTTACCGACCCCCCTAAATTTAATTTTTTTATTTTTTATTTTTAAATTTGGTGTATGTAAAGCCCCAAAATTTTCAAGACATGATTGTTTAGGCCCATAAGTGAATTTTGAGCCCAATAACATTCTTTCTTGATTTTGAACTATTGAGTTTGATTCGTTAAAAGGAATTTTAAGGTTGTTTGTAGGGCTATAAAAGATGAACATATCGAGCCTAAAAATGCATAAACCGGACACATGGATCGTAGGCTATGGCCTCAAGAAGCATATCATGGGTAGGCCCACTTTAATTTTGTGAGAAAATGTACCCTTGTGTGGTCTTGTTTTGAAGAGATTGTCGATATAAGTGTAATGGTAATAAGAATACATGATTCCAATTTGGGGTAAGGAGTTACAATCGTTTGAAGTTTTAAATATATTTTTTATAATAATAGATGAAATTTTAAAAAAAAATTACTTTTGACATCAGGATGGCGACTGATGCTAACCTGCTGCGGCAGGTTAACATGCTATAGCAAGTTAGCCTGTGGTTTGAAGGCCAACCACAGTCGTTGTAGGAGCATGGCTCCCATAACTGCTGTCAGGTGCACAACATTTGTCGAACATCCAATGACCCCCATTTCCTATAAATTGGGAGAGGGTGGGTAGGTTCAAGCTCGCCTCACACCCATCCCTCCTCTCTCTTCTGACCTCTGCCTGTTGTGAAACTTTAAACACTTGTTTTTAAGTTGTTTCTCAACCGATTTCTTCCCTCAAAAAATTTAGCCTAGTTAATTCGAGGACACTCTACATCGTAGAGGTTTTTTTTATAATTTGTTACTCTAAAGGAGATAAATGACTTGGGGTAAGGGGAGGTTTAGTGCACCACTTTTGGGCTAGAAGGAGGAAATATCTTAAGGGGAAACTCTGTTTGCTACTTCCGAATCGAGAAGGAGAATTTGTCCTTGCATAAGGGGGGCTTTATCCACTGCTTCTCAGTTCAGAAGGAGATTCTATCCCAGCACAAGGGTAAGTTCCACGTGCCGCTCTTAAACCTAAGAACAAGATAAGGCTCCGAGCACCAGATTATTTTGAAAAAAAATGAAATTTACTAGGTCGAACAAATGATCAAATAATAGTGTCCCGTATACGTCTTAGTGGGATTTCATCTTGATATGAACTTAAAAATATTATAATTATTTAAATGATATTTATAAATAATTTTGATCGAATTTGAAGAGTAGTTATTTGGTATAAAGCCAAAAAAATATTCTCGATTTTGAAGGGTAGTTATTTAGTATAATTAAGCCCAAAGGCTATTGGAGTTATGACTCTTAAATACTACCTATTAAGGCATATGACACACCAATGAAATAAAGATATCATGAGAATATCTCTTTTATTCTGATCTCATTGCCCCATGAGCATGAGTGTGAGTCGCTCATGTATCGATGACATTCTGCGAATGATGGTTTATTCAATTGTGAAGTATTTATCGGATTATGTGAATGATGATTTATCCGACTTTGACAGATTTATTAGATTTTGGTTATGAACAATTTATTTGACTTTATTAGATTATGTAAAAGGTTAGTTTAACTTTGTATAAAAGAAAAAGAGTTGAATTTCATTTAAGTAGGCAAAGATATGTTATTATTTTATGGTTGAACTTTTGCATCTAAGATATTTATCTTATGATTAGTTAATAGAAGATTTTGCCTGATTATATCCAACATATTGAAAAACTAATTCATTTGCATTTCATATTTATGAGCATTTCTTTTTCTCTTATTAGGGAGTCAACAGTACAACCCTACCCACTAGACCCGACCCAACTTGACACCCAATACCAAACCCAGGTTGAGTCAAACTCACTTGACCTGAACCGGACTTGGGGATCCTTCAAGAAGCAATTAGATCCTTAGGCATATTGTAGACTCATTGGTTCACAAACCACAACATGACACACCCCCCTTCCCTAACTGTTATCTAATGGACGATTGGATGGATGAACAAAATCCCAATCAAATGGTTATAACCATACTAGTTAGATGTTGTGAACCAGTGTCCACAATAGCCTAGAAGCCGGGGTAGGGGAAGAGAGTGGCATTAGATGGCCAGGAAATGGGAGAGGAAGCAACATGGCCGCCATAAAGGATGAAGAAGCAAGGAAGAGAGGGGAGAAGACAAGAGACTCAATAATTCATTCACTACTCAAATAGGGCATAACCCTTCCACTTAAATAGAGAATCTTAATAGGCTCACTAACATAAGCCTAAAAGACCACGAAATATTATTAAATAGAAATAAAAATAAACTCTCTAATAATTAAAAAATAACTAATAAAGTCTAAGTAACCCTAAGGCCTATGCCCCCTTATTAAAAATAACATAATTAAAGCCTATTCCACTAGTATGTGGGCTTCAATAGTAGACCCTTAGGACGTCCACAACATTCGACCAGGCTTCTACATCACCTAGTCCTCAAGGTGACTAAAAACTCATGGCATCAGCCCACCATAGCGAAAGTGAAGAATAGTGAGTCTGGAATTTGCAACGAAGGAAGGATGCTCAAGTGCTATGAGGGAATGATCTGAGGAGGTGCAGGGTGCATGCGTCCACTTGGCAGCACTAGACGGCAACTGGGCATACACCAAGAGAACCATTTCCACTTTCTAACATGATTGGAACTGAATAGAAAGGTGAGCTGAAAGTCAGGTCTGCTCATACCCGATTCAAGCCCGTTAAACAAGAAGAGGCGCATGCTGAAATATAAGCTAGTGGGCATGAGGACTTGCAACCAAATGGCCCAGGACGTGCTCATTAATGAATTGGGTTCACCGTTGCTTGCCAAATGTACATAATAGCCTATTGAAGTATCCAATTTGAGTGGGCACATAATGGAAGGAAAGGTAACTGAGAAATTTTAGCAAGCACTAAGGTGGCTCACATACAATGTCCACCAAATCAGTGTCAGATTTCCTTTATCAAGTTGCCATATTGCATGAAGAAACTTGCAATAGGCTATTATTGCAAGGAGAGCCTTCCATAGGAAGATCTAGCCATGATTCTATGAAGGAAAATATTGCTCTATTGCACTTGGAAGAGAAAGTTGCTGGAAGAAGCTCAATTTGCAGGAGAGTCCAACTGTGATTTCCACCATTAAGTAGGAGATCAGTCTGGAGCTCGATTAGATCACCATTCAGCAAAAACTGCATGCACGCATCAATGAAGACGTGATTGTATATGAGCTTCTCAGCAATCTTTAGGAAATTCCCAGCGATCTTTAGGAAGATGCAGTTTGGATTGCTCATAATGTAGATATGGCAAGGGGTCCCACAATGGAAAGTAGCTGAAGCAGATTTTTCCGGAATGAAGAGATCTTTCTGAGTATTCCCGAATGAGATGTCCCAGAATGGCTAAGAAAGGAAGATCATCAAATTTTTTGCCACTGATAATAAGATTATGAACGAAATCTTTATGGATGAAAATCCTCCAATTGAATCTTTCACCAGTTTGTAGGGGTATTCCAGCCACGGAGATAAGAACCATATGGCAAGGAAGATCCCGTAAGATCAAAGCCATCTCCAAGAAGCCAATCTCGTCCAATTCTTGTCATTGTTTAGAAGGAAGGAAAGTTCCTGACTGGCTACAATATAGATTTGGCTGGAATCGTTTGGGAAAATGAGTGACTTGAGTGCCACAAAGAATTGGGTAGTGATGCATGACTGGTAGACCAATAGACGCACTAGTAATGTGGAGCAACTTCTGCTGAATCATGTTCTGTAGATCGGCCAAAACCCCTGATAGTGGAGGTGGATTTGGTAGCGATGGAGGAGTTGTTGGTGTCCATGATTTGGTGCAAGGAGAGGGAAGCTTTATTCGAACAGTGGAGTGGGAGGGAGAGGCCCAGTGTTGGACTCACGCTCGCCGTCAGAGTAGAGGGTAACGAAGGTGAGGGCGGTGGAATGTCTTCATGCCGTTGGAGGCCGGTGTGGACTGCCTGATGGCCCTGGTGGCTAGTAGCTTCCTGGGACCTTCCCACTATTGGACTTGCTAGCCATTCCCGTTGGGGTTGATTGTGCATGGAAAGGTTCATTGATGGTTCTCTCCAACAGCAAGGGCGACAAACTTTTGTGTTCAATGACCACACGAAGCAGCTAGAATCGACTCCGGCCAGTACCGAACGATAGGGATGCCCAGTTGTGGGGGTGCCATGCCATCCAAAACGGGTTCCATTTGTAGCAAAAGGCCACCCGCTTGAATTGATTCATCTCCTTCTTCCATGCCAATGATGGCAGAGGCATTGGGTCAGCCTGAGGCAGCACCTAGGCTGATGGAGAAGGCAATGGATCAGCCCGAGGCAGCACCTTGGCTAATGGTGAAGGTGTTGGGTCAGCCTGAGGCAGCACCTTGGCCAGGGTGGATGTTGTGCTAGCCCTCATAAGCTTGTCGACCGAAGCTGAAAGCTTTTCACACATCTCCAAGATGGTAGCCAAGTCCCGGGAAGGAAGAGCCTTCAGAAGCATCTCCACCTATTGCCCTATAGATCGTTCGGCTTTGATACCAATGTTTTGAACCGGTGTCCACAACAACCTAGAAGCTGGGGTAGGGGAAGAGAGTGAAGCTAGATGGTTGGGAAATGGGAGAGGAAGCTGCATGGCCGCCATAAAGGAGGAAGAGGCAAGGAAGAAAGGCGAGAAGACAAAAGACTCAATAATTCATTTACTACTCATAGGGCATATCCCTTATAATTAAATAGAGAATCTTAATTGGCTCACTAACATAATCCTAAAAGCCCACTAAATATTATTAAATGGAAATAAAAATAAAATTAGGAAATGACTAATAAAGCCTAAGTAACCCTAAGGCCTGTGCCCCCTTATTAACAATAACGAAATTAAAGCCTAATCCACTAGCATGTGGGTCTTGATGGTAGACCCTTAAAGACGTTTACAACATTAGACCCGACCTTGCTTGACACCCAAACTAACCCAACCCATGTTTTGCCAAACCCCACTTTAACCGAACTACGTAAGGCAAATCGGACTAGGGTATCCTCCAAAAAGAAAAAAGAAAGGCTCATCCGAAAGTGCCACAATAGGCACAAGAGCACATGCGCGTACGTGCACCAAAACCTTTGATGCAACCATACTTAGCCTCTCCACCCATGGAGAGTGTTCTTACATATGGAAAACAAAAGTCAATGGAAGAGCATTTCCTTACATACACTCCCTTGGCTCACTTTTTTTCTTATGTGGGACTCCGGAAAACCTCTTTATACTAGATGAAAAGCTTCCCTCTAAGTGGAAAAATTACTTTTGGCTAAAACGTTACTCCCAATTTGAAAACTAGGCTTAAATACACTAACCTAACCTTAAATTTAAATTACATAGTAAGTTTTGGCTTATAAGCCACACATAGTGATGCCGGAGCAAAATTATGAATTCATAAACTGAGAGAAGGGACGAAATGTTTTAGGTATTTTATCGAGCATCTGAGAAGGTTTTAAAATAGGCAAGGGCATTATCAGTAATCACTAATGGATCAAATGACTTTTGTTGATAAAGCAGATAATTATGCGGGATTTAAAAGGGCATTTGAGATAATCCAGTCTAAATAAAGAGACCATTAAGTTCATTAAATGTTCCCTTCCTCTAGATGCCTGAACATTGAAGTGGAAACATGATTAAATCTAAACGCCATCACTTTTAAAGTGGATCCATGTCACACGAATTGAACGGAGATTGTTCCATTAGTATAAATAGAGTATCAAGTGTAATTAGGTGTGGTTGTTGATTGTAAATGAACTTTGATTAATTCCATGTGAGGGTTTTCCCTGAGCTCTGTTTGAGCTAAAGTTGCATATCCAACGTGAAGTTGAATCTCAGCTTGTCTTTTTGTAATCTGATCATTTTTTATTGAAAAATAAAAATTCTTGCTGTCATTTGTTTTCAATTTGAGTTCGACATCACCTCGCTAGCCTCAAAACCCAACAGGACTGGACTCGACAAAATTGCATTGCCTGAGAAAAAGCTTGAACTATTTGATTACTCCTCAAGGACATTATAGGGATATTATGGCTCATACATAACCCTTCTTCCACCATTTTATTATTTTAAATCGAATATCTATCAACTAGATTAATGCTTCTTACATTTATATATAGGGTTGTATTTCATGATAAATTAGATTTAAGTCATTTAGAAATGCCAAATTTTGCATCTTTCAATCGATTCAAGAATTTATATAAAATGAAAATGTTATGACCGCTTGCAGCCTGCGACATTTGTTGAACACTCGAATTGATGGTGCAGCCACATTGCTTGCGTGTGGTCCGCGCATCAATGGAAGCAAGCTGTGAGAGAAACCTGTTGTGAGCAATCATATCACTAAGTACTATTTTCATAAGAAATTGTAATTGGTGAGAATACGCAAGGTGTATCATGGAGAAATATTTATATGTTTGAAGATGATAATCGAGATAAATGGTTCCATAATTGGCTTATTTAGATGCTGAAAAATGTTTTGGGTGATTGAAGACGCAAATGTGCAGCAATGGGTAAGAAACCAAGTAGAAGGTTGGCGGCAGTTCAATGGCACACTGAAATTGTTGAAGCCCAGTGGGCGGCACCCACAGAACAAAGATCTCACGTCATCAACGTACTCTTAATTGGATAAGTTTGATTACATTACATTCAAAGATGCTCTCCATCATGACTTAATCAACCACACTCATATCAACTCCTTTTTTTTAATAACGAGGGGTGTCTAAGTTCTTAGGGCCCATCTTTAAGATATAATCCTGTGTTAGTTACTAACAGAATTGGGATTTCAACTTTCAACTCAGGATCTTTTCATCCATCCCACCAACAGTACCCTCTTGATTCCCATATTCACTCTTGAATTAACTTATAATCAATCATATGCATTCGTTGGCCATGATAATGTTTATCCCTAATAAGCATCCTAGAGAGATCCTTTGCTGCTATGGTGTCACATTAATTAACAGGGAATGTGACATAGACATACAGGTGTACAGGTAAACGAATGCACGTGGATATGTTGAGAACATATTTGGATATAGATATATTAGCTGTGACGTATATATATTCAAGTCATTTTAAAATACCAAAACCTGCAACTACCAATGGAGAGAAATTTTTGACCATGACACCATGAAAATTCAGAGACTGCTTGCAGCCTACAGTGCTCGAAGAAAGCTCACATTGATGTTGCAGCCATGCAAGCACGCTTTGAGCGTCGTGCTTTGAGCAGTAATAGTATTACTATTTTCAAAAGGAATTTCAAAAGTGGGTGCTTGGATAAAATATGAGAAAGTGAAGGGTCTTTGTGCGGTAATAGTACTACTCTTTTCAAAAGGAATTTCATAAGTGAGGGCTTAAATAAAATTTGAGGAAGAGAAGGGTGTAACTTAGAAAGATTTATATGTTTCAGAATGATAATCTAACTGTGCTAGATGAGTTATATAAGTGGCTTGTTTAGATGCTAAAAGAACAATATTTTCGATGATAGAGTATGCAAATGGGTGGAATTGAACAAGTAGAGGGTTGGTACGACAATGACACAGTGAAATTGTGGAAACCCGGTGGGAGTCACCCACAGAACAAAGATTCATGAAATCAACTCAAAGTAGACAAGTATGGATTTAAGTACAGAACCATTCAAAGATCTCTATCCCTCATAATTTAGTAAAATTCTATAAACAATAATTGTCCAATCCCAGTTTCACTCTTCAATTAACCCATAATATTCATTTGCTTTCCGTGATCCTGCGTGATGTCTCTGTTGTGCCAATCTTGACTTGGCCTATGAGAGACTTCGGAGACATGGGCGTGACGAATACTTTGTGATATATTTAACAAACAAAGAAAGAAACAACAAAAAACTATAAGAAATAGGATAAGAACAAGAGGAAGAAGTCAATTTCTATCAAATAATGATGAAATATTACAATCCCAATTCGTGAGCACACTTTAGATAGTTACTCTTATAGAAAAATTCATAAAAACAGGACTAAAATACTGAAAGGACTAAAGGACAGTACAGGTACTCGATCATCTTAGTACTTAGCAAGGCGAGCATGAGAACAATAATTATTGAACCCAAGTGCGGGTGAAGGCTACCAATCGTGAAATCCATTGCGCTTTCGATTAATTGGAGAGAAACAAACAAAAAATTTAAACGTAGTTTCTTCTCACACTTTGCAAGAAACAAGTTTAACACTGCACAATTTATCTGCATAGGCGCTTAAGGGAGATCCTTTTCTTCAATGATGTCACATGATTCATCCATAAGCAATTAGCTATTCCATACCACTTAACAGGAACCTTATCATCGCTAACCAAATGCACATAGTTATGGCAACAACAAACACATTTAGATATAGAAATAATATTAGGAGTGATGCAAATGTATGAAACGGCAATCTTTACCCCAAAAGAAAATTTTACTTTTGGGGAAGAAATTAAACAAGAAAAGATTTGCAACTTGTTTGCGCAAGTGGAATAACGAAATTAGGATCATGTCATCATGATGACAGGTTTGATAGAAAAATGAAAAGAAAGAATGGAAGAGAGCATGCTTAGAAGTAATAACATGAAGACTTCAAAGTCAACCTTTTTCTCTTCCCCAATTTCTACACTAAATATGAATCACAATTGTAGGATATTTTATAGCAAATATATTGTAAGATTATTCTTTTTAACCGTTTCTTCATTATTCCAATATTCAAATGTAAATGATCAATATTTAAATTTTATTACATTTAGTCTTATTTTTTCTAGTGAGGGGTGTTGAGTCCATAGTGCCTGACTAGAAGGGGTAGGCCAAACAACATCTTAAAGATGCACTATATCTCTCTGCCAATCCTCTCCGGTATGTACAAGGTTCACCCATCATATGCATTCAGTAAATTTAGACATGATCCTATGTAGGTGGCCAATGGAGCTAGATTCGAACTCAGAACCTCTGCTTAGAGAAGTGTATGTGTGTCCTGGTCATCACATCTTATATATATATATGTAGTCTTATTAGCATTTCATTCTAAAAGATATTAGTGCATTCAAATTGTAGGAATGATTAATTGCAACAAACTGTTCATAAGCTTTTTAAATGGGAAGCCAAAAAGAAGCATCACAAAGCAATCTAAAGGACAATCTGTATCCACTCTACTATTTCCTATATCACACGAGTATTTTGCAATGTGGAGAACAACTTAATACATGAGTACTCCATGTGTTACGCCCTGACACATGCCATCCCCGAGCTAAACTTGGTCCAAGGAGGTAGCGGTACGTGGCATGACAAAGTATCATTGAATTGCAAAAAACTTAACCCATTATTGGGTAGAACAATATAGAGTTGCACACATAAAATTTATATAAAAGCCAAATGAGAAATAAAAGGCTACTAATTAAACATTAGTTCACACGTAAACCCACATACTTAGTCTTAAATAGCCTACACATGGCTAAATTATGAGTTTAAGCTCACAATGGCTAATAAAAGTCTAAGCCAACATTGGCTAATAAAGTGTGAAGTATGATCAAGTATATAAAAGTCTCAAACATGCTAAAAAAGTAATTATAAAACTCATAATCTCTATGCATCCCTTCCTAAGGATCACTGCCAACCATACACTCCACATAGAGCCCATTAGGAAGACCTCCATGGCATGACAAGCTGATCCCAAACAAAATACAATAAAGAGGGGTGAGCTACAAGCTCAATAAGGGTTTTAAATACGGAAAGTAAATCTAAATATAACAATACATGCATAAACATATAATACTCATCACATAATCAACCACAATGTTCATTCCTCATGGGATATCCACATAAACTTGCGTATTCATATCATAATTTAGAATCCATAAGTATCTACTCATATCACATGCATGTCATGCTAGCTATAACACATTTCATTAACACATATTTATACCATTTGCATACCATGTTATGTGTAATATATCTCATCAACATATTTTTATACCACCTACATATTATGATATATGACATATCACATCATCACATATTTATGCTGCCTATATATCATGTTATATCTAACATATCTCATCACCACATAGCCATGTTGCTTGCATATAATGCTCTAGCCCATATTATCTCATAATCACATATTTAAGCTACTTACATATCATATTATACATGACATATCTCATCATCACATGTAAACCTCATGCGTAAACATATAAAATTTACAATCATAATCACATCCTGCATGAATAGCTTCTCAACATAAACATATCGTGCATATCTATTTATCAATAAAAAATATTCACCCTGCAAATCAAGTGTCTCAAACACAACATCCTACATATCATGCTAATTCATACAATATCCACATATGTAACATAAGGACAATCATAAAAGGAAGGTCCAAATTTTACAAAGGAAAACTAGAGCAATATGCTCACTAAGGAAAAACCTGGCCGAGAATGTCCAATTTCAAGAAAGAAAACTTAGAGCAGTGTGCTCGCCAAGGACAATCTTTTGTGGGGGAGAGTCCGATTTCTGCAAAGGAAACCTCAAGCACATACCATACTAGATTTTTGGTCCAAATAACTTAACAAATAAACTTATACCGCAATTAACTTATCTCAACCCAGGGAGGTACCAAGTCTCAAGCACAACTACTCGTCAAGACCAAACTCAAAACTAAATCATGTCCTTTCAAACTCAAAACCAATTCGATAAGCCTTCGAATGATTTAATCTGTCATCCAATCGGTTAAGAACGGACAATCACGATTAATCCTTATTTATAAATCATTTTCATGATGCATGTGACAATATACATGAGCATATGCCAAATGAGTCCAAGTATAAGTAAATATGTTCAAATCAATCCCCATGTGCATAAAAAATAGTCCATTTGTGTCCAATAATCTCATAGAACTATACACAAGAGTGTACATAAACAAGCTACAATCAAGGTTGTATATACATACATCCGTAATTTTATCATAGCCCTAACCCTACTAAAATCATAGAGTAAATATGATGAAAACATCGAAATACAAGTTTAAGACAAGTATAACATCATACTAGACCTAAATAAAGATAAACATAGTCATACTTAAGCTAGAACATGAGATACATGATTTTCCTACCATTAATATATCACGTGCAAGCATATATTTACTCATCCTAGTTAAACCTACTATAATCATTAAGAAAGCATGAAGTAGTCATCAAACATAAATTTAAGACAAGTCGAATATCATGCTAAAATTAAATAAGTATAGCATAAATCATGCCTAAACTAAATTATAAATTATAAGGTAGTCATTATGCAATCGCAACAGCATTTATAGGTAATAACAACTCATTTTAATTGTAAAGAGTTAGGTTCATGGAAAGAAAGCAAGAAATTGCCAAAATAACAAAACTGGCAAAAACTGCCATTTGTCTGTTCAACGCCCTATTGGGCCATTCGAACACCAGTTTGTTCAATCGGCCAGATAGGTTGTTCAAACGGTCCTGTTGGGCCATTCAAACACCTGTAACAGTTCACTTTATGCAAATTTCTGGTTCATCTTCAACCTCACGAAAATCAAACAAAAAATAATCAAAAATTCTAGAATAATTCTAAAATCACTCTAAAACTTCATGATATCAAAACACAACCCAAAAACATAGTAGATCTAACCATTCTTAAGCTTAATCACAAAAAAATCAATATAAATGACATCTTTTTAATAATCCACCATTTAAACACATAAATAAGCAACCCCACTTGAACCATTAAAACATGAAATTCAAAGCATAAGACCACATGAGATGAAAAACACTTACCTTCAAGAATCCTTACATCGAAAATGAAGCTTTACTCCTCAAGAAACCCTACCCATAATTAGGATTTTAGTTAATACTTAATTAAAATCAACTATTAAGCTTAAATAACTTTGAAAATGTGTAGATCTATGATTTCATTTGATTGAAAATGAAAATCACCATTTTAGGGTTTGAAATCAAAATTAAAAAGAATATTTTTAATGCAATAAATCAAGAATCAATTTGGGGGAAAGTGGAGATAAGAGAGATTAAGAGAATATCCAGAAGATTAGTGCTAAAAACTTACCTAAATTGGATTTTCTTATTTGGACAGTGGGGTTAGAGAATCATCTTGCCTCCTAGCACTGTCCTTTCCAAATTTAGAAAAGGGCTAGGGTTTTTTTATATAGTAAGCATTGGGTTATAAATATACTTGTTGGACAACAAATATGAATTAAAACACTCCAAGTGGCTAATTTGGGTCATTTTAGGGCTAAAACTGAGTTTAAAATTTTTGAAACTCATTAAACTAAAATAATTTAAGTTTAGGGCCATGTGGGGCACACATCGTCCAATCGTAGACTATAATCATAGGGAAATTTACATAAAATCCCTAAAAATAGGATAAATCAAGTTTGATATCAAAACTTATAAAAATAAAAATAAACATTGTTAAAACTATAATTACTAACCCTTAACCCTAAAATTGAGTCAAACCATCAAATTTAAGCAAAACCACACAATAACACATAATTAAACTGAGTTAAAGTTAGATGTCACGCCCTGGCACATGCTACCCCCGAGCCGAACCCGGTCCAAGGAGGTAGTGGCATGCGACACAACGAAGTATCGTTAGATTGCGGAAAACTTAACCCATTATTAGGTAGAACACTATAGAGTTGCATGCATAAACTTTGTACAAAAGAAAAATAAAAAATAAAGGACTACTAATTAAACATTAGTCCACAAAAAAACCCACATACTCAGTCTTAAATAGCTCATGCCTGGATAAAGTATGAGTCTAAGCCCTTAATGACTAATAAAAGTCTAAGCCAATATTGGCTAATAAAGTGTGATGAATGATCAAGTATAGAAAAGTCTCAACACAACATGCTATAAAAGCAATCATAAAATCTCATAAATTCCTAAATATAGGATAAATCATGTTTAATATCAAAACTTATAAAAATAAAATTAAACTATATTAAAATCATAATTACTAACCCTTAACCCCAAAATCAAGACGAACCATCAATTTGAAGCAAAACCACACAGTTAAACACAATTAAATAAAAAGTAAACCGGGTTAAAGTTAGGGATCTTACACCAGGTATTCTAAAATGCTACCAGATCTTAAGCTTCCTATTATGGGTGGTATTTTCTATGCTCCCTACTGATAGTGATCCTAGGGCAAAGAATGCATAGGGGTCGTCCATCTAGAAAATGAATAGTCTGCCCACTAGCACATGTTATCATTTGCCATTGATTTTAAATATCAAGGGCTCCCATGTGTTCCTTACACTAGGCTCACCGTTACTAAGGAGCATAGAAAATTGTTCGTCCTTACGGAACCTCACCATGCTGCCATACTGATAGACTTTTGGCCCATGAGATGACCAAATAGCATTCTAGTTAGGTTTTTCTTCTTTTTGGCAAAAGCAACGTGAACATTAAAATAACTTATTAGCAATGTATAACTATAAGCATCGCTAATAAGTCCCTATTTGCGATGCTTTAGTATACATCGCTAATAGAATAAAATTTGTTGAAAAAAAAATACTTATTGAAAGTGACACTAATAATATAATATTAAAAAATTTAAATGTAATAGCAACGCTTTGTAAAACGTCGCTTATACATTTTAAAAAATTTTAAAAAATGCTTCAGTGATGCTTTTATATGTGTCGCTCAAGATGAAAGTTTTTTTAAAAAAAAATCCCCGGTGGGAGAGAGGGCCGGAGGAAGGCGGGGTTCCAGAATCCCGCCCACCTCATCTGAAAATCAGAGGAGTAGGGCGAACAAGAGGATGGCGGCGGCGACATCCTCCCCCGCCCCCCCCTCCAGGTCCCCCCAACTCCGCCCCCCTCCTTTGATTTGGGGAAGGAGGGGGACCGAGAGGGGTGTGGGGGGTTAGAGAACGACAGCGGCACTGCCGTCCTTCCACTCCCCCTGCTCTGTCCCCCCTCTCTCCCCCCCGCCACCTTCTTAGATTTTTAGAGGAGGGGGCAGAGGGGGAGAGGGAGGGAGGAGAGCAAGGAGGAGAGGGGCGGGGGGGGGGGGGGAAGTAGGGCGAGCAGGAGGACAGTGGTGGCACTGTGGTCCTCCGACCCCCACCCCCCTCCAGGTTCCCCCTCTTCCTAGCTCCGCCCCACTCCTTCCCCCACCCCTCCTTTGAAAAGTTGAGGATGGGGGAAGAGCGAGGACCAGAGCGGGGGGGGGGTGGAGGGCAGGAGGACGGCAGTGGTAGCAGGGTAGCGGAGGCGGCGATGCGCAGGAGGCAGCAAGACGGAGGGGGAGGAGGGGGGGTGCTAGGGGGGCACTTTCTATGGAGGCGAAATTTTGCCAGCTTGCAAAATTTCCCAGTGCACACGGAATTTCGCCTACATAATCCTTTATTTTTTTAAAACAAATATATTATTAGCTTACGAGCATCACTATTGATATATATATTAGCAACATATACTATATGTGTCGCTAATACATATTTTTTTAGTGACGTATACATGTATATGTCACTAAAATATTTGGTAATAGCGATGCATAGCCATATACGTTGCTACTACCCGGATATATGATATTAGTTTTTAAGTCATTTTAAAATACCAAAAGCTGCAACTACAGTGCTCCAAGAAAGGTCATATTGATGTTGCAGCCATGCAAGTACGTTTTGAGCGTCGTGCTTTGAGTAGTAATAGTACTACTATTTTCAAAAGGAATTTCATAAGTGGGTGCTTGGATAAAATATGAGAAAGTGAAGGATCTTTGAGCAGTAATAGCACTACTCTTTTCAACAAAAATTACATAAATGAGAGCTTAAATAAAATTTGAGAATTAAAGAGAAGGGTGTAACTTAGAAATATTTATATGTTTGAGAATGATAATCTTATTGCGATAAATGAGTTATATAAGTGGCTTGTTTAGATGCTTAAAGAACTACATTTTTGATGATAGAGTATGCAAATGGGTGGAATTGAACAAGTAGAGGGTTGGTAGGACAATGATACTGTGGAATTGTGGAAGCCGGGTGGGAGGCACCCACAGAACAAAGATTCATGACATCAACTTAAAGTGGACAAGTATGGATTTAAGTAGAGAACCATTCAAATTTCTCTATCCCTCATAATTTAGTCAAATTCTATTAACAATACTTGTCCTATCCCAGTTTCACTCTTCAATTAACCCATAATATTCATTTGTTTTATGTGAACCTGCGTGATGTCTCCATTGTGCCAATCTTGACTTGGCCTAAGAGAAACTTAGGATATGTTTGGATTGATGGAAACTTGGAGAAAGGGAAAGGGAAAGAGAAAGAGAAAGAGAAAATGAATCTAGGTGAAAAAGAAACTATACGATTCCTAAAAATTTTCCCATGTTTGGTTGTACAAATAGTGTTAGAGAAAATTGACGGTGACGGTGGTGGTGGCAGTAGCGGTAGTAGTGGTGGTGTTGGCGGTAGCTGTAGTAGTAGTTGTGGCAGCAGCGGCGATAGGGGCAATGGCGGTGGTGGTGGTGGCAGCAATAGTGGTGGTGGCGGTAGTGGTTGTGGTAGCGGTAGTGGCAGTGGAAGTAGCGGTGGTTATAGCTGCGGTGGTGGTAGTAATAGCAGTGGCAGCGGCGGTGGTGGTGGCAGTGACGGGGCTAATGGCGGCTGCGGTGGCACTGGTGGTGGTGGTAGCGGCTGTGGTGGTGGTAGTAGTAGCGGTAGTGGTGGCGGGGGGTGATGATGGCAGCAGTGATAGAGAAAACTGGGAGATTTTAAGAAGATTCATTTTCTTTCCCCTACTTTCTACCAATCTAAATAGACCATTAGGAGATTTAGGGGTGCCAAATACTTTTTGATTGATTTAACAAAGAAAGAAAGAAACAACAAAAGACTATAAGAAATAGGATAATAATAAGAGGAAGAAGTCAATTTCTATCGAATAATGATGAAATATTACAATCCCAATTCGTGAGCACACTTTAGATAGTTACTCTTATAGAAAAATTCATTAAGAGAAGGACTAAAATACTGAAAAGTAGACGTCATTGCATAAAGGACAGTACAGGTGATCGATCATGTTCTTAGTACTTAGTAAGGCGAGCATAAGAACAATCATTATTGAACCGAACTACGGGTGAAGGCGACCAATCGTGAAATCCATTGCACTTTCGATTAATTGGAGAGAAACAAACAAAATATTAAAACGTAGTTTATCTACTCACTTGTTGCAAGAAACAAGTTTAAAACTGTACAATTTATCTGTATAGGTGCTTAAGGGAGCTCCTTTGTTTCTATGATGTCACATGATTCATCCATAAGCAGTTAGCTATTCGATACCACTTAACAGGAACCTTATCATAGCTAACCAAATGCACATAGTTATGGCAACAACAAACACATTTAGATATAGAAATAATATTAGGAGTAATGCAAATGTATGAAACGGCAATCTTTGCCCCAAAAGAAAATTTTACTTTTTAGGAAGAAATTAAACAAGAAAATATTTACAACTTGTTTGCGCAAGTGGAATAACGAAATTAGGATTTTGTCATCATGATTACAGGTTTGCTAGAAAAATAAAAAGAAAGAAGGGAAGAGAGTATGCTTAGAAGTAATAACATGATGGCGTCAAAGTCAACCTTTTTCTCTTCCCCAATTTCTACACTAAATATGAATCACAATTGTAGGATATTATATACGAAATCTAAAGTAATATTTTTTTCATTATCTATTTCTGCATTATTCCAATATTCAAATGCCAATGATCAATATTTAAATTTTCTTACATTTTGTAGTTTTTTTAATAGTGAGGGGTATTGAATCCGTTCTACCTGACTAGATGGGTTAGGCCAACCAACATCTTAAAGATGCACTGTATCTATCCCATTGCCTATCCCCTCGGATATGTACAAGGTTCACCCATCATAGGCATTGGGTATATTTGGACATGATCCCATGTGGGTGGCCAATGGAGCTGTATTCGAACTCAGAACCTCCACTTGGAGAAGTGTACGTGTCGTGGTAATCACATCTTATATATATTTAGTCTTATTAGCATATCAGTCTGAAAGATATTTGTGCATTCAAATTGTAGGAATGATTAATTGCAACAAACTGTTCATAAGGTTTCTAAATGGGAAGCCAAAAAGAAGCCTCATAAAGCAATCTAAAGGACAATCTCAATGCATTCTACTATTGACTGTAACACATCAGTATTTTGCAATGTGGAGAATAACTTAATACATGAGTACTCCACGTATTCTAAAATACTACCAGTTCTTTAGCTCCCTATTATGGGAAATATTTTTTATGCTCCATATTGATACTGAGCCTACAATAAAGAATGCATATGAGCCGTCCATTTAGAAAATTGATAGTTTACACGCTAACACATGCTATCATTTGCCGTTTATTCATATATCAACGGCTCCTATGTGTTTTTTACACTAAGCTCACCATCACTAAGGAGTATAAAAAATACTTCCTTCCAGTTAGGGAGCCCACCATGGTGCCATGCTATGCTGATAGACTTTTTGGCCATGAGGTGACCAAGTAGCAATCTGGTTAGTTTTTTCACCCTTTCGGCAAAAGCAACGTACAGATGAAGATGAAAATTGTACCTATGATATGTGATAAATATATTCCCAAAAATTAAAAATTGCCTGTTGATGAAGGCATGAAGCTGACCTCATAATTCTAACGCATGCATTCTGATATCAAAGTTTGATAGCGCTGAAATTCGCATGTCATTTTATATTGAAAGACAACAAAACTGAAGTACAAGCTGACATGTTCAATCTTTTAATAGAGGCATATACTATATTAGACTTTAGTCGATTCTGAAACTGCTGAAAAACATTTAAAAACTTGCGAAATTTTCGTTGACACTACCGCGATAAAGTCACCCCTTCCCTCTATAAGTACTCACTGTCAAGGAATCCATTCATCAGTAACTCACCACTCCTAGATCAACATGGGGACCAAACTTCTGATTTTTTTCTTTGTTTTCGCCCTAGCCCACGCCCAGAACTCACCACAAGACTTTCTCGATGCCCACAATGCTGCCCGGGCTCAAGTGGGCGTTGGCCCTATGGTTTGGGATCCCTTCGTTGCAGCCTATGCGCAGAACTATGCAAACAAAAGGATTGGTGACTGCCAATTGGAGCATTCCTTTGGGTCCTACGGTGAGAACATCTTCTGGGGCGGTGGCTCGGGCTGGGAGTGGACAGCTTATGATGCTGTGAATTTGTGGATGAAGGAGAAGAATTACTACAACTATGCCACCAACAGTTGTGCAATAGGGAGGGAGTGTGGGCATTACACTCAGGTGGTGTGGCGCAACTCGGTCAGGCTGGGCTGCGCAAGGGTCAGGTGTAAGAGTGGTGCCATCTTTATTATATGCAACTACAGTCCTGCGGGCAATATTGTTGGCCAACGTCCTTACTAGGATCAAACCTTGGCCATCGACCTTCTGGACTCAGAATGCTGATCGCATGCTTTTACGTTGATTAAGTAAAGAATAAAGCCATGGGCAGTGGATATTAATAAGGATGTAGTTTCCATTTTAATTACCTGATCCATGCATATGTATCTGCCAGTGAGAGGAGTGTTGTACGTTAAAAATCTAGTGTTAAACTTATAGTTTGTGTTTATAGACAAGGTATCCAGTGGAACCGTTCTACTTAGGTTCATGCATAAGTGATCCATTGATTTTTTAACACATGAACTCAAACTTATGCATCAATTTACTCATTTTTAATAATGTAAAAATTATCTAAAGTGTCAAATATTAAATAGGCGTATCTACTGCATGGCTTATTGAATGTTTCCATTAAATAAATTTCCCCGTTTATATCCCCCCAGACTTGATACAAGGTTGTTTGTCGGGGTGTAAGTTTTTAGGGCAAGCTTGACTCTACCGGGCCTTTAAAAGAGCGGGTAAAGGTTTTAGATATTTTAGCCAGAAGGCGGGCCGGGCCTAAAAAGTTTAGGGCTGTGTAATATAAGGCCGGGCAAGGGCCGAGGGCAATAAAGCCCATAAATCCGGCCCACCCGATGGCCTGTAAAAGAATATTTTATGAATTGTAATTAATGTTGATGCTATGAGCAATGCAATTCACCTAATTCCAAAGATGGTATTATGTCAATTAGATTTATGACGAAGTGTAATAATTAGTGAACTTATTTTTAAAAATGATTTCTATGCAATACATGATGCATAATATGAAGGGAAGTCTTTAGACATACAACTAACGAGCTCACAAGTTTAATGAAGTAGTTGTATTATGTATTTGTTGTCTTAGTGTTAACTGCCAATTGGTGGTAGGTCACTCTTATGGGGATCCATGCTTTTAGGTTTTAACTAGTCTAACCTCTAAGTGAGACTGCTTCAATGTGTTATGTATTATTTATGTTTTATGTTTAATTTGGAGTGTCTCAATTACTAAACTTCAATTATAATTCCTGATTCCTTTGTATAAGGGGGTTGTTGAACTCATTTTGAAAGTATCAACAAATTTTTTTTTAGCTTATCATAATCTTCGAATCCTATATTTTTGCATATTATGATCTCGTACTAATTGAAATCAACCAACACGAACAAACTTTTGTGGTATTATTTTAATTCTCATAATTTCTATCATACCGTGAATGTAATATTGGTGGAAAAAAAAAACCCAAATATCCCAAAGCCGAACTCATGCCCGCTTAGGGCTGGGAAAGGGCCATCATTTTAAAAGCCGGCGTACGTTTAGAGACGGGTCTGGGCTGAAAAATTAGTTGGAAGTGATATAGCCAAGGCCTAGTTTTGGCCTGACCCCGCTTATAGCCCTTCTTCTCTTGAGTCCAATCCGCGCTCTTCCCTGCTGGCATCCCATACGATAGCTCCAGCGAGCCTTCCAGCAATTTCTCACTTTTAAGATTCGAGCTTTGACACAATCCAGAAGCCCTAGCCCCCGCTCCTCCATTTGCCACGGCAATAGCGACGGTTATTTGAGTTAGCTGTTCTCGGTGGCCAGCGGCAGTGGGAAGTGTTGGCGAGCATCCCTTCAGCTAGCGGTCTTCATGGAAGGCAAAAAGCATTTGTTTCTTTAGTTGGGTTCGTTGAGGATGACAAGGGAACGGGACTTGGCCTCTCTCCTCTCGCTCCCACCCCTCTCTAGTAAGCCTCCCCTCCCTCCCTTCCCTGACTGTACTGTATCTGGAAACACTTCTCTAGTTTTCAAAATTACAATGGTGTGATTTTTCTAATTGGCCAGACTAGCTCTAGCCGGTTCGAGATGTCGACGACAAGTTCCGGAAGGACAGTCTCCCGCTCCGAATTATTGGCGACGATTTGCACTACCTTCGCATTTTGCCGCAAGTAATTCCCACCGACCCACCCATATACGTTTCAATTCTTACAAATCAGAAAAGGTTTTGGATGTTTATGCGTTGCATATCACTTACTGAATTTAGGAGGCAATCCTAATTGCAAGTTCTTATCAGTAACTAGCACTAAATTAGGTGGCTACATTGTTAATTCTTATTCTTGTTCGCTAATCCAGTACATTGGTGTGAAGTATATAAGACTGCAACTTGTTGCTGCATCTTCTGATTTTCAATAAAACGTTTTGGTTGCTGGTTAGACTAGATCAAATGTTTGGCTTTTGGTAAGTTCTTTTTATGTGTACTTGAATTATATGTGTTTATGGCTTATTGGGGCTGTACTTTACTCTTTCTTGTTGCAGTATTGGGAGGATAGGCTTTTGAGATCCAAGGCCTCGGGCCTAAAAACCATCCAGACGTACGTACTCTTTGAGATTATTGGTTCGGTTTAGTATGCTTTGAAGCTATTATTATTATATCCAAAAATATTTTCATTCCCTCGTTGTTCGTACTAGTAAGATGTTAAGTGACAAAGTACAAGTATGGCAATAGTACAGCTAGGATACACATACCCAAAAAAATGAAAAAAAAATAGAAAATATGAGAAAAAATGGCAAAAGTACATAGTTATTATAAATGTCTCCAAACTGTAACCCAAAATATTATGTAACCTAAATACTACATATACGATGTTTTCTTCCTTGAAATTACACATTAAAGATTTACAAATATATCATCATCACCATCAAAAGCGTAGAAGTATCCATATTCCATACGAGTATGTAAGCCAAAAATCCTACAAATGAATATCTTATTCGTTTAAAATTACATATTCAAATTCGCAAATATATCATCATCATCAAAAGAGTGGAAGTATCCATATTCAATAAGAGTATGTAACCCAAAATCCTACAAATAAAATGTCTTCTTCCATAAAAATTACACATTCAAATTTGTAAATCTATCAACATCATCAAAAGAGTAGAAGTATTCACTACAACAAATAGTACTATTAACAACACTTTTCAGCATCATTAATAGTACTCAGGTGTCGCTAATAACTATTAGCGACGCATAAAAAGCTTCGCTAAATGCGTCAATAAAAATTCAGTCACTATTACTCATTAACGACGCTTACGACAAAGCGTCTCTAATAGTCTAATATTAGCGACGTTTATATTTACATCACTAAATATTTCCTTTTTGCGACGCATAATTATATGTCACTAATAGTTGATTATTAGCCATACTTAATTCTAAGTGTCGCTAATAATTACATATTAGCGACACATAATTATACGTTGCAAAAAAATTAAAAAAATATGTAAAATGTTCTTATTAGTGACACTTGTATATATATCGCTAATAATAAAAATAATTAAAAATCTTATTAGTGACACTTCTATAAAAGTCATTAATTTAAAAAAATAAATTAGTAAATAGTGACACTTCCAACAAGAGTCGCTAATTAAAAAAATGTATTTCAAAAAAAAAAAATTTATATTAGCGATACTTTATTAAGCACCACTAATATGTAAAAAAATGAAAAAAATTTAAAAGTTTTTAGGGATGCTTTTTGAAAGCGTTGCTAATAACTAAAAAAATTTAAAAAACAATCCGTGGCGGCGGGATGACCTGAGGGGTGCTAGCGGGAAGTATTGGGGTGGAAGATAGGGATAGCGCTGGAATCCGGCGAAGGTGCCGGATCGCCGGATGCGGCACTAGCGGGGAACACAGGGGAGGGTGGTGGGGGGAGAGAGGAGGGGATGACCATGGAAGATAGGGGTGACCGGGGAGAGGGGAGGGGATGATCGGGAGGGGGGGGGGGGGGGTGACTGGGGAGGTGTAGGAGGGGGTGCCGGAATCTAGAGGGGATCTGGATTCCAGCCACCAAAGCCCCCTCCTCCGGTCAGACAGACCGGAGTAAGGGGCGGGAGAAAATAGAGAGGGGGGAGGGTGCTGGGGAAAGAGGGGATGACTAGGGAGGGGGTGCCAGAATCCGGCCCCCATAGTCCCCTCCTTCGGTCGACCAGAGGTGGGGACGGGAGAAAATAGAAAGGAGGCAAGAGAAATCAGAGAGTGGGGGTACCGGAATACAGAGGGTGTGCTAGAATCCAGTGGGGAGTTGGATTCCGGACCCCAGAGCCCCTTCCTCTAGTCTAACATACTGAAGGACGTGGCGGGAGAAAACAAAGAGGGGGAAGGAGAAAATAGAGTGTGGGGGAGGGCACTGGGGAGAGAGGGGAGGGGGGTGACCAGGGAGAGGAGAAAGGAGACGAAGCCAAAATCTGGCGGGGGGCTGGATTTCGGTGCCCACCCCACTCCTCCCGCTCCCCCTCCTTTTAATAGAGGGTGGACCTAGGGAGAGAGGGGGAGTGGGAGGGAGGAGGGGGCCCCCCACCCCCCTCTTCCATCCCGCTCCCCCCTCTCTCCCCCAGGTCCCCCCCCTTTCCCCTCAACAGTGGAGGGGGAGGAAGGGGGCAAACCTAGGGAGAGGGGGGGAGCGGGAGCGGGGTGGGGGCTTCGGTGGCCGGATTCCGGCTCGCTGTCGAAATCTAGTCCCCACCCTCCTCTCGCTCCCATCTACCATCACCCCCTCCCATAGGCGCTGGATTTGGCACATCCGCCGAATCCAAAGCACGCCGCCCCATCCAACACCCTAGTCCCTCCAGCCGGTGCCCCTCCAGCCATCCCACCCCCTGCGGGATATTTTTTGAAAAAAATTTAAAGTTTTTAGCGACCATTCCAAAGGTGCCGCTAAAGATTTTTTTATTTTTTTCACGTATTAGCGACATAAATTATTCTTAAATACATTTTCTCATTAGTGATGCTTAAACTATTTTTTTAAACTTTTTTACTAGCGACAATTAGATAATCGTTGCTAATTATTTTTTTATTATTGTTATTATTAGCGACACATAGACAAGCGTCGCTAATAAGCTGTGTTTTGTTTTTTTTAAATATTTTTTATATTAGTGATGCTTAATAAAGCATCACTAATAAGCAATTATTAGCGACACTTAGAATTATATGATGATAATAATTTACTATTAGTGCCGGTTTTTTAAGCGTCGCAAAAGTAAACTAATTAATGACATAAATAAACATCGCTAATGGCAGATTATTAGTGATGTTTCGCCTTAAGCATTGTTAATGAGCAATAGTGACTGCAATTTTATCGACGCATTTAACGACTCTTTTTAAGCATCGCTAATAGTCATTAACAATGCTTAGAATACTATTAGTGGCGCTTAAAAGCGTGGCTAAAAGTACTATTTGTTGTAGTGAATATACAAATAATATAATGCAAAATAAAATACAACTTACAAGTAATACAATACAAAAATAAAGGGAAATTGAAAGTTAATCAAGAATCAAAAAGGAAAAATGATAGTAAGTAGATTGTTTGAAGTTCTATGACGTTTCTCAAGAAAAAAAGTAGTTGATCGTCTACTTGGTTATGTCAATTCATCTTGAAAAGCAGGTGCCCAGATTGCTAGGAGGAAGAGATACAACAGCAATAAATTAAACAAAAGCATAAAAATGACATAAATTTCTCCATTCATAAAGAAATAATAAGTTGTTGCAAGTTTATCCAGCATCTATTGAGAAAACCCACCTCATTTTATTAAAATCTTTTATTAAATTGCATTTCAATTTTATGTGAAGATATATATGATTTATACATAATGGAAATACTATAAGGCATGACGTTTTGTGTAGTTTAGTTACTTTATTAGGTGATAGATGTGTGTATTGGTGTGAGGGAATGTGATGTGTGCAGTGGACATGATTCTCAGCAAATGGTATTTGTAGCATAAACTCATTTGGTGTTTGGATAGGGTAATTACTAGCTTCTTTAAAAGAAAGTGACAATTTATTTGGAAGGAAACAAAATACTGGCATATATTCTTACAAATAATGCAAGGAAAAAATGTCTTTAGAGACAACTGAGGAAAGGAAGATTAAATAGCAAAGGGCAGTAAGGATATTACTAGTTGTAAAAGAGTGGTGATGGTGTTTTTCTTGTGAATTTTCCATTCTCACTAAGGTTCCAAAAGAATATACTACTGTAGTCTCATAATTTTGGCACAAAACTGGGAGGAATTTGTATGACCTTGTCATTTTTTTTACTGAAGTATGGAAAAAGGTTACCCCTTTCCAATTCTCAATCTTCGATAGTTGCTGAAAGTGTGATATGGGATTCTCCATGATTGCATTACCTGTATTGAGGGCTGTTAACGAGCCGAGCTAGCTTGTCGTGAAGGCTTAGCTCAACTCGAACTCGACTTGAGCTCTAATAGGATCAAGTTGAGTTCGAGCATACCCCTACTAACTCAGCTCGGCTCGAATAAAACTCGAACTCGACTCTACTCAACTCGAACTCGAACCCGAATATAGTTTTAAAATTATATATAAGTAATTAATATATAAAATAAATAATACATATATTTGTATCTTTTATATAAATATAATTATTAAGTTAAATATATATTTATGACATAGTCCCTCTGTCTTAGATTAATAGCTCTATTTGAGTAGTTCATATTTGAAAATCAAATGGTGTTATCATATATGTACTAATATCATGTATCATATTTGATATATAAGACCCGTTTATATGAGCTAAGGCTCACTCATGACTTCGTCAGCCCAATGTTATGCGCATTCAAATTTTGATCCAACAACACACATAACTCAGGAGACGGATTGGTTTGTCTTATTGCGCCCTCATATCTCAATCTAATGGCCCATGATGCCTTAGCGCACACTGACGTGCATGAGCCCAAACTTATATGAAATTTTTTCATAATATATATTCTCATTAAATTGTAGTTATATAATTTCTATGAATAATATATATTTTTTTAAAATAAAAATATTAGAATCACAGACACTCATATGCTCCTTCTATCCACAAGTAATTGCTCCATTTGGTTTTTCAAGATGAACTAAAATTATTTTAATTGAAAAACCAAATGGAGGTATAAATATATAACGGAGGGTCAACATGATATCATGCTAATATACCCAAAAACTCTTCTAACAAAAGCATGACACTAGGGGGACCAACTTTAGTTTACAAAAGAATGATTATAAAGTTCTTTAAAAAGTTAAAGTATTACACGAGGACCATCCTCAACTTATAGAATGTTTCTCTTTTTAAATGTACTTAGGAATTTTTTAGAGGCATATTAAGGGTAAAAGATAGTTATTTTATGAGTGATTTATAAGCAAGTAAAGTAAAGAAGTTATGAAGAAGCATATGGTAATGTTGCCTAAGTGAGTTTTTATTTTTTGTATCTTTTTTATTGATTATAGGCATATAAAGAGAGGAAAATGGTAATGCTTCATTTTTTGAGCATGTGTAACTAGAGCTCATTTGTCATAATTTTTTTCTATCTGAGTGACTATAGTCAAAGGTTCAAGGTGTAGTTGTAATACTTGTTGAAGTTTCTTTATTAATATTTAATAATAAACGTACATTAGTATGTGTGATACTTCATCTACTTTAGATTTATGGAAAATGATATTTTCACATCAAAAACTTACACGTGAGTTTTGATTGATCTAGATAAGTGAGCCCATGTGAACTTTATATAGTGCCCACTTGTGAAGTCCAAACAAAATGCTTGCGTGAGTTTTTTCAGTTGTTTTTGTTGTGGGAATATCACTATCCTATATATATATATATATATATATATATATATATATATATAATTTTTTTAGTTTGAGCCTAGGCTCATGATTCACTTATTGTAGTTCGAACTCGAGTTCAAGCCAAGCTTTGGATTTCTAATTTAAGCCAAGCTCCAGCTAAAAATTTGGAGCTTAATCAATCTTCGAGCTAAGCTTCAAAAGTTCAATTTCAAGTCGAGCAAGCCCAATACTTGGCTCATTAACGCCCCCCTTATATTTTGTGCAACTACCTCTCAACTCATAAACTCAAGGAAGCTATCACAATTCACAATAGTCACGAGCGTCAATTAGACAAAAGCAACTCAAGGTAAAAATTAAGAAATCTAGTAACCCAAGGAAGAGATCACAATTCACACCAGGACTCACTGCTCAAGACATAGAATTGACAATTTGTAAGTTCAATTTACTCACTGTTAAAAAAGTGTTGATTAAAATTATATCATTCAATATACAACAAAACTCACAACATTGTTCGTAACTTCAACTGTTAAAATAGAATTTAGAAGATCTAACTTCTAAACTATAAAATACAAGAAAATAAAAAATTAAATAGGATAGATTAGGGTTTATGCAAATTAAAATGGGAGTATGTGATAAAAACTTGAAATTTGTGAATTGATATTAAATAATTTAGGGTTTATTTACCTTACAAGAAGTGGATGATTTGAAAGCAAGAGGTAACCAGATGTCAAGCTGTCGATGATGAATCAGTAGCCGGGGAGAGCAGGAGAGGGAGGGCCGGATGGAGGAGCCTCCTTCTAGAACTTGATTATGCCTCTGGAAGTCTGGAACTGGAAACATGAAAGACTAATAGATGGGGAGATGAAGGATGGGTGGTGAGAGCCAATAACCTGCGCCAGTCAAAGACTCATCCGGCGTTGAGCCCTTCTCGAACAACTAGGGAGATCACCATCAGACCCAAGGGGAGATGTAGTAGCCGGGGCTGGTGTTGAGCCCTTCTTGAATGGAACACGTATTGGTAAAGGGGCACAACGATGAAGGGGCTGGGCTGGGCGGGCATAATTTTGAAATGTGTATTAAATGCATCACACACGTCAAAAAGGAGATGTTTGTTCTGTATTTCCACCTTTTTTCATGCTTGTTAGTATGTCTAGCTCAGTGAGGTTATTGTTTATATGACTTTAGTTCTATTTTTAGACTTAAGCCTCCATTTCAATTACACCAGCAATAATAGGACTAGAGAGGTTGTGAAAGACATTAATGATACACTAACAGCTGAAGGCTCTAAACTGCAATTCAGAACAATAAGACATTGATAATCCAGGTACTTAGCAAGCAATCTGTTTCAATTTGATATTAAAACTAGGCAGGTATGAAGCCATATCTAGTTAATGCACAAACCTTTGCTAGAATAGCAATGCCAATTGAATCAAGTATCGTGTATTTGAAGAGGAGTATGGTGTTACCAAGCTTGAAGTGCATGGTTCAGTGGGACTGGCATATTACACTCTTGTGAAATTTGAAGGACACTAGAATGTTTGACAGTCCTTTTTCATGCATAAGACCACTTGTATGTTCAACCCGCTTTTAGCCACCTGTGCAGCTGCTCATGGAGTTTAAAGATGCAACCAGTGGTCTAAAAACCGGACTGGGCGTGGAACCACAATGTTCATTGAATTAGGTCTAAAAGGGGACTATTTCTTGGGAACTAGCTTGGACTATCTGGTCATGACTATTTGTTGGAGACTAAATGCAGCATCTTCATGCAGTAGGCTGCCCAATTTATTAATTGAAACTAAGGAAGTGCAATTGAAGGATTCACCTATGTTTAGTGTGGTGATATAACTATAAATATCGTTCTAGAAAGTTGTTCTTTGTGTATATATATTTTTGGAGATAAGGTCATATGAATAGAGCATAATTTGGTGGTTCTCTCCCATGCTTCTGCTTTTTAGTTACCTCAAGATATGTCTCCGATTGGTGACAAATGTGCTTATCTACTTGAATGCAAATATTATTTGTTATTACATACATATGACAGTTGAATATGCTAGCTTTTTAGTATGGATTGGTCATCAAATTATATGTTTATTGTTTGGGTGGTGGGTTGGTGGTGCAAGAATCGAATAAAATTAAATTCATAGTATCAACACATTTTTATGAACTCTGCATTTGCCTATAACTAGATAATATACCTTGCAATATCAACTCCATGTGCATGGAAAGAATGACTTCTTGTGGTTTGAGGATGTAGCTAAATGGAAATGATCATTTTGAATGATTGTTACATAAGCAATTTTTGCAAAAAATATGTAGGCACGATCAAATCTTCAAGTGGGACTTTTTTGCATCGATCTATATTTAACCAATGCCTTCAGGAAGTCTCTGTACTCAGAAATTCTCTAGTCATCTTATGGTCAAGATTCATGCTATCATTTTTAAATTAGTAACAAAGTTACTTGATTTTGTCTTTGTGCAGGCTTTGGGACATAGACAAAAGAAGTACATCTCTTGAGTAAAAATTCACTCAAAGACTGTGATTTATCTTTTTATTGAGAGGAGTACTTTGCTAATGAAAAGTGTTAAAAGAGGTCGATCTAGCTAGTTGCGGAAAAGTACTTTGCTAGTTATTGCAACACAAGAATTTCCAAACCAAGAGATGCTTGTTCACTCGAGTTGATTTCTTTGGATTATGTCATTTTATTGTACTTCATGTCTTTGAAATAATACTTTTATTTGCATTTAAAATGTGTAAGTCCCAATAAAATTTAGTTGGGTTTCAAAGATAATTCTATCCGTGAATGAGAATTCTTTTTTGGCATGTTACCCTTTTATGTTGAAGTTGAACAAAAGCGCATTGTTTTTATTCTTTTTCCTGCCTATACAGAAGCAAGATATGACTACAATAGAAATCAATTAACAGAGAACATGTGGGTTGGTTAGATCATTAAGCCTAAATATGAAGTAAACTTCCCCCTTGCCTTTTGTGGGTGTGTCAAGGTCCACACGATTGATTAAAAGTAGATATTGATTTAGTATATGTTGTACTAAAAATATTTTATTCCTTTGCCTAGGGGAATGAACTTGAAGATCTAAAAAAAATCATAAGGTGAAATATCTAGTGTGTATTGCACATCACAAACACTACCTAGCTATCTAAACAACAAAGAGAAACAAGCACATTACTAGAGAATGAAAATTGATCATTAAACACAACAAGCACATTACAAACACCATATATCTAAACAATAAAGAATAACAAAGACAAACAAACTGGGAAATGGTTTCCCGCATTGCCTGAGAATGAACATTGATCCTTTAACACACCAAACATCATAGAGCTGCTATGAACTTTATTAGAAATACAAACTCTTGATCAAAAGTTAATGGAATTATGAACTATCTCTTAATATTCATGATTATAGCCAACCATTGATGTTAGGTGCATGGGTAGATCTAGAATCATAATAGCAAAAGTTAATATATAAAGTGTCATTGACATCAAAACATTCCTCTTGCATTGTAGATCAGAGAAAAAAATTGTTCACTTTCTAACTTGGAAAAGTAACAAAATGGATTGTAATGGAATCAATAAAAATCGATGGCCACAAAAAAATAATCAAAATTGATGCCCCACAAAAAAATCAACCAAATTGGTTTATAGAATCAAGCTCTAAACTTTTGTTACAAAGCTATTCTGCCTAAGGTAAACTTATTGGAAGAAAGAAGTCTTTGACAAACTATTTTTATTATAAAAGCCAAGTAGCAACAAAACAGATAGGATATTTTAAGACTTAGCCAAGTAACAACAAAACACACAAGATATTCCAGATCCAAACAACAAACAGATAAGATATTTTACATTCAATACTCCTCATAATTTGTACTTTTTATAAATTAATATAAATTAAAGAAAATGTTCTATAGAACGCTCGGCTTTCACGTAGATTAAAGACTTGCAGCATGTTCATGCAACCCATCCATTAAATATGCATGAAGACAAACAATTTCCTTCCAACAACTGTTTATGGTGTGCAAAACAACAACTTTTTGTAAAGTAACATATCATCTCATGGAATTGAAAAACAAAATCCAATCAAGAGTTTGTTTGATAATTAAAAGACAAATAATAACACTACAACAAAAAGATCTTTTCGCAACAAATTTTTTTGTAACAAATAAAAATGTCGCTAAAATAACTCTTTTGAAATAAATAAATCTTATTTTGCTACAAAAGACAATCCATTGCAAAATATACCAGTCTTTTACAATGATTGAAATTAAATGCCCCAAATAAGATATTATTAGCGACAATCTATAAAATTTGTTACAAAATAGATATTATTTTTGGGATGGGTTAAAAATTTTGTTGCTAAATATTGCTATATTTGGGACCAATCTTCTATGTTGTCGCAGATTATATGTTTTCTCTTTTTAATAAAATCTAATATTGATGAAATAACTTCAAAATGGCGTTCATTCCTTTAATCATCCATGCTAATTAAGTATACCAACAACTACTTCCCTTGCCCAAGGAAGCTCCTTAACATCCTGCATGACCACGACTCCACCGTTCGCAGCATCCTTGACCAAGGTTATTGTTTCTCTACATGTCTCCCTGTCTTGATTTGCTAAGACTATGATGCTCTGTTTTTTTTCTAGTTTTTTTGCTTATTACAGTGACCATGGTCATATGGTCGGAATGGGTGCTACAAGGTTTTTGTTTCTCTCTGTCTCCCTATCTTGATTCTCTAAGGCTATGATTCGGAATTTTTTTTCTTCTCGTTTTATGCTTATTACGGTGACCAGGGTCATATGGTAAGAATGGATTCTGCTGCAAGGTGCTTGTTTCTCTCCATGTATCTCTGTTTTTCATATGAATTGATTTTGGGAAGTGGGAACCGGTTTCGCAATTTGTTTTTGAGATGATTTGATGGATGTTTGCCTTAATTATTTGTCAATTTATGTTTTGTTAATTTGTCAATTTATGTTTAGTTAATTTATTTGAGATAGCCTAAAATTTTTAGTGTTGTTTGCTGAAGTGTCTTTTGGAATAGTGATTTGTGATTGCTGATGTGTTGAATATGTTTGTGGCTTAGGGTAGCCTTTAAATAATGCAGTTTCCTTTAGTCCACATATTTGGGTGTAATACTCTTACATTATGTCCTTAAAAAATTGTGTGGCTCATTCTATTGTTTTATACCTTATGATATGATTGTAAATGTCTCTGGCTGCAGCGAATTATGGCCATGAAATTCTAGAAAATGAGTAATTGTGCTCCACTCAATGATAATAGAGAGTTGGCTAGATACTCATTTTGAATGCATGTACTATTTTCTCCTTTTTCTTTTTCATTCTCTTTATTTCATTTTCTTATTTCTCTGTTGATACCTTGCCCATAATCCAAAATTTTCTCTTTTGATTTTTCTTTTCAGGTTTGTGATCAGTGGTGGTTCAAACAAGGGCATGGTGATTGGTGTACTTACCTGGAGAAGTACAAGCTATGTCGAGATGGGATGTATCACAAGGTGTGTAAATACAGTTGAAGAATTTGGTTCGCTTAGTTTGTGACGTAAGAATTATATATAGAGATAGTTGACATGTGAGTTATGCTGCTTGCAGAGGTGGTTTTGTGGTTCCTAGAAATGGAGAAACATGTCTTGAACTTTTTGATGGCTTTCAGTTTCACTTTTACTTGTGATATGTCTTTTTACAGGCCTGTGATTTTTATCTCTCAACTGTACTTGCGCATCACTTCTGATGCCATGCTGCCTTGCTTCTTCAACTGACACTACAGCTGAATTTCTAACATTTTTCATGTTTGTTGCTCCAACATTACTAGCCTTTTCTGACCTGAAAGTTGTTCCACATGGAAATTTTTTCTACTTAGTCTCATCTTGGAGGACTGATAGTGCTACGGTGCATGACTAAAATAAAGAAACACCTCCGTGTTTCTTGTTTTTGGAATTCTGATACTTCATTATTTTTCCTGTCTTGCCGACTTGTTGATTTAACCACCTCACATTCATTTTTCTGGTGCATTCTAGCTCTGTCCTGCACTTCTTTATTCTTATAACTGCTAGAGGATTCCTTGCTAGTATCTTGTTTCTTAACTTGAACATCATCCTTTAAATCTACAACCATCTTTTTATCACTTTCTCCATTAAATCTCTGATCAGCAGTTAAAATCAAATCCAAGCTATTCTGGAAATCACCACCTGAGATGCAGAATAATAAGATGAACTATACTCAAATTGCCTAGACCCTTCACTCCGGGCCCTTTTATATTTTTCAATAGTCCTAGCTACCACAATGCGCGATGTGTGAGAAGGAAACTCACGGGGACCAGTCCTGCGGGAAGTGCAGGTTGGTGATTTGCTGCGGCCCCGTTTGCTAGAAGCAGCACTGGAAGGAGACCCACAAGGCAATATAAAATTTTCATCATTTATACTGCTTGTGTTTTATTTTTGCCCATGTTGTTCTCAATGCTAAAATATTTATTGTTAAAGCTGGGAATAATCTTTGATTCTAAACTGCTGTCAAATTTTTTATTCGTGTACTTATTTCTGTTTTTTATTTGTCAAAATGTTATAGGCCATTTCCATGCATTTGAAAGAGCACATGTTATGGATCCTAATTCTAATGGCAGGGGAGTTCGACAATTTAAAACTTCTCTCCTTCGGCGACTTGAACAGGTATTCCATCCTTAATTTATAAGTGTTCCTTACTAAATCAAATGTTTGTAAGTTAAATACATAAATGTCATGCTCTCCTTGTTTGTCATCTTGTATTTTTAACTGCAATTATCATAGATATAAGGACTACATCTGCAAATATGCTCGATATTCTGATTCTGCAAGTCGGTAATAAACCAACAAATACCAACTATTTAGCAGAGGATGATGCTCTATCCTGAAAAGATGCCATCTCTCAGTCACTTCTTGCAGATGTACAGAGTAGTTGGTGAAAGCATCTGAAATTGCCTCTGTATTGTTTGATGTACTGAATATTTTAACATCTGGTATTGGTAATGAGGTTTGTATCAGGTGCGCAATTTGCTTTTGGTGCATCTTTAATCAGCCTGTTCACCTACTAACCTTGTATGTTGTCCTCCCGTCAATTTTTCTAGGCCATACAAGATAGTGAAGATATTTTGAGAAGTTCTGTCCCTTTCAACATTCTTCCACTTGGTCCAGGTGGTGAACAACATCCAATTATGCAACTTTATGCCAGAATGTCTCTATTATATATTTCATCGTGTGAATTGATGTTGAGATATATTTTATATATTTGATGTCCTTTATGTGATTTGACCTTCTAATTGATCTCCATTCAACAAGTAACTCTGTATTTTTATTTTGGATATGTCCTTGCTTCAGATGGCAAATGAATTATACGGAATATTATCTTGTGCACCTGATCTATATACAGGGAAAAAAATTACACCTGTATATGGAGGTGACTCTGAATCTTTTCTGAACAACGTAATTACCCCGCTATACAAAGTCATCTATAAGGTAATTGTATTTGTCTTTCAAAAAGTACTGTTAGTTTTCTAACCCTTTCCATTGAGATGCTCAGTTGCTCATTTAAAATTGTAGGAGGCCCAAGAGAACAGATATGGTACAGTTGATTATTCTAAATGGAGAAACTACGATGATCTGAATGAGTATTTCTGTTTGGCAGTCATCTTCCTTGAACATTGTTTTTTATCCTCTCTTCACCTTCATAGTATACTTAGTCTGTATTCTCTTCATGTCCATAGTGAACAAATTTTTGACATTTTTGCTACAATTTTAGGTCGCCTGATTGTTTTCAGTTAGATTGGCCCATGTGTCTTTGCCATCATTTTTTTTGTACCAATACACATGAGGTATTTTCATTCTGAATAGTATCACTGTTCACTACTAATATACTATACAAGTAATTTTCCTTCTCAATACTAACATCTATATGCTAAAACTTCTAAACTGAGGCACGAGGAAACATTTACAAATCATCTTGGCAAACAGCTTTTCCTTTGCCCCAAAACTTGGGGAGAAATCATAATCTTGAGTCTTGGTACTGTGATTTCGTAGCATCTTCTGTAGTCTCCCAAAGGATAAAGATGAGCTTGCCACCATGATCCAAAGGGTTAGGAAAGACCAATTTTGTTGAGATTCGTTCTTTTTGGCACTTATTCAGAAGCTTTGAAAGAATGTGGGTTTTTTTCGTTCTTGCCCTTCAGGTATGCCAAAATTATTAGAAGGTGATGGCTGGTTACACACTCAGTGCTAATTCTAGTCACTGTTGACATTTTTTGTTGATTCACAGACAAAGATAATAATGGCATGGCATGATAGGGGATCTCTGTTGCAGTTATTTGATGCAGTTGTATTTGAGTATATTAGTCTCATTCAGGGTAATGTATCGTCAAATGATTATGGTCATCTTAAAATTTACCACCCTTGTGTGTGGGAGTTTTTGTCATGTCCAGTTATTTAACAGAAAAAAGGTGCTACATATTACTGAGATTTGCTTTCCACTTGCAGTGAGCCTAGACATTGCTTTCATGTGGAAAGCACGGAAGACCATGAACCTCTCTCAGATATTTTATGAAGCTTATTACTGCTGCAACATGGAGTGTTATTCTTTCAGTTTATTATGCCAGTTCTAAGGAAAAGTCCACTTACTCTATGAAAGTTTACTGGAGTGGAGCCCGACAGCTATGTATTTCAGCATACATGTTTCTAGTTTTAATGTACATGATAAGTAATATCATTGCAGTGGTGTTATTTTTGGTCCCTGCAGCCAGTTTCTACATTGAAACCTCAAATAGTTGGATTTTCTCCATGCATTACAAAAAAGCCCACCATAAGATACATTGAGCTTATCATTTGAATGACATTTTCTATCCAACTAAATGTAATTCTTTTCCTCAGTAAACCAAACCATGATTTGTCATTTTTTTGCCATGAATGATTCGTCTTTTTCTTGCCCCGAATGACTATTTGTCATATTTTATATATTTTTAAAGCACAATTTGTGTTGTATTTCATTTATTTTATCACAAACAACTGGGCTTTCAATCGACTCAAAAATTGAATTTTTGGTCACAACCTTTTATTTTCCCCATTGATATGATAGATGTCTACTGAAATTTGTACAATGGAATAAAGAGGGCTACAAAGAGCTAGTCAAAACTCTTTTCAAGACATAAACTGCATAGATATATATATATATATATATATATATATATATATATATATATATATATATATATATATATATATATATATATATATATAATATTACATAATTTTAATACAAACTTAATCACTTGTTCTTGTTTTTGAAAATCGTGTAAATTATTTTAATTTTTATATTCTAATATTAACTTCATGGTTTAATTATGAGATAATATAACCTTATTACGCAATGAATATATTACAATCTTTTTAATTTATTATTTTACCCATCAATAATTTTTAATTATAATATAATATAACCTTATTATGCAATAAATATATCTTTTCATGATGTCGAATCTTAGTCTAATGGCTCATGATGAATCGGTGCATTTACTTTTTAACCCAAACAGCTATTCCGGTTAGATTCTAGTTTCATGTGAATTGCCACATCCACACCAATCTAAAAACTAACATTTAAAGTAGGGAAATTTATTAAAATAATAATAGTAAAAAAATAATTACCAAAATATACCACTTTGGGAAATATTTCCCAAAGTGGTGTTCGTTTTTGCCACGCTGGCGCTAGCCAAGCAGCTGGTGCCAGCGGGGCTTTTTTTTTATATTTTTTAGGTTGATTTCGTCGTTTAGAACGACGAAATTGGCTTGAATACGATTTCGTCGTTCTAAACGACGAAACCTTATATTACTTGACCCGGTTTCGTCGTTCGAGCAGCCGAAATCAACTTAAGCTGATTTCGTCGTTCTGAACGACAAAACTACTGCACTTGTGTTATTTCGATCCAATCGTGGGAAAGACACTGATTTCGTCGTTCTAAACGACAAAATCAACTTAAGTTGATTTCATCGTTCTGAACGACGAAATCATCGTCGTTATATCCGCAACTCTGCTCCGCCTCCCGTCGCGTTCCAGTGTGTAAAAGCTCCGCTACTGCTGCCGATGTCCGGACACTGCCAAACTCGCCGCCGCCATCCAACCCGCCTCCGCCGACCTCAGTCCGCCGCCGCCTTTGCTCTAGCCCGCCGCTGCCCACGTCAAACCGCTCCCATTTCATTTTTTTGGTATGTGTTTTTTTTTTTTTATTTACCTGTTTTTCAATTGTTGTAATATATTTTTTATATGTTACATTGAAGAAATATAGTTTTTGTATATTACATTGAAAAAATTTGAAGTTTTGAATGTCCTATCATTTAGCCCTAATTAGCCCTAATTTTAGAAGTATTGTTCTAAGTCATTGTGTGTGTTTTTTTGTTTAAGATTATTAAATTGAGATGGATTTTTAATTAATGAGTTTTTGTTTTTTAAGATGGCAAGTCTCTCAAATTTTGGTAAATAAGGAGGATTTGAGTTTTTGAACATGTTTTTATATAATATGTGACATTGTATGCGTTATTACATTAAATGTCTAATTTTATTAATTAGAAAATTTACTCATTAATATAAAGTATTAATGATATGCTTATATACTTGGTAAAGTTATTAGTTTCTATGCGTATATATTTTTAAAATATATTTATTAGAGTAGATATTAATATTAGTTTGCTTAATCTAATATTAATTTTATTTATTATTTATGAATTAATTGAATAGAAATGGCAGAAGAAATGGTTAGTTTTTTCATTAACTACGACGGACGCATAGAAGGATTATTAATGAAGAAACCGTCTACATTTGATGAATTTGAGATGCACGTAGCAAGTAAGGTTGGGTTGGATCGAAGAAGATGGAAAATTACTATCAAATGTAATCTTCCGTCCTATGGATCGAGAATGATACTAATAAACATAAATGATGATTCATCAATGGCTTTTATGTTTCACCACTCGCGTCACATAATTTCTTTCGAGTTATTTCTCGAAAAAGAGGCTCGAGTGACTAGTGGAAGGCGAAGTAGTTCACATAGGAGCTCTCACAGAAGCTCACAAAGGAGCTCGGATAGAAATGTGAACAATGAAAGTCATATGCAAGTGCCGGTGGACGACGAAGAAGAGGGAAATTTATCTATGACAGTAGCTTCAAATGAACGTCATAGGTCGTCTGCCCCTATTTACGATGGAAGTGGACCTACTTGGAGGTAAGGGTTGATTTAGTTGTGAATACGTTTTCAATCTTATTATCCTTTAATGAAAATACGTTTAGCTAAATTTTGAGATTTTGTGTGTAATATGGAAGGTCTACGACGCATGCACACGAGCCATTTAGCGTTCCAATGTCTCAAGGCGGTGCATGGTATGAAACTCAAAGTTCGATGGGCCTTCATTACCCCTACATGTATGTTGGTCATACCGATGCTGGACCATCTAATCAGAGGTGAAATATATATTTATAAATAAATTCAACTTTTTTAGGCTTACAAAATTTAATACATATGCGATGTTTATATGTAGGGGGGATATGTCTACGGTGAAGATATTGATGAAAATGAGGATAATGAAGGTGAAGATAATATTGACGAAGTAAGTGGAGAAGATTCTGATATGAATGTAGAAGGGGTTAGAGGTGAAGAAAGTGCTCAACAGATGGTTGACGGCGAGGGGGATGATGCGGTAGACAATGCCATTGCTAGGAATGATATGAATGTAGATGATGAAGAGCCGCCGTACTGTGAAGTGGAGCCCCTTTATGCACACATCACAGATGAGGAGATAGATCTTTGCCGGTGAATTCTACAATGGATTTGGACCAACAAAACGAAGATGAGTTATACGTTGGCCGCATCTTTGAGAATAAAGAAGCATTCGTTACAGCCTTGCAGGAGTTTTCCATTCAAAATCATGTCGAATACAAGGTTGTACGAACAAATCCGGCGGAGTATACAGTGAAGTGCATTGATAGCACTTGCCCTTGGAGAGTGCATGGCTCAATCAAAAGGGGTGGTGAGTTCTTTAAATTGAAGACGTACAAAGGTGACCACACATGTCGGAATGCCCAGCTTAGCACAGATCATAGGCAGTGCAGTGCCTCCTTTATTTCGAAGGTCATAATGCCCGCTATCCAAGCCAAGTTAACTCTCACACCAGGGGATATTATTCAAAGAATGAAGGAGAAGTATGATGTTGACATATCTTATAAGAAAGCATGGGCAGCAAGGAATATGGCGATCAAGGCCATTTATGGAGATTGGGTTGAATCGTATAAATTGTTGCCAATGTACCTAAGGGCGGTGCAAGAAGCCAATCCTGACACCTACTACCGCTTAGAGGATGATGTAGTACCTCGTGCAGATGGTGGCACTTGTAGGAGATTTAGACGGTTGTTTTGGGCCTTTGGGCCGTCTGTAGCTGGGTTTCGACATTGCATCGCTGTGATTGGCGTTGATGCCACTCACTTGTATGGCAAATATCCTGGTGCTCTTATGGCTGCAACAGCTACAGATGGAGGAGGGAGACACAGACGTTTCATTTGTCATATGGAGAGATGTCCATCATGCTTATGGATGTGGCAGTTCTATTAGGACTCCGTATTGATAGACATCCGGTGACAGGCACGACAGGAGGAGCTCATATGGATATATTAGTTAGACTTCTTGGTAGAGCTCCTCCTCCTACAGTGATGTGTGGTAGCCGAGTGAGCCTACGATGGCTGTTACAGGAGTTTCGTGAGCTCCCAGCCGATGCTACAGAGATAGTTATCGAGCAGCATGCACGAGCCTATATATTGCATTTACTTGGAGCCACTATATTTGCGGATACCATGAGCAGCCACGTGCATGTTTCGTATCTCTCTCTCCTTCACGACTTTGACATGGCTGGCACTTATTCATGGGGCAGTGCTACTCTCGCATTCTTATACCGAGAGTTAGGAAAGGCATGCCAGGTCATGACCTCGGGGATTGCGGGCTGTCTTACTCTTCTTCAGGTAAGGAATTGTGTAACTTTACTTGGAGTTTTAGTCACGTATAATTTTTTATTTCAAATATTTGTTATCACTATTTTATGACATAGTTATGGTCATGGGAGCACTTACACATCGGCCGACCAACTGCTGAGATGGGTCGCTTGGTCGAGGGTGCTCCATTAGGGGCGAGGTAGGTTGTATTTATGTTTACCACATTACTTTTTGTGCAACACTTTATGAACATATGCTGAACTCATTTCTTAAATTTAACTCCTTAAGGTGGAATGTTCGGAAGAAGAGAACCGAAAATCCACAAGGAGTCCTCCGTTTATATAGAGGGGAGTTAGACCACCAGCGGCCATACCAGGTAATTTTATTGCCGTGTTGAACTTTTTTATATAATGATTTTAAAAAATTTTGTCGTTATTTAAACTAACTTATCTTTATATATTATATAGATTATTTGGCAGCCGTACTCGGAGGACTTGTTGGCTGTGATACCTCCACTCTGCACTGACGGTCGAGAGGTGTGGCTTTCTCGAACCCCTCTCATATGTTATGAGATTATAGAGATGTATGTGCCAGATCGTGTAATGCTCCAGTTTAACCTGGAGCAAGGGGTCCCACCTTCTACTGTCGAGTTTGTCCATCGCATCACTCGACAGGGCTGCCATATTACCGACTGGGCTATATATCATGCGTCGTATATTGCTCGATGGGAGGATAGGAGATCCACTATTATTAGAGGGGAGCTGGCTACGACATTGCGAGATGTTCGTAGTACTTATATGCACTGGTATTTACCGATTACACGGCGATATATTTTACCGCGCGATGATGTAGAGGAGATGACATATCAGCCTAGGGGAGCATTTAAGGCAGCTCTAGTAAATACAACTTTGTTAATTAAGGCATATATTATTTTCTTATTTCATTTTAATTATTTATCTAATATTTAATTTATTTTTTTATAGCTTCGTCAGCTTCGACATACTAATGCGTATTTGAGTGATGCACTTGTCACCTGTATTTCGCGCGAGGACTTAGCAGCAGCATGTGAGTCGGTGATTAGATCGTCTAATGATGTCCTTCGTAGCTTGCCACTACTTCATTCGGTGATCACGGATGTTCATCGAGATTATCCTGTCGACGAGGCCGCTCAGACGCAGCCGATGCACTCTTCATGCCATGATATTCCATCATCATCAGCAGCATATAGCTCTCCTCCAGGTTCATCATTTCCAGATACTACACATGTCACTCAGCCAGATCCGATTTTATATTATAGACGACATCGGCCAGCTCGTATTGTACCATCTATTACTTATGCTGAGCCGGAGCCCGAGCAGGAGCCTGACATGGAGTCGCAGCCGGAGACCCAGCCCGAGCCTGAGCCCCAGCCCCAGTCGGAGCCCGAGCCCGAGCCCCAGTTGGAGCCAGAGTTAGAGCCACAGCCAGAGGTAGATCATGAGGAGCTCGTACACCCCCGTCGAGGACGAGGGCGAAGACGAGGACGTAGGAGATTATGATATTACTTGTGATGTATTATATTTGTTACTCGTATATGATGTACTTTACTTATATTTGTTATGGTGATATTCGTGATAGTGATATTTGTTATGGGTGGAATGAATGAAGTCGTGCATATTTATGTGTGTTTTGTGTTCTGTGTTTTGAATGAATGAACAGGGACAGGTGATAAAATTAGTTTTAAATAGCAATTTTAAAAAAATTTAAGTTGAACGACGAAATCAGTGTCTTTCCCACGATCGGATCGAAATAACACAAGTGTGGTAGTTTCGTCGTTCAGAACGATGAAATCAGCTTAAGTTGATTTCGTCGTTCTGAACCACGAAACCGGGTTAAGTAATATAAGGTTTCGTCGTTTAGAACGACGAAATCGTATTCAAGCCAATTTCGTCGTTCTAAACGACGAAATCAACTTAAAAAATATAAAAAAAATGAACACCACCTTGGGAAATATTTCCCAAAGTGGTATATTTTGGTAATTATTTTTTTTATTATTATTTAAATAAATTTCCCTTTAAAGTATGACAAATGTGTGGAATTTTTTTAAAAAAAAATTAAAGTATTTGGATCATTTTAATCTTTCTATTATATATTTTACTCGTCATGCATGTGGTTTATGAAATAATGTTAATCACTAGTTATTATTTCTGACAATCGTTTAACTATTTTAATTTTAATATTTTAATATTAACTTCATGGTTTAATTATGAGATGATATAACCTTATTACGAAATGAATATATTACAATATTTTTAATATATTATTTTACCCATCAATATTATTTTACCTATCAATAATTTTTAATTATAAGATAATATAACCTTATTGTGCAATGAATATATCCATGCATGATGTCAAATCTTAGTCTAATGGCTCATAATGAATCGGTGCATTTACTTTTTTAACCCAAACAACTATTTCGATTAGATTCTAATTTCATGTGAATCATCACATCCACACCAATCTAAAAACTAATATTTGAAGTAGGACAAATGTGTAAAAAAATTTAAAAATAAAATTTAAAGTATTCGGTTCAATTTAATTTCCTTTTATTATATATTTTACTCGTTATGCATGGGTTTATGAAACAATGTTAATCACTAGTTCTTTTTTCTAACAATCGTGTAACTATTTTTATTTTTATATTTCAATATTAACTTCATGGTTTAATTATGAGATGATATAACCTTATTAGGCAATGAATATATTACAATATTTTTAATTTATTATTTTACCCATCAATAATTTCTAATTATGAAATAATATAACCTTATTATGCAATGAATATATTATAATATTTTTAATTTATTATTTTACCCATCAATAATTTTTAATTATAAGATAATATAACGTTATTATGCAATGAATATATCCATGCATGATGTCTAATCTTAGTATAATGGCTCATGATGAATCAGTGTATTTACTTTTTTAACCCAAACAACTATTTCGGTTAGATTATAGTTCCATGTGATTCGTCACATCCACACCAATCTAAAAACTAACATTTAAAGTAGGACAAATTTGTGAATTGTTTTTTAGAAATAAAATTGAAAATATTTGGATCAATTTAAAGTCCTTTTATTATATATTTTACTCGTTACGCATGTGGTTTATGAAACAATGTTCATCACTAGTTCTTGTTTTTGACAATCCTGTAACTATTTAAATTTTTATATTTCAATATTAACTTCATGCTTTCATTAAAAGATAATATAACATTATTACGCAAAATTTATTTTCCCTATTGATATGATAGATGTCTACTGAAATATGTACAATGGATTAAAGAGGGCTGGAAAGAGCTAGTCAAAACTCTCTTCAAGACATAAACTGCATAGATATATATAAATTACATATTTTTAATATAGATTTAATCACTTGTTCTCGTTTTTGACAATCGTGTAACTATTTTAATTTTTATATTTCAATATTAACTTCATGGTTTAATTATAAGATAATATAACAATATTACACCATGAATATATTAAAATATTTTTAGTTTATTATTTTACTCATTAATATTAGCCAATGTGCATTGTTTCAACTATGCATCATATATATCTTGATCTCACAAATGGTTGAGGATTATTTTAAATATTTTTATTATATATTTTATTAGGTAAGCAGGTGGTTTACAACTGACCAATTGGAATAGACTAGACTAGGTTTATATTTTGGATTAGGCTGGCGAGGTTTTTTAGTTTTTGAGGCACATCGAAGTCATAGTGACCTGCCCAGCTAAACCACTAACCTGCTGATCCTAATCAGATTAGTTCCCCTAACCTAGGGCTGCTTCTTAGGTGACCTGAGATATGAACCAAAATTTGTAGACCCGACTCTACCCGAAATTAGATCTGAAAAACCCGAGAACCGACATAGGAACAAATATTCTATCTTGGTCGGGTTAGTTTCAATAATTTAGACCAATTTGACATCATATTGAATTGGTTTTTTCTATAAAAAAATATAATAATTTATATAACCAAGGTTAAATATGGTTTTACAAGTTAATTAGAAATTTGGGTTGGTTTGAATCGTTTCTTGGGTTTTTACAACCCAACCCGAGATAGAACCCGACCCAACCCAGTACAGGACAATCTCGGGTCAGTTCCATCTAGATCGGTTTGGGTATAGGTTTTCAATGCAGCCCTATCCTAACATATAAAATAGTGCATGCGCACGCAAGAATCAACTTGGTAAGGTTCTTAGGTAGGTTTTTATTTTTACATTAGGCTAACCTGCACTTACGTAGGCCAACCCGCAAAGCCCACTTGAACCGCAGAGCCCCGTAACCAATTGTGGCCTCGTGGGAGTGGAATGTAAATGCCCACATTCGCGCGCATGTTTGGTTTCACTCTCCCGCCATGCAAAATTTAGGAGGGGGTGTTGTATGCGAAAGGAGGACGACCTTACATCCCCTTGGCTGGTGGCTTGAGGAGCCAGTTGCTGAGAGAGACCCATGATTCTACGTGGGTAGGTCACCCCGGACAAGAGAGGACTCATTCACTCTTGTCCCGGAATTACTTATGGCCACGGATGCTGAAAGATGTTGAGCACTATGTGAGACCATGTATGGTTTGCCAACGGGACAAGACAGAGAGGCAGAAGGAAGCGGGAAGCGGGAATGTAGCAGCCCCTTCCCACCCGAGACCAACCATGGGTCAGCTTGTCCATGGATTTCATAACTGGTTTGCCAATTGTGTAGGGATTTGGATCAATTATGGTGGTAGTAGACCGTTTCTCTAAGTATGGGACGTTCATAGTAGCCCCAAAAACTTGCAGCGCTGAGACGGTTGCGGATTTGTTCTTCCGAAATGTTGTCAAGTATTGGCGACTGCCAGCGGACATCATAAGCGATAGAGACACTTGCTTCACAGGCAGATTTTGGACTTAACTATTTGAGATGTTAGGCACTCAGCTTAACTTTTCGACCAGCAACCATCCTCAGACTAATGGGCAGATGGAGCGAGTGAACGCTATATTGGAGGAGTATCTACTCCACTTTGTCACAGCAAACCAGAAAAACTGGGTCGACTTGCTGGAGGTCACTTAGTTTTGCTATAACCTACACATGAGCTCAACCACAGGTAGCAGTCCCTTTGAGTTGGCCACGGGCCAGACTTCTGACTATGTTGTATACCTCCAGGAGTCTGACGAGAATGTTGGACTCATTCAAGATCCTATTACATATTCACAAGCCATGTCTGGAGATAACTCTAGTAAATTGTATGATGTCATTCAAGATGAGATGCAATCTATGGCTAATAATCAAGTCTAGGTTCTCGTAGAGTTACCATATGGCGCCAAGACTCTTGGCAGCAAATGGGTCTATAAGACTAAATTAGATCCATCTGGTAACATTAATAGATATAAGGCCCAACTTGTAGCCAAAGGTTTTCTTCAGAAAGATGGTGTTGACTATAATAAAACCCTGTCTACAGTTTCTATGAAGGATTCATTAAGAGTTATTTTGGCCCTTGTAGCTCATTTTGACTTGGAATTACATCAAATGGATGTCAAGACGACATTCTTGAATAGGGATCTTAAGGAGGAGGTGTATACGATTCAGCCTAAAGGATTCACCTCAGATAAAGGAAGTCATCTGGTTTGTAGACTTAAGAAGTCAATATACAAATTGAAACAGGCCTCCCGACAGTGGTATTTGAAGTTCAACGATGTTATTACTTTATTTGGTTTTAAGGAGAACATTGTTGATCAATGCATATACCTTAAGGTTAGTGGGAGTTGTTACACGTTTCTAGTCTTGTATGTTGATGACATTCTACTACAAACAGTGACTTAGGGATGTTGCACGAGACTAAGCAATTTTTTTCTCAGAACTTTGACATAAAAGATTTAGGAGAGGCATCCTGTGTCATAGGGATTGCGATATGTCGTGATAGATCCAGAAGGATCCTTGGGTTGTCTCAACAGGCCTATATCAATAAAGTTTTGAAACGGTTTAACATGGAAAACTCCTTACCTAGTGCAGCTCCTATTGTGAAGGGTGACAAATTTGGCTTGTTCCAGTGTCCAAAGAATTCTTTGGAGTTGAAAAACATGAAGGACATTCCTTATGCATCGGCAGTTGGTAGTATGATGTACTTGGAGGTCTGTACAATACCTGATATTGCCTTTGCTATGGGAATGTTGGGTAGATACTAGAAAAATCCAGGGATGGATCATTGGAGAGCTGCAAAGAAGGTTATGAGGTATCTGCAAGGAACAAAGGATTACATGCTTACATATAGACATTCTGATCATTTGGAACTGGTTGGATACACAAATATAGACTTTGTTGGTTGTGTTGACTCAAAAAAGTCGACATCGGGTTATATTTTCCTTTTGACAGGAGGTGTTGTCTCTTAGAAAAGTATTAAGCAAGCCCTTACAGTGTCGTCGACTATGGAGGCAAAGTTTGTTGCTTGTTATGAGGGCACGTCACATACTACTTAGCTGATGAACTTTGTCATAGGACTTACTATTATGGATTCCATATCTAAGCCATTAAAGATGTTCTGTGATAATAGTGATGTTGTGTTCTTCACGAAGAACGACAAGAGTGGAAGTCGGAGTAAGCACATCGACATCAAGTATCTTGTTGTTCGGGACCATGTTAAAGAAGGGACAATTATTATTGAGCATATAGGTACTGAGTTTATGGTTGCTGATCCAATGACTAAGGGCTTACCCCCTTCTCTATTTAAGAGTCATGTGGATCATATGGGTCTTCTTAACTCATCGTACATTTGATTTTGCTTATGTACTTCTGGACTTTACTCATTTATCATAGTAGTTACAGTTTATTTTCTCGTTGTGTCTCATTTTTCAGTGCACTTAAGTATGAGATAGTTTTTGCAAAATGAGTGGGAGCATACCTTCACTCATAAATATATATTTTGCCACATATAGCACTCAAATAGAGTGAATTAGTTGCATCATGATATATGGAAGGGAATGTTTTCCTCTGAGGACATAACCACCTTGATTCATGCAATTATGATATTTTGTAAGAGTATAAAGTTACCACATACAGTTCGAAGGGTATTATTTTTTAAAAAATTGTATGCCCATATGAAAGTCATTTTAAAGTTTCCTATTACCCACTTGGTTATTTTTTTAATTAAAATATTTTTCTCAAATTTAGTTTAATTGAGCCAAGTGGGAGATTTTATTCTTTCTATGGCTCAATTGAGAAGTTGTGATAAGTGGGGAAATGTTGGGCTTTGTTTTGTAATAAAACATAAAGTGGCTCAACTGTCTCATTTGACACTGTTTTCGGCTTTTAAAACTATCTGGGTAATGGGCCTAAGTCAGAATACTCATTAAGCTGTGGTTTTAAGTTGTAAATTTGAACCATTGGATGACCTATAGATGGACGGTCAGGATTCTAGGGTTTTTAACAGTGGTGTCGTGGTTTAGTTATAAATACACCATTAGTCATCCTAATTGGGTGTCTTAAACGAGATTGCTCTCAGCCAAGTTCTAAATTAGAAATACTATTGTGATTCTGAAGAGGATTAGCAGAAGATCAAGCTTTGTTGATTATAATGGCTACAGGTATGCCTAATCTTTTGCATTAAGTTTTATCGCATTTATGTTTCTTCTTTGTTTGATATTTTTTATTTCCAATGGATTGTTGGTTGATTTTCTGTATTGGAAGGATAAAGTGTGCAAACCTTTCTTTTGTTGAATAAATGGGATTTTAATTGATGTAAATTTTAGTTAATGTCTCTGTAGTTTTTGCTCTGTTTGCTGATAATCGATTTTTTTGTTCATCATTGAGACTATCAAGACAACCACTTCTATCAATTTAATTTGATGATAAAGACAACTTAGAGCTAGTCATGAAAGAGAAGATAACAAGGAACAAAGTGCTAAGATTCATTCAAATGAACAAATTGTACTGATTTCAGAAAATGTGAAATTTAGTGCACATGAGGCTTTCAAAAGAGGGGCTTGGTTGGAGTTTGGGTGAGGGATTGGTTTGGGTGAAGGGAAGAGCAGTTGAGGAATATGGTAAACAAAGTTGAACACTTAGAGATACGTAAGGTCAGACTTGAAAGAAAATAATTAATACAGGACAAAATTCAAATAATTAATGCCGGATAGAGGAAGTATATGCAGCTTCGCATCCAGCATTTTCTAAGCTTGCAAAGCGAATAAAGGTAATCTAGCATCAAGTATTTGTCGGAGACAAGCCTGCCTTAAGGCTTTGGCCACCCCGACTTCTACTTGCGGCCTTGCGATTTGTCTCCGCGTTAGGAATGTCAGCAGGCTGACCTATGTTGAAAAATATTTTGCAACATGTTTTTATATGATACGCCCGTTAAGTGTGCAAGGATGGCAGCCCATTAAAGTGTTCTTATATGACCTCTTTTGAGCATTTTGAGCATTTATCCATTTCAAAAATATAAGACTTTTCAGCACCCTAAAAGTTTTCAATAGCACTTTTTTAATTCTTGTGAAAAGAAAACCCCTCCTCATTAATGCCCCAATTTTCTCCTACCTCATTTGTCCTCCCTTTCTTGGTGCTCTGACCGCCAACAACTTTGCAAACTAAGAGTCAATTACCGAGCAAGGGAAGATAGAGAAAGAAGAGGGAAAGGGTTCGGGGGTGTTATGAGAAAGGAAATTCTTTTAAAATGAAAAATAAAAAAGTGTGATATTTGGGGTAACAAATTATCTTGACTACTGTACAACTAATTATGTGACTTCCATGTTCTAAAAGGTATCACCAGAATTCATTTATTTCTTGTAAAAAATATGTGAAAATATGACATAAAAATTTCTCAAAAGAGAATGATATAGTTGACATAATCTTCTCAATGAAAGATCTTTTATACTCCTTGAAAGATTGGGCCAAGGCTGAGGCCCCATGTGGCATATGTTACAGATAATTGCTGGTTAGGGAGAACTTTTAACTCCAATTACCCATGTTAGGTATCCACTCAAAATAGGGGCCTCATTCTTTTAGATAGCACTTTAGAACTTTACTTTGTCAAAGAGTAATTGCACCCATAGACTCCTCAAGTCCAAGAACTCGTCAATCTAGCTGGTATACAAACCAAATCAAACTCGGTTGTTGACTTCAATAAACATGATTCCATGACTCAATTCCTCCCTCTGTTATCTCACTGAGTTTCTTCAAACACGCCCAACTCCACTTACTACTTGTTCTTCATAGAACTTTTTTTCATTATGACCTAATTATTTATACCCAATTAGTTGAAAATATCCCTTAATTATGATCATTACTGTACCATTTATCGAAACTTTTAATGTCTTCTATTTAGAATTCTATTTATAGCTTACTAACAAACTTATCTTGTTTCTTGGATCCTCCTTCAACGTAGAAGAATGAAAACACATCCTCGTATGGATATTTTAATCTCTCCATTAATTTAATTGAATATTTAGAGCAACAACATAAGTCAACAGTTTCATGTATTTTATCACATTAGCAAGGTAAATAAATGCATGCAAACATTTAGACAAGTATTATACACCAAATTAATTGGATAATGGGATCTTGGTTTTACTCTAGAGACTTACATCAGGTGGAATAAATTAAAAGGAATTCACATACTAAACCCATTTTGGCAAGTGTCACGGGTACGAAGCTTTGCCTTATGTTTGCCCTCGTGATGGCCTAGCTGCATCATACAACCAGCATCCAATCTCTCCGACCTTCCCACTCGTATGCATAAGGGAAACAAACAATCAGCAAACACAAGTTGTTTTTGGTGCAAACGAGCTCCACCTAATGCTATGTAAATCAGTCTGTCGAAGTACAATGGTTAGGAGAGGGCAAGGCTGCTTAGCAGGTAGGAATTCTTGCTCAGAATTTTGGTTCCCTGTGCATAAACATGTATCCCATGGCCGCCCTTGCTCTCTCCCCATGGCCCTTGTTCTCTCTCCATTAATTTCATTGAATATTTAGAGCAACAACATAAGTCAACAGTTTCATGTATTTTATAGCATTACCAAGATAAATAAATGCAAACATTTAGACAAGTATTATATCCCAAAATTCATTGGATAATGGGATATTGGTTTTTTTCTAGAAACTTACATTAGGTGGAATAAATTAAAAGAAATCCACCCACTAAACCCATTTTGGCAAGCTAGTTCCTTTCCAAACCCAACAACAAGTTGGAAGCCCAATAAATAATTTACCCCAAAATCATATATTCAAAATATTTATTTTTTTACCAATTTATTATTTATTTCAATAAAATAACAATATTGCCCCTAGGATTCATCCATCCCAAATAAGGTTTAGGTTTTTATTTAAAAAAAAAAAAACTTTCGGCTAGGCCACTGGTCGCTTAGTCCCCAAGATTTTCCACCCTAAGTTTATTTTTTATTTTGTTTTAAATTTTGTGTGTGTAATGCCCCAGAATTTTCATGACTTGGATTGTTTCGGGTCATAAGTGAATTTTTAGCCCAATAACATCTTTTCTTAATTTTGAATTAATTTGAGCTTGATTCATTCACAGGAACTTAAGGCTTTTTCTAGGGCTGCAAAAGATGAACATATTGAGCCCAAGAATGCTTAAATTGGACACAGTGATCGTAGGCTATGGCATAGAGAAGTGTCATGGGTGGGGCCCACTTTTATTTTGATAGAAAATATACCCTTATGTGGTCTTGTTTTGAACAGCTCGTCGATACAAGTGTAATGGTACCAAGAATACATGATTCCGAGTTCTATGTAAGGAGTTATGCCAATTTGATGTTTCAATTTTTGTTTTATAGTAAAAGATGAAATTAAAAATAAATACTTTTGACATCAGTGGGCTGATGCCCACCCTGCTCGTGTCAACCATACTAATGGTACTTGCCACAACATGCGAAACCTGCTATGACAAGTTAACTTGCCGCAACAGGTTAGCTTACAAATGCAAGCTAGCAGTATGCAGGATGTGCAACACATGTCGAGCATCTAATGGATCTCATTTAATTCCTATAAAATAGGTGAGGGTGGGGAGGTTCATGAACGTCTCACACCCTTCTCCTCCTCTCTCTTCTTACCTCTACCTAATGTGAAACTTTAAACCCTTATTTTTAAGTTGTTTCTTGACCAATTTCTTCCATTCAAAAAATGATTATAGTTAATTCGATGGCGCTCTACATCATAGAGGAGTTTTTTTCTAATTAGATAATCTAAATGAGAGAATTGACTTAGGGTAAGAGAAAATTATATCAGTCGTTTTTGGGCCAAAGGGAGCAAATGTCTCAATTCAAGGGGACTCAAGTTTTGGCTTATAAGCCACACATATTAGGCCTCAAGTATACAATTTACCAGGACTCGACAAAATTGCATTGCCTAGGCAAAAGCTTGAACTATTTGATCCCTCCTCAAGGACAAAGGACATTATAGGGATATTATGGCTCATACATAAGCCTTCTTCCACCATTTTATTATTTTTAATCCAATATCTATCAACTAGATTTGTACTTCTTACATTTATATTTATGGTTGTATTTCATGACAAATTATATTTATGTCATTTAGAAATGCCACATATTGGATCTCTCAATCTATTCAAGAATTTATATAAAATAAAAATGTTAAGACCGCTTGCAGCCTGCGACATTTGTTGAACACTCGAATTGATGGCGCAGCCACATGCTTGCGTGAGGTCCTTACATCAATGCTGTAAAAATGATCATGGAGAAGTATTTATATGTTTGAAGATGATAATCGAGATCAATGGGTTCTATAAGTGGCTTATTTAGATGCTGTAAAAATGTTTTGGATGATTGAAGACACAAATGTGTAGCAATGGGTAAGCAACCAAGTAGAAGGTTTGGTGGCAGTTCAATGACACACTGAAATTGTTGAAGCCCAGTGGGCTCCCACAGAACAAAGATCGCACCTCGTCCGCTCTTAATTGGATAAGTTTGATTACATTACATTCAAAGATGCTCTCCATCATAATTTAATCAACTCCTTTTTTTTAATAATGAGGGGTGTATAAGTTCCTATGGCCCATCTTTAAGATATAATCCTGTGTTAGTAGCTAACAGAATTGGGGTTTCAACTTTCAACTCAGGATCTTCTCATCCATCCCACCAACAGTACCCTCTTGGTTCCCATATTCACTCTTGAATTAACTTATAATCAATCATATGCATTCGTTGATCATGATAATTTTTATCCCTAATAAGCATCCAAGAGAGATCCTTTGTTGCTATGGTGTCACAGGGAATGCAACATAGACATACAGGTGTACAGGTAAACGAATGCACAGAGATAAGTTGAGAACACATTTGGATATAGATATGATATTAGATGTGACGTATATATATTCAAGTCATTTTAAAATACAAAAACCTGCAACTACCAATGGAGAGAAGAAATTTTTGACCATGACACGATGATAATTAAAAGACTGCTCGCAGCCATGCAAGCACGCTTTGAGCGTCGTGATTTGAGCAGTAATACTATTACTATTTTCAGAAGGAATTTCATACTTGGGTGCTTGGATAAAATATGAGAAAGTGAAGGGTCTTTGTGCAGTAATAGCACTACTCTTTTCAAAAGGAATTTCGTAAATGAGGGCTTAAATAAAATTTGAGAAAGAGAAGGGTGTAACTTATAAATATTTATATGCTTGAGAATGATAATCTAATTGTGATAGATGAGTTATATAAGTGGCTTGTTTAGATGCTAAAAGAACAACATTTTCGATGATAGAGTATGCAAATGGGTGGAATTGAACAAGTAGAGGGTTGGTAGGACAATGACACAGTGGAATTGTGGAAGGCCGGTGGGAGGCACCAACAGAACAAAGCTTCATGACATCAACTCAAAGTGGACAAGTATGGATTTAAGTAGAGAACCATTCAAAGATCTCTATCCCTCATAATTTAGTCAAATTCCATAAACAATACTTGTCCAATCCCAGTTTCACTCCAATTAACCCATAATATTCATTTGCTTTCTGTGATCCCGCGTGATGTCTCCATTGTGCCAATCTTGACTTGGCCTATGAGAGACTTAAGAAACCTAGAGGTGCCGAATACTTTGTGATAGATTTAACAAAGAAAGAAAGAAACAATGAAAAACTATGGAAGATCGGATAAGAATAAGAGGAAGAAGTCAATTTCTTATATTACAATTCCAGTTCGTGAGCACACTTCAGATTGTTACTCTTATAGAAAAATTCATAAGAAAAGGACTAAAATACTGAAAAGTAGACGTCATCTTAGTACTTAGTAAGGCGAGCATAAGAACAATCATGATTGAACCCAAGTGCGGGTGAAGGCGATCAATCGTGAAATCAATTGCTTTCGATTAATTGGAGAGAAACAAACAAAAAATAAAAACGTAATTTCTACTCACTTTGCAAGAAACAAGTTTAACACTGCACAATTTATCTGTATAGGTGTTTAAGCGAGCTCCTTTGCTTCTTTGATGTCACATGGCTCATCCATAAGCAGTTAGCTATTCCATACCTCTTAACAGGAGCATTATAATAGCTAACCAAATGCACATAGTTATGGCGACAACAAACACATTTAGATATAGAAATAATATTAGCAGTGAGGCAAATGTATGAAACGACAGTCTTTATCCCTCAAGAAAATTTTACTTTTTAGGAAGAAATTAAACAAGAAAAGATTTGCAACTTGTTTGCGCAAGTGGAATAACGAAATTTGGATCATGTAATCATGATTACAGGTTTGATAGAAAAATGAAAAGAAAGAACGGAACAGAGTATGCTCAGAAGTAATAACATGAAGGCTTCAAAGTCAACCTTTTTCTCTTCCCCAATTTCTACACCAAATATGAATCACAGTTGTAGGATATTATATACCAAATATAAAGTATGATTATTCTTTTTAACCGTTTCTCCGTTATTTAATATTCAAATGCAAATGATCAATATTTAAAATTTCTTGCATTTAGTCTTCTTATTCTTTTTTTTTTTTATAATGAGGGGTGTTAAGTATATAGTACCTGACTAGAAGGGGTAGGCCAACCAACATCTTAAAGATGTACTGTATCCCATTGCCAATCCCCTCGGGTATGTACAAGGTTCACCCATCATATGCATTGGGTATATTTGGACATGATCTCATGTTGGTGGCCAATGGAGCTGAATTCGAACTCATAACCTCCACTTCCAGAAGTGTACGAGTTGTGGTCATCACATCTTATATATATATATAGTCTTATTAGCATATCATTCTAAAAGATATTAGTTCATTCAAATTGTAGGAATGATTAATTGAAACAAACTGTTCATAAGGTTTCTAAATGGGAAGCCAAAAAGAAGGCTTATAAAGCAATTTAAAGGACAATCTGTATGCATTCTACTATTGATTGTAACACACCAGTATTTTGCAATGTGGAGAACAACTTAATACATGAGTACTTCATGTATTCTAAAATACTACCAGCTCTTTATCTCCCTATTATGGGAAGCATTTTCTATCCTCCCTATGATAGTGAGCCTAGGGTAAAGAATGTATAGGAGCTGTCCTGTGTTCTTTATGTTAAGCTCACCTTAACTTCCTGTTAGGGAGCCCCACCATGGTGCCCTGCTGATAGACTTTTGGCCCATGAGATGACCAAGTAGCATTCTGGTTAGTTTTTTCATCCCATCGGCAAAAGCAACGTATAGATTAAGATGAAAATTGTACCTATGATATGTGATAAATATATTCCTAAAAATTAAAAATTGCCTGTTGATGAGGGCATTAGGCTGACCTCATAATTCTAACGCATGCATTCTTATATCAAAGTTTGATAGTGCTGAAATTCGCATGCCATTTTATATTGAATGACAGCAAAGCTGAAGTACAAGCTGACATGTTCAATCTTTTAATAGAGGCATATACTATGTTAGACTTAATAGTCGATTCTGAAACTGTTGAAAAACATTTAAAAACTTGAGAAATTTTCGTTGACACTACTGCGATAGAGTCATCCCTTCCCTCTATAAGTACTCACTGTCAATGAATCCATTTATCAGTAACTCACCACTCCCAGATCACCATGAGGACCAAACTTCTGATTTTTTTCTTTGTTCTCGCCTTAGCCCACGCCCAGAACTCACCACGAGACTTTCTCGATGCCCACAATACTGCCCGGGCTAAAGTGGGCGTTGGCCCCATGGTTTGGGATCCCTCCGTTGCAACCTATGCACAGAACTATGCAAACAAAAGGATTGGTGACTGCCAATTGAACCATTCCTTTGGGCCCTACGGTGAGAACCTCTTCTGGGGCGGTGGCTCGGGCTGGGAGTGGACAGCATATGATGCTGTGAATTCGTGGGTGAGGGAGAAGAATGACTACAACTATGCCACCAACAGTTGTGCAAGAGGGAAGGTGTGTGGGCATTACACTCAGGTGGTATGGCGCAACTCGGTCAGGCTGGGCTGCGCAAGGGTCAGGTGTAAGAGTGGTGCCATCTTCATTATATGCAACTACAGTCCTGCGGGCAATATTGGCGGCCAACGCCCTTACTGGGATCAAACCTTGGCCAGCGACCTTCTGGACTCGGAACTCTGATCGCATGCTTTTACGTTGATTTAGTAAAGAATAAAGCCATGGGCAGTAAATATTAATAAGGATGTCGTTTCAATTTTAATTGCCTGATCCATGCATCTGTATCTTCGAGTGAGAGGAGTGTTGTACGTTAAAAATCTAGTGTAATCTACTGTTAAACTTTTAGTTTGTATTTAGGGAGAAAGTATCTAGCGGAACGGTTTTATTAGGTAGTCATGCATAGCAGCATAGGCCATCCATTGATGTTAATTTAAACACATGAACCCAAAGTCATGCCACAATTTACTCATTTGAAATATGTAAAAATTATGTAAATATGTCAAATATTAAATAGGCGTATCTACCACATGGCCTATAGAACGGTTCCACTGAATAATTTTGCCTATTTATGTTCCCCAAGACTTGAAACAAGGTTGTTTGTAGGAGTGTAAGTGTTTAGGGCTGGCCTGACCCTACTTGGGCTGCAAAAGAGAGGGTAAGGGCTTTAGATTTTTTAGCCTCAAGGCGGGGTCGGGCCTAAAATTTTAGGCCAGTATAATATAGGGCCGGGCAAGGGCCGAGGAACGGAGGCCCATAAACCCGGACCGAACCATTAGCCCTAAAAAGAATATTATATTATCTTCTCCGTGGCACTTGTTGATCTAAGACAACAATTATCAAAAAAATTGTGAGCTAATGATCAGTGATATTTTGGGCCCACAATTTTATCCTATTTAATTTGTTTTCAAATTTTGGCTAGTCTAGAGTTTCCTCAAGGTATTCATGAATTGTAATGCATGTTGCTAATTTGAGCCATGCAATTCACCTAATTCCACCAATCGTAATATGTCAATTAGACTTACGATGACATGTATTTATTAGTGAACATGTTTCTAAAAATGATAACTATGCAATTCATGATGCATAATATGAAGGGAATTCTTGGTCTTACAATAAACAAGCTCACAAGTTTACTGAAGTGGTTGTATTATGTCTTTGTTGTCCTAGTGTTAACTGCCAAGTGGTGGTAGGTCACTCTCATAATGATGTATGTTTTTCAGTTTTAACTAGTCTAACCTGTAAGTGCTGCTCTAATGTATTATGTATTCCCTACATTTTATGTTTAATCTAGAGTGTCTGAATTACTTAAAGTTCAATTAAGATTCCAGATTCCTTTGTATAAGGGGGTTGTTGAACTTGTTTTGAAAGTATCAATCAAAAGTTTTTAGCTAATCATAATCTTGAATCCTATTTTTTTGCATGTTTTGATCTCGTGCTAATTGAAATCAATTAACACAACCAAACTTTCGTAGCATGATTTTTAGTTTCCATAATTTCTATCATACAATGCATGTAATACTGGGGGGGAAAATCAGAAATAAAAAAAGCTCAAAAATCCCAAAGCCCGACCTAAGGCCACTTGGGCCCGGGATAGGTCCATTTTTAAAGCCTGCATAGATTTAGAGATGAGTCAAAGCTGAAAAATTAGTTTAAGTGATAGGGTTGAGGCCCGCTTGTAGCCCTAGTTGTTTGTAGGGTTGGCAATAGACTTCGTTTGACCGCATCTGCGCTGTTTGCGACACATGATTGACCGTGATCAAGTTGACGAATTATATCATTCATAGTTACGGTCGATTGACTTGGCCGACTGACTAACTAGTTCCATATCCACTCTCGTCCCTACTTCCCTTTGCCCTTCTTCTCCTGAGTCCCCTGCACCGCACCCTTCTTCTCCCGAGTCCAATCAGCCCTCTTTCTTGTTGGCAGCCCATACGATAGCTCCAGTAAGCCTTCCAACAATTTCTAAATTTAGTGATTCGAGCTTTGAGACAATCCATAAGCCCTAGCCACTCCATTTGCCACGACAATTGTGTTGATTATTTTAGTTGGCCGTTCTTGGTGCCCAATGGTAGCAGGAAGTGTTGGCGAGTATCCCTTCAGCTAGCGGTCTTCATGGGAGGAAAAAAACATTTGTTTCATTAACAAAAAGTGTCACTAACAATTAGAATTTTTTTTATTTTAAACATATAACTTTTAGTGATGCTTTTATAAAGCATCGCTAATAGCACAACTATTAACGACATTTATTATAAAGTGTCGCTAATAGCATTATTAATTAATTTTATTTAATAAATAAATATTAAAAGAATTAAAAATAAACTTCTTAAATATAATATATTTTATTTAATCATTACTATTTGTATATATAATAAATAAGTATTAATAACTCAAAAATAAAACTCTCAAATATTATATATTTTATTTAATATTTAATATTTATATATATAATAAATAAATAGTAAAATAATAAAAAAATTCTTGTACTTTATCCCCATTGCCTCAGAGTTGGGGCTCAGATTTACACGCGTAAGTGTGTGAGAGTGAAGAGAGAGAGATGAGGAGCTAGAGAGAGAAGCAAGAGGAGAGAGGGAGAGGAGAGAGAGAAAAGAGAGAGGAGTGACAGAGAGAGGAGAGACGACAGGTAGAGACAAAATAGAGAGAGAGAGAGAGATGAGAGGGGGAAGAAATTAATTTAGATTTTTTTGGGGATTTTGCATTATATTATTATATTTTAAAAAATTAAAAAAATTAAAATAAAAAATATTAGTTCTTGTTAAATTGCGTTGCTAATTTATTTTATTTAACTTTTCTTATTAATTTTAAAATCAATTTATAATAAAAGAGAGAGAGTGAAGAGAGAAAAGAGAGTGCATAGAGAGAGAGGAGAGAGAGATAGAGGAGAGAGAGGAGAGGAGAGGAGAGAGATAAAGAGGAGAGAGAGGGAGGAAATTTTTTATTATATCTTATGTTTTAAAATAAATAAAATAAATTTATTAGCGATGCTTAGTATAAAGCGTCGCTACTATCCTAAGTATTAGCAACTCTTAGGTGTAAACATCGCAACTAACTTGGGTAGTAGCGACACTTTATTCTAACTGTCCCTAATAAATTTAAAGACTATTATTTTTAAAATATAAGATGTAATTAAAAAATCTAAAATAATTAAATTAAATTAAATTTCCCTACTCTCTCCCCTCTTGTCCTCGGAGCCGGGGCTCACGTTGACGCACATGGGAGAGAGTGTGTAGAGAGAGTAAGAGAGTATGTGTAGAGAGAGAGATGAGACAGAGAGGAGAAAAAGAGAGAGGGTAAAGAGACAGAGATGAGAGTGAGAGGATAGAGAGAGAGTGTAGAAAGAGAGTGGTAGAGTGGGAAGAAAAAAATGTTTTAAAAAAATAATTCTATTAGCAACTCTTGGTAGTGAGCATCGTTAATAGTACATCAAGTGGTGACGCTCAAGACCAAGCATTGCTAATAGACATATTTTTTTAAAAAAAAATTGAGAGATGAGTGATGCATATTAAAGCGTCACTAATAGTGTTAAATTTGATAAAAAAATTAAAAACTTCAAACTATTAGGGACATTTATATCTAAGTGTCCCTAATAGTAGATCTATTAGCGATGCTTTAAAAAGAGTTTCTAATAGTTTTAAATTTAAGAAAAAAATTAATTTTCTAACTATTAGGGACATTTAATTAAAAGTGTCCCTAAAAGTAACACTATTAGGGATGCTTATATCTAAGCGTCCGTAATAGTTAAACTATTAACAACGTTTATAAAAGAGCGCTACTAATAGTTTTAAATTTTAAAAAAAATTAAAAAATTCTAACAATTAGAGACACTTATTTAAAAGCTCCTCTAATAGTAACACTATTATGGATGCTTGTATGTAAGTGTCCCTAATGGTTGAACCATTAGCAACACTTTTAAAAGTGTGTTGCTAATAGTTATAAATTTAATATTCTATATAATATATTTTATTTAATATTTATTATATATAATATTTATTATATATAATATATTTTATTTAATTATTTAATATTTATATATAATAAATAAATAACAAAATGAGAAAAAAAATTCCCCACTCCTCAGGCTCACGTTGACGCGCGTAAGAGAGAGGAGTAAAGAGAAAAAGAGGAGAAAGAAATGAGAGAGAGAAAGGGAAAGAGGGGAAGGAGAGAGAGGGGGAAGAAATTAATTATATATTTTTAGGAAATTTTTATTATATTATTATATTTAGTAATAAAAAAATAAAAAAAAATATATTCCTCTAAAAAGTGGACCCGGGGAGAGAGGGGTCTGGTGCCCACCCCCATCCTCCCTCCTACTCCCCCCTCTCTCCCCGGGTCCCCCCTCCCCTCCCCCCCTTCCCCTCAACAAAGGAGGGGAAGGAGGGGGGTGGACTTGGGGAGAGAGGGAGGGAGCGGGAGGGAGGAGGGGGATTCCTCCGTCGGAATCCACCCCTCCTCTCCCTGAGTCCCCTCCTTCCCCTCAATAGAGGAGGGGAAGGAGGGGGGAAGACCCAGGGAGAGAGTGGGGGAGCGGTAGGGAGAAGGGGGCTCGGTGGCTAGATTCCAGCTCCCCGTCGAATCTGGCCCCCACCCCCTCTCGCTCCCTAGGTGCCCCCTCTCCCGCCACCCTCCCACAAGTGCCGGTCGGCGCATCTGCCGCATTCCGACGCCACCCCCATATAACACCCAAGTTCCTCCCGCCGGTGCCCCTCCAATCATCCTGCCTTCGATGGGATATTTTTTTAAAAGTTTTTAGTGACCCTTCCAAAAGTGTCGCTAAAGTTTTTTTTTAATTTTTTTCGCATATTAGCAACACTTTATAAAGCATCGCTAATACACCATTTTTTAAGTATGTTTTCTCATTAGCGGCATTTTTACAAGTGTCGCTAAAGACTATTTTTAAAGTATTTTTCAATATTTTTTATTAGAGACGATAATAATTTATTATTATTATTATTAGTGACGCATATACAAGTGTCGCTAATAAGCTATTTTTTATTTTTTAAAAAATATTTTTTATATTAGCGACACATAATAAAGCATCACTAATAACCAATTATTAGTGATGCTTAATTATATGTCGCTAATAATTGACTATTTACAATACTTTTTTAAGCGTCGTAAAAGTAAAATAATTTGTGACGTAAAAATAATTGTTGCTAATGGCATATTATTAGTGACGCTTTGTCTTAAGTGTCGCTAATGAGCAATAGCGAATGCAATTTTATCGAAACATTTAGCAACACTTTTTGAGCATCACTAATAGTCATTTGTAACGCTTAAGGGTACTATTAGCGATGCTTAAAACCATCGCTTATAGTACTATTTGTTATAGTGAATATATAACAAATATAATGTAAAATAAAATACATCTTACAAGTAATACAATACATAAATAAAGGGAAACTAAAAGTAAATCAAGAATCTAAAAAGGAAAAATGAAAGTAAATAGATAGTTTTAAGTTCTATGACGTTACTCAAGAAGAAAAGTAATTGATAATCTACTTGGTTTTTTCAATTCATCTTGAAGAGTAGTGCCCAGATTGCTAGGATGAAGAGATACAACTACAATAAATTAAACGAAAACATAAAAATGACATAAATTCATCCATTCATAAAGAAATAATGAGTTGTTGCAAGTTTATCCATCATCTGTTGAGGAAACCCAACTCATTTTATTAAAATCTTTTATTAAATTGCATTTAAATTTTATGTGAAGCTAGATATGATTTATACATGATGGAAATACTATAAGCCAGGACGTTTTGTGTAGTTTATCTACTTTAGCAGGTGATAGATGTGAGTACTGGTGTGAGGCAATGTGATATTGTACTGTGGAGATGATTCTCAGCAAATGGTCTTTGTAGCATAAACTGATTTGGTGTTTGGATAGGGTAATTACTTGCTTGTTTAAAAGAAAGTGACAATTTATTTGGAAGGAAACAAAATACTAGCATATATTCTTACAAATAGTGCAAGGAAAAATTGTCTTTAGAGACAATATAGGAAAGGAAGATTAAATAGGAGAGGGCAATAAGGAAATAAGTAGTTGTAAAATAGTGGTCATGGTGTTTTTCTTGTGAATTTGCCAATTCTCACCAAGGTTCCAAAAGAATATACTTTTGTAGTCTCACAATTTTGGCACAATTTTTATGACCTTATCAACTTTTTTACTGCAGTATGGAAAAAGGTTACACCTCTCCAATTCTCCATGATTGCTGAAAGTGTGATATGGGATTCACCATGATTGCATTACCTGTATTGAGGGCTATTAATGAGCCAAGCTGACTCATCGAGAAGGCCTAGCTTGACCCAACTTGTCTCAGCTTGAATGGGGCTCGGCTCAAACTCGATTCGAGCTCGAATAGGCTCAAACCGAGTTCAAGCATACCCTTACTGACTCTACTCGGCTCGAATAAAACTCGAATTCAACTCTACTTGACTCGAACTCGAACCCAAGTATAATTTTAAAATTATATATAAATAATAAATATATAAACTAAATAATACATGTATTTGTATCTTTTATGTAAATGAAATTATTAATTTCAATATATATTCATGACATACTCCCTCTTCCTTAGGTTAATAGCTCTATTTGATTAGTTCATTTTTGAAAATTAAATGGAGTTATTAATCTAGGATTGATGGCGTATATAAAATGACATATAATCACATATATGTACTAATATCATGTATCATATATGATATATGAGACCTATTTATATGAGCTAAGGCTCACTCACGACTGCGTAAGCCCCGATGTCATGATCCTTCAAATTTTGATCTAACAATGCACATAACTTAGTAGGTTGATTAGCTTATGTCTCCTTGGGGCCTCAGATCTGAATTTGATGGCCCATGATGCCTTAGCTCACGCTGACGTGCATGAGCCCAAACGTATACAAAATATTTTCATGATATATATTCTCTTTAAATTGTAGACATATAATTTCTATCTGTAATGTATATTTTTAAAAACTAAAAGTATTAGAGACACGAACACTTATATACTCCTTCCATCCCTAATTAATTCCTCCATTTGGTTTTTCAAGATGAACTAAAATTAGTTTAATTGAAAAACCAAATAGAGTTATAAATATATAACGGAGGGTCAACATGACATCACACTAATATACCCAAAAACTCTTTTAAAAGAAGCATGACACCAGGGGGAATAACCTTAGTTTACAAAATAATGATTATAAAGTTTTTTCAAAAGTTGAAGCATAACACGAGAATCATCCTCAACTTACAAAATGTTTCTCTTTTTAAATGTAATCAAAAATTTTGTAGAGACATATTAAGGATAAATAATAGTTCTTTTATGAGTGAGTTATAAGAAAGTAAAGTAAAGAAGATACGAACAAGTAGATGGTAACATTGCCTAAGTAAGTGAGTTTTTATTTTTTGTATCTTTTTTGGTGATTATTGGAATATAAAGAAAGGAAAATGGTAATGCTACATTTTTTGAGCATATGTAACAAAAACTCATTTGTCATAGTTTTTCTCTCTCTTAGTGACTATAGTTAGATGTTCAAGGTGTAGCTGTAATAGTTGTTGAAATGTATTTATTAATATTTAATAGTAAAAGTACATTAGTATGTGTGATACTTCGTGTACTTTAGATTTATGAAAAATGATATTTTCACAACAAAAGTACACATAAAAATCTTACACATGAGTTTTTGATTGATCTAGATAAGTGAGCCTGCATGAACCTTATGTAGGGCCCACTTGTGAAGTCCAATCAAAACGTTTGTGTGACTTTTGTGGATGTTTTTGTTGTGGGAATATCGCTATCCTAGATTCATATATATAGTATTTTATTTTTGTTTAGTTTGAGCCTAGGCTCATGATTCACTTATTGTAGTTTGAATTAAGTTCAAGCCAAGCTTTGGATTTCTAATTTGAGCCAAGCTCGAGCTGAAAATTTTGAGCTTAATCGAGCTTTGAGTTGAGCTCGAGCTCAAAATTTTTTGCTTAATCGAGCTTCAAGCTAAGCTCGAACCGAGCTTCAACAGTTCAAGTTCAAGTCGAGCAAGCCCAATACTCAGCTCACCTTAGCTTGTTAATACCCCTACCTGTATATTTTGTGCAACTACCTCTCAATTCATAAACTCAAGGAAGCTATCACAATTCACTATAGTCACGAACATCAATTAGACAAAAGCAACTCAAGGTAAAAATTAAGAAATCTAGTAAACCAAGGAAAAAATCAAACTCAAAATTGACAATTTGTGAGTTCAATTTAGTAACTGTTAAAATAGTGTTGATTAAAATTATATCATTCAATATACGACAAAACTCACAACATTGTTCGTAACTTCAATTGTTAAAATAGAGTTGAGAAGATCTAACTTCTAAACTATAAAATACAAGAAAATCAAAGATTAAATAGGACAGATTAGGGTTTATGCAAATTAAAATGGGAGTATGTGAGCAAAAATCGAAATTTGTGAATTTATATTAGGGAATTTAGGGTTTATTTACCTTACAAGAAGAAATGGACAATTTGAAAGCAAAAGGCAGACAGAGGTCAAGCCCTCGATGGCGAATCAGTAGCCGGGGAGAACTGGAGAGGGAGGGCCGGAGGGGGGAATCTCCTTACTAGAACTTGAATTTGCCACTCAAAGTCAGGAACTTGAAACATGAAAGACTCACAAATGGGGAGATGAATGATGGGTGGTGAGAGCCTATAGCCGGTGCCAGTCAGTGATTCAGCCGGTATTGCACCCTTCTCGAACAACTGGGGAGATCACCATCAGACCCGAGGGGGGAGTGCAGTAGCCGGGGCTGGTGTTGAGCCCTTCTGGAATGGAACAGGTAATTGTAAAGGGGCAGAATGATGAAGGGGCTGGGCGGGCGTAATTTTGAAATGTGTATTAAATGTGTCGCACGCGCACTAAACGTTTAGTATGCATATTAAAAGGTTAATATGGATTTTTTAAAATGCTTATTGAATGCCATATAATACTCTGGGAGGTAAAAAAATGTGAAGTACACATTTTATAGACATTTTATACCCGTACTTTGTCGCTAAGGCAGATGTGGCAAGTTTACTTGTGTTGAGCACACACACTAGACTTGAAGAACTGATTTGGAGGGACGAAAAATCTATGTATATGTTATTTTAATAGTCTTAAATTAATTTTGATGTTTTCAATTAATATAACCATTCGATTTTGTGTAGCAATAATCTTGCTCCATGTACAAAATGGACGTATTTTCAACTCTAGTACATTCATTCTCAGTAGATTTTGTGCTGCAGTAATATAGTAAATCATGCTATGTTTATGCAACAATTAAAATTCTGGATGTTATTGTCTAGGAAGCGATTAATTGTTGTGAAGTCGGTTATGAAAATGTTTATGTTTATTTCTTCAACTGCTCGTAACCATACGGATGCAGGTAAGGAAGGCATTTTTGTGTGAATTAGGTGCTTAGAACTTGTTGGCTGCAGTGCTGTGAGTTTTTGTGTTGATAGCTTGACTTTCTTTTTATCTTGTCATTTGCGACCTACTAGATTGGGCCATCGACATTTGTATGCATGCCATCATTAGTGTTTCCAGCAATAGACAAGTAGAAATCTTTCTTGATATTTTTGCAAGAAGAAGAACGTGTAATATGTAGTCGAATTATTCTTTCACGTGGTTCAGATTTTGTGCCTGCGAAGTGTTGGTCAAGCTTTAGGTAATGTGACAAGCGGTTGAACAGCTAGAGGTCTCAACTGATCCAATTTTACATAAAAGAATGTGAATACATAGTGTTGGTCAAAATTTAGTAATGTGCCTGGCGTCATGGACAATCTTAGTATTGCCATGTCTGACATTAGGCAATTACAGATATTTGACGACAGTTAGAATGTAAAACTCTTCCATTTACTGACTTCATCACAATGCCGGCTTTCTCTTAAGTATGTACATTGGTATTTTGCTTACGTTACTTTAAAATTCTTAATATATTTACTGACGATCATGTCTAATTTCAGGAAGGTAGTTTATATAACTTGTCATGTTGGTTGTAACTACATTGTACAGGAGGCGGCCGGCACATGTTCGCAATAATAAATAAGAAGACTTCTTATTTATAGCCTTTGTTAAAACTTGGTCATCTGCTGTCCCTTTTAATGTAGCAAAGCCTTTCAGAAAAATGATGATTGACAAGAACCTACTGGTTGTTTTTGCGGTTTCCAGGCTTTTATGGCCAAGTAGTTGTTTGATGATGGAGGCGATCCTAGACCGGCGATTAATGCAGCCAATGGGACGCTGCACCAAGAGTGCCACGCAAGGCGCCATTCTTTTTCTTTACTGTTTCTCTTCATCATTCTCAGACTGGCTATTGCTGCAACTCTAGAAACGCCTTTCAATATCTGTGCGTATCTTCATTCCAGTCATCCCAACAACAACTGAAAATTCTGTGATTTGATTGCTGAAAGATTTCAAGATCTCTGCCATTCCTCATAGTGCAACTCAGAATTACGCCTCCTTGATCTCGAAAGGACTTGCTTGATGCAGCTATTACACTGAGCTTGGGCAGACAGGGGAAAGACCCATGTTTTTGTAGCCATCCCAAGCTTCTTGTGCTGTTTTTGGATTTCTGTAATTTGAACAACCGGGGAATGGGATTTCCCCCCATGTGCAGTGTCTTGGCAGGAGGCTGGGTGGGTAAGGTTAGAATTTCATTTCTGTGGCAAATTGGAGTGGAACTCTTGTGGGAAGTGGAGTTAGTGGGAGTAAGAAAAAATTAAGTTCGATTTTTTGTTTACTGTGGTCAGGATAGATGCATTCATGTTTTTACGAGGTTGTACTTGTTGGTGGGCGTTTGAGTTTGAATTGTATGTGGTAAAATCAACTCTTGTGAATATCCGATGCTTCTTAAAAACCGGAGATGCATGAATTTCCCCCCACAATGTTGCTTCTGTTCTGGTTTGTTCTTTGCAGTGGGATCCTTAGACCTTAAAAGGTTTTTCAGCTTAGGGTCCATTTGTTTGGTATTGGGTCCGTTTGATCTTAATTAGCAATTAGCTGAAAAGTTGATTATCTCATTTAGCTGAATCTGAAACTAAATTAACTGAATTAGCTGAATCTAAATTTGAATCACATTATCATCAATCAGGTTCAATACAAATGTCATAAAAAATTATAAAAAAACCAAATAAAATTATACTAGACCCTTACATGTCCAAATATAGCACGCAACCCAATAATATATTTTGCTTCATCAAGTCGAGCTTCACTAGCAAATACATTCAACTCATCTTTTATTTGCTGATTTACAATATCCTTACTTTTTTTCAAATCCTTTGGAAGTTAGCCTTGTTACACTGTTTGATACACAGAGAAAGTCCCACATGCCAAAAAAAAATTAGCAAAAGATTACCTGGCGCTGAGGAATCTGCATAACATGTACAAAAATTAGAAACGTAAGTGTTAACCTTCTACCAAATTAACGAAGCTCTAAATTTTCAGTTTTAAGTTTTTTCAACCGAATACAAGATATTTATTCAATATGTTCCACTCAAAATCCGTCTTGCATTTTTAAGTGCCCAATATGACCAACCAAATGAAGCAGCATTATAAACATCTAGTTGCGCCTTCCCATAGGCTTGATATGCTTCTTGAGAAGCGTTCTTAACTTTCCACTCATTTACCCGTTCTTAACTTTCCACTCATTTACCTACTCCCCTGCACCGAGATAGATATTCATAAATCTAGTCAAACTTCTATATCTAATTTTAATTAAAAATATCTAAAGTTGTCTTTCTATATCTTGAAAAAAACCTCATGTATCAACATACCCCACCACTCAGAAATGAAAATTTAAGACATGCATTCTACATTCTATATAGGAAGGGCAAGGGTTTGCAGAACACAAATGACTTCTATCTAGATTTACTGAGCCCACCAAGACAAAATGGAGAAAATCCAACTATTTGAGATTTCAATGTAGATACTGACTGCAGGGACCAAAAATAACACCATTGCAATGGCATTACTTATCAAGTACATTAAAACCAGAAACATGTATGCTGAAATACATAGCTGTCCAGCTAACTCCAGTAAACTTTCATAGAGCAAGTGGACTTTTCCTTTGAACTGGCATAATAAATGGAAAGAATAACGGTCCATGTTGCAGTAGTAATAAGCTTCATAAAATATCTGAGTGTCTGCTAGAAGTTCATGGTCTTCTATGCTTTCCACATGAAAGCAATGTCTAGGCTCACACTACAATAAAAAATGGGTCATTATTAGTTATTAGCGACCCTTATTATTAAGCGTCGCTAATTGTTACTATTAGCAATGTATAGTATTATGTCACTAATACAAAATTATTAGCGACACTTTTTACAAAGCGTTGTTAATATTATATTAACGACATTTTATAAAGTGTCACTACTAAAAATGATTTTAATTTTTTTTTAAATTTAAATTTAAAATATAATTATTAACAATACTTTTTCCTAAGCGTCGTTAATAATATTCTATTAGTGGCATTTGTTCAATAGACCCGGTTTGGAAACAGGTCAGTGCAGACCCACAAATCGGGTTGGTGCACTACATTCCCGCGCGAGGCACGGGTCGATCTGTAGAAGCCAGTCAACCCACGCCGAGTTCAGGTGAAACAGAGCGGCAGTGAAAAATAGAATGGCGGCAAAAACCAGAACGACGGTGGAGTTCGGCTTCGAAGACGGCGGCCTAGGCAAGGAGATCAAATTCGATGAAGAGGGCAGCATGCTCAGGGCCAGGGACGCCCGCGAGGTCGAATCTAACTGCGTGGTTCCACTCCAGGTTGGGCCCGCGTCCTTCGTCTTTGGATCTGAAAGGGGTCGGGTTGCTGCTGCCGCTGCCGCCCCACCTTGTCACCACCGAAACCGGCATAAGGCTGCAAAGGAAAGAGAGGAGTGGCAGGGAAGGGGGATCTGGAGAAAGAGATGCAGGGGGAAGATGGTGCTCGCCAGCGGTGATCGAAGGTGAGAGAGGGGAATTTGGTGGCAAAGTGTTGACCGGAGGTGGTAGAAAAAAAAACAGAGACTTGGTCGGGGGGAGACGGAATAGAAAACAGAGGACAGGAGGATCCGCCAGCTGGAGAAGACAGCAGCAAGTGTGAGGCTTGATGTCGCAATGGAACCTAGCGCTTCGGGATCTGCCGCCTAGACTTCCAGCTGATATCATTGAGAAAGCCGACTTGACGTTGCAATGGGACTCCAGGAGGTGTTCTAGAATTTGCACTCCTCCCTCTTAATCTAGAGGGATTGATGGCGATGACTTGGGCGGCTGCTGTGGTGGAGAGGTGGACCGTGGCAAAGCTACCCCGGCTGACGAGCTGCCCTCTCACCCACTCCGCAGCTGTGTCGGACCTCTTCTTCTCCTCATGGACTTCCTTAGCTGCCAGTGAGGGATGATGGGAGAGAAAACTGGAGGAAGGTGAGTGTGTGAGCCGACACTGGTCCGATGCAGGAGATGTTCAAATAAAAAGGCCTGGGATGAAAATCACCCGCACACGAAATTTTGCCACCCAGCCAAAATTTTGGTCATAGGGAAATTTTCGCCCGCGTGATAACTTTTGTGATGCGTTGCAAAAGGTAGGTAAATTGCGCGACCTTGATGACGCAACGTCGCAAATACTTGTTATTAGCAACGCTCGTTAACGAGCCTCGCTAATAGCTCGAATTTTATTTTTGAAAAAATAAAGATATTAGTGACACTCGGCAATGACCGTCGCTATGGTGTTATTATTGGCGATGCTTATTATTAAGCGTCGCCAATTAATGTACTATCAGCGACGCTCAATACACAGCGTCGCTAATAGCTTTATTTTTCTCTCCCTCTCTCCTCTTTCTCTCTCCTCATGCTCTCTCACTCCCCCTCCCTCTCTTCCCTCTCTCTCTCCTCGCTTCCTCTCTCCCTTCCTCCCCTCTCTCTCCTCTCTCCCTCTCTCCCCTCTCTCCCTCTCTCCCTCTCTCTCCCCTCTCTCCTCTCAACCCTCTCTCCTCTCCCTCTCTCCCTCTCTCCCCTCTCCCCTCTCCCCCTCTCTTCTCTCTTTCTCCTCTCTCCCTCTGTCCTCTGTCCTCCCTCCCTCTCTCCTCTCTGTCCTCTATCTCTTTCTCCGCTCTCCCTCTCTCCTCGGTCCTCTATCCTCCCTCCCTCTCTCCTCTCTGTCCTCTCTCTTTCTGATCTCTCTGTTCCATGTGCGTCACCATGACCTTCTGCTCTAAGGATAAGAGGTGAAAGATTAGTGGAAATTAATTTTATTTTTTAAAAATTTCAATTATTTATTTTATTTTTAAACTAATAAATAAAAAATAAAGTAAATGTATTAGCAACGCTTAGATATAAGCGTCGCTAATACCGTACTTATTAGCGACATATATATATATATAAGTGTCACTATTACCTAGTGTATTAATGACGTATATTTCTATACGTCGCTAATATATTTATTTTATTTATTTTAAATTAATTTTAAAATATAATATTTAATAAAAAATTCTTTAAAAAATTAAACTAAATTCCTCCCTCTCTATACACTTTCTCTCTCTCCTCACTCTCTCTTCTCTCTCTCCTCTCACCCTCTCTCCTCTCTCTCTTTCTGATCTTTCTCTTCCGTGTGCATCACCATGAACTCTAGCTCTAAGGATAAGAGGGGAAAGATTAGTGAAAATTAATTTTATTTTTAAAAAAATATTAATTATTTAATTTATTTTTAAACTAATAAATAAAAAATAAAGTAAATGTATTAGTGATGCTTGGATATAAGCGTCCCTAAAACCGTACCTATTAACAACATACATATACAAGTGTTGCTATTACCTGGTGTATTAACAATACGTCGCTAATATATTTCTTCTATTTATTTTAATTTATTTTTAAAATATAATATTTAATAAAAAAATCATTAAAAAATTAAACTAAATTCTACCCTCTCTATACACTTTCTCTCTCCTCACTCTCTCTCTTCTCTCTCTCTTCTCTCTCTCCTCTCTGTCCTCTCTCTCTCTTTTTGATCTCTCTTCCACGTGCATCACCATGAGCTCTAGTGTTAGCCCCTCCACTTTTTGCATAGACAAGGGGCCGGTTACCCCCTATACTTAGCAGCGGACAGCCAAGTTGGCTTGGGCGACGGACAGCCTAGGCAGCCCCTTGAGCACAGTTGGATGTTGGGAGTAGCATTGGACCGGTTCCGGATGAGCACTCGCCTTGCGGAGCAGGCTGAGGCGGAGTCCCTGCGCGGGCAGGATTCCTAGTGGCGTGCTGGGAGCCACAACCCCTTTGGGACGGACTCCTAGGGGTGCTAGGACACAGGGAGGTAGCACAGCCCGACTCCTAGTACGGATAGGAGACGATGCACAGGTTTCCCCGAATGGAAGAACTCTACAAGCAGCAGAGCGCTGGACTCCTAGCCGAACTCGGATTCCTCATAGGTTTCCTATATTGTGTTGGGACGCCCCATTGGGCTGGGAAGAGTTGGGACAGGGAGGGACTCTGTATTTACTTGGGCTGGGACTGTATTCCTAGTGGGACTCGGACTCGTATTGCTGAGTCTATATAAGGGGGAAGGCTAGGGCGACCATGGTATCCAGAAATCTAGAGAGAAAGTAGAGAGGATGAACCAGAGAGAAGGTGTGCTCTCTGCTTGCGATCTGGCTGGTCAGCCCCGCCCCTCTCCTTGCCATTGTAACCAACGAACTGAGTTATATTAGCATTGGGCGGAGCCCCTTTGCACCAGAGAAGGCTGTGTTGGCTGATTGCTTGTTTCCCCTGTGCATACGAGAGGGAAGGTCACGAGAGTTGACTGCTGGCTGTGCGAGGCAGCCAGGCCATCACAGGTGAGGACGCTAGAAAAATCTCTGCGCCTATGACAGTCTAGCAATATTGATAAGAGGGGAAAGATTAGTGGAAATTAATTTTATTTTATTTTCAAATTCAATTATTTATTTTATTTTTAAACTAATAAATAATAAATAAAGTAAATGTATCAGCAACGCTTGGATATAAGCATCGCTAAAATCGTACCTATTAGCGACATAGATATATAAGCGTCGCTATTACCTAATGTATTAACGATACGTTGCTAATACATTTCTTTTATCTATTTTAAATTATTTTTAAAATATAATATTTAATAAAAAAATCTTTAAAAAATTAAACTAAATTCCTCCCTCTCTATACACTTTCTCTCTCTCCACACACTCTCTCTCTCTTCTCTCTCTCTTCTCTCTTCTCCCTCTCCTTTGTCTCTCTCTCCTCTCTCCCTCTCTCCTCTCCGTCCTCTCTCTCTTTCTCATCTCTCTCTTTCGCGTGGATCATCATGAGCTCTGGCTCTAAGGATAAGAGGGGAAAGATTAGTGGAAATTAATTTTATTTTTTAAAAAAATATTTTATTATTTATTTATTTTTAAACTAAGAAATAAAAAATAAAATAAATATATTAGCGATGCTTGGTAAGCGTCGCTAATACCATACCTATTAGCGACGTACTTATATAAGCATCAGTATTACCTAGTGTATTACCGACATATATTTCTATACGTCGCTAATATTTATTTTTTATTTATTTTAAATTATTTTTAAAATATAATATTTAATAAAAAAATCTTTAAAAAAATAAATTAAATTCCTCCCTTTCTATACACTTTCTCTCTCCTCTCTCTCTTTACTTCTCTCTCTCCTCACTCTCCTCTCTCTCTCGCTCTCTTCACTCACTATCTCTCTCCTCCTCGCTCGTCCTCTCTTCTCTCTCCCTTTTCTAACTCTCTCTCCTCTCACTTTTAGATCTCGATATTCCACGTCTGTCACCAGGAGCTCCGGCTCTAAGGATAAAAGGGGAAAGATTAGTATAAATTAATTTTTTTATTATTTATCTTATTTTAAAAATAATAAATAAAAAATAAAGTAAATGTATTTTCATGTATTACCCTATTCTCTCTCCCTCTCTCCTCCATCTCTCCTCTCTCTCTCTCTCTCTCCCCTCCCTCTCTCTCGCTCTCTCCTCTCTCTCTCCTCCCGCTTTCTCTCCCTCTCTCCCCCCTCTCTATATCCTCTCCATTTAATATTTTTTCTTTAAAAATTAATTAAAAATAAATAAATAAAAATATATTAGCAACGCATAGATGTCACTAATACTAAGGGTATTATTGACATATATGCTTATCCATTGCTAATAATCTGAGGTATTAGTGACATCTATTTATATATGTGGCTAACATATTTTTATTTTTTTATTAATTTTTAAATAAAAAATATAAAACAAATAAAATAAAAATTTTCCCTCTCTCCCTTTTCTCCTCCCTCTCTCCTCTCTCTCCTCCCTCTCTCCACCCTCTTCTCTCTCTCCTCCCTCACTCCACCCTCTTCTCTCTCTGTCCTCCTCCCTCTCCACCCTTTTCTCTCTCTCCTCCCTCACTCTACCCTCTTCTCTCTCCACCCTCTTCTCTCTCTTCTCCCTCTCACCCTCTTCTCTCTCCCTCACTCTCTCCTACCTCTCTCACTTCTCCCTCTCTCCTCTCTCTCCCTCTCTCCTCCCTGTCTCCTCTCTCTCCCCTCCCTCTCTCCTTTCTCTCTCGTCCCTCTCTCCTCTCTCTCTCTCGTCCCTCTCTATATCCTCTCTACTCTACATTATTTATTTAAAAATTAATAAATAAAAAAATATGTATTAGCGGTGGATAGGTCTATAGGTCACTAATACTAAGGTTATTAGCGATGTATATAAATATTCATCGCTAATACTCGAAGGTATTAGTATGCGTTGCTAATACATTTTTATTTTTTATTTAATTTTTAAATAAAAGATATAAAACAAATTAAAAATTTCTCTCTACCATCACTCCATCTCTCTCTACCCTCTCTCCCTATCCTCTCTCTCTCCTCTTTATCTCTCTCTCTCTTCCCTCTCTCCTCACCCTTCTCTCTCTCTACCCTCTCTCCCTCTCCTCTCTCTCCTCTCTATCTCTCTCTCTCCTCACTCTCTCCACCGACTTCTCATTCTCACTCCTCCCCCTCTCTCTCTTACCTCCCCCTCTCTCTCCACCGTCTCTCTCTCACCTCACTCTCTCACCTTCCCCTCTCTCCTCTCTCTCTCTCCGATCCCTCTCTCTTACTCTCCATGCACTCTCTTCACTCTCTCTTTTATTATCAATTATATTTTAAAATTAATAATAAAATTTAAGAAAGAAAATATATTATATAAAAATATGAACGTTTAATCTATTGTTAACACTAGTTTTTATTAAACATTTAATATTTATTTATTGTATATATAAATATTAAATATTGAATAAAGTATATTATATTTAAGAAATTTATTATAATTTTTTTTAAAATTTATTTATTAAATAAAATTAATTAATAAAGATATTAGCGACGTTTGTTCAAATGGTATTTGCAACACTTATTTGGAGCATCGCTAATAGCTTTGTTTTTCTCTCCCCTGTCTCCATTTAATCTCTTTCTCCTCTTTCCTCACTCTCCCATCTCTCCTCTTTCTCTCTCCTCACGCTCTCTCTCCCCTCCCTCTCTCCTCTCTCTCTTCTCTGTCCCCTCTCTCTTTTTGATCTCTCTCTTCCATGTGCGTCACCATGAGCTCTGGTTCTAAGGATAAGAGAGGAAAGATTAGTTGAAATTTATTTTCTTTTTTTAAAAGTTTGAGTTATTGATTTTATTTTTAAACTAATAAATAAAAAATAAAGTAAATGTATTAGCGACGCTTGGATATAAGCGTCGCTAATACCGTACCTATTAGTGACGTATATATATAAACGTCTCTATTACCTTGTGTATTAGTGAAGTATATTTCTATATTCGCTACTATATTTATTTTATTTATTTTAATTTTTTTTAAATACAATATTTAAGAAAAAAAATCTTTAACAAATTAAGTTAAATTCCTCCATCACAATAAACTTTCTCTCTCCTCACTCTCGCTCTTCTCTCTCTCCTCTCTCCCCTCTCTCCTCTCTCTTTCTGATCTTTCTCTTCCACGTGCATCACCATGAGCTCCGGCTCTAAGGATAAGAAGGGAAAAATTAGTGGAAATTATTATTTTTATTTTAAATTATTTATTTTATTTTTAAAATAAAAAATAAAGTAAATATATTAGCGATCCTTGGATATAAGCGTCGCTACAACCGTACCTATTAGCGACGTATATATATAAGTGTGTATTAGCGACTTATATTTCTATACGTCGCTAATATATTTATTTTATTTATTTTAAATTATTTTTAAAATATAATATTTAATAAAAAAATCTTTAAAAAATTAAACTAAATTCCTCCCTCTCTGTACACTTTTTCTCTCTCCTTTCTCTCTCTTTTCTCTCTCTCCTCTCTCTTCTCTCTCTTCTCTCTCTTTCCTCTCTCTCTTCTCTCTCTCCTCTCTCTCTCTTCCTCTCTCTCTCCTCTCTCTCTTCTCTCTCTCCTCTCTCTCTTCTCTCTCCTCACTCACTATCTCTCTCCTACTCTCTTCTCCCTCTCTCTCCTCCTCTCTTCTCTCTCTCTCTCTTCACTCTTCACTTTCCTCCTCTCTTCTCTCCCCTCTTTCTAGCTCTCTCTCATCTCTTTCGGATCTTTCTTTCCATGTGTGTTACCATGAAATTAATAAATAAAAAATTAAGTAAATGTATATTCATGTATTACCCTCTTCTCCCTCTCTCCTCTCTCTCTCCTCCCTCTCTCCTCCCTCTCTCCATATCCTCTCTATTTTATATTTTATATTTAAACATTAATTAAAAAATTAATAAATAAAAAATACTATGAGGTATTAGTGACATATATGCCTATAAGTTGCTAAAACTATGAGGTATTAGTGACATATATTTATATATGTCACTAACATATTTTTATTTTTTAATTAATTTTTAAAAAAAAATATAAAACAAATAAAATAAAAAAATTTCATCTCTCTCTACCCTCCCTCCTCTCTCTCTCCTCCCTCTCTCCACTATTCTCTCCCTCCCTCTCTCTCTTCTCCCTCTCTCCTCCCTCTTCCTCTCTCTCTCTCCCTCTCTCCTCCTTGTCTCTCTCTCTTGTTCTCTCTCTCTCCCTCTCTCCTCTCCCTCTCTCGTCCCTCTCTCCTCTCTCTCTCTCGTCCTTCTCTCCCTCCCTCTCTCCTCTCTCTCTCGTCCCTCTCTCTCCCTCTCTCCTCTCTCTCTCGTCCGTCTCTCCTCTCTCTCTCATCCCTCTCTCCTCTCTGTCTCTCTCGTCCCTCTTTTTCTCTCTCCCTCTCTTCTCTCTCTCATCCCACCCTCCCCCTCTCTCTATATCCCCTCTACTTTATATTTTTTTAAAAAATTAATAAATAAATAAAAATGTATTAGCAACATATATTTCTATGTCACTAATACTCAAAGGCATTTGCGACATATTTATATAAGTCTCTAATACATTTTTTATTTTTTAATTAATTTTTAAATAAAAAATTTAAAACAAATAAAATAAAAAAATTTCTCTTTCTATGCTCGCTCTCTCTACCCTCTCTCTCTCCTCTCTCCTCCCTCTCTCCTCACCCCTCTCTCTACCCTCTCCTCTCTCTCTCTCCTCTCTATCTCATTGTCTCTTCCCTCTCTCTACCCTCTCTCTCTCCACCCTCCTCTCTATCTCTCCTCCCTCTCGCCACCCTCTTCTCTCTCTCCTCCCTCTCACCTCCCTCTCCCTCTTCTCTCTCTAACCTCTCTCCCTCTCCCTCTCCCTCTCCCTCTCTCTCTCCTTTCCCTCTCCCTCTCCCTCTCTATCTTTCCTCTCCCTCTCTCTCCTCCCTCTTCTCCACCCTCTTCTCTCTCTCTCCCTCTCCTTCCTATGTCTCTCTCTCCTCCCTCTCTCCACCCTCTTCTCTCTCTCCCCCTCTCTCTCCTCCCTATCTCTCTTTCCTCTCCCCTCTCTCCACCCTCTCTCTCCTCCCTCTCACCTCCCCTCTCTCTCTCCGATCCCTCTCTCTCCTCACTCTCACTCTCCATGCACTCTCTTCACTCTCTCTTTTATTATAAATCATATTTTAAAATTAATAATAAAATTTAAGAAATAAAATATATTATATATAAATAGTAAAAATTTAATATATTATTAATACTTGTTTTTATTCAAAATTTAATATTTATGTATTGTATATACAATAGTAAATATTAAATAAAATATATTATATTTAAGAAGTTTATTATAATTTTTTTAATATTTATTTATTAAATAAAATTAATTAATAAAGCTATTAGCGATGCTTGTCAACAAGCATTGCTATTAGAAATGGTATTTGCAATGCTTATTTAAAACCGTCCCTAATTATTCAAAATGTTTATTTTTTTATTTTTAATTCATAACTATTAGTGATACTTTTGTAAGCGTCGCTAATAGGAGCACTATTAGCAACGCTTTTGAATAAGTGTCGCTATTGCGAAAGCCAGTAGCGACGCTTAAAAAAAGCATCGTTAATAGTTATGTTTTTTTCTTTTTTTATTTGAAATATATATCTTTTAGCGATGGTTGTGTAAAGCGTTGTAAGTAGAGGAACTATTAGCGATGCTTATAATAAAGTGTCCCTAATATGATTAGTATTAGCGACGCTTTAAACTAAGTGTTGCTAATATACGACTATTAGTGATGCATATGAAAATGCGTCACAAATAGTTTTTTTTTGCGATGCTTTTTCATTTGTCGCAAATAGTTATTTTTAGCGACACGTAGCTTTTCGTCGCTAATAGATATGTCGCTAATACTACATTTTTTTGTAGTGTCACTGCAAGTGGAAAGCAAATCTCAGTAATATATGGCACCTTTCTTCTGTTAAAAAACTAGACATAACAAAAATTCCCACACACAAGGATGGTAAATTTTAAGTTGACCATAATCATTGGATGATACGTTACCCTAAATGAGACTAATATCCTCAAATACAAGTGCATCAAATAACTGCAACAGAGATCCCCTATCATGCCATGCCATTATTATCATTGTCTGTGAATCAACAAAAAATGTCAACAGTGGCTAGAATTAGCAGTGATAGTGTGTAACCAGTCATCACCTTCTGGTAATTCTATTCGAGGGAGGGACATCAAGGGTAGGGGGAGAAGAGGGATTAGGGCTTCAAACTTCAAATTTAGTAAATCAGTCGGGCAAACGTATCTTATCCCTAGGCTATAAAATTACACGTAATCTGATTTCTTTGCTTAATCAGCCCATAATTTGGCTTGTAACGAACAGCCTGAAAGGCCGGCTTTTGGCTGGCTTTTAAGTGGCTTAATCAAATGATACCTAATTAAGCTAAACAAATGGACCCTTTGTCCTATGCCAATCTGCTCACATAACCAAGGTGAACAAGGATTCTATCAAGAGTTTTTTTTTTGGCAAACACAAAGTGCACGCAAGTTTTAAACATCAACCCTGATTGAAGGCTTTAGATGTCCCCATTGTCATTTTTTCAGGCATATTAGACACTGATGTTGGTGTATGAGCCTCTGATGATGGTGCCTTTTGACTCCCCCTTAAGAACCCACTGCTCCTTCTGCGCATAGAACCAATATCTTTCATAACCCAAGCTGGGAGTGTTTAACCATGATCCTATTACGTAATCAAACATAAATAAATAAATTGTCTTTGGAAAGAAGCTATGAACTCGTGCCTAGTCACCAGCTTCAATTCCTCTATTCCCTTGCTATAGTCTGAAACCTATAGTTCACAAAGTTGAAGCTTGAGTGATCAAATTGACGAAAAAATCTTGTAAGTTTTGATGCCTAAGGGGAGTATCATTTATTTCCTTGGTTGATGATTGTTATCTCATTAAAGCAAAGGAAAATTTTGTTTTGCAAAATTCCAATTCATCCAAAGAATTGAGTCTTTGCTTCTTATACCACCGGTGTTGTGTGGCCTACATCTGAATGTTTTGTTGCTAAATCAGGTCTGGGAGACGATGCCTTGCCATGACAATTTGAAAATTTGTATTTTATACACTAACAAGTTAGCATTTCCCATTAACTAGGTAAAAAAAGAGATAAACAAACGGACAGACCGTGTCTGCCTGACAGTCGGTCACTGTCACGGTCAGAATGTCAGATTGCCACCTTGTTTGCTAAAACGGTGTCAAAAGAGGCATATTCATTTTTATGGGAGGGGGCATGATTTGATGTTTAGTAGCTGTTTTGAGTATTTCTCATTAAAAGTTCTATTCCTACTCTAATGTCTCAATGCTAAAACCCTACTCAAGACTCCTGTTCGACTGAGAAAAGTAAATTCTCTTATTGTGAGGTGATTCACCTTCCTCTAAAGTAGAGCTTTGATGTAGAAAATATGGAGTGAGAATTAATATCAGCTTCCTTTTGCATCATGCATGCTAATTAGACCGGTAGCCCATACAACTGTAGACTGCCTGCATGCAATTTCTTTGGGTATTCCCACCCTATTAATCTGTCAGTTATCCTATTTCTGTTAATTTTATTAAGTCATAATATACACCACTTTACTCACAAAAATTTTCACTTAAGCAACTTTCAATTACCAAATCAACAAATAATAATTAACACATGATGCAAGTAAGTTGGACTTCAAGTATTTGAAAAACTGGAATTGAAAACATGGTTTTTGTCACAGTACAACCAATGATTGATCGGGCCATGTGTGCAATCGATCGTTTTCTAGTGGGCTTTCACAGAATTGTATAGTACTTCAAACAGATCTGAGTCCAATAGCTATCAATCAGATGACTCAATCATTCGTCTGTATCACGAATGATTGATTGACCCTTATGAGTGATAGATCACACTCTTTTGGGGTGAGCTAGAATTCATTTTGGATTTACATTTTTATGTGAGGATTCCTTATTTAGTGTTTTTTTCTTTGATATGAGACTTAATTTTATATTTCCTTAATTATTTAGGCTTTATATGATTGTTTTATTTAATCTTGATTGGCTAGTTATTAATTGATCTTAGATTGGATTGTTCAATTTACTGATCGTGCCACTAGGGTTTATATGAGTGTATGTTTGGTGCATTATTGGAATCCATTAACTCTGCATTTTTTTTATGAAATTCTATTGAAGAAGAATAAAATTTCTTTCCCTACCTTCTATTTTGTGAGTTTACTACGTGTAATTCATGTGAGAGAGAGAGGTTGAGCATGCCTCTAGCCACATTCATCAAGCATAGTACTTCCCATAAATATCCTTCAGCATCATTTTGTGGCCCTATGCAGGTCCAACATGCTTCCCCAATGTTGTGGAGGATTCATTGATGGGATTTATGAGATTTATGATCGTGATGAACTATCGATGTTGTCACAATAAATTGAGAAGATGAGTACACTTTAGATGGCTAATTTGATGGTTGTCATTATTCACCATCCCGTTGACCAAATTGAAGATGATGAACCAAAGGTTGATGCTGAAGGAAAAAACTCATTCACTAACATCACACTCAGAGACCTAATATCCGAAGGATTTTTAGAGATGCTGGAATTATTTTTGGCAATGTTGGGCTAATTTCACTCGAAGCAAATGATTGGGCACACCAAGTCATGCTATTAGAAATGGCAAAAATGACCACAGAATGGGGGTTGACTAATTAGAGGTCAGCCAACCGCTAAAACACTTTGTTGGCCAGAAGACATTAAAATCGGTCACGTACCACATCCAGCAGCAATGATTTTGCATTGTCAAAGCCTCACAACAAGGCGGAGGGCTTAGTTGCGTACTCACAGACATAAAAGGGATGGAGAAGGGCTTTAACGGTCATATTGACAAGTGGTGGTGTTGGTCAATCATCAAATGCCGCAAGGGTGGTACCTTTAACCTAAATTATACGCATTACCACAAGTGCACACAGTAAAAGGGCAACCATAGGGGAGGATAGGTTGTCGGTGTGTCCCCATGCAACTCAAGCTGATGGGATTAGGATCCGACCACTCATAGGTAAAATTTGTTATCGAATAACATATACACATACTGTTATGTCCAAACCCTAATAAAGGTAGTCTTTTAGGGGTTAAACTGGTCAAACACAAAAGATGTGGGGTTCACAAGGACAAGAGCATCTGAAAGACCACTTGGTCAATGCGGATCCATCTTTTGTACTGTGGATTGGGAGCACCAATAATACTGAGAAAGAGGGTAGCCATAGTTCCAGCAACAAACCCGAGCATATCATAACTTCAAAAAATAGGAAGATCTTATGTCTTCCATAATAAATAGTATTGTTGAGATAGATGAATGGATGACTCCTTAATTGAAGTGAGAGTAGGAAAAATAGAAATGACAGCTTTGGCAGTAGGCATTGAAGTGGTTAAACCAGAGAAAGACGCCATGGAAGTTGCAAGTTCGCCATTGAAGTGATACTGATGATGTTACAACAGATTTGGTAAATCAATTATAGAGGATTTAGTGCATCAAGGAGAATGAATGTAAAAACGTACAGGATCCTATACATAGCTTCATAGGATTGACAAACAGGAGATAAGCAAGCTATCTCATATCTTTGACACTGAAGAGATACAGCGTGCGGTATCTTTGACCCTGAAGAGAGATAGTTTGCAGCAGTTCCTAATTACCTGGGATCTGGTGCAAGTTGTGTTGGTATGAAGGGCTGCGGCCGCCATGTAGCAATGATCCACCGCAAAATCCCTGAAGGGGAGAACTGCCTCTGCTCTCCATGGCCGGGCGTCGAGCCTGCTGGAGACATACATGTTGTCTCTCGTGAGCAGTCAAGCAAAGGCACGGTATATTGTGCCATCATGTGACAATTCTACATTGTGTTATGTATGCTAGATAAAGACATTTATGTTTGTTCTCTGTTTGATATTTTTTCTTTCCAACGGATTGTTGGTTGATTCTTTGTACTGGAAGGTTAAAGTGTGCAAACCATTCTTTTGTTGAATAAATGGGATTTTAAATAATCTAAATTTTAGTTAATGTCTCTGTAGTTTTTGCTCTTTTTGAAGAAACGCTGATTGTGATTAACAGGGCTTTTAGTTTCATTCCCCAAGTCCAAACAGTTCTTGGGGCTACGCTGATGTCATCATTGAGAGTATCAAGACAACCACTTCTATCATTTTACTTTGAAGATAAAGACAACTTAGAGCTAGTCATGAAAGAGAGGATAACAAGGAACAAAATGCCAAGATTCATTCAAATGAACAAATTGTACTGATTTCAGAAAATGTGAAATTCAGTGCACATGAGGCTCTGAAAAGTGGGGCTTGGTGGGAGTTTGGGTGAAGGGAAGAGCAGTTGAGGAATATGGTAAACAAAGTTGAACACTTAGAGATACGTAACGTCAGACTTGAAACGAAATAATTAATACAGGACAACTATTTTGTTAAATTCCAATAAATAATGCTGGATAGAGGGAGTATATGCAGCTTCACATCCAGCATTATCTAAGCTTGCAAAGCGAAGAGAGGTAATCAAGCATCAAGTATTTGTTGGAGACAAGCCTGCCTGAAGGGCTTTGACTACCCCGACTTCTACTTGCTGCCTTGCGATTTGTCAATGCGTTAAAAATGTCAGCAGGCTAACCAATGTTGAACAATATTATGCAACATGTTCTTATATTGGAAGAGTTTTTTATGCTCCATGCTCAGCGTGAGCCAAGCGTAAGGAATGCCTGGGAGACGTTCATTTCCAAGATCGATGACACACACGATAGCACATGTTAGTGCAAGTATTACATGTGCTAATGTGCACCACCGTATGCGCCGTCGATCTTGAAAATGAATGCCTCTCAGGCGTTCCTTATGCTCGGCTCACACTGAGTGCGAAGCATAAAAAATGCTTCCTCTTATATGATACGCCAATTAAGTGTCTAAGGATGGCTGCCCATTAAAGTGTTCTTATAAGTTACATGACCTCTTTTGAGCATTTTGAAAATTTATCCATTTGAAAAATATAACTTTTTAGGCCCCCAAAAGTTCTCAATGATACCTTTTTTAATTCTTGTTAAAAAATCCCCTTCTCATTAATGCCCCCATTTTGTGCTTCGTCATCTTTCCTCCTCCCTTTCTCAGGGCCCCGACCACCAACAACTTTGCAACCTAGCAATACATTATTGAGAAAGGGAAGAGAGAGGAAGAAGAGAGAGAGGGTTGTCAAGGGTGCTATGATAAAAGAGTTTCCCACGACTGAATTCCTCCTTCTGTCATCTCATAGAGTTTCTTCAAACTCGTCCAACTCCATTTATTACTTGTTCTTCATATAATTTTTTTTTCATTATGACCTAATTATTTATACCCCATTAGTTGAAAATATCCCTTAATCATGATAATTATTGTGCCATTTATTGAAACATATTGTCTTCTATTTAGCATTCTATTTATTGTTCACTAACAAACTTTTCTTGTTTCTTGGATCCTCCTTCAACGTAAAAGAATGAAAACACATCCTCATATGATTATTTTACTCTCCATTAATTTAATTGAATATTTAGAACAACAACATAAGTCAACAGTTTCATGTATTTTATCACATTAGCGAGGTAAATAAATGCAAACATTTAGGAAGGTATTATATCCTAAAAGTCATTGGATAATGGGATCTTGGTTTTACTCTAGAAACGTACATTAGGTGGAATAAATTAAAAGGAATCTACCCACTAAACCCATGTTGGCAAGCGCCTTTCCAAACCCAAACAAGAAGTTGGAAGCCAAATAAACCATTTACCTAAAAATCATATATTCAAAGTATTTTATTTATCTTTTTATTTGTTATTAATTTTAATTAATTAACAATATTGCCCCTAGGATTCATCCATCCCAAATAAATTTTAGTTTTTTATTTCTCATAAAAAAATATTTTGGCTAGGCCACCAGTCACTTAGTCCCCAGGGTTTACCCACCCCCCTAAGTTTAATTTTTTTATTTTAAATTTGGTGGATGTAAAGCCCCAAAATTTTCAAGACTTGATTGTTTAGGCCCATAAGTGAATTTTGAGCCCAAAAACATTCTTTCTTGATTTTGAACTATTGAGTTTGATTCGTTAAAAGGAATTTTAAGGTTGTTTGAAGGGCTATAAAAGATGAACATATCGAGCCCCAAAATGCGTAAACTAGACACATGGATCGTAGGCTATGGCCTCAAGAAGCATATCATGGGTGGGCCCACTTTAATTTTGCGAGAAAATGTACCTTTGTGTGGTCATGTTTTCAAGAGATTGTCGATATAAGTGTAATGGTAATAAGAGCACATGATTCTGTTTTCGGGGTAAGGAGTTACACCTGTTTGAAGTTTTAAATTTTTTTATAATAAAAGACAAAGTTTTTTAAAAAATTACTTTTGACGTCGGGATGGCGACTGATACTCACCTGCTGTGGTAGTTAACATGCTACAACAAGTTAGCCTGCGATTTGCAGGTCAGCCGCAGTCGTTGCAGGAGCATGGCTCTCGTAGCTGTTGTCGGATGCACAACATTTGTCAAACATCCAATGACCCCCATTTCCTAAAAATTGGGAGAGGGTGGGGAGGTTCAAGCTTGGCTCACACGCTTCCCTCCTCTCTCTTTTTGACCTCTGCCTACTGTGAAACTTTAAACACCTATTTTTAAGTTGTTTCTCAACCAATTTCTTCCATTCAAATATTTAGCCTAGTTAATTCGAGGACACTCTACATCGTAGAGGGGTTTTTTCGAATTAGTTACTCTAAAGGAGATAAATGACTTGGGGTAAGGGGAGGTTTGGTGTACCACTTTTGGGCTAGAAGGAGGAAATGTCTTAAGGGGAAACTTTGTCTGCCACTTCTGAATCGAGAAGGAGAATTTGTCCTTGGGTAAGCGAGGCCTCTATCTATTGCTTCTAAGTCCGGAAGGAGATTCTGTCTCGGCACAAGGGCAGGTTCCACCTGCCACTCTTAAACCTAAGAATAAGATAAGGCTCTGACCACTAGCCATAACTAGTCAAATTCAAGGACGAAGGGTAGGTGGGCTTAAACTCTAATTTCATGCTACAACTAGACTGTACAATTTCGATATTTTTCATAAAAGAATATTTTGAAAAAAATGAAAGTTATTAGGGGTCGAACAAATGCTCAAATAATAGTGTCTCATATACGTCTTATTGGGATTTCATCTTGATAATAACTTAAAAATATCATTAATATTTAAATGACATTTATAAATAACTTTGATTGAATTTGAAGAGTAGTTATTTGGTATAAAGCCAAAAAACTATTATCGGTTTTGAAGGTTAGATATTTAGTATAATTAAGCCCAAAGGCTATAGGAGTTCTAATTCTTAGGTACTGCCTATTAAGGCATATGACACACCCATGAAATGAGATATCATGAGAAGATCTCTTTTATTCTGATCTCATTGCCCCATGAACATGAGTGTAAGTCGCTCAAGTATCGATGATGTTCTGCGAATGATGATTTATTCGACTTTGAAATATTTATCGGATTATGTGAATGATGATTTATCTGACTTTCACAAATTTATTAGATTTTGGTTATGAATGATTTTTCGATTTTATCAGATTATGTAAAAGGTTAGTTTATTCGTCTTTTTATAAAAGAAAAACAGTTGAATTTCATTTAAGTAAGCAAAGATATATTGTTATTTTATGGTTGAACTTTTGCATCTAAGATATTTATCTTATGATTAGTGAAAAGAAGATTTTTGCCTCATTATATCCAACATATTGAAAAACTAATTCTTTGGCATTTCATATTTATAAGCATTTCTTTTTCTCTTATTAGGGAGTCAATGGTACAACCCTACCCACTAGACCCGACCCAACTTAACACCCAAAACCAAACCTAGGTTGAGTCAAACTCACTTGACCTGAACCGGACTTGGGGATCCTTCAAAAAGCAATAAGATCCTTAGGCATGTTGTAGACTCATTGGTTCACAAACCACAACATGACACACACCCCTTCCCTAACTGTTATCTAATGAACGATTGAATGGATGAACAACATCCCAATCAAATGGTTATAACCATACATGTTAGATCTTGTGAATAGGTGTCCACAACAGCCTAGAAGCTAGGGTAGGGGAAGAGAGCGGCGCTAAATGGTTGGGAAAGGGGAGAGGAAGCGGCATGGCCACCATGAAGGATGAAGAAGCAAGCAAGAAAGGGGAGAAGACAAGAGACTCACTACAACAAAATGTAGTATTAGTGACCCTTAAATAAGCATTTGTTTGACCCATTTATTAGCGACGTATAACGAAACATCTCAAAAAAGTGAACTATTAGCGACACTTTTTTGTATGCGTCGCTAATACTAACCATATTAACGATGCTTTATTATAAGCATCGCTAATAGTTCATGTATTTGCGACGCTTTATATAACCGTCGCTAAAACAAATATATTTTAAACAAATATTTTTAAGCGTCGCTAATAGCTTTTACAACAGTGACGCTTATTTAAAAGCATTGCTAATAGTTATTAATTAAAAATCAAAAATTAAATTTAAAATTATTATTAATAAGCATCACAAATACCATTTCTAATAAGCTTTATTAATTAATTTTATTTAATAAATACGTATTAAAAAATTTATAATAAACTTCCTAAATATAATATATTTTATTTAATATTTACTATTTGTATATATACAATAAATAAATATTAAATTTTCAATAAAAACTAGTGTTAAGAATAGATTAAACTTTCACTATATTATATATAATATATTTTATTTCTTAAATTTTATTATTATTTTTAAAATATAATTTATAATAAAAGAGAGTGCATGGAGAGTGAGAGTGAGGAGAGAGAGGGATCGAAGAGAGAGAGGGGGGGAGGTGGAAGAGTAAGGTGAGAGAGAGGGAGGAGAGAGAGGAGAGGGAAGAGAGAGAGAGGGGAGGGGAGGGAAGAGAGAGAGGGAGAGGGTGGACAGAGAGGAGAGAGAAGAGAGGGGAGGTGAGAGAGGAGATAGAGGGTAAAGAGGGTGAGGAGAGAGAGAGGGAGGAGATAGAGAGGAGAGAGAGAGGGGATGTGAGAGAGGAGACAAAGGGTAGAGAGGGTGAGGAGAGAGAGGAGAGTTATTTTGGTTTTTTAATTTTTTTATATTTTAAAATAAAATAAATAATAATAAAAATATTTTTTATTTCTTTTTTTAAAAAAATTAATTTTAAAGAATAAAAAATCATTAAAAATTTAAATTAGAGGAGAGAGAGAGGAGAGAGAGGGGGAGGGAGAGAGGAGAGGGAGGAGAGAGAGGGGAGGGAGAGAGGAGAGGGAGGAGAGAGAGAGGGGAGAGGGAGCAGAGAGAGAGGGGAGAGGGAGCAGAGAGAGGGGAGAGAGAGAGGAGAGGGGGAGAGAGAGGAGAGGGGGGGAGAGAGGGTGGGAGGGAGAGAGATAGAGAGAGAGGAGGGAGGAGAGAGAGAGGGTGAGAGAGAGGAGGGAGGAGAGAGAGACGGTGAGGGAGAGAGAGGAGGGAGAAGAGAGAGACGGTGAGAGAGAGAGGAGGGACGAGAGAGAGGGTGAGAGGGAGAGAGAGAAAGAGAGGGAGGAGAGAGAGAGAGAGGAGGGTGAGAGAGAGAGGAAGGAAGGAGAGAGAGGAGGGTGGAGTGAGGGGGAGGAATATAATTTTAATTTTTTTAATTTTTTTTTTATTTTATTTTTTAAAAAAATTCAAATAGATACTATTAGCGACGTATAATTTTATACGTCGCTATTAGTACATGTATTAGCAACGTATAAATTTATACGTCACTAATTTGTGACGTATTAGTGACATAATTTTATACATCGCTAATATGATTTCTTTTATTTCTTTTTTATTTTTATAAATTAATTTAAAAGAATAAAAAATCTTAAAAAATTTAAATTAGAGGAGAGGGAGGAGAGAGAAGAGAGAGAGAGGGAGAGGGAGAGGGAGAGAGGGAGAGGGAGGAGAGAGAGGAGAGAGGGAGAGAGGAGAGAAAGAGGGAGGAGAGAGAGAGGAGAGAGGTGGAGAGGGAGGGAGGGGAGAGAGGGAGAGCCGGGGAGGAGATAGAGGAGAAAGAGAGGAGGGTGTTGAGAGAGAGAGAGAGGGAGGAGAGAGAAGAGGGTGGAGTGAGGGAGAGAAATTTTATTTTGATTTTTTTTAAAAAAATATTATTTTTTTCTATTTTTAAAATAAAAAATAAAATTAAAATAAATACTATTAGGACGTATAATTTTATACGTCGCTATTAGTACATGTATTAGCAATATATACATTCATATGTCACTAATGCGTGATTTATTAGCGACATACAATTTTATACGTTGCCAATATGATTTCCTTTATTTCTTATTTATTTTTAAAAATTAATTTTAAAAAATAAAAAAATCTTAAAAAATTTAAATTATAGGAGAGAAAGAGGAAAGAGAGGAGAGAGAGGAGATAGAGGTAGAGAGAGAGGAGAGAGAGAAAGAGGGAGGAGAGAGGAGGGGACAGAGGGGGAGAGAGGAGAGAGGGAGGAGAGAGGGGGAGGGAGGGAGAGAGAGATAGGGAGAGCTGGGAGGAGAGAGGAAGGGGAGGGAGGAGAGAGAGGGAAGGGAGGAGAGAGAAGGGAGATAGGGTAGAGATAGAGAGAAGAGGGTGGAGAGAGGGAAGAGAGAGAGGAAAGTAGGAGAGAGAGAAAGAGGGAGGAGAGAGGAGAGAGGAGGAGAGAGAGGGAGAGGGAGGGGAGAGAGAGGAGAGAGGGAGAGAGAGAAAGAGGCAGGAGAGGGGAAGGAGGAGAGAGAGGAGAGGGAGGAGAGAGAGGAGGGAGAGGGAGGAGAGAGAGGGAGAGAGAGAGAGGGAGGAGAGGGAGGAGAGTGAGAGGATAGAGAATAGGGAGAGAGAGAGAGAAGAGGGTGGAGGAAGAGAGGGTAGAGAGAGAAGGGAGAGAGAGAGGGTAGAAAGAGAAAGAGGGTGGAGGGAGGGAGGAGGGAGGAGAGAGAGAAGAGGGTGGAGGGAGGGGGAGAGAGGGTAGAGAGAGAAGAGAGAGGGAGGAGAGATAGGAGATAGGGAGAGAGAGGAGAAGGAAGAGAGAGAGAGAGGGGAGGGAAGAGAGAGTGGGGAGCGGATATGATTGTTTTTTTTTAAATAGGAGTATTAGCGACATTTAAAATATATGTCGCCTAATATAACATAGTATTAGTGACGTATATACTTATACGTTGCTAATACTATACTATATTAGCGATGTATAGACTATACGTCACTAATATAACATAGTATTAGCGACGTATAAGTATATACATCGCTAATACTATGTTGTATTAGCGACGTAGAGCTTATAAAATCCCCCCGCCCCCCCCGCGGGCTAAATTTCCCCGCGCGTTTCTTATAAACCCCCCTCCTGGACCCCTCTAAGCCCCGCCGCCCCACCGCCACCACCACTGCCGCCTCCTCCTCCCCCCTCGCCTTGCCTTGCCCTGGACCCACCCCTCCTCCCTCCCGGTCCCCTTTCCCCTATGTGACACACCCCCGCCTCCACCACCCCTATGCCGTCGCCTCCTCCTCCACCCCACGCCCTGCCTTACCCCGGACCACACCCCCTCCCGCTCCTCCTCCTCCCTCCCAGTCCCCCTTTCCCCTCTGTTACGCACCCCTTGTAAGGACACTCATCTCTAAACCGGTTTTTGTTTTCTTTAATTGTCGGTTATCGTGAGGTTAACATGTTTTTTAATTTCTTTGGTGGTTTCATAAATAAATGGTGTTTATGATAGTTTTAATCAAAATCAACTTTAAGATTAGTGGTTTTAAGTGATTTTGAATCAAATGTGAATTTTTGGAAATTTTCTGAATTTTTACTATTTTTCCAAAAATTAAGGTTTTGGCGGGACCCCTGTGGGCCCCACCGTTGAAATTTTGGTTTTTGTGTCAAATGAACCCAGATATCTACTTAAGATCATACAAAAATTTTTAAAACTTTCTTAGACTTAATTAGTGCTTAAATTTGTAAAATACCCATTTTTAGCCTACTTTTTCTATTTACACCCTATAACTTACCCATACACACCCAAAAACCTACTATAAAAGGCGAAACCTGAGTCATTCCCATTTTGGGAATAGGCTGAGGAGGAGAGGTCAGGCCTAATCCCCAATTAAGCCCGGATTAGAAGGTGTTTAAGGTGAGCCTATTCTAATTAAGCACTAAATCCTAGCTTTCTTCTTAATCCCTTCTAAATCTACCATTTCCCCTTTGTCTCAATTTGTTTTTAAACACCAAAACTACTGATTTGCATTTTTACTACAAACCATAGCTCTCAAAATCCGATTTTTATGTTCAACAAGCCCTAGATCTAAGTTTTTAATTAGGGTTTTCTTTGGTAAATCAATTTTAATGGAGTTTAATTCAAACTATGTCTTTGTAAGGTTTTCAAGAAGGGTGACCATTAAATCCAAGTCTAATTAAGGGATAAGGTAATGGACTTTCGAAATTTCAGTTTGTCTATAGTAAAACTCTTGATTTTGTGCTTTATTTTGAATGGAGTTACTTGATTTAGTGTGCTAATGGCATGATTAGAAAATGACAATCTTTAATTCCGATTTCATAGGGTTTTATCTTGTTATGATGTGGTTTAGCATTCTGGAAGTCATGGTGGACTTTTGATGGTATTTGGGTTGTTAGATGATGATTTGAAGTGTTATCAATGGAGTTTCGGTTTGAAATTGTGAAAGGAAGAAGAAGGTCGAATCTGCCTTGTCGGCGTTTGAACGGCAACACTGCAGTTTTGACATTTTTCCAGTTTAGCCGATCGAATGGCCTGCTAGGCGTTCGAACGGCCAAACTGTAAATTTAAAATTTTCCCATTTAGCCGATCGAATGGCCTTCTGGGCGTTCGAACGGCTACACAGCAGAATTGAGTTCTATTGCATGATGTTTATTTTGATGATTCCACTTTAACTTGTCAATTTCATATGAATGTGGAGTGTTTTGAGCTATGTTATGCTACTGGATAGGCACACTATTGAGGTTATGAAGTTGAGATATATAATTAGAGATTTGTGGAATGACTTATAGTTTGTGACATGATGTTGGAATTGTCATCTTGAGATTATGAATGGATGATTCTCTATGGTTAAGCATATTTTCAGTAAGACTACAACCTATTAATGGACTGATTTGTCATGATAGAATGTGGTTAGTTGATGTGTGAATGTTGATGAATGTCATGGCTTAAGGATGAAATGAATGATCTTATATGTGTTTAGTCATTGTGGTTGAGTTTTGATTTGAGTTATGATTTCAATGATTCTTCTCCTATGATTTCCGCAGGAATTCATGTTTTGATGGTAATTCACATGTGTTGTGTGGTAGTGAGTTTAATTTCAAGCATGTTGATATGCATTGTGTGAAGTGCTTCTACTAGGTACACACACATGTGAGGTTTAATGATGATGTTAAACGTTGATATTATGATTATGAATGATGCATTAGGGGCTGATGAGAGCACTTATCATGAATTATAATTCATGTATGCCTTGCCCACTTATGTACCATGCTGCATGCATCATAAAAATGGATTTTCAATTGAGGCTTCATCGAGGTTAATCGAATTTGACCGATTGGATGCAATGTGGTGAAATTATGTGTCGGACTGATTGGTTGTGGATTAATCAAAAGTTGATTAGTCCAAAAGGACATGTTTTTTATTTGAGTTCCTGTGTGGAACGAGTGCACTCCCCAGGTTGAGTCTAGAGAAATGGAAGTATGTGGGGACGAGTTATGTACTTGTCTTGCGGATTGTGAGATTGTTATTATGAGTGTCATCTGGACCTGAGAATCTAGTGTGGTATGCCGTGTGCACCCGCTACCACGTGTTCTAGGGTTTCCTGTGTTGAAACTCGGGCTCTTTCCTCCGCAGGAGATGTCCCTGGGCGAACACCCCTGCTCTAGATTCTCTGTGTGAGAATGGGACATCCTTGGCCAGGATCGTCCAGGGTGAGCAGCTTTAGGGATTGACAACCCCGAACTTTCTTTAATTCTTGTGTAGAATTTTGGACCATGACACGCCTTCGTGGCCTTGTCAATGCTCCCGTCTGTGTGACACTAAATTGTGATTTCTCCTTGATGGAGGACGTTATGATGTGATGCATGATGGAATATGTATGTTAGAGATACATTCATGTAGGTTGTTATGATGTGATGCATGATGGAATATGTATGTTAGAGATACATTCATGAAGGTTATCATGATATGATGCATGATGGAATATGTATGTTAGAGATACATTTATGCAGGTTGTTACGATGTGATGCATGATAGAATATGTATGTCAGAGATACATTCATGCAGGTTGTTACGATGTGATGCATGATGGAATATGTATGTTAGAGATACATTCATGCAGATTGTTATGATGTGATGCATAATGAAATATGTATGTTAGAGATACATTTCATGCAGGATGTTAGGATGAGAATGACACTATGTGGATTATGCACTATGATGCAGGTTTAGGTGATGTGTATGTGTGATCAGAAAATTATGCACCTTGCCAATCTTAGATCTAAATGAGTTTATTGCTATGCTATCATATTTACGATGATGATAGTTATATTAAAAACCATTGCTGAGTTTGTTAAACTCACTCCTCTTTTTTGTGTTTTGCTTTGGGGCTACGTGGTGCGACACGCAGACGGACAGGATCTCCTCTTTGAGGAAAGGTCGGAGATGACATGGATGTGATCGTGGAGATCTTTGTGTGACTTATTTTCCTTGGTTTTCACTTTATGTTTAGAACCTTTGTGTATGTTTCTCTGTTGGATTATGTCACATTTTATAGTTGTGTTGCTTAAGACTTATTTTGAGCCGGTGTGGACTATAGTTAACTAAGCATGTGGGTTTGAGATTAGTTGTTTACTTTGTGATAAACAACTCTCTTTCTGTCCTTCTTATTTACTCTTGCTCAAAGTGGAATGTGCGTACTCCGTAATTCTGTTAAGTCGCCCATGGTTAGGGTTAAGTCTTCCGCTAAATCGTTTCTCAATTTCCCTTTGTCGCCCCCGCGCGCTTGACCGGCCCTTGGACCGGGTTTGGCTCGGGTCGGGCATCGTCGGGGTGTGACACCCCTGCCTCTGCCGCCTCCTCCTCCCCTACCCCGCTTGCCCCGGACCCCACCCCCTCCAATTCCACCCCCTCCCTCCTGGTCCCCCTTTCCCCTCTGTTACGCACCCATGCCTCCGCCGCCTCCACCGCGTCCTCCTCCCCTTGCCCTGGACCCCACCCGCTCCGGTTCCCCCTCTTCCCTCCCAGTCGCCCTTTCCCCTCTGTGATGCACCCCCGCCTCTGGTGGCCCGCCGCCTCCGCCTTCCCTCAGCCTCCACTTGCGTGTGCCCTGCTTGCTCCCCCTTCTCTCCCTCTGATTCCCCCACAGGAGTGGGGGCTGCCGGAGGAAGGCAGCCCTCCCCCCTGCTCTACCCCTCCCCCTTCTCTCCCTCCGATTCCCCGCCCCTCCCTACTCTAGGCTCCGGACTCCCCCTGCTCCCCTCTCTAGCTCTGGACCTCCCTTGCTCCACCCCCCTCCCTTCCCTCGTGGGCCCGGTGGCCCACCAGGGGATTGTTTTTTTTTAAAAATTACTCTTTAGCGACGCATCCATATGCATAGCTAATAATTATTTTTAACGACACTTTTCTATGTCATTAATAATAAATTTTTTTAAATAGTTATTCTATTAGCGACGCTTTTCTATGTGTCACTAATAGAATAACCATTTAAAAAAATGAAATTAATTTATTAGCGGCACTAATAATAAATTATTAGTGACACTTTTATATACGTCACTAAAGGGTATATTAGCGATGTTTTTGTTTATACATCACAAATACAAAATAGCGGCAACACTTTTTTTGACGTTTATAGCGACGTTTATTATACGTCGCTAATAGTCATTAGCGACATTTATTGGACCATTAGCGACACATAATAGTCCTTTTTGTGATAGTGACTCAATAATTCATTCGCTACTCAAATAGGGCATAGCCCTTACACTTAAATAGAGAATCTTAATGGGCTCACCAACATAAGCCTAAAAGACCACTAAATATTATTAAATAGAAATAAAAATAAACTCCCTACTAATTAAGAAACGACTAATAAAGCCTAAGTACACCCCCTTATTAACAATAACGTAATTAAAGTCTATTCCACTAGCATGTGGGCTCCGATTGTAGACCCTTAGGACGTTCACAACATTCAACGAGGCTTCCACATCACCTCATCCTCGAGGTGACTTAAAACTTATAGCATCAGCTCACCATAGCGAAAGTGAAGAATAGCGAGTCCGAAACTTGCAATGAAGGAAGGATACTCAAGTGCTCCAAGGGAATGATCCGGGGAGGTGCAGGGGTGCATGGGTCCACTCGGCAACACTAGACGGCAACTGGGCGGACCCCAAGAGGACCATTTTAACATGGTTGGAATTGAATAGAAAGGTGAGCCGAAAGTTGGGTTTGTTCATACCCGATTCAAGCCCGTGGAACAAGAAGAGGTGCGTGCTGGAACATAAGCAATTGGGCGTGAGGACTTGCAACCAAATGGCTCAGGACATGCTCATTAATGAGTTGGGTCCACCGTTGCTTGCCGAAAGTACATAATAGCCTATTGAACTATCCAATTCGAGTGGGCACATAATGGAAGGAAAGGTAATTCCAGCAAGCACTAAGGTGGCTCACATGCAATGTCCACCAAATCAGTGTCGGATTTCCTTCATCGAGTTGCCATATTGCATGAACAAACTTGCATTAGGCTATTATTGTAGGGAGAGCCCTCCATAGGAAGATCTAGCCATGATTCTATGAAGGAAAATATTACTTTATTGCACTCGGAAGAGAAAGTTGCTGGAAGAAGCTTAATTTGCAGGAGAGTCCAACTATGATTTCCACCGTAAAGTAGGAGATTAGTTTGGATATTCTCGATTGGATCACCATTCAGAAAAAAACTGCATGCATGCATCAATGAAGACGTGATTGTATATGAGATTCTCAGCAATCTTTAGGAAATTCTCGGCGATCTTTAGGAAGATGCAGTTTGGATTGCTCGTAATGTAGATATGGCAAGGGGTCCCATAATGGAAAGTAGCTGAAGCAGATTTTTCCAGAATGAAGAGATCTTTCTGAGTACTCCCGAATCTGATGTCCCGGAATGGCTAAGAAAGGAAAATCATCAGATTTTTTGCCACTGATAATAAGATTATGAACAAAATCTTTATGGATGAAAATCCTCCGATTGAATCTTTCACCAGTTTGTAGGGGTATTCCAGCCACGGAGATAAGAACCATATGGCAAGGAAGATCCCATATGATCAGATCTATCTCCAAGAAGCCAATCTCGTCCAATTCTTGTCTTCGTTTAGAAGGAAGGAAAATTCCTGACTGCATCAAATCCATTGAGGCATGATCTCTAGGCAGGGAAGTTTGCATCTGAATCCCAGGGAAAGTCATCATCTTCCTCACGCCTTGAGTCTTCTTAGTGTCATCCTTGATAATCACTACCATGCTGGGAAAATGAGTGACTCGAGTGCCACAAAGAATTGGGCAGTGATGCATGACTGGTAGACCAAGAGACGCACTAGCAATGTGTTGTGAACATCCTAGGGGTTGCCAGGGGGTGCCAGTGGGGCCATGTATTAGGGTATTTAGGGCTTTTATATAATAAGGGTATTTAGGTAATTTAGTAATTAGTGCTTCAGTTTAATTATGTTAATGGGCCTTAGGTTCTTGATAGTGAGCCCACTTAGCTAGTCTATTTAAATGTAAGGGTTGCGCCCTAATGGAATTATGAAATGAATGATTAGTTCTCTCTTCTTCTCCTCTGCCTCTCCTCCCTATCCAGCGGCCATGCCGCTATCATTTCCCTTTCCCGGCCTCTCTGCGCCGCTCCTGTCCTGTTACCGGCTAGCCAGGCCATTGTGCCACTCCGGGCACAACATTGGTATCGGAGCCATTGATCCCCGGACACCACACTTGCCAGAGCCGCCGGATCCTCCTCAGCCATTGCCACCATCAGCTAGAGCTACGGCCGTCCTCACCGGTCCCCGATCCATCAACCCCGGAAAGCTGCCCGAACGGGGGTGCATTCTGTTGGATCTGCTCGAAACTGAGAGCAAGGTGGTGCTCTTCCACGATGGATCTGCGGTTTTGTCGCCCGAGCCGAAGTCATCTCCTCTGCTGTTGTCGACCACTGGCCAAGGCGCGGCTCTGCTGATGGCCAAGGTCCAGGGGCCTTCCAAAGCCTCCGGAGATGTGTCTCTGGCAAAATTGTCGCCTCCAACAAAGCACGGCCAGCAACCTGGGACATGTCCGATGCCGGAGATCCCACGGGTTGGAATCAGCCCCGCCAACATCTGGTCGGGTTGGGGTCTCTCCTGGGCATGCCATGACTGTGGATCTCTCACTGTTGAGCGAAGACCAAACTATTGCTTCTGCCGCGCCAGCCAGAACTTCCAACAGTTCACTGGTTCTACAGAGGGCATGGAATGTCCTTGTTTGGCAAAGGAGAAGGTGTTTCTGGAAGGCACGGCGGACATCACAGCGGGCCGTCATAGACGAAGCATGCCACTTTGCCCTGCCCTCTCCCCGCTGGAGTGGCCAGCGCTCCAGTCGCCGCTCAAGCCAGCAATGGTGAACCCCCAAACTCCCTGTTTCACTGTCGGCAGCAGGGGAGGTGACCTCCTCCGCCCATTCACCTCCACCGGAGCTGTAGCCGCCGTGGTCATGCCGGATGAGCAGTCGACGTTTCCTTTCTCAGAATTGTCACAATCTTCGGACTTGGAGCAGACTTTCCTTGTGGGAGAAGATGCTAGCCTGATCACACGGGATTGCCTTGGAAACTTGCTAATTTTGCTTGCTGGGGACAATGCGCTATTGGCCATTCCAAATTTTACACCGGACCAAAAATTCTGGGCTTTGATGGCAGAAATTCTACTGATCGCTGATACAAATTTCCTGAGCAAGATTTTCGCTGGGAAATTGATCACTACTGGCTTCTCTTCCGATTACTGCTCAGCATCACGGAATCCGGCCACTACCTCCATCTTTGTTAACGGCGAGCAATCCGGGATTCACTTCCGGACCTTGATCTTGGGGAATTTTCTTTGCCACCGGGTTTTGATTTCCCTAGCTGGAACACCCCTGCCATCTGATGAAATCTTTTCTTGCAAGATTTCTACCAGAGATTTTTTGGTTGACCATTGGCTCGTCCTCAAACCAAATCTTCCCAAGCACGCTGGCAGATTGAAGTTATGGGCAGGAAATTTCGGGCAACAGATGCATGCGGGTCTGGCTCTTAGTTGGAGGGCCCTGGAACCTTGGCAAACTTCCCCTGTCATGCATAGCGGCTATTCGGAAAATCCATCCAGCCAAGCTCTATGTCCTGAGCAGTACGAACCACATTTTTGGCTGGGCTATGAAGCGTGCCAGATTTCTCTGTGGTGGGTGTTGGTCACGGGAGGGTCCCTACTTTTGCTCCATTGTCAGCTCCTCTTTTCTACTGCAGACGGATTCGGAGTTGAGTCCTGGATCACCGTGGAACCAGCTATTGCACTTCTTATGGGATTTTCTTTCTATCTAAAGAGCAGCCTGGATTTTATTGTAGGTATGCTTTGGACTTGGCCTGACCGGGCTGGAAATGGTGCAGGATGTGAGTCCAACTTGGGAAGTCGACCTTATTGGGGTGTTTTAGGCCAACAGGTTTTGAATACATCCAAACCAGACCCCACCCATATCTACTGGTTCTTGCCACTTCTTACGCATTTGCCTGCCTTCTACGAGCTGCACAAGGCCCTGATCATGCATGATTTTCTTATCCATGTGGGTTTGATTTCCACTGGCCGCAGTTGGAGATACTCCTCCTTTCCTTCCCACTCGCTGAGAATGAAAGAGGACCATGTGGCTGTCTGTATTAAAGAGGTCTTCTTTGTGCTCAAGTGGGCCCACTCTATGATTGAGTTATGCCCCAATGGAAGCCAGATTGCCTTCTGTAGGCCGACTGCTGCCCTCTATGGGCCGACCATGGTGCTGTTTGACGCCTTCTATGGGCCGATCTTGATGCTGTCTCCTGCCTTTTGTGGGCCGACCTTGCTGCTATCTGCTGCCCTCTGTGCGCCGACCTTGCTGCTATCTGCTGCCCTCTATGGGCCGGCTTTGCTGCTGCCTGATGCCCTCTGTGGGCCGAGTTTACTGCTGTTTGATGCCTTCTGTAAGCCGACCATAGTGTTGTCTGATGCCCTCTGTGGGCCGACCATGATCTCGTCTACTGATGCCCTATGTGGGCCAACTCTGCTCCTGTCTGCTGATGCCCTCCGTGGGTAGTCTTGGGGTACTCTGTAGCCGCTGGGATGACCCCGCTTGTTGGAGACCTGTGTGGACAGTCTGCTTGTCCTGCAGCCAACAAGTCGGGCAGCTCCTTTGTCTTGCCCTTGGGTTTCGTATCTGCACTCCCATCATGTTTGTGCTGGCTTCTGCACGTCTTGAGTAGTGACCCACTATCTCCGTCATTCGGCGTGTCTCATCTACAGTTCCGGAACCGCTGTTCACAGTGGAGCCTTGGTGGGCCCGATGCCTGGAGTTTTAGGTCACCTCGAGGACGAGGTGATGCGCAAGCGAAGCGTGGTGGAATGTTGTGAACATCCTAGGGGTTGCTAGGGGGTGCCAGTGGGGCCATGTATTAGGGTATTTAGGGCTTTTATATAATAAGGGTATTTAGGTAATTTGGTAATTAGTGCTTCAGTTTAATTATGTTAATGGGCCTTAGGTTCTTGTTAGTGAGCCCACTTAGCTAGTCTATTTAAATGTTAAGGGCTGCGCCCTAATGGAATTATGAAATGAATGATTAGTTCTCTCTTCTTCTCCTCTGCCTCTCCTCCCTGTCCAGCGGCCATGCCGCTATCCTTTCCCTTTCCTGGCCTCTCTGCGCCGCTCCCGTCCCGTTACCGGCTAGCTAGGCTGTTGTGCCACTCCGGGCACAACACAATGTGGAGCAATTTCTGCTGAATTGTGTTTTGTAGATCTACCAAAACCCCTGATAGTAGAGGTGGATTTGGTAGCAATGGAGGAGTTGTTGTTGGTGTCCATGATTTGGCGCAAGGAGAGGGAAGCTTTATTCGAACGGTGGAGTGGGAGAGAGAGGTCCGGTGCTAGATGCACTCTCGCTGTCAGAGTAGAGGGCAACGAAGTTGAGGGAGGTGGAATGTCTTCATGCCATCGGAGTCTGGTGTGGACTGCCTGATGGCCCTGGTGCTAGCAGCTTCCTAGGACCTTCCCACTATTGGAATTGCGAGCCATTCTCCTGGTGCAGCCTATTGTGGTTGATTGTGCATGGAGAGGTTCATCGATGGTTCTCTCCAACAGCAGGGGCGACAAACTTTTGTGTTCAATGACCACACGAGGTAGTTGGAATCGACTCCGGCTAGCACCCAATGATAGTGATGCCCGGTTGTGGGGGTGCAATGTCATCTAAAACGGGTTCAGTTTGCAGTGAAAGGCCACCCACTTGAACATCTTCTTCTTCCATGCCAATGATGGTATAGGCGTTGGGTCAGCCTGAGGCAGCACCTTAGCTGATGGAGAAGGCTTTGGATCAGCACAAGGCAGCACCTTGGCTGTGGTGTAGGTGTTGGGTTAGCCTGAGGCACCACCTTGGCCAGGGTGGATGTTGTGCTAGCCCTCGGAAGCTTGTCAACAGAAGCTGAAAGCTTTTTATACATCTCCAAGATGGTAGCCAAGTCCGGGGAAGGAAGAGCCTTCAGAAGCATCTCCACCCGTTGCCCCATAGACCGTTCGGCTTTGATACCATTGTTGTGAACTAGTGTCCACAATAGCCTAGAAGCTGGGGTAGGGGAAGAGAGCGGCACTGGATAGCTGGGAAAGGAGAGAGGAAGCAGTATGGCCGCCATGAAGGAGGAAGAGGCAAGGAAGAAAGGGGAGAAGACAAGAGACTCAATAATTCATTCACTACTCAATTAGGGCATAACCTTACAATTAAATAGAGAATCTTAATGGGCCCAATAACATAAGCCTACAAGCCCACTAAATATTATTAAATAGAAATAAAAGTAAAATTAAGAAACAACTAATAAAGCCTAAGTAACCCTAAGGCCTATGCCCCTTTATTAACAATAACGAAATTAAAGCCTATTCCACTAGCATGTGGGTCCCGATGGTAGAGCCTTAAGACGTTCATAACATTAGACCTGACCTTGCTTGACACCCAAACAAACCCAATCCATGTTTTGCCAAACCCCACTTTATCCAAACTACGTAAGGCAAATAAGACTAGGGAGTCATCCAAAAAGAAAAAAGAAAGGCTCATCCGAAAGTGCCACAATGGGCGCAAGCGCGCATGCGCTTATGTGAATCAAAACCTTTGATGCAACCATACTTAGCCTCTCCACCCATGGAGAGTGTTCTTACATATGAAAAACAAAAGTCCTTGGAAGAGCATTTCCTTACATACTCTCTCCCTTGGCTCACTTTTTTTTATGTGGGACTCCGGAAAACTCTTTATACTAGATGAAAAGCTTCCCTCCAAGTGGAAAAATTACTTTTGGCTAAAACGTTCCTCCCAATTTGAAAACTAGGCTTAAATACATTAACCTAACCTTAAATTTAAATTACATAGTAAGTTTTGGCTTATAAGCCACACATAGTGATGCAAGAGCAAAATTATGAATTCATAAACTGAGAGAAGGGACGAAATGGTTTAGGTATTTGATCGAGCATTTGAGAAGGTTTTAAAATAGGCAAGCGCATTATCGGTAATCACTAATGGATCGAATGACTTTGTGTTGATAAAGCCGGTAATTATGCGGGATTTAAAAGGGCATTTGAGATAATTCAGTCTAAATAAAGAGGCCGTTAAGTTCATTAATCATCCCCTTCCTCTAGATGCCTGAACATTGAAGTGGAAACAGGATTAAATCTAAATGCCATCACTTTTAAAGTGGATCCACGTCACACGAATTGAATGGAGATTTTTCCATTAGTATAAATAGAGTATCAAGTGTAATTAGGTGTGGTTGTTTATTGTAAATGAACTTTAGTTAATTCCATGTGAGGGTTTTCCCTAAGCTCTGTTTGAGCTGAAGTTGTAGATCCAACGCGAGGTTGAATATCAGCTTGTCTCTTTGTAATCTGATCATTTTTTAATGAAAAATAGAAATTTTTGCTCTCATTTGTTTTTAATTTGAGTTCAACATCACCTCGCTAGCCTCAAAACCCAACTGGACTCTGACAAAATTGCATTGCCTGAGCAAAAGCTTGAACTATTTGATCACTCCTCAAGGACATTATAGGGATATTATGGCTCATACATAAGCCTTCTTCCACCATTTTATTATTTTAAATCCAATATCTATCAACTATATTAATGCTTCTTACATTTATATCTAGGGTTGTATTTCATTATAAATTATATTTAAGTCATTTAGAAATGCCAAAATTTGCATCTTTCAATCGATTCAAGAATTTATATAAAATGAAAATGTTAAGACGGCTTGCAGCCTGCGAAATTTGTTGAACACTCGAATTGATGGTGCGGCTACATGCTTGCGTGAGGTCCGCGCATCAATGCAAGCAAGCTGTGAGAGAAACCTGTTGTGAGCAATCATATCACTAAGTACTCTTTTCATAAGAAATTGTAATTGGTGAGAATACACAAGGTGTATCATGGAGAAATATTTATATGTTTGAAGATGATAATCGAGATAAATGGGTTCTATAAGTGGCTTATTTAGATGCTGAAAAAATGTTTTGGATGATTGCAGACGCAAATGTGTAGCAATGGGTAAGAAACCAAGTAGAAGGTTGGCGGCAGTTCAATGGCACACTGAAATTGTTGAAGCCCAGTGGGCGGCACCCGCAGAACAAAGATCTCACGTCATCAACGTACTCTTAATTGGATAAGTTTGATTACATTACATTCAAAGATGCTCTCCATCATAACTTAATCAACCACACTCATATCAACTCCTTTTTTTTAATAACGAGGGGTGTCTAAGTTCTTAGGGCCCATCTTTAAGATATAATCCTGTGCTAGTAGCTAACAGAATTGGGGTTTCAACTTTCAACTCAGGATCTTTTCATCCATCCCACCAACAGTACCCTCTTGGTTCCCATATTCACTCTTCAATTAACTTATAATCAATCATATGCATTCGTTGACCATGATAATGTGTATCCCTAACAAGCATCCTAGAGAGATCCTTTGCTGCCATGGTGTCACATTAATTAACAGGGAATGTGACATAGACATACAGGTGTACAGGAAAACGAATGCACATAGATATGTTGAGAACACATTTGGATATAGATATGATATTAGATGTGACGTATATATATTCAAGTCATTTTAAAATACCAAAACCTGCAACTACCAATGGAGAGAAGAAATTTTTGACCATGACACCATGAAAATTCAGAGACTGCTTGCACCCGACAGTGCTCGAAGAAAGCTCACATTGATGTTGCAGCCATGCAAGCACGCTTTGAGCGTCGTGCTTTGAGCAGTAATAGTATTACTATTTTCAAAAGGAATTTCAAAAGTGGGTGCTTGGATAAAATATGAGAAAGTGAAGGGTCTTTGTGCAGTAATAGTACTACTTTTTTCAAAAGGAATTTCATAAGCGAGGGCTTAAATAAAATTTGAGAAAGAGAAGTGTGTAACTTAGAAAGATTTATATGTTTCAGAATGATAATCTAATTGTGACAGATGAGTTATATAAGTGGCTTGTTTAGATGCTAAAAGAACAACATTGTCGATGATTGGGTATGCAAATGGGTGGAATTGAACAAGTAGAGGGTTGGTACGACAATGACAAAGTGAAATTGTGGAAGCCCGGTGGGAGTCACCCACAGAACAAAGATTCATGACATCAACTCAAAGTGGACAAGTATGGATTTAAGTGGAGAACCATTCAAAGATCTCTATCCCTCATAATTTAGTCAAATTCTATAAACAATACTTGTCCAATCCTAGTTTCACTCTTCAATTAACCCATAATATTCATTTCTTTCTGTGATCCTGCGTGATGTCTCCACCAATCTTGACTTGGCCTATGAGAGACTTAGGGGTACCGAATACTTTGTCATATATTTAACAAAGAAAGAAAGAAACAACGAAACACTATAAGAAATAGGATAAGAATAAGATGAAGAAGTCAATTTCTATCGAATAATGATGAAATATTACAATCTCAATTCGTGAGCACACTTTTGATAGTTACTCTTATAGGAAAATTCATTAGAAAAGGACTAAAATACTGAAAGGACTAAAGGACAGTATAAGTGCTCGATCATCTTAGTACTTAGTAAGGCAAGCATATGAACAATCATTATTAACCCAAGTGCGGGTGAAGGCGATCAATCGTGAAATCCATTGCGCTTTCGATTAATTGGAGAGAAACAAACAAAAAAATAAAACGTAGTTTCTACTCACACCTTGCAAGAAACAAGTTTAACACTGCACAATTTATGATGTCACATGATTCATCTATAAGCAGTTAGCTATTCCATACCACTTAACAGGAACCTTATCATAACTAACCAAATGCACATAGTTATGGCAACAACAAACACATTTAGATATAGAAATAATATTAGCAGTGAGGCAAATGTATGAAACGGCAATCTTTATCCCTCAAGAAAATTTTACTTTCTAGGAAGAAATTAAATAAGAAAAGATTTGCAACTTGTTTGCGCAAGTGGAATAAGGTATGTACAAGGTTCACCCATCATACGTATTGGGTATATTTGGACATGATCCCATGTGGGTGGGCAATGGAGCGGTATTCGAACTCACATCTTATATATATTCAGTCTTATCATCATATCATTCTGAAAGATATTAGTGCATTCAAATTGTAGGAATGATTAATTGCAACAAACTGTTCATAAGATTTCTAAATGGGAAGCTAAAAAAAAACCTCATAAAGCAATCTGAAGGACAATCTGTGTGCATTCTACTATTGACTGTAACACACCAGTATTTTGTAATGTGGAGAACAACTTAATACATGAGTATACTATGTATTCTAAAATACTACCAGCTCTTTAGCTCCCTATTATGGGAAGCATTTTTTATGCTCCCTATTGATTGATACTGAGCCTTGGGTAACAGATGCATAGGAGCCGTCCATTTAGAGAATTGATAGTTTAATTACATGCTAGCACACGTTATCATTTGCCGTTGATTCTTATATCAACAGCTCCCATGTGCTCTTTACACTAAGCTCACAATCACTAATGAGCATAAAAAATGCTTCCCCAGTTAGGGAGCCCACCATGGTGCCATGCTGATAGACTTTTGGCCCATGAGGTGACCAAGTGGCATTCTGGTTAGTTTTTTCACCCTTCCTGCAAAAGCAACGTACAGATGAAGATGAAAATTGTACCTATGATATGTGATAAATATATTCCTAAAAAATATAAATTGCCTGTTGATGAGAGCATGAAGCTGACCTCATAATTCTAACGCATGCATTCTGATATCAAAGTTTGATAGCGCTGAAATTCGCATGTCATTTTGTATTGAAAGACAACAAAACTAAAGTAGAAGCTGACATGTTCAATCTTTTAATAGAGGCATATACTATATTAGACTTAGTCGATTCTGAAACTGCTGAAAAACATTTAAAAACTTGCGAAATTTTCGTTGACACTACTGCGATAGAGTCACCCTTTCCCTCTATAAGTACTCACTGTCAAGGAATCCATTCATCAGTAACTCACCATTCCTAGATCAACATGGGGACCAAACTTCTGATTTTTTTCTTTGTTTTCGCCCTAGCCCACGCCCAGAACTCACCACAAGACTTTCTCCATGCCCACAATACTGCCCGGTCTAAAGTGGGCGTTGGCCCCGGGATCCCTCCGTTGCAGCCTATGCACAGAACTATGCAAACAAAAGGATTGGTGACTGCCAAATGACCCATTCCTTTGGGCCCTACGGTGAGAACCTTTTCCGGGGAGGTGGCTCGGGCTGGACAGCTTCTGATGCTGTGAATTTGTGGGTGAGGGAGAAGAATGACTACAACTATGCCACCAACAGTTGTTCAAGAGGGAAGGACTGTAAGCATTACACTCAGGTGGTGTGGCGCAACTCGGTCAGGCTGGGCTGCGCGAGGGTCAGGTGTAAGAGTGGTGCCATCTTCATTACATGCAACTACAGTCCTAGGGGCAATATTGGCGGCCAACGCCCTTACTAGGATCAAACCTTGGCCAGCGACCTTCTGGACTCAGAATGCTGATCGCATGCTTTTACGTTGATTAAGCAAAGAATAAAGCCATGGGCAGTGGATATTAATAAGGATGTCGTTTCCATTTTAATTACCTGATCCATGCATCTGTATCTGCCAGTGAGAGGAGTGTTGTACGTTAAAAACCTAGTGTTAAACTTTTAGTTTGTGCTTATGGAGAAGGTATCTAGTATAACCGTTCTACTAGGTGGTCGTGGATAAGTGATCTATTTGATGTTTTAACACATAAACTCAAAGTCATGCATCAATTTACTCATTTTTGAAGATGTAGAAATTATCTAAAGTGTCAAATATTAAGTAGGCATATCTACCACATGGCCTATTGAATGTTTCCATTGAATAAATTTCCATGTTTACGTCCCCTCAGACTTGAAACAAGTTTGTTTGTAGGGGTGTAAGTTTTTAGGGCGGTATTGACCCTACCCGGCATGTAATAGAGTGGGTTTTAGATTTTTTAGCCTGAAGGCAGGCCGGGCCTAAAAAATTTAGGCTTGTGTAATATTATATTATCTTCTCCTTTGATATTGTTGATCCAAGACAACAACTTTAACAAAAATTCTGAGCTAATTCTAAGTGATAATTTTGGGTCCACATTTTCATCCTATTTAATTTAATTTGTGTTCAAACTTTTGTCTTCAGTCTAGAATTTCATGGAGGTTTTCATGAATTGTAATGCATGTTGATGCTATGAGCCATGCAATACACCTAATTCTAAAGATGGTAATATGTCAATTAAATTTATGATTAAGTATAATAATTACTGAACATGTCTCTGAAAATAATTCTTATGCAATACATGATGCATAATATGAAGGGAAGTCTTTGGTCTTATAACTAACGAGCTTACAAGTTTATTAAAGTGGTTATATTATGTGTTTGTTGTCCTAGTGTTAGTTGACAATTGGTGGTATCTTATGGTGATGTATGTTTGTAGGTTTTAACTAGTCTAACCTGTAAGTGAGGCTGCTTCAATGTGTTATGTACTGCTTATATTTTATGTTTAATTTGGAGTGTCTGAATTATTAAACTTTAATTAGGATTCTTAATTCTTTTGTATTAGGGGGTTGTTAAACTCTTTTTGAAAGTATCAATAATTTTTTTAGCTTATCATAATCTTGAATCTTATATTTTTGTATTTTATGATCTTGTGCTAATTGAAATTAATCAACACAAGCAAACTTTTGAGGCATTATTCTTATTTCTCATAATTCTATCATACCGTGCATGTAATATAGGTGAAAAAAAGTAAAAAATAAAAAAAGCCCAAAAATCCTGAAGCTGAACTTTTGAGGCATTATTCTTATTTCTCATAATTCTATCATACCGTGTATTACAGTGCATGTAATACAGGTGAAAAAAAGTAAAAAATAAAAAAAGCCCAAAAATCCTGAAGCTGAACTTCAAGCCCGCTTAGGGCTAGGATAGAGCCATCAATTTGAAAGCCGGCATACGTTTAGAGACCGGTCTGGGCTGAAAAACTAGTTAAAGTGATGTAGACAAGGCCCAGTTTTGGTTTGACCCCGCTTATAGCCCTAGATGTTTGTAGGGTTGGAAATATAGGTTAGCCGCGTTTGCGCTTGTTTGTGAAACATGATTGACCGTTACCGAGTTGACGAATTATATCGGTCATGGTTACGGTCGAACATAAGCGGTCGATGGACTTGACCGACAAACTGACTAGTTTCCATATCCGCTCTCGTCCCTACTCCCCTTCGCCCTTCTTCTCTCGAGTCCCCTGCGCCGTGCCTTTCTTCTCCCCAGTCCAATCAGCCCTCTTCCCTGCCGGCATACCTTATGATAGCTCCAGCGAGCCTTCCGGCAATTTCTCACTTTTGAGATTCGAGCTTTGAGACAATCCATAAGCCCTAGCCCAGCTCCTCCATTTGCCACGGCAATTGCGACGGTTATTTTAGTTGGCTGTTCTGGGTGGTTGAAGTGTTGGCGAGCATCCCTTCAGCTAGCGGTCTTCATGGGAGGCAGAAAGCATTTGTTACGTTAGTTAGGTTCCTGGAGGATGACAAGGGAACGGGACTTGGTCTCTCTCCTCTCGCTCCCACCCGGCCCTCTCTAGTAAGCCTCCCCTCCCTCTCTCCCTCCCTTCCCTGATTGTACTGTATCTGGAAACACTTCTCTGGTTTTCAAAATTACAATGGTGTGATTTTTCTAATTGGCCAGACTAGCTCTGGCTGGTTCGAGATATTCGACGACAAGTTCCGGAAGGACAGTCTCCCGTTCCGAATTATTGGCCACGATTTGCACTACTTTCGCATTTTGCCCACCGACCCATATATGTTTCAATTCTTACAAATCAAAGAAGGTTTTGGATGTTCATGCACTGCATATCACTTACTGAATTTTGGAGGCAATCCTAATTGCAAGCTGTTTTCAGTGACTGGCACTAAATTAGGTGGCTACGTTGTTAATTTTTATTCTTGTTCGCTAATCCACTACATTGGTGTGAAGTATATAATACTGCAACTTGTTGCTGAATCTTCTGATTTTCAATAAACGTTTTGGTTGCTGGTTAGACTAGTTCAAATGTTTGGCTTTTGGTGAGTTCTTTTTATGTGTACTTGAATTATATGTGTTTATGGGTTATTGGGGCTATACTTTACTCTTTCTTGTTGTAGTATTGGGAGGATAGGCTTTTGAGAGCCAACGCCTCTGGCCTAAATACCATCCAAACGTACGTACTCTTTTAGATTATTGGTTTGGCTTAATATGGTTTGAAGCTATCATTATTACATCCAAAAATATTTTCACTCTGGTTGTTCGTACTAATATGTTATGTGACAAAGTACAAGTATGGCAATAGTACAACAAGGATAGACATACAGAAAAGAAATGAAAAATAAAATAGAAAATATGAGAAAAAATGGCAAAAGTACATAGTTATAATAAATGTCTTCAAACTGTAACCCAAAATATTATGTAACCTAAATAATACAGATGTTTTCTTCCTTGAAATTACACATTAAAGATTTACAAATATATCATCATGACCATCAAAAGCTTAGAAGTATCCATATTCCATACGAGTATGTAAGCCCAAAATCCTACAAATAAATATCTTATTCCTCTAAAATTGCATATACAAATTTGCAAATATATCATCATCATCAAAAAAGTGGAAGTATCCATATTCAATAAGAGTATGTAACCCAAAATCCTACAAATAAAATGTCTTCTTTCATAAAAATTACACATTCAAATTTGTAAATCTATCAACATCTGCAAAAGAGTAGAAATATTCACTACAACAAAGAGTACTATTAGCAATGCTTTTAAGTGTCATTAATAATACTCTAAGCGTCGCTAATAACTATTAGCGATGAATAAAAAACGCCGCTAAATGCGTCGATAAAAATCCAGTCACTATTACTCATTAGTGACGCTTACAACAAAGCGTCGCTAATGGTCTAATATTAGCGACATTTATATTTACGTCACTAAATATAAATGGGGAGGTGTGACTGGGGAGAAGGTGGAGGAGGGGGTGGCGGAATCTAGAGGGGATCTAGATTCCAGCCACCAAAGCCCCTTCCTCCGGTCGAGCATACCACCAAAGGAGGGGCGGGAGAAAACAAAGAGGGGGAGGGTGCTGGCGAAAGGGGGGTGACTAGGGAGGGGAGCCGGAATCTGGCCCCCATAGTCCCCTCCTCCGGTCAACCAGAGGTGGGGGCGGGAGAAAATAGAAAGGAAGTGAGAGAAATCAGAGAGTGGGGGAGGGTGCTTGGGAGAGTGGGGGTGCCAGAATACGAAGGGTGTGCCAAAATCCGGAGGGGAGCTAGATTCCAAACTCCAGAGCCCCCTCCTCCGGTCTGATAGATTGAAGGACGGGGCGGGAGAAAACAGAGAGGGGAGGGAGAAAATAGAGTGTGGGGGAGGGCGTTGAGGAGAGAGGGGTGGCAATGACCAGGGAGAGGAGGGAGAAGGGGGAGCCGGAATCCGGTGCCCACCCCGCTCCCCCTCCCTTTAACAGAGGAGGGTGGACCCAAGGAGAGAGGGGGGAGCAGGAGGGAGGAGGGGGCTTCCTCCGCCGGAATCTGGCCCCCAGCCCCCTCTTCCCTCCCGCTCCCCCCTCTCTCTCCTGGGTCTCCCCTCCTTCCCCTCAATAGAGGAGGGGGAGGAGGGGGTCGGACCTAGGGAAAGAGGGGGGGAGCGGGAGGGAGGTGGGGGGCTTCAGTGGCTGGATTTTGGCTCGCTGTCAAAATCCGGCTTCCACCCTCCTCTCTCTCCCCTCTATCATCATCCCCTTCCCACTGGCGCCGAATCCGGCACATCCACCAAATCCGGCGCGCAGCCCCCATCCAACACCCCAGTCCCTCTAGCCGGCATCCCACCAGGCATCCCACCCCTTGCGGGATATTTTTTGAAATTTTTTGAAAGTTTTTAGCGACCATTCCAAAAGTGTTGCTAATACACAAATTATTTTTAAATATGTTTTCTCATTAGCGGCATTTTTTTAAGCATCGCTAAAGATTATTTTTTTTATTATTTTTATAAAAAAATTTATTAGCAACAATTATATAATCATCGCTAATAATTTTTTTTTTTTTATTATTATTAGCGACACATATACAAGTGTAGCTAATAAGCTGTGTTTTGTTTTTTTTTAAATATTTTTTATATTAGCAATGCTTAATAAAGAGTCACTAATAAGCAATTATTAGCGACACTTAGAATTATATGACGCTAATAATTTACTATTAGCGACAGTTTTTTAAGCATTGCAAAAGTATAATAATTAATGGCAAAAATAAATGTCATTAATGGTAGATTATTAGTGATGTTTCGCCTTAAGCATTGCTAATGAGCAATAGTGACTACAATTTTATCGATGCATTTAACGACTTTTTAAGTGTCGCTAATAGTCATTAGCGATGCTTAGAGTACTATTAGCGACGCTTAAAAGTGTGGCTAATAGTACTATTTGTTGTAGTGAATATACAAATAATATAATGCAAAATAAAATACAACTTACAAGTAATACAATACATAAATAAAGGGAAACTGGAAGTTAATCAAGAATCTATAAAGGGAAAATGATAGTAAATAGATTGTTTGAAGTTCTATGAAGTTTCTCAAGAAGAAAAGTAGTTGATCATCTACTTGGTTATATCAATTCAGCTTGAAAAGCAGGTGCGCAGATTGCTAGGATGAAGAGATATAACAGCAATAAATTAAACAAAAGCATAAAAATGACATAAATTTCTCCATTCATAAAGAAATAATGAGTTGCTGCAAGTTTATCCAGCATCTATTGAGAAAACCCACCTCATTTTATGAAAATCTTTTATTAAATTGCATTTCAATTTTATGTGAAGGTATATATGATTTATACATAATGGAAATGCTATAAGGCATGACGTTTTGTGTAGTTTAGTTACTTTAGTAGGTGATAGATGTGAGTATTGGTGTGAGGCAATGTGATATGTGCAGTGGAGATGATTCTGAGAAAATGGTATTTGTAGCATAAACTTATTTGGTGCTTGGATAGGGTAATTACTAGCTTGTTTAAAAGAAAGTGACAATTTATTTGGAAGGAAACAAAATATGGGGATATATTCTTACAAATAATGCAAGGAAAAATTGTCTTTAGAGACAATAGAGGAAAGGAAGATTTAATAGGAGAGGGTAGTAAGGAAATAAGTAGTTGTAAAAGAGTGGTGATGGTGTTTTTCTTGTGGATTTGTCAATTCTCACCAAGGTTCCACAAGAATATACTACTGTAGTCTCACAATTTTGGCACAAAACTGGGAGGAATTTGTATGACTGTCATTTTTTTTACTGAAGTATGGAAAAAGGTTGCCCCTTTCCAATTCTCAATCTTCGATTATTGTTGAAAGTGTGATATGGGATTCACTATGATTGCATTACCTGTATTAAGGGCTATTAACGAGCCGAGCTAGCTTGTCGTGAAGGCCTAGCTCGACTCGAATTCGATTTGAGCTTGAATAGGCTTGAGTTGAGTTCTACCATACCCCTACTAGCTCTACTCGGCTTGAATAAAACTTGAACTCGACTCTACTCAGCTCGAACTCAAACTTGAATCCAATATAATTTTGAAATTATATATAAGTTATTAATATATAAAATAAATAATACATATATTTGTATCTTTTATATAAATATAATTATTAAGTTAAATATATATTTATGACATACTCCCTCTGTCTTAGATTAATAGCTCTATTTGATTAGTTCATATTTGAAAATCAAATGGAGTTTTCATATATGTATTAATATCATGTATCATAATGATATATGAGACCTGCACTACAACAAAATTAACTAAACGTGTCGCTAATAGTTATTAGCCACGCATATAAAACATCACTAAATTCGTTGATAAAATGTCATCGCTACAGCATATTAGCGACGCTTAATTCAAGCATCACTAAAAGTATAGTATTAGTGAAATTTATAAAATGTTGCTATTAGTATGGTATTAGCGACGCTTTTGAATAAGCGTCTCTAATAAAAAATATTTTAATTTTTTTAAAAAATATAATTTTTTTAAAATAAATTAAATAAATAATTATTAACGACGCTTATTATTAAACGTCGTAAATAAGATAGTATTAGTGATGTTTATATAAGCGTCGCTAATGTAAATAATTATTGTAAAAAATATTAAATTTTTTATTTATAAATTAAAAAATAATTTAACACTATTAGTGACGTTTGATATATGTGTCGCTAATAGTATAAAAATAAATAAATAAATAAAATAAATCTATTAGCGACACTCTATATGAGCGTTGCTAAAAGAAATTAAATAATAATAATAAAAGAACCAAACCTAGTCAATACCTGATTTGGAATGATGCGAGTCAGCACCCGCGATGCGGGTCAATGCTGACCCACGTTGCAAGTCATTGCAGACCCGTGGCGCGAGTCAGTGTTGACCCACCTTGCGGGTCGGTGCACTAGCACCGGAGGGGAAAGACGTTGGCCATCTCCAACGGGCAGTGTTGCGTAAGAGGAGGGGTCAGTGCATTAGCACTGGAGGACACGATGTGGCTGACGTAGCGTGTCCGGTGTCTGATGAGGACGTGGCAGGCTTTTTTCTAGTAGGATGGGACATCTCGGAAGCGTGGATGGAAGTCTGACGAGGCCAGGGCGGTGGGTAGAGGAGGAGGCGAGGCCGGGTATTTGCGCTGCTTGCATGCAGGCTCAAGGCAGGGGACAACGGGTGAGAGAGTAGATGGTCCTAAGTCGCTTTTTCTCGCTGGGTAGGAAACCTCGGAAGTGGGAATGGAAGTCAGACACAGCCGGGTCAGTGGGCAGAGGTAGGCGAAGTGGCAGCGGAGGCATAGAAAGAGTTTCTCTTCTTGCATGTGGGCTCATGGTGGGGGAGGATAGGGGGAAGCAAAGCCCGAGCCAACGAGTGCCCCAAAGATGTCGCCTTTCCGGTCCGGAGGACGAAGCGAGGCAGGGATGAAGCGAGGCCAAGCTGATGGAAGCACAAGTGGAGAGAAGAGAAGAAGCCCATGGGAGGGACAAAGTGAGGTGAAGCCGGTGGAAGTGGGGAGGAGAGGAGACAAGAAGCACGGCGGGAGGTGTGGCATATAAAGTCCCAGCGCTAAACTTCGTGTCGAGGCGAATTTCCTCCCGTGTGAAATGTTAAGCGATGCTCATCGAAGCGTCGCAAAATGTTAGAAATACATTAGTGACAGAAGAAAGTTATTGTCGCGAATGTAAGTGATATCAGTGATGGTATCTTTCAACCGTTGCTAATGTCTTAATTATTATTAAAAAAATACTATTGGTAACGTTCAACTATGAGCGTCGCTAATATTATTCTATTAGTGATGCTCATTTTAGAGCATCGCTAATATTTTTTTTTACTTTTTCCCCTCCTCTCTCTCCTCACCTTCTCTCTCTACACTCTCTACCTTCTCTCGCTCCTCCCCTCTCTTTCTCTCTATTCTCTCTCTACCCTCTCTTCTCTCTCCCTTCCCCTCTTCACTTTCTCTCCTCTCTCTGCCTTCCCCTCTTCTCTCTCTCCCCTCTCCCTCTCCTCTCTCTCCCTTCTCCCTCTCTCCTCTCTCTCCTCCCTCTCTCCTCTCTCTCTCCCTCTCTCCTCTCTCCTCCCTCTCCTCTCTCTCTTCCCTCTCTCCTCTCTCCCCCCTCTCCTCTCTCTCTTCCCTCTCTCCTTTCTCTCTCCTCCCTCTCTTCCCCTCTCTCCTCCCTCTCTCCCTCTCCACCTTCTCTCCCTCTCTCTCTCTCTCTCTCCTCCCTCTCTTTCTCTCTTTCTACCCTCTCTCTCCTCTCTCCCTCTCTCCTCTCTCTCCTCCCTCTCTCTCCTCTCTCTCTCTCCTCTCTCTCCTCCCTCTCTCTCTTCTCTCTTATCTCTCCCTCTCTCCTCACTCCCTCTCTCCTCTCTCTCTCCCTCTCTTCCTCTCTCCTCTCTCTCTCCTCCCTCTCTCCCCCATCTCTCTATTTTATATTATTTACTTAAAAAATAATAAAAAATAAAAATATATTAGCGACGCATATGCATATACGTCGCTAATACCCTTAGTATTAGCGACGTATACCTATATATGTCGCTAATACTCAAGGGTATTAGCGATGTATATACATATACGTCACTAAATAGTTTTTATTTTTTAAATATTTTATTAATTTTCAAATAAAAATAAAAAACAAATAAAAAAATTCTTCTCTCCTCACTCCCTCCTCTCCACTCTCTCTCCTCCCTCTCTCCTCTCTTTGTCCTCCCTCCCTCTCTCCCCCTCTCTCTATTTTATATTTTTTATTTAAAAAATAATGAAAAATAAAAAAAATATATTAGTGACACAAATGCATATCCGTCGCTAATACTAAGGGTGTTAGCGATGTATATGGATATACGCCGCTAATACGTTTTTATTTTTTAATTAATTTTTAAATAATAAAAAAAATCTCTCTCTACCCTCTCTCTCTCTCTCTAACATCCCTCCTTTTCTCTCTCTCCTCCCTCTCTCCACCCTCTTCTCTCTCTCCTCTCTCTCTACCCTCTCTCTCCTCCCTCTCTCCACCCCCTTCTCTCTCTCCTCCCTCTTTCCACCCTCTTCTCTCTCTCCTCCCTCTCTCCTCCCTCTTTCTCTCCTCTCCCTCTCTCCTCCGTCTCTCTCTCCTCTCCCTCTCTCCTCCCTCTCTCTCCTCTCCCTCTCTCCACCCCCTTCTCTCTCTCCTCCCTCTCTCCACCCCCTTCTCTCTCTCCTCTTTCTCTACCCTCTCTCTCTCCTCCCTCTCTCAACCTCTTCTCTCTCCTCTCTCTCTTCTCTCCCCCTCACTCCCTCTCTCCCCCTCCCTCTCTCTCCCTATCTCCTCCCTCTCTCTCCCTCTCTCCTCCCTCTCTCTCCCACTCTCCTCTCTCTCCCTCTCCCACTCTCCTCTCTCTCCTCCCTCTCCCCTCTCTCCTCCCTCTCTCTGTTTTATATTTTTATTTAAAAATTAATGAAATATAAAAAATAAAAATGTATTAGTGATGCATATGCATATATGTCACTAAGACTACGGGTATTAGCGACATATATACTTAAAATAAAAAAATAAAAAAATTTCTCACTCTCTACGCTATCTCCCTCTCCTCTCTCTCTTTCCTCACTCCCTCTCTCTCCCTCTCTCCTCTCTCTCCCCCTCTCTCTCCACCCTCTCTCTCCTCTATCTCTCCACACACACTCTCTCATCCCTCTCTCTCCTCCCTCTCTCTCTTTCTCTTTCCCTCTCCTCTTTCTTTCTCTCTCCTCCCTCTCTCTCACCTCCCCCCCTCTTTGTCTCTTCGATCTCTCTCTCCTCTATTCACTCTCTCTCCATGCACACTCTTCACTCTCTCTTTTATTATAAATTATATTTTAAAATTAATAATAAATTTAAGAAATAAAATATATTATATATAATTAGTGAAAGTTTAATCTATTATTAACACTAGTTTTTATTGAAAACGTAATATTTATTTATTGTATATACGTATAATAAATATTGAATAAAATATATTATATTCAGGAAGATCATTATATTTTTTTAATATTTATTTACTAAATAAAATTAATTAATAAATCTATTAGCGATGCTTGGAATAAAGAGTCGCTATTAGAATGGTATTTATGACATATTTAAAAGCGTCACTAATAATTTTAATTTTTAATTTTTTATTATTTTTAATTCATAACTATTAGTGACGCTTTTATAAGTGTCTCTCATAGTAGCACTATTAGCGACACTTTTGAAAAAGCGTCGTTATTGCGAACGCTATTAGCAACGCTTAAGACAAGCGTCACTAATAGTTATATATTTTTTTATTTTTTTATTTAAAATATATATCTTTTAGCAACGGTTGTTCAAAGCGTCGCAAATAGAGGAACTATTAGCGACACTTATAAAAAAATATCACTAATATGATTAGTATTACCGACGCTTTAAACTAAGCATGGTAATATATGACTATTAGCGATACATACAAAAATGTGTCACTAATAGTTCTTTTTTTTGTGATAATTTTTTATTAGTCGCAAATAGTTATTTTTAGAGACGCTTAGCTATGCATCACTAATAAATACGTCCCTAATACTACATTTTGTTGTAGTGCCGTTTATATGAGCTAAGGCTCACTTATAACTTTGTCAGCCCAATGTTATGCGCATTCAAAATTTGATCCAACAATGCACATAACTCAGGAGGTGGATTGGTTTATGTCTCATTGCGCTCTTAGATCTCAATCTGATGGCCCACGATGCCTTAGCTCACACTGACGTGCATGAGCCCAAACTTATATAAATTTTTTTCATAATATATATTCTTGTTACATTGTAGATATATAATTTCTATGTATAATATATATTTTTTTAAAATAAAAATATTAGAGTCACAAACACTCATATACTGCTTCTGTCCACAAGTAATTGCTCCATTTGGTTTTTCAAGATGAACTAAAATTAGTTTAATTGAAAAACTAAATGGAGCTATAAATATATAACGGAGGGTTATATCATGGTAATATACCCAAAAACTCTTTTAACAAAACATGACACTAGGGGGACCAACCTTAGTTTACCAAAGAATGATTATAAAGTTCTTTCAAAAGTTGAAGTATAACACGAGGACCATCCTCAACTTATAATGTTTCTCTTTTTAAATGTACTTAGGAATTTTTTAGAGGCAAATTAAGGGTAAAAATAGTTATTTTATGAGTGATTTATAAGAATGTAAAGTAAAGAAGATACGAAGAAGCAAATGGTAATGTTGCCTAAGTGAGTTTTTATTTTTTTCTATCTTGTTTAGTGATTATAGGCATATAAAGAGAGGAAAATGGAAATGCTTCGTTTTTTGACCATGTGTAACTAGAGCTCATTTGTCATAATTTGTTTTTGTCCGAGTGACTATAGTCAAATGTTCAAGGTGTAGTCATAATACTTGTTGAAGTGTATTTACTAATATTTAATACTAAAAGTACATTAGTATGTGTGATACTTCATGTACTTTAGATTTATGAAAAATGATATTTTCACATCAAAAGTACACATCAAAAACTTACACGAGAGTTTTGATTGATCTAGATAAGTGAGCTCATGTAAACTTTATACTTGTGAAGTCCAATCAAACACTTGTGTGAGTTTTTTTGGTTGTTTTTGTTGTGAGAATATCACTATCCTAGATATATATATATATATATATATATATATATATATATATATATATATATATATATATATTATTTTTAATATTTTTAGTTTGAGCCTAGGTTCATGATTCGCTTATTGCAGTTTGAACTTGAGTTCGAGGCAAGCTTTGGATTTCTGATTTGAGCCAAGCTCGAGCTGAAAATTTGGAGCTTAATCAAGCTTTGGGCCGAGCTTCAAGAGTTTGATTTCAAATCGAGCAAGCTCAATACTCGGCTCACCTCGGCTCATTAACACCCCCTTATATTTTGTGCAACTACCTCTAAACTCATAAACTCAAGGAAGCTATCACAATTCACATTAGTCACGAGCATCAATTATACAAAAGCAACTCAATGTAAAAATTAAGAAATCTAGTAACCCAAGGAAGAAATCACAATTCACAACAGGACTCACTGCTCAAAACTTAGAATTTACAATTTGTAAGTGCAATTTACTCACTGTTAAAAAAGTGTTGATTAAAATTATATCATTCAATATACAACAAAACTCACAACATTGTTCGTAACTTCAACCATTAAAATAGAGTTGAGAAGATCTAACTTCTAAACTATATAATACAAGAAAATAAAAAATTAAATAGGACAGATTAGGGTTTATGCAAATTAAAATGGAAGTATGTGATAAAAAATTGAAATTTGTGTATTGATATTAGGGAATTTATGGTTTATTTACCTTAGAAGAAGTGGATGATTTGAAAGCAAGAGGTAGCCAGAGGTCGAGCCGTCGATGACAAATCAGTAGCCGGGGAGAGCGGGACAGGGAGGGCCGGATGGGTGAGCCTCTTTCTAGAACTTGATTATGCCACTGGAAGTCTGGAACTGGAAACATGAAAGACTCATAGATGGGGAGATGAAGGATAGGTGGTGAGAGCCGATAGCCTGCGCCAGTTAGTGACTCAGCCGGTGTTGAGCCCTTCTCAAACAACTAGGGAGATCACCATTGGACCTGAGGGGGAGTGTAGTAGCCGGGGCTGGTGTCTAGCCCTTCTTGAACGGAACACATATTGGTAAAGGGGCACAATGATGAAGGGGCTAGGCTGGGCGGACATAATTTTGAAATGTGTATTAAATGCATTGTACATGTAATAGTAAAAGGTTAAAAAATGCACATAGAACGCCATATAATACGCTGGGAGGTAAAAAATGTGTACACATTTTATACACATTTTATACCCGTACTTTGTTGCTAAGGTAAGACGTGGCAAGTTTATTTGTGTTAAGCACACATGCTACCCCAATGTTGTGGAGGGTTCATTGAAGGAATTTATGAGATATATGATCGTGATGAAGTATCGAGGTTGTCACAACAAATTGCGAAGATGAAACTTCATATGGCTAATTTGATGTTTGTCATTGTGCGCCATCCCAACGACCAAGTTGAAAATGATGAGCCATAGGTTGATGTTGAAGGCAAAAAACCATTCACTAACAATGCCCTACATGGCGAAGATGAGGTGGACCAATAGCCATGCCATGAGGGGGCCCGACTTGGGTGATTCCTACTGTGGGCGCCAAAGAGGTCAGAGTCATATGTGCCCTTGAGACATGAGGAGATGACGAGTAGGCATTCTGAGATAGGTTTGAAGATTGACAACTCTGCATTTCATTTGTGGGATGAAGCTTGAGGAGTTCCTAGATTGAGTTTCCAATGTGGAGGACATCATTGATTTCAAGGAGGTCCTAGAGAATAAGTGTGTTCCCTTGGTGATGACTTGCTTCCAAGTTTGATCAGCCTGATGGTAGCAGCAAACAAAGGCCACACGTGAGAACCAAGGTAAACCCATGGAAAGGTTGAGGGAGCATATGTGGCAAGCCTTTTTGCCACTTAACTTTGCCCGTGTTATGTATCAACATTTGTAGGATTTATAACTAGGATCAAAGATGGTGGATGAGTATGCGAAGAAAATTTTCTAATTGACACATTAGAATTATTTGGCAGTATCGAAGGATCAACTTGTGTATTATTATGTTGGAGGTATGTGTCACAATATTAAGGAGACAATTTTTTTTTCATGCTTCTTCTTTATGGGAGGTGCATTCTAGGGCTCTTTACTTGGAAAATATGCAAAGCTCTATTGGCCGCTAATTTGGGATGACCATAGACAATTCTTTAGCAATTCTAACCACCGCCAATTCCTATAATGAACAGTCCACTTCTATAGTTGCACCATAGGGCATTCAGAACACCGCTAAAGCCTCTTTTAGGACTAGACCAAAGTGCCATAGTAAAAGATCACTTCAAAAGCGCAAATCAAACTACCATCAATATACACCCCATAGAGGTATTGGTGTCAGTGCCAATGACCATCTTCCATCGACATGTCTGTCCCTACCAATAGTGAGAAGGCTACTACTATTCCTGATCACCAACTTCTCCATCTACACATCGAAACACCTTGCCATACCCATTATTCCCTTAAATGACATTCTTTCCACACATTGATGTGTGAAATAGTTTAACTTCTCCCGACCATTTGCACCTCAATGATGCTATCATTGTTCATTGTCGAAGAACAAACTGACTCCCACAATGGGACTCATTATACAATAAACCAATCCTTCAAAACCCCTTTCTAACACAGAAAATTTTACTATTTGCATGAAAACTACTGAATTTACACAAATCATGAACACATAAATTTCACTACAACAAAAAAGACTATTAACAACGCTTTACGTAAGCGTTGCTAATGACTGTTAGCATCACTAATAACTATTAGTGTCACTACTTACGTCGCTAAAACACGAGTCACTATTGCTCATTAGCGAAGCTTACGTAAAGCATCGCTAATAGTGCACATTAGTGACATTTATTCATACGTCACAAATAATTTTAGTATTAGCGACGTATACTAAAGCGTTGCTAATAGTAAATTATTAACTATGCATAATACTTAAGCGTTGTTAATAATTGATTATTAGCGATGCTTTACTACACGTCTCTAATATAAAAAATTATTTTTAAAAAAATAAATAACAACTTATTAGCGACACATAGATATAAGCATCGCTAATAATTAATTATTAGAGATGCTTTTCTATGCGTCTCTAATTAAAAAAATTAAAAATAATAAAAAATAGTTTTTAAAGTGTCATTAATGAAAAAGCATATTTTTTTTAAAAATTGTGTATTAGCGTCGCTAATACTTCATAAAATTTTATAAAAAAATAAAAAAAAGCCTTTAGCGACACTTTTATAAGTGTCACTAAAAATTTTAGAATTTTTTTTTTAAATCTAGCATCGAAATCTGGCGGAAGTGCTGGATCCGGCTCCAGTGGGAAGTTGGGGCACAAATGGGGGGGGGTGTAGTGATCGCGAATGGGGGAGAGGGAGGAGGTGGGGTGGGTAGCCGCATTCCGGTGGGGAGCCGGAATCCAGTTCCCCCCCTTCTCCCTCCCGCCCCCTCCTCTGTTGAGGGTGGGGAGGTGAGAGGGAGGGAGGGGCAATGTAGACCAGGGGAGAGAGGAGAAAGCAGGAGGGAGGCTGGGGAGAGAGGGCTGGATTCCAGCGGGGAGAGAGGGCTGGATTCCGAATCCCTCACCTGAATCCGGCCCCTGACAATCCTGGCCTCCCTCGCTGCCCCCTCTCCCTTGGATCTGCCCCCTCCTTTGAAACAGAGAAGGGGAAGCAGGGGGCAGACCCAAGGAGAGAAGGTGGGGGAGGAGGGAGTCCAGGATTGTGGGCACCGGGGAGAGAGGGCCAGAGGCGGACACGGGCGGCGGTGGAAGGCGGCTACTGGGTGGGGCATAGGAGGAGAGGAGCAGCCAGGAGGGAGGCCGGGACTGTGAGCGCCGGGGAGAGAGGGCCGGGGGCAAACGTAGGGTTGCTGGAGTTGGAGCGGATCGGGGTGGCCTAGGCCGGACACTGGCAGTGGAAGGTGGCTATGGGGAGCGGCACGGGAGGGGTGGAGCCGCGGGGGTGCAGTGGGGCAGACCGAGGCGCATAGGCGGCGGACAAGCGACTGACGGCAGTGGAGGAAGGGCAGCAATTGACAGCGGCGGAGGACGGGCTGCAGAAGGCAGACGGTGGCGGGGGGAGGAGAGTGGGGGAGAGTATTGAAGAAAAACACCCACACGGGCGATATATGTTCGCCTACACGGGGCAAAATTTTATCCCTGCGTGGGACATTTTCGCATTGTGCACAATGTTTTCTAATGATGCTTAGAGTGCGTTGCAAATGAAAGTCATTTGCTACACTTCATCTAAGTGTCGCAAACATTAATTTTTAGCGACATTGAAAATACGTCGCAATTATTTTTTAGTTGCAACGCTCGACACTCGACACTTATAAATAAGCGTCGCAAAAACAGTATTATTTGTGACGCTTATCCATAAGCATCTCAAATACTAATATGCCCTCCTCTCTCCCTCTCCCTCTCTCTCTCCACTCACTCTCACTCTCTCCTACCTCTTTCTCTCTCTCCTCCCTCTCTCTCTCCACCCTCTCCTCTCTCCCCTCTCTCTCCTCTCTCTCTCTTCCCTCTCTCTCTCCCTCTTCTCTCTCTCCCTCTCCCCTCCCTCTCTCCCCCTCTCTTTATATCCTCTCTATTTTATATTTAAAAATTAATTAAAATATACATAAATAAAAATATATTAGCGACGCATAGTCCTATGTGTCGCTAATACTAAGGGTATTAGCGATGTATATGTCTATACATCGTTAATACCTTTTATTTATTTTTTTAATTAAATTTTAAATAAAAAATATAAAATAAATAAAATAATTTTTTTCCCTCTCACCCTTCTCTCTCTCCTTCCTATCTCTCAATCTCCTCTCTCTCTTCGCTCTCTCTCTTCTCTCTCTCCCTCCCTCTCTCTCTCCCTCTCTCCTCCCTCTCTCCCCCCTCTCTATATCCTCTCAATTTTATATTTTCTATTTAAAAATTAATTAAAACATAAATAAATTAAAATGTATTAGCGATGTATTAGCGACGTCTATGTAAATACATCGCTAATACTCATGAGGTATTAGCGACGTATAGTCCTATACATTACTAATGCATTTTTATTTTATTTATTTTTTAACTAAAAAATATAAAATAAAATAAAATAAAAAATGTTAATCTCTCTCCCTCTCTCCTCACCCCTCTCTTTCTCTCTACCCTCTTTCCCTTTCCTCTCTCTCCTCTCTCCTCTCTCCTCTCTCTCCCCCACTCTCTCATCCCTATCTCTCACTCACTCTCTCATCCCTATCTCTCACTCACTCTCTCCTCCCTATCTCTCTCTCCTCTCTCTCTCTCTCTCCTTCCTATCTCTCTTCTCTCTCTCTCCTCCCTCTCTCTCCCTCCCTCTCTCCTCCCTCTCTCCCCCTCTCTCTATATCATCTCTATTTTATATTTTTTATTTAAAAATTAATTAAAAATAAATAAATTAAAATATATTATTGACGCATAGGACTATTTGTTCCTAATACTAAGGGTATTAGCGATGTATATGCCTATACGTCGCTAATACTTTAAGGTTTTAGTGACATATATGCCTGTACGTCGTTAATACCGCATAGTATATGCGACGTATAGGCTAATATATTTTTATTTAATTATTTTCCTCTCTCTCATCACCCCTCCCTCTACCCCCTCCTCTTTCTCTCTCCTCCCTCTCTCCTCTCTAGTCTCTCTTATTTCTCTCTCCTTGATCTCCTCTCTCCACTCTCTCTCTCCTCCCAATCTCTCTCTCTCTCCTTCCTATCTCCTTCTCTCTCTCCACCCTCTCCTCTCTCCTCTCTCTCTCTCCTCCCTCTCTCTCTCCACCATCTCCTCCCTATTACTCTCTCCCTCTTCTCTCTATCTCTCCCTCGCTCCTCCCTCTATCTTCCCCTCTCTTTATATCCTCTCTATTTTATATTTTATATTTAAAAATTAATTAAAATATAAATAAAAAATATATTAGCGATGCATAGTCCTGTGCGTCGCTAATACAAAGGGTATTAGCGATATATATGTCTATATGTCGTTAATACCTTTTATTTATTTATTTTTTATTTAAATTTTAAATATAAAATATAAAATAAATAAAATAAATTTTTTTCCTCTCACCCCTCTCTCTCTACCCTCTCTCTCCTCTCTCTCTCCTCCCTCTCTCACTTCTCTCTCTCCCTCTCTCTCCCTCCCTCTCTCTCTCTCCCTCCCTCCTCCCTCTCTCCCCCTCTCTCCATATCCTCTCTATTTTATATTTTCTATTTAAAAATTAATTAAAACATAAACAAATTAAAATGTATTAGCGACGTATATGCCTATACGTTACTAATGCATTTTTATTTATTTATTAATTAATTTTTAAATAGAAAATATAAAATAAAAAACGTTAACCTCTCTCCCTCTTTCCTCACCCCTTTCTCTCTCTTTCCTTTCTCCCCCTCTCTGTCCTCGCTCTCTATCCCCCTCTCTCCTCTCTCGTCCCCCACTATCTCCTCTCTCCTCTCTCTCTCTCCTCCCTCTCTCCTTGATCTCCTCTCTCCACTCTCTCTCATCCCTATCTCTCTCTCACTCTCTCCTCCCTATCTCTCCCTCCCTCCCTCCCTTTCTCTCTCCTCCCTCTCTCTCCCCCTCACTCTATATCGTCTCTATTTTATATTTTCTATCTTAAATTTAATCAAAACAAAAATTAATTAAAATATATTAGCGATGCATAGAACTATTCATTGCTAATACTAAGGGTATTAGCGACCTATATGCCTATATGTCGCGAATACCTCATAGTATAGGTGACGTATAGGCTAATACCCTTAGTATTAGTGACATATATGCTTATACGATGCTAATATATTTTAATTTATTTATTTTAAATTAATTTTTAAATATAAAATATAAAATAGAGAGGATATAGAGAGAGGGGGAGAGAGGGAGAGAGAGAAAAGAGAGAGGGAGGAGTGAGAGGGAGATAGCAAGGAGAGAGAGAGTGGAGAGAGGAGATTAGGGAGAGAGGGAGGAGAGAGAGAGAGGAGAGACTAGAGAGGTAGCAACGTATAGTGCTATACGTTGCTAATATATATTTTTTATTTATTTTTTAATTAATTTTTTAATAAAAAAATAAATTAAGTTAAATTAAATTTTTTCCCTCTCTCCTCAACCCTCTCTCCTCTCTCTCCCTTTCTCTCATCACCGTCCCTCTACCCCCTCTCTCTCACCCTCTCTCCTCCCTCTCTCTCCTCACCCTCTCTCCCCCATCTCACTCTTCCCTTTCTCTCTCTCTCACCACACTCTCTCACCTCCCCCTCTCACTCTACTCTCTCTCATCTTTCTCTCTCCTCCCTCTCTCTCTCTCACCTCCCCCTCTCACTACTCTCTCCTTTCTCTCTCTCTTCAATCCCTCTCTCTCTCCTCACCTTCTCTCTCCTCACTCTCACTTTCTCCTCTCTCTCTCCATGCACTCTCTTTACTCTCTCTTTTATTATAAATTATATTTTAAAATTAAAAAAAAATTAAGAAATAAAATATATTATATATAAATAGTGAAAGTTAAATCTATTATTAACACTACTTTATATTAAAAATTTAATATTTATTTATTATATATAAAAATAGTAAATATTGAATAAAATATATTATATTTAGGATGTTTATTATAAATTTTTTAATATTTATTTATTATTTATTATTTATTAAATAAAATTAATTAATAAAGCTATTAGCGATGATTGTTGAATAAGCGTCGCTGATAATTCAAATTTTTTATATTTTTAATTCATAATTATTAGTGACGCTTCTTTAAGCGTCGCTAATAGTAGCACTATTAGCGATGCTTTTCAATAAGCATTGCTATTGTGAAAGCCATTAGAGACACTTAAAAAAGCGTCGCTTATAGTTATGTTTTTTTTAATTTAAAAAATATATATTTTAGTGATGTTTGTATAAAGTGTCGCAAATAGAGAAACTATTAGCGACACTTATAAGAAAGCGTCGCTAAGCATTACTAATAGTTTTTTTTTTTTTCAACGCTTTTTCATTCATCAGAAGTAGTTATTTTTAGTGACACTTAGCATTACGTCGCTAATAAATGTGTCACTAATACTACATTTTGTTGTAGTGAAAGCTTGAAAGTGAATTCTCTAAGGTATGGTGCTATGCAGTGCACATATATAATATCTTAGTAGCAAATCATACATACTTATATCTTGATCATGGACATTTTTAAAGCTTTTATATGGAGATCAGTCCAACATACCTATGGACAAGAGGTCAGGCACTGGATTCTCCCTTAATCTGCGGTTTCTTGTACCAAACTTTGGTGTGCACTCCATCAACGTGCATAACTTCTCCTAATGCATTTGATCTTGGACTTCCTCTCTCTTCTGACTCGTTAGATTCTTCAAGGTCAAAGAGAATGCTCCTACCAATGGAAATAGCCCATTTTTGAGAAGTGAGGAGTGTAACAACAAAATCTGCCCAAAATCACATAACTGCTTACAATTTTCATATATCGATTTTCATATGTACAACTGACGTGATCACCAAAATCATCAATGCCTTGTGGATGGTCCCACGTTTCATAAATTTTGCTGATAAAAGTTCTTGGGTGTTACAATAAAACATGCACCTAAGCGCTCTCTCAGTGTTATCCCTTGTGTAAGAGCTCTTCTACCTCTTCTTGAAGGATTGCTTGCTCCTTTAGGTTCATTCTCTAATAAGATAGGCTGGGAATCACAACACTAGGAACCAGATCTATGTGATGCTGAATGGTATGCATTGGAGGCGCGTAGTTCTTTAGGAAGATCTGCAACCATATATTTTAAACACATCCAGTAGCTTTTGAACTTTTGAAGGTACGGTAGTTGTAGTAAAAAGAAGTCCTCGACAACAAAGGAAAACATATCAGCACCAACTTTTTGTTCTAGAATAGAGACCAACATAATAGATTTTGAGCACTATTATGTGGCCGAGAAGAAGGAATAGGTTTCTTGGATACCTCAGACTTACCCGGAAGAAGAACCAACTTAAGTCCATTACTCAAGAAAACATAAGCATTGTCAAACCCATCATGAATTAAATGGACATTTAACAGCAACAAATGTCCTAGAAGTATATGACAAGTAGCCATATGAACCATGTCACATAACACCTCTGCTTTACCAATGGAAATAGGAACGTGACACCTTTGTCTCGTCCACATCTTTTATCCACCCAATATAGGGCCTAGGATGGCTTTTAGTTGGAAATTACGGTATGTAATTATATACTCCCTCCGTCCTAAATTAATAGCTCTATTTAGATAAAAAGTTTGTTTAATATTAATAGCTTCATTTTGTTAAATTTAAGTAGTTGAGTATTTAAAAAAGAGTATCCTGAGCTTATTTTTTTATTTTCGTAGATGTGGGTTTCACTATTTAATAAAAACTACAATTTTTTTAAATGATTCATATAGGACAGAGGGAGTACCTGCTAAACAACTATATTCTCTGAACTACCACTCTCAATGATTATCTTGCTCCCTTAGTTTGAAAGATGCACTTGCGCTTAGAGTCTTTTGCATTTTTGGATGTAACAAAAAATTTCTAGACGATAAACGTCAACAGATTAGATTCGCATTCATCATTCTCATCTTCCTCCACAAAAGTTATAGGAGGAGCTTAAGCGAGCTTAAGCACTATCAGGGTCCTCAACCTCAACTCTGGTCAGCTTGATGTGTAGTAAAATGGACAATGCAGGGAGTAGTGAATACAAATATGGCTTGTCTGTTGGCAATGAAAACTAGAGAAGATCGAGGGCAAAGCATATGTCTTGGCTTAGGGCGGTGGTAAGGCTACCTTTGACGGATTAAGTCCAAATTTTGGTTGATCAAAGACAACCTTTAATTGGTGATTGAGCATTGAACTTAGTTTGTCCTAAAATAGTCTCCTTTGGCCGACTGCCATTGTGGGTTGTCATGTACCACACTTTTCCCATTAACAGCAAAGATGGATAGGAGTTATTACCTCCTAGAGATCCTCAGCGTTTGGGCGATCCAGTTGTTGGTCCACCTTGAGAGCAAGCTGTTGGGCTGCAGCAAAAGAACATGTGGGTTCGAGGCTAACCTTTCTTGGATGCTCCATCGGAGACCAGAGATGAACCGCTGGGGTTACTGAGTTTCAGACTGCAATATATTATTGTGAAGTAGGAGTCATCACTATTTGGAGTCATATTAGAGGACCAGCCTCGTTCCTTGTTTACAGCTGTGCTGAAACAAAAGTTGGTCATAATGTATCAGTAAGAATTGTGTGCGGAGCATTTGTTTCATTTTTTTGCCTAAGTTGGGACAAGAGCTTTTCACCTTCGTGCCGTGGACATTTGCAGCTTCTCCAACCAAATGAAGGCCCCACCCTTCAATTTATACGCTACCACCTTAACATGCTTACTGTCTAGATCTTCCAAAAAAATAGCACTCAACCTCCACAATCCAATCTAAAAAGTCCTCAATGTGGAGCTGCCCATAAAAAGATGTCAACTCCAATCTTTGGCTTTAAATAGTGAGGATAGGGACTTGCGTCCATCTGTTGGCTGAACAGTTGAAGCGTAGGTCGACATCCCACCTCTGATCTGTATCAAACCTTTGGCATGCAGTAAACCTCTAGCCTTGCATAACGAAGTTAGCCTCATCATCTATGGAGTCCTCAACGTATGGAGCAAAAGAAGCCATTTGGGCATTTCGTCGAGCATCCCCACCTCACGGAGGACAAAATCATGGCATAACCTGAATTGGATCAGCTTCCACATTTTATGGAGGACGACTATCCGCATTTTGAAGAGAAGCATGTGCTCCATGCGCTGAAAAAATTGGAGAAACTATTGTTCATGCTGTTGTGATTCATGAGAACCTCCTACACTTCATGACAGAGCTGCCTAAGGTCAGGATTACGACGTTCATTCTCGTACGCCATGGCTAGGCTTCAATACGATAAGGGAGCAGCTCATTTCCAAATCACAGTATCTTTCACAACTTTTAACTCAATCCAATACAAGAGAACAGAGAACAGAGGAAGAACCGGAAAGAACAGAAGAAAAAACCCGAGTAAATAGAGGAAGAGCTATAGAAGAAAGTTGATTTTGTTACAATCCAAACATGTATCTACAAATTCTGAAAAGAAGAAGAAGACAATCAGGTAGACACGACTTCCATATCCAAAATCATTGGGCAGAGAAGATCTGTCAAAATTTAACAAAATCAATTCTTCCTTAACAAATTCCTGTCTCCCCCCTTTTTTACTGGCCATTAAGCAATATGAAGACTCGATTTATAAATCAAAAAGGATATTTTACCCTCTCATTTGATGACCAACTAAAACCCAATGTTCGACAAAATGCCTCAATCAACTGCTGTAATAGAACTAAGCATCAGACTGCATCAATAAAGATCCCTCTAAAATGAAAGCCCCCCTATGGTAACAGGCAATAAACCATCAATTTGTTAAGAAGCTATGTCTAATACACCCTCTCCCCCATCTTAATTGTCTCATATAAGAAAAACACTTATCTTACTTTAATTATGGTATTTCTCATTATCCTACCAAATAAAAAGCTACTAACATGTTTTTCTTCATATGTAGGAGGAGTGCGTGTGTTTGTGTGTGTGTATATATATAAGATATTTTTTGTCACAACTTGCAATTTTAAAATTTATTCTATAAATATTTTTCATGTTTAAATACAATACAAAAACATCAATTATGCTGGTACCTAGGCTTAAAATGTTATTTTTTACATCTATGGATAACAAGACTCAGCACACTAAAGTGAAAAAACATAAGCGACATATGTATTGTAATTGACTAGTATTGATAATCAAAATAATATTAAAATTTTATGTATGTTTTTAGTCTTAAGAATCTAACTAGATTTAGTTGTGATTAAGTTGGATTTAGAATTAATTCCTGAAAAATACGAGCCTGCGTGTTCTTATCGATTAAGGTAGAAAACTAAGCAGAGTATTGAAGGTAAGAGTTTAATTTGTACATACTCACATAAACAATCCACTTAGATTAGCTTAGAATAAGTTAATTATGTGAAATTGAGAGTTCGAGAATGAATTAGGGTAAAACATGAATTGTAATGTACCATTAATCGATCACAACAATTTATATTGGATCAATCAATCTTGAATTAGCCAATGTAAAATTTAACTAAGAGTTTATTGATCAATCGCCATATTAATAAATCGATTGATTGCAGTGTCGTATTCTAATTGAAATAGTGATCAATCATATCCTAATTGAAACACTAAATGATCGATCACTATGTCAAATGATCAATTGATGTATATGTTACTTGTTGTGTAAAATGATTAATTAATGTATGTGTTACTCACCTAGTTTAAGCATTCCCAAAGAGAATCTATTTTTAATTGAAGTCAAACACTTAAACTGACTTAATGGATTATATAAGGGCCAGATATGTTGATGCACTAAAATAATGTTCAATAAAATATTTTTAAATTTCTAATTGCAATCCTATTTTTGGTTAAGTCATTGCTTATTTGGGCTATTTATGTTTTGAATAGATAGACTTTAATTAAGTTTGCATGTCTAAACAGACTTCAACAGGATACAATTAGAAGAGGAAGTGAAGCCCAACAACCCAAAGCTATTTAAAAGTCAATAATGGGCTCTTAATAGTCTAAATATGCATGGAATGGTCAAACACAACCTTGTGGACCCGTTGGATTTGATATTTGGATCAAGAGAACTAAATAACGAAAGAAGCTGATTCGGACAGATTGACACAACTATAGTATTTTAACCATATCTTTCTATGTATAATTTGGATTGATACGATTTTGGTAACATTTGAACAAAGACTTCCGTGGCTACATTTGTTATTTAAGGAAGAATTTCCAAATTCCGAAGATTTGTAGGTCGAATCCGGCATGAAATCAAACAGCTAGTTAACTAACCCTAGGCCAGCACATGAAGATTATTTTCATTGGTTGTGATTGATATATATATATATATATATATATATATATATATATATATATATATATATATATATATATATATATATATATATATATATATATATATATAAGGAAAGATAATGAGGCTGATTAGATATCTAAAGGAAGATTCAAAGATACTTATTTGTTAAATAAATCATTGATTTATTTTATTAATTTATAATCTAATCATTGCCAAGGATGCAACCAATCAGGCAATCAATAAGGATGAAATCCAGAGATATAATTTTACTTTCCTCTTTGAAGCAACCCCTTCTAATCTTATAAATAGAGGGGTAGACGTGATAGAGGCATCATTTCCCCCTCTTTGGAGCTCTCTTCCCCTATTTTCTTCTCTCATTTTATTTTTAGTTTAGAAATGAAGCTTATACTTGATGTTTAATGAATATTTTGATTTAAGTAAGTTCTTTATCATTTTAATTTGATGTTTATATTTAAGGAGTTTATAATCTATACAATTATTTGATTTGATGTTGACAAAAGGCATGCCGAATGCTTATAATTCCCTCTGATTATATACTTAATGCTTTTACGTAGTAAACAATCAATTACTAGTGTTCTATTTCAAAGTTCTTTAAAAGATAAATTTTCCGATTGAGATGAATTTTTATTTGATCTTAATTGAGTTATCATTTGAATCAAATATACATTATAGATTTATTACAAGTGGATTTCTAATGCCTTAGCACTTTCTCTTTGGTTGTCTCTTATTCTCTATTTTACCTTCTTTATTTATTTTATTCTCTTCGTAATAGTTTTCTTTGTCACACAAGGCTTTCCCTATGGATCGACCTTGTTTACTATAGTTGACAAGTAAAAAAGAAATCTGAATTAGACTACTTCATAGTCTTGGTTTGGACATAAAACATATATAAATACAAAATTGAAGAGAAAAAAACCTAAAAATTCATAGAAAAGAGAGGAGAGATCCATGTACATAGTTTTCCAAGAGGAGATCATGTTTAAGCTTCTTGCTTGGGCTAACAGTGATTCTTTGAGACACACAACTAAGAGAAGAGTCTTACGCACACCAAATCAAATATGATATGCAACAATCTTCAAATGAGAGTTGAAGATGAGTTAAAGCTAAAGTAAAAGAATAAGAGGAGCTTGTTGTAGAGGCTAGAAGAGGACAAAGACAAATCAAGTTGATGGAAAAAGTTTCAAGGTTTAAGGAAAAGACTTGAATGCCAGCAACGAATGGAATGCGATGGAGATCGATCTAAGAAAAAGGTGTTTTGAGGTTAAGTCAACAAAAAAGGTTAGCGATTTGCTTGTGTTTATGTAATGCCTTGCAATCTAGTACATTGAGTTTAGGCCAAGAGTAGCTGCCATGGTTTTTTTTCCTAGTTGAGGTTTTTCATGTAAAAAATTATGTGTGCTCATATGCTTTGCATGCTTTATAGTTAGATTTCTTAATAGTATGAACATGAATGTGTAGTGACATAGTTTTATTGCTTTCATTGCTTAGTAAAAAATATTGTGCAACAAGGCCATATCTCAAGTGTTAGGATTTGGTCTTACTTGTGGTGATCTGCTATAACTATCTAGATGGATATTAAACTCTCAAGTATTAGGATTTGATCTTACTTGTGAAACTTAATTATTTGTGTGCCTTAGTAGTTATTTTGCTTTCTATTAGAATTCTCTTTGCCTTTTGTGTTTAAAGTTTGTTAGATTTTAAAGGCTGCTTTAAATAATTCAATGGCTGCACATAGGGACTTAGGAAATCCCATGAATCGTTTGTTTGATAATGAAAATTTTTCTTGTTAGAAGAATAGGATGAGAACCTTTATTCTAGTGCTTGCTGCCAATGCTTAGAAAGTCGTGATTAAATATTGAAGTCATCACATAACAAAAGACAAAGATGAAAAATTCAATCTTAAAAGATAAAAGTGAATACGATGAGAATGAGAGTAATCTTGCAAATCAAAATAGTAGAGCCCTCAGTGCATTGTTTAATATCGTAGGAAAATCTTAGCATAAGTTAATCTATAATTGTACTTTGGCTAAAGTAGCATGGAAAAAACTAGTTAAATACAATGAGAGAACTGAAGCTAAAGGTTTCTACATTACATATGTCCACCTTAAAGTTTGAAAACATTATAATAAACGAATACACTACAACAAAAAGGACTATTAGGATATTTTTATTAGGAACTAATAGACAACTAAAGAACTTTAGAGATGTAAAAAAAGTCTTATGAAAACAAAAAGAAATTGTTTGAAAAAACAAAAGGATAACAAACTACCCTTATAACATCTAAAAAAGCTTCCTAGAAACCTAAAGCTTTGAACACCTTTGAAGAATTTGAATAAAGTGGGGATGTATATAAACAAATGCTCTTGTTGGCTAAAAACTTCACAAAATTCAAAATTCAAGGTTTATGTTTGAAAATAAGGGTCAAAATTCAAGAAAGAGATAAGGAGAAATAAGAGATGAGGGGTAAAATAAATAGGATAGGAAGAATATAAAGTGTTTTGAATGTGGTAGGTTAGGTCACTTTGCTGATGATTGTCTTAACAATAACTTTGTTAGTTCTTCTAATGATAAGCTTAGAAAATCAAAGGGGTTTGTTAAAAAGAAAAAAGAGAAAGTGCTTCAAGTCACTTACTCTTATGAAAGCTATTCTAAATAAGAAGAATTGTGTAACTATACTACCTTCCATGCAAGTGTGAAAAAATATGGTTTAATGAAGAGTCTCATGAGTCCACTTTTTTTGAAGAGTACTCAGATTCTAACTTTGAATCTGACTAGTACAAAGGATTCTTCCAACAACTTCTAGTTTTGTCTAGAATGACCAAATACCTTAAGAGAGCTAAAAAGTAAAGATGATGACCTAGTATTAGCTTCTCATGAGTCAAATAGGTTAATGAAGTTGAACATTAAGATTGAGAGAGAGGTGAATAACCTTAAGAATAAACTTGAACATGAGAGAGAGAAGTCTAGTACTCTCAATAAAGAACTTATGTCCTATAAAGAGAGATGGATTCAAAAACCTTGGAGACCTTGTTGAGCATAGGTCAAATAAACAAGTTGGGCTTAGGTTTTAGGAATTACTTGTTTACCCAATTAACAAAATTTACTATCTTTGTGAAGGTTAAAGAGTGTAATCAACAACCTCATATATTGCCCAACCCACCTTGGTCAAGAGGAAAGAATATGAAACTAGATTCTAGAATTGTGGGAGTATGTGATATTTTCCATAGAGATTCCCACACTAGAAAAAATGTCCAAATAATCACCTTTTTAAACTTAGGTCAAAAAAGGAGAAGAAGCCCCCTACCCATATTACCCTTAAACTACCCCACCAAGTGTACGATTAGATGATGAAGAGAGTATGCGTGAGGAAGAATAATTTTCAAGCATTGAAGGATTAATTAATTAGAGTAAGTAAGAGTACCTTAGATTGCCTTAGCATAGGCTGGCTAGGCAAAGCTAAGGTACTTGTCCTCTCTAAGAAAATAGATTGATTTGATTGTTCATGATATAATTCTTACAAACTTTTAAAACATGTTTTATTTTTTACCTCTTTTTTCTTTATTTTCATGTCTTTTTATTGACAAGGTTAGAATGAAATAAATAAATAAAATAGAATATGATAAAAAATACAAAAAAATTAGTGTAGCTTTTCGCTTGTTTAGCAATTTGCTTTGGTTTAGTTTTTTATGTATTCAGCTCTTGAGACTTAAAGTAATTATTTTTCTTTCAAGCTAAAAATAACATGATTTGTGGTTAAAATACCATAACTAAAATAGTGATACACTAAGGAGAGCGAAGATTAATTTAATTTTCTTTTGCTTAATGTTGCAATTCTCTGATTTTTAAAATATCCACACAACATGTTTAGACTTAAGTTAGTTTTATGAATGAAGATCAAGAGAGAATTCTTAGACATGGGTTGACTTAAGTATTTAGATTATAGTAGAGTCTTAGTGATCAAATTAGAGGAACTAAAGCTAAATTTCTATTTGGAATTCCAAGAAAGAAAATTTCATGTAATATACTTCATTGATTGTAAGTTTTATTTACTTCAATATCTTTTAGTCAAAGTAATTATCCTCATAAGGATGATAGGGAAGGGCTACCTACTTAGGTCGGCTGAGGCTAGTGTAAAACTCTTATTTGCTTGACATCAAGAAAAATGAAAGAAAGAGAAAGAAAAGAATAAAAAAATGATGCAAATTGAGAGGATTTAGAAAAAGACCAAGCCCTAAAAAAATTAATTGAGGAAAATATCATGACTCGGAAAAAGGCATGGGCATATTCATTTATGAGCTTTAATTATTTCTATTTTTTTAAGAGAAAATGTACATAGATTCTAGCTAAAGTGAGCCGAGAAATGAGAAATTTTTCGTAACTAGGGTCTAAACAACTTTGTCTTAATTGAATAAGAGTGATCTTGTAAGATTTAAGAATAAGCGAGGCATGAGTTAAAACATTGGTAATTTCTTCTAAAATTAATAAAATAGAATTAAACTGTAAAAAATAAGAAATAAAAATTGACAACCATATATCAAATCTATGGAATGAGTTGTATAAAATAAGAGAGGCAAGTTATGAATGAACATATCTATGGATGCACTTAGATTAAAGAAGAATTAATAAATAATTTGTCAAAAAAGAACTCATCATTACTTAATGTTTTATTTTTATTGTGAGTTCTTCATCTCAAATCTAAGTGCTTTCGATGGAATTCAAATTTTTTGAGCATTAGAATCTATTGTAATTTATTTTTTTGAATGTTTTGAAAACAAAAAAATTGATTACTCAAAGAGTTTTAAAGCACATTTGTCAAAAGAAGTATTCCAAAGTGAATCAATAATTAAAGAGACACATCATTCAATGGAAAGTTAGACATTTATTTGATTGTTTATATCTTTTCTACCTATTAATCATATTTACATGATTCTTCTTAATTTGAAATTTTGATGTTGTTGTTTAAACTATGTTTTCATAAGGGGGAATCGCCCTAATGAAAATATGATGGCCAAAAAAAATGGTGAATGTAAACAAGACAAGAAATCAAACAAGAAAAGAAGATAAGAAAGAAGAAAATGGCCTTACCTGGTTCGCAGTAGCATATCAGAAGGGAGGGGGCAGCTGAGCACATGAATTACAGAAGGGAGGGGCAGCCAAGTACAAGAACTATGGCTAGGCAGAGCTGGGTTGGCCTATATTTATGAGGGAGGGAGGAGGGGGATGGAAGGCCGCGATAGAGTAGATTTCTTTGGAGCAGCGCAAATGGGTAGGTGGCGTCTCCGATGAAATGCTATTTGAGGGGAGGATGACAAGCTCATACCTTCATAGACAAGAGAAATGAGACAATTCATATTCATTTATGAGGGGTAAAGGTCAAAAATATGCAACAACATGTGTTTCGGGTTTTGCTCATTTTCCTAGAATCGATTGAGTCTCCTTGTGAGGAGATTCGGTTATTCAGGATGGAAACACATCTGAATTGTGTTTCAAGTGGAATTTTTCATTCAACCAACATTCTCAATCCAACCTGAATTCGGATAATTGCGCGCTGAATTTGGACAAAATCGTCGAAATCTTCTATCAATTTCACCAAATAGCACCTAAATGTCCAAGTCCAATCCAAATAGAACCTTTATCCCTAATCAACTCATTTCGAAATTTGAGTTGAGTTTTTACCCATACTCCACATGTAGATCCCTTTATTAGGCCCATCACTCATGTAAAACCATTCTCTACAAATCTCTTCCTTTGTCAACACTACTTGTGTAATCAACTTTATGAGTTTATACAACCCATTCCCGTCATTCTTCTTTAATTATTATTACTACTCATTTTAATTTAATCCTTACCCTATTACACATTTATTAGGGTTACTCCATCATCTGATGAGGTTGGGATATTCTTCACCACCTCTATCCATGTGTCAAAGACATTCGACAACACCACTTATGAGTTCGACCCCCATGTTAGACTCTACCGATGCCTTGCTAACATGTAAATAGTTCATGAGGCTCTTTTCTTCCTCAATACTATTTCATTCCATAGAGTTCTCCACGCCTAGTTGGGTGACCTCTGGTCTCGTATATACATCTATGACGATTTCCCCCATGGTTGCTTGAAATTTTCACATAACGATTTTTTACTTACTACTCATTACATTTTTTTTATGTTCCACTTTATCGACACACTAGCCGACAAGTCCAGTCCATGTTGACAACCACTAACACCACCTCACCATGTCCTAGTTCATGTCGATGGTTCAGAAATTACTATTTTTTGTAGTTCTATTCCATCTATGGGTTCCTAACCCACCAAAAACCTTTATAGAGTTCCCCTAGGATCTAGAACATCAATCGCTATGTTCTTAGTCATCTCACAATATCTTTTCATCCAAATTTATAGACTTAACTTGCAGAATACACCTATCGTGTTACTATGCTGCCATGAGTTTCCAATTTGAATGCATAAAACAATGTATCAATGATAGATAACTGATGCTACCCCCAAAACTTCTAAATCATTAAGTTTTTATACCTCCTTTTGCATTACCAAACCTATAGCTTCGGGTTCCTAACTAGGAAGAGTTCCTCCTTACTCTGAATCTACCTCTCCCAGCTCCAACCACTTCCAAGTGCATAGAAATAGTTCTCACTACCATTCATCCATTTATATTAAAAAACACTAGGAAGCGGCACTAGAAATATGCTTCGTCTCCTTCTAGACAAGTTGTGATCTCGTCAACACCAATTGCTCAAATGGTCAACATGTCCAATCATGTGTCAAAGCCAAATGATAAGTGGTGTTGATGCTAAACAATATAATAGTATAAAAGCTTTTGTACATAGCCGACGTGTTGGAAAATTTGTTGACAAACCCTTTACACTAGTGTAATGTTAGTTATGGTAATGTCTTTTTGTAGCCTAAGGTGCTTTTAGATTGCTATAAAATTTACACATTATACAAATGAGACAATTAAAATAGGATAGGGGGAGTATTTCTTACCAAAACATAGTTTGAATTATATATTTTCCTAGGGAGAATTACAAATAAATTCTCTCTTCTTCTTGCACTTCTTGAAAGGGAAAAGGGAGGCTTATTGCTTTCAACCTTTGGAATCAGGTAGTTGGGGAAAGCAGACAACAAAAATCATGGGCTTTGAGGGCAGCAATTATAGTGGAAAATAGATAAGAGACCTTGGGGGGGGGGGCAATAAGTTGAATTGAAGAAAATAGTGCCCCTTCACTCTTTGTTTAAATTGTGGCAAAGGGCATCCCCTACTGATTTCGTGGAGTTCAATGAGAAAATCGCACTTGTTTTCTACCTACAACATGTTAGATGAAGATTTTATTTACTATTTGGTCATAGATCTTGTTGAATTAGATGTGTTGTAGTCTTAGTTTACTTGATTATGAATTGTTGCATGCAAGTTACAAATGACGAAGCTACTCTAGCTTTCATGAAATAAATGGTTGCATATTGTTGTTTAACAAGTCAAGATAATTTCCATTATAAGAATTAGATAGAAGTTGCTAAACAATAACATAAAATAGAGATGAATTTATCGATTTCAAATGATGAGAACTATGCAAAGAAGAGTATTTTTTTTTAAAATAGGCCTAATCATAGTTTTAAAACTTCTCTTTGATTCCCATAACTCATTGTTAGGACATATATGTTGTATTGACTTATTTTTGTTGAGCAAAACTTTGTCCATTCTATGTGTATACTTGAGTCTTATAGAGTTTGAGTTGATTGGTGATGTGTCAAGTCATATTTGGAATTGAAAGACTTAAAAATTTGAAGCAAAAATGCTTTAAAGATTTCAACGTGGATGACTTTAAAAAATTATTGAATTTCATTGGTATAACAAGTACGAAATCATTAATGCACATCATACACACATAGTAATGACAGGGTTTATCATGACAGTATAGGAAAAAATTGCATGGAAAAAGAGTTAAAAATTGCACAAGTAAGAAAAATTTTCATCTGTGATCGACCAGGGTTAAGATGAGATTGATCAAGAATGAAATGTGTATTGGACATTATAGCGACATTGTAGTAATAATGTAGAAGTAATGTTCATTGATCAATTGGGTTACCATAGTGATCAATTGTTTAGGGTTCTAGAATTGCTTACTGTAGCAAGTTACTATAGCGATCAATCATTCAGACCTAATTTTGCTTGAAATAAGTCATTCCAAATAGAATTTAATTCCTATTGAAAGTTTAACACATAAGACAACATATATACCTATATAAGGGATGCTTGGATGTGGTAAAACAATGTGGAATAAGGAACAAAGAGAGAGAGAAGTTTGTGATTCTTCTCTATTGTGCTTTGAGATATAGCGGTTTCATTAGCTTGTAGTCATTGAGAGATTTTGTATTTAGCCATTAGAAACCATCAAATTACAATGATTATGTCATGTCTTGTTATATTTGTTTGGTAATTTCACACACACACACACTTGAGTCAAAGTGAGTGAAGAGTTGAGTAGTGAGTTACTATACACAATACAAAGTAGTTCATCACACACAAGAGTTGAAGATGGAGCAAGCAAAGATAGACTTTGATTAAAACATTAACAGAAGATCATACTAAGGAAGAAGAAGACAAAATATAGCATTCAAAAGTACTAAGAAAGATATTGGTAGCCAAGGGACAAGTAGAGGTGGACTTCTAGTGTAATGGAATATTTGGGTCTTTGTAAGTTTTGGATCTTCTTAGTACATTGGTTAATTGCCTAAGAGTTTGTTGTGTCATGTTTCTCGTTTGAGCCTCTACACTAAAATTGCTAGCATATTATTGTAGTTGATTAATAATTTTCTCGTTGTAAACTTCAATTCTTAAGCAAGGAGACCACATCTTATACTCTCAACTTTAGTTTTGGGCAAGAGCACTGTGGTGACCCTCATATTTTGAAGGGTTATTAAACTCACAGTTCCAAAGGGAATTCAGCCCTTCAAAAACGGAGTCAAACACCACTCTTGACTCCGTTATGCATGACTCCCATGATATCAATTGACTCCTCAATTAAGCTTGTCGAGGCTCTTCTTCCTCACCCAACTCCATTGACTCTTTATTCTCCATGTAATTATTTTCAATTAAAACTTTCGATCTTTATACCCTATAAATGGAATTACTTGTTCATTTATGATGATTATTACCTTTGTATAGAAACTAATATTATAATCAAGGTATTTTATTTATTATTTTTTGAATAGCTTACTAACAACAATGAAAAGACATCCTTATATGGGTAATTTAATCTCCTCATTAATTAAAGTGATATTTGGAGAGACAACTTATGCCATCATCTTCATGAATTTTATCACTATATCATGCTAAATTCTAACATTCATACAATTATATACTCGAAAGTTAAGTTCACCATGTGAAATTTATTGTACTCCAAATACTTACAATAGGAGGAATGAATATAATGTATAACCACTCTATGAGTTGTTATGAGTTGTTTTTTGGATGAAATGTCACATCTAAAATATTTGATCTTGTGATTAGGTAAAAGAAAATTTTGTTTAATTACATTATTATGTTGAGAAAACAGGTTGTATGATCTTTCTTACTACCATGCATCTCTTTTTATCTTTTGAGGAAGTCTTCATTTTTGAAACGGACTAAACATATAATGGTATTGAAGGGTCAAACTAGCAAGAATACACACTCATTACTCATGTAAAATATATATTAGATGAAAAATAAAATAAATTAGAGATAAAATATGTATCGAACAAAGGTCTTTCTCATATTCTAGAGTTACAATATATGCTTCTATGAACATAATAATTATTTATTATACCTACATATAATTATAAGCACTATACTAACACAAATACACTTGTAGTATGTAACTATGAGTCTAAATCTCATAGGCTTAATATAAGGTCATAGGTTTATTTGAACAAAGGTATCAAAGGATATTGTACCATAGAGCATGCCCTTCATATTCACGACTAGCTTGGTGGCCGGTCTCATTTGTTAGTGTCAAAATGTTTAAATATGGACTTATGTAATATAAGAAAAAAAAACATTATTGAGGGTGTTCTATGCATAGATCAAATTTTTTTTTATAGAAAATATACTCACGTTGGATCTTCGTTAATAGAGCTCATTGTGAGCTTTCCAATAGTATTAAGAATGAGTAAATCTAACTTCAAGAATGCAAGGTATTACCTGACAAAGTTAAAATCAGCATAATGTATAAATACACTCAAAACCACAAACTAATTCAAACTTGTATTATATGGCATTGTAGGAATTATGAGGCAATATAGAAAGTTTGGCAAAAATCTATGATCATCCATGGCGCTTTATATAGTAGTATGATGTATCATATGATTTTGTTTAATTTGATTAATGTTAATATACCAATTGCCCATAAATTAATACTTAAATCCTAAGTATGACTCAATTGTGACTCCATTAAGATTTTGAGTTGACTAAGTTCCTGTAATGCCCCCACCCGAGTTGGGGTCCAGAAAATCTCTAATAAAAATTTTTCTTCCTTAAAGAGGGAATCATTCTCTGTGTGCGAGAGGTACAACATTCATCTACGTACTACGGCACTTCAAATGAGCTTCAAAGCTGCCCCATATGTAGACTCAGGTTGTAACGTTCATTTACACATGACGAAGATTCATAATTCATCATGTGCAAATCAGAATAAAATTTTTAATTATAATTAATTTGGATCGGGCCAACGTTGCCTTGCCATTGGTTTCCTACGTATGTATTGGATAACATTCACAATATTATTCCAATACGATCGGATCCGAATATAGTTCTGCCTAACGGCTATTACATACATCAGACATCACAAAATCATATATGTTGAAATACGTATATTCTTATACTCAAATATATCATTTGGTGTTAGATTAAAATATCATGTAATCATTTAAGTCAGACAGAAGTCTCATAAATCATATTAATCATCAAAATCAAACAAAAATCTCATAAATCATATAAACATTGAAATCATATTAAAAATCTGATAAATCATGGAGTTAAATGGAAATCTTATAAATTATAGGAATCAAACAGAAATCTTAAAAATCATATAAATTGTCGGAGTTAAATGGAAACTAACATGTTAACTAAATTACACACCTTGAATTATATTGGATAAAGCATCACAAAGCAATTTAAATAAGAACGTATCTAAACACATCATATCATAGCAAGGCATGTATCTTAATTAGTAATATCACTAATTAAGACATACATATGTATAAGTCATTTAACATCCTAAGTTAACTACTTAGGATGCATACGTATTCTTATACTTATTTTAAGATAAAAGATTAGAAATACTTACTTATAGGAAACACCAGAAGTGGTGGTATTTAGAGCTATTTATTTTTTCAGAGCGATATAACGGCCAAAATCTCCTTTGAAGTAGGTAGACGTAGCATTCCTTAGCTTTGAGAAGCTCCATACTTTCTGTACTCGGGGTTGACAGATAGAACATCCTCTTTTCCGAGATGCTTTTGTCCTACTGTGCTTGTGAACTATGGATATCTTTCTTACTGGGTGGCTCTTCAGTGGAGGATAGAGTCTCCCCTACTCCAGCTCGCTTCTCTCATTGTGGCCCGGCAACTGCAGACATAACCTCATCTTATTTTTGGCCCCTTTTCCTTTCTTTGGTGCTTGAGGATGACAGGTTGGGCCTCTCCTTGTCTTGAGATATTTCCTCCACATATGGTTATCAACTCAGAGAATGGACCCCTCCATTGTGTAGAACACACTTGATTTACATAAGAACGCCTCTTGAATAGACCTAATCAGAGTCAGAACGATCAGAAATAAAGAAGTTCTCTGGTGCTCGAGGATGACGAGCAAAGTCACTTCTTGTCTTGGGACCTTTCCTCCTTATACGGTCTCCGAATCGAAGAAAGGACCCCTCCATTGCGTAGAGCACGCTTGATTTAGTTAAGTACGCCTCTTGGGTGGGCTAAATTGGACTCATAATGCTCAAAAAGGAAGAAAACGAAGTTCTCCCTTCAAAAATAGCCTTTATATAGGCTCTAGCATCGTGAAAACCGCGGCACCATGTTAATTTAAACTACAGAGTGGCGAAAACCACAGTGCCGCCAGATTTGGCGGCATGACCCAAAATGTGCTTCATGCACGGGGCAACATTCTCGCATAATGCGCATGGCAACTACGCGTTGCGACAGCAAGTTATGGGGCAGTCGCGCATACTGCGTGTGCGGCTCCGAATTTGTTTTTTCTTTTTAAATATATATACTTAAATGCGCGTATCATTCTACCCCAGATTCGGATTCATGCGTTTTTGGTATCGTTAGACTCATGTCAATGAGCCCTTTAAAACTAACTCATTTAAAGTGGTATAACCCGCTCTTTTTAAGTAGGTCCCCTAATTTACGTGCTTACCGAGGTCATAACTTTCGGTCTTGACCTCCGTTTTATGCATTCTTTGATTTGTCATGCTTGTTTCTTCGAGCTCTACACCTATACATAGGTTTTAACCTCTAAAATTCTCTATAATTTATAAAAAAAATTAACTAATTACCTCTAACCCCTTGTTAGACGTAATCAAAAAAATTGGGTATTACAGTTCCATGGCCTTAGGAGTTGAGTTTGGTCTAGAACTCTAAACTATTGGACCTAAGACACTAACATTATTTATAGGGGAAATTTGTTTTTAAGATGAGAGGGTAAATTGAACCAAAATGGACATGGGGGGGGTGAGCTGCTTGTACCCTAGGGGCTGGGTTGTAGGGGTTCGGCTGTAATGACCCGCAAGGGGGCTGGGAGTTGGGTTGATATGGCCTACATGGGGGCTGGCTTGAGATGAGCTGTAGGGGGGCTAGGTTGTGATGGTCAAGAGGGGGTCTGCGTTACAATGGGGAATAGGGGATCTTAGTTGTGATAGGGAATAAAGAGGTTGGAGTTGCACCTTTGGGCTATAGGGGGTTTAGGTTGTGATGGGCTGAGGGGGGGTAAATTACAATGGGCTACAAGGGGGACTAGATTGCGATGGGCTACAAGGGGTTCTGAGTTGAGATGGGTTGTAGGGGGATGAAAGAGGGGTGGGGGTTGAGTTGCAATGGGGAGTAGTGGGGTTGGGTTGTGATGAGCTGTAGGGAGCTATGTTGCGATGTCCTATGGAAGAGGGCGGTGGGTTGAGATGAGTTGTAGGGGGGCTGGGTAGCGTTGATTTATAGTGGAGGTTGCATCACAATTGGGGGGAGGGGGCACTGCATTTCAATGGGGAATAGGGGATCTAAGTTACGAAGGGGAATAGGGGGGTTGAGTTGTAATGGGGAGTAGCAGGGCTGTGTTGCGATGGGTTGTTGGGGAGTTGGGATGCTATGGCCTGCAGAGGGGGGGTGGGTAGCTATGCTATGTAGGGAGGGCTGCCTTGCAATGGGGAATAGGGGGCCTGAGCTGTGATGGGGAATAAGGGAGCTAGGTTGCAATGACCTATAAGTTGTAAAGGGAGACTTTGTTGCAATGGGTTGTAGGAAGGTTGGGATGTGATGGCCTATAGGGGGGCTGGGTTCAGATGGACTACAAGAGGAGCTGGGTTGTGATGGTCGGGGGGAGAGGGTAGGGCTTTGTCTTGGTGTACAATGGTTGTTCTTCTGCTTCAGCTCTCCTTCGATGAAATACAAACGAACTAGTAGTTGGCACATGTATCGGAGGGGTGTCAAAGATGAGGGAAGATGTCATGCCCTTGACCCGACCACAACCAAAAACGAATGACAAAGGTGTGATGAGGTGAGTTCTAACCCAAACCCAAGCTAGATTGAAATACATGACACCTGCTTTGTGCAAAAAGTGATGATTTTAAGATGAAAGAAATTTAATGAAGTCTATTAGTCATTTACAATACCCACATAAAGCTCATAAACATGATGAAGTCGCATGCCCCAAAAAGGCAATAAACAAGTTTATGCCATCAAACAAGGCTCTCCCAAAACGTAGTTAAGTGTTATAGTTATGTCACAAAGATATATTAAAACCAACTAAAGTCTATCCCAACATATAGCAACTATCCCCATTATGTGTGCATCTAATCTCCACCATGCTGCATTTCAATGAGGAATAGGGAGTCTGAGTTGTGAAGGGGAATAGGGGGGCTAAGTTGCAATGGGGAGTGGCAAGGCTGGGTTGCAATGGGTTGTAGGAGATCTAGGTTGCGATGGTCTGTAGAGGGTTGTGATGGATCTGAGTGTGGATGGGTTGAGATGAACTACAGGGGGGCTGGGTAGCGATGGTATGTAAGGGAGGGGAGGGGGGGGGGGCTGCCTCACAATGGGTAATAAGGGGATTGAGTTGCAATAGGGGGTTTAAGTTACGATGGGGAATAGGGGGCTGAGTTGTGATGGGGAATAGGGGGTCTAGGTTGCAATGACCTGTAGCTTGTAAGGGGAGATTATGTTGCAATGGGATGTAGGGGGGTTGGATTCAGATGAGCTACAGGGAGGCTGGGTTTAGATGGGCTGCAGGAGGAGCTAGGTTGTGATGGTCCGGGGGGAGGGAGGTTGTGAAGGCATGCAGAGGACTTGGTCTTGGTGTACAATGGTAGTTCTTTTGCTTCAACTCTCCTTCGATGAAATACAAATGAACCAGTAGTTAGCACATGTATTGCAGGGGCATATGAGATGAGATAGGATGTCATGCTCCTTAACCCGACCCTAGCCAAAAAGGAATGATGAAGGTGTGATGAAGTGAGTTCTAACCTAAACCCAGGTTAGATCTAAGTACACAACACCTACTTCGTGCTAATGTAACGATTTTAAGATAAAAAAGAGTTAATGAAGTTTATTAGTCATTCACAATACCCTCATAAAGCTCATAAACACGATGAAATCTCAAGCCTCAATAAGGCATTAAATAAGTCTATGCCATCAAACAAGGCTCTCCCACAATGTGGTTAAGTGTCATAATTATGTAATAAAGTTACATCAAAACTTATATACAAACTATCCTCACTTCGTATATATGCATCTAATCTCCTTCATGCTCACAAAGCAAATTATCTTAAGCACATGCATAACATAACTACATAGAGGATCCTAAAGGTATGTCCCAAAACAAAACAAGGTAAGCAGGATGAGCTTAGCATAGTAAAGGTTTGAAAACATAAAGCTCACATTAACACCAAAATATAATCCTTCAAAAGCATAACATAAACCTTATGCAAAATTGGTGTATAACAAAAGTGCACGTTAAATCCCTTACACAAACAACCTGCGAATGTATCTCATTCATGCATCATAATCCATAAGCAATTCATGTGCATAATGTCTCAATTATGTATCATAATCCACAAACACAACCTGTGCATTAAAGTGTTATAATCTATACACATCTTCTATAATCAAGCATCATAATCCATACACAAAACCTGTGTAAATAAGTAACATAATCAATAGATCATCGCTAAAGTAATCCCGAAACCCGAAGATGCCAAATACCTACTTACCCGGTATTGCTAAGCCAAAAAAACTAAAAAAAGTTGGTTAATCCTGTAAATTGAAAGTGCCTTTGGTTTGCCAATGCACACAAATAAACTAGCCTTGAGATTACTCCAGAAGTCTAAATAAGTATTCTCCTTATAGCATTACGCTCTTCTCAACCCGGGGAGGAATTGACCATTTTGGACATAAAACCTTGCCCTTTTAGACAGACTACCCCGCCCTTTCAAACATACAACCAATTCATTCAAATCCCGGATACGACTAATCTGAAAGCAACAAAATGTCATGACTAATCTTGGTTAAAAATGGTTTAATAAACCATTTTCATGATGTATGTAACATGAGTCATATGTGAATAATGCCAAGTACATGTAAGCATAAGCATTAATGCCAATAAGTATTTCTAATATGAATGAGACATGGCCCATGAGTGAATAACATTGTCATATAAGCATAAGTGCATGAAACCCTAGGTAGTCATGTTAGTAAGTGATCTAAAGTACATGAAACATGGTTCATACATGAATAACATCATATGTGTGAAATCATTCATACTTCAACATGATAATACCTTACTAATGACATGTAAGGGACATAATAAAACAATCAATACCTAGTTTTAAAAAAAGTATAAAAGTCATTTTGTACTTGGGTGATTAATTGCATCAGCCTCAAGTGGTGATCAATTGGGCATGAAGGAACCATACACAGTTGTTATACCGTTTTGTCAATTGATCAGGCCTTCTAGGAGATCGATCAACCCAACAAGGTGATCAATTGGTGAGCCTAAATTTAAAACTGCCATTTAGCCGATCAATCGGCCTGCATGGGTGATCAATCGGCTTGCTTGGGTGATCAATCAGCTAGCAATCAATCTACCCGAAAAACGAAAATAGTTATTTTTGTGTGAAGAAAATAAAACTGAATCCCCATCAAAACCTCATAAAAATTCAAGAAACTACAAGTAATCATCATTTAAGGCTTATACATGATAGATCTAACATAACTCATGCATATTCATGTCAAAATACTATTAAAACATACATTCAAAAAGATTTAAGCTCACATCTCCACATACTTAAAGAACATGAATCTATGCACAATTATGGTGTTAATGCAAGTAAAACCTCATCAAACAAAAACTACTTGCATTAAATTATTTGGTAGACCCTTCAATCTCCTCCCAACCTCAAGGATTCCCTACCCAACAAATTAGATCACATTAGCCACAACATTTTCACCAAATAGGAACTCAAATGTGCTAATAGAAGATAGATTCATCATTCACTAATGCCCAAAACATGAATCACAAGAGTGGAAGATAGAATCAAAGATTTAATATCAAAACATGGGTAAAAATAGAACTTGAGGAGAATAAGAGATGAGATCATATTTAAGAGAAGAAGAACAAGAGATTGAAGGTAAGAATACAAGAAAACATGAAGGGATTTGATTGATTTACCTTTTATTAAGCTTTCCCTTCTTGAGAGGAGGTAGAGCACTCTAAACCCTTCAAAAATCTCAGCCCACCCCAAATGGGAGGAATTACCAATGTGACTATTTATACTAAGGATGAGCAAATGGGCTTTGCATTGGCCTAACAAAGGAATAAGTAAACCTGCTTAGGAAATAGGCCATAATGAATGTAAAGAGGCCGAAGGCCATCAAAGATGTTAAGTGAAGGTCGGCGGCCCAAGAAGTTGGCATGACGATGTGGATGGTCATGGGTCCTAGCTTGGGGCCCACTTCCTTTATAAGGAATTACATGGATTTTGCAACAAATAATTTGGTAACAAAGTGATTTAAGCTAAGCACTAATATGTTCCAACTAAATTCAAAACAAGACTAGGAAAATTTATAATTAAACCAAATCATCACACAAACAAAATGAATAGTAAATAGTAAAACTTTACAGATCTCACAGTGGAGGGAGAACAAAGGGTTGGAGATAAGGGAGAAGGTAGAGTTGGGTTGCAATGGGGAGTAGTGGGGTTGGTATTTTGCTTTAGCTCTCCATTGATGCAACACCAAATGAACTTTTTAACTAGTGCACGCATGGGAGGGGAGGAGTAGAATGAGAAGGTGGAACAAATGGGTGGAGATGAGGAAGAGGCCGGAATGGAGGGGGAGATATGAGGGAGCCAGGGATAAAGGAAAATGTAGAAGGGAGGGGCGAATGGTGGAAGGGAGTGCTTGGGCAGGGATGAGGCATTGGAGATCATGGAGAAAACAGAAGGGAGAGGCAGAGGGTGGAAGGGAGAGAAGGCAAAATGGAGTGAGTAGGGCGAAAGGGAGAGAAGGAAGAATGGAGCAGCAGAGGGTGGAAGGGATGGGCGGTGGGTGGAGGGCGGAAGGGAGAGGTTCGACAAGGTCGAGGCACCGGAGATGAGGGAGAAGGCAGAAGGGAGTGGCATAGGGTGGAAGGGAGCTGTGGACAATGAATGTGGGTGGGATGGAGCATTATAGTAGGAAAGGTATATTGGCATCTTAATGAAGATTCCTTCTTTCGTATTTATAAAACAGGCATATGTCCATTTTGGATAACCTTTCACATTTAAGATCCATTGTATAATTCCTTCTTCTTTATATCATTATCTTAAATTTAGAAGTATAGTGTTTAAAATATTCGCCTCATGTCCCTAATAGTATTGAGTTGACCTTGGGCTGAGTAGCATCAGGGAATGAGGAATAAGGGATGGGGTCCTTTCTTTTATACTCTCTCCATCCCATATCAAGTGTCCTATTTATAAAAAGTGTTAATTTTAAGGAAGGTGAGAAGGATAAAGCCCAAAAAGGTAAAACTCTAACTAACTTAGAATTTCATCACTCTAAGTGAGATTTGTATGCTTCCTACTCTAGTAAGAAGCATATTATAAGCATTTTATTTGGTAGGACTATGAGAAATAGGACACTTAATGTGAGGCAAGATTTTTATTTAAATGATACACTTAGGATTGTTTAGATATTGACTTGAAATGGAATTGGAATGTAGATTCATTTGAATTAATTCCAGCTGAAGGCTATGAATTTAAAATTATCAAGTAGCACAATCACACAATTATGTAGAATTGAATGTCCATGTGGTGGCTTCCTAATGTAGAGAAAAGTCAACAATGTTGGTTGGAAGGGGAATCGTAAGAAGAATTGATGGAATATGCTGAATTTTCTTGCTATATATTTGTAAATTTCACAACATTGTGGGCGTAAGCTGAATAGAAACTAAAATTTAATTCCATGGTAATTCACTACCTAAACACAAAAAAAGTGAAATGATGCAAAATTAGGTAGAATTGAAGCGGAATTGACACTATAAGAAAAAAGACTATTAGTGGCGCTTTTAAGCAAAAACATCGCTAATAGTTATAGAAGCATTGCTAATGATTATTAGTGACGCTTAAAAAGTGTTGCTAAATGCGTAGCAAAAAGTACTGTTGGTACTACTCATTAGCAATGCATTTGAAAAAGCATCGCTAAAAGTAAATTATTAGTGACACTTGTTACAAATTGGTGCTAATAAGCGAAATATGAGAAAATATTTTAAAAAATTTTAAAAAAATTGAAAACATTACTAATGTCTCTAAAAGTTTTTTTAGCGACACTAGAAAAAATGTCACTAATAAATTGAAAAACATTATATGTAAATATGCATCTCTAATAATATACTATTAGCTATGCATGTTTATAAGCGTCGCTAATAATATATTATTAGCGGTGCTTTATAGACTATTGATAATATTGAATTTTAAAAAAGAAAAATAAAGAAAATTATTAGCAACGACGGAGTTGGGAGCAAGATGGCAGCATGGGGGACACAATGGTGGAGCGAGGGGCATCACGGCAGTCAGGCTATGCATGGGGAGTGCCGCTTTTCTTGCATAGGAAGAATGGGGGGGTGTCGGGGATGATATATGTGCACAGGAAAAAATTTTCCCACTTGCCTTCCCTTGTAGGCAGGTGTACTAGCGATGCATGAAAATGTGCAACAAATAGAGCGTTATTCGTGATGTTTACATGTAAATGTCGCGAATATCATGGTTATTTATGATATTTACATGTAAGAGTCGCAAATATCATCTCTCTCTCCCTTTTCTCCTTTCTCTCTCTCTCTCTTCTCTCTCCCCTCACCATCTCTCTCTCCTCATTCTCTCCACTCTCTTTGTCTATCTCTCCTCTTTCTCTATCTTCTCGATGTAAGTGTTGCAAATTTGCGATGTTTGATGCTCTATTGAGAGCGTTGTATGATTCCTGCCTAAGAGTGGTGCTGTATGATTTTGCCCAAGAGTGGCAATGACACTATAAGACCCCAAGAGTGTGGGCAATTGTATAACCCCTTATGTGTGGGTATTTATGTTTGCGTGCTCAAGTAAGTAGTATCATGGAACTACTCTTACTTGTTTGATCTTATGCCCCCTGAGCATTGGTGTGCTTTACCTTTGGAACAATCTATGGTGTCTAGTCACTCCCTGGAGGTTAAGGTGATGTCCAAGTGACATTCCTTTCCATTTTAATGTTGGAGCTTAGTTGTAATGAGCTTAAATGATTGATAGTATGTGCACGATTGTATGAGTGAGTATGTATGTTTCTGAGTAAGTGTATGATTTTGAGTAAGACTATAAGAGTGTGATTCTAAGCACGACTATAAGAGTATGATTCTGAGCACGACTGTAAGAGTATGATTCTGAGCACGACTGTAAGAGTATGATTCTGAGCAAGATAGTAAGCATATGTTTATAAGTAAGACTATACGAGTAAGGTTGTATGAGTAAGAATATACGAGTATGGTCATACGAGTAAGACTGTACAAGTAAGGTCATATGAGTATATGTAAGTTATATGAGTAAGCGTACAATTGTATGGGTAACCACCAAATGCTCATGGTATGGGACACGTGGTGTTAGTGGATCGCTTTAAGGATAGTTCTGCCAGTGTTTCAAAATAAAATTTCAAAATATTCATATTTTGAAAGTTTGCCTTAACTTAAGGCGAAGTTATTTTGAAAGCTAGTAGCATTCCCGAAGAGGAACTGTCTAACATTCGTGGTATGGGATACGCAATGTTGGTAGACCGCTCTACAGTTGAGTCTGCTGATAGTTTTATTCTAAAAAGTTAGTTTCAAACCTTATGTGTTTTGAAAGTCTGCTTTGTTTTGGTATGTGTCTTTGAATTGCGATGTGAACGTAGAATGGCTGTTTTAAGTGAGACTTGAATCTTGAGGGTTGGTTGTTATGACGATATTTTGATCGAGATAGATTTATGGCTCTATTGTCAGAAAGAAAATTGTTTTTCTGAAAAATGATTTGGTGTGTATGATGGTACATGAGTGTTGATGTGTTTTGATTTCATATGAGCCACTTAATGTTTTGGTTTCATACAGTGATGTGATTTGACTTCGTACGAGCCACTGAATATTTTGGTTTTCATACAGTGATTTAATTTGAATTGTTCTAGCATGGATTTTGCTATATTTTGAATTATGTGATGATTAATTCATGGGCTTAAGAACCCGGAATAATCACAGAGTGATGATGCCTGCTGAGAAAAATAAATCGACATGTGGCGCACGCAGGGTAGAGCATCATGGGAAAGCTCTGTCCCTAAGTGGCCCTCGTTTGCCCCATGAGCACCGAGGGTAGGCCATTGGGTATCTCGGCTTGTGTTGGGATGTGATTGATTGTACGTACATGTGATGATTGATTCATAGGCTGAGAACCCAGATTGATCATAGAGTGATGATGCCCACCGAGAAAAATAAATCGGCAAGTCGTGCGCACAGGGTAGAGCATCATGGGAAAGCTCTATCCCTAAGTGGCCCTCGTTTGCCCCATGAGCGCCGAGGGTAGGCCGTAGGGTGTCGCGGCTTGTGGTTTTGGCTCGGGTGCAAGCTTGTGGATTTTACGAGTTTTGACTCGGGTGTGACTTTGTGGTTTTGGCTCGGGTGCGATCTTGTGGATTTGACGAGTTTTGGCTCGGGTGTGAGTTTGTGGATTTCAAGATTTTGTGGATTTTACGAGTTTTGACTTGGGTGCGAGTTTGTGGTTTGGCTCAGTGTGAGTTTGTGGATTTGACGAGTTTTGGCTCAGGTGTGAGTTTATAGATTTGATGTGTTTTGACTTGGGTATGAGTCAGTGGACGTGGTTTGATCGAGAATTGGAATTGTGGTTGATATGCTTTATATGTTTCGAGCTGGTTTGCTCAGCAGTGCTTCTAAAAAAGAAAATTGTCTTATTTTAAATTTATAATCGGCTTTGATTGAAAAGGTTTATTCGATTAATTTATCGGATTGTGAGTATCGGACGAGGAAGAATCAGTGAGTGTTTTGGAGTTGTGGTTGGCAGAATTTGCTTAGTTGGATTTGCTACGATGTGTTTTGATTTCTTGTATTGATTTATCTGATTTTGATGTAAAAATCAGATTGTGATTCAAGTGTTTTATCCAGTTTACGTTGTGACGGTTTATCCAATCTCAAATTATCGAATTCTAATTTTGAGTGTTTAATTTGATCGTACTTATCGGATTTGGTTTTGTCCTATCCGAGTATGAAGTCTCGGATCATGTTTATGTTAGTGTTACCCAATTTTATTAACAATCGGTTTATGCTTTTGAAAGTGTTATCCGAGTGGTTCTCGGATTGTGTTTCTCAAGTTGTTTTTCGATATTTAAATTATCGAAATGTTGTTTGTGTTAGCTATCTGTATAATTACTAAATTTCGTAGGGTTGTGGAGATTGGTTTGGGCGAATTGCGAGGACACAGTTCATTTAGAGGGGGAAGAATGTAATGACCCATTTTCCGGTTACGCTTAACCCAGGTGGGTTAAGGATAATTTGGTAATTTGAGATTAGTGTTTGGGGGTTTTATTAGGTAAAATCCCCGTAGTTGAGTAGAGCTCAGAGTACTGAGCGTGATGAATCAAAGAACGCGAGAAACAGGGGTCGAGAGTGAAAGCTATGGCCCTGGGAAGCGTGCCATATGGGCAGGACCTACACAAAAGTGCGGGATAACCTACCCATGTGTCGTCTTATTTCGAAGGGCTCGACGACATGAGTCCTTTGGTATCAAGAGCGTGCGATTCCAACGTCAAGGTTGGAAGTTATCGTGTTTTGAGTTCAGGATATTATTTGAATAAAATAATATCTTTTTGGATAGGATTGACGACGCAATGAATAGGATTGCTGACATAGTGAATAGGATTGCCGACGACGCAGATAGGATTGATGATACAAGCGGATAAGATTGCTGACAAAGTGGATAGGATTGATGATATAAGCGGATAAGATTGATGACATAAGTAGATAGGATTGACACATGTCAGCCTCACGTCTATCCAGTTCTTCTATAAATAGCATCCTCGACATCCAAAGAAGGGAGGAGAATTCTCTCCCACGTTTTGCCATTCCTCCCCCACGTTTAGAAACTTCTGTTCTTCGTTTCTCACTCATTTTAAGTCCGATTCGAGTCATTCTTGAGGCGTTCCTAGCTAATTCGAGGGTGATCTATACAATGGCATGGTTCATCCCTCAAGTTGGTGCGAGGAACCAACTGGGGCAAGAGGAGGCTCTGTCAGCCACCCTCCTTCCCTGAGAGTGAGAGAGAGATGACCCGATGAGAGAGGGGGCTTTGTCCTCCATTACTGGGCCAAATCAAGAGAAGTGACCCAAAATAGGGGAGGCTTTGTTCTCCACTGAAGGGCCACGATGTGTGAGAAACACCCCGAGTAGGGGAGGTTTTGTTCGCCGCCCACGGGCACAGAAAATGAGAAGTCTCCGGGAAAGGGGAGAGTTGGTCGGGTCGTCTTTCAGTGCAAGGCGATGAACGCATGAAGGCTAGATGAGGCTCTATCCACTATCTCTAGATCTGAAGGGGAGGACGCCCACAAACAAGCTTCCCAAATACGGCTACCTTGTGAGACATCAGGGGAGTAAGGGTTTCTTACCTCTTATTTTAATTATAGAACGACATGTGTTATTTCTTATGTGTGTTAGGCTATGATCCATATGCTTGCTATGCTTATATGCCATGATATGTGCTCATATGCCATGATGTGTGCCGTCTCGCTCTGGGTTAGAGAGAGACGTGTTGTGTGTGTGTTCGGTCTCGGCTCAGTGATAGAGCGAGACCTATGATTGTGTTCCATCTCACTCTATGATAGAGCAAGATGTGTGATGCATGCGGTCTCGGCTAAGTGATATAGCGAGACATGTGATGCATGTGGTCTCGGCTCAGTGATGGAGCGAGACATGTGAATGTGATGGTCTTACTCTAAGATAGAGTGAGGAATGTTGTGGTGGTCGTGTGGTGCTCGTCTCTATGATAGAGCAAGATTTGTGTTGCCGGTATTTTATCGGCTTTTTGTATAACTCTGATTAAATATTCAGATATACGTATTTTATACGTATGTATTTTTGGTATGCCGGTTGTATGTAGTAGCCAATAGGCAGAACTACGTTCGGATCCGATCATATCGGAGTAACATCGTAGATGTTATCCGATATATACGTAGGCAACCAACAGCAAGGCAACGTTGGCCCGGTCCGAATTAGTTACATAATTAGGCCAATTCTTGCATACGCTCAACGGAGTGCTAAAGTTCCGTTGCGTGTAGAGGAACGAGGAGATTCTTGCAGTCAGAGTCGGCTGCTCCCGGTTCTGGGTTTGGTTTTTATCGCTTTCGGGACCTCTGGCCCGGGTCGGGGCGTCACAGGTATATCTTGAGTATTATTTGTGCCACAATCTCTTGTATTGGGTGAGATGAGAATTAAAGTATTTATATTTTCTGGACTTGTAATTTGGATTAGACTGTGGACTGTTATGGGACTTGTACTCCAGGATGCTTGAGAAAGATTTGTATTTAAACTCTATGATCACAATAATTTATTTGTACATTTATTTTTGAGTAGCGCCTGTGGATGTTTGGTTTGGTCATACGATGTTTGATCGAACAAGTAAAAATTTGGATGGGAAAATAATTGATGTGTGATGTTCTAAATTATAAAACTACTTTCATAGGTTTCATTTTCTTAATTTTTCTAGATAAAAAATTTTCGTGAATTTTAAAAAAGATATGATAAAAAATCTCGGGCGTTACAATACATATATCAGTTTTTTCTATCTATTGTGTTTTTCATAATAAGGCATACTTGGTTCCATGTGTGGTTGATGAAGCTTATTAGGATAGGTTTCTCTCTCTTGCCCTTTCCCTTATGGCAATTTTAGTCTGGTTGAATCGATCACCATCCAGTTAGTATGTTGGGTGGAGAGAGGACCTATTCCTCTAATTCTCCTTAAGTAACCACTTCCATCAAGTCATTACAACGTCCCAATTGAGAACCAATGAGAAACAAGATAATTAATCTTGTTATTATCCTCTAATTATCATGTAGGACTACTTCATTAACCAATGGAAATGTTTACATTCTCCCACTTGGTCCAAATGATAATTAATCATGATAATATAACAAGACAACATAAGGTGTCCACAATTATCCATTCAAATTGGTTACATAATACTATAATTAAACAAAAAAATAATATGAGTTATGGTGGTTCTATGTATTTAAATGACATGGTCCCTTCCACGTACCACAATATTAAAAAATCTGCTCAAAATAGTATTCAAAAGAGGAAATCATAAGAGTCCGCATAATGTTTCTACAAATTGAGACTAATCCTCTCACAAATATATATTCATTTATATCGATGCACATAATAACTAAGACAAGAGAATTAGAAACACTTTATTGATATGAAAATGTAATAGGGCATAAACATCATCATAAATAAAGCATAATCCATCACATTAGTAAATGTTTACAATCATGGATTATTTTCAAGACTCATTCTATTGGCATGTTTAATAAAGGTCTCTGGAGGTAATCCTTTTGTTAATAGATCTGCAATCATAAGGTTAATACTAATTTACTCTATAAACACTCTTTGTTTTTATACTTCTTTAACAACAAGAAACTTTAATTTCATGTGCTTTGCTCCTTTAGAGTACTTGTCATTTTTTTAGAAAATAATTATTGTGGAGTTATCACAATAAATTTTTAGCAGTCTATGAATAGTGTCAACAATTCGAATCACTAAAATAAAATTCCACAACCATAAAGAATGAAGTGTGGCTTCATAACATGCCACAAATTCAACCTCCATAGTGGATGAAGCCAAGATAGATTATTTTCCATTTTTCCATGATATGGCTCCTCTAGTAAGCATAAATAAGTACCCAAATGTGGACTATCGATCATTGACACATCCAGCAAAATTAAAATTTGAGTAGCCAGTAACCTCATGATTTTCAAACCTTCTATATATGAGCATGATATCTTTTGTTCCTTGCAAGTACCTTATAACTTTTTTTGCAACTTTCCAATGATCAATTCTTGGATCCTTTTATCCTAACAGACAAGTAGTAAAACTGACATTTGTTCTTGTATAGGTTTGTGCATACATTAAACTTCTAATTGCAGAAAAATAAGGAATTCCCTCCAGCCTTTTCTGTTCCCATTCATTCTTTGGACATTACATAAGGTTGAGTTTGTTCCCCCTCTGAATAAGAATTGGGCTGGATGAGCACTTGTCCATACCAAATCTCTCTAAAATCTTTTCTATATAGGTTTTTTGACATAAACCCAACAATCCACATGAACTGCCCCAAAATATCTCTATTCCAATCATGTATTTGGCCTCCCCTATATCTTTCATTTCAAAATTTTGAGAGAGAAAGTCTTCAGTTTTATACAATAATCCAAGGTCATTGCTTGCAATTAATATAACATCACATACAAAATAAAAAATATGAACGTACAAAATCATAATCACGATAAATACACCGATCAACGATGTTTTCTTTAAATCCAAAGGAAGTTAAGGTATCATTAAACTTAAGGTACCTTTGTCGGGAAGCTTGCTTAAGTCTGTAAATTGATTTATTAAGTTTGCAAGCTAAATATTTTTTTCCTTTAATGGAAAATCCTTCAAGTTGGTCCATATAGACTTCTTCATCTAAACTTTCATTCAAGAAAGCTATTTTCACATCCATTTGGTGGAGCTCCAAATCATAATGAGTAACCAATGCAAAAATAATTCTAAGCGAGTCATTTTTGGATACTAGAGAGAAAGTATCTATATAATCAAAACCTTCTTTTTAAGTAAATCTTTTGGCTACAAGTCTAGCTTTATATCATTCTATATTACTCTTTTGAGTCACACTTGGTCTTAAAGATCCATTTGTAACCCATTTTCTTCTATCTTTTGGGCAATTCAATGAGTTCTCAGACTTCATTTTGGGTCATTGAGTTTAACTAATCATTCATGGCTCCAATCCATTTTTCAGAATAAATGCTTTCTATGGCTTGTGAAAATGAAGCCAGATCTTTAGATGTCTCAATATCATAATCAAATTCTTATAGATAAACCATATAATTATTAGAAATAGCTAGTCTTCTGATCCTTTCAAATCTTCTTAAGGCTATTTGTGGTTCTTCTACTACTTGCTCATTCAAGACAATCTCATTATGGAGTGGTGGAATATTATCTTATTGTTCTATTTCATCATATTGTTCAACTATTGAAGGACCAACAATTTGTGGTTCATTAGTTTGTCATTCTTGATTGATATGACATATATCAACTAAGGAAACAACAATTTGTTTAGAAGTTATGGGTAATGGAATATGCACCCTAACTTCTTTAATACCACATTTTGAGTTGTAGCACTCCCATTGATTTCACCATTTTTCAAGAATCTTGCATTACCCGTCTAAACAATTCTTATTATATGGTTAAGATAGTAAAATATATAACCTTTGGATTTTTTAGGGTAACCAATAAAGTAACCACTTATTATCCTTGAATCCAATTTCTTTTCATGTGGATTATAAATTCAGACTTCTGCTAGACAACCCCAAACATGTAGGTATATTAAATAGGGTTTCATTTCAGTCCACAACTCAAAAAGAGTTTTTCGAACTGCCTTAGTAGGAACCCTATTTAACAAACAAACATCAGTCTTAAGTGTATACATCCACATAGACGAGGGTAAAGTAGAATTACTTATCATACTTCTAACCATATCCATAAAGAGTACAATTCCACCTTTCAGGCACACCATTTTGCTGAGGTGTTCCAAGCAAAGGGTATTGAGCACATATGTCTTTGGCTATCAAGAAGTTCAGCAAATGGGCCTGGGTGTTGCTCTGATTCATCATATCTCCCAAAGTATTCACCACCTCTATCGAACCTTATGATTTTTACCTTTCTGTCTAATTGCCTTTCAACCTCAATAATGCATACCTCAACGACATTCACTATTTGAGATTTATTATTTAACAAATAAACATAATAATAATGTGAGAAATCATCTATAAGGGTGATAAAATATTTTTCTCTACCAAAAGATGGAACATCAAAAGGCCCACAAATATATGTATGGACAATCTCAAGAGGTTCCTTACTCCTTGTGGCACATTTCTTTGTACGTTTGGTTTGTTTTCCTTTAATAAAATCTATACACAGACACCAAGATCAGTAAAATCAAGATTATGAAGAATCTCATCTTTTACTAATATTTCTATTCTTTCTCAAAAAATGTGCCCCGATCTTCTATGCCACAAGTTTGCGGATTTTTCATTAAGAAAGCTATGTTTAGCACCAACATAAGTATGTAGGGAAAGTAGTGAAGTAGTAAAGTAATCATTAAGATTAAATTCATATAAACCATCACATAAAATACTAGAACTAACCGAAGAAGAATTCTTAAATAGGCTAAAGCACTTATTCCCAAACGTAAAAGTGCATCCATCAACATCAAGTCTTGATAAAAAAACTAGATTTCTAGAAACTAAAGGAACATAAAGAGTTTAAAACAAATCTAAATGATGTCCACTATCTAGGAATAGCCGATAAGTCCCAATGGCTTCAATGAAAACATTGTCCTGATTTTTCATGAACAGGAAGTTCTCCTTTAGGCTTATGGTTCAGGTCATAAGGAATCCCTGTAAAGTGGTGGAATTATGAGTGGTAGTTCCTGAATCTACCCACTAGCATTAGAATGAACTTCAGTAAAGTTAGATTTAAAAACATAAATTAAATTAATACATTTCTTTTGGAACCATTATTTCTTTTTTTGACAATCTTTCTGAAGGTGGCCAAATTTCTACAGAAGTAGCACTTCATGCCCCTTTCTTTTCGATGATTGATGTCTTTATGGGCAACATCATTTGTTAAAGGAGCTTTCCCTTTAAAGCTTTTGAATTTTTTTTGTTTTCTTTTTACCTCTTGAGAAACCATGTGGACTAAGTATTGTTCCAGTGCTTTAATCCTTGACTCCTCTTGCATAAGCATATTGGCCAATTTATTTACATTATGTTTATATTTCATGGTGTTGTAGTTAATTTGAAATGGCTCATACTGAGGTGGTAAAGAATTTAAAATAAACCGGAAAAGAAAGAACTCATCCACTGACATCCCTAATGACTTTAAGTTTTGTTGCCAAATTTGTCATCTCAAGAATGTGCTCAAGCATACCACGAGAACCATCATACTTCATCGTGGTTAGCTTAGCCAGGAGAGTCCCTGCAAATGACTTATCTATAGACTTAAAACGTTCTTCAACTTTTCTGAGAAATTCATTGGCATTTTTAGTTAGAGGGAGTGTAGTTTTAATGTTGTTTGCAATTGTCATTCACATAAACATAAGACTTAACATGTTGAACCTTTCCCATGCATTAAATAATGTCTTATCTTCAGTGCTACTAGTTGAGTAAGTGTAACATGTTTTTCAGTTCTAAGAGCTACATCAAGGTCGAAAACACCAAGGTTAAATTGGACTTGCTTTTTTGAGTTTGAAAAATCAAGGCCATGGAAAATAGGAATTAAGGAAGCATGTGAATGCAAAGAAATAGGAATTGCTATTCCAATTAAATAATGATGCTCAGTATATTAGTGGTATGAATATGACATAATGAAACACATAGAAAATACATATACAGTAAACAACATAACTTTGATCTACCTTTGGGAATAATCTAATGTTATACTATTCAACTATTATCGTGTTCCCTATCACCTTGTAAAAATGATTAGCCAAGTACACACATTAAGTCGGTTCACTACCTTTGGGTTGGCATTCTAACCTAATGAAAGAGCACTTTCAAATTATTCTTTCACAATTTAATGATTAATAGAAAAGTGGTGCACCTTTGGGTCAACTATAATATCGATCCTAGTAATCAAAGAATTAAAATTTGCTAAATTATTCTATCACTAACATAAGGGAAATTATGCTAGGATATCATAATATACATTCTAGTTGGGCCACTTTGGTGGCTACCCAAGTGTATCTTAATATAGAAAATTAGGTCATTAGAATAATTTTGCATAACGTCATAAGTGAACATTTCCATGTGCACAAATAAACATTCAGAACTTAAATCTTATTTATAATTAGTTCATAATGCACAAACGGAAGCAAAAAATAAATAAATTAAGCATATAAAATAACCACTTTCATTTAGAAATAAATAAATAAATGTGGTTGCACATTAGCATGTCATAGGAGGCAAGGACTATTATGCAGACATATGAGGTCAGTTTACATGCATATGAGGCCAATATGAAACTAGACATATGGGCATGCTATCCCATTTCTATGAGCATGTTAACCCATTTCAAATGCCTGTATTATGTGGTATCCGGCCTCATATGGGCACGCTAACCCATCAAATGTTATTAATTCATCACCCAGCCGTCATCTCCACAAACACAGAAACCCATCATACGTTGTCTTGTTCATTGGACCAAACTCACAAAAGCATACAACGACGCAACAAACTAGAGAATAGATGCTTCAGTTTCTAAGTCCCTAGTTTGCCAATGTTCTTCAAACTCTGGAAATCATTCTGCTGGATCAAGATGAAAATAGGGTACCTTTTCTTTTGTTTTGATTCAATCACAAATTACTACTTATATAAATCATCCAAAAATGGCATAAAATTTCATGAAAAATCAAACTTTCATGCTATGAACTTTTAACCTGCCTCAGCTTCCATTGTTTGCATTAATATTTCGAAACTCCAGGCTATGATACCAAATGTTAGCATGTAGCAGTACGATTGAATCACATCATACATATATTAATTTTTTCTCTCTAATGTGTTTTTCAAAATAAAGCGTATCTAGTTCAATGTTTGGTTGATGAAGCATCTTAAGATTGGTTTCTCTCTTTCCCTTTCCCCGATGACAATTTTGCTTCAAATGGATCGATCACCATCAGGTCAGTACGTTGGGCGGAAAGAGGACCTATTCCTCTAATTTCACCTTAAGTACTTCATCAAGCGGTTACAACGTCCTAATTGAGAACCAACAAAAAAATAGATAAATTCTTGTTATTATTCTCTAATTATCATATAGGACCACTTAATTAACTAATGAAATTGTTTACATATACTTGTTAGTCGCCCAGCCATAAGCGCGAAACAAATGGTGATGCTGAGTAGCTGAACTCCTTGTAAAGACAAACAGTCCACGTTCCTCTATATTTGTCAACTTTATCCTTTTTCAGTCTTTGAAAGGACATTTTGAATTCTTAATATGCTTGTAACACTCGTCTAATCAGCCCCACATCATTGCCTTATTGTGTAAGTGGTTATCTAGATCTTTTTTAATACTACAACTGTTCAAAAATATATAATTTCCAACCACCACAAAAGCTAAGTGACAAGTAAACTAACCAATTTAAGTCTATCTAACCTCCTAAGATCCATATGCAAGTGACAAATTTTCATTCATGATACTTATCCATGATCAAGATCATATGCAAGTACAAGAACGATAAATGTAGTAAAGGAAATTGTTTTCCTGACCAAATGTAAGTAGAATACATACTGTCCTAGCATGGTATATAAATGCATTTAACATGTTATATATCTACCGGGTAACCTTTTTCATGGAGCATGGTCAGGCTAGACGCCTTAGTGGACAACCGAGAATTATCAGGTATGCTTATGTGTACAGAAAAATCGTGCTCCTCACCCATCAGGTATGAACATCTACGACGAGTTGTTTTTATTATTGGCACATGGGTTGCTGTATGTGTCATCTCTTATAAGGTGATAGAGCAGGATTTTCTCATACACAATTGAGTACGTTATAATTTCTGGGTGACGCAAGTGGCTGACGTCCACGAACACTTTCTTTTCCATCAAAGACAATGAAAAAATAGACAGCACAACCACTTGCAGTATATATAGTTCTAGTTTGATATCTTTGTTGGTCCCCCTTCCAACACTTCCACCCTTACCAGCTTGCGGGCATTATTGCTCAAAGTTATATAAATCGCACTCGCTAAAACAAAGCAAAGTGGGCTTATGGACTAGTGTTAATCTGTTAAATCTTTCCATTACTAGCTAGAAATCGGCTTCCAGCACCATCTGGTTCTTCTTCTGACACTGCGCAAGTATGGCTTCTTCTTCTTTCCTAACATGGTTCATTTTGGCCTTGGCGCATGGCCATAAAGCTTGGTGGAGTGTTTGATCATGTGAGCATGAGATTGTTAGAGAAGTTGAATAAAAGAAACGATGCTTCCACCGCGTGCTCCCTCCGATTATCTGTCAATATATATATGCAGCCATATCCCCCAGTGATCATAATAATTGTAATAAGCTTTCATCCTTTTATATTCTTCAAGTACTTTCTGAGCAATACAAATAGCAATATTATACTTCTGTTCATACTTGCGGTTGAAAATTTCAATTTATAGCCTTTAGGAGTCCAGCAAGCATCTACAGCAGATCGTTAGTTCAACCCAGGTGTGATGATTAGTGATGTGGTAAGGCAAAATCTCAAAAGCATGATTGGTAATTTAGGTTGTCTTTGGCAATGTTTCAACAGAAAGCCAAACGGAAGTCAGAAGCAGGTCCAATTGGCTTAGGTTCCGGCCTCCTTTTCGGCCTCTTCGGCTTCCACTTCTCCATAAGCACTCCCCTCCACTATAATGTTAAGAGATTGGCTTGATCATATTTCTACCCCGTACATGCTAGTTCCACTAAATATTTGCTAGTTAAACTCAGGATGGTGATATTCCTACAACAAAAAGACCAACAAAAACTTGCACAAGAATTTTGATTGGACTTCACAAGTAAGGCCTACACAAAGTTCACATACACTTACTTATCTAGACCAATTAAAGAATTTTTTTAGAAATAGACTCAACAAATGTCAGAATTATAAAAATAGGCCAGGTACTTTGATTTTGCATAATTAGACTTACGCACGTTCCACTTTCCCACACACGTTTGAATTACCAATAATACCCTTAGGCTATATATATAAAATGTGAAAAGCGCTCATGGGAGACGAAAAGGCCCACCGTTCGCCTCTCCTCCTCCCCTATCTCAACCATCAACTTCTCCTATACACTGGAGCCGCCATCTACTCCTCGTCGTTTCCACATCCGAAACCGTCTAGTTAAAGAAGGTCCCTTGTCCACTTAGATCATGCACTGGCACGATTGAACCTAGTTTGTCTATCATCGCAGGGTGATCGGAAAATGACTACAAAGTGAAGACGCATGGCGGGTTTGAGGTGTGTAATTTTTAAAATATTGCTTTGTTAGAGTCCGTTAAAAGCAAGGCGATTTGTGATTGGTTTGATTTTCACTAACATAGGGGTGCATATCTGGGGGTCTTGTGACTTGGCTGAGTAATGTTAGTTTGTGATAAAAAATAAATAGTTTGTGAAATGTTTAGTTATATAGTTTGTGCTAAAAAATATATGAGAGAAAATGGATTCAATATTTGTTTTCTTTGTGTCTTGTTGTTTACTACAATTTCCCATCAAATGGGCAGTTTGATTGTATCAATTAGGATTGTAATGTATGGTTGTATTTTGATAGTTTATGATGGATTATGTTATTCTAGGGTTGTTTATTAAACAAATTAAGGGTAAAAGTAATGGATTATGTATTTTGCTTGTATGTTTAGATTTAACTAATGATTTGATATGATATCTAGTGAGGAGGAGACAATTGGACCTAGTTTACATGGGTAGCACATAGTTAACGAATACATCCTAACTATTATCTGGTAGATGGTAGGAAGCTATTATTTGTTGAAGTACATTTCGTGGCCATTAGATTTAAGTAAGATAGGTTGAAAAGGTAGGTTTTCATGATGTGATCAGATATCTAGCAAGGAGGGGGCCATATGACCCATTTTTTATGGGCAAATCAAAGTTAACTAATATAGCCTAGCTGTTGACTGGTATATGGTAGGATGCTTAACTTTGGCCTAGCTTATTTTGAGGATTCGAGGAAGATAGGTGTAGAAGGTAGGTTTAAATGGTGTGATCTGATATCTAGCGAGAAGGAGACTACATGACTTATAATATATGGTTAAAACAAAGTTAACTGATCAAACGAACTATTGAATGGTAGATGGTAGGATATTTTTTATTTTTCGAAGTACATTGTGTGGTAATTATATTTGCTCAAGATGGGTTTACAAGGTAGGTTTTAATGCTGTGATATGATATATAATGAGTAGTATACTATATGACCTAGTAGATGGAAGAAAACAAAGTTAATTGATACATCCTAACTGTTAACTAGTAGATGGTAGGAGGCTTATATTTTTTGTAGTACATTGCAAGGTCATTAGATTTGCAACAGTTATGTGTGCATATGGGTGGATAAATAAGAGTGTTATTAAGTAAATATGTCAACTTGATCTTCTATGTTTGGTGCTTAGTTAGTATGCTTGTAATATATTTTAATAGATAGAAAGTAAGTAAATGAATATATATGTTTTGTTGTTAGGGTAAGTAAGAAGAATATACATAATTAGTTTTACTAATGACTATGATATGATCTGATATCTAGCGAGGAGGAGACCATACAACCTAGTTTATATGGTTAAAGTAAAGTTAACTGATGCATCCTAACTGTTGACAGCTAGATGGTAGAAGGCTTTTCATTTTTTGATGTACATTGTGTGGTCATTAGATTTGCTTAAGATGGGTTTACAAGATAGGTTATAATGTTATGATATGATATATAATGAGTAGTATACCATATGACCTAGTAGATGGAAGAAAATAAAGTTAATTGGTGCATCCTAACTGTTGACTGGTAGATAGTAGGTGGCTAATATTTTGCGAAGTACTTTGGTTGGTCATTAGATTTGTGCAATTTGTGTTATACTATTATGAATATATTGTGATCTAATATTTATTGACGACGATACCATATAACTTAGTTTATATGGTTAGAAGATAGTTAACTAATTTTGATTAAATGTTGACTGGCAGTTAACTGATTTCGACTAAATCTATCTCTTCACTTCACCGCAGTACACTTATATGTCCACCTCCCCGAGGCATGCAAGGGGTAGCGGAGGCGAAGCCAGAGCAGAGACTAAGTCGGTGGAGGCCAACATCGAGGTTCCGGACAGTTTCATAGTGTATAGAGTAATTATGCTAGATCAAAAGATGAGATGTATTTGGAGAGCAAACATTATGCACATAACAAAGTTTTTTCATTAGGCATTAGTGGTGGCAGGTGAAAGTATAAAACCATAATTATTATTGACTCAGATGATGAAGATGTTAAATTTGAGGTGGGAAGCATGTATACGATATCTATGTTCCCCACCTTAAATTTAACATCTTCATCATCTGAGTCGATAGTAATTATTGTTTTATACTTCCTCTTGCCACCACCACATCCTAATGATTAAACTTTGTAATATATATGACTGATTGCTCTCTAAATTAATTACATTATCTGATCCAGAATAATCACTCAGTATAATCAACAAAAGAAAAGATATGAACATATTGCCATATACCACAAACATCGAATCATATGCCGCACATGATAGAGTTAATGATATTTTGTAAGAATATATGTAATTAGTTTTATTCAGGATGATAAGACCATATGACCTAGTATATATATATGGTTAAAAAAAAGTTAACTGATATGGGCTACCTGCTAACTGGTAGATGTTAGTAGGTTATTATTTGTTGAAGTACATTGTGTGTTCATTAGTTTTGAGCAAGATAGGTTTACATGCTAGGTTTCAATCATGTGATATGATATTAGTGAGGACGAGACCAGATAACCTAGAGTATATAGTTAAAAAAAAGTTAACTAATACTGGCTAACTAATGACTGGTAGATGGTAGCTAGATGGCATATTTCGAATTAAATTTTGGCTCATTAATTTTATTATTGATTTGAAGGGGGGGTGGAGGAAAAGCTAGAGCTGATGAACAGGTCGTTGGAGTCGGACATTGAGGTGTCGACAAGCTTTGTAGTGGATAGAGTGATTATGCTATATAAAAGGATGGGATGGACTTGGAGAGCAGTCATTCTACACATAACAAAGTTTCTTTGTTAGGCGGTGGTGGTGGCATGTAGAAGAAGAAAACTATAATTATCATAGACTCAAATTCTGAAGATGCTAAATCTAATATGAGAAATGATATGTTATACAATCATGAAATAACTCAGTGATAGTATAACATATTGGTTCTCACCTTAGACTTGGCATCTTCAAAATCTGAGTTTATGATAATTATAGGTGTGTACTTCTTTTTCTTGCCACCACCACCTTCCAATGATTAAACTTTGTAATGTGCATGACTGATTGCTCTCCAATTCAGTTACACGTAATCACATTCCGTACATCATAGACTTAATGATATTTTGTATCTTCAGTATCACTTGGTCACGGTGGATAATGTATACCCAAATGTAAATGGTTAGAAAATGCCTTCGTATATAGTTTGGTTGATATTGTACAAGCGAATGTTTCTTAGGGTTAGAACTGCCTTAATTTATTGATTATGGTGAGTGGATTGGTGGAAATAGAAATAGTGTTTAATGCATTCATATACAATTTAGTGGTTAATAATCTTGATGATAAATATTATTTAGAAAATATAAAATGAAAAGCTACAGCTTCCCATAGATGTCATTAAAAACACAGATAGAGTTAAATAAATTCAATATCAATGATCAGAAATGTTATTTTCATTGACTGGGGCACTTAAAAAAGAGTCATGTTAATATGAGCCTGGGCTCATTCACATGTGTGTGAGCCCCAGCAATATGGGCAATCAGATATACATCCAATGGCCCATAATACTCATAACAAAATGAGCCCGGGCTCACACACTTTCTTGAGGTCGGGCTATACGGGCAATTGAATATACATTTGATGGCCCATAATACTCATAAAAACGGGACTCATAAAGCCCGGGCACACGCATGTGTGCATTAGCCAGGGCTCATATAAATGATACTCAAAAGGAAAAAGTTTATAGGAGCCCGGGCACACGCACGTCTATGTGAGCCCGGGCTCTATGGCTAATCGGATCTACATACGATGACCCATAATACTTAGGGGCATTTAAACCCTTTACTGTTATGGGCCATTAGATCTAAATCCGATTGCCCATAGAGCCCGGGGTCATGTAGACGCGCATGTGCCCGGGCTCCTATAAACTTTTTCCTTTATAATATATACATTCAGCTACATATTTCCATTGCGTATCAAGAGAATCAAGAAACATCGCCACATTTGAGATGTCCACTTGCGTGCTGCATATAGCAGAAATGAGCCATACCTCGTCGTAAAGGTGACAACCGTGAAACACCCCTACAATTTTTTAACAACCGAAGGTTTCTACCCAGGCTAACTGCTGAGGTATTCTCTTACGGCCCCATATTCTTGTCTCCCTACTGGTAGAGATCATGGGACTTAGGTTGGCAGAAGGTGGATGTCGAAGAGCAGCCTCCCCATATGTACCCTAACTCATGGAGGAAGACACAGATAGTCGCGTTTCTACCTAAAGGTGTCCCTACCGGAATAGTGATAATGTTGGATGTGGAGAATATGTTAATGTTTTTACTTGTGGATGAACTACATCTTACCTGATATGCTCTGAAGATGAAACAAGAAAGGCAGCTAATTTTTGGGTGTGGAGAAGGTTGGTGCAAGCTTTAACTAATCTGGCTCAACTGATAACTGATAGTGGTTGATATAGGTAACTTGCAGGTACATATAATCTTGTCTTTTGGAGGTACTTATATGGGTGGGTGTGCCGCATGTACAATTGTAATACAGGAAGTAATGATTGAGGTTGAGAATCAAATTGATGCTCGTAAACACAAAGTTCTTTCAATTTTGTGATAGAAAACATTAACTGATAAGTATCAACTAATAACTACTAGAGCCTAATTGACATAACTTGTAACGCCCGAGATTTTTTAACCCTTTTTCTTAAAACTCATAGAAATTTTTATTTTTTAAACAATAAATCGGAGTAAAAATGATGAAATCAAAACCTGTATAAACATTTTACAATTTAAAACATCATACGGTTAAACATCGTACCACCAAATCAAATATCCTCAGGTGCTACTTGAAACACACGTACGACTAAATTACCATGATCATGGATTTTTAAATACAAATAACTCCCAGGCGTCCCCGAGTACAAGTCCCATAAACAGTCTACTATCTGATCCAAATTAAAAGTCGAGAATACATACACTTACAACTCATCTCACCCAATACATCAGATCGTGGCACTAAATATACTTGAGTCGAGGGGGAAACAATCAACCGCAGAGATGAGCATCCAACTCCAGGAGCTCTCCAACACAACCTGCAAAGCCTCCCAAACAACGGGGCTAAAAGAAGTAGGGTGAGTATTTTCATACTCAGTAGGAAAATACCCAGTAGGAAAAAACCCAAACGGTGAACTCAATAAGTTCAAAAATCATGCGTCATGCAACCCAAACATGAAGCAGTCAATATATAACAATCGTATACATATGCAAATAAACACGCATAACACACCATCAAACCAAACTTACACGAACACCCTTAATCAGGGTCTTACAACTTACTCATACCATCAAAGGCATGCTCATACAGCTTACACGTACTTGTACAACCTTACTCGTACAATCTTACACTTACTCGTACGACCTTACTCGTACAGTCTTGCTCAAACTCACACTCTTACAGTTGTACTCGTCCTCAATCTTACAGTAGTGCACATACTCATCATCATACGCTTACTCAGAAATGTACAAACTCAGTCATATAGTTGTATACATACTATCGACCACTAAAGCTCATTACAGCTAATAAGCTCCAGCGTTGAAAAGGAAAAGAATGCCACTGGGGTATCACCTTAACCTCCGGGGAGTGACTAGACGCCATGGACTTTTCCGAAGGTAAGGTACACCTATTATCATGGGGCACAGGATCAAACAGGTAAGAGTAGATCCATGATACTACTTACCTGAGCACGCAAACATACACCCACACAGGGGGTCATACAATTGCCCACACATAAGGGGTCTTATAGTGCCATAGAATTGCCCACCATAATGGGTCTTATAGTGCCAGAGAATTGCCCACCATAATGGTCTTATAGTGCCATTGCCACTCTTGGGCAGAAAACATACAGTGCCACTTGGGCAGAAACGTACAGTGCAACTCTTGGGCGGAAACATACAACGCTCTCAACAGAGCATCAAACGTCTGGGCTTGTACAGCACACAGACTGAATCAAAAACATACTTCGCTCTCAACAGAGCATCAAACGTCTGGGCTTGTACAGCACACAGACCGAATCAAAAACATACTTCGCTCTCAACAGAGCATCAAACGTCTGGGCTTATATAGCACACAGACCAAATCAAACATATATCGCTCTCAACAGAGCATCAGACATCTGGTGCTCTATATAGCACACAGACAAAAATCCCGTAGGATAACCACCATGGCAAGACACAAGAAGTGCTCAGCCGATTCATTATCGGCTAGCCCAACACGGAACTTAATCCGTCGAACCCTCAGGTCTCAAACTCACAACGCTATTATTGGCTTTCTCATAATTCAAGTTTGAATTAAGTACATTATGCGGTACAATTATGCCAAACAACCCAGTCCTCGACTGATCAAACTGAAGCTGAGCCCGATCTGAACCCTTGTTCGTCGGGGCAGCAGACTTCACTTACCCGTCCAAGTCACACATAACTCACCGTACACAAATCCTTACGTATGCATACATCCTTTGGCATCCACCTTACAGTCGGGCATCTTACTTACATCGTCAAACTGAGCTCCTCACAGCAGATCCCTGTTATCATCCTCTTACTTAATTCCTCACTTATTATACTTACTTTTCACTTCATAATTTGTACGTTATGCTTGTACAATTATGCACGCTCTTAATGTCTAACAAACCCTCATAAGGCTCCAAGCCTAAGTCTTCTTACTTACCAAACCCCTGACATACGCTCCAATCCGATCTGCTTCATTCCTCACCTGTCACACTTACGTTTGTTGTCTTCTATCATACGCTGCTTACACATCCACATCCAACTTCGTACCAAACCCTTACCAATATTACCATCCATCACCCATACCTCTGCCCACACAATCCACATACGTAACATACTCGACATCGCTAGCCATCACTAGCATGTCCATCAATACATACGTAGCACACTAACATATTCGCTAGCCATCACTAATGCATACATCATACATCATACACATACATAAAACATGTTTACAACTCACATATGTACATACATACATGCATCTCAATGTGGCATAACTCACTATCTTACATCATGCATACATGTCATGATTTAATATCCAAAATATGGAATCATTCAAACCTAGCATGCTGCTACTCATTCAAAGCATGCTGTCATGAAATTACGAGTTCAAAGCTCCCCTACCTCGTAATTATGACCTTTGATGGTGAGCATACGACGGTGGCGGCGTCGGTGGTGGAGTTGGTGGTCAACACCATTGCCTAACTGAGAGAGCTGTGTCCCGAGGTTTAGGAAGCACCGGAACTACACACGGCAAAAAAGGATGTCAAAATCCGCGATCCACGGCGGCACACTAAGGGTGGCTGGGAGAAAGATCGTGCCAACGAGTGGCAGGTGTGACTGGAAGGCAGGATGTACTCACTAACATTCGACCGGTGGTTGAACAATACCAAACTAGTCACAAGACGTTGAAATCGGCCGTGGACAGCACCCAACGGCGTCGATTTCACGTTCACAAAGGCCCACATAAGAGTGGAGGGCGACACTCAAGAACGGAGGAGAGGTGAAGGAGGACTCTGATGTTAACTCCAGATGATGGCAGAGCCATCTGATGGTCGGGCAGTGTCAAAGTGGCACCAAAACCCTAACCCGCATGCATGGCTACTTACACACGCGGCCAAAGGGAGGGGAGAGAGGGCTAGATGGTGTCGGCCCAAAACTCGATAGGGCAGTAGGGCCATGCCCAAGGGTGGTGACCGACGAAGATGGCGTTTGCCATTGTCGTGTCGAGGTAGGCCGACTAGAGGCCATACGGTGTTTGGCGAGGGTAAGACGGTCAAAGGGCAACACGTGGCACTCTCTATAGAACGGTCAGACACAATCGGCAGAGGGGGAAGCCTGACTCATGCTGAAAAAGAGGGGCAGTACCACACTAGGGCGGCCAGCCATCTCTAGGCTGAGACCCGCTACACTAAAGTGTCAGAGGGCGTTCGTCATCCAACGACGCTCAATGGCCCAAAACGGGTGGAAAACCCTAGGGCACGAAGGAGCAGGGGTTACTAGCGGCTCTGGCCGACTCCATTGTGGCCCTAGTGGCTAGGAGGAGCTATCTCCGGAGGTGACGGCCAAAGTCAACGGCGATACGCCAGACGAATAACACAGTAAGGAGTAAAGGCTTGATTTTCTGTGGACGAGCACATCAACCGGCGGGTGACAAATCTCATTCCAGCGGAACGGAGGGGATGAAGGCTAAACCGGGCTGGGTGGAAACATCCACCATCGTTGCCCAACCCGAGAGAAGCCGAACAAAAGTCTGGTGGGTCAAGTCTAGCCTTCGGCTACCGGCGACCGCTAGTGATCCCAGACACGGCCAAAAATAGGGAAGATGAAGGACTGGCCAGGGGGACCCAATAAGGGCAGAGCAGCCAAGGCGGTGGTGGAGCTGGCTGGGGCTCACCATGCGGTCGCCGGCCTCAAGCTGGCCAGACGGATGTTGGGCGGAGATGTCTTTAGCAAAAAGGCAGCAACTTTCGGCATGTCCGGACCAAGCAGAGGAAGGATGGAGGACAAGGAGGAGGAACCGGGCAGGTAGGGGTGGTTCACCACCTTCGCCGGACCAAGGTGGGTCTGGACGGAGGTCCGGTCGGCGGTGGCTCGCCGCCGACAGCCATCGTTTCGGCCAAAACAATGCGTCGGCGGGGGTGAAGGGGGATGAGGATGGGGCGGCGGAACGGAGGCCCACTGGGCCGGGAGAGCTGTCCTCCTGCCCTCGCCGGCCCATGGTGGAGCCGTGGCCAGCCAGCCGTCCCTTGGCGGTCCACAGCGGCGGCTCAAATCAGATCACAGTGAGAGAGGGAGAGAGGCTGCTTACCGGGGAAAACCAAGGGGAGGAGCCGGCGGGACTGGCCTGGGCGGCGGCCCTGCCGTCGCCGGCCTGAGGCTGGCCGGACGGAGGCCGGGCGAAGCCCACCGGCCACCGCCGGCGCCGTCCAAGTCACAAGACAGAGGGAGAGGCGGGCGGAGCGGCCGTGGGGCCGGGACGGCGGTCCCCCTACCGTCGCACGACCGGGGCAAAGCCGGTGGCGGCCCTGCGGCCCACCAGCGGCCGGCGGCGGCTGGGAGAGAGACACTGGAGAAGGGGGAATATTGTTCCTTCTAGAATTTTCTGGATTGGGCTCGGCCGAGCCTGAGCCCGATCTTCTCGTTTTTTTTTTCTTCTGCAGTCTTCCTTTTAACGATTTTTCGCGCCAAAAACGTGCATCTAGGCTCGTGGCCTACGATGCACCTCACACCCGACTACATGTACAAATACACCAAAACGTCATATTTTTCCACAGAAAAAGAACAAAAAAATCTCAGAAAATCGTAGAAAAATCAGGGACCTTACATAACTATTAGGTGTATTCAGATGGATACAGATGAGTAGCCTCTGTTATGTGTGTGGGGGGGAGAGTGGGATGCAAGTCCATACAAGTATAATTGCTCCAATGCCATGTCAGATCCCATATTTGTTAGAAGCTCATTGACATATGAATCGTTGGTGCCCATGGTTTACAAAGTAATAGGATGTTGTAGCAAGGAATACTAGTTGAAGATGAGTTTTTACATATCCTTTGGCAATCCCACTAGATGTACCTCCAATGAAAATACATGATACTAGGACTCTTCTATTTTTTCTACGCTATGCCAAGACCAGGCACGATGGTCTACCATTGATAATAACCAAAGTGTGACATGTACATGTGTTCCAAGAATGTGAGCCAAATTTTAATGTATTTAAGGCAAAGATTAACGAGTCGATTATTTTGAATGATGCCGAAGTACATAGTAGATATGTGAATGAAGTGAAGCAGAAGTTGGAAGTGAAGGAAGTAGGAGTGAGGGATGCATTTGAAATCAATGATAATTTGGTAAGTGGTGCTTCGAATAGGGACATACTGTATATGAACACAATGGATTTCAGTGACGACGCGGAAGTAGATGACTTACTGCATGAGGCTAGGGAATTGGAGGAAAAGAAACCTCCTCCTCTTTATGTAAATTTGCAATTCAATTCTGATGAAGAACTAGTAGATGTCCCCATTGCAAGGCTTGAAGCAGATAAGGTGAACATCTCAAATATTGAGGAGAATAAGGCCAACTCAAATGAGGGTAATGATGCCGGAGGAGCTAATGATGAAGAAAGTGGGCCAAACATGATGTATAACATTGACAAAGAAGATGTCATCTACTATGGATGGCAAGAACACTTGAGGAAGACATTAAATGGGATAAATTCGATTTGCATGATTATGATGAGGAAGTCTACATTGTGGGAGGAGATGATGACATTTGATATGGAAATGGTCAAAATGCGACTCCCACAAGTACGAAAGGTGGAAGAGGTCCGCCTCCGAACTCAAATGAAGTGACAAACATTGACATGGCTGAAAGAAAGTGGTAAGAAGTATACAATCATTATTATTATTATATTTGTTTGCTAATTTATCAATGTGCAGTAACTTTGTAGTGGTTTTAAATGTAGGGACGATGAAGTTCCAACAAGAGCTAATGGAATAATGTCACTCATAAATGACAGAGATGGTGGTGGGAGGAGGAAAGCACCACCATCAAGTAGCATTTTTGGGAGAACTTAGGCACCATTACAACTTCAAAGGTCATATCATATCTTACGTAGTTAGTTAACTGATTATGCCTAACTTATAACTATTTGTCTCATTCTAATACTGATATAAATATAATCATTTAGCAGATTAGATGTGGAGGTGTGCGTGCACGAAGAGCACAACATGGCTGTGGAGGTTGATTTGTATGACTATGGCAAAGATCTAAATGTTGTTCTACTTGGCCAAGAGTTTATGGATAAGGACTCTATGAAGCTACATGTACACAAGTATGCTACGCATAATAACTTTGAGTTCAAGGTAAAATGTTTAAATAAATCTTGATTCACAGTTGTGTGCAATGTGTCGGGATGTCCATGGAGATTACATGTTGTGATAACTAATGGGTGTAGTATCTTCAAAGTGAAAGCTATGAACAATGTTCATACACGTGGGAAACCAATATTTAGAGGAGATCATAAACAAGCAAAAGCGGGTATTATTGTTAACTCAGTGGTGAAACGACTTAGGAAATGTGTTGCTTATACTCCCAAGGATATTTAAGTTGATGTCAATTTGGAATATGGAGTTAAGATGAATTATTTGAAGGCATATAGGTCAAAGGTTGCGGCGTTTAACAAGTTATGAGGATCCTACAAGTCATCGTATGCCGAGTTGGCTGCCTACTTATATGAGTTGGAGAAGGCAAATTCGGGCACCTCAACTGCTCTCCAATACGACTCATCAGATTTGACATTCGAGATATGCTTTGTTTCCTTTGGACTAGCCATGGAGCACTTCAAGAAGTACATGCGACGGGTTATATGTATAGATGACACATTCTTGAAAGGAAAGTACAAAAGGACTTTGTTCGTGATATCTACATTGGATAGTGAGAACCATATATACCCAATTGATTGTTCTATCGGAGAAGGAGAGAATAATGATGCATAGGGCTGGGTCCTTGCAAATTTGGAAACCCGACTTGGTTACTTGGAGGGCCTAGTGATACTTTCTGATCGGCATACATCAATTACATAACAAGTAGCTCAAATGTTTCCATATGCCGCATATGGATATTGTGCATTTCACATATCTCAAAACATGTTTGCACATTTCAAAGACAAAGGTTTGAATAGTAACTTCTTTAGGGCGGCTAAAGCATTTAGGCAGGAGACATATATGGAAGAAATGGCCATCATTGAGGAGAAAAACCCTGAGGCCAACAAGTGGTTAATTAGAATTGATAAGTCACGCTGGGTTACTGCTTACTTTCCATCACCCAGGTATAATATAGTCACATCCAACCCATGTGAAGTCTTCAATGGAATGCTTAGTGAGCAGCGACACTTCCACATTGTCATGATAATTGAGGCAATCTGTTTGAAGGCTAAAGAGATGTGGTACAAGCATGGATTGGAGGCACAACATTGGAAGAGATACTTAACTAAATATGTCAAAGGAAAGATTCAGAAGTGCAATGAAGCAGCTAGAGGGATGATGTGTTATCCCATAAGTGGCCATGAGGTCTTATCTAGGTCCGAAAGAGAGGATGATCAATTTGACCTTATCGCAAAGACTTGTACATGTGGAAACTTTCAACAAATGGTGTTGCCTTGTGAACATACGTTGGCAGCATGTGGCCACCAAAGACTAAATTATGCTGACTATTGCTTTCTGTTCTACACAATGGAAACTTATAGGCAAATCTATAGCAAGGGAGTTTATCCGGTCCTCAAACATAAAAGATGGGAGACTCTTGAAGATGTGAAGAGCCTTAAATTGAGGCCTCCCAAGGATAATACATGACCAGGCCGGATAAAGAAGAAACAAATTTTGTCTCGAGGTGAAGAAAAAAGGAGAGTACAATGTCGTACGTGTAAACAATATGGTTACTATCGCAATACTTGTACCGCTATAATTGGGGAGAACCTGGTCGGGGGCCATACTCCTCATCCATCCACAGCTACACCCCCTTATTCTCATGTTTAGCCCCAACTCATGCTAACCAAAAGTTGTCAACATCTACACAAGTCCCACATGTAGTCCACAAGGTGGGTGGAAAAGAAAGCAGGAAGAAGCGTCATCCATGTTCAATCCAATTGAAGATCAGCCATCTAACCCCAAAGGGGAAGAGAAAGAAGAAAATGAGACAAGTGGCTGAGCTTAATGCATGTATGCTTGAGGGCAAATTGTGCAAGAGATCAATTGCAGTGAAAAAAGTCTTAGCATTGTTGTTTGCTTGGACTTTTTTTGGGAAATCTTTATTTTGGATTGGAACACAATATTTTGGCAATTCAACCAGAAATTCCAGGTGCTAAAATTTCAATTCTCAACATGTTTTTTTTGTCTAAATTTTTATATTTTGGCAAATTGTTGTTGAACACGTAAAGTAATGCACAGAGAGAAAGAGTCCAATGGTGCAATGTTGTATAATTATGCAATCGAGCAAAATACACTTCTGATATGAATAGACTTATGAACCATATGCAAATGGATGATTTAACCATAGTTGACGAAATCATTTAGCATATTCAAGGATGTGGATTTCTATGTGAAGCTAGGTATAAAATAAATTTTGAGCTCTTGTAATGGACTTGATGTGGCAGTGTATGTGTGTTCGAAGTTGCTCATATCTGTGGTGTTGTTCAGTGATATGTCTTACAGCCAACAGGGATGAGTTTATATGTCTACATTTGCAATACGTCCATTTACCATTTTTAATTATTTAATGATTGTTGTGATTCTAAATGGTTCGACAATACTTTCTTTCCAGTAGACAAATCTAGAGACTAGAAATACTTAATTCTTTCATAAAGCAATACTTGAAGTACAAGTTTATAATAACAATCTCCTTATTTTTCTCCAAGGGAAGTGGTTTAAAGTTTAGAAGCTATAAAAAAATAAGCCAGTCAAGACATGCCTCCTGAATTGAGTTCCGTCCTAAAGGGATTTCATAGGTCAATCATCTTATCTGAACGCATTGATTTTTATCAATGACACATCTTTATCTGCTCAACGAACTTCTTAACGTATTGATTTTTATGAATGACAAATCTTTAACTGTTCAACATACTTCATTACTGCACATGCTAAATTTGTACCAAATCTAACCAATCAGGAACAATATCTCAATCCTATTGTACCATCAAATACCGCAATGACCCCTATCCATTATCATCTACAATTTCAATGTGTTATAAGAACAATGTCATTCAAAGAATATTGATATCTCATCATTAAACATAAGCTAAAAACCAACAGAAACCATTAAATTATATTAGTCAAGTACCTACACAAATAGCATCAAGATTCACCTTCAACATTAAACAAACTGATATGCCTCCATAAATTATTCCTATAAACCAACAGTGAAACACAAATACCATCAATTTTTGCAGAATTTGGTATGCAACCCTATGCCTCATGATGTGCATGTCCTCTCCAGTAAAGCTAAATCGGTACCCATGCGAAAGGTACTACATATAAATACATACGTAGACACTGTAATCATTGTTATTGATTTGTTGTGGGTGTCCGATTATCTCTCTCACCGCGAGGCGCAAGGTAGCAACTGCTTCATATCCCAATTTCAACAAAACTATTGGCAAAACATGTATGAGAATCGCCAATTTCTTGTAGTACTACTCTACCTCAACGCCAGAGTAATATGGGTCCATTATGTATAGGACATCCTTCCTCAAGTCAAGAATAATGAGAGTCCAATAGTTACAGTTTACATGAAGAGGGAAGTAGTGGAGCTCATATTCTCAAAAGTCTTTTTCATTCACCTTCAACAACTTCAACATGTTGGTCAGAACTTCTGGCCATGCTTCTACAATGGTGGCCCTGGAGACAGTTGCATCCTTTTCCTTCATCGATGCGTAAATGCTGAGGTGGGTAAATGCATCCATCCTCATAAGCTCCTGTGGAATTAGAAACAGACGTCAGTCAAGTAGTTGGCAGTTGTCAGTTAAATATGATATTAAAAGCAAATGAAGGCCTACCATCAAATGGACAAGATGGAAGGCTTGCTTATTAGTTGGGTTCCCAAGTGCCTTCTTCCACAAAGCTAGTTGAATGGGGGACTCCGTCCTCCGTCACAGGCTGCATCGTGGGTCGTCGCCCGAAATAGGGAAGGATCTGCCCTTCACCGAAGGTCCACGTAGTGTGAGAAACATCCCGGGAAAAGGGACGTTCTGTCCATCGCTTATGGGCACAGAAAATGAGAAGTCTCTAAGAAAGGCGACAGTTGGTCAGTTTTCTTTTGGCACAAGGCAAGGAATGTGCGGAGGTTCAAGGAGGCTCCATTCGCTGTCTCCGGATCCGAAGGGGAGGACGCCCATAAATGAGTACCCCGAATACTGCTACCTCGCGAGACATTAGGGGAGTATGTGTTTCTGACCTCCTATTTTAATTATAGAATGCATGTGCTAGATAGGGTATACACTATGCCTTGATATGTTGTGATCCTTTATATTATGATATGTTATGCTTATATACCATGATTTGTGTCATCTCGCTCTGGGTTAGAGAGAGACGCGTTGTGTTTGTGTTCGGTCTCGTCTAAGTGATAGAGCAAGACGTGTGATGCGTATGGTCTCAGCTCAATGATGGAGCGAGACATGTGAATGTGATGGATTTGCTCTAGGATAGAGTGAGGCATGTTGTGGTGGTCGTGTGGTGCTCATCTCTATGATAGAGCGAGATATGTGTTGCCGATGTTTTACGGGTTTCGTATAACCCCGATTAAATATTTGGGTATACGTATGTGTTTTCGTATGGTTTGATGTATGTAGTAGCTAGTAGGTAGAACTACGTAAGGATCCGATCATATCTGAGTAACATTGTGGATGTTATCCGATATTTACGTAAGCAACCAATGGCAAGGCAACGTTGGCCAGATCCGAATTAGTTATATACTTAGGTTTCTTCTAGGCTACGCGTAACAAAGCACTAAACTACCGAAGTACGTAGAGGAATAGAGAAGACTCTCACACTCAAAGTTCGCCGCTCCCGGTTCTAGTTTTGGTTTTTATCATTTTCGGACCCCCGGCCTGGGTCGGTTTCCAGGTTGGGGCGTTATAGCAATAAAAGATACCTAAAACATACCCGTCAACAGTTAGGCCCTATTAGTTAACCTTGTTTTAAGCATGTGTACTTGCTTAAATGGTATACCCCTGATTTTCATCATATCACATGTCACAGAGAATAGTAAAAAAAGCCACTAATGAGCATATAATTTATAGATGTAGCCTAGTAACTACAGTTCAACCCTCAAATAATTTTGTCCCTTTGTTTTGTATTCTGTGAAAGTAATCTATGTAAAGTAAGCCCCAAACACACATTATACATTCGACAACATCGATGACCCACACTCCTATTAATCTACACAAATATAGACCTAATTATATTAAGTCTAAAGCTCGCACAATGTACTTTGCAAAGTAATAAAATATGCCTAAAACCTACCAGTCAACAGTTAGGCCCTATCAGTTAACTTTGTTTTAAGCATATTTACTTGCTTAAATGGTCTACCTTTTATTTTTATCATATCACATGTCACATAGAATGGTAAAAAAAATCACTAGTGGGCATACAATTTACAGATATAGCCTAACAACTAAATTTTGTCCCTCAAATAATTTTGTCCCTTTGTTTTGCATTCCGTAAAAGTCATTTATGTAAACTAAGCCCCAAACACACATTATACATTCGACAACATGAAAGATCCATACTGTTATTAATCTACAGAAATATAGACCTAACTATATCAAGTATAAAGCCGACGCAATGTACTTAGTAAAGCAATAAAAGATGCCTAAAGCCTACTAGTCAATAGTTAAGCCCTATCAGTTAACTTTGTTTTAAGCATATATACTTATTTAAATGGTCTACCTTTGATTTTTATTATATCACATGTCACTGAGAATGGTAAAAAAGAAGTCACTAATGAGCAAACAATTTACAGATGTAGCCGAGCAACTACATTTCGACCTTAAATAATGTAGTCCTTTATTTTGCATTTCGTAAAAGTCATCCATGTTAGCTAAGCCCCAAACACACATTATACATTTGACAACATGAAAGACCCGCACTCCTATTACTCTACACAAATATAGACCTAACTCTATCAAATCTAAAGCCAGCACAATGTACTTTGCCAAACAATAATAGATAGCTAAAACCTACTAGTCAACGGTTAGGCCGTGTTAGTTAACTTTGTTTTAAGAATGTGTACTTGTTTAAATGGTCTACCCTTGATTTTCATCATATCACATATCATAGAGAATGTTAAAAAAAGTCACTAGTGAGCATAAAATTTATAGATACAGCCTAGCAACTACATTTCGATCTTTAAATAATTTTGTCCCTTTGTTTTGCATTCCGTAAAAGTCATCAATGTAAGCAAAGCCCCAAACACACATTATACATTTGACAACATGAAAGAACCACACTCTTATGAATCTACACAAATATAGACCTAACTATATCAATTCGAAAGCCAACACAATGCACTTTGAAAATAAATAAAAGATACCTAAAACCTACCGGTCAACAATTAGGCCCTATTAGTTAACTTTGTTTTAAGCATATATACTTGTTTAAATGGGTACCATTCTTATTCATCATTTCATATCACATATCATAGAGACTTAGCCTAGCAACTCAATTTCTATCCTTAAAGACTTTTGTCCCATGCTTCTATGGTTCTTCAAAGTCGTGACCACAAACTAAGCACCAAACACACAATTTACGTTTGACAGAATCAATCTACCCATGTATTTAACAGTCTATATCAAGTTTATTAGCGACACAATTTGCTTTTAAGACCAGCCTATAATGTACTAATTAACAGTTAAGCCATATCAGTTAAGTTCGTCTCTAGCATACAATAATGCTTCTATGGTCTCCCCCTTATTATTCATCATATCTCATATAATAGAGCACAAGTCCAACTTAACCAATCCGCTATATTTTTCTTCCTTATCCTACCTACAATATTTTTTTCATCAGAGATTTCCTTTTCAAAATTTATCATGAGATCACATCCTTCAAATATTTAAATCAAATTTATCTTACGACATCAAATACACTAATCATAGTAGTTCATACGGCCAATTTACACACCTATTATGAATTTCATCACACAATCTCAATAAATTTCAAACCAGACCATATAATACAACTAAACAAGATATCCCTTTCTTCAATTAACCATACAGAGTGGTAGGATCTTACCTTGTCATTTATATCATCTTCTATTGATCAACGGATAGGGAGATTGGTCAGATGGCCAAGTGAAGAGGCAAAATGTAGATTAGGGCCAAACACCAAAATGCGGGATAGGCCGGCTGGAAGAGAGGGACGGCGGGAATGAAGATTAGCAAAATATCTTTGGAGGGGGGAAAGGTGGCCACAATATATATTTCTGATTGTCAAATGACTGCCGCAGTGAGATCACCGGAGTGGATAGCAAAGGATGGAACAAAATAAAAACTTTTTCTGTAATATCGGAGGAGCGAAATGGGACTGGATGACCGATAGCGGAGAAGAAGAAGGTGACGGATGGGATATAAAAGGCCGGATGAGGGGTTGCCGGAAGGGAATGCGATTCTTGTTACAGTCGAGAACGGTCACGAGCGCCGGAGGGAAAACCGAAATCTGAATTTGGGATGCAACCGGTGAAGTAGGGTCGAGTCTATTCATTTCCATTGCCCTAAGGGTATTATCGACAATTCAAGAGTGCATGTGGGAAAGTGGAGTGTGCGTAAGTCTAATTGTGCAAAATCGAAGTACCTGGCCTATTTTTGTAATTTTGACATTTGTTGAGTCTATTTCTAAAAAAATTTCCCCATCAAAACTCATGCGTAAGTTTTTAATGTGAAAATATCATTTTCCTTAAACTCTATCCGGAGAGAGAGGATCTAGGCCTAATGGAAGGCTGCACAGGACTCTATCCAGAGAGAGAGGATCCAGGCCTAATGGAAGGCTTTACACCTGTGCAGCATTCGACCTCAATCTCTGCATATATAGTTGGTATCATATGCGAAGTATACACCTCACATGACGAGAGAAGTATTTGAAAAGGGTATGCACATGTGACAGGAGACGTCACCACTGTTATCAAAAGGACATTCTGCATGAGTAGCACACCAAGGATCAATGATTTGTGCAATTATCTTTCAAGTAGTTTTTGAAAAAGTCAATTCCTTCCCAGTTTGCACTCAATTATGAACAATGATTGACTTGCCAAGAAACCACAATATCTAACAGACAATTTAGGGTGCTCCTTAGTTTCCGTTGTTAGAAGGTTTGTCGGGTTCACTAATATCCCAATTTATCAAATATTATTGTCACACTACGTATAGAACAAGGATATATCCATATAAGTTGTTTGAGCTATTTAACATTAAAACAGAGAGATTAATATCATGGGTTCCTTAAGTTGTTCACCTATGAAGGACAGAACAAAAGAACACTATTTTAAAAAGATTGAAAAAGTTACCCACCTGTTACCATTTACCGGATGCTTTCGACCGGAATGAGTGAATGGTAATCTTATATTCAGGGCAGGATCCACAAAGCAAACAATACAGGTGGGGGAAATTTAGGAGAAAACTGTAGTATAGTACTCGACACAGTCAAGTACAAGGTTGTAAAGGTGGACGGAGAACACCAGCTCCACATACTGCAAGGTGACAATAAATCGAGCCCTTGTCACACTGAACTGCACCGCTAGGTCTCTTCACATGCCACATTAAAATCTCTTGTCCTAACCCTCGACAAGTTGCAGGCTCTGCCAAAAACTGTGCAGAAATTAAGATCAGAACGAATGAAAAATTTAGCGAAATAAGCTCGAGATGTGATAGAGTAGTATCATCGTGGGTTCTTATTCAATTAAACTTTTAGAGCCTCCAACTTCTTCTCCATCTGTTTTTCCTAGGATATTGGACCTGTAGCCATGGAGATGGTATTCCTGATGTGGGTTCCAAGCTTTCTGGCCGTCAAGCATGGTGGAGAATTGATATCATTAAGAGATTAACTGGTGTTACAAAGGAATACGTGCTCACTTCCACCGGGTCTTCTCTACAGCATTATTCAGTCAATCATGATAATGTAAGGCATTGGTGCTCTCTACAGCAATCTGTCAATCATAATAATGTAAGGCATTGGGAGGCATTCGACTCCTATTTGTTTAGTTCTATGCTTGTTAGTTCATAATTTAACTTTAGAAGGTAAAGAAACAAAGCTTAGTTGTTATTCTGTTATTGATCATCAATGTTTCCTTAAGAAAGTTTTTTTTTATGTTGAAGTTTTTCCCTTTTCCTCTGTTTCTTTGGTGTAATTGGTTATACTTTAATATAATGGCTACTTTATTCTTTTATTAAATTTCTGAAGTATATATGCTACCATGTGTAAATTGGTTGAAGCCAGCATCAATTAAAGCATATGGTGAGCAAAATAGAGTACAGCAGATCACTATACGTGATCATAACAGCAAATAAAACAAGAAAATAACGTTACATCTAGAAGAGAGAAAAAGGAATTCACAATTCGCCTTAAATAGAGCAGGATTCGAATCCACATAAGTTCTGAACTCAAATTGACACTACTTGAGAAGTTGATAATTTTGCATGTGTTCTCCATTGAAGGTATGTGAATTTGTCTCCGTTGCAAGGATGGTTTTGATAAGAATCACCTCACTAGATGAATCCGGCTACATGCATTCAAAACCTTCATCTCGTACAATTTACATAAGTAAACTCAGAAAATAGAGAGCAAAAAGATGGAGAAAGAAGTTCTCTTATTCTTCACCAATATTTTCAAAAAAAATACAGACTAATGGCTTTCATGAAAGAGCCAAGCTTATTTTTTATTAATCCTAATGTTAGAAACTATATATAAAGGGGTCCAATCTTTGACTAATTAAGTACTAACAAATCAAATTTAAAGAAAATAGACTAAAAAAAGACCTAAATAAATAAAAGAGCATTGAATTGAGTCTACTAATAAAGAAAAAAGACTCAAAAGAAGGCAACCTGAAATAAGTGTTCAAATAAACAAGAAGCCTGGCGTAACCTGGAATAGTGGGATCCATCATTCATAAGGGATGATCAATCCTAATGTTAGAAACTATATATAAAGGGGTCCAATCTTTGACTAATTAAGTACTAACCAATCAAATTTAAAGAAAATAGACTAAAAAAAGACCTAAATAAATAAAAGAGCATTGAATTATGTCTACTAATAAAGAAAAAGGACTCAAAAGAAGGCAACCTGAAATAAGAGTTCAAATAAACAAGAAGCCTGGCGTAACCTTGAATAGTGGGATCCATCATTCATAAGGGATGATCAATCGTTCTTGTACTCAGGGCAGGATCCACAAAGCAGACAATACAGGGGGGAAAAGTTTAGGAGAAAACTGTAGTATAGTACTTGACTCCACACACTGCAAGGTGACAATAGATCGAGCCCTTGTCACAATGAACTTCACCGCTAGGTCTCTTCACATGCCACATTAACATCTCTTGTCCTAACCCTCAACAAGTTGCAGGCTCTGCCAAAAACTGATGCAGAAATTAAGATCGGAACGAATGAAAAATGTAGGGAAATAAGCTCGACATGTGATATAATAGTATCATCTTGGGTTCTTATTCATTGAAACTTTTAGAGCCTCCAACTACTTCTCCATCTGTTTTCCCCAGGATTTGGACCTGTAGATGTCCATGATGGAGATGGTATTCCTGACGTGGGTTCCAAGCTTTCTGGCCGTCAAGCATGGTGGAGAATTGATATCATTGAAGGATTAATTGGTGTTACAAAGGAATGCGTGCTCACTCCCACCGGGTCTTCACTACAGCATTATTCTGTCAATCATGATAATGTAAGGCATTGGTGCTCACTCCAGCGATCTGTCAATCATAAAAATGTAAGGCATTGGGAGGCATTCCACTCCTATTTGTTTAGATATATGCTATGTTAGGTCATAATTTATCTTTAGGAGAAAAAGAACTGAAGCTTAGTTGTTATTCTATTACTGATCATCAATGTTTCCGTAAGAAATTTGTATGTTGAAGTTTTTTCCTTTTCCTTTGTTTCTTAGGTGTAATTGTTTATACTTTAATATAATGGCTACTTTATTCTTTTAATAAATTGCTGCAGTATATATGAACCATGTGTTATCTCCCCTTTTTTTCTTTAATAGGTAAATTTGTTGAAGCCAGCAACAATTAAAGCATATGGTGAGCAAAATCGTGCAGCAGATCAATATAACTGATCATAGTAGCAAATAAAACCAGAAAATAACATGTTACATCTAGAAGAGAGAAAAAGGAATTCACAATTTGCCTTAAATATAGTAGGATTGGATCCCACATAAGTTTTGAACTCAAATTCACACTACTTGAGAAGTTGATAATTATGTATTTGTTCTCCCTTGAAGGTATGTGAATTTGTTTCCAATGCAAGGATGGTATTGATGAGAATCACCTCACTAGATGAATCCGGCTACATGCGTGCAAAACCTTTGGCTCCTACAAATTACACAAGCAAACTCACAAAGTAAAGAGCAAAAAGATGGAGAAAGAAGTTTGCTTATTCTTCACCAATATTTCAAAAAATAATTATAGGTTAATGGCTTCCATGAAAGAGCTAAGCTTATTTTATATTAGTCCTAATGACAGAAACTATGAATAAAGGGGTCCAATCTATGACTAATTAAGGGCTAACCAATCAAATTTAAAGAAAATAGACTAAAAAAAAGACCTAAATAAATAAAAGAGCATGAAGTCAAGTCTTCCTACGAAAGAAAAAAGACTCAAAAGAAAGAAACCTGGAATAAGAGTTCAAACCAACTTGAAGCCTTTCTTAACCTAGAACAGTGTGATCAATCATTCATAAGGGATGATCAAACGTTCTTGTTACTATTCGAATGATTTCAAGGATCGATCAATAAAGTTACTTGAAATTGATAGTAATGCAAGCAATTGATCCATTGAAGCATCTGATCAACCTATTAGGTTATTGTTCAATTCCTGATTGCTCCTCGAACCTAGACAGATTGCTTGAGGTACTGGACTCTACGATGAGGACTAGCAACAGGCGATTGATCGCTCCTGGATCTCGATCAATCGTTCACCAATTATTGCATACTCCATTCTTCTAGTCCTATTTTTTCCATATTGTTCAAAGCCAACTAGTTTACATCATCTTCCCCTGGTTTGAAAGAATTTTCCCTTGAAATCAAAGAATAATCATTTGAAGAATCACAGAGTTAAGGCATGAGGTGTTTGACATTAAACACATCGAAGATATGAATATAGCTAGAAAGATTGAGAGGGTAAGCATTATAGTTGATTTTCTATGCAGTCTCCAAATGACCAATTTTCCTTGTAGATAATTTTTTGCCAACATTGAATTCCACATGTCTTCTCCTCAAACCACCCAAAGATATGTTACTATTCAAATGATTTCAAGGATTGATCAATAAAATTATTAGAAATTGACAGTAATGAAAGTGATTGATACATTGAAGCATCCAATTGATTTATAAGGTAATTGTTCAACATCTTATCACTCCTAGAACCTAGATCGATTGTTCAAGATACTAGACTCTGCGACGAGGATTGGCAATAGGCAATTGATGACTCATGGATCTTGATAGATTGTTCAACAAATTGTTGCATCCTCCAATATTCCAGTCCTATTTTTCCATAGACTTCAATGCTAAATTGTTTACATCATCCACTCCTAGTTCGAAAGAATTCTTCCTTGCATTCAAAGAATCATTAATTATATGAAGAATCACAATGTAATGCCTGAGATTTTTCATCATATTTTCTTAAAAATTTAGAAAATATTTTGCAACATAACAACTGTAAATCAAGAAAAATAATGAATACAAAACCTGTGAAAGTAGTTTTATAATTTTAAACATTACATATCAATTTTCCCTAACAAATTTTTACTCATTTGATCAAACATCATATGGTTAAACTAAACATCCTCAACCGCTACTTGAAAACAATGTATGAAATAAATTGCTATTATCATAGACTTTAAAAACAAATATTTCCTAAGCATGCTTGAGTGAAAGTCTCATTACAATCCATAGTCCAATCCAAATTACAAGTCCAGAAAGCATAAATGACTTAATTCTCATCTCACCCAATACATCAAATCGTGACACAAAATAATACTCGTAGTGAGTCAAGGATATAACTGAGTCAAAGGATATCAATCCACTACGGTCCATCTTCAGGAGCTTTCCAACCATTGGGGCTATAAAAATAGGGTAAATAAGTATTTTCATACTTAGTCAAAAAATACCTAGTAGAGGAGTTTTAAATAGCAAACTTAGTAAGTCCATACATAGATGCGTTCATGCAACTCAAACATGAAGCATGCAGGCATATAATAATCATGCACATACGCATACAATCATGCCAAATATATACCATCAAATGAATTATATACATTTTTTTATACTCATATGACCTTACTCATATAGTTTTATTTGTATGACCTTACTCATACAATCTTACTTGTACGACCTTATTTGTACAATCTTACTCATATGACCTTGCTCATATAACCTTACACTTATAATCTTGCTCAGAAACTTATGCTTACAGTCTTACTCAAAACATGCATACCCACTCATACAGTATACACATACTATCGACCACTGGAGCTCATTACAATTAATAAGTTTTATAGTCGAAATGGAAAGAAATGTCACTGGGGCATCACCTTAACCTCTGAGGAGTGACTAGACACCATGGAATTTTTTGAAGGCAAGGCACACCAATGCTCATGGGGTAGAGGATCAAATAGGTAAGAGTAGATCCATGATACTACTTACTTGCAAACAAAAATGCCCACACATTTGGGTCCATACAATTGCCCATACTTTAAGGGTCTTATAGTGCTAGCATCACTCTTGAGCAAAAATTATATAGTGCCACTCTTGGCCAGAATCATACAGCGCCACTCTTGGGCAGAAATTATATAGTGCCACTCTTGGCCAGAATCATACAACGTTACTCTTGGGCAGAAATCATATAGTACCACTCTCAGGAAGAATCATACAGCACATAGACCAAATCGAAAAATATATATTGCTCTCAACAGTGCATCATACGTCTTGGCTTAAATATAGCACAAAGACAATATCCTGTAAGATAAACACCATGACAAAACTTGAGAATTGCTCAGCTGACTCATTATTAGATATCTCAAACGTAGAACTTAATCTGTCGAAACCCTCGGGCCTCAAACTCACAAGGCTATTGTATTAGCTTTTCTTATAATTTAAGTTTTAATTAAGTAATTTATGCAGGTACAATTATATCACAAAAACTCTTAAACATACAATGCTCCATTGATCAAACCAAACCTGAGCCTGATCTGAAACCCTAGTTCACCAAGGTAGTAGACTTCACTTAAAGAATCCAACTCACAACATAACTCATTGTGCACCAAAATCTTACATATTCATACAATCTCCGTCATCCATCTTATTACCAAAACATTTTACTCGAAAGTCATCAAACTGAGCGCCTCAGAGCTAAACACAGTTATCACCCTCCTACTTATACCTTACTTACTATCCTTATTTTTCACTTCATAATTTGTACATAATGCTTATACAATTACGTAACATTCTTACTGTTTGACAATCCCCCCAACATACACAACAGTACAAACCACACCAATCTACTTCAATCCTTGCAATCCAAACTTATATCCACCGTCCTCCATCATATGCTTGCACATCCACATCCAACTCCATACCAAATACTCTTTCACCTCTTACTGTCGATCACCCATGCTTCTGCCCACACATGCGCATACACATATCGATCATACAGGCGTATAGACATCATACATATGTATGTCCATCACACATACTTTCATACACATAATTCCATACATAGCTTACCAGCATAGTCGCTAGCCATCAATAGCATACACATATTCCACATACATCAAACATACTTACAGCTCACATGCATGTCATATGCATTTCAATATGGCATAATTTATCCTCTTACATCATGCAAACGGATCATGATTTAACATCCAAAGCATCCTAGCATGCTACTATAAATTCAAAGCATGTTATCATAAAGTACAAGATCAAAGATCCCCTGCCTCATAACTCATTACATTTGATGGCAAGTACATGATAGTGGCAGCGTCGGTGGCAGAGTTGGTGGCCAAAAGCATTGGCAAGTTGAGAGAATTGTTGTCTCGAGTGTTTAGGAAGCGCTGGAAGTACTCACAACCAAATGAGGTGACACAAATCAACGCAAAAAAATATGCTTTCAATGGCAGCAAACCAGGGCGGTTGGGATAAAGGCTATGCCAACGAGTGACAAGTGTGACCTGAAGTCGAGGTGTACTCACTAAAGATTGGCTCACAGCTGAGAAGTATTCGACCGGATGCAAGACCACGAAATCGGCCGTGGACATCACGCAATAGCTTCAATTTCGTGTCAACTATGGCCAACAAAAGGGCGGAGGGCATGGGTCAACACTCATAGATGGAGGAGAGGTAGAGGGCTCAATGGTCAACTTAATTGATGACGGAGTCATCCTTTGGTTAGGTGGCGCAAAAGTGACACCTAAACCCTGAAATGCATGTGTGGCCACTTGCACACACTGGCAAAGGGGAGGGGAAGAGGGTTGGACAGTGGTGGCCCAAGGCCCAAAGAGTTCGACAAGGCTAAGGCCCTAATGGTGGCTAGTGGAGACCACAACACTACCAATCTCTACCCACAACCAAAATAAATTGTGCAAGCGGCTGTGCATCTATCATGGTATAGGGAAAGTGGCAAGTGACCCATTTCGGACGAGGGTGCAATCGGGCAGAGTGGGGTTAGCCCTCGTTGTCACCAAGCTGAGGCAGAGCCCACTATGGCCAAATGGCCCACAACTCACTAGTAGCAATGACCAAAGATGCACCCAAAGCATTTGACCAGGGGAAAGTGAGGTGGAGGTGGAACTAGGTGGAGGAGAGAAGTGGAGGGGGCATAGGAGGTTGATCCGAGTTGTGAGGGATGGCCCACCACTATCGCTGGCCCAAGACGGAACGGGTGGAGCTGATTTGGAGGCTGGACAACAACCGAAAAGGCTCAAAAATGTATTGGACAATAAGAAGAAAAAAATGAGAAAAAGTACAGTTAGCTCGCGAAGGAGCAAGGAGAACATGGCAACAGCCCAGGCCGGCACCTATGGGATCCTGGCGGCAAGACGATGATAAGTCGAGTGGAGGACAGTAGCAAACGACGGCAAAATAACCCTCCATTACCAATGGACTCATGGTGGTAAGGTGAAGTAGATGCCAGCCAAAACCGGTGGAATCCGACAATGGAGGAGGCCCGACAGAGTTGATATGAGTCAAATAATTATGTGATAGACAAGTGCCCAATAGTAGATCTTGTAAGTATTTTAAAGTGACCTAGATAATTTGGAATTATATTTATGATATCTATCATAAATCTTGATTTATGGAAAAAGAGAAAGTCATGTCTCCAACGTGATTTGTTTATTTCTAAAATTCATGACAAATGGTTATACTGCTGCATCTCATTCAAGGTATTATGATATATTTTTCAAGGAAAACAAATTGAGAAAATGCATATATAAAATTGGGGGTGTGACATAGCATGCAATCACAATTAGGAAATTAGATGAAGCAACCATCGTGTGTACAATTATAAGTATGCCAACCATGGAATTATAAAAGTAAAGACCCAATCTCAATTTATAAGACCCACAAAAGAATATGAAGAAGATTTTCTAGATCCTCCCCTAATTAGGTCTTGTTGTATAATGATGCAAGGAATCTAACCAGGCAGTGGACAGTGCAACCATGGTTGTACCTTTTATAGATCCATCAAAAGAGTGATTCTTCTTTCAGAATTTATGTTTTATCATTGAAATTGTTATTATCCCATACACTAATGATTTTTACAATGGCACAACTGTCTATTGCATATTTCTTCATGATATATGTGAGTTTAAAATTCTTTCATTTGAGAATCACCTTCTTTCAGAATTTATGTTTTATCATTGAAAATTGTTATTATCCCATAGATTAATGCTTTTTACAATGGCACAACTGTCTATTGCATATTTCTTCATGATATATGTGAGTTTAAAATTCTTTCATTTGAGAATCACCTTCTTTTAGAATTTATGTTTTATTATTCAAAATTGTTATTATCCCATACAAATGCTTTTTACAATGACAGAACTGTCTATTGCATATTTCTTCATGATATATGTGAGTTTAAAATTCTTTCATTTGAGAATCACCATAGTTGGCCGCTAGCTGAGATAATCAATTATGAATCAAATTCTACCCAAACGTAGTTGGAAACCGTCCCACCAATCGATTGATTGCCAAACTCTCAGCTTCATTTTACATAGTGGTGAATAGTGTCAATCGATCACTTAGGTCAATCGATTGCCGAATCAATGGATCAATCAATTGCCTATTAGAAAAGTGTGCAATTTTCTTGTGTGATCCCATTGCTTCATGTACTTCAATGCTAGTTGATTTACATCAAAGACTCAAAAGAAATCACATAAGAATCATAATCTTGATCCAAAATAGAATTGGAGTTATCCCATCAACGGATCGATTGATTGCCAACAAGCCTAATTGATTGCTTGAGCTCTTAGCTTAAATTTGCAGTAGATCAATTCACCACATCGATGGATCACACAGTAGCCCGATCGATTGCAACGGGCCTCAGCCTAAACTAGCAGAAAATAGTAGCAAGTGATCATTCACCTCTAATGTCTGATCAATCACTCAACAAAACATTGTAAGACTCCAAATTCACGTCATACCCAAGCTCATCTTTAGGCTTCTTCAAGAAAAGAACTTCCTCAATAAGTGGCTTCAATATAGAATTCGTTTATAGGCACATATAAATAATTTTTAAACTCTTACAATCTGCATTGAAAACAAGATGAGAAGGGAGATCTTGGTTTGTTCCAATAGGACTCAAAGGCGAGTCCTTATTGGATGGAAGATCTTGCTAAGCACAAATGGTTTGCATAGTCTTGTGCATACTAAATTGGGTCCGAGAATCATTGGGGGCATTGAGGTAGTCTTGTGGTGAATTTTGGGCATCAGTTAAGACCAGAGCAAATAAAAAGATGATAATGTTTGCTAGTTAGCAGCTTCCATGTTTCTACCTTTCTTCCTTCTATCCCTCCTTGAAGCTGGCTCTATTGAGTACTTGGCGAATATGAATGATTATTTTTTTATCAAGTAAAAGGGGGATAAGTCCCTTCTATTAAATCATGTGGGAAACAAAGTCATGAGAATAAAATGAAAATTACAAACTCGATCTTTCAGAAATAAAAGGAAATTCACCAACAATCTTAGAAAGATGAGGATTGTTAGTGACATTCTAACTTGACTTTCACACTGCATAAAAAGAGATCACTTATGAACTCTTTCATTTCAGAAAATGCACTTATTCCTCTCTCTTCATAGGAAATAGATAGCACAATTCATGAATAACTTTATAACCAATCCTATATCAAGAAAGAAATGAGTAAATAACTGAATATGTTCAAGGGCCTGCCAAGCTTGATTACAAGAAGTGTCCACTCTATAATGCCTGAATATAGAACTCATAATCCACATAGAATAGTCACAAGAGAAGAATATGTGTTGGGCTATTCCAATATCAGTGTTACAAAGGATACATTTGTTAACCATATGAATGCCTTTGGCTTGAATTTTATCCAAAGTGAGAAGATGCCTATGTTGCATCATTCAACTAATAAAGGAGTGACGAGGTAGTTGATGTTTAAAACAAACAAGAATTGTCCAATTCAACTTAGGAACATGTTTAGAGAGCACATTGTAGGTAGATTTTGTTGAAAACTTACCCAAAGAATTTGGTTTCCAAGCAATGACATCGGAGTCTTGAGAAAGAGTTGGAATATAATGACTTGAAGATTTTTATTAGCTCTCAAGTTTGTGTGAGGTAACCATTTCTAATGCCCATTGATCAAACAATCAAATGTACTCTCAAGTAGATGATTTTCCAATTAGTGCACTAAACGTTGACCACAGTTGTCAAGGAGGGTGAAGTTTCTTACCAAAGGATTCAACCAAATGAAGGTAGACATACTATCATTTAACTTGTATGAAATAAAATCAATTATGGTGCTCCTAAGAGAGATGATATTCTTCTAAGAAAAAGACGCATAAGAAGGAACATCACAATCATTGAGTATTGGCCTATGACACATATTTATAAGGGGATGAAGTGAATGACTAACAAAATTGCTTTTCTGTATAGACTTGAGACGTAGCCCAGAAGAACAACTCATCAATATATAGGGCCAATTAATTAGTAGATTTTCTTTTTGGTTCTATCAGAAACAAATAGCTATCCATTAATCGACAAATTTGAGAGTAAGAAGAATGCTCTTGTGAAACAAACAACACATTTATATATAATAATGAAGAAGGATAAAGATCACATGCAAATGGTCATCGAGAATTATATATAGCTCCACACTACTCAACAAAAGAATTATAGGAAGATGTCAATGTGTCTTTGTTTCCAACTTGCTTTATTAGAAGGGAGCTCACTCCCTTTTTTACTTGATGAGCATGATGGTTGTCTTTTCTCTTCATAGCTAAGATGAACGTTAGCCACACAGAAGAAATGGCGGCATCCTCCTCTGGCATGAATTGGAAGAACCTATTTTCTAATGTTTTTCCTTCCTCCTCCCTGAACTTCTCTCCAAATATACTATCAAAATCCATAGCAATATCCTAGATAGAAAAGTGTCATGATGGCAACACTTCTTGTCAGGTATGTTCTTGGCAAATGTCCATATTTTGTATGGTTGAAGAACACCCTTGCGAAGCTTTGGAACCTGTCCAACTCATTTGAGATGCATTAACTCACTGAAGGTTTTTTACTTTTCATATTTTCAAATGAACAAGAATGTGATAAGGTATTGAATTTAGTCATCTAGTCATTTAGGGGTGGACCATTAATCCTACGAAAATGCCAACCAAGTTCAAGCTAGTTAGAGAAATCATCAATACAATCCCAATCTTGGTGAGACTTCCTCATCTTCCAGTTCAATATTGGTTAAAAGAAAGCTTAGGGATGATTGCAAGTATCTTGGGTGTTCTGCTCGATAGAGATCCTTCTATGCTGGACAGATCAAGGCTAACATTTGCTCATTTCTATATTGAAGTTTCTCCAAATTTCACATTTCCATATCATGTCAACATTGAATGCGTTGATAATTTTACCTTCTCTCAAAAGGTTATGATTAGCATCCTATAGTTTGCTCCAAATGTCACGCTTTTGATCATACATTGAATACTTGCTTGGTTCACAACGAGTGGAGACTTATTACAGGTAAGCCTACCACCATGTGAACATCTTCCAATCCAGTGAATGCGACAAGTAGTATGGACTCCACTGTCATGGACCTGGTTTGAACACCCTTGTAAATACATTGTAAATACCTTTTAATGTCTTTCTTTATGTTTTTATATATTTTCCTATTCTTTTATGTAACCATGCCCGTAGAGCCACTTTGGCTGCCACTCTAGCAATATCCGAAAAATCCCGTATGCTATATAGGGGGAGGGTAGTGTTTGTGTGGTTGGCTCATATGTCTTGCACCCATTGCTTTTTAAACGCGTTGATAATGAATGCAATCCATCTTCATGCTTGTGTTCATTTGTTTCTTTCCAATATGTCACTCCCGTTCCCCCTATATCTTGCTTTGAAAGGCCCTTTGCACGTGATCTGGGCAGCGCCTTGCCAAGCAGGAACTCTTGTCGCATTCAAAAGGCTTGCTTGTCGGGCAAAAAGCCTTGCAAGTGCAGCGCGGTAACCTTTCCATCGAGTAGGGCCGTGACAGTTGGTATTAGAGCCTTGGTTTAGGTTATCCCCCTTTCGGTTTAATGAAACTTCGAAAGGGATGCCGAAGTCGGTGATTGAGGCAAGCAGGGTGGAAGAGCCCACCCCCATGCCAACAAAGACATCGAAAACGTTGTTGCATGTGGATGTTGTGGAGGAGCAACTAGTGTCCCTTGCAACCAATTTCGACAAGCTGGATGAGAGGGTTCACTCCCAAGAAGCGTGGGAGCAAAGGAATTGTGATTTGAGCTCGGAGAATCGTGAGCTGATCAACAAGCTTTGTGATGATGTGCAAGTTTCTATGGCTTTCTTACAGGAAGAGATTCGTAGCTTGCCAGCCCAGGTGTCGCTCCTCATGCGCAATGCTGCTTGCCAAGAACCACTTGTTGGGATTGGCGAAAAAAGACACCCTAAAGTGCTAGAGCCCACTCCATAAAGCGGGGCAAGAGATGGTAAGAAACTCAAACACTTTTTGTTCGATATGGAACAATACCTTCAACTTATCAACCCATAGACTAAAGAGGTAAAAGTGGCTATGGCCATAATGTATTTGTCCGATGATACCAAACTGTGGTGGAGGACTAAGTATGATGAGATGACAAGAGGCCTAGTCTGGATTGAGACATGGGAGGAATTGAAGAGTCAACTCAAGACTCAATTTCTTCCTAAAAATGTTAAGTTCATTGCTCCGAGAAACCTTATACATCTCCAACAAACTGGGATTGTTCGGGAATATGTTAAGCAATTTTCCACCCTCATGTTGGATATTCGTGACATGTCCGAGAAGGACAAGTTGTTTTTCTTTTTGGAAGGACTTAAGTCGTGGGTTTAGACTGAACTAAAAAAGTGGGGTGTAAGAGATTTGACCACCACCATTACAGAAGCAAAGCACCTTATTGACTATACTAATGAAGGTGGCTCGAAAATGAACACCACCAACCAGAGGGATAACTGATATGGTCAGAAAGACTAAAGGTCATTCACCGGGGGCCAAGATAAAGGCAAGGGCAAAATGGGCGAGAGGAAGCCTTTTTATAGGAGTGAGGGACAAAGGACAAACAACACAACATTTCAACCTTACAAGTTTACTTGTTTCCTTTGTGGTGGTTCACACCCTGTTCGAGATTGCGTGCAGAAAAAAGAGCTCAAAGCCCTATATGCCCGATTATCACATTCTGAAGCTGCCAACGAAGGGGCATCTAGCGATGAAGATGCAGAACCAAAAATGGGGGCATTATGATTACTCAATTCACTCAAGGGACAAGGTGTAACAAAATCCTCTCAGACTAAGGGTTTGATGTGCATTGGGATTTGCTTAAATGGAGTCTCAATTCAAGCCATGATTGACACAGGTGCTACTCGCACCTTCGTCTCCAACAATGAGATCAAGCGCCTTGGGTTGCAGTTAGTACAAGACTCCAGCTGGATGAAGGCCGTGAACTCCAAAGCTCACCCTATTACTGGGTTAGCCAAGGATATTCCCATTACAATCGGAAGTTGGTATGGAACAATTAATCTTATGGTCGTTCGCTTGGATGATTTTCAAGTTATTTTTGGGATGAACTTTCCACAAGGTGCAAGTGTTGTGCCAATGCAACACCTAGGATCGGTATGCATGTTCAACAAATCCAGCCCGTGCATGGTACCAGCTATTTAGAAGGACAAGACCGAGACTGAATACTTGTTAGCCATACAACTTGACAAGGGCTTGATGAAGGGTGAGTCCACTTACATTGTAGCTATGTGAATGGAGGATTAGTCACCGAATGACGTACCTACTCACCCAGAAGTTAAGGCGGCCCTTTCAAAATATGCGGATGTGATGCCGAAAGCCTTACCGAAACACCTCCCACCAAATAGAACAATTGATCATCAAATAGAGTTAGAACCAGGTGCTAAGCCTCCAGCTCATGCCCTGTATTGAATGGCACCACCTGAGCTTACGGAATTGTGAAGACAACTTGATGAGCTCCTTGAAGTAGGTTTCATCCACTCCACTAAGGCACCCTTTGGATCTCCAGTCCTCTTCCAAAAAAAACATGATGGAAGCTTGCGTTTGTATATTGATTACCGTGCTCTCAACAAATTGACAGTGAAGAATAGATATCCCCTTCCACTAATTGTAGACATCTTTGATCAACTGGGAGACGCTAGATACTTCTCGAAGTTGGATCTACGATCTAGGTACTATCAAGTTAGAATTGCCGAGGGGGATGAGGCAAAAACTACTTGTGTTACCTGCTATGGAGCCTTTCAGTTCCATGTCATGCCTTTTAGACTAACGAATGCACTAGCTACTACACTCTAATTAATGATATTTTCCATGGGTTCCTCGACAAGTTCGTGGTTGTCTACTTAGATGACATTATCATATATAGCAAGACTTTAGAGGAGCATGTTGAGTATCTGAAGGCTATTTTTTAAGTCCTCCAGCACAATCAATTGTATGTCAAGTTGGAGAAATGTTCTTTTGCGAAGGAGGAGATCTTGTTCATGGGACACACCATTGGAGGCAGATGAGTCCGCATTAATACATCGAAAGTTCACACAATTGATGAGTGGACAAACCCAACTAAGGTGCGAGAGTTGCAAGCTTTCCTTGGTTTGGCTAATTACTATTGGCGGTTCATTTAGGGATACTCACAAAAAGCCACCCCTCTGACTGACATATTCAAAAAGGACCGTCCTTGGTGTTGGTCGGAGAAATGCAAAATGGCCATCGCTGAAGAAGGTTGTGACTGAAGACCTTGTACTCCACCTCCCTGATTATATGAAATCCTTTGAAATGCAAACGGATGCCTCTGATTAAGCCAACGGAGGTGTTTTGGCTTAGGATGGCCACCCAGTAGCTTTCAAGAGTCTCAAACTGAATGAAATCGAGCAAAGGTACACCATACAAGAGAAGGAGATGACAGCTATCATGCATTGTCTTCACACTTGGCGACATTATTTTTGGGTTCTCAATTCGTTGTCAAGACCGACAATATTGCTGCTAGCTCCTTACAAACCCAGAAGAAGCTTTCCCCAAAACAAGCTCATTGGGAGGATTTCCTTGCCGAATTTGACTTCACTCTAGAGTACAAACCTAGTAGAGATAGCATTGTCGCCGATGCTCTGAGCTGGAAGGATAAGTTTAATGATCTTGCCACTGTAGAGTTGAACAAGTTGGACCATGTTATCCAGTGTAAAAGCTTTCTACATGCCCGAATTCGCGTTGTACTAGATAAAGATGCCCTGACACCCTCTCGTCTCCAACAAGTCACTGAGGGAAAAACTTGCAAATTTTAGGCAGAAGATGGACTACTGATGACAAAGGGGAAGTGCCTTTACGTGTCAAAGGTTGACAACCTTAGGAAGGATATCCTTATGGAATGCCATGACGCACCATGGGCTGGACATCTCGGTATTCATCGCACCTTGGCTCTATTGGAAATGGGATACTTTTGGCCTCACATGGGCCACGATGTCGAAGAGTATGTTCGCACTGACCTCACATGCCAATAGGATAAGGTTGAAATGGACAAACCGCGTGGTCTTCTAGAACCACTACCAGTGCTAGACAGGCCATGGGAGAGTGTCTCCCTAGACTTCATTGTTGTGCCCGATGTAGGCACATCCGATATCAAGAGATTCACGAAGGAGAAAGGGATGAAAACAAGAAGAAAGGAGAGAAGTTTAGAACTGTCTTAATTGCATAACCTCCAACAAAATCAGTGCCGCCCCATATAGGAGATGACTACCTAGGGAACCGGGCCATTTGGACCAGCCCGGTTTGGTTCCTATGATATAACCCAGTTAGTGGTTCGGCTGGTCCGGGCCACTAACTGAACCAACATCATTTTACATTCAAATCAAACCAAAGCAAACTAAACTAGTACAATAATAAATAGTTCAAAGCAGTAGAACTAAAAGAGTTAAAGTAGAATCTGATCATCGAGCACAACACTCCACCACGCTTCCGCTATTCGCCTTGTCCTCAAGGTGACCAAGCTGGGAAACGCATCAGGAAATCATCCTCCAACATCCACGTAGAGTCCTCCAATGGCTGGCCCTACCAGGAAATCTAGACCTCAGTAACAATGCGACCAGATCAACTGACCCGGAGTTTCTCGAGCACTGCTGCAGGGATAGGGTTAGAGGGAGGAGCCGGTCCCATCAAGGGGGGAGGAGGAGCACCAACAGCCAACGAAGCATCACCCACAAACCGCCGTAAACGGGATACATGAAAGACAGGATGAACCAAGGAGTCAGGCGGCAAAGTAAGGCGATAAGCAACTAGACCAATGTGCTCCTCAATAGCATAGGGACCATGGAAATGGGGGGCAAGCTTAGAGTGCTCAGGCTGAAATAAAGATGTCTGGCGCTGGGGCAAAACAAAAACATAAACCAAATCCCCCACTGCAAACTCCCGATCGGTATGGTGACCATCATAAAGCTGCTTCATCCGGTTCTGCGCGGAAGATAAATTCGCCTTGAGCTGATGCAAAACCTCATCTCTGGTCTGAAGCATATAGTCCACCTCAGCCACAGAAGAACGGTGAGGAACATATGACAAAATTGTCAGTGGAGGACGTCCATACAGCACCTCAAAAGGAGTAAAGCCAGCATGCGTATGATAGGCGGTATTATAAGACCGCTCCGCCCATGGAAGAAGTTGAAGCCACCAACGGGGCTGCATCATAGTAAAACACTGAAGATACTGCTCAAAACAACGATTAAACACTTCCGTTTGACCGTCCGTCTGCGGGTGATAAGCAGTGCTCATATGGAGAGAAGTGCCCTGTAAAGTAAAGAACTCGCGCCAAAACTGAGAAATGAATATCCTATCACGATCAGAAATTATAGTGCGAGGCATACCATGAAGTTTCGCCATCTCCCGGACATAAAGCTCAGCTACTGTCTTGGCGGTGAAAGGATGCCCCAACGCACAGAAATGAGCATATTTGGACAGTCGGTTGACCACAACCATTATCACTGACTTGCCCTGCACCACAGGCAAGGCCTCCACAAAGTCCATCGAGATATCCTCCCAAACCTTATCAGGAATAGGTAGTGGCTGCAGCAAGCCAGCGGGAGACATGGTAACAGCCTTGGCTCGCTGACATATATCACAAGCGGCCACATACTCATGGATAGCCCGTCGAATGCCCAACCACAAAAAACTCTGGCTGACCTGTTTATAAGTGCGGAAAGCTCCTTTTTGGCCAGCCAAGGGAGAGTCATGGAAGTGAGAAATAATCCGGCGGCGAAGATCAGTGACATCAGGTACCCACAAATGGTCCTTCCAGAAGAGGAGAGCATCCCGCCATACATAAAAAGGGCGGGCAGCAGAGTGGGTCTGAAGGGCGGCAATCACGGCTTGCGACGATGAATCATCAATATAGGCCTGTTTTAACTCATCAATGAATGGACAAGATAAAGTAGAGAGAGTCAAGCAAGAGCCCGATAGAGGTATGCGAGAAAGAGCATCGGCGACAGTGTTCTCAGCCCCCTTCTTGTAGACTACCTCGTAATCATATCCAAGTAATTTGCTGACCCACCACTGCTGAGATGGAGTGGATACCCGCTGTGCCAAAAAATACTTCAGAGGCTGATGGTCGATGCGAATCAGGAACCTGTGGCCAAGTAAGTAAGGCCGCTACTTATCGATAGCGAGGACGATGGCCAACATTTCTTTTTCATACACTGACAGGGACAAGGAGCGGCCAGCCAATGCCTTGCTGAAATAGGCAATGGGACATTCGTCTTGGAGAAAAACCGCCCCAAGTCCTGCATCGACGCATCCATCTCCACTACAAATGGGCGGCTGAAGTCAGGCAAGATTAAGACGGGGGCGGTTGCCATAGCATGTTTCAGCCCCTCGAAGGCCACTTGAGCCGCTGTGTGCCAAACAAAACCCTTCTTTTTAAGCATCTCCGTGAGAGGCTAAGCCAACTCCCCGTACCGACTGATGAACCACCGATAATAACCAGCGAGGCCAAGAAAACCACGGAGCGCCCGGACGCATGTGAGTGGTGGCCAGGAGAGCATGGCGGCCACCTTTGCTGTATTTGTGGCCACACCATTTCCTCAGATAATGTGGCCTAAATAATCGACCTGCGGGCTGCCAAAAGAGCACTTCAAACGCTTTAGAAATAAGGAATTATCTTGTAAAACAGAGAAGACCGACCTGAGGTGTGTCAAGTGCTCTGTCCAGGACCTGCTGTATACAAAGATATCATCAAAGAAAACCAATATATATCGGTGAAGGAATGGCCTAAAGAGATCGTTCATGAGGCTCTAGAATGTGGAGGGGGCATTGGTCAGCCCAAACGGCATGACGACGAACTCAAAATGGCCATCATGAGTCCGGAAGGCGGTCTTATGTATGTCAGCGAGTTGCATCCAAATCTGATGGTAACTCGAACAAAGGTCGAGTTTACTGAAGACCGTGGCACTTGTCAGCTCATCCAACAACTCCTCAATCACCGGAATGGGATATTTGTCCTTGATAGTTATTGCGTTAAGGGCGCGGTAGTCAACACAAAACTGCCATGTACCGTCCTTCTTCCGAACAAGGAGCACTGGAGAGAAGTAGGAACTCATGCTAGGACAGATTATCCCAGACTAAAGCATGTCTGCAACGAGGCGATCAATCTCAGATTTTTGGATGTGAGGGTAACGATACGGACAAACATTGGCTGGCGCCATGCCCGGAATGATCGGAATCTGGTGGTCGTGAGGTCGAACGGGGGGTAAACCCTGTGGCTCAGCGAACAAGTCTGCATGTTCAGCCAGTAATGCTTGGAGGACCGGGGGCACGTCATCCTGAAGGACTTCAATGGTGGCGCGCTGCAGCAATAGGAGCCCTTGGGGGGCGAAGCAAAAGAAGGAACTCGAAGACTGTGAGGATAGTAGGGTACCTGGCTGGGAGCCTTCAAGCCTAACCCGCTGCCCCTGGAGCTCAAAGTCCATCACCATGTCGCGGAAGTTCCAAACCACATCTCCAAGTTCCTGCAACCACTGCATGCCTAACACAACATCCGCCCCCTTCGTATGCAGCAAGAAGAGGTCAGTGATGAATGCATGACCCTGAACTGAAAGAGTAACCTGCACACACACACCGGTGCTCTTGAGGTGCTTCCCATCACCAATCAGCACGTCAAATGGCTTCGAATCAGAGACAAAACAGCCTAGCCGATGAGCAACCCTGTCGTTGATGAAATTATGGGTAGACCCGCTGTCAATCAGAATGGCCACTTGTTGCCGCTTGAGATAACCCTGAACTCGCATCGTGCGTGGAGTAAATGCCCCTGAGAAGGCATGGACAGAAACCTCAGGTTGCATGTCTTCCATAGCCAAAGAGTCAGCGTTGTGCGCCTACTCTCCATCCTCCTCAACTTCCTCCACTAGAAGGCTGCCCTTGACAGTACAACGGTGCCTGGGAACAAATTTCTCGTCGCAGCGAAAATATAGCCCCTTAGAAAGACGTTCCTCCATCTGAGCCAGTGTAAGACGCCGAACAATAGGGCCTGCAGGTGCGACCTGTTGGCCGGAATACACTGAGAGCAGGCCGTGATACGGCCCCGAGACGCCCTCCCCTGCTCTGCCTAGCCAGCTTTTCCTCCTCAATGCGGGCATGGCACACAACGTCCCTCATGTTAGCACAAGGAAAATGCCGCATCTCTTCCGAAATCTCGGCCTTGAGGCCTCGCTTGAATGTGCCCACCAAGGTAGCCATCGGCCAGTCAGGAAGGCGGTTGGTCACCTTCATAAACTCCATGTAATAGGCACGAATGGTGGTGGTCTGACGTAGGGTAGAGAGCATTTTGTTGAAGTCCTGGAATTCATTCAGCCCAAACTGAATACAGAGCTCATCGGAGAAGGCGGCCCAAGATGGGTAGCGAATCTCCTTCTCAAAGCACTAAAACTAGACAGAAGCATCTCTGTTTAGATGGAATGTAGCGATACGCAGTCATTCGGCCTCTGACTGCGTGCCCTGGTAGGAAAAGAACTTTTCGGCCTTATACAGCCACTCAATAGGATCCTCATCACCATTATATCTAGGAAATTGCAGGCGAGCCAAACGGGATTCAGCCCTCCTCGTTGCCCTCCTAGATGTCCGGGGTACTCGTCCATCTCATCCTTTGCGTCAATGAACTGGTTTGGAGGGGGCAGTCTCATGTAGACATTTTCTCGAACATTTGGTGGACCGCGTCTGTCCTAGGCCGACCGTCTTCCCGGTTGTCCACCACGATGCCCAGGATACTCGCCCCACTCTTCCTCTGCGTCATGGTACTGATTTGGAGGGAGCGGCATCATAGGGACATTGTCTCGAACACCAGGTATGCCTCGTCTATCCCAGGCCTGGCGTTTCCCCTCCAACGTTTGATTGCCAGGGAAAAATCGCACCCAACCTGGAAGAACCCTCGCGTCGATGTCTGCCGGTGCTGGGGAACCAGGGATAGTTGGTTCAGGGGGTTGCGAGGGTCCATCCTTCTCGAGGGTAGCAGGGGGGTCCAGGCAGGATGGGCGCTGCGTGTGTGGCTGAGATTTCGCTCTTCGTCTCAACACTTTGCAGACGCACATTCAGGGCCTTCAAGTCCGCCCTGATTTCTGACAAAGCCATTTCCATGGCTGCCATAGAAGTGTCCTTCTGGCTGTCTGTGGTCGTCGGAGTAGGCACCTCTGTCTCTGGAGGAATCTTAGGTACAGCGGCAGCTTGCTTACCTTGTGCCGTGGCCGGAAGGGGTGGGGGGGACCGTAAAAGCTCCGATACCAATGTTGTGCCCGATGTAGGCACAACCAATATCAAGAGATTCACGAAGGAGAAAGGGGGGAAAACAAGAAGAAAGGGGAGAAGTTTAGAACTGTTTTAATTGCATAACCTCCAACAAAACCAGTGCCGCCCCATATAGGAGACGACTACCTAGGGAACCGGGCCATTTGGACCGGACCGGTTCGATTCCTATGATATAACCCAGTTAGTGGTTCGGCTGGTCCGGGCCACTAACTGAACCAACATCGTTTTACATTCAAATCAAACCAAAGCAAACTAAACTAGTACAATAATAAATAGTTCAAAGCAGTAGAACTAAAAGAGATAAAGTAGAATCTGATCATCGAGCACAATAGATCTTGGTTGTGGTCGATCGCTTCTCAAAGTATGCTACTTTCATCCCTGCATCGAAGCACTGTACGACTGAAGAAGTAGCACACTTATTCCTCAAAAATATTGTCAAACTTTGGGGTGTACCACAAACCATTGTGAGTTACTGTGATGCATAGTTCACTGGTCATTTCTGGATAAAGTTATTCAAGCTGTTGGGTTCAAAGTTAAATTTCTCCTCTAGCATGCATTCCCAGACAGATGGTCAGACTGAATGCATCAATGTCATCCTTGAAGAGTACCTTCACCTCTTCATTAGTGTCAATCAAAAGAATTGGGCGAACCTGCTCGATATTGCCCAATTCTCCTATAACCTCCAACGGAGTTCTGCCACCAACCATAGTCCCTTTGAGCTGGCTATTGGGAGTCAACCAGCAGCACCTTTTACTCTAGCGACTACATACATGGGAAACAGCCCACCTGCCTTCCACCTAGCAAAGGATTAGCACCTCCAAGTAGTCATTGCAAAGGCCTATCTCTAGAAAGTTGCCCGCAGAGCAGAGAAGTGGGCTGACATAGGCCGGAAGCCTTACACATTCAAGGAGGGAGATTTGGTTCTTGTCAAACTGAATCCAGCTCAATTGAAGATATTCTAACAACTCCATCGTGATCTCGTTCGCAAGTATGAAGGTCCTGTCCTCATCACTAAGCGAGTCGGGAAAGCCACTTATTAAGTACAGTTACCAGGCTGGATGTAGGTCCACCCAACCTTCTGTGCCAGTTATCTCAAGCCATATCATGTTGATGTTAAGGACCCCTCCATAAACAAGATTGATCATTGCAACCCGAAGGTCACCTTCGATGTTTGAGTCTTAGAAGAAGTCTTAGCGGATCGCGAAGTTCTCCGCGGCAAAGAACAAGTACAAGAATTCTTCATCAAGTAGTAGGGCCTTCCACACAGCTAGGAGCCCGAAGATGACCTCACTATTCAACAAACACAACATACCAAAGCCTACCTCCAAGAGTAGCGTCAACGAGGACATCGATATAATTGAGTGGGGGAGATTGTCACGGACCTAGTCCGAACACCCTTATAATTATATTGTAAATACCTTTTAATGTCGTTCTTTATATTTTTATGTATTTTCCTTTTCTTTTATGTAACCATAGAGCCACTTTGGCTGCCACTAGCAAATATCCGAAATATCCCTTATGCCATATAGGGGGAGGGTAGTGTTTGTGTGGTTGGCTCATGTGTTTTGCACTCATTGCTTTATAAACATGTTGATAGTGAATGCAATCCATCTTCATGCTTATGTTCATTTGTTTCTTTACAATGTGTCACTCTCATTCCCCTTACCTCTTTCTTTGCAAGGCCCTTTGCACGTGATCCGCACAGCGCCTTGCCAAGCAAGAACTCTTGTCGCATTTGAAGGCTTACTTGTCGGGTAGAAAGCCATGCAAGTGCCTCATGGTAGCCCCTTTTCAATGCTTGGGGTCTATTGGTGCTCGCCAAATTCAGGTGAGAGATACTCCTCATTGTTCTCTCCATTCTAGAGGTAACTTAGAGAGCAATCATTTGGCAAATCAAATTGAAGCAAATTAACCACAATATTGAAGAAATTCTCCCAAAGCACATGCATGAGGAACATCCTGATATCTCTCCTCCTATCTCTCCTCCAGCTAGGGTTCTTAAATCATGACAATTTAAACCATGCATCTCAACCCCGCATGATGTCAATCAGATTTCTCAAGACTTGGTAGTTGACCCAAGTCAAAGTGTTCAAACCCAAGAACCCTGTGTTGCTCCATCCCAGCTTCCCCATAAAAGGATGCCAATACCATAGTAGGTGTTCAAGGACGAATGATATACCTTGTGTTACACTCAAAAAGTTCATTGAGAAAGCTACTTTGAATTTAGGAAAAAAACGAAATAAAAAGGGAGGTCGTCGAAAGGCAAAATTTTAGTTATACAGTTTCTCAGTGTTTCGCTTGCTAGTTCCTCTGTTACTATTTTTCTTTGATTTTTAGGATCAGTTCTCGGGTCTATTTATGTTTTTATAGTTCTCGCTCTGTGATAAGGAGGGTTATGCTGTCCGGGATTCACTCGTTTTACCTTCTGTTTGAGTCCTATTACAAATTTTGATCTGCGGATATAATAAAAAATGTCGACGGCTACAATAAAGGTTACGTAAGGTCTCTTCCATATGGCATCGAAGAAGAAGAATGAACTTGTGGAACAAACACCATATTTAATTATAATAATCAAAACGGTGGAAAGATTAAAAGGCAAATGGTCATCAAGAAGTAAGAAGGATGATTAAGAAAAAGAAACAGACCAAGAACCTGTAAAACATGTGATCGAACTTAGGTGGCAGGTCAATTAATAGTTGTTTAAACAGCAGCCCGCATGCTTTTATATATATATATATGTATATATATATATATATATATATATATATATATATATATATATATATATATATATATATATATATATATATATATATATATATATATATATATATATATATCCCCCTTGTGTAAGGCCAGCAGTAGCAGACCTTGTATCTTATTAGCACTGCTATTACCTTGCCTTCATCTCCTATTAATGGCTACTTCAGCTCTAAATGTTAATTCCTCTGTCAAACCTCCGGCGCAGTCAGAAATCCCTCGTCGTTCTGGAGATTTCCATCCGTCTATCTGGGGTGATCTCTTTCTCACAATATCTAGTAAAGGAGCACTAAGTACGATACGTTTTCTATCATTTTAAATAATGCTACACTGACTTTAGGTTTCATAAGTGATGAACCTACTTAATCATCGAGAAACCGTTGATTAGTAAGGTCTAGAAAAGTGAGGTCTACCAATCAATGCTATTTGGAGGATGAAATAGGTTCATCTTGTATAAAACCTAACGTCACTAAAGCATTTTTCTTTTTTTTTAGCAGTCAGTAAGTAAGATACTTGATCAAGATATTTCTAGTAGAAGAAGCTGGGATAATGAGCCAGAAAGGTAATGGTTACTAATAATGGAGTTTACATGTACGATTTACTGTTCTATTGTTTGTAATCAGGATAATAGGTCATCATCAGGCGACAGAGTTGAAGAACTGAAGATGAACGTAAAGAACTTGTTGCAAAATGCTAGTGACACTGTGGACGCATGAATTTGATTGATTTGATGCAAAGAATGGGCATCGCTTATCATTTTGAAGAGCAGATTGCAGTTGCATTGGATCGGATCCATGAATCCGCTATAGAAGGTTGTGATGACAATTTTAGCCTTCATGAGATTGCACTACGTTTTCGATTGCTGAGGCAACAGCGGTACAATGTATCGTCTGGTATGTAGTTTCTCCAATTTTTTTATAAACTAAATTCTAATTTAAAATTCAGACACTGACACGACATGGTATCTCTTTCATGTTGATCAACACGCAACAGAACCATATAAGAAGTTCATGGATGAATCTGGAAACTTTGAGAAGCCCACGTTGAGTGACGTTAGAGGCTTACTAAGCTTATATGAAGCAGCACATCTAGCTGTAGTGGGAGAAGATCTACTTGATGAAGCCCTTGTCTTCACCAAGAAACAGCTAACGACCTTGTTGCCACATTTAGATGGTTCTTTAAGGAGGCAAGTGGAGTGTGCACTCGAGTTACCACTTCATAGGATCTCTGAACGGCTAAAGACTAGGAACTACATCTCATTGTATGAGGAGGACAAAAGCCAAAATCAAGAAGTGTTAGAGCTAGCAAAATTGGATTTTAATGTTTTACAGACAATGCATCAGAAGGAACTGGCCGAGCTCTCAACGTAAGAGCGAGAAAGAAGTTCGAAACTATTTGATAAATCAACATAACCAAGCCAGGAGAAGATTATAAGAATGGCTCAATAGATCCTGACCACAGTTTAGATTCCTACGTCATAAATTTCATATATCTAGCTGTGCGTCACTGGATTAATTAATATATTAGGATGTTCACTGCTATTTTGAGATAATTCTTAAATTAATACCGAATTAACCTTCAATCATAAAATACTTGGCATAATGCTTTTAACGATTAAGTCCAGTGCGTGTGAAATCACTCCTCAATTAAACTAACATAATTCATTTTAGCTGTATTCACTTTTCTATGCTTAATTGATTTTAGCAAAGGCCAGTTACCAATAAAAAAACATAAATTAATAAAGTGCTAAGGTAATCAAATTAAAAACGATTAAGGTAATCAAATTTATTGCCCTTGTTGGATTTTTCATTCTTGTTTCTACAGGTGGTGGAAAGACCTAGCGTTAGTGGTAGAACTCCCTTTCATCAGAGACAGACTTGTAGAATTGTACTTCTGGATCGTAGAAATGTATTTCGAACCGCAGTATTCAAGAACAAGGAAGATTATGACAAAAATGCTTGTTTTTATATCAGTGATGGATGACATATACGACATTTATGGCACGCTTGATGAACTTCGGTTGTTCACTGATGCGATACAAAGGTTCAAGTTATTATTCCATTGCAATATTGCATGTTAATTAAACGTTTTTTATGACATTATTCTCATGAATATATAAATACCCAAATTTGGTTCCAAGTTTTTTTATTGTTCTAGTGGTTCTCGCTAAAAATAAAAAGATGAATAATTGGTGATTGTTCTATGTGGACTTGTGTTTTAGATGGGACATCACTGCTACAAATCAACTGCCAGAGTACATGAAATCAGCTTATATTGCTCTCTTAAACACTGCCAATGGAATTGAGGAACAGCTAACACCAGAGGAGAAGTCCTACCGTATTCACTATTTGAAACAAGCTGTACGCAGATAATCAAATTTAATTTGTCAGACATGTCTTAGCTAGCTTATATCTTCAATAGTATATATAGGCAGATATTGCAGTGTTCATGTACAATATCCCAACCCATTGTGTTCTGAATCATTCTGTTGGAGTAATCCTTTGCTTTTGCAGATGAAAAACGTGATTGGAGCCTACTTTACTGAGGCAAAATGGTTTCACTCAGGATATCAGCCAACATTTACAGAATATCTGAGCAATGCGATTATGAGCTCAGCCTACCCTACCATGACAGTACTTTCATACGTTGGACTAAGTGGGCTGGCAGAAGAGGCAGACTTTGAATGGGCGATGCAAGTACCAAATATTGTCAAGGCATCTGCAACAATAGCCAGACTTCTCAACGACATCGGGGGACACAAGGTAAGGAAAAATATTTATTTACTTTTTTATTATATTTTTAAACAAAATTTTATTTGTCCCACCTCTCCTACAAATTAAAAAGTACGAACCAGCCCAACTAAGGCTGAATTGACAATGCTTGCCATAATACAGACTAATTTTTTAACAGACTGAGCAAGAAAGAGGAGATGCTGCTTCAGGCGTGGAAAGCTACATGAAGGAGTATGCATGCTCGGAGGAAGAGGCAGGTGCAGCGATTGAGAAAATTGTGGAAATGTCATGGAAGGAGTTGAATGAAGAATGTCTGAAGCCTATTTCCGTTGCACTGCCTCTTACCATGGGAATAGTCAACTTGGCTAGATTTGGTGGAATCATATACCAATATGGGGATGGGTATAGCGATTCTACACGTGAAACCAAAGCTCGACTTCTTTCTGTGCTCGTTAATCCGATTCCAGTTTGAGCATGGGACAATCTTCCGTTTTGAAAATCAATAAGGCTGCTTGCAGACTCCTACACAACACTAGCATTGATGTTGCGTACACCATGAATGCTGAGTGTCATGTAGGCGTATCTTACTGCCAACAGCCATAGCACTACTCTTTATTTGTCTCGAGTCATGTAAAAGGTGGAATGCCCATTGTGCCTTTAATCACGAACTGTTTTAGTTTTTATATGACAAAGGCAATAACTTTATGTTCTCGGTATAATAAACAAGGATAAGATACAATTTCATTATATAAGTTGCAATACATTGTAGAAATATATATGAGCCAAGATAGTAGACAGATAAAAGCCAAGTGAAAAGCTAAGCCACATAACTATGAAGAATTCAAATCCCATTCTGTTTGAATTTCTTACTTTTATCTTAATTGCAGCCAGAAAGTATAGTTATCCCATCCAATTTAGTTAGCAGAGCAATAGTATCCAAGTTGCATGTTTTTTTATATCACATTAGCAATTAGATGCTTCTTAGCATGTGACACCCAATATTTTTCAGGAAAACTATAATATGTTATTTTGAAATTTTTATTTTCACTGACAAGCCATTGATATGTGAGTGTTTGCATCGGTGAATTGTATTTTCAACTATCAATAGGCATCAATGCACCGATGGTTGCATAGGTGAAACTCTAAGTTGCAGTTATTTCATAAAATCATGGGAAGTTTTACAGTTTCGGACTCTTTCAGTGGTTATGCTCTATTTAAAGGAAGGAACATGTTATTTTGGAGTTTGGGGAGGTCTCAGTGGAGTCCAAGCGTAAGTAGGAAAATTTCAGAGTGGAGTAGCAGGGAACTAGCATAAAGAAGAGGTTTTAGTGTGATTTCGAGGTTGGATTGCACCCTTCTCCTTTGTTTAATCATTTGGTTTATGTAATATTTTATTTTCCTTGAGTTCTTAACAAGTTTGAGTGTATGCATGTGAGTTTTCTTCAAAATTTTTATTATTCAGTGTATTAATGGTGATTTCATATTTTCACCATCCATTTTTAGTATAAACTATATAAAATTCTATATTTGTAAAGCTTTTACTCCATTTTGTCAAAAAAAATTGTTCAAAGAACCTCTCTAATTTTGATTTCTTTTCTTCTTGGCCATTGGCAAGTCAATGATCATGACGGAGAAGGATGAAGATGAACAATACCAAAACTGACACATTGAGCCATGTTGGTGCTAATCGCTCACTGATAATGAGATCGATGCGTCAATATATTGTTGGTAAGGGTTCAACGTATCAATGAGAGTTGTTTTCATTGACGCCCTAGCTGACTCGTCGGCTAGGTCACCAATGGTACATCAGTGTATGTGATTTCAAATATGATTTATGATATTGCTTATGTTATTTATAAGTAATATAATTACATGATTTTTCTTGTGTCTTGTAAGTCTTTAGGTTTTATAGTGCATAGGTTTGTCAGCCAAAGGTTGGTTGCGAGATTTTTTCAAGTTGGGTTTCCACATTAAAAATATCATTTGTACTTTTCAGTGTGAATGTTTGATGCAGTTTTTCGCATTACTAATATACCAATTCATGCATTAGGAGTTCACATCTTGTAGTTCTATACACATCGCTGTGGTGATTCTCATATATTTGAATAGTATTAAACTTACACATCTTACCTTTGTCTATTGTTTATAATCAAGATATCTAAGTCACTTTTGACATTCTCTGTGGAAATCCATGCATGCATCACTAGATTTCAATAGATACTTACACCCCAAAACTAGTGGTCAAATAGAGATAGTGAGCCGCTCCATATGAAATTTGCTAATGATTTTAGTAGGTGCAAACTTAAAATAATTGGGCTCAACTTGTTCAAATATGAGTTTGCTTATAACAAGAGTATGAATAAAAGTAAATAGTTTAGTCCTTTTAGTCTTTGGCTATAACCCACGCTCAGCATTGGACTTGGCACCTATTTGAGATGTGTAACCAAGTCAATAGAATCCTTTAAAAAGATAAGGACATCATCAATGAGAAGAAGTTTGAAAATATGAGGGAAAAGATGGTCGCATAATATGACTATTCTCATATTTTGCATGAACATGGTAAAAAGGGACTCCATACAAAGGTTAAATTATAAGGGGGAAAGTGGACAATTGTGGCTCAAAACACATCCACTCTTGAAGAAACCATAATTTGCAACATTGATTATAACACTAAAACTTGTGGTACACAAACAATCATAGATCAAGGAATTCAAAAAATAATTAAACACTGAACTATAAAGTACATGAAGCACAAAATCATATCTCACTATGTCATAAGTCTTCCTTAAATCAACCTTGATGCAAAATCTTTTGGAAGTATTTTTATGGGGGAAGTTTCTTACCAATTTATGTGTTGACATCAATTTAATATATGGGATGGAACAAACTAGTTTTTTTTGTTTTAGCAAGATGCAAATGTATCATCTTGTATGCTTCATATTCTTATCAAACTAATTAGTTTATTTGACAATGGAACAAACAAGTTTTTGGCATTGCTACAACAAGTTCTACATTAATGTTACGATGTGCTCTAAGGAGAACACTTGATGTCACACGCACCCTTACTGGTAATAATCTGAATATGTATAGGCAATATCCATTTAAATTGTTAACTAGTCGTTAATGCCACTAGTGCTATTCATGTCACCGGTTGTTACCCAGACTTTTATTTGATTAAGCTTCAATCCATTTAGTAAATCTCTTGTGTATTCATTATTCATCTTGATATATTTGGGTTATGCTCCTTTATGTCTCTTTTGGATGAAAGAAAAGAGGAAAAAAATGATCTTGGAGAGATTGATAATCCCTTCAAGATCTTTCAAATCACACTTACCAAGGAAATCCTAGAAACTTATGATAAAGAAATTATCGACAAATATGGATATTAATTTATTAACAATAAATGTGTGTGAGAGTATAATATTAGACTAGGTGGCTTAACATATCACTAGATTGCTCTCCAAATTTGTACTTCATAGAATCAAAAATCAAGAGTTCTAGCCTCTATACACATGAATTTTTATTAGGCAACAGAAACAGAATATTTATGTATTAACTATAAATCTATCAACCATCCAATCAAACCAAGTATGTAAAACACAATGAATAACCCAAACAGAGGTAAAAAACCACGGCAGCCTTACATGGCCAAATCAATGCATGAGTAAGGAAGAACTTACAATACTCAAGAATAGGGATGTCACTTGGGTCGGGTAAATGGTAAACCCAACCCGACCCTAATGGGTCGGGTTTGGTTTTTAAAAATTAACCCGAATTGCGGGCTTAGGTTTTAGGTGATCCAACCCGACCAGACCTGAATATAAATATAAATATAAAATTAAAAACTTTTATATTTTTTTAATATTAATTTTTAAAAAAAGTTGAAAAAAATTAAAAATTTTATTTTTTTATTCTATTTGGGTCAAACGGGTCGGGTTCGAGTTCAGTCGGGTAGGGTTTGGGTCACAGTTTTGTTATGTGGTATCAGGTTCGGGTTTGGTAAAACCCGACCCGATGGCATCACTACTCAAGAATAACCAACCAACCTCTTTTAACTCGTTACAATCAAAACTACATTTTTTTATTTAATCCTCTTTATTATTGGCCTTCAAATTTCTGCTTCATTGAATCCTTAAAGTTCTTCCTTTTCGTATTCCGCCATTGTCTTATTCTAAAGAGAATAAAAAACTCCTTCAATTGTTGAGCCTCCTTTGAATTCATTCAATCAATTTTTAATAAAGACTTTGCTACAAGTCTTCTTTAAATTGTGAGATTCTTCTTTTTTAATTGTGTGTCTTCATTAAATCACGATTAATAGGAGCTTGAAAATTTTTGAGTGATCCCCTTTAGAAAAATAATGGAAAAAGAACTCTTCATTCTTCATTATAATTTTTAGTTTTTTCTCTAAATAATTTTGTGATTTACTAATATTTAAATAGGACTCTAAGTCATTGTAAAGGTTCGACTCCAATTAGTAATAAAATCTCTTCTAAAAGACTTAAACTAGGCAACCATAATAGACAATGATTGATCATTTGAAACATCAATCAATTCACTATTTCGATAGGGGGCGATCATAGTCCGCCGTCTTGGATCTCAATCTCGACTCGGTAAGCCGAAGAGATAAGATCTCAGAGATAGCGTGTAAAACAATAGAAAGCGTCCATGTGATCATAAAAAAAACATGGTCAACACATTTCTCAAAATGGGTATATAATATCATTGACAAATATTATACAATTACAAAATTATGAAAATACAACAAAAATTTTGTAAAATAAGTAAGAAAATATAAAATTTATTGATGATGTAAAATGAGACTGAATAGAGATATTATTTATATAGAAAAATCAAAACCTATTTAGATATAAGATCTAAGAATAAATATACTTAGTGACATAAGACTAAGAATTGAATCAAGTAGAACATCTAATGATATACTAATTTCTCCTATGTCTTACACTTTCCTTTCCTTTACAACAGTTGGATTGCTTAATGAGTTATGACCTGTGGTCGGAATCCTGTATAGCATTAGTAAAAACATCTTCCTCAGTAAAGGCCAAAGGAGCCATGTTAAATCCTTTATTTTGATTAGCCTCATTCGCTCCGAGAGTGTGTCTACCACTATCATTTCCATCATAATCTCTTCCATTATTGTTGTCTCACTATCATCATTAGACAGTGGATCATCTACATGCATGTAAGATCCCTAGGTTATGGAAAATGTTACAATTTCTTCTCTAAAATCTTTTAACATCAATTCTGTCTTCTTTTGCGTCACCAACAATCAAGGGATCAGGTTGTTTATCATCTTGGTCCATAGAGTTTGTTGATACCTACTTAGCTTAAGGATTCTCTCTCTGTCATCCAAATCTACTTCAGCCACTAACTCAAAGTAGTCTATAGAGTTATCCTCTTGTTTGCCATAATTTTTATAATTATCATCTATGTCCTTCATCATTAACTTCATATTATAATGACAAAGATTAATTTTTTTAACTTATTGTAGGATAATCTATTCTTAGGCTTTGTGAGAATGAGGGCAAATGTGCTCCAATTTTTATCACATGGAGATGCAGAGGTAGTTTGTGACAATATAAGAATAGCCAGCTTGCTTAACGTAGGGCAATCGATCCCATACAATGACCATTATTCCCTTGAAAAATAAAGAGATCAAGTAACATCTTCGTATAGATGAATTAATTAATATATTTGTTTCCTTGATTGAGCGACACTTCTACTTCCAAATGTACCGCATGCATCCTAAACCTAACAATCTTTATGCAAAGTTGTTGTATGTCAATGACCTTATGTAAGAAGATAAGAGATATAGCATGTCCACTTAATATTATAGGTAATTACCTCATTGCGTATATTGCCTGCATCATCTAACATTGGGAACAACTTATCAAATATGTTATGCACCACTTTGATTAAATATGGTATGTGCCCAAGCTTTTTACTATAATAGTACTTAAGATGGAAGTAGAATGCTAAATAAAAAATTGCATAATAATTAAGAAAAGTTCAACATATTTTCTAAACGTAACAATTGTAATGCTGGTATGAAAATAACAATTGTAAAAAATGCTTATCGGGCTTGTAGATGGGTCATCCATTAATCTTACCCACCTCTTGTAAATAATTTTATCAACCCATACATGAGACCTTGGAGATGAGACTTCAATGGTCATCTTCATCCTGTCAATAGCCTCATAAACAAATCCAATAGATGAAAATTTTTCTATGTCCATGACTCTCATAACCTCATGCATTAGATCCATTATTGCAATTGAATCCCTCACTTCTTCCCAAAGCTTATTATTAAGTACAATTTTATCCACATCTGTAGCACAAGTATGACTTTGAAGGTCAGAATCTAGCCACTACTTGAGAAGAATGATCATAATGTGCTCTTCTCCCTTTGCAAGCTCTCTAGTGCAAAGAAGTTTGTTGCAAACCGTGTAGCCCCTGGAATAACTAAATCACGACCACAAAGTTGTCTTATATGATGAATAAGTTTGTTATGGTTATATTTAAATCTTGCCATCATTCTTCCCTTTTTAACTGCATTTTCCACAAAGCCATGTTTTGCGACTTCTTCAAACATGAGGTCTATACAAAGAGTAGCACAAGGTGTCCAATATAATGCATACCTTAGCATCAACATCTTACCAGCTTTCTTATAATTGCTAGCATTGTCTACGACAATCTGAATTATATTCTTTCTTCTAATTCTCTTAATTTGTTCTTCAATTAACTTCATGGTATAGTATGCATTTTTCTCCTTCTTGAAGCATCAACTGAGTCTAAAAAAATAAATTCTTCAACTGTTATAAACCATAAAGTTGATGATGGATATTTTTGTCAACCCCGTCCATCCATCACAAAAAGTAGAGCATCCATATTCATTCCAAATAGGTTTCATATCCTTTATCCTCTTGTCTATGTCTTTGACCTCTTTGTCTAAATATATTCCCAAAATATCCTTGGCAAGGAATACGTACTCTTTTTCCATCTGCTTGTGCTTTAGATATCATGTTTAGAAAATGAGGATCACCTGCAACTTGAGCAGGAATATGGTTAAAGATGAAAAACTTTAAAATCATCTTACGAAGTCTTTCTCTCAAACTAGGTAAGACTATATCTATAATGGTCTGTTGGTTTAACACACCAAATTTTTTCCTCTTTACACATGCTCTACTATTGGAACCAACTAGGCCAATCGATACAACCCTAGCTGCTTTAGACTCATCCTCATCTGATGTATCAATTTGAACCCCAAGGCGGCCAATTTTTACACGCATTTTTTCTTTTTTGTCTCTTGAATTAAGCATTTTTTTCTAAATTTCCTCCTTCAGGTCTTTCAATTCATTTCATACATTCTCAAGACACTTTTTGCATCTTTTGATTTATTTTTTTCTTACTTTCGTCCTTGATCTCTTTATTTTTCAAGGGAGAGTGGTCATTATATGGGATCGATATACTGTCACAAATTGCGTATGTAGCTCCATTTAAGAGAAATTGGAGCACATTTACTGTCATTCACACGAAGCCTACGAATAGATTATCCTCCAACAAGTTGAAAAAATTGATCTTTTGTCATTATAGTATGAAGTTGATGATGAAGGGCATAGAAGACAATTAGAAAAATTATGACTAACAAAAGGATGACCCCTTAGACCACTTTGAATTAGTGGGTGAATCAAATTTGGATGAAAGAGATAATCCTTATACTGAGTGGGTAGCAACAAACACTATGGACCAAGATGAAGAACAACTTGATCCCTTAATTGTTAGTGTGGCAAAAGAAGTCGGAATTGATGTTAAAAGATTTAGAGAATAAATTGTAACATCTTCCATAACTAAGGGATCTCACATATGCAAATGATCCATTGTCCAATGATGATGATGCTATTGATGATGGAGATATCAATAGTGGAAGAGATTATGATGAAAATAATAGTAGCAAGCACACTCTCGAAGGGAATGAGGCCAATCAAAATGAAGGATTTAACATAACTCTTTTAGCATTCACTAAGGAAGATGGTTTTACTCATGTTACCCAAGATTCTGATCACTAGTCACGACAAATTAAGCAATCTAACCGTTGTAATGAAGAAGAAAACGTGAGACAAAGGAGAAATTAGTATGTCATTAGATGCTCTACTTGATTCAATTCTTAGTCTTATGTCACTATGTTTACTAATTCCAAAATCTTATATTTAAATAGGTTTTGAGTTTTTTTACATGAACAATATCTCTATTTAGTCTCATATTACATCATCAACAAATATTATATTTTCTTACTTATTTTACATAATTTTTGTTATTTTTTCATGAGTTTATAATTATTTAATATTTATATCAATATTTGTCAATCATAGTATATACCCACATTGAGAAATGTGTTGACCATTTTTTTATGACCACAAAGACGCTTGCTATTGTTTTACATGCTCTATCCAAGATCTCTCCGAAATCTCATCTCTTCATCTTATCAAGAGACCGAGATGGCAAACCATAGTGGCAATCAATCCATTGAATCAGTGTATTGTGCAACAATTGATTGATTAAATAGTATGTTGACAGTTTTTCCTTTTTACTTTAATTCGGTCTAAAAGTCCAAAAATCACTTTCTAAGCTATTCCCTGTGATTTGTGTATGTGAGTATATGTAAATATAATATATTTTACTTTGAATAATCTTAGTATTTAACATTGATCTATAAAAACACATTTGCTCTTATTTTTTAAATTTGTCAATTCTAAATCCAAACTTAACCACAATTATATTATGTTAAATTTCTAAGACGAAAAATATAAATGAAGTTTTGATATAATTTTATCTTCAAAACTAGTAAATTATAATACATATACCTTCATATATTCTTTCGAGTGTGTACTTAATATTGTCTTATTTATTTTTAAATAAGCTATTTGCCAAACTTTTTTTTTTATAATTGTCCTTTCTCTATCCCTTTGTTGGTTTATGTGTAGATGCCCTCACAGAGCATTGTATAGTTATGAATAATTACAATCCGAGTTCTGTGCATCCACAGGTAAGCTCCGAAGAATTTTTTTTTGACATAAATCTTGCTGCTTCAGTCATTAATAAGTGCTCTAAATACAAAACCATCCTCTAGTTAATTGAAAATTTAAGAAACCCATCTAGAATTCTTACATAGTTATTAAGAGATCCATCTAGGAACTTAGGAATGTCATCTTTATTGTAATTTCAATCTCCCAAATGAGTTAAATTTTTGTTAGGTCTGTTGGGTAACTGTAAATAAATTTCTAATACAACTCTGGAAAAAATTAAAATGAGTCGGGTCATACACCTTCAAACCTGCATTTGACAATGCCACAAGTTAGTTCTATTTCAAAAGCTTAATAGCGCCAGTCACTAGCCATCACTGTTTCAAAGGTTTTGGCCCTTGCTAAGGTTAACGACACGCTAACAACCATCATAGAAAGTCGTGTCAAAGATAGTTTTAGCAATGGCCAAAATGACTTTCTATGATTGTCAACGCAAGAAAAAACACCCACACCATCTGCTTTGGACTATCAGTGACGACCATAATACCTTTACTGACACTTGTGGTTGTCGCATAAAGCACATATTCAGTGACAGCAAAACCGTTGCAAAAGTATACATTAAGCGACAGCCAAATCAAACATCGCTAAAACCTTTGGTGTCAGTGGCAGTTTTTATTCAACAATAATGGTTGAAATTGTCGATTTTGATTAGATTTTTCTTAAAAAAGTAATTTTTTTAATTCAACAACGACGGATGTTGATTAGATTTATTTTAAAAATTATAATTAATTTAAATAAATTTTACATCTTATATACTTTAGATTTTTAATTTCATTGGATTTATGCATACAAAGTTTAGTTCCCTTAATCTCATACCAATAAATTGACTCAAAGCATAATCTTCCAAAGAAAATTGACTTATACCAGTAAATTTTACCTTCTTTAGATTTTTTTTAAACTCATCTGAGATAGATAGATGGAGAAGAGTCCTCTCAGAATGATGGCTACCAAACTAAATGTTGCATAATAGTTAGCACATTTCTTCTTTCTATAAGGGTGCAAAGTGAGACAAATCTGCATCAGAATGAATATAAATAACGAGAGGCATAAAAGGGCAAAAAGGTTGTACAAGAATTGTACCACTCTTATATGTTAAATCATGCACACATATTTTAGATTAACTGTTGTCTGTAATTCTTTTCTATATACTAAATCTACTTCCGGTGTCAAATATTTCATAAGCTGGCATATATTTAAGTATATTTATGACTTCATCAATGACCAGAATAAATTAAAAATTAAAATTTATAACCATAGGATAATATGTATACTCTACATTGGATATATTAAAAAGGGCTTGAGTTGCAAAGAAAATTGCAGTAAGTAGAACAAGATAATTAAGTCCTGCAAGATTTATTCCACTACCTGCGGCATTTTCTACAAACAATTTCCTTAGCAACATCTTTTATGTTGTCACATATTACTTCCCTACAGTGGAGCCAGTTACCAATGCACTTTTGTTTATCAGAAATAATTAGATTTCATCCCTATTTATGTAAAGCAAGATCAGTTCACTGAAGATAGGCAAATCATGAAAGAATACAATCCAAACAAGGACAATAATGAATATTTAAAGTTTGACAAAAAAATGACTGAAAGAGTAATCATTGTTAGTGTAGAAAGCATAAGTCCTGTGAAAACGTTTGAAGTTACATTTATTTTTGAAGTGAATAAGTCTGTGTGTAAGAAGTATTATGTAGATTTTGAATTTTTTTTGCAGTTTTTATACCCATTAGTCATGCCACATTAAAATTTGTGTACCATCGTGTTGTGGACGATTGTCCACAAGCATAGAGCAATGCAGGGAGACCGGGAAAGGGGAGAGTGGATGACATGGCTATCAAACAGAAAGGGGAGAAGCACAAAAGAAAGAGAAGAAAATCAGATAATTAATCATTCACTAATCAACTTAAGGCATAGCCCTTACATTTAAATAGGCTAACTAATGGGTTTACTAACAAGCACCTAAGGCTCATTAGCATAATTAAAATAAATCACTAATTACCTAATTAATTAAATTACCTAAATATCCTTATTACATAATATTAATTAAAGCCTAATTAACTTAGCATGTGGCTCCAGTAGCAGCCTTAGAATGTATACAACAGAGCCGTAGAACGTGCACAACATTCCACCACACTTCCGCATCACCTCGTCCTTAAGGTGACCGAAAATGCCAAACAATAGGCCCACCATAGCGCTGGTCAGAACAGCAGGTCTTGAATGGCAAATGCTGTCAAGTCACAAGCAAATGCTAGAGACCTCAAGACGAGTCCAAGGACCAGAACCCGAACGTCCAAAATCAAGGCATACTCTTCCACAACCATAACCTTGCAGATAGCAGTAGCATACTTTTCTAGGGCCAAGGCTGATGACATATAGATGGAGGCACGGTTGGACGTAACAGCCTCCTTCCTTTTTTCCAAGGAAATCCACGAACAAAATTTCACTTCCGCGAAAATGAAAGCCATTTATCTTAACTATCCTGAGGTTGCATAATATAGGATCTGGAGGGGAGCCTCGTTCTTGTGTACTTCCTCCATCCTATAACTGACATCACTGGGGTTAAGCTCTATGAAAAGTCTCTCAAGCAAAGGAAGAAAGAGCATAGTGCCGACAGAAACAGTAGAAACCAGTAAGATAGTTGTCTAGCAGCCTATCAAACAGTATCTACAGTTCCTGCAAATTGGGAAGTGAAATTGGCAAATCTTTTGGCTCCAATTCCTCAGTTGTTATGATGCCCAGGAGAGCCATGGTACATACAGTCAGAATCATGACATGGCTGATCTTTGCCAAAATTTTCGTTCGACTGTAACCAAGATTATAACAATCTATACCTACTGAACAAATGATGGCATCCGTCAAAGAAGAGAGGTTCTGCAATGAGCAATCATACAAGTCACCACTGAAATGAAATAATGTGAGATGCGGAGCGTCTATTTCAATATAAACTGCATCAACCACAATTGTAAGGAACTTAAGCCGTAAATTTGGAGAAGAGATTTTAATGAAACCCAGGGGATTGACCTCCCTTAAATTTAATATTTCAAGAGAGGGGCACATGATGATTATTCTCTCAAACACTTCATCAGTCATGTTCACTTGTTTGAGACAAAGCTCTGTGAGTGAGCTGAACTCAGTGAAGTCTGATGGGAGGCTGAAATCAAAAAGACGTATTTTGACGCGGGTTAGTGAATCACAGCCAAAAAGACAAACAGGCAGCTTGAATCGCTTTTTTTCTTCATCCACATATGCTTCTCTGGTAGTTAATGGCCCATATTCATATCCACAATCAACTTCAAGCTCCTCTACTCCTTTATCCACAGCAAACTGAACCCAATTCTCAACATCATTGTTACAATTAACAGATGGGTAAAACAAAAGATGGAACCTCCTTACCCTGTTACCTCCATGGAGGTGAAGACAGAGATTGATGGAGCCCACCAACTCACCCAGGGTTTTCCTAATGAAAACTCCTCGCTGAAGTCGAGATCGAGATCAAGAGTGTGTAATTGTAGCTCCTTCAGTAAGATTGTCCAACTTCTGGAGAGGACTCCAGCTCTACCAGAGATTTGATGGTAACTAATGGGCTCACTAACTAATGGGCCTTAGGTGATTGTCCACAAGCATGGAGCGGCGTAGGGAGACCGGGAAAGAGGAGAGTGGATGGCATAGCCATCAGACAGAAAGGGGAGAAGCACAGAAGAAATGAGAGAAGCACAGACAATTAATTATTCACTAATCAATTTAGGGCGTAGCCCTTATATTTAAATAGGCTAACTAATGGGCTCACTAACAAGTACCTATGGCCTATTAGCATAATTAAAATAAATTACTAATTACCAAATTACCTAAATACCCTTATTACATTTAAACCCCAAGTACCCTAATACTTGGCCCCTAGTGGGCGCCTTAAACCGTGCACAATATTCCACCACACTTCCGCATCACCTCGTCCTCGAGGTAACCGTAAACTCCAAGCATTGAGGAGAGTGCAGTAAACTAAATCCATGGGCAAGATATAATTGTGGGCGTCAGAGATGAAAGATGAAGAAGGCAGCAGAGAAAAGGAGCGGCCTCGACTTGTTGCATGTAGGATAAAGCAGACTGTCCACACAAGTCTCCAACAAGCGGTGTCTTGGGACTATAGAGCATCCCAAGATAGTCCACAGAGGGCATCAACAGATAGCAACATGGTCGGCCCACAAAAGATAGTAATTAGTAGAGGCATCAGTGGCACAACAAATTTGGACATGTGTGCAGTAATGGACCCATGTGCCCCCCCACCCCCCCGAAGGCAACAGCTAATGGAAGGCCCATCCAATGTAAGAGGTTGTGGGTAATAGATATGAGTAGAGTCCAAGACACGCCAAACCCACCCAAAATGACTGCCAAATTGTAGTATAGCCCAAGACACACACACATTGTGTAAGTTTCGAGTGGACACAATAAGGCACGTCTATCCGGTAGAGAGGGCCCCACATTGTAAAATGCAGGCGGCTGGCGTAAACAACCCAGACAATTGAACATAATCCAAAGAGTTTGGCCCGTCGAAGATTTCCTATGCAATAGGTGAGCGACATCACCAAACTGGGAAAACAAGATCAGGAAATCCCGTGGAAGCAGTGATGCAGCAGCGCCAGTTTGGAAAGAATACTCCCGATTGGCCAAAGATCGCCAAAGGCATATCTTTCCCATTGGCTGGTGAAGGAAAAATATCTTCAGAGCCGAAGATCGCGCCAGCAGTGGCCGGAGGAGGAGGCTGGTGGTCAGGCGAGTGAGCGACTGCTAGAAAGGCACCAACTTCGGAGATTTGGCCGATGGTCCCCTGTTTTCGTTGATGAACCAGGGAGCTGATTGGGCTGTTCCAATGATGGCGACCAGGGGGCCGATGGCCGGCCGCTCCGGCGACAGGGGTGTAGGTCGTTCCGACGGAAGCTAGGCGTGTCTCTGCAAAGACATTGCTTTTCTCATTTGAAGGTTGTCGACGGCATCCAGTTTAGGAATCACCCAGTGCAAAATGTCCGTGAGGAGGTGCAAAAAGCACTCACCCCCAATGACTACCAGTGGCTTGTTCCGGGAGATTGCCGCTTGGCCGTTGCAGACAGCACCGACTAACTGCCCGCAGTTCTAGAACTCCACCGCACCATCGCTGGATCTAGGAAAGTTGAGAAGGCAGGCAAGCCGCCGGCGGCAAGATTGCCTCCCCTGTTTTCGACTGTGAAACAGGGAGTGGATTCGGCACCGAAGGGGACGAACTGATCTAAGAAGCCATGAATCTCCAGCACATTGTCCTCCCACCGAGCTCCGTCACCTGCTTCTCCATCGATGCCAACTCCACCGTCCAGAAGACACGCAACAGCTCTGAGTTGCACGTCTGGGTCCCCGATGAGATGCTTGAGGTCCGAGATGTTGCTGATCTTCTGGCTGACTCCGGTGGCCGGGATGAGGTAGTTGCCCTTCACAAGTTCCTTCCCATTGGCCGTGGTGTTGGCCATCACCATCCCTGCGCCCGCATCCTTCACCACCACTCCCTTCTGCACCCTCGTGTTGATCCCCCTGTCGCAATGCACGATCTTCTGGTCAACCTTCTCTGGGAACAGCATCCCAGTCATGCAAAGGTTGCCGTTGGTGACGTTGGTGGTGTTGCTGAGGGCGCTGACAGTGGTGATCCCTGGGGCGACACTGGAGAGGCTGAAGGAGCTAGAACCAGCGTTGTCTGCGGAGTAGGAATCAAGGAGCCCCCGCTGCATGGCTATGAAGGCACCTACGGCAACACTGTCGTGGTAGAAGTCAGGTGTGCCGCCGCCGAGGGAGAGGACGTCTCGAGCGATGTCTGGACCTCCATCACCTCCCCTTCGATGACCATTGCCACCTCCTTGGCGCCGATCATCTGGACGTGGCGTGGAGCTCCAGGAAGGAGTCGAGGCCCCAGCTACAAGTGTGGAAGTGGGCGCTGCTGCGCGCAATGCAGGTCAGATACCTCACCGCTGTCGAATAGTGGCGCGGTAGGAGGCGGTCAAGGCTTGGACGTCCAGGCTGCAATGCCTCCCCGTCCTCCGCCGGTGCCGTCGAATGGTGGCTGATCAGTGTCTCACTGGATAGCGGGTAACCGTGGTAGAGGATCTGGCGGCTCTTGCACAAGGACAGCAAGAGACGGCTAAAGTAGAAGTGGCGCTGTGTGCGCAGCTAAAAACTGCGTAGTCACCTCAAGGTCCACCTTTATCTCTGCGACAAGCACTGTCATAGACTTCACCTCAGCCATGATTGCCGTCAAAGTGAGTTCGAAGGTTGCCGAAGGAACGGTCTTCAGGCTATTTGCTGAAGCTGAAGTGAGACCCATGGCCGGGGATCGTAACTACTCCGATACTAATGTTGTGGTCGGTTGTCCACAATGGCACAGTTCCAGCATAGGTGATGGAAGCGGTGCAGGGAAGCCGGAAAAAAGGAGAGTGGATGGTATGACCATCAGATAGAAAAGAGAGAAACACAGAAGAAATGGAAGAAGCACAGATAATTAATCATTCACTACTCAACTTAGGGCGTAGCCCCTATATTTAAATAGGCTAACTAATGGGTTCACTAATAAGCACCTAAAGCCCATTAGCATAATTAAAATAAATCACTAATTACCTAATTAACTAAATTACCTAAATACCCTTATTACATAATACTAATTAAAGCCTAATTACCCTAACATGTGGCTCGAGTGGCAGCCTTAGAACATGTACAATAGAGCCTTAGAACGTACACAACACCTCACTTGTCCCGTATCAAAGTAACATACAAGTTGATCCTCTGTTGCTCTTCTTAGAAATAAGAACTAAGCCCCACAAAAAAGGACTGGTAGTTTTATGTATTATTTTTTAGCACTAATTCTATGTATTAATTAATCAAGTAAAAAATATAACATAGAAAAGGAAAGGCTTGCATGCAATCCCATACACTCTGCAGGGTCCATTTCATCAAGTTGACCATAACTGTCGTATCACTGCAAAAAAAAATGCCATTGACCAAGTAAAACTGTGAGATCTGGGCAATAAATATAGCGAAGTTTAAAAGAATAAATAATGAATATATATATTTCAAACATATGTACATGCCCCACAACAATAAAAAAAGGTTAGAAATTTAGTTTTGTAAGCACAACACTGCTAATGGAAAAACAAAAACAAAAAAACGAAAAGGAGAGTTGACTCCAATCTAGCTAACATTGTTTTGTGGTAAACACTTTTCCAAACAAGCATTGTTCTGTGATATTTGTTTCAAGAATTTCAGTGTAGAGAACGATAGGCGAAAGAACATTGATGTCTGAAATATACATAATGACATGGGTCAACATTGGACATTGAAAAACCAAAGAACGTGTCACTCATATATAAAGTCACCGCTGGAAGGATTATCTGATGATTAATTCACCTCATTGATGTAATTTAGGATACGATCCTGTGTCTGGTTCAGCCTAGCTGATTTTGCATCCTTACAACCGCCATTTCACAGCAGAGCACATGGAATCAGCCACACGAGTAGATTTCTCCTCATTCTTGTTAACAATACTCTTAATACCAACACTGTGTATGAACAAGACAAAAATCACATGCTCAAACAAATTTGTGTTACTAAAATGATGATAAATGATCACTAGTGTTAAACAAAAAAGTCCAATCAATAGGATCAAAGCAGAGAGGAAACCGACCTGAGGCTCCAGGTTCCATCAAAAGTGCACAAACCGATTTGTGACCATATATTTTTTTGGTGATGCCAAGAGGATAGGAAAGCAAGCTCTGGTCAGCAGATGTATTGATGGGGAAAATTGCATTCAAATGCCCTGCATGAACTACCTCGGCTATCAATAATTACAGTATCATTTCCCCGTATTCTGCAACTACTGTTTTGCACTCTTGGCTAACAATCCCAGTCGCACCAATGGCATGATTGATTTGAGCAATCACAGTCGGGAAAAGTCATAAAAACAATGGTAATGATAAAAAAAACATTTGGCAATAAAAATATGACACAAAGCATTAAATAAAATGATACCAAATCAAAAAATGAAAGTCTTCAAGACTTACTGTTGGACCAGCAATCAAAGATGATCCAGTGTCAGCAATTGTTGAGCAGCCATCACCGCAGAATCCTGAAAAAATATAATAGACGTTTAGAAAAAAAGCATGAAGTGTCATGAGCATGAGAAAACTCTAAAAAACACATAATGACAAGGGATATCAGCCTGGCTTACCAGTTGTTTCACCACCGATGAGAGAACATCCCCCACATCAAACTAAACAAAAACAACCACAAACAAAAGTTAATCATCACAGAGAATCGAACATATTTGTGCATCAGCTTTTGCCTGATTATTATAGCACGCAATCGAGCTCACCTGCCAGTAACCTTTCTGTGTTACAGGAACATATGTGTGTTCACCCATAAAATGATTAGGATCCACTCCACCAAAACCAATTTCGCCCCCTTCTTCGTCACCAGAAAGAGAAAACATGCTCTTTAACAAGACCTTGATCAACCATGTTGTACCTGTCAAGATTTCAGAAGCTATATGGCATTGCTTTATTGAAAGAAGCTATTTTTACCATATAGAAATAGATATTATTCTCAATAAACAGGCAACACACCACACTGGAACAACATTCCCAACTGAGATCTCTTTAAATTCAAGTCCTAAAATGCCATCAAATTTTGCTACCAAAAACGTCAAACTTGGTTCTCTGATTGCTTTAATGAATTCTTGACAAAAATTTCCAGTGAATATTCATATTATACAAAACAGAAAATTCTATTAACTTTTTATTTTTTGTGCTACATGCAAACAATATAACATGTTAACTTAGGATAAAATAAGTCACCAACTCCTACCCGATCTTTGACAACAAGGTCACCAACTAGAACATTATCTCGGCTGAAAAAGCCAAGCCAGATATAGCTCCCGTTCCATAATTGATTTCCACAGGTTTTCCTGTAAGAAGGATGGACTCTTAAACATGATCAGGACATGTTCCCAAAAAGAAAATCCTGGAAAAGTTATTATAAGCATTATGGAGTTAGCAAGACTCATAAACTAGGTAAAAACAGAGATCACCAAGGAAAAAAGGCTCTCCTTGCAGTTGCTTTGAATTAATTGAACACAAGAACGTGAAAAATGCTTACTAATGAAAATAAATTCGTAAAAGTACAAATGAAACAAGTACATGGAGAAGAATCACAATCAGCAAGAAATCAAATATATAGACAAATAAAGAAGAAGAAAGAAAAGCAGACCTACGCGTATGAACATCCAATAGAATCAACACTACAGCTTAAAACAGATTCAGGAAAGCCGAGGAGGGCAACTTAACATTTCAGAATTTGTTGACCAACCTCTTGATATTGGCAAGGTGGTTGATCACGAAGCAAAACGCAAAATGCAGAAGCTACAATGACGCTAGCGTTAAAGGGGCCATGTTAATCAAAAAGGTTGATGAATCAATCTACGAAACAAAAACCAAAAATTTCCAAACATTCCAAAGAATTAAAATAAATTGGTGTGAGCAAGGAAGCAAAATAAAAGGGGATTAGATAAAAAGCTACAGCAACCACCTGGTTGAGCACGTCGTTAGTGTCGACGACGAGGATTTGGGAGGCGCCGAGGTTGAGGCGAGCCGATTGAAATTGTTCCGGAGCCGATTGGAGGAGAAAACTGGCTGCGCCACCAAATCCTAGCGCCACACCCGATTCGTCTGCCTCGCGCCACAGAACCCCGCCGTGGTCCATCCCGGGCTAAAGGGAGAAGATGAGGGGAACTGGGCGGGATTCTGGCTGGGGAACATGCCGGGGAAGAAGGGAGGGGAAGGGGAAAAAAGGGCCCGGCAACAGGGGTTCATCTGCGACTGCTAAACGCAGTCGTTACAAAAAAAAAATGCGGACGGCTGAAGCGTTCAGCCGTGTTGTGCTGAGACCATCAGTGAGCGGCGGCTAAAATAGCCGCCGTAGAAAACACTAAATTACCATAGCCATATGTTTTCCGCGTCGCTAATGGCTTATTAAGTCCATCCTTTTTGTTTTTTTTTTTTCTTTAGTGATAAGTGTGTGGTATGCTAGAATTATGAGGTAACAAGGGATAACATCTTTTTTAAATGTCCTTATTCTATGACAGTTTAGAGGAGAATTCTTAGACAATTTCATAATTATAGATATATCCTTAACTTCCAAGGGAAGATAAATTAGCAGATTTATTTCGTGAAGATAAATTTGCAAGGTGCTAAGCTTATAAAGTCAGTCTTTATTGTCTACATCTTTTTTATTTGGAGAAAAAAGAACCAGCATACTTTTAAGGCTAAATCTACAAATCCTAGTCTTATCCTCTCTCATTATTAAGCAGGTCAGACATATATATCTTAGTGCTTTTCCATCTATAACAAGTTATTGTTAACAGCTACTCCTTTATTGATTTTTGGGAATATTGATTATCTCTGTGTCTCCCTATTATTTGGGCATTTGATCCATTTCCTTACTCTTGGAAGTTGCCTTTGTGGATTGTACGGGGTAGAGAAGGATGATTGTATTACTTGTTGTTTCATTCCCTTTGGTTTTTAATGAAATTTTTTTAAGTACCAAAACAAACAAAAAATCTTCCTTTCAAGATTATGTTACTTCATGCCTTAGGATCATGAATTTTAGAGGCACCTCTTTATATGTGTTCACTTTCAATGGTACATGCACACATATGAAAAATACCATACTTGTTGCAATTTTCTATATCATAAATACTGAATGACATTAGTTTACTGTTTCTTACTTGTTTCTTCAATGGTAAGACATACTTGCGAATTTGTCTTTCCTAGTTTTGACATTTCTATCCAACCACATATTTTACCATTTCGTCATGCGATCCATTGTAGCAAAATAATAGAAGGTAGCACTAGTTATTCCAATACATGTTTTTTTTATTTATTAACTTAAGTCCTTATTTTGCTGTATTACATGTAACTCAACGATATCTTGAGACAACCCATTGAGCATACACTACTACAAGTCTACACCTATTAATTATACTTAAATGTTAGAGAATAAGTTAGCACACATTTTTCTGTAAACAAATTTTTATTGTCATGCAAGTTGGTTGTCTATTAATATCACAAGCAAATGACCTACTGATTGCCCTCTTGCAGCTTCTCAGTCCTGCTCAATTTTAAGTGTATGATATTTAAAGGAAACTAATATTTTTAGAGTTTTGATTGGTCTAGATAAGTGAGTCCATGTGAACTTAGTATAGGGTTCACTTGTGAAGTCCAATCGAAACACTTGTGTGAGTTTTTATAGGTGTTTTTGTTGTGGGAATTTTACTATCCATATTTAAAGATATGTTGCAGTACTTGTATATACTATGCTTAGAATGCTTATTTTTGGTATTTTATAAAGCATTGTTACATGGATGTTTGACATGTGATCCAAGTGAGAATGCTTATTTTTGGTATTTTATAAAGCCTTGTTACATGCATGTTTGACATGTGAGCCAAGTGTACGTGATAGTATGAACCAACTTCATAACTTCGGTACTTGATAAATTATATTGTTATTTTTAGTTACTTAGCAACATATCCTCTTGCATAATGTGGGTAGCGATGTTGATTCATATGCATAATTTATTTATTTTATGTTAAACTAATACCTATAGAGATGGTGGGGAACTATTGACGCAGCTTAATGACTTGGTAGAGGCTGAGACAATGGTTTCCATTTATCAGAAGAGATTATCACATATTGAGGGCAAGGTCAAATGTTATATTGTCTATTTTTAGTCTATGAAATTTGTAGTCATGATATGTCTTTCTTCATTGTCTTTACTCTTTGAGTTTTGTTTCTTTTTAATGGATGGTAACTTTTCTTTGATAGAAAAAATGTGTTATACAACCTCCATTATCTGTTTTATTAAAATGATCATTTATTATATGGTAATAAAGATTTACTATGTTTAATTATTTATGCAACTACTTCCATCTCTCCCAAGAAAGTCTAAGGCCATGTGAATTTTACCACATCGAAAGGTAGAGTAAATAGCGAGTAAGTGTTAGAACATATTTGTAATATGTTAGTTTAATTGGCTAATTTTTTTATCAAAATTATGTTGAAAACCTTAAATATGTAATTACTCTTAAAATTTGATTGATGTAGTTGTGGTCAAGTTAGGTTTGGAATTTATAAACTTGAAAAATAGGAATAGACATGTTCTTATGGCTCAAGACTAAAGATTAATGGATGTTGATGTGTTATGAAGCTTTTTTGGTTTGTATATTCATACAGAAATCATTTGGAGAAGTTTCAGAAGTGATTATAAAGGTTTTAAAATAAAAATGATGAAATTGTCATTAAACAGTTCATCGATTAATTGTTGGAGTTATGTGTTTTTTGCATCGATTGATCATGAATGAATAGTTGCACAAATTTGATGAATCCATTAATCACCCCTAGAAATGATCAATCAGCACTTGATTTAGTCTTTTGTTAAAAGAAGTCGAGAGTTTATTAATCAATCGCTTCGTAGACCAATTGATCGCTTAAGGAGTTGTGCTTTCAGGAAATAGTGAACAATTGATTATTATATGAAACGATCAATAGCTAGCAATTTTAGTTGCCCTAAAAAAACCTTTTTGGATTAAACTTCTTTCCTTGTTGAAGTGAAAGTGCCAAATCATTTTAGAAACCTATATAAAAGATAAGAAGTGACAACATTAAAAAGAGGAAAAACTATAAATTATTGGAGAAGAAAATAGAGTTATTTTTATACTATTTTCCTTGAGAATTTACAATGGAGTTTGAAGAGAACATCAATGGTGATGTCATGTTGTTGATCCACAACCAAAGAGGAGATTTCACACAAAAATTTTAGAGAGGAGTTGCATAAAATCTTCAATGAGAAATTGAAAAATACAAAGTCTAAAGTCAATAGAACAAGAAGAGCTTGTTGAAGGCTAGAAGACAAAGGCAAAGTAAGGAGAGATTAAAATTTCAAGTGTTTGAGGAGAAAACTTAAAAGCTAGCAACAATAAAAATTTGTGGAGATCTAAACAAAATGAGTTTGTATAATTACAGTCAAAACAAAGGTTAGTTATTTGCTTGTGTCATGTAATTGTAGTGTTTGCTAGTAGTACATTTATTTGGTCCTTGTTAAGAATTTACCTAAGTTTGGGTTTTTTACGTTAAATTCTTCTGTGGTTGCATGCTTTGTAGTTTGATGATTGATTAATTGTGAGTGCGCTTAGAAAATAGGTTTTAATGTTTATTTTATATAAGAAAATTTTGTACAATGAGCATTTCGTAGTCTTTATCTTCATTAAAATATCAGACTAGGAGCAATGTGGTGATCCGCTAGGTTGATCATGCAGATATTAAACTCTTAGTAAGGAGTTATACTTATTTTCATTTTTGCAATTTCTTTAGATAATGGTATAATAATATATTATAAAAACTTTGCATTATAATTTACTAATCTAACATTTAGTTTTTTGGTGATAAACATTATGGATGCATATTATTTTATTTGTAATGCATCATATAAGAGGAACTTCTTTTTTATGTTTTTTTTACTATAATATTATTTGATTAATGCAGGATGCTTCTAATGATGGAGACCCAAATAGTTTAATAGCATTATCTTGTATGTTAAGAGAGAAGCTAGTGCTTGAATTTTCAAGGAATATAATGCATGCCTAAAAAAAGGGTGCTTTTCTTAAACCATAATGGAATGAGTTGTTATGTTTGATGAAGTTTTGTTGTTTGATAATTTTTTGATGTCATTACATTTGTTTTAATATAATGTAGAATCTCTACATTTGTCTAGCCATCTCACTAGGCAATGCTGGTGTTGATTATAGTTCTCTATTTCCATTTGTTAATTATGTTTGTTATGCACAAAGTTGTTGCCATTTTTTATATTTTAGCCATGTTTAAACTACAAATAAAAGCCTTCTCTAAAAGTTCAAAATATGTCGCTAAAGTTGTTTAGTTACAATTTTTTGTCAATCACAAATTATTGTGCCACAAAAAGAGGAAAACAATGGTAGGAGACCTTTTTTAATTGCTATATAAGCATCACAAAAACATTTTTGTGTCAGTTAAAAAGTGTCTTGAAAAGTACTTTTAATTTTTTTTTAAATTTTAAAAGACTTCAAACATCTTCACAAAAGACTTTTTGTGGCACTTTTAAATGTGGCAAGAAACCTTTTGTGAAGACTTTATATGCATCATACAAGTTTTTTTTAGACTCATTTTTAATCTCGTAAAAGATTTTTTGTGATGCATTTGTAAGTGGGGCAAAAGGTTTTTTGCGATGCTTTATTAAGAAGTGTAAAATACTTTAGTCGTGAGTAGAAAAGCATAAAAAAAGGCCAATAGCCACGCTTATTATAGTGTCACAAAAGGTTTTTGTCATGCTTATAAAAGCATTGCAAAAGGTTTTTGCCAGGCATAAAAAATCATCGTAAAAGGACTTTGTAATGCTTAAAATAGTGTTAGAAAAAGTTATTACCATCATAAAAAAATATTAATAATAGTTATCATTGCAACAAAAAAGACTATTAGTGATGCTTTTAAGCATTGCTAATAGTCATAAAAGTGTCAAAGTGTCATCAAAAGTGTAAAAAAAGTCCTATCACAATTGCTAATTAACAACGCATACTAACAAGCATTGTTAATAGTACTTCTATTATCAACATTTTTTTTAGTTGCTAATATGATATTTTTTGCGATGCTTTGTATTTATGTTAGTGAAATCGGTAACCAAAGTTACGCATTGCTAATATTATATTATTAGCTACTATCAAAAATATTTGAAAAATTAAACCCTTTTATTAGGACACTTTTTTGTGCATCGCTAATAAAAAAAATTCTTATTAGTTAGCTAATAACAAACTTTTTTAAAAAAATTGAATTCCCTTTGGAGGAGGGACAAGGGGAGACGGAGGGACCGCCCGTGTGGGGATGAGAAGAGGTGGAGGGGATCTAAAGTCTAGGTCCTGGAGCCTCCTCTTGCTGCAGCTATAGTGGTGAGGGTAGGGGAGCCGGGAAGGGAATAAGAGGGGAGAAGAGGAGTAGGGCCCCTCCTTCGGCTGACTGTAGGGGAGAGGGGGGAGCAAGGGAAATATAGAGGGGGGAGATAGGGGGGACGGGGGTTGAATTTGGCACCTGGAGCTTTCTCCTTTGGTTGAATGCATTGGAGAGTGGGGGAGTAGGGGGAAAACAAAGGAGGGGACAGGGGGGAAGGGGACAAGGAGAGGGGAGGGGAGCTGGACTTTGACACTTGGAGTCCCCTTCTCCTACTATCTGCAGGGGAGGAGGGAGCTGGGGAGAGGGGGGAGGGAGCAAGGGAGAAGGGGGGTCACCGGAATCGGGTAGGAGGAGGTTGGATTCGGGCACCCCGAAGCTCCTCTTTCTGCCGGCAATAGGGGAGAGAAGCGGAAAGGGGGAAGGCGGGCACATGATGGACTAGCAATGGCGGAGGAAGGAGCCATGACTAAGGGAGGACTGGGGGTGGGGATTTTATGCAAAGTGATGATAAAATTCCACCCACGTTGAAGGCCATTTGCAATGCTTAAAAAGTGTCACAAATAGTATGTGTTTTTTGACATGCACATGTAAACGTCCCAATTAGTGACTATTAGCGGGAATTACTTCTAAACGTTGCAAATAATAAAAAAATTCATAATTAAATTTTTTTAAAAGACTCCGGCACCTCTCCTGCTCCCCTCCCCTCTCCCCTACTACAAACCCGAGGACGGGCTTCTGGACATCAGAGTCCAGCTCCTCCTACTGCATTACAACACGCCTCCTCCTCTTCCCCTCCCCCTTCTCCCCTGTAGCTGACATGAAGAGGGGCTTTGGGTGCCAACGTCCAACTCTCCCCGGGGATTTTGGCTCACTTCTCCCTGCCCCCACCCCCTATTTTCCCCTACTCCCCACCCCCCATCTTTTTCCCATGCTCCTTCCCCTCTCCCCTATTGTATATAAATGTCACAAATAGTACATTTTTTAGAGAAAACCGTATCTGCGAGCCTGGGCTTTGACAATTGTCAGATCGAGATCCAACTGCTCAATGGGCCAATTTCTATTTAAATTTAAGCAACCTTCCTTCCCCCTAAGTTATGTGCATTGTCATCTAACATTTCAATTGAGCGTTTCAACTTTAATTTTAAACTATGCAATTTACAATTGTCTATAGCTTATGCCTACATTTTCTTGCTAACTTGGCTACTAGTTGACGTTTGACATTCACATAAAAGAGAAACATGCATGAGCTACCTTAAAGAGTAGACCGAATAGAAGAAATTCAACATATACCAAAGTAGGGAGAGTAGGAGGGGTGCTAGACTTCGGTGAGACGAGTAGAGGGGAGAAAGTAGGGGAATTTAATTTAATTAATTAATTAATTTAATATATATTAAAATAATAAATATTAAATATAATAGTTATATGTGTTGCAAATACCCCATGTATTTGCAGCGCATAGTGTTATACGTAGCAAATTGCCTATGGTATTTGCGACACATAGGTATTTGGGTTGTAAATACCCTAATGCATTTGTAATGATAGTCCTATACATCGCAAATACATGGGTATTTGCAACGCACCCTTTTGCTACACAAATACCTGATATTTTATTTTATGTGTATTATTTAAATATATAATATATAATGAATTAATGCAAAAAAATTTAAATTGAATTCTCCTGATTCCCTATCTTTCTCCTCCCGCCGGAGTCCGGATCCACTCTCGCTCCCCATACTTTGGTCTATGTCAAATATCTTCTATTTGCCTGCTCTTTAAGGAAATATATAATTATTTAATATACTATTTATTTTCAAAATTATATTATTTAATATATAAATACATAATACATAAAAATTAAAATATTTATTTATTTCCGGTTGTGTGAGTTTGGGCTATAAGAACTATAAGATTGAGATTCGATGGCGCATGTGGGAATGCGTCTTTCCTGTCGAATGAGTTGTGTTAATCATCTAATTTCTATCTAACATCCCACTAAGACGGGGCTAGCATTGACATGTGTGAGACGAATCCCACACATACTGGAATTAAGATATTATGTAAACATTTTTTTAGAACCAATGACGCAAAGGCACAAGCAACCAGCCACTGCACTTAGTTAAAATATACATTGTTGAATTGAAATTTGATGTCTCACATAACCAGGGCTCACATGATGCCTGTGAGCCTAGTCCTCCACATACGAGAATGAAAAAATCAATTTATATTTTAAACTAATTATGCAATGTGTATTTATATATTAAATAATATATTTTATGATAAAAATATATATTAAATAAAATTTGGTTATTTGTAACATATTATTATATATTATTTAATATATCAATACGATATATATAAAGAGAAAATTATGAAAAAAATAAATTATATTCTTTATTCTCATATGTGTGAATCCGAGCTTTGAGAGATCTGATGGTGCAAGGAGGCATGCAACTTGCCAATTCGACAACCCCCATAGCCTAGGCTCACGCTAACGCCCGCAAGCTCATCTCACACAAATGGGATTAAACATTAATTTAATTTTTTTTAAATCCAAAGATGTATGGAGTCGGGGCATCAACCAATCTAACACAAACAAGACTATATAAATTATTTAAATTTTTTAGATTCAACGGTGTAACGAGGCATGTAACCTACCTACTCCCAGAGTAATCTGCATCATCAGATCGAAATTCGACAGCCCACAGAGTCAGGCCTTATGCAAATGCGACTGTAAAAATCAATTAATTTTTTTAAATTCAATGACCCACTAAGCCGGGGCATGAGCCTAGTCTCACACAAACGTATATTTATTAAAAAAGTAATATTTAAAATAATAGTATTTGCGACTTGTATGAACAAACATTTCAAATAGTTTAACTTTTTGTGATGTTTGTTCATAAACTTCGCAAATAGTTCAGAGTAGTTGCGACGTTTTTCAAGAAACATCACAAATGTTATAAGACTATTTGCGACACTCAATAGAAATGTTACAAATAGTGCATAACAGTTGTGACATTTTATTTGAAAATGTTGCAACTACTTGTATGTGACGTTTCTCAACAAACGTTGCAACTAGTTACTTTTCATTTAAAATAATTTATGATGGTTATTTTTGTTGCTCATTAGAATGCCACAAATAATATATAACACTTGTGACGATTCTTCATAGACGTTGCAATTACTTGTACTACTTACGATGTTTTTTTAGATATGTCACAAATAGTTATTCTTTATTTTAAAAAAATTATGATGGACTATTTGCAATGTTAATTAGAAGCATCGTAAATAGTGAATAACATTTGCGACTTTTCTACATAAATGTCGCAACTACTTATACTATTTGCAATGTTCCTAAAGAAATGTCACAAATATTTATTGTTTATTTTTAAAAAGGAATTATGATGGACTATTTGCGACACTCATTAGAAGTGTCATAAATATCCTATAACAATTGCTACGTTTCTACATAAATGTGAGAACTACTTTTACTATTTACAACATTTATGAAGAAACATCACAAATAGTTACTATTTTTTTTAAAAAATAATTATGATGTACTAATTACGATGCTCATTAGAAGAATCGCAAATAGTGCGTAATAGTTGTGACATCACAACTACTTGGACTATTTACAATGTTTCCAAATGGTTATGCACTATTTACGATGCTTGTCCATCATTAAAAATAGTTATGCACTATTTGCGATGATTCTCATGAGCATCGTCCATCATAATTTTTTTAAAATAAAAATTGTTTGCGATGTTTGTATATAAATTCGCTAATAGAGCTCCTATTTGCAACCTTTATTCATACAACTATTTTCAACATTTATGAATAAGTGATGCAAATTCTTTTTTTTTTTGGAGATGCTTATATAAGTATATGAAAGGGCAATTTTTAGCGAGATTTTTTATTGTGTCACTAATAAAAATGTCGCAAATATTCCTTTTTGTTGTAGTTTGTTACTAAGTTAAAAAAACACTGTTAATTGTTATTACTGATGTAAAAAAAGATGCTAAAGGATACTTTTCACAACATTTTTCTTTATATATATCATTGGGTATTTACGACATGAGTATTGTCCAAGATTTTAGTGACCCTTTTGTAAAGTGCCACATACGATTGAGTATTTTTTACATTTTGTTAACTATTTGATACACTTTATAGTGTGGCTAATAGTCTCTTTTATTGTAGTGCTTTCTTAGGCATTCATGCAAAGGATGCACAAGCTGAGAAGGGAAATACCTCTCCTATGTATTCAATCAAGAATGAGGAGCGTCTCGTAAAGCACCTAGTCATGAGAAGAACAAGTTATTGGAAATACGGTGCCTAAACAATATCCAAGGAGCCAATTTAAGAGGATGGTGTGGGAGACACAACACTTTATTAGGTGAAGAGGTGGAGAAGGCACTCGTCACAAGAGCAAAATTATCTCCAGACTATAATATCAAGATTGCAGCTATGAGGGACAAATAGGCTAACTAAGATTAAGTATACATCTAACCTGACCAGGATTCTATGACCAAAATTCATGACCATGTTACATTGAAGTTTGTATATAGTACATAGAAGTCTCTAAGTACTTATACTAGGACTTCCATTTAACATGGTCAAAGATTTTGGTCATAGAATCCGGTCTCAAGAACAATTTCCTAAGATTAAGAAACTGCTCTCCATAATCATTATATTAAACAGAAAACCCAATTGTTGTGCTCGATGAAGTCAGAGAGTCGCACATGAGGATTGATATGACGATCACCCAATTTTCCCTTGCAAGCATAAGAAGCATTGGAACTTTCAATGTGATTCCTTATAGAAGATTGGTGATTATCAACCGAAATCCTCCAAAAATTTTGGTAGAAAGGGCCTGATGAACTAAACCTGTTTGGTATGCCTAACCAACCGGTACAATATCCCCTAGCATAACTAAGAAATAGACAATAATCTGTGAATCATATCAATTGAAAGTTGTTTGAACAGCAGCCTGCATGCTTATATATCCCCCACGTATAAGGCTAGAAGTAGACGGCCTGATCTCCTATTAATGGCGACTTCAGCTCTAAATGCTAATTCCTCTGTCAGACAACCGGTGCAGTCAGAAATCCCTCGTCGTTCTGCAGATTTCCATCCTTCTATATGGGACGATCTCTTTCTCACAATATCTAGTAAAGGAATAGTAAGTAAGGTACATTTTTTTTTGGAGTAATGCTACATTGAAGTTAGGTTTCATAAGTGATGAACCTACTTAATCATCTTGTGACTAGTGGGGTCTAGAAAAGTGAGCTCTACTAATCAATGCTGTAATTTTCTTTTGCTTGTTCTATTGATCACTTTGTTTCGGCTATCTTTCAATTCAAGGGAGCTCTCCCCCCCTTTTACCTTATAAAAAAAGAATACGAAATTTGCGCTTAGACCTTAGGGTGACCTTTATTACTCAAATGGTCTCCAAAATGTCTAATTTTATTGTATAGTCCTCACTTTTAATTTTGTTTTCTCGTTAAGTCCCCAATTCAAACTTAAACTCTATTAGAGGTATATAGTAAAAATATATTATAGACAATAGTATAGCAATGGTGGTTGTGACAATAAAGGTCCTCTTTTCACAGGGAATCTGAAGTGTCCTCAAGGGAAGATGCCTCGCGAGTCTCAAGATTGGGGACGGAAGAGCTGTGTTGTGACAATGGAAGAAGAATCGCCTTGGGTTTTTTGGAAGGGGATTCGCCGTGTGTTTCCCAAAAGTGACAGACACCCAAAACAAATAGTAGGTTCATCCTGTATAAAACCTCATGGTAATAAAACATTTTTTTTAGATGTGAGTAAGTAAGATACTTGACTAAGATTTTTTTTATAAGGTAAATAGGGGAGGAGACATCTTCAATTAAAAAATTAAGGAAACAAGGTCACAACCAAAGAACAAAACAATATTACAGACCCCACCTTTTAACAAGGAAAGGAAAATCCCTAACAATCATAGAGAGATGGGGATTGTTTCCCACATACAATCTGACTTGACATTCACGCTATTAAAATAGTGATCTTTTGTGGAGTTTTTCATTTGATGCAATTATTTATCTCCCTCCAAATAGAATAAACAACACAATACATTAAAAAATTCAAAAGTGTTCCCATAATAGATTGACTAAAGAAATTAATATGTACCATAGCTCGAGTCGCTTGATTATGAGAGATGTCCACCTTGAACAACTTGAAAATCATGGACATAATCCATTTGGTATATCTACAACTAAAGGAAATATGCATGGCAGTTTCAATATCTCACTTGCATAAAATACACCTATTAACAATATGGATACATCTTGCTTGAATCTTGTCCAATGTCAATAGACGACCATGAAGAATAAGCCAACAAATAAAAGAGATGCGAGGAATATGATGTCTAAACCATTTTGAAGATGTCCAATTCAGCTTGGGAGCATGATTGACAATGGTTTTATAAGCAAATTTGGTAGAGAAATTACTTGATGAGCTGGGCTTCGAAATGATGAAGTCATCATCTTGATAAAGAGACGATTGGTGAGTACTAATAGTTTGAAGAAGATGATTGCACCTAATATTGATAGTATAATCCCATTTCCAATAGTCATTTATGAGGCAATCTAAAAACATACTATGTAAGATGACTCTCCATTTGGATCCAACCATAATAGTCTTTTTTCCCATTATTAATCTTATAAGAAACCAAGTTATTCATAATACTACGAATGGAGAGTATGTTTTTCCACGAGAAGAGGTATAGGAAGGAAAATCACAATGTCAAATGGAAGGGTCTTGAATGTAATAACCATGAACGCACTTAATCCATAAAGAGCTCTTATTTATGAGAATTCTCCAAAAAATTTTAGCCTTACCAACGTGATACCAATCTTTAACAGATCTTAAACTCAAACCACCTTCCTCGTTAGGGAGGCATATCTTTTTCCAACTCAATGGGTGAAATTTTTGAATATAATCAGAGTTACTCCATAAACAGTTTTCCATAAGACTTTCAAGTTTCTTAATGATAATAGAAGGAAGCATAAAATGGAGAGTCCAATAAAGATGCTTACTTGAGAGAATTGATTTGATGAGTTCTAGTCTTCCAGCATAAGAAATGAACCTTTTCTTTTCAGCTTGCTAAAGAAGAATGAAATTGATCAAATATACAGGCACACATAGAAGCCTGTTGTCTACTTAAGAAAAGGGGAAGGCACAAATATCTAATAAGAAGATTGCCCTGTGAAATTAAACAAATGAAGAAAAGAATTCTTCTAAGTGCAACTTGTAGAGAAGAAGATACAACTTTTATCTGCATTCACTATAATACCACTAATCTAATAGAACAAGTCAATGACCTCCTTCACACCAATAGTAGAAGGAATAGAAGCATGAGAGAACAACAAAATGTCATTTGAAAAAAGTGAGGAATGCCAATAGCATTCCTTTGGAAGGGAACATTAATCCTACTATTATTATGATACTCGGAGAGAATGTCAGTTAAAGATTGCATAACTAGAATAAATAAAATATGAGAGGGGGCAGCCCTGGAGCAATCCACAATTGCTAGGAGAAAACCCATAATTGCAACCATAGATAAACACACTGAAAGAGGCACAAGAAATGCATTTTGTAATCCAAGTAATCTAAATGAGGGGGCAACCAATATCCAAAAGAGCTTTCTAAATAAAGTCCCATCTAACTTTATCATAGGCTTTTTTTAAGTCCACCTTGATGAAAATTTTCTTAACACTTCTTCTACTATGATAATTATGGAGTAACTCATAAGATGGAAGAATATTATTAGAAATAGACCTTCTTTTTAAAAAAGCCTCTTGATCAACACTAATGACAAAAGGAAGTACTAAAGCAAACCTATTCGCCAAGATCTTGGTAATGGCTTTGTACAAGAAGTTTATGACACCATGTGTTCTGATTACGCTTAACCCAAGAGGGTTAGGGCTAATTATATAATTTTTAAATTTTAGGGGGTTTCAAATGATTGAATTTCCATATTTGGTTAGAGCTCGAAATAACGAGTGTAACAAACCAAGAAATGAGTGAAATGGAGGCCAAGAGCAAAAATTATGACCTCGGTAAATGTGCCATATGGGTGGAACCCACTTTCAAAGAGTGATATAACCTACCCATGTTAGTCTAGTATCGATGGGCTCATCGATACGAGTCCATCGGTACCATGAATGTGCGATTCCGACTTCGGGATAAGAAGTTATTGTGCTTTGAAGTTTAAATTGTATTTGGATTAAAATGTAATTAAATATTAAAGAAAGGACGAAATTGATGACATCAGCAAAATTAGCCAAGTCAATGGGTCGACGCACCCGGTTGCGCAGCATGATCGTGGATGAAATTGATGACATCAGCTCGCGAGCATCGCGCGTGAGCTGTTTGTCAGACGCAGGTGCCGCGCCGCAATGCGCAGCACGCAAACGTGAGTGTCGGCGCACACCAACTAGTCGCACGATCCAATTGTATCATGGCATGTGGCACGAGCATCTGCAAGCGCATTCCTCCTTGCTCCATACACTCACACGCCATTCTTCTATAAATACTCATTTCCGTTCAAACTTCCAAAGGAGTTTCTAGAGTCATTCTGAGTCCGTTTTCTTCCGTTGAAAAGACATTCTTAACTAATTCAATGGTGTTCTATGCAATAGAAGCATTCATTCCTTATGTTAGCTACTTTATAAGGAAGAAACACCCTAGGACGAGGGGAAGTTCTCTCTGTCATCCATAGAAACGTAGAGGGAAAAGTGTCTCCGGGTAAGGGGAAGTTTTGTCCATTGTCCATAGACACGTAGAGGGAAAAGTGTCTCCAGGTAAAGGGAAGTTCTGTCTGTCATCCACAAATGTGTAGAGGGAAAAGTGCCTCTAGGTAATGGAAAGTTTTGTCCATTGTCCATGGACGCTTAGTGGGAAAGTGTCTTCGAGTAAGGGGAAGTTCTGTCCTTTTTCTACAGACGTGTAGAGGGAAAAGTGTCTCTGGGTAAGGGAAAGTTTTATCCGTCGGCCACGGACATGTAGAAGGAAAAGTGTCTCTGGGTCAGGGGAAGTTTTGTCCGTCATCCATGGATATGTAGAGGAAAAAGTGTCTTCGGGTAAGGGGAAGTTATGTCCGTTGTCCACGGAAGCTTAGAGGGAAAAGTGTCTTCGGGTAAGGGGATGTTTTGTTCGTTGTCCACGAATGCATAAAGGGATAAGTGTCTCCGGGTAAGGGGAAGTTTTGTCCATTGTCCACAGACACGTAGAGGAAAAAGTGTCTCTTGGTAAGGGGAAGTTTTGTCCATTGTCCATGGACGCATAGAGGAAAAAATGTCTCCGGGTAAGGGGAAGTTCTATTCATTGTCCATGGACGCATAGAGGAAAAAGTGTCTCTAGGTAGGGGAGGTTCTATTTGCTACTTACAGGCACAAAAAGTGTAAAAAGTCCCAAGTTATGAGAAAGTTTTGTTAGTCGTCTTCTGGTGCAAGGCAAGAAATGTGCTGAAGCTAGAGAAGACTTCATCCGCTATCTCCAGACATGAAGGGAAAGACACCCAGAAAGAACAAGCAACCCCAACTGCTACTACCTCTTGGGACATTAGGGGAGTAAGCATTTCTTACTTATCGTTTTAATTATATAACTTCATGTGCTAATTAGGATGTATGCTATGCTATTATCTGTGTGTTTTGATTTGCGTAGTGATAATATGTGTTTATATGACCTGTTTGTGTTCAGTCTTGCTATTGGGTAGTGTGAGATGTGTGGTGTGTGTTCGGTCTTGACTCAGTGATAGAGAGAGACGTGTGAAGGTGTTTCTTTTCGATTCGCTTTGTGATAGAGTGAGACATGTGTTTCCGCTGATTGATCACTTTCAATATAACTCTGATTAAATATTCGAAGACACTTATTTATTGCATGTGTTTCCATATAGTCTAATATATTCTGATCTATTCTATTGTGTACTCTGTTCCACTCTGTCATAGAGTGGCATGTGTGATTCTACTAGGGTTTTGATTCTGTTGATTTATTGGCTCCGTTCAAATCCGATGTTTTATGATATTTTTGTCTTACTCCAAATGAATTATTTGGATATAAAGATATACGTATTTTATCGTATATGATTTTGTGATCTCTAATGTATGGATAAGCCGTTAGGCAAAACTATGTTCGAATCCGATCATATTGGAATAACGTCAAAGATGGTATCTAATACGTACGTAGGCAACCAACGGCAAAGTAACATTGGCTTGATCTAAATTAGTTATAAAATTATGTTTATTCTGATTTACGCACAACAAAACGTTAAAACTCTGTAGTGTGTGGAAGAACTTTATGACTCTCGCACTCAGAGTCCGTTGTTCCTGGTCAATTGATTTTTAATTTTTTTGTTTATTTAATACAGTCTTATTTTGTCTTCCGAACTAACCGCTAGTCCTGGTCGGGTTTTCTGGGTCAGTGCGTTACAAAGTTACAATGAGATATAGGTCTAGATTAATAAAAAATGTTGGCTCCTTTTTCAGCCGCTTGATTAACACTAATGACATAAGGAAGTATTGAAGCAAACTTGTTCACCATGATCTTGGCAATGGCTTTGTACAAGAAGTTATAATGAGATATAGGTCAAGATTAATAAAAAAAGTTGGCTCCTTTTTCCTTGGTAATGAGAGTAAAGAAGCTATTTTTTAATCCTTGACTAGTATGGGATAAATGAGTATATGCATAATTTTAAGTGGGATTTATTTAATTTCTTCATATTTACTATTCTAGTAGATTATGGCCACGAAGAATTATGAGTATTTGCACATATCACATTAGTTATATTTGAATCATGTTCCACATGTTTTATCTCAAATATAAACACAACCACGTATGCATATTTTTACTCATACTTATATAATTTTATTTGTCACAAATGGACCATTTTTCATACATATTAGGACTGATTAAAATATGTTTACCTATGCTTAAATTTATTAAACATTGCTCATGTATGTATCATGTCACATCCATCATGAGAATGACGTGTTCGTGAAGATTATTTGTGTTTAACCGTGATTAATCGATTTGATGCTATAGTTTTTCAGATAAGCCACATTGAAGGTTTATCGAATCAATTTTACATAAAAAAGAATGAGGATTTACATTTATTGGACGGAGTTTTATGTTCCTTTGAGGATGAGTTTCCTCCCCAAGTGATAAGAATAGAATGTTATAATGAATTAAATTGATGAGTCTTTCTGGACATGACAATATAGACGGTTTGTCCATGTACATAGCTTACCAAGGGGTACTTCCATGTTAGGGATTTTCATTTGTAGGAATTTGGACTTTCTTGTTAGGATTTTTAGGGTGAGCAGGTTTGCTTATGCTTTAGTCAAGATAAGTAGGGTTGTTTTCTCTATTAAGAGACATTCACTAGATTATTTATGCAGGTATATGGATTGTAACACTCATTGACACAGTTTGTATAGAGAGAATGATGCTTATGTTACACATGATATATATGGAATAATTACACTTAAACATGCTAGATGGAATGTGGTTTGATACATTTGATTATGAAACGTGAATGTGAATGTTAATACTTACTTTATGCAGGATGTGAATGAATCATGAAATTTAAATGATTGCACAGGGTGTGCATGTGTGTTATAGATTATGAATGAACTTATGATGCACAAGTGGTGTGAATATACTCATAAAATGTGTTTATCTCATGATGCACAAGTTTAAAGAATAGATATGTGATATTTGTTTAAATTGACTTTAATGAGAAGAATGTATGTAGTGTTATCATGAGTTTATGCTTTATTTGAAAACCCTTACTAAACTAAGCACGGCCCTCTTTTGTTTGTGGTTTTGTTTTGGGATTGTATGTTGTGTCATGCAAGTGCTATAGATGGTCTTTATGTCAAGCTTGAGGTTGAGCATGCACTATGAGAGGGGGATAGATGCTTGGGTTGTGTTAGATTTGTAATGTGATATGATAATCTTAGACTTGACTTTATTTCATAATTTAGATAGCCTATGATAACTTAAGACATGTTGCAGCCTTAAGGCGTGATACTATATTGATTATAGATTTTGCGGGTGTTGTATTGGACTAAGATGGTCAATTAAACTCTTTTACCTTTTGTTATTTGTTTTTACACAAAGGGCAACATCCAACCTTCTTAGACCAGGTTCAGGTCAAGGGGGTTGTGGCAAGGCATGATAATGACACTCCTTGGGCTGGCCGTATGAAAATTCATTGCACAATGGCCCTCTTAAAGTGGACCTATTTCTTGCCACACATGGGCGATGACATCGAGGCATATGTTCGAACTTGTCTTACATGCCAACAAGATAGAGTGGATCATAACAAACAACAAGGCCACCTTGAACTACTGCTAGTACCAAATGGACCATGGGAGAGTGTCTCCCTCTACTTCATCTTGGCGTTGCCTAAAGTTGGCTGATGCGGATTGATCTTGGTGGTCGTCGACTATTTCTCTAAGTATGCTACCTTCATGCCAACTCCTAAATTTTCTACAACTGAAGAATCTGCCCACCTCTTTCTAAAGGAAATTGTTACTTATTTGGGTGTGCCTCAAACCATTGTGAGCAATCAAGATGGGCATCTCATTAGCCAAATGTGGACAAAACTATTTAAACTTCTTGGTTCCAAGTTGACTTTCTCCTTTACCATGCATTCGTAAATAGATTGCCAAATAGATCGTGCCAATGTTATCCTTGAAGAATATCATTTCCACTTCATTAGCACAACTAAAAGAATTGGGTCAATCTCCTCAACATTGCCTAGTTATCCTAGAATTCGCAAAAGAGCTCCGCACCAACCATAGCCCATTTAAGTTAGCCACTGACCTCTAACCTGTAACACTCCACACCCTGCTTTGGGCTATACTAGTGATAGCCCCCTGCCTTCCACCTTGCACAAGATTGGTACATCACCTTAGACATTGCCAACATGTATCTTGTGGAGGCGGCTACTCGAGCAAAGAAGTGGGCTAACCATGGCCGCCAACCTTCCACCTTTAGTGTGAGGGGATCTCATGCTCATCAAACTCAATCTTTCCTTACTCAAGCTCTTCTGCCAACTTTATAAAGGCCTTGTTCGCAAGTATGAAGGCCTCGTACCCATCCTCCAATGAGTTGGGAAGGTCTCTTACAAAGTTCATGTGCCACCCTAGATGTAGTTGCATCCCATCTTCCATGCTAGCTGTCTGACCATGCTGATGCCAAATACTTCTCAATAAGCCACCTTGCTTGGGGCAATCCTAAAGTCACCACAGATGTAAGAGTTATGGAGGAGATCATAAACAATCATGAAGTTGAATGCAACAAAGAGAATGTTTGCAGATTTCTTATCAAATGGAGGGACCTTCCACATAGCTGGGAGCCTGAAGAAGAGCTTTTCTATTTCCATGCTGATCAAGTTAAAGCCTACCTTATGGAACAACGTCAATGAGGAGGTCAACAAAATTGAGCAGGGGAGCATGTCACATACTGCGTTCTTGGCACCTACCGATTCCCTTTCTGCTTTACTTACATGTTCTTTTCTTTATTTACTTGTATTTCCTTTGTTTATGTTTTAAGGTACAACCATGCTAGTATAACCATTTTGGCTGCCACTCTAGCCACATGCAATAAACTTCTTGTGCTATATTTGGGGGAGTGAGTTGCTAGTGTTTTTGGGTGTAGAGTTGTTGCACCCATTGCATGTAAACACAATGATAGTGAATGCGACCTAATTTCATGTTTGTGTTCATTCGTTTTGTTTTCTTACAATGTGACTCTCCTTTGCCCCTTACTGTTTTATTTGTATGAGCGGCCGCAAGTTATTTGCTCGATGCATCCGTGCAAGGTGAGCCAATTGTCCCAAACAAACAATTGCTTGTTGGGCTCTAGGCCTGCAAGCGCCACATTATTCCATATGTGTAGCATTTAAATGGTAGAGCTGAATACTTTATTTCTTACTTGCAAGATATTTATTATGACATTGAAAAGAATTTGGAAATATCTAATAGTACATATAAAACCATAAGTGATCTAAAAAAACATGTTGAGTTAGAAGTTGGTGATTTTATATGGTTTATCTTCACTCAATATTAAATTCCAATTGAGTAGTACAAAAGAAAATATGGCCGTTATAGATCATTCAAAAATCAATTCCAATGCTTACATCTCATGTTTCCTACCCACATAAGTTCTTTGCATGTGTTTATTGTAAAGTACTTTATTCCTTATATTTGTGATTTTTTTATAGGATGAACAACTAAATTTGAAGGCAAATTCTTTCAAACTAGGGAGGATGACGCAATGGCAAAGAATTACATTACATGCAAAAATGGGATTGAAAATAAGAGTTTTGGTATAGTTCCCTAAATGACTGATAGGTAGTTGCATTATATTGAATGCCTTGTTTCATGTTGTTACACAATTCCGTGTAGATCTGGGATTTGCTAGCTACAATTCCTTATATGCTGACCTTCAATTCCATTGGGAGTCTCTATTTCATGGTATCTTAGTTGCTTAGGATTTATTTGGCTTATTTAGACTTTTATTGGTTAATTTAGTTTTAATTATTATTTCGGATTCTATTATTTATAATCAATGCCACTGGGGCTTTTATAAGTGCTTGGCTCCATATTGCAAGCCATTAGTATGTAATTTTATCTATAATTTCATTCAAGAAGAATAAAACTTATTTGTGTGTCATTTTCCTCTATTTTATGAGATTACTTATGTAATTACTGAGAGAGGAAGGTTGTGTACACCAGTAGTTGGATCATGCTAGTGTAGTGTTTTCCCATCCCATCAAATCTTACTGCATCATATTCCTTAAATTTTACATTAATAGCTCCATTTAATTTTTTTAAATGAACTAATTTAATTCACAAAGAAAATTTTATCAAAACCTCCAATGCATTGAATTGTGAAATACTATATTTATTTTTTATTCTATGAGGTGGTTCCTTTGAGTGGGTTGCAAATTACTAAAAAGGACAATAATGTTACGAGATTACCACAATTCATTTTAAATTTTCCCTAATAACAATAATATCCCTCTGTCCCTCTTTCTACTCCTAAGGATGTTCAAATTATGAAAGACCCAACCCACATACTACAAATTATAACCACATTAACAATTGACCAAAGTAGACTCCTACTTCAGTGAAATAACCAAAATGTGGCTAACTATCCAATAACCAAAATAGACTTACTCATGTGGGAGGTTACAAATGTGTGACTAAAATTAATAGTATTACCCTCTCCTTCATCATATGACAAGCTGGCAGAAAAAACTTGAAACAATTGCTCGTTCCAAGAAAAAACATCTACTTCTCCCCTGCGACTTCCTCTAAGTGGTTGCATCATCCCCGATGGCTTCCTCATCCCGGGCAAATTCTTCTTCCTAGTGGTTCCTCTTCCCGATTGCTTCCTCTTCCCTCTTCCTTTCTCTGTTACTTCACATCTTTGTGCTCTGAATACAAATAAGTAGTTTACTTCCCTTCCTCCCAATAAATTCAGGTTATTTTGGATGATAGAAAAGTTGTTATCAAATGAAAAATGCCATTTTCATATGGTTATTTTGCAAAGATTATGTAGTTTCTACTAGTTTAATTTTTTGGGTAGCTGGTAAACTGGAACACTGAAAAACTAGAACACTAGAAAAATGGAAAAGTAAAAAACTTGATTACTGATATAATGTGAGAAGAGCATGAAAAATAACACACATGTTTTTTTGTGTGTTTGGGACGTCCATTGGGATGCAAGTGATAGGAAATATAATTGTGACAATGCAGAAACGAAACTAATTGAAGTTCAATGCAAAGTCACTTATGATGCTCATGGATATGTTGCATGAAGTTTGCAAATAGTCAAAGAAAGAATACTAATTAAAATTAAGTTTTATATATCCTATGGTAGTTTCTATTGACCTTCCCCCTTCTAAATTATATGATACTGGAACTGATCATTGCTTCATTGGAGAGAAAAAGTCAAGATAAAATGGAATACCATTAATGATAACTGAAGCAAGAAAAGAGAATATTACTCATGAAAATATTATGTTGGTAAGCTCCGAAATTACCAGTTTAACTTGAGTTTCCAACTGTTTTGTGCTGGTGTGAAGGCGAGCAGAAGAGGACTCCAAGACGAGCATGCTACTAAGGGATGGAGACTCCATTTTCGTGAGAGGTGGTGCAACACTTGGCATTGGGTTTTGCAGACACAGCAGGCTCTTCTTGCGTGACTGGCTCATGGCGAAAGGATGGTGGGGGGGTGGGTAATACAGAGTAGAAATGACCCTTAGCTACTAATAGTGTAGACCAAGGGGGGTCTACATAGGGATAATAAGGAAAATGGGAGAGAAGAGAACGATTAGATCAGAAAACTAAATAAAAAGCAAACTGATTTCTATTGTATGTCTTAGATTAGGCTTAACAATACAATTTATAGAAAAATTAATAGTAATCTTACTGGAAGAAGGTAAGCACGCCTAGTCCTATCAAAATTGAGAAATAAACTAATCTAGGAAAGTAAAATAAGTATTCAAATTAAGATTCTTGTCTAACTAGGAACGTAACATTCCACCAGGCTTGACATCGTTTGTGATAGTCTCACTATGTGAGAGTATTGGAGAGCCAACAGTGGAATCCTAACTTAGTTTTTTCTCTATGTGCTCACATTAGGATTTATTAGAAGTATAGTTTCACTCAATTTTTGACAGATAATACAATTTGGGTAGGATGCATAGAATGTTTTTTGTACATTCAATTTTTGACATTTAATACAACTGGGGTAAACCTATAGAGGTTCATGATATTTTGGATGCATATCAAAGAAAAAAATATATTTGACTTGATGAGCTTATTGACTTGACAAAGTTAAAAAGTTGATGTCTATTTGTGCTACAATTTGTGGGGGGCACCCCTTGCCAAAGCGAAGAAAGTAACTCTATGAAATTATTGTCTGTGTTGTGGCATAGGGTACTCTATGCAAATAGTGAAATAATAGGTGAGGATGAGGATGCCCCCATCTATTTGTGATACATTTGGCGAGGGGCACCCCTTCCAAAGCAAAGAAAGTAACTTCATAGAGTTATTGTATGTGTTGTGGCAGAGGTACCCCCGCCAAATATTGAAGCAAAAGACGGGGACAAGGATGGCCCTGTCTATTTGTGCTACAATTGGCGGGGGCACCCCCCGCCAATGCAAAGATAGTAAATTCACAGAGTTACTATATGTGTTATGACGGGGAGCACCCCTCACCAAATATTGAAGCAATTGACGGGGACAAGGATTCCCCCATCCATTTTTGCTATGATTGGTGGGGGGCGGGGGGGGGGGGGGGGGACCTCAATTGAAGGTAGTAAATATTGGAAGTTATTGTCTGTGTTGCGGTAGGTGGTGCCACCTTCCAAATATAGAAGCAATAGACATGGAATAGGATGCCCCCGTCTATTTGTGCTATACACGATTGACGGGGGGCACCCCCTGCCAATGCGAAGACAATAAATTCACAAAGTTACTGTTTGTGTTGTAGTGGGGGGTACCCCCGCTACATATTGAATCAATAGACAGGGTCTGGGATGCCCCCTTCTATTTGTGCTATAATTGGTTGGGGCACCCCCCACTCAAGAAAGACAATAACTTCACAAAGTTACTGTCTGTGTTGTGGTGGGGGGTGCGAGCACAATAACTCTATGAAGTTACTGTTTGTGTTGTGATAAGACTTGTCGTGAAGTATTTGGCTGAGTTCTACTCATTCTCCTAACTCTAGCATGGCTCAGATCAGTGTTAAGAAGGTTAACTACTTTATGAAACATCTAAACAGCTTCCCTTGCTTCTACCATCAGGTTCCTATACTGCATCTTGTTTTGGGGAAGACACACCAGACTCAAGACTCTGTGACAGCTCTAAAAAGCTGCCCTAGCCTGGTCCACTTCCTCCAATTCTTGATCATCCAAATCTTTGCCTAAAAACTTATAAAACCTAGATATAGAAATGTGTGCAACAACCAACAAATAAAATCCCCTGCTGTAAAAAAGATGTCATAGTGATGACAAAAAATCCTCGTATGGTATAGCATATGTGCAGTACCCAGACGGAAGTTTACTTATTTTAGATAAAAGGGACTCCAGACAAAATCAAGAAGACACAGAAGAGATTACCGTCAGCAATAAGAAAAGAAAAAAAGAAATTCACAACAATTATTCAACACTACTCCAAAGTCTTTTTTTCTAGCAGGACAACAATTATCCAAAAATCACCAGGATAACAACTTCCCTTCCTAATGTTTCAACAATTTCTACCACACAAAATATCACAACAATTATCATTCTAATGCTTACTATCTAATGTTTCAACAATTTCCCCCACAAAGAATCTTATAACAATTATCCGTCTCACGCTTCCTTGTCTAATGCTTTCATACTACCATTACAAGAGAAGCACTAAGGCATCTAAAATAATAATGTCTCTACAAAGCACAAATATGTGTTAATCAACTAATATACCAAAAGTTCAAAAGAATCCAACTTAACATTGTGTCTATTTTTCATTAGGCCCATTTGGAAACCCACATTCCCTTTCCTTTGACTGCGGCATTTCTAACTTGAGTTGCCCTGTACAACATTAGTTTCTTGACCGATTTCTTGTCTTTGTCATTTACTTTTATATCCACATCTCCAACTACCTCTTCACTACAATCTCCATTTTCATTTCAGCTCACCGTCTCCTATATGATGCAGTTGGATATGGCCTTGTCATCTAGTGTATGGAGATTAAAGCCGAAGGTTAGCCTCAACATTAGTGAATATATGAATGAAGCAACATTAACAAACATAATAATCAAATACAATTTACCAACTGAGCCTCAGTAGCCCAATAACCCCATCAGCCCCTTAAAGTTATGAATATAACCGGGTACTACTGAGGAGATTATAAGGGTGCATATAGACATTCAATGTTTAAGTTATAGAACACCATACTGATCATTACCCAAACACCACCATGTTTTACCCCTGATAAATGGTGAACAGCAAATGAGAAACTACGTAGTATATGAAGAAAAATCAAAAACATTAGAAAGTACTACAAAGAAAAATATAAATATACCACGTTAAAAGGCCTACAAAGAAAAATCAAAAACATAAATTCTAAAACTGGCCAAAAAACTCAGTATATAAAGATCTAGAAGAAGTAGTAACTTACGGTTTGAAAAAAATGTAAAAAGTTGAAAGACTTCATATCTCCCTCTTCCACAATACCCATCAATTATCCTTTCTCCGGTGTCCGTTCATTGCTAGAAACTAAGAATAAAAAACACAAAAATGTCAAAACCACAATTTAAGCATATATAAATAATAAATTCACAACACAAACAAGCCGACATTATGCCAAAAATTCAATAGCATACAACCTTCAATTAGTACAAATGATATAATGTGAGCAACAATGGCCCATCAATGTAGGCATGTCTTGCTCCATAAAAAATAAAATAGGAAAACACAAAAACGGGGATAAAACATAATCCTCTTGAGCAAGAACAAAATCCTGATAGAACAAAACCATTCAATCTTCATGAACTACATAACACATGTGAAATGCACTACCAAAACTCATCAAATGACCCACGTCGCGATCGCTCAAAATTTTAAAAATCATAGAAACAACACGAAATTAGATAAGAAGAAAATTCAATATTTGAACAGGACCCAACAAATAGAACCATTCTACGTGCGGGAACCGCAACCCCCTTCAAACAACAAGCTACAATGCCTGATGAAATGGCACACACAAGAAATTTTTTTAGAAATAGACTTCACATTTGGCTGAAATACAGATTTAGGCCAAGAAAGTTGAATTTGCAGAAATAGACTTAAGAAAGTGTGTGTTCTCCACACGCATGCAAAAAATGGCCAAATTGCCCTTACGATATATAAAAGATGGCATACCACTGTAGAAGGTGAAAGTTTCCATTTTTTGCTAGCCTTTTCTCTCCCCTTCAGAAATCTCTCCTCCTGCCATCTTTTCCCCTCCGGCGATATCTCTTCCAGTTGTCTTCTCCCCCTCCAGCGTCACTCTTCCCGTCGGCCTCTTCCCTCCATCCCCCTCTTTGCTCATGCGTGATCTGCCGCACATCTGCTACTCAAGAGGATGGTGGGGTGGGTTTTGGGTGGAAGCTTTGTGGGTTCTCTGGGGTAGTGGACTACATACCCTACCTACACAATTGGAAGGCGATCAAGGCAGTGCAGTCGCGGTGGCACATGGAGCATCGGAGAGGCACTGTTTGCAATTGCCATTGCGCCGTAAGCTGCCTTTGCCATCGGGATATCGGGTGAGCATTAGTTGCTTCTTTGGTAAGCATCGGTTGTAATTGTTTGTGATTGTGGCTTCCTGTCAAACATATGAATTTTTGTTGTAATAGCTTCTCTTTGTGATGGGAACCTAATTATTGGAGTAGCTGAAATTTTAGAGGTGGGTTTATAGAGATGGAATAGCCGGTTCTCAGTGACTGTGGTCTTTTGAAAATGGCGATCTTTCTCCTGTTTGTGAGTTGTTTCCATGGTTAATTGATTTTTGTGTTATTATAACTGTTAGTTGTTTCTAGAGCCAATAGATTTAAGGTCAACTGTGAGTGCCTGGGCCAATGAATATGGAATGCTATGAGTAGTTCCATAAATCACCTTATGTGGATTGACATTCTTGTACTCAATGAACTCCACATATTTAGCTTGTAGCCAATTTGCTCAGTACTACATTTGTTTTACACTGTGCACTATTCATTAAATTGGAGTGTGTCCATTTTGTTCTTGCACTTCAAAAAGTGAGTGATGGGAGCTCTCCATGATGCTTAGAAAGTGATTGGACATCAATACAAAAAGGAGATCATATACCATAGTTTATATGGATAAAAAAAAGTTAACTGATATGGTCTAACTGTTGACTTGTAGATGTAAGGAGGTTTTTTTTTTTGCAAAGTATATTGTGTGGTCATTAGATTTTATCAAGTTAGGTTTATACATAGGTAGATAAATAAACATTTATGTAAATTATTATGGAAAACACATTTAATGTGTTTAGTGATTCATATGCATGCTTTTGATAGATAATAATAGATGCAAAATAATTAATTGTGATTGAATTTTTTGTTGGTAGGCTAAGTAAGAATAATATATATCATTTGTTATACCTATATTTTGAAGGATGTGATGCAAGCAGGAGACTATATACCCTAGATAAAAAAAGTTAATTGATAGGGCCAAATTATTGCCTGGTAGATGTAAGGAAGCATTTTTATTACAAAGTACATTGTGTGGTCATTAGATTTTATTAAGTTAGGTTTATACATGGGTAGATTAATAAACAAGTATGTAAATTATATTGCCAAACATATCTAATGTGTTTGGTAATTAGTATGTATGCCTTTGATAGATAATAATAGATGCAAAGTAATTAACTGTGATTGCATTTTTTGTTGGTAGGCTAAGTAAGAACAATATATATCATTTGATTTACTTATGTTTTGAAGGATCTGATTTGATTTTTAGCAAGGTGGAGACCATATACCCTAGTTTATATAGATAATTCAATGTTAACTCATAGAGCCTCATTGTTGACTGATAGATGTAAGGAGGTTTTTTTTTAAGAGTACATTGTGTGGTCATTAGATTTGATCTAATTAGGCTTATATATGGGTAGATAAACAAGCATGTATGTCAATTGTATTGTCAAACATATATTGTGTGTTTGGTGCTTAGTAGGCATGCCTTTGATAGATATTAATAGATGCAAAGTAATTAACTTCGAATGTATTTTTTATTGGTAGACTATGTAAGAAGAATATAGCTCATTAGTTTTACCCATGTTTTGACTGATGTGATATAATTTATAGCAAGAGCGAACCATATAACCTTGTTTATATGGATTAGAGGAAGTTAACTAATAGGGCTTAAAAGTTGACTAGTAGATGTAAAGAGGCTTGTTTATTTGTAAAGTACATTGTGTGGTCATTAGATTTGATCAAGTTAGGTTTATATATGAGTAAAAAAATTAGCATGTGTGTGAGTTGTATTGTCAAATATACCATGTGTATTTGGTGCTTAATATGCATGCATTTTATATACTACAATTTGTGTTTGTATTCTCGGGAGTTGGTATGTGCCAATATTCATGTCTTTTGTACTTTGTTTAAATAGTTTCCAATCAACTTTTTTGTACCCCATTTGAATAGTTTCCAATCAACTTTTTTGTTGGGTTGAAGGGAATGATATATTTTCAAGTCTATATATGCTGCTATACTTCTCGCTACTATTATGATCCTAATAAGATGCACTTGTTGGGGGCAAGACCTCATACAAGCATTATGAGTTAGATTCATCAATATGCACTTGTATTTTCAGAACCACACTCGGTTTGGGGTTAATTTCTACCAGCTTCTCTACTTGAGATTGTTTTACTCTTTATTGTTTCATGTGTTTTTGCAATTTTACTTCCAGAGCTGAGTTTTCTTCAGATAGTGCAATCATAGATGGATTTGGAGGAGCCGATCTATCAATCTCCAAGCTTCGACAAAAGTGATGGTCCTAGAATCTAAGATATGTTAGTGTAAAAAATAAAAAAATGAACATTTGTACAGTAATTTCTTAATTCATGGTCAAGATACATAAATTTATATTAATTTCATAGTATATTAGGATATTGCCACAAAAGACATTAGAATTTCGGTATAAATTAACTCTTCTTGTGATCAAGAAACATCAATTTAATAGTCTAGTTGCTGGTGCCATTTGACAAGGCTATTTGGTTTTCTGCAATTGAAAATGCTACTTTGGTTAGCACGCATAAGCACTCACTGCATCTATGCAATGATGCACGACCTCATTATTGCTCCAGCTCGAGGCATTTGCAGGCTACTGGAACAATTAGCATTACTCTTGGTCAATTTGTGTTCTTAGAACGCAATGGAAAGCTCAAGAACATGTACTTTTATTTCAAAAGGCAATAATAAAAGGCCTATCGTTTACTTAACCAAATCCTCCTTTTTATATATTAAGTCAAAATCAACATACATCTTGAACAATCCCTGAAGTTGCAGCATCTCCCAATATTCATTAGTTCACAGAAAACAAAATGGAGTTATAGAAATGAAATTGATCAAAATAATGCCCCATATTCACTGCAATAATGAAGCACCATTTTTCACCGAAGTTTTGGTGAAGTAAAATGAACATCTAAAGTGCAAGAACTCTTTTCCAAGATGGCCTGTTGCTAGTGTGCTCCCACCATGTTTTCAATGTTTCCTTTCCTTTATCACGTAAGCTAATTTAATATCATTTACAACAAACTGAGTGAAGGGGAGATGGGTAAGATCAGCTAAGTTGTAGAATTGTCCAGCCAAGTTTTTTCTCTTCAAGAGCCACTCTTCATAAATGTCTAACACTTTGGCCATCTTATCTTCGCTCTATTCAACAGTTTTTTGTCTACAGGAACACCTAAAAGGAGCAATTTGTTCATCTATAGGAACACCCAAAGGGCTACAGCAAAATAAATTCAAGGTGAATTTGATCATATAACATATAGACATTTGAAAGCCTGGGGTCATAAAATGGTGCATAAGAGACAAAGCGAATGGTACTTGCAGCTTCAAGAAATCAGGGTCCCTCTGCTCTCTCTTGAGCAAATCTATGGGAATGATCTCAAATTCGATCTCTCTTTGAACAAGGCAGGCCAACACTTGCCTGGTCATCGAGGCATAAGCAGTCCCATATAGCTTCACCACTATTTCCTTCAATTTGCCTTGTTAAAAATCAAATCACATCCTTCAAAACATAGGTAAAATAAATGATATATATTGTTCTTACTTAGCCTACTAACAAAAAATGCAATCATAGTTAATTACTTTGCATCTATTATTATATATCAAAGGCATTCATACTAATCACCAAACACATTAAATATGTTTGGCAATATAATTCACATACTTATTTATTAATCTACCCATGTATAAACCTAATTTCATAAAATCTAATGACCACACAATATGCTTTATAATAAAATGCCTCCTTACATTTACTAGTCAACAGTTAGGCCCTATCATTTAACTTCTTTTTATCCATATAAACTAGGGTATATAACCTCCTACTTGCAATAAATCACATCACATCCTTCAAAACGTAGGTATAACAGATGATATATATTGTTCTTCCTTAGCCTACCAACAAAAAATGCATTCACAATCAATTACTTTGCCTCTATTATTATTATCTATCAAAGGCATGCATACTAATTACCAAACACATTAGATATGTTTGGCAATATAATTCACATACATGTTTATTTATCTACTTAATTATGTATAAACCTAACTTGATAAAATCTAATGACCACACAATATACTTTGCAAAAATAAAATGCCTCCTTACATCTATTAGTCAACAGTTAGGCCCTATCAATTAATTTTTTTTATCCATATATGGTCTCCTTTTTACATCAATGTCAAATCACTTTCTGGACATCATGGTGAGCTCCCATCACTCACTTTTTGAAGTGCAAGAACAAAATGGACACACTCCAATTTAACGAACAGTGCACAAAGGAAAACGAATAGAGTACAGAGCAAACTCGCGACAAGCTAAATATGTGGAGTTTATTGAGTATGAGAATGTCAATCCGCATAAGGTGATTTTTGGAACTACTCATAGCATTCCATATCTTTCATTGGCCTGGGCACTCACAGTTGACCTTAAATCTATTGGCTCCAGAAACAACTAACAATTATAATAACACAAAAATAAATTAACCATGCAAACATCTCACAAACGGGAGAAAGAACACCATTTTCAAAGGACCACAGTCACTAAGAATGGGCTATTCCATCTCTATAAACCTACCTCAAAAGTTTAAGCTACTCTAATAATTTAGTTCCCATCATAAAGAGAAGTTATTACAACAAAAAATCATCTGTTTGATAGGAGGCCACAATCACAAACAATTACAACCGATGCTTACTAAAGAAGCAACTGATGCTCACCCGGTATCCTAGTGGTAGAGGCAGCATGCTATGCAATGGCGGTTGCAAACAGTGCCTCTCCCGATGGTCCATGTGCCACCACGACTGCACTGCCTTGATTGCCTTCCAATTGTCTAGGCAGGATATGTAGTTCACCGCCCTAGAGAACCCACAAAGCTTCCACCTGAAACCCACTGCACCATCCTCTTGAGCAGCCGATGTACGGTGGACCATGTGTGAGGGAAGAGGGGGACAGAGGGAAGAGGCCAATGGGAAGAGTGATGCCGGAGGGGGAGAAGACGGCCGGAAGAGATATTGCCACAGGGGAAAACATGGCTGGAGGAGAGATCACCGAAGAGGAGAGAAAATGTGTGCAAAAATGGAAACTTTCTCCTTCTATAGTGGTATGCCATCTTTTATATATCATAAGGTCATTTTGGCCATTTTTTGTGCGCGTGTGGATAACACACACATTCTCAAGTCTATTTCTGCAAATTCAACTTTCTTGGCCTAAATCTGTATTTTGGCCAAATGTGAAGTCTATTTCTATATTTTTTTCCACACATAACCATGAGAAAAACCGCCCACCAAAATAAATAGAGAGAGAGAGAGAGAGAAAAGAAATGAATTCTTGAAGGCAATCAGAAAATAGGCACAAGAAACACAGCCAATTTTTTTGGCCAAGGCGATTACCTCACATCCATAAATTCTAGAAAGTGTGTCTGATGTAATTCAATACTAATAAACACATTAGGTTTAAAATATTATCTCCAAATATAGCACAAACGGTTGTGAAGACGATTCAAAACAAAGAAACTGAACACTCATCACGCACAAGGGTTCAAACCTGATGCTTCAAACGAGCTTCACCATGAGGGAGGGAGGAAAGAGCACCAACTAGTCTACCGGTAATGGGGTCAGGGCTTGAGGGAGGGAAGAGCAATGACGAATTAGGGCAAAGGGTGAAGCTGTGAGGGAGGTGAAGGGCAGGGGTACATGTGAGTTAAAACAAGAATTGATATTACTTTTAGAAACGGGGCTATAAGTGAGCAATTTGATGAGTTAAGGGTGGGGTAATGGGAACACAGGGAAAAAATTGAAGTTTAAATAGCCACGTTCTTCATATAAATGTGAAAGTGTCTTTAAAATTTAAAATCTCCATTTTCCCATTGTTTTTGCTAGTGTAGATGGTATTCTTCTTCATCTTTTATTAATCTCGAGCTTCTTTCCGAATTCAACATCTCAAAAGCATAATTTCGTATTTTGATAAATAGTAAAATTTTACTATTTTTTTCTAACAGTAGAATTTTACAGTTTTAACTCATTCCTATGGTATTTGCCATTTAAATAGCCTGCTGGCCTGCAACAGAGAGAAGACGACGATGCAAAGAATGGCGAATTCTCGCACAATCTCCTTCCTCGTAATCAACCACCTCGTAGCGTCAGTCAACTCATTGTCCACCGTTCTGTTAGGTGACTACCAGTTGGCTGGACTCCTGCGCAATCCGTCTGCATGCACTGAGTTACTCTCTGAGTGCTTGGTCGGAACGAATGTGACATGGAATCCGAGATCAATAGGCGCATCTTGGCCACCACCCGTTACATAAACTACAAGGCCCTGAAGTGGAACAACGTCCCTTCCTTGCTGTGGGGGAACTCCTCCTATAACTGCAAGCCGAGGGCTTAAGGCAACCCCTATAACAGTGGCTGTAGTCGCATCACCATGTATCGAAGCTAGAGGACCTTCCTGCCTCACTTGCCTATGTTTAGTCTCGAGTCTAACTACACGGAGAACTTGTGGCTTCACTTGCCGATTATCTGTAGAAATGTTGCGGGTTTTAACTGAATCTTTCTCTACACTTTTATGTTCGATATGTTGCTATCTCCTTGAATTGCTCACTCACGGCAAGGCCGGGGGTTCTAGAAGTGATGATGGAGTAAGGCAGGATGTTGAACTGGGAGGCAACGTCGATGGCAGAACAAATCGAGGATGAAGTCACAACCAAGGGCGATGGCTGACATGGTGTGCAGGAAAGTCGTTTTAAAGAGGAAGAGGATATTTTAGTCTTTTTCTAACCAATGTCCATTAATAAAATCATTAGCGCAGGACTTTAGCATAAATACAGTGTTTATATAGTCCTTAAGTAATAAAATCCCATTTATTAAATTCAAGTAGAGTTATTAATATGGAACATATGGAATAGAAAATATAAAAATATACTCCTTCCCTCCTATATTAATAGCTACATATGAAAAAATGGTAGTTTTTAAACCCACATCTTAGAGAAGGAAAAATAAATTTATGATACTCTTTTTTATAAGATATAAATATATGTCTTTTTTATTACATATTTACCATATTAATAACTCTACTTAAATTTAATAAAAAAGATATATTTATGTGGTTTGGCAAGATGCCTAATGGTATGAGGAAAAAAACATTTGTTACAAACCTCTCACCTTTGAGAGAATACCCCTCATACACAAGACTTCACTCATTCTCTCTCTCGAGAGCCTCTCTCTCAAGTGGAAAAAGAAAACTAACACTGAATATAATGTCTCCTATGTAGAAGATAAGGAGAAGATATTTGTTAGAAAAGATAAATTTTGATTCAAAAGGCACCTTATATCTATGTATCAACCCAATAGGTAGTTTCCCAAGTTCAAAAGGACTTTTCACAATCAGTTCCCTTTACGACTTTACTCGAGTGATCACATACACATGGCTTGTGGTGGACCACCTTGCAAATAAGCATTCCAAGTTTATTAACCTCTTAAATGTATTTGGTTTTGTATTTTATCGATAAACTTCTCTTTTGTTACTAAAATATACAAATTTCTTGATCCAGTGTTTTCCTCGTCATCAGCAGATCACAATTTCAGCTTTAAATGATGTTAATCAAGTGTGAAGATTCCAAATCACCAAACCATGAGACCATCTAACATTGAGCCTAACAGATACTAATTAATAATATAAAATACACCATAGAAAGAAAGAAAAACATGAGAGGTTCAATTACGACAAAGTCGTTTGATATTAGTAGCTGCATCAATATTAAATTTCTCTAAAAGTCGAACACCATATTGCGCTTTCTGTTACATTATTCAGAAGCCTGTTGATCAAAGGCATGCAACATCCCTAACAACAAACTTATGGGCATCTCAGCACCCATAACTTATTTAGTTATACTTCTGGCTTGGCTCATGTAGATCATGAATACCATAGTCGATAGCTTTATTTAATATGGACGTTGGCCTATGTAATTCCCACGAGGGGAATAGTTGCATATAATGAAGATGGCACCACTGTTGCACCTGACCCTTGCGCAGCCCAGCCTGACCGAGTTGCGCCACACCACCTGAGTGTAGTGGCCGCACACCTTCCCACTGGCACAAGTGTTGGTGTTGTAGTTGTAGTCATTCTTCTCATTCACCCAAGCATTCACAGCATCAGCAGCAGTGAACTCCCGGCCGGAGCCCCAGAAGATGTTCTCACCATAAGGCCCGCCGGAGTGGACCAGCCGGCAGTCGCCGATCCGTTGGTTTGCGTAGTTTTGCGCATAGGCCGCAACGGTGGAGTCCCATGTCATCGCACCAACTCCGACTTGTGCCCGAGCCGCATTGTGGGCATTGAGGTAGTCTTGCGGTGAATTTTGGGCATGAGTTAGGGCCAGAGCAAAGAAAATCAGGATAACCTTTGCTAGGTTGGCAACTCCCATATTGCTATATGTTTGTTTTCCCTTATACCTCTGTGCTGTCTTTCTTGGGCTTTTTCTGCATGAATGATTGAACGTGAGCTTGTGGCCAATTTATAAGGGAGGCAAATTGATTCGGTCATGTGACTCATGTTTGCAGACGAAATTTCCGAAATTTTTTTTCCACAACTCGGGTCTTTTGAAGACTAGAAATAGCTTACCCCGTACATACTAGGCGGCCCATTCAACTTGGATATTCAGCAGATTACACGTTTTCTTATTGCTTAAAATTCACTTTGGACGAAAATCACATTTATTTACAATGAAGTGGTGGAAAGATGTGTAACAGGTCTAAAATTAAGAATGAGATAATGTTCCATTGACCTTGGTGTTTTAGTTTGACGTCACAATGCATGTGTCACATTTGTATGCAAATTTGCAACCTCAATAGTGACTAATAATTCAAAGTACTACGGCTTAAGTATTTGCATAATTATCATCTGGATGAGCTGTTCACTACCCCTGTTTTAGTTAGCAAACCCCTTCTATACACAATCGGTGGATATTCATTGTCTGAACATACATAGATGGTGGATATCTGCCAGTGTTGAAGAGGGACTACCTTGCAAATAAGGGAATTGATAGAGCCATTTTTTGGGTGGACTATAAGCATTTCAAGTTTATTAACCTCTTAAATGTATTTGGTTTTGTATTTTATCACTAAACTTCTCTTTTGTTACTAATATATACAAATTTCTCGATCCAGTGTTTTCCTCGGCATCAGCGGATCACAATATATTTTGCTTTAAATGAAAGTTAATCCAGTGTGGCGGTTCCAAATCACCAAACCATGAGACCAGCTAACATTGAGACTCAGATACTCATTAATAAAACAAAATACACCATAGAAAGAACAAAAACACGAAAGGTTTCAATTACGAGAAAGTCGTTTGATATTAGTAGATGCACGCAATATTAAATTTCTCTAGAAGACGAACACCATATTGCGCTTTTCTGCTACATTATTCAGAAGACTGTTGATCAAATGCATGCAACATCCCAAACAACAAACTTATGGGCATCTCACATCCATAATTTATTTAGTCATACTATTGGCTTGGATCATGTAGACCATGAATATATACCATAGTCGATAGCTCTATTTAATATGGACGTTGGCCTATGTAATTCCCCGGAGGGGAATAGTTGCATATAATGAAGTAGGCACCACTGTTGCACCTGACCCTTGCGCAGCCCAGCCTGACCGAGTTGCGCCACACCACCTGAGTGTAGTGGCCGCACACCTTCCCACTGGCACAAGTGTTGGTGTTGTAGTTGTAGTCATTCTTCTCATTCACCCAAGCATTCACAGCATCAGCAGCAGTAAACTCCCGGCCGGAGCCCCAGAAGATGTTCTCACCATAAGGCCCGCCGGAGTGGACCAGCCGGCAGTCGCCGATCCGTTGGTTTGCGTAGTTTTGCGCATAGGCCGCAACGGTGGAGTCCCATGTCATCGCACCAACTCCGACTTGTGCCCGAGCCGCATTGTGGGCATTGAGGTAGTCTTGCGGTGAATTTTGGGCATGAGTTAGGGCCAGAGCAAAGAAAATCAGGATAACCTTTGCTAGGTTGGCAACTCCCATATTGCTATATGTTTGTTTTCCCTTATACCTCTGTGCTGTCTTTCTTGGGCTTTTTCTGCATGAATGATTGAACGTGAGCTTGTGGCCAATTTATAAGGAAGGCAAATTGATTCGGTCATGTGACTCGTGTTGGACGAAATTGCCGAACTTTTTTTTCCACAACTCTGGTCTTATTGAAGATTAGAAATTGACATAGCTAGGCGGCCCACTCAACTTAATTGGATGGTCAGCAGATTACACGTTTTCTTATGGCTTAAAATACGTTGCGTAGGGGTTATTCCAAAGAAGACAAATTCACTTTGGACGAACATCACATTTATCCAGTCTCTTATTTCTAATGAAGTGGTGGAAAGATGTGTAACGGGTTTGAAATTAAAAATGAGATAATGTTCCCTTGACCTTAGTGTTTTAGTTTGACGTCACCATGCATGTGTCACATTTGTATGCAAATTTGCAACCTCAACAGGGACTAATTAATAATTCAAAGTACCACAACTTGAGTATTTGCATAATTAACATATGGACAACCGTGTTTTATTTAGCCAACCCCTTCTCTACACAATTAGTGGGTATTCATTGCCTGAATATACATGGATGGGTGGATATCTACCACACTGTTAAAGGGTGACCGACTAAAAGAGGAGTAGTGAACTACTCATCCGAATCATACATTGACTAATATTATTCACTACACTAGTAGAACTTTTTTTATGTAATTGTAGAAATTCATTAACACAAGGGGAAAGGGAGCAAGAAAAGATCAACAAGAACAAATAATTCCCCAAAGTTAAAAAAGAAACCTAAGAGGAAAATAAAAACTACTAGGCTAAAGCTAAAGAGGGAAAGCGCTACAAGAAATAGAATAAAAAACCCAATTATTCCCAAAGATCTCATCAAAAGGACATTTATGATGAATTTGAATCTTTAAGCCAAAAGCTTATTGGCCACGTACGTCTAACCTGAGACTGGATAGACGTGCCAATAAAGAGGATCTTTTCATTTTCCCTTCAAAGATTTGGTACTTTCTTTTACTCTATATGAAGGTAACCAAAACACCAAACAAGGTTTTGATAAGAATAGCTACATAGGGGTTCTATTATATAAAATAGAGGATCCACTTCATTTCACCCTTAAAATCGAGAACAATTCTCATTATCCAGCACTTGAACAAAATTAATTTCCAAAGTTCCTTGAGAACAGACAAGTACTCCCCTTGATTGCGGTATAAAACACATCTATTTCCTAGTTGGAAACCCCTTCTAACCAAATTATCTAAACTGAGCATACTATTATTAACCATCAACTAAGCAAAAAGTGACTTATCTATTTTCCATATGCTTATGCCAAATTAAAAAAATACCACTCCACCGTATGTGAGCGAAATATGAAAAATTCCCATGCAGATTTAAAAGAAAATTTCTCCGAGTTAGACAACCAGCTATAACTATCAATTTCATTTGAAAAGTTAGGAGCATATTGTAATAAGAACTCTTTGGCCTCCTTTGCTCGAAGCAATAAATATCAATCGAGGAAATTCAATTTGTCTTCCATCTTCCCACCTAATTGATAACTAGTCTTTGTACCCAGTGTAAGAACCAAAGCTAAAGAAGATACCCATAGGTCAAGCCAAGTAAAATTATTCCCCCAACCAAAAAGCTCTTACATTGGACGGTCAGACATATATGGAATAATAACCCTTGCCAAGCAGAGTATAAATTTATTGCTCTCTAGTTCTGGCCAAATAGAGTATAAATTTATTATTCTCTGTCTGTATAGTGAAAAAATGGATCGTAGAAATGCCAACAAGAAAGCAAAAAACACAAGGGAATTTAACGTGGTTCGGCCTTGCTACCTACATCCACGAGATCACATAATTCCACTATATAGAAAAATAATTACAATGGAGTATTATAAAGATTTCTCTCAGCACTTCTCACACAACTCAAAGACAAAATAACGCCTCTCTTCTTCCCCAAAGAAGGCTTCTTTTCTCTTGGTCGTGACAACCTCCTCTCTATGCATGGCGGCCTAGTTTCTCCCTATTGCATGGCAGCTTGCTCTCCCAAAATTTGTCTTTTTATTATTTTGCCCTTTAATCCTCTTATATTAGGTTTACAAAGCAGAAGGACAAAATTTCCCCTAATCACTTAATCCCATAATTAGGGCTTATCAACAACAATCTCCCACTTGAGACCTAATTGCTTGAAATCTTCATCAACAATTCTCCCACGCAAATTGATCCTCATTAAATCAATTTTCCAATAGTCAATTGCAAACAAGACAATTACTCCACTCTTACCTAATGCAATTGTGTGATCACCGCCATCCTTCTAGTGTAGAAGGATGATGGCGGTTAAGAAAACGGATAATTTCTCCATCGTCGCCACTTTAGTAAGCATATTTGCTGAATTCTCCTTAATATATATCTTTTCCAAGAAGACCTTCTTCTCTTCAACAAGTTCTCTTACAAAATAATAATTGATTTTAATATGTTTCGTTCTAGCATGAAACACATTGTTCTTTGTCATATCAATTGCACTTTTATTATCACAATAGAGTACACACCTCAATTATGGTTTGTCTAACTCCTTCAAGAATGACTTTAGTCATAACATCATTTTGTAAGCTTCAGTGGCTGCAATATACTTTGCCTTTAGTAGATAAATTTGTCATAGCCATAACATCATTTTGTAAGCTTCAGTGGCTACAATATACTTTGCCTTAGTAGATGAATTTGTCATAGATTTATATAATTGTGACTACCAAGCAACTGCACCACTGCCCAATGTGAAGACAAAACCTAAAGTGCTTCTTCTATTATCTAGATGAACCCTTCATATATTTGAGATTAATCCACTTCACTGCATTCCAGTGCTCTTCACATGGATTTTCCATAAACCTTGCTACATGACTCATAACATGAGAAATATCTGGTCTAGTGCATGTTGCCGTATGCATCAATGAACCTACTGCAGTGCAAAAGGAACCCTGTTTATGTGAGTTATATCCTCCTATGTGCTAGGAGACTCCTCATTACAAAGCCTAAAGTGAGTCTCCAAGAAAGTACCAACTGGTTTGACACTTAACATGTTTAACTTCATCAAGACCTTTTCAACACATTCCTCTTGGGACAATTTCAACACTTTATGTTTTCTATCTCTTGTAATTCTCATACCAAGGATGTGCTTCGCTAGTCTAAGATCCTTCATTGCAAAATTAGAAAACAACTGTTTCTTGAGCTTCTCAATCTTACTAATATCTAATTCTACAATCAACAGGTCATCCACATATAACAACAAGAGCAAATAAGAGGTTCTCAACCTTTTATAATAATAGCAATGATTAGAGTAGCAACGATAAAATCAAATCAATAGCCTAAACCCATCAAATTTCCCATACCACTCTCTTGGATCTTGCTTGAGGTCATGCATGCTCTTAAACAACCTACAACCCATATTCTCCTTTCCTCTTACCACATAACCTTGGGGTTGATGCATATAAATTTTTTCTTCCAAGTCACCATGTAGGAAAGCTATTTTAACATTCAACTACTCTAAATGGAGATCCTCAACCGCAACAATAGACAACATCATTATGATAGTAGCAATTCTGACAACAGGAGCAAATATTTCTGTATATTCCAGTCCATACTTTTGTTGAAAGCCTTTGACAACTAGACTAGCTTTGTAACTCTTGCTCCCATCAACTTCCTATTTTATCCTGTAAACCCACTTGTTATGTAATGTCTTTTTACCTGGAGGTAGGGGAACTAACTCCCATGTCTAATAGAGGTCAATGAATCAATCTCATCCTCCATAGCACATTCCCACTGAGCTGAAGTGTTTATCCTGCAAGTTTCCTCAAAGCTTTCTGGTTAACCACTGTCAGTCAAGAACAAACAATTCAGACTAGGAACAAATATGGAATGCATACTAGATGTGCTCTCAGGGTCAGAGGTATCAAATATTTATTTTTTCTTAATCTACCTAGAGCTGGTCCAACCAAGTGGTGTTTGTAAGGGAACAACTGGAACCTCTAGAACTGTCTGTGAAGAAGTATCAACCACCTGTTCATGACTAGATGCACCGGCCCCCATGTGAGCTCCATCATCATCTGAAGAATTTTTAGCCTCAAGTTCTACAAACTAAAATTAACCTATTTCATCTTCTCCTTTTGTAGATCTTGACGATGCTTATAAAGCTTTGCCTTATGAAACACAACATCTATGCTCCTAATCACCTTCTTATGGATTGGATCCCACAATCGATAACCATAAGAATCTCCACCATAACTAACAAAGTAGCATTTATTGGACTTTGAATCTAACTTGACTCTATGTTCTGCATCAACATGCACATAAGCAGCACAACCAAAGACACGCCTCTTCAGGAATGCTTCCATCTAGGGGGTAGCATGGAGACATGTTGATCAAATATACTACAGTGTCAACGGCATAGCTCTAGAATGAGAGTGGAAGGCCACAATGTAGCAGCATACTGCGTGCTTTCTCCATGATGATTTTGTTTATCTGCTCAGCAACACCATTCTGTCTGAGTTGTCTAGGAGTAGTTAGCAATCTGCAAATGTCATGCTTATCACAGTAGGATTTGAATTCCCTGCTACATTACTCGCCTCCATTGTCTAACTTCAAACACTTCAATTTTAACCCTGTATCATTCTCAAGAAGTGTTTTCCCTTACACAAAGATAGAAAATACATCACATTTATTTTTAGCAAAGAAAACCCATAACTTATAAGAAGTATCATCAATGAAAGTAATGAAATAAGACACACCTCCAAGGGATGGAACCTGAGCTGGTCCCTAAGCATCAAGATGCTCAAACTTGTGCTCCGGGGTAGCTCGTGTGAAGGAAACTTTGTGTTGCTTGCCCATTATGCAATGCTCACATAAATCTAGATTACTACACTTCAAATTGGATAACTTCCCCTTTGCCTGTAACATCTTCATCCCTTTTTTTGACATATGTCCAAGATGACAATGCCACAAATTCACATGAGCAGCATTAGAGGTCAATCCAAAAGAGTACTTATGACAACTTGATGTCATATATAATGTCCTAATTTTCTTCCCCTTAGCCACTACCAGGACACCTTTACTCATTTTTTAACTGTTACTCATAAAGTGAGTAGTAACACCACAAGTAACCAATTGACTAATAGAAATAATATTCTTTGTCAAACGAGGCATTATGAACATCTTTCAAAACAAGAACAACATTATCATCAAGCAACAAACGTATGTCACCCTTGCCTATGATTTTACAAGTTTGACCATTACCAAATAGTCATTGCTCAAATCACTGGCCACAAAATTCTTCAACAAATCTTTTTTCTAGAAGTAGCATGAAATGAGGCACCACTATCAATAATCCAAGCATCACATTTGCTCTCCATATACAATAACATGCAATCAAATTCTGTAACATTAACTACGTTTTTGACATGATTTTGTGCTCCATCATGAGGGGGGGTTTGGGAAATCTTTCTTCAAATGGTCTTTTTGCCCACACTGCCAAGAAGCCCCATCACCCTTAAGGTTTTTGGACTTGGACCGCCCCCTCCTAGACTTCCCTCTCTATTCAGGTTTGCCCATATGAGGTTGCCGCCCCCTCTCCTCCATAGTTAGGGCTGAACCGGATTTAGAAGAACCACCCTTACAACGTGTTTCTTCAGCCAATATCATTCCACAAAACTCATTCAACTTAAATTTATTCGTATCATGGGAACTATAAACATCAACTTTAAATAATTCCCAATCAGACGGCAAAGGCTTAAGCAAAGCAATATGTTGTATATCTTCTGTTAAATTAACATCAACCGGTTCAAGTTGATTACCTAAAGCATAGAGTGAATTCAAATGATTGGCCACGATCTCATCATTAGACATTTTCAAACCAAAGAAACTAGTCACAAGGTGTACCTTATTTTTGCAAGAAGGACTCACATACAACCGCTCAAGCAGATCAAAGCATTCCTTCGTGGTGTTCGCCTTCATGATGTTTAATGCCACCGATCAAAAAATGGACAACTTGACCGCCCATGGTGCCTTGTGATCAAGCAACTCCCACCTTGCAATCTCTTCCACCTTGTCTTCACCAATGGGCTTGGTTATAATCAACGGTTGATAGAGATCAATCTGGTACAAATAGTCTTCAACCTGCATGTGCCAAAATATATAATTTTAGAAATTAAACTTTTCTATATTGAACTTGCTATCGTCGGCCATCTCCACCTAAAGCTCTGATACCAATTGTAGGGAATAAAAACCCTTGCCAGACAGAGTATAAATTTACTACTCACTAGTTCTGGCCGAATAGAGTATAAATCTACGGTTCTTTACCTGTACAGCAGAAAAATGGATCGCAGAAACACCAACAAGAAAGCAATGAACACAAGGGAATTTAACGTAGTTTGGCCTTGTTGCCTACATCCATGGGATCACATACTATATAGAGAAATAATTACAAGGGAGTATTACAAAGATTTCTCTCAGCACCTCTCACACAACTCACAGACGAAATAGCACATCTCTTCTTCCCCAAAGAAAGCTGCTTTTCTCTTGTTCGTGATGGCCTCCTCTTTATGTGTGGCAGCCCGGTTTCTCCCTACTTCGTGGTGGCTTGCTCTGCCAAAATCTGTCTTTTTTTTGTTTTGCCCTCTCTAATCTTCTTATATTAAGTTTATAAAGTAGAAGGACAAAACTGGCCTAATCACTTAAACTCATAATTAGGGCTCACCGCCAATGTAACATCCCAGGTTTGCATTCACATAAGCATGTGGCAATGCTAACTTAGGATGTCAACTTGCCAAGCCAATATCACAACACATAAGTAAATTTCCTACTAAAGTAAAACATTCATTAAACAGGATCTTGGCTTAGCCAAGTGCAAGTACTATAACATAATAAAATAACATGATTAGAAATATGATGGTAACACAGTGCCTTATTACAATTTAGCATGAAATATAGAAACTAAAGTCCTACTGGCTGTGGAGAATCTACCCTGCTACTCTGGGCAACTCTTGCTAAGAAAATCAACTACTCTAAAATTGGTGTTGATCTTGCATCAAAAGATGCATGAGTATTTCTACAAATACTCAATACGTGGCATGACAAAACACCGTAAAATAGAAGATTATAATAATGTACAAAAATAGTAGAAATCAACTATGAACACAATGCAAAACCTCCTGCATAATAGTACCACATAAAGGTAATATATAGGGTAATGATTATCAGATAAATCACACTCCCAAACTGGCAACTAATGCAACTTAAACAACTCAACTGATATCTACACCATTTAGAAAATAACTCATTTATTGTCATCTGAAAATCCGACTCCCGTTCACAAGGAGTACTGGACATTAGCAAGGAAATCCTAACATTCCTAGGGATCCACTTAGATCAGCCATAGGTCTAAAGATACAGGTACTATATGTGCTTATGGACACACTGGCTAGAGGGAGGTGAGCTTTCCATGATGCTCAAAAACCTAGTTTGAGTATTTGTAGGGATCCATCATCACAAAGGAGAAGAGACCATAAAGGTCTAAAATATTACCGCCATGGCTATTGCTGTGAACTAACACAATGTGGAATGAACATATGACTTAATCCATCCAAAGATTTAATACTAAACGCAACCTATCATGCATGCAACTTACTCTCATGATTGGCAAGATAATATGCAGATTTAGGGCTTAAGCATGTTAACTAATCAACATGACAATGACTCAGACTTATGCTGAGATGAACTGACCAATTCAACATTATAGTGAAAAGGATTTGGGGCTAAGATTAACAATTCAAGCAAGCCACCTAACATGAAAAATTCAGGCTGATACAACTATCAACATTCAACCTATGGTATATCACATTCAAGGCTTAAATTCAGGGATAACATAGGCTGAATTTCAGAGGCATCTCAAGCTGGAATTCAAAGACAACTTAGGCTAAAATTTAGAAGCTTCTTAGGCTGAAATTCAGAGACTCAATAAGAATGAATACATCATGAAATAAGGCTCAAAGATCAGGGATTCTATTAGCAAGATTACAACCTAAATCAAACTGAGAATCAAGTATTAGATAGACAATAATACAACCTAAACTAGGGATGAAATTTAGGTATTCACTCAGCAAGATTATGACATAAACTAAGGCTAAGAATTTAGTATTAATTTGGCCAAAGTAGAGCCTAAATCATGGCTACAATTCAAAGATTTAAATAGGCAAAAGTATAGCCTTAAACTATGATGCAAATAAGGGATCTAATAAGCAAAAGTAGAGCCTAAACTAAGGCTTCAAATCAGGGATTTAAATGACCAAAGTACTGCCCAACCTAGGGCCACTAGTAAGGAATTAAATAGGTAAAAGTATGGCCTAAACTAAGACTCTAAATCAGGGATTTAATTACCCAAAGTAGAGCCTAAAACAAGGCTTCAAATCAGGGATTTAATTAATAAAAGAATGGCCTAAACTAAGGCCATAAACTAGGGATTAAATTCAGCATAGTTTATACCCAAATTAAGGATAACATACATGACTAGAATCAGAATCATTTGTGCATAATATAGGGCTAACATAGATGACAAAAATTAGCAACATGCTTACACGAATTAGGGCTAATATACTTGACAAAAATTAGAATCATGCATGTACAATTCAGCAATATATACAAGAGATAAAATCACAATCATTCAAGACTCATAAAGGTTTATTTATGATATCAAAAACCCCTAGAACAATGTTGAACTAAGGCTGAATTATATCTACCACAATCTCATGTTTAAGGTAGTAAAAAGATGCACCTACTTGTACCAATTTGTCCCCAAAGTTCCTAGCTCTTGCTCCTACACTTCTGGGTCTTGAATTCAATCCAAAGGTTTCTTTGTGCCTTCTAAAATTGCTGGTTATGGAGGTCCTTGCTGGGATAAGGAAGAAGATAGAAGAGGTGGGAGATAAAGGAGGCCGAACCAAGCAAAAAGAGAGGTCTACCCCCTCCTCTTTCCTTTTTTAAGAACTCCCCATAGTTCTAGGATTTTTGGGCCAATAGGAGGGCTGATCTAATATAGGTGGACTCCTCCATAAAAATCCTATATTCTCCCCCCCTCCTATTAAAAAAAGAACTTGAATAGAGTCCTAGATAACCTCCCCTGGTCACCCCCTGCACTCTAGGGACTACCCTCTCATCCTCCTTTGAGTGTCGTACATCCTTCGACTCTCCCATAATTTATAACAAATTGATTTTCTTAGGACATCCAACTCCAAGCACAATTAGGACTTCCAACTCCTAGCACAAGTAGGACTTCCAACTCCGACTTCCAACTTCAAGCACGATTAGGACTTCCAACTCTAAGCACAATTAGTACTTCTAACTCCTAGCATGAATAGCACTTCAAACTCTAAGCACGATTAGGACTTTCAACTCCTAGCACGAGTAGGACTTCCAACTCCTAGCACGATTAGGACTTCCAACCAAAGTTGGACCCCTAAACCCTAAGTGGCCTACCCCCTTCCACACAAGGTTGGACAACTAGCCTAACAGGTTAACACATCAAACAATCGTAGGGTTTGAAAGCAAATACATGTCACAATCAAATACACACACAAGAAAAGAAAAAAAAATTACCTAGAATTCGGGGTGTTACAGCCAACAAGGCATGCATTATCCAATAGTGGAACTCAATAGTCGGAATTGTCGTTGGGGAGGAAATCCCACCTTGTGACAAAGTAGAATTTCATTTCAAGCATTCACCATTTCAAGCATTCTAGTTAAGGATAACAGTAGAATTTTTCTTCTATGCCTTTGGTGTTGTTTTGCATGCCTCCTTAACTTCCAAACTCCTCTTTACTTTCTTCTTTACATGAAAATAACGTGAAAATATTCTATTCATATAGCATCATTTTTAAGTACATTTTTAACTATGATTTATTCATTTGCACCTTATAATTTTATGATACTAGCTTTGGGCAATTTTTTTATAGCCTAACGTAATATTTTCCATATAATTAAAGCCTCTCTTTCTCAGTATGTCTTCATTTTATGGTGTTCTATCCATAGAGGAAAACTCGTTAGACTTTTCCTTATAGAAGTCTAGTAAAACAAAATCACTCGACGAAAAGTTCAAACGTCGTTTCTTAAGCAAGTCGTAGTGGACTTCTAGACTCCATGGGCCAGGTCAAGAATTGCACCGCAGATTTTTATCGAGAATATATTAGCACATATGGTTGTGTCCATACTGCTTGTGTAACATGGTGCACTTGTGATTGAGCATTCACATATCACCAACTCAGTCACTGCATTATGGCACACAACCTAATACACAACTTCCTTTTGCCTAAACAATTAAATGGTCCCTCAATTTTCTGTTTCCAATAATGAATCATATCACCAACCAACAAATTATTTAATAATACTACTTTTGATTCATGTATACCAATGCCAATAGCTCTATTGAATATGGGCGTTGTGTCACAGGGTAGCGAAGTGGATTGTCCATGATATGTGCTAGAGTACACACATGTAGAGAAGTATTGTATACTAGGTATGTATGTATTGCGAAAACTGCCCATAATGTTACATACAATATATGCAGGCATAAGGCCCGCAACGCCTTCATACATAGTGTGCAACACTATGGCAGTTCTCGCAATGCATACATACTTAATATACAACACTTCCACATATGTGTGTGCCTTAGCACGTGTCACCGATAGTCCGCTTCACTACCCCAAATAGTCCGCACATGTCACAGATAGTTCCTGCAATGTATATACATACAACACTTCCACACATGTGTGCCTCCCAACATATATCACAGATAGTCCTCTTTGATACCCCGTGACAGTTGGCCTTCATAGTTACAAGGAGGGCTATAATTATAGGTAATGAAGATGGCACCATTGTTGCACCTAACCTTTGCATTGCCCAGCCTTACCGAGTGCCACCACACCACCTAAGTATAGTGGCCACACCTTCCTAGTTCCAACTGGCACAAGTGTTTGTGTCATAGTTATAGTTCTCCCTCTCCCCCGCCCACGAATTCAAAGCATCATCAGCTGTCCACTCCCAGCCTGAGTCACCCCCAAGAAGTTCTCACCATAGGGTCCAAAGGAGGTTGATTGTCACCAATCCATTGGTTTGCATAGTCCTATGCATAGGCTGCTACGGTCGAGTCCCAAGTCAACGGGCCCACGCCAACTTGGGCCCGAGCAGCATTGTGGGTATTGAGGTAGTCTTGTGGTGCATTTTGGGCTGACTTAGAGCCAGAGCAAATAAAACCATTGTAATCCTTGCTAGGTTAGCAGTCCCCATGGTGCTACCTTCATTCCTAATTCGTATTCCTCCTTGAAGCTGCCCCGATTGAGTTCTTGATTTATGATTAACTGAATGCAGGCTTGTGGGATATTTAGGGGAAAGAAGTGATTAGGCCAAAGTTGGCAAATAGTGAAAATAAAACTTGGGCAGCCCAACAGGCAAAGTTAAATGTTGCTGATTTCGTATTGTATAGATAGGCAGCTCACGCGTACAAATCATCAATTAGGATAATTATTCAGCAGATTTTTTAATACAAATGTAATTGTGAAACAAAAAACATATATTTAACAAATTTTTTTCCCATATTAATAGCTTCATTTTGTTTAATTTAAGTGGTTAGATACTTGAAAAGAGTGTTATAAACTTATTTTTCTTCACTTAAATGTAAGTTTCACCTTTCTATAAGAATCATTATTTTTTCAAATATAGCTATTAATACTAGATGTAGAAAGTATGATAAATGGTGGAAAGATGGAAACCAAATGGTCATCAAGATTTATAGCTATTAAATTTTCTTGTATTAGTACTATGATTCATCTTGTATTATCCATAATTAAACTTTAAGCCCTCTATCTTTCTTATCGAGCCTATATACTGCTGGGAGTTTATCTTGTTGAGGATGCAATTGTTCCAGAAGAATTACTGTTGACGAATTTGTCCAAAGGCGGCCTTCGGCTTTCTGCTGGTCTAGATGCGTGACGCAGCAAGATAACATGCACATGAAGATTATTCTAATTAAGGATTTTGATTTTCTTGCCTGCTTTTGTTGATATTTCGCCTAGTCTTCTTAACTTCCAAACTTCCTGTCCGTTTTTGTTTTTACATGACAGTGACATAAAAAGGCTGAATTCATTTAAGATCACTACTAAGAAAAGTACACGTACACTCATATATATATGCACGTGACGTGTACAAATGTATTACTTCCTTCGGGCAAAGCCTAATAAGAATCTTGCAATGCTATACTATATTTCTCAGCATGATGATAAATAATGTCCACTAATTGTTTCTTGTCTTTGTTACATATAGGGTTGAATCTCACCTTATGACCATCATCTAGTGTGTATGTGTATGTATATTTGTAGCGAGGTGTGACTTATCACAGTCAATACATGTCACTGGGCCCACCCAATGCTAATTATTTAAAGCTTCTATGTTTCTCATGATATTATATAGAGGAATTGACCAAAGAAACTCCCACTTAAGTGAAATAACCAAGGTGTGAGTAACTATTTTTTATTTACCAAAGTAGACTTACTCACATGAGAGCTTACAAATATGTAAAATATTTTGACTAAACTACCCTCTCCTTCATCATATAACAACCCAACGGGAAAAATAAAGTTGCTCAGTCCAGGAAGATATCTTCTTTTTCTCTCGTACAACTTCATCTCACAGTGGTTTTATCTCCCGTATGGCTTACTACTCCTGGGTATGTTCATCTTCCTCGTGTTTTTATTTGCCCAAATGTTCCCTCTTATCTACTTCTTTTCTATGGTACATCACAACTTCCAGCTCTGAATATTCCCTTCCACCAAGTATATTGGTTCATGTTATTTGGGATGATGAGAATGGTGTTTCCAGATGAAAATTATTATTTTAGGTTAGTTATATATTGGGTATTATGTAGCTTATGCTAGTAAGATTTTTTGGGCAACTGGAAAATTAAAAACTGGAAAATTAGAAAACTAGATCACTGAAAACTGGAAAAGTAGAAAACTGAATTACTAATATGATATGAGAATAGCATAGAAATGGACACACAAGGTTTGTTGTGTGTTTGGGACATCCATTGGGATGCAAGTGGTAGGAAATATAATTACGATAGTGCAAAAACAAAAGTAATTAAAGTTCCATGTAAGGTGACTAATGATACTTTCTTAGATATGTTGTATGAAGTTTGTAAATGGTTGAAGAAAGAGTAGTAAATGGTCTAAGAAAGAGTACTCATTAATGTTAAGTTTTATATATCCGATTGCAGTTCCTATTGACCTTCTACCTTCTTCTAAAATACATTATACTAAAACTCTCCATTGCTTCATTCGAGAGAATAAGTTAAGATTGAATGAAATACCATTGATGATAACTAAAGCAAAAAAAAATTACTCATGGGAATATTAATGTCAAAGTGTTGAAGTGGCAGGAGGAGATGGGAACAAAAGTGCAAAGTGGGAAGAGAAAATAAGAAGAACAGGAGCAATGTGAGAGGAGAAGGGCATATTTTTTAGTGTTCCATACAACACAATTGTTAATCTTAGTTGTGATGAAGATAAACTCCAACTAGATAAGTTATTTTAGTGAGAGGAGGATGAAGAAAATGCATACATCACGCATTGACTTTGATTTAAAAGTAACACATAATGACCTAGCAACTGTAAAGTAAGAGTGTGATATGGATTCAAGCATTAATGAGTACGTCCCAAACACGAGTATAGATTACTTTGAATTTGGGAAAGATCATTATTATGTATCAGCATCAGCAAATGAAGACGATTCTATAGGAGAGGTGAATCATTGTACAGAAGAACATGTTATGAGTTCTCCAAAACTCCAAGATCAACCTTGTCATAATGATGAAAGGTATAGTAAATATTGTCAATATAATTTATAATTTGGTATTATGTATGTAGATGTATGAGACTATTGATACAAAATATATTTTGTTAGATTATGCTGATCAGATGGAATCAACTGTAGTCAGCCAACGCCTTTTGATGAAAAAGTGAAAACTATGGATAGTCCACAAATATCAGTTCCAGATACATCAATTAAAATGATGTTAGTTATTTTTATTTTCAGTTTGGCACTTTATTAGTTTGACAGTTTTTCAATTTGACAATGTTTTAGTTTAGCAGTTTCTAGTTCAATAATTGACACTGAAATTTTTAGGAAGAATGAAGGTGGTGGTAAGAAAAAAAAATGAGACATGATGAAGAACCCCCAAGTTTGATTCACAAAATGGACATTACTGGGGTGGATCCCTATGTAAACAATAATTTTGGGGTGCAATTAGGGAAGGTTTATGATCGACGAGCGATAGAAATCAGTCAACAATTCATGGACAAAGTCATGCTTCAACTTCACCTTCACAACATGGCCATGTAGACCAAGTTTCAGCTTAAGGTTATATATTCAAATAAATCAAGGTATACAGTTATATGTATTATTGAGAACTGACCGTTGAGACAAATAAATCAAGGTATACAGTTTTATGTGTTACTAAGAACTGCCCGTTGAGACAAATAAATTAAGGTATACAATTTTATGTGTTATTGAGAACTGCCCGTTGAGACAAAAAAATCAAGGTATACAGTTTTATGTGTTATTGAGAACTGCCCGTTGAGACTACATGCAGATTGGTCTATGACAATTCCTTTCAGGTTGAGCTGAAAGATCCCCAGTTGAGACGTGGCCCACCTACTATGAGGGTTGATCGCATGATAGCTGAGTTCAAGTCTAAGCTTCCTGGAGCTCCCAAGTTTTTTTTGTGCATTCTTCTTGAAAGGAAGAATTCTAATATTTATTTTGGGAATGGATATTTCCTTCTTTGTAATAGAACTTAGTGCATTGTTTTGAGCTTCTGCTCTGCAGACCCGACTTTGGGTAGATATGTGGATTCAAAATGTTCTTTTTTGTTCTAGTTGAACTACAAATACAAATTTATTTTTTGTTTTGTTTTTTCTATCACACAAATGAGCAATTTCGAAAACAACATATGAACAAACTGGGCTGCACCCTATATATATGCATGCATTGGCAATGGAAATTGGGATTTGTATACAATTGAGGTCTCAAAAACCCTTTGTGTACGTGAGATACACAAATAATGAACTATGAATCACTGCATACAAGTAATATCAACAAAAAAAAATGTATGTATACCTTTTATATCCACAAAATTACATTTGTCTTCAAACATGTATCATATTTCAAACTCTGAACTGAAATATTGGCAACTGTCACTTCCAACATCCATGTTGGAAGGTTGTCACATATCTTTTGCACTATGGCTATCTGAGGTCGTCAACTTCTCTCGTTTAGGTGTAGGCCCGGACTTTCTAGGTGTACTTTTTTTTTCTTATTTGCCACTTGTCTCATTTCTTTATTATTTCTGACTGCTGGAGGTTCTCCTATATGCATTCTACTTCTGTCTTCAATGTCATTGTCAATATGCTGTCAAACTTGGAACTGACAAGTAGCTCTATTATGTCCATGCCCCTTACATTTACTACACTTGACCTTTCTCTTTTTTTTGCCGTGCAAGAGTAATCACTTCTTCTTCGGTCATTTTGTAGGAATCCTTGAATGTGGAGGCTTCAACCCTTACAAAATTCAGTGTATCCCATTGACCTTTATGTAGAACAGGGTATATACCGCACTTGCAAATCTATCATATTAGTAATCCAGTTTTCTACTTTTCCAGTTTTTTAGTGATCCAATCTTCTAATTTTCCAGTTTCTAGTTTTCCAGTTACCCAAAAAATCTTACTAGCAGAAACTACGTAATACCTAATATATAACCAACCCAAAATAAAATTTTTCACCAGGTAACACCTTTTTTATCACCCCAAATAACATGAACCAATCTACTTGGTGGAAGGATATATTTGGAGTTGAAAGTTGTGACGTACCAGAAAAAAGAAGCAAAGAAGAGGGAGCAACTCGGAAAATAAAAACTCGAGAAAGATGAACATACCCAGGAGTAGGAAGCCATACGGGAGATAAAACTACCGAGATGAAGTCGTATAGGAGGAGAAGAAGACATCTTCCTAGACTGAGCGACTGTGTTTTTCCCGTCGGGTTGTCAAATGATGAAGGAGAGGGTAGCTCAATCAAAAGCCTTCACACATTTGCAAGCTCCCACATGAGTAAGTCTACTTTGGTAAATAGAAGATATTTGCTCACACTTTGGTTATTTCACTTAAGTAGGAGTCTACTTTGGTCAATTCCTCTATTATATAATATGTGGCGCACTGGTTGGGAAGATTAAACAAGAGGTCATGTGGTTGTGTGTCATCTAGTGTGTATATATGTATGTGGCAGGGTGTGTTGGGTGGCAGCAACGGAAGCCCCATGGTGAGCCCTTGGCATGGAGGTGCAAATTCACAATTTTAAATCCCTCAAAATCAATACACATGCAATCAACACAAAAACATATATATAAGCACTAGATCAATCTAAGATTAATTATAATTAATTACTAATTACGACAAGGATTAAGATCTATTGACCTTTAGGTGCTGAGCCCCAATGAAGTGGCCAATCACCCACAAGCAAGCACAACCCTTTAGCCTTAATCAATTATAATCACAAGGTGATGTTAAATACATTTACCTCAAATCAATGATCAAGATCATCACCACCCTATTATCATGGAATGGAAGAGAGTGCATTGTCCAATCCTCCAGTCAGCATATTTGAGCTGCTTAATCACCACCAAGGAATCCTCCTTGGCATGCCCTAGTTGTGTTTGTGTGTGTGTGTGTGAAAGAGAGGGAGAGAGAGAGAGATAGATCCTCTCTAGAACCATCACCAAGGCGAGGGGGATCGATGCAAAGGGCCGGGGTGGCTCAACTAAAACAAGGGCAGCTGAATGCTTCCCAAGGCAGCAAGGAAGGAGGGAGAGAGCCAAAGAGGGGGGTGGCTGGTCCTCTCAAGAGAGAGGGACGTAATGGAGAGTGAAGTCAGGGAGAGAGGACACATTCCCCTTTTATACTTAGGGTTCCCATTTACTAGTTGGGCTAGAACTTCAAGCCACCACATCTCTTCCTATGGGCTTCCTAATGGTGTCATGCTCAATATGGTATGGCCGCATGGCTGAAGCCCATAAGCCCATGGAGCCATGCACATGCCTCATGGCCATACCCATGAAGAGGCCATCCCGTAGAACGTTCAAGTGGGTCCCATATATATAAGTGAATATGTATGTGAGACTCGGGCCCACCAAACCTAAGTGACACATGTATAAGCTCGTGAATCTACCCCGGACACAAGTGACAAATATGGGTAGGGCCCATAACTTGGTCCAACATGGTGCATCAATTTGTAACTTTCTTTTAGAAAAAAAGCTGCAAATAACTAGAATATCAAAAATAAAGTTCGCCATTCTAATATGTATCTTATCTCTAAAAGACGAAGCACCCAATGTATATTGTTGAGATATCTTGATTTTAACACTTCTATAATGCTCATAACATTAAAAAAAATGGTAAGCCTTGGTATTTTTCCTAGTATGAAATTAAAAATTAGGTTTGGCAAGATTGTAGAATTAATCTAGTGCAACTTCACATTGCTAAGTATTCATTTATCAATTAGATTGTCTTAGGGATGCCAATGGTAATTATTTAACTAGTTTAGCACCCAAACTATACCATTAAAAACTTAAATGGCTCGGGCAAAATTACCTCTTGGTTAAGCAAATGGGTAATTTTACCCAACCATTTCATATGATAAAATAATTTCCATAACCATTAACCATTACCTATTTGGTAAGACTATAAAAACCAAAATGTAAATGTCAAAGTTTACTAAATACTAGTAAAGTATATCTAACCTTAGAATGTAAAACTCTAGTTGACTAAACATTGGGATTGCTTTGAAACTAGGGAAACTTTTTTGAACTCCAGTTCTCTTTTTTGTATTTGTGTATGGGTCCCTTTTAAAATGGTTCAATGGTCCATTGTTAAGTATTTTTGGTTAATTTTTATTGCAAAGGTGGTCGAAATTGTGTTTAAAAAATAAGAGGATGTGGGACAAACACCCTCTCACGACTAAGCTCCCAAGATTCAGAAATTATAACAAAAGGAACTTTTTTTATTTTTTTCTTAAATAATACAAATAATTCAAAATTTGGGAAATAGAGGATGTGAGTTTGAGACACAAGATCGCTGAACTGCATTTCTCTTCTATTATTGCAAAAATGTGTGCATATAAAAAAGCACGGTAGTCCACCCATGACCCAAAGCTCAATAAACTTGCCTACTACTATGCTAGAACATAATAAAATGCAATCTACATGCTTCCTAAGCATGCTCATATAACTATAGCCATCATACAACATGAATACAATTCATTCTAAATTCTTGAGTTAAGTGAGTATGCAATATTCCATGAAATGAAATGTTATCAATTACTTATGTCTCATGCATTTCAACCACACAAAGCATGTGGACAAGACATAAATTATAGCCGGTTCATAAACATCTTACTTTATCCAATAGATTCTTATTGTACCAAGAATATGCAACCATAAGTCATGGCCCATAAATCAATCTTGACTACCTATATATGTCATAGTAAGAGCACCTGAGAAACAAATTAGAGGCATTCAACCTAAAACGTATTTAAGTAAATTACATACTGTGATTCACAAAAATAAAATAAAAATGTCATTCACTCTTTCTAGCACCCTTTTCCGAAGGAGCTATAATGAACGCCCATATGCATCAGACATTGGTGTTGATGACATTACATACTATGCCACCATAAAGTTCTTGGGAGCCCACTTGAACTATTTCAATAATTTTTCAGGTGTGTATGTGTACTGTCCTTGATTTTTCTACGATTTTCTGTGATTTTCATGTTATTTTTTTGGTCATTTTTGGCAGAAAAATGTGACGCTTTAGCATATTCATATTTGTGTATTTACCCAGTATTTATATCCGTAGAGTTGGGTGTGGGGCGTAGTCACAAGCCGCGGGCCTCACTGTGCACTGTATTGAGCCCCATACGTCAAATGCTCTGTTGAGAGCGATGTATGTTTTTTATTTAGTTAGTGTGATGTATTAAGCCTAGACATTTGATGCTCTATTGAGAGCATTGTATAATTTCTGCCCAAGAGTAGCATTGTACAATTCTGCCCAAGAGTGACACTGTATGATTTTTGCCCAATAGTGGCACTGGCACTATAAGATCCATAATGGTGGACAATTCTATGGCACTATAAAACCCATTATAGTGGGAAACTGTATGGCCCTAAAGTGTGGGCATTTGTGTTTATGTTTGCATGCTTAAGTAAGTAGTATCATGGACCTACTCTTACTTGTTTGATCTTGTGCTCCATGATCATTGGTGTGCCTTGCTTCAGAAAAGTCCACGACATCTAATCACTCCTCGGAGGTTAAGGTGATGCCCCAGGGGCATTCTTGTCCATTTCAACATTGGAGCTTATTAGTTGTAATGAACTTCAGTGATCGATAGTATGAGCACGACTGTAAGAGTATGTGTATGTGTATAACTATAAGAGCATGTGTATGTGTACGACTGTAAGAGTATGTGTATGAGCATGACTGTAAGAGTATGTGTATGTGTACTACTATATGAGTATGTGTATGAGCATGACTGTAAGAGTATGAGTATGAGCATGACTATAAGAGTATGACTATGAGCACGACTATAAGATTATGTGTATGAGCACGAGTGTAAGAGTATGAGTACGAATATGAGTAAGACTATGAGAGTATGATTTTGAGCAAGACTGTACGAGTAAAGTTGTACAAATAAGATTGTACGAGTAAGGTCATACGAGTAAGTATAAGATTGCATGAGTAAGGTCGTACAAGTATGTGTAAGTTATATGAGTAAGCATACAATTATACAAGTAAGTTTTTAAGTCCCTAATTAAGGGTGCTTGTGTATGTTTGGTTTGATGGTATGTAATTTTGGCATGATGGTATGTGTGATTGTATGCGTATGAGCATGATTATGATATACTTGTTTGCTTCATGTTTGAGTTTTATGAACGCATCTATGTATAGACTTACTGAGTTCACTATTTAGAACTCCCCTGCTAGGTATTTTCCTACTGAGTATGAAAATACTCATTGCCCTATTTTTAGCCCCATTGTTCGGGAGACTTTTGCAAGTTTGTGATGAAGAGCTCCTGGAGATGGATGCTTGTTTCCATGGTGGATTTATTCCCTTGGACTCAGGTATATACTTGTCTCACTATGAGTATTATTTTTGTCATGATCTCTTGTATTGGGTGAGATGAGAATTAAAATGTGTATGTATTATGAACTTTTAGTTTGGATCAGACTGTGGATTATTATGAGACTTGCACTCAGGGATGCCTGGGAGGGATTGTATTTAAAGTCTACGATCATAGCAATTTATTCATACACTTGTTTTCGAGTAGCCCATGAGGATATTTGGTTTGGCCGCACGATGTTTAATCGAATAAGTAAAAATTTGGATGGGAAAATGATTGATGTGTGATGTTTTAAATTTTGAACTGCTTTCACAAGTTTGTTTTCATCATTTGTCCCGATTTACAACCGTTATATTAAAAAAAAATCCATGAATTTTAAGGAAAATGTATGAAAAATCTTGGGCGTTACAATATGCAACAAAAAATTAATTACTTTTGAGATGTCACTGTATACCATCATCCTGTCATAACCCAAATCATTCCTGCATGCATCTTGTTTATATATTAGGAAATTTTGCAAATTCAACATATTTGTCATATAACAACCTTATTAACTAAATTTACATGTATCGGAATAACATAGCCATCATCACAACCTGACTGACTTGGCTATACCAATTTAGCAAATAATGAACCTAACTGACACATAAGGGAAACATCAACCATGCAGTTCCCACATGTATCTACATGCCATACTTTATATAGGCCATAATGGTTCTCCATAGAAGTGTTTCTATGTACATATTACCATGCACATAGGCGATTTCCACCTATATTTTAGTAGCCTACATTTGACATCTTCATCATATACGTCGTAATAAAACATGACCCATAATACCATCAATGCATTACCTACTTAGCATGCATATGATACAATCATAACATGAATATCTCTTAATCTATGTACATCATCATTACACTTCAACATGCATCACTCTTGGTCTAATCCCCACATGAATGAATTGCATACAGTATATACCCTTAAACATGGCAATTCATAGTAACATAAAAATGACTATTGTGGCCCTACCCCGCATACTTCACATTGGTTAACCAAGTAGTATCCTATACATACAATTCCCTACTTACTATGGAGTTGTCTCAATCTATGAAAAAAGCATTCAAAACAACTAAAAATGGAGCATTTTTGGCTTTATTAGAATCAGGTAACCTGTATAGTAATTTACTTCCCTAAGTCTCTTATAGGGTAAAATCCTAATTCCCTTATTGTTTTAAATTTACATATTCGGGAGAATACAAAATAGGTTTGATTGACTTTAAATTAAGACCATATAAAGTCCTATGCTATGGTCCAAAATTAAATTAAGAGTCTGATTTGGCTATTAAACTATTTTTCAAAATTTATGAAAATTACTCCATATTGAAGAAATTCCAAAGTAGTTAGGGTTCCTAAGACCATATTTTAGTCAGTTTGATTCCTAATATATAGACTCAAGGTTTTTGCACTAGAAACGGATTCAATGGCCTTGGCCAAAAAGTTTGCAGATACTCTGACACGGTTTGGTCCTGAATTACAAAAAACTAGAAACTACAAAATCTAGAATTTCAAAGCCTTTTCATTTCCAAAATTCTAATAAACATATAGGTTATGGTGTGTTGTGCACAATCACCTCAGACTACTTATTTCCCTTTTATTGCATTGTATTAGGCTACTTTCTTTCATATTTGCTTAGTATTTACTTATGTAATAGGATGAATAACTGTATTGATAGCTGGTGTGGCTCCCTAGGAGAGAGGGTGTGACTCCCTATATGGGTCGTCCCCTTCCTTGTGTTTCTTTTATGCCATAGAATATTCAGAACATCTTCCCTTTCTTCTTTTCTTTCTCCCCTTTCCTGCGTGATTGTGCAAGGGACCATTAGCTTAAGGAGAACTTATCCTCTGCTCAGAACCAGATGAAGCAGATTTATGATGACCATCACACTGATAGAGAGTTCGTTGTGGGTGACTTGGTTTATATCTCTGTCCTCCCTCAGTGCCAGATATCCTTGTTTCAGCCCGAGCATTCCAAGCTCGCCTCACGTTTCCATGGTCCATATGCAGTGGTGGAGCATATCGGTCCGGTGGCTTATCTGTCCTCCCTCAGTGCCAGATATCCTTGTTTCAGCCCGAGCATTCCAAGCTCGCCTCACGTTTCCATGGTCCATATGCAGTGGTGGAGCATATCGGTCCGGTGGCTTATCGTCTTGCTCTACTACCTAACTGTTTAGTCCACCCCGACATCCATATCTCCAAACTTCGTCTATGTGTAGGTGACACTTCACTCGCTACTAATGCTCCACCACCCCCTTTGATGGGACTGGTCCCGCCTTCCAATCCTGTTCCTGCGTCAGTGCTTGATAAGCATCGGGTCCACCGTTCTAGCCATATTATTACAGTGGTACTTGTTTCTTGGCAAGGCCAGCCCCTTGAGGATGCCACATGGATCTCTGAGGATGAGTTCATAACTCGCTACCTAGCTTGGTGGCCTTGAGGTCAAGGCAAATAGCAGAAGCGTGGTGGAAGAGGGAAAGAATGTGTCGGTGAAGATCATCGACATCAGGTACCCAAAGGAGGTCCTTCCAAAAGAAAAGGTTTTCCTACCACAAAAAGAAGGGACAGGCTACTGGACCGGCCTGGAGAGCTATAATCAAGGTCTGTGTCAGAGGATCCTCAATATATGCCCACCTCAACTCAGCAATGAAGGGTCAGGACACATGCGGCGAGAAAGGGCATCGGCCATAGTGTTGTTCAACCCTTTCTTGTAAACGACCTCATAATCATATCCAAGCAACTTACTGACCCACCACTGCTATGTGGGAGTGGACACATGCTGCTCAAGAAAGTATTTCAGGGGCTGGTGGTTAGTGCGGATCAGAAACCAGCGGCCAAGCAAGTAGGGCCGCTATTTGTCAATGGCAAGCACAATAGCAAGCATCATCTTCTCGTAAACGGACTAGGACAAGGATCTTCTAGCCAAAGCCTTGCTAAAGTAGGCAATGGGTGCTCGTCCTACAATAGCACTGCCCCTAGGCCCGTCTCTGAAGCATCCATTTAATCCACGAAAGGGCAGCTGAAATTAGGGAGAATAAGAACAAGGGCTGATGCTATTGACTGCTTCAACTCATCAAAGGCTGCTTGGGCAGCCCCAATCCAATTGAATGCCCCCTTCTTTAAAAGCTCTGTAAGGGGCCAAGCAATCTCACCATAGCTGTTGATCAACCTCCGATTGCCTCATAGTGCACGGACACAGGTAAACGGTGGCCAAGAGAGCATGGCGGCCACCTTCGACAGGTCAGTGGCGACCCTGTCCCGAAAGATGATGTGTCCCAAATAATCAACCTGTAGGCTCTCCAAAAGAACACTTCAAACGCTTAAGAAATAATGAGTTATCTCTCAGAACAGAGAAAACAAACCTGAGATGCTCCAAGTGGTCCACCCATGAATTGTTGTAGATGAGGACCTCGTCAAAGAAAACCAAGAGGAAGTGATGGAGGAAGGGCCTTAAGAGGTCATTCATGAGGCTCTGGAAGGTGGAGGGCACGTTGGTCTACCCGAATGGCATGATAAGAAACTCGAAATGGCCGTCATGAGTTTAGAAAGCGGTCTTGTGTAGATCTCTGGGTTGCACCTAAATTTGATGGTAACCCGAGCAAAGGTCGAGTTTACTAAAGAATGTCGCACTGGCCAGCTCATCTAGAAGCTCCTCAATCATGGGAATGGGGTACTTGTCCTTGACAATGATAGCATTCAAGGCCCGATAGTCAACACAGAACTGCTATGTACCATCCTTCTTACGAACCAGCAACATAGGAGAGGAGAAGGAGCTTGTGCTAGGGTAGATGATACCAAACTAAAGCATGTCGACGACGAGGTGCTCTATCTCTGCCTTCTAGATGTGAGGATAATGGTAGGGGCTAACATTGACCAGTGATGCCCCAGGAATGATAGGGATATGGTGGTCGTGAGGCTGCAGTAGTGGAAGGCCCTTCGGCTCAGCAAACGCATCCCTATTCTCCACCAAGAAATCAAGAAGATCCGGATGCGGCTCATCTTGAGGCACCTTGACTGCTGCCCACCGCTGCAAGAGGAACCCTTGGGGGTGAAATGGAAGAAGGAACTCACTGACTGGGCTGAGAGAAGTGTGCCCTGCTGAGATCCTTGAATCCAAACCCGCTAACCCTGAATCTCGAAGTCCATAACCATATCTCTGAAATTCTAGACCACGTCTCCGAGCTCCTGTAGCCATTGAACACCTAACACCACGTCCGCACCTTTCATGGGCAACAAGAAGAGGTCGGTGATGAAGGTGTGACCTTGTATGGAGAGGGCGGCCTAAGCACATACTCTGGAGCTCCTGAGATGCTTCCCGTCACCAATCAAAACATCGAAGGGCTTCAAATCCGACACGAAGCAGCCAAGTTGCTGAACCACCTTGTCATTGATGAAGTTGTGGGTGAAACCACTGTCGATCAAGATGGCCACTTGCTGCCGCTTGAGGTGGCCTTGTACCCGCATCGTACGAGGAGTAAATGCCCCTGAGAAGGTATGAACAGAGATCGTGGGCAGCACGTCATCATAGTGGGGAGAGTCAGCCCTGTCCGCCACATCTTCCTCCTGAATCTCCTCAACGAGGAGGTTGCCTTTGATGGAACAATGGTGCACTGGGATTGTTGCGCCCCGGGATTTTAAAATCATATAAAGTTTTCTTTTCATAAAGATATCGGAGTTTACCTGGGCCCGCGACTGGAGCCGATCACTGTATGCGATATTAAAATAGTAGTATCCCCAGGAACCACAGTCCGTGTACAAACACATAAGAGAAAAACAATAAGGAGTTCTTACTCGTTTCGGTGCGGTTGAAATCCTTGAAATCAATCGATAAAACTTCGGAGTAGGCCCGTCTACCCGCACACTAAGCTTTGTTGAATCCTGCAAAGTCTGGGGGGTGGTGAGTATTTTAAAATACTCAATAGGGGAGTTTATACTATCAGGCATGAATAAACACATGGCAGTTTCACAACACACACACACAAGGCTTTCCCTCTGGATCGACGTTGTTTACTATAGTTAAAGAGTAAAAAATTATATCTAAATTAGACTACTTCATAGTCTTGGTTTGGATGTAACAACATACACTCCTTTCTACGGCCTATATCATTCAACCGCCGGACTACTCCCTAACCTTTGAGATTATGTGTGATGCATCCGACTATAATGTGCGCATAGTCCTTGGCAAAAAGTGAACAAAGTCCCCCATGTCATTTATTATGCTAGTAAGATTTTTATGCCCAACTGAACTACACCACCACGGAAAAAGGAACTTCTAGTTGGTTTCTATGCCTTTGATAAATTCTGATCATTCCTTTTAGGATCCAAAATTATTATCTTTTATGACCATGCAGCCTTACGCTACCTTCTTTCTAAGAAGGATACCATACCTAGGATTATCTGATGGATTTTGCTCCTCTAAGAGTTCGATTATGAAATTAAGGACAAGAAGGGTTTTGAGAATGTTGTGGTTGATCATTTGTCTAGGATCTTACTTGAGGAACCTTCCAACCCTAAACCACTTCATGATTGTTTCCCCGATGAGAAGCTCTTTGCTATCTCTACAACTTCACCCCCTAGTTTGTCCACATTGTTAACTATTTTGTTGTAGGTCGCATTCCCTCTAATTGGAGTAAACAAGATAAGGATATATTCTTTTATCATGTAAAACACTATTATTGGGATGATCCCAATCTTTTTAAGTTTTGTCCTAACCAGACTATCTGCTTATGCGTGCCTGATAGTGAATTCCACAGTATTCTCACATTTTGTCACTCTCACACTTTTGGCATTTATTTTGGGGAAAAGAAAATATCTACTAAAGTTCTGCAAAATGGATTTTACTGTCCCACCTTATTTAGAGATGCTCATGAGTTTTGTAAGTCATGCAATAGATGTCAGTGTCTAGGGGCTCTTTCTCAGAGAAACATGATGCCTCTCCAACCCATCATCATTCTTGAATTTTTTATGTTTGGGGAATTGATTTCATGGGTCCATTTCCACCCCATTTTGTCTACACTTACATTTTGATCACCATCGATTGTCTCCAAATGGGTTGAACCTATAGCAATGAAAACCAATGACCATAAGGTTGTGGTGACATTTCTCAAGGAACATATTTTTTTTTTGTAGTTTTGGTACATTTAGGGCAATCATTAGGATGGGGGTAGCCACTTTTGTACAACCCTCATTTGTAAGCTTAGATCTCGTTGGGATGGCCCCTATGTCGTTATCCATGTTTTCCCTCATGAAGCAGATGACGCGATGATCAATTTTCAATGTTAATGGTCAGAGGCTTAAGCCTAACATCGAGATATTGAGAGGGGTGACATTGACTCCATTGATTTGGTTAATCCCCTAATACATTAAGGGACTACGCACCGTCTGGCTGAAGACGTCAAACTTAGCGCTGCTAGGGAAGCAACCCTTGTTTTTCTTCGGTTTATTTTTTTAGTTTTGGTTCATTTTACTTTATTTGCACCATGCAATAGATTTATTTGATTTAACAGTTGTAGTTGCATAACTAAACATTTATTCAACAAAAATTAAAAATAACTATTAAGTTGTTTAATCAATGGTCTGACCCGAATGAACGCGCCGATCGAATGGCCTAGTGGGTTCTTTGAATGGTCGGGTTGTTAGTTAGAATGCATGTGCCCGGCAGTTTAGCTGGCCACCGCATTTTCCTTCGTCACACTCCCTCTTTTATGTCGTGTGTCGTACACTTTCCAGCAAGATTTTGTTCTCTAAAAACCTTCCCCCCCGCCCCCAATTTTTCACATAGAATCCATTTTGGGTGTCTATTTGAGACGAATTAGCCTCTATTTTGCAACACCCCACCATTTATCTGATAAGCCCGAAATTCATTTTTAAAATTTCTGCTTCATTTTTTGGCCAAATAAGATGCAACTTTTGTGGAAATTTGTTAGAATCGACTTGTATACTCTATATTTATGATTTGGTCTAGTTTGATTGAATAAATGATGCGTTGTGCATGTCTAATTTTGAATTTTTCATCACGCATTGTTTTTGTCTAAAATTCTAATTTTTGAGGCTTTAATGAATCAATTTATATGTGCTTGCTTTTTTAATGATTCATATTATTTACTTGTACATATTGTACTCTAATTTGGGACATTTCAGTTCATTTTTCTAAGGGTAATTTCATAATTTGACATTATTAGGCATGAAAAAAATTATGTTTTGCAGATCCATGGTGTGGAGTTCTAGTTCTAAAGCCCCGAACAAAAGGAAGGGCACCTCTTCTACTTCACACGCTTCATCTTCTACTACTGTTGCTGCTGATCTACCTCTTTGTGTTATTGTTTGTGAGCAACAGGTGGAGTTTGTCCCACCATTACCGCCACCTAGTCATAGCTTAAGGAGCAAGAGGATTGGAGGTCATTTTTCTCACAGACTACAGCCCCTGATGCTCGTGTACATCATGAGCCGGTGTGATCTTTTTATGCGCCAACCTTTCTTGGTGAGCAAGGATATATTTTCAGTACAATTGGATATGTTATGATCGTTGTCACCCTAGATCTTATAGCTACAGTGATGGGTCTCGTGCACTCGCCTTCACCTATTAAGGGAACTCTTATGGGGCAGAAGCGTGGCCCATCCCTTACATATGGATTACCAGCTTCTCTCATGATGCTGGACTATCGTTTTGCCTATCTGATATTAGAGTATGACATATGGTTCCACCATCATGAGAAGGTAGATTACACCTCAGCCCGCCTACTATATGTTATGGGTCGTGCGGATCAGATTCACCTCAACTTCCCCTCATTTGTCTTCATAGGGATGGAAGATATAGTATCTAGACCAGAGAACACACGATTATCACTTGATAGTCACAAATTGCCCACCTTGAGCAACATTAGAAGAGGAGGACGAGGAGAACCCAACCGCAAAGGGTGCACCAGAGGTTGCAACTGAGCAACACATTCCACCACATTCTTGTCCTGATGACTATTTTCTTCAGATGGAGCATTGCCTTCGAGCACATATCGATTCTTCTTAGGCACAACTTTAGACATGGTTGACCGCACATAGAGATGCTCAGATGGCTTCTGAGATGGGTGAGATGAGGGGACTTGTACAGGGACTAGCTAATTTGATTCGTGGTCAGCCAACTGCGACAGATGCAGATGATAGCAAAGGGAGTTCCACTAATGCAGATGAATCTGATGATGCACAGGGGCTACATTTCTATTTTCTTATCTTATCTTTTCTTTGGTTTATTGTTGTTATCTCTTTTCTGGGAGTCTGGTACTATAGGTTTGGGGAAATGCTCCTTACATGTATGTTTCTCAAGCTTTCTCAATCCTATGTACTTCACGTTCAGATTAAGTGGATTAGTTCTGCTCTCAGGTGATATCTTTCTCTTCCTCTCTAACTTATTCTTGTCATTGTAGTATATATTTTCTTTAATAATGTGGGCAATGTTCAGTTTAGGTTTGAAGGTGCAGAACAATATTTTCTTTCTTATTTTTATTTTAGGATGTTTTAGAGTATTTTTTTATATTTTAATCAAGTTTTTTATTTTTTTTTCTCATATTTTCATTTAAAAAATATGTCTATTTCTAAGAAGATCAATTTCACAGAGAAAGTTCAAGTAATTAATTAAGTGATGAAAGCGATTGGGTGAATAATTTCTATTCTATTCTCTTTATCTTTGAAAAGTATGCTTATATTTTTAAATCACATTTCACACACTTGAAACTTGTAGGAATATAATTTTATAATTTATTACTTGTAATCATAATGGGATATCTTTAACTAAGAATATTTTTTAAAATATAAAAATTGAGTAATTTTTAATGTTTTATGATAGATCTTTATGCTTGGCTATTATTTGAAAAATATGGGATAAGTGTATATTAAAAAAAGATGATGAAAAAATGAATGAAACAAGAGTTAAAAAAAGAAAATAAATTAATTGATTGAAAAAAATGATGATGAAAAAAAGGGAAAAAATGGTTGGTTTCACTTTTTACTAAGTAACTAAGTCTCGTGCCTTAGCAAGCATAGGGGTTCACATTAGAAGTTTAAAAGTTGAGATAAATTCTTTATAACTTGCTTAGTTCTGTAGCATTTATAGTTTGAGTTATTAAGCCCGAGGGTTCTGTCAACACCTAATCCCTTGAGCCAACTGTATTAGGGACACTAGCCTAATTCTTGTTACATAAACTATTTAGAAAGTTAAATAGAGCTAAGTATTGGACAAATCATATTTTGAGGTATATTATGCTTGTATTCCCTAAATTTAATTGAAATTTTAAGGGCATTACATGAGGTTTTATTATAAGATGTTAAGGTTGAAAGATTGTCATTGTTATATTTTTTAGTTTGTGAACATTAAAGATCTAGGTTAATGAGTCACATAAGATATGCTTGTTAATAAATAATGAAATTGTATAACTACATGTTTCTACACTTCATGTTTTATGAATGTATATATGTAGTTGCACAATTACTTTCAAGATGAGGTTATGGAATGGATGAATCCTTACTTGAAAGTGATCATATCAAAATTATTTACTTGTTTCAAGTATTTGTGGTTAGTTCTTTTTAAAAAAAGTTGTGTATTTTTAAGGGAAGATTATTTTTAGAAAAAAAAATTATATTTCTTTTCTTAGGTTTAGATGTTTGTGTTGCAAATCCTCACAAGACAACTCGTCCAACTAGGGACACCTAGGGGTTTAAAGGCTTATTGCATAAGCTAAATGCAATTTTAATTCCCTACAAAAGTAACATTTATTTATTTTTCTATATTAGTTGTTTTATTTTATTTTATTTTGTTTGAGGACTAGCAAAATATATGTTTGGGGGTATTTGATAAGTATAATTTGTACATTGTTTTACTCTTAATTATTAAATTTTTAGTCTTATTTAAGAGTTAATATAGCTTAAATAATTAGGAATTAAGGTTAATTAATTAGGTTTGGAAAATTTTGTATAATGTTTAGAAGTAAATTGGCTAACTTGTTTTATTTTTGTGCAGTTTTTATTGCCATTTTGAATGGGGTATAGGGGCATTCGAATGACTACACTTGATTTTGAAAAAAAAACAAAATCAATTATAGTGTTCAAACGACACAACACGCAATTTCCTATTTTGAGCCAGTTTTGAATTCTTTTCCTATTAGACTTGCTCCTACGATTCTATGCCTTTATAAAGCCATATATTGGCTCAAAATTGATAAATTTTAGTTTATTTTCTGAAGAGAAAAGGTAGAAGAAGATGGATGAGCATTCAAGGCTTTCAATGGACATTTAAGAGCCTTATTCTACCATGCAAGGCTAAACTTTCATCTACTTAGGAGTTGATAAAGCTATAGATAAGTTTTAGTTTCTTTTTCTTTTTAATTTAAATCATAGTTGTAATTAATGAAAAGTGTATGACAATGTTTTCCTTTTTAATAGAAGAGTTTTTCCAAGTTTATTCTAATCTATGTTGATTTATGGTCTTGTAGATGATAGATTGATGCGGTTTTGATATTTGCATCGATTCTAATTTCTATAATTTAGATGAAATGATCATGCAATAGTTTTAATGTTCATATGATTAATGAATTGGATGAGTTAAACTAAGATTAGACGAGTCATGCCTATAGTTTAGTTTAGTGTAAATGATTCGTGATATTGTCGAAGATAGTTCATGCCATGGATATAATTAATGATTCATTCGAAAGTAATTCTAGTTTGTAGTTGAATACTTGTTCATATTCATACATGAATTAGATTAAAGTTTAAGAAATTGTTATGGTTCTATAGTAGATTCAATTTTCTAAGTACTTAGTATCATATTGATCTCTTCCTTTTAATTTACTTAATTACCTCCGTTGTTTCATTTAAAATTTTCTTTTAAGTTTCAATAATCAAAAAATTCTTCATTTAGATTTAGTAATTAATTTATTTATCCCTAAGCTTCCACAACCCGTAAATACTTATCCTAGTACAATTACCTTGTATACTTGTAAAGGGTTTAATTATAAACGATGAGTTTCTCATTATAGGGCCAAGTGGACTAGACCTGTTGGCAATCACCAATCCTTTTGTCAATCACCAATCCTTTTGTTTGCATTGTCCTCTTCATAGTCAGTAACAATTGGTTCTAATGTCATCAAATCCAAGTCGACTTGCTCCCAAGCTGCATTGTGGTGGTCAAGGTAGTCTTGTGGTGAAGTTTGGGCATCAGTTAAGGCTAGAGAAAGATGATAACTATTGCCAAGTTAGTAGCTTCCATGCTGCTATGCTCGTCACTACTTTGTTCTATCCCTCTTTAATATGGTTGAAGGATTGAATGTTAGCTTGTGACTTATTTATAGGAGGTTGAGCGAACTGAATTCAATCAAGTTGCCAACTCCTTGCATTACTAAATGGAATTGATTGGGGGGGTTATCAAATTGTCGGTGTTGAAGGGTGAAAAAAGAAAGAAATGTGCAAGAAAGTGAAATTTTTAGAAAGGATAGGAGCTTTTTACTATTTGCAAGGTGGAGTACATAAGGAGAAATTAATGCTATCTTTTTTTCCATTTCTATTGTAGGAGTAGTTTTTTTATGGTAGAAGCTCAAAAGGCAATTCTCACATACAACTAGAAGATGCACAATTTAGTGTCTTGCATTCAAAGCCATATAAAGGCCCACATAAAACTTGAAAATTACAAGTTGCCCACATTTTAAAATTCCCTCTTTATAATTCACATAAGTTTCTAAAGTGAATAATTTTTCCAATTGTTACCGTCTTGGTGAACACATAGGCTAATTGATCATTGGTCTTAATAAACTTCAACTGAACTTCACCTTTAATTTCTCCACTACGTCTCTTATGTAGTAATGTTTCAACTCAATATGTTTTTTCCTTCCATGAAATATTGGGTTTTTGTCATTGCAATGGCCAACATTTTGTTACAAAAAATTTCTGTTGAGTATGTTTTCTCACACTTGAAAGCTTTGAGAATACTTCTTAAGTAAACTACTTTGCATAATGTACTTGAAGATCAAATATATTCTGCCTTAGTGGAATAGAGAGCAATGATGTCTTGATTCTTTGATGACTATGATATTACTTTGCTTCCCAATGTGAAAATATAACCGGAAGTGCCTTAATGCAACCGGCCTAATCACTATTGGAATAGTCAATCAAATCATACTCTTTTTCATATTGATATTTCAGCCCAAAATTTTTATTCTTTTTACATACCTCAAAATGCTTTTTGCTGCCTCAAAAATTGTTTTACTTGGTTTGCTCGTATACCTTGAAACAATGCTCACACTATGCAGATCTTGTGTTTGTTAAGTAGATCATTGAATTAACAAGACTTGTATAATTTGACTCATCCACCAATTTGCATTCATCATCTTTTGACAACTTCTTAGTCACAGCCTTAGGAGTAACTATATTTTTACAATTAGCTAATCAAATTGAATTTTTTCAACAAATCATCCAAATGCTTCTCTTGAGATAAGAATATTTCACATTCTTTTTGCTTCACATGAATCCTAAAGAAATATGTCATAAGTCCTAAATTGGTAATCTCAATTGAATGTTTTCAACAAATCATCCAAATGCTTATCTTGAGATAAGAATATTTTACATTCTTTTTGTTTGACGTGAATCCTAAGGAAATATGTCATGAGTCCTAAATTGGTCATCTCATATTCTCTTTTCACATCTTACTTGAATTCTTTTATCATCTTTGGACTATTGCTAGTATAAATTAAATCATCAATGTAAAGGTAAAAAATAATAAAATCATGCACACCTCCTTTTTTGGCATAGAGAGATAGCTCATTTGGGCTTCTTCGGAATCCATTTCATTTAAAGGACTTGTCAATTTTGCTCTTCTATGCTCTTACAGGGGGTTAGTCAATTAGGATTTGAAAATAAATTCTAGTATTTTAAAATTTCCTGTTAGTCTTTTAAAATTGTCTATGCCATATTTACAATCTAGCATTATTACATTAAGATTTAAAATATAATATTTTAAATATCGCGTTAGTGGTTAAACAATTGATTCTTATATTTGAAATACAACGTTAGTTAAAAATCTTAGGATTGTGATTTTGAGAGGATTTTGCTGGAAACTTATAACATAAAAGTCAGATTTTACAACACCACCTCTAGAGGTGGTATTGTAAAATGATAGAAGTACTGGAAAAGGGAGGTCGGCATGCACTAGAAAATGAAGGTCGGCACACATTAGAGGTCGATACCAATACAGTACAGGGGGCGATATGCACCCCATACGTATCATCTATATGTACCGGCCGTATCGGGCATACGATATCGATACGGCCGATACGTATCGATACTCTAATATTTTAATATATATTTTTATTTAAAAAATAAATAATTTTTTTTATTTTAAAAAAAATAAAAATTTTTTCTTAAAAACAAAAATATAATTTCAATCCAACCTCTTCTAATGACTATGTTTTTATTATATTAAAAATATTTTAAAAAAATTTATATGATATCAATATAAGTGGGTCTATATAGTTTACATAATTTCTTTCAAAATATAGTGCTCCACAATTATGCATTTACTTAAACATCTACCATATGAGTTTCTCAATAATATTCATATGACTCATTAAATATCTTATTTGATTTTAAAATAAATTAATTTTAGAACACTTAATATGGGGCGGAGGGAATAATAGTTTGTAGAGGACTGAGGGAGTAAAGTGTATGGTTCTAAAATAAAATAATTTTAGAGCACTCGTATCAGTTTATACGACCTTCTAAAATGAAGTATTATAATGATATATTATTAGTTATAATATTTTTTTATGTATATCAAAGGGTTTACGACCGTTTTAGCACATACAAAGCGTATCATCGATGCATACCCGTATCTGTGATTGTCGATACTATCATCTGTATCGATATCATGGAAGGCTGTATTGATACGGATGAGAGTATCGATGACTATAAAAAATTAATTTTTTTAATTAAAAAATAATTTTTTAAATAAAAAATTATTTTTAAAATACGATATCAATACGTATCGGCCATATCGATATGGTATGGTCGATACAGCCGTTACATATCGATAATTACAGTGGGGGGCATATCGCCCCCTATTCTATACCGGTATAGGCTGATATGCACCCGTATCGGCCAATACGGCCTTCCATGATCAATACTGCCTTCTATGGCTTAGAGGAGGTTGTCATTTTCATGTGGCGACTGGAGCTTGGTGGAGGCCACCATCCTTACCAGATAAACCATCATGGCTAGGTAACGTCTCATCTCACCCTCCAAATTATAGATTAGTCAAATTTTAAAATTGTAGATTAAATAAAATTAGGAGTTAATTATTTTGAAATCAACAATGCAAATCCCGGGATTATAATAATACAAGATTTGGGTGTCCAAATATTTTAAAATTTGGCAGTTCAAATCTAAGAATTTGGATTATATTCTAAAATCTCATATTTTAAACCTAGTATTTCAAATCCTAATTGACTAACCCCCTGTTAAAGCCTGTTTGAGTATGTACAAATGCTTTGTGAAGTTTATAGACTTTCCCGTCTTTGGACTATTGCTAGTGTATATTAAATCAACAACATAAAGGCAAATAATGCATATAATCCTCTTTCTTAGTATCTAGAGATGGCTTACTTGGGCTTGTTTGGAATCTATTTGTTTGAAGTACTAGTCAATTTTAATATTCAATGCTCTTGGAGCTTGCTTGAGTCTATACAAGGCATTGTGAAGTTTGTAGACTTTCTCATCCTTGCCTTTGACTTTGTATCTTTGTGGTTTTTCAACATAGTCCTCTTCTTCAAGTTCTCCATTCAAAAAGGCTGATTTAACATCAAATTGATAGACTTGCAATTTCAATTGAGCAACAAAGGCATGAACAATTCTTATAGTATTAATTCTTGCAACAGGAACATAGGTTTCATTAATGTCAACTCTTGGTTGTTGTGAATACCCATTTGCAACTAACCTTACTTTGTGTTTTTTAATTAAGCTATATTCATTGAATTTAATTTTTTTATCCATTTCAATCCAATTACATCTGTGTCTTAAGGTTTATCAACTAACTCCAATGTCTTATGCTTCTCAATCGTATTCATCTCATTATCCATTGTTTTTGTTGAAACTTCTTCTCTTGAAGCATTTTCAAATTTTGTTAGATCACAGAAAAACCATTTCAACATCGCATTCATCATAAACTTCTTGACATGAGCTTACCTTTCTTGGTGGTGAATCATTATCCATATTGTTTGCACTAATTTGCCATATGCTTGAATCTTAGGTTGAGACATGGTGTGTGTGAGGAGACTCATGCTCTTATGGTTTTGATCTACTTGATGTTTGATGTCTTTTTGAAGAGCCTTCTTTATCATCTTTTACATATATTTTGAGGATCGACCATTATTGTATTTAATGTTTCATGAGCCTTCTCCACGAAAGACCACATTTGTTGATATCACAAATCCCTTTGTTTTAACATTCTAAAGTCTATTAACCTTCAATTCTCCACTATATCCAATGAAGATACATTTTCCTCCCTTCTCATCAAACTTGCTTCTCTTTTGTATAAGAATGTGAGCATAGGAAATGCATCCAAAAATTTTTAGGTAGCTTACTTGTACTTTTGACTTATGTCATGCCTCATATGGTATCCTATTTTGAATCTCATTTGTTGGAGACCAATTAAGGATACATTATGGCCACCCAAAATTGCTTTAGAAGATTCTTCCCTTTTAGCATGTTTCTTGCCATCTCCACAATGGTTCTATTTCTTCTCTATGTTATACCATTTTGTTGAGATGCGTAGCTAATTGTGAGTTCTCTCATGATGTCATGTTCTTTATAAAAATTTCAAAGTTCTCTTGATGTAAACTCACCACCACGATCGGTCCTTAAGACCTTTAATTTGTTCCCATTTTATTTTCCAACAAGTGTCCTAAATAGCACAAAATAGAAAATGTATCTAATTTGACATCTATAAGGGAAACCTACATTATTCTTGTAAAATTATCTTAAAAGAGTAGAAAATTATATTTTCTTGTTGAATGTTGGTGTGTTTGTTGGTCCACATATGTTGGCATGAATAACCTGAAGTGGTACTTTTGATCTCCAAGTTGACTCCAAAAATAATAGTCTATGAGCCATGATCTACCTTTATATTTTTATTTTTACTTTTCCTTTTATGTCCTCATCACGCGCTAACCTCCTGTTTATGCGTTGTATATCCAAAATTCGCATCGAAAGCACATGTCGAGGCCTATGGCCTGTGACTAAGCCACACACCCAAGTCTATAGGTATCATACTGAGGTCAAATACGTAAATATAAATACGCCGAAGTGTCACATTTTTGCACCAAAAATGATAAAAAAAAATAGCAAAAAATTCGCATAAAATCGTAGACAATTAGGGATATTACATTTTTCCCTCCTTGGAAAACTTTCGTCCCTAAAATTTAAAGATCAACTTACAACATAGAGTTGAAACAGCAAACACCTCAAGGTATCTCGGGAATATGATATGTGCCACAAAATCTTCGCCACAGGATTGACCTTTGCCATCCATGACTTACCTTGTCCATCAAAGCATTTGACTGAAATGCTTCGTAACTCAAACTGCAGATCACTTCGCCTCCAATTACCATGACTCTCTTATAAGTTTTAGAGCTGTCTGAAGCCCTTGCTTGACTAAATTCAAGATGTCTGAACAGTGCTAGACATTTCACAATTGAGCATCTACAACTCACTTACTTCAGCCCAAAATGTCAGCGAATCATTTGTCCTTTCATACAAGGCCTCCTCGCAAGGGCCATCCATATTCCAAAGTGACTTTTTATAATAACAAACTCAAAACAATAGCAAGTCCTACTCCAAAGGGCCTTTCAAATTTCTTCAGGACCAGTCATCGGTCAAAGAACAGAAAAACAACTTCATCATTCGGTCCAGAATGACCTGAATGGTCTCATGACTCATCAGTGTACAAGGCAACTTACAATAAGCTCCATTATAATGAGCCTATGCTCACACCCCATCATAATGAGCACTCATTTCCACTCTGGAATCGCCACAAAATGTAGGGGTAATGGAAGCTTCTGATGCCCTGACTTAGCACTCAGACAAGTCGAGCATTTGACAACACATTCATTGATGTCCCTATTCATACTTTTCAACAATTACCACATTCATCATATCAAAACCTGCTATAGGGTGTTGGTGAGTCCAAATGACATCCTTTAGAACATGTAATCATCATACTGAGTTCAAGAGAATGTCTTAGAAATATCTTCCTCACAAACCCTGAGCAGTTGATAACCAAACCTCAAGTTAATTCCTAAGACATCTTGGCTAATGTAACTTATTGAAAAGGTCATCCAACCTGAACAAGAGACTTATTCTTAAAATTCACTCAGTTAAACATACGGCGTCGATGCATAAACGTAGGGATACAACCCACTTCTTCATAGACACAAATCAACATACCTCCAAGACCATACTCTTTGTCAAATAATGCTTTTAACCATAAGTTCTACCCACTCATCCTTAAGTTCATTCCACTCTAGCAGGTCATCCTGCACGATGCCCTACAAGTATAGTGCACTAAGCACTAACTCAACGAACTCCACCATTCTCTTAGGCAAAAATCCCGGTAAGTCATCAGAGAACATGTTAGGAAAATCCTTGACAATATCTAGCTCTTTTAGACTAAATCCCTTAGACAACTTCTCAAACAACATGCTAAAAAGGTTTTGCAACTGTTAGTCATGCATCGCTTGGCCATAACAATTCACCCAAAGCACAGGGCTGACCATTTTCAAATACCTTGAGTACTACAATCGAATCTTCTGGGAACACATACATCACATGTTTCTTATGATGGTCTACCATTACTCTCTGATGGTCAACCAATCAACAAATCCACACCAAACTCACACCCTCCTTCCCAAAATCTTAAATGGTAACCACCACACTCACTTGGGTCAAAGTAGTTATCTCAAAGGCTGTCCACAATCTTGGAGGCTCGAAACTCTTCCTTTTAGCCATTCCTATTTACAAATCTCTGGAAGGAGGTGAAAAGAGTCTCATACTCCACCACTTACAAATTACCTTGCCTACAACAAAAGAGATTTAAAATCCTTCTGCCAATGAAGGATATAGAAATGTACCCCATTTAGGTCATAAGCTGACCAATTAGGAAGGGTACGTCTTATAGATTTTCACTAGTCAAAATGTAAGTGGCCATAACCACTCTCTAATTAGTCGTAGTCCGCAAAACCGCTACAAGGTGCTTCATAATCTCAATTCAACACTAGTAGCCTCTGGCTCTCTTAACAACCAAAAAGGGTGCTAACCAACCTTTAAGAAACTCAAAACAATCCTTAGTAGCCCATGGCTCTCCTCAGCCAATAAACGTGCGATCTAACCCACCAAATCTCTTGGTGGCAACTACACTTCTGCTCAACTCTGCCCAAAGCCAGAAAAAACAAAATCAAGAGAAAACATTCACCTTGACCCCTTCCAAAACCAATTCTCAACTTACTATTACATGCCACGACTCTGGACTTGCGATTGTTTTAAGCGTAGTCAGATTGCCTAGGCTCTAATACCAACTGTATCGCCAGAGATATTTCATCACATTTTCTTTAAAATTAAAGAATTTATTTTACAACATAACAGTTGTAAATCATGAAAAATGACGAATACTAAACCGGCGAAAGTAGTTTTATAATTTAAAACATCACACATCAAGTTTTTCCATAAGATTTTTACTCATTTGATCAAAAATCGTATGACCAAACTAATCATCCTCATGCGCTACTCGAAAATAATGTACAAAATCAATTGCTATGATCATAGACTTTAAATACAAATCTTTCCCAAGCATCCTAGTGCAAGTCTCATAATAGCCCACAGTTTAATCCAAATTACAAGTCCAAAAAACATAAACACCTTAATTCTCATCTCACCTAATACATCAAATTGTAGCACAAAATAATACTCACAGTGAGTCAAGGATATACCTGAGTCAAAGGAAATCAATCCACCACGGAAATAAGCATCTATCTTCAAGAGCTCTCCGTCACAAGCATACAAAAGCCTCTCAACCATCGAGGCTAAAAAAATAGGGTAAATGAGTATTTTCATACTTAGTAGGAAAATACCTAGTAGGGAAGTTCTAAACAGTAAACTCAATAAGTTCATACATAGATGTGTTCATGCAACTTAAACATGAAGTAGGTATGCACATAATAATCATGCACCTATGCATACAATCATGCCAAATACATATCATCAAATAAATCTTACACATACTTGTATGACCTTACTCGTACAATTATACTTGTATGACCTTACTTATACAATCTTACTCATACGACCTTACTCGTACAATCTTACTCATATGACCTTACTCATACAATCTTACTCGTAAGACCTTACTTGTACAATCTTACACTTACAATCTTGCTCAAAAACAATCTTACACTTATAGTCTTACTCAAACATCTAGGCTTAATATAGTAGACGGACCAAATCGAAAACATGCATCCCTCTCAACAGAGTATCAGACGTTTGGGCTTAAATACTACACATAGACAACATCCTATTGGATAAACACCATGACAAGACATTAGAAATGCTCAGCCAACTCATTATAAGCTAGCTCAAACACGAAACATAAACCGTTGAAACCCTCGGGTCTCAATCTCACAAGGCTATCATATTAGCTTTTCTTATAATTCAAGTTTGAATTAATTAGTTTAGGCAAATACAATTATGCCATAAAAACTCTCAATCATACAATGCTCAACTGATCAAACCAAACCTGAATTGGATCTAAAATCCTAGTTCGTCAGGGCAGCAGACATCACTTAACCAATCCAACTCACAACATAACTCATCGTACACCAAAATCTTTAATATTCATACAATCTCTGCCATCCACTTTATGGCCGAAACATCTTACTCGAAATTCATCAAGCTGAGCACCTCAGAGCCAACCCCGGTTATCACCTTCTTACTTATACCTCACTTATTATCCTTACTTTTTACTTCATAATTTGTACATTATGCTTGTATAATTATATAACACTCTTATTGTCTCACAATCCCCAAACATATGCACAAGCCCAAACCACACCAATCTACTCCTATCCTCGCCTATCAAACTTATATCTATTATCCTCCATTATACACTTGCACATTCACATCCCACTCCATACCAAATATTATGTCACCTCTTACCATCCATCGCACATACATCTTGCCACACACACATACACATATCCTTCACACAGGCGTATAGCCATCATACATTTGTATGTCTATCACACATACTTTCATACACACAATTCCATACATAGCTTACCAACATACTCGCAAGCTAACACTAGCACACACATATTCCACAAACATCATACATACTTACAACTCACATGCATGTCATATGCATTTCAATATGGCATGATTTATCCTCTTACATCATTAAAACAGATCATGATTTAAAATCCAAAGCATTGAATCATACAATCCTAACATGCTACTATACATTCAAAGCATTCTATCATGAAATTACGAGTTTAAAGCTCCCCTACCTCGTAATCTATGATGTTTTATGGCGTGTACACAACGTTGGCAGTGTCGACAGTGGTGTTGGAAGCTAAAAGCATTGCCAAGCTGAGAGATCTATTGTCCCGAGGGTTTAGAAAGCGTCGAAAGTACTCACGGCCAAGCAGGATGACACAAATCAACACAGAAAAATCCACTATCCACGGTGGCACAATAGGGCAGTCAAGATAAAGGTCATGCCAACAAGTGGCAGGTGCGACCGGAAGTTGAGGTGTACTCATTGAAGGTCAGCTGGTGGCTGAGAAGTACTCCGCCGACCGCAAGACACCGAAATTGGCCGTGGACAACACCCAACGACATCAATTTCGCATTGACTATGTCCCACAAAAGGGTGGAGGGTGTGGAGCAACGCTCAAAGACGAAGGAGAGGTGGACGGCTCTAGTGGTCAACTCAATTGATGACGGAAACATCCTATGGTCAAGCGGCATAAAAGCAACACCTAAACCCTAAAATGCACGTCTGGCCACATGCACACATGGCCAAAGGGGAGGGGAAGAGGGTTGGATGGTGACGGCCCAAGGCCCCAAAAAGTTCGACAAGGCTAAGGCTCAAGTGGTGGCTAGTGCAGACGACAACATTGCCAATCGCCACCCACAACCAAAACCAATGGTGCGAGCGGCTGTGCATCTAGCACTGTATAGGGCAAGTAGTAAGTGGCCCATTCTGGCCGAAGGTGTAATCGGGCCAAGTGGGGCTAGCCCTTAATGTCACCAAGCTGGGGCAGAGCCCACGATGCCCAAATGGCCCGCGGCTCACTGGTGGCAACGATAAGAGATGCACCCAAAGCATCTAACCGAGAGGGAAAATAGAGGAACAGTGAAACAGAGGTGGAACAGAATGGAGGAGAGGAGTGGAGGGGGCATAGGAGGTTGATCCGGGCTAGGAGGGGGCCCACCACTGCCGCTGGCCCAAGACGGACTGAGTGGAGCTGATCTAGAGGCCGAACGGCAATTGGAAATACACTAGTGGCTCAAAAATGTTCCAAAAAGTGAGAAGAAAAAAATGAGGAAAAGTACTAACAGCTCGCGGAGGAGAAAGGGGAGCATGGTGGTGGCTTAGGCCAGTGCCTATGGGATCTTGGCGCCCAGATGCAGATAAGTCCAATGGAGGGCGGCAGCAAATAACTGTGAAATAGCCCTCCGATGGCCTAAAAACGAATTTAGATGGTGAGAAAAACCGAGGAAAAGACTGGTACCTCGTGCAGGAGCGAGGAGAGGGTTGTGGCAGCCCTCGCCAGTACCAATGGACTCATGGGGGTAAGGCAAAGTGGATCCCGGTAAGAACCGGTTGAGTCCGAAGATGGAGGAGGCCCGGCGAAGCTACTAGAAACTCTCTCGAGTTTCCTCTCCAACATTCTAGATGTTATGGAGAAAGAAAACTAGACATGGCTATTTTGAGCCGTGATCCACCTTTTTTATTTTTTTTCCCTTTAATGTCCTCATCACGTGCTAACCTCTTGTTTATGTATTGTATATCCAAAATTTGGCCGTAGCCTGCGACTAAGCCCCACACCCGACTCTACAAGTATAGTACTAAGGTCAAATATGTAAATACAAATATGCTAATAGGCTAGGTATTAACAACGCATATTATTATACGCCGCTAATACCTAGCCTATTAGTGACGCATATTTCTGTGTTGCTAATCATATTTATTTTATTTCTTTTTTATATTTAAAATATAAAAATTTGTAAAAAAATCTTAAAATTTTTAAAATTAATTAATCTCCCTCTCCTCTCTCCTCTCTCTCTCTCTCTTTACACACTATCTCTCCTCAAATTTTAATTTTTTTATGATTTTTTATATTTCAAAATTAATTTTAAAAATAAAAAAATTAAATACTATTCGCAACGCATATTAGTCGCTAATAGGCTAGGTATTAGCTACGCATATTATTATACGTCCTTAACACCTAGCCTATTAGCGACGCATATTTCTATGCGAAGTTAATAATATTTATTTTATTTCTTTATTTTTATATTAAAAATATAATAAGTTATAAAAAAATCTTAACAAATTAAAAATTAATTAATCTCCCTCTCCTCTCTATTTCTTCTCTCTCGTCTCTCTCTCTACACACTATCTCCTCTAATTTCAATATTTTATGATTTTTTATTTTCAAAAAATAAATTTTAAAAATAAAAAAATAATTAATTAAATATTATTCGCGATGCATAGTACTATACGTCGCTAATAATTTAGGTATTAGCGATGCATATTATTATACGTCACTAATACCTAGCTTATTAGGCATGCATATTTTTATGCATGGCTAATAATATTTATCTTATTTTTTTATTTTTTAAATATGATAATTTATAAAAAAAACTTCAAAAATTAAAAATTAATTAATCTATCTCTCCTCTCCCTCACTCCTCTCTCTCTCCCTCTCTCTCTCCTCTCCTCTCTCTCCCTCTCTCTCTCCTCTCCTCTCTCTCTCCCCCTCTCTCACTTCACACTATATCTCCTCTAATTTTAAATTTTTATGATTTTATTATTTTTAAAAATAAAAAAAATAAATTAAATACTATTAGCGACGCATAGAAATATGCATCGCTAATAGGCTAGGTATTAGCGATGCATATTATTATACGTCACTAATACCTATCATATTTGCAACGCATATTTCTATGCATTGCTAATAGTATTTAATTTATTATTTTTTTATTTTTTAAAATATAATAATTTATAAAAAAAACTTAAAAAATTAAAAATTAATTAATTTCCCTCTCCTCTCCCTCTATCTCTTCCTCTCTCCCTCTCCTCTCTCCTCTCTCTCCCTCTCCTCTCTCCTCTCTCCTCCCTCTCCCTCTCCTCTCTCCTCTCTCTCCTCTCTCTCCCTCTCTCTCCCTCTCTCTCTCCTCTCTCTCCCTCTCCTCTCCCTCTCTCTCCTCTCTCTCCCTCTCCTCTCCCTCTCTCCTCTCTCTCCCTCTCTCTCTCCTCTCTCTCCCTCTCCTCTCCCTCTCTCTCCTCTCTCTCCCTCTCCTCTCCCTCTCTCCCCTCTCTTCCTCTCCTCTCCCTCTCTCTCTCTCCTCTCTCCCCTCTCTCCTCTCTCCCCCTCTCCTCTCTCTCCCTCCCTCCCTCTCTCCCTCTCTCCCTCTCCTCTCCCTCCCTCCCTCTCTCCCTCTCCTCACCCTCTCCTTTCTCTCCCTCTCCTCACCCTCACCTCTCTCTCCTCTCTTTCTCCCTCTCTCTCTACACACTATCTCTCCTCTAATTTTTTTTATAATTTTTATTTTTAAAATTAATTTTAAAAAATAAAATAAATACTAATAGCGATGCATAGTAATATGCATCGCTAATAAACTATGTATTAGTGACATATAACAATATACGTCGCTAATAATTACACTATTAACAACATATATTTCTATGTGTCGCTAATAATTTTAATTTTATTTTTTTAATTTAAAATTAATAACTATTAGAGATGCTTTTTAATGAGTATCGGTATTATTAAAACTATTAGCGATGCTTTGGATAAAGCATCGCTAATAGTAATGATTTTTTTCTTTTTTTTAAAAAATAAATATCGATTAGCGACACTTAGTGTATGTGTCGCTAATAGAAATATATTAGGGATGCTTGGTATTATGCATCGCTAATAATTACATTAATAGCGATGCTTGGTATTATGCATCGCTAATAGTTATTATTTTTGCAACACTTAATTATGCATCGTAAATATCAGTTTTCATGAGGCTTATAAAAGTGTTGCTAATGTTATATTTTGTTGTGTGTGTATATATATATATATATATATATATATATATATATATATATATATATATATATATAAGACTTATTCATTTAACTTCATCAATTTTGAGCTATTGAAATAAAGTTAAAATTTTGACAGGCCTTCATGAGTGGGTTCCACTTATCTAAATTGACAAAAAATTCATATGTAGTCTACTTTCAATATTTACTATCCATTCTCCTTAGTACCATACTTGCATTTGATTGTGGTTATACAAAAATGACCATATAAGAATCAACCTCATGAAAGTTTGTGTTAGGTTGATCTTATATAAGCTATATATATATATTATTTATCTATCTATTATATATATAGAGAGAGAGAGAGAAAGAAAATGTAAGCTCAGGTCAACCAAAGAAACTTCTTTGGTTGATTTTCAAAATATAATGCCTACCAATATTTGTTGAGGATCGGACCAAGAGAAATAAAAAGAACATAGTGAAAATGGGGGCCATAAATATTGGGCCCATTTGGATGTATGACCCCCCTTCATCATGGAACTTCAATCTCACCATCAAATTAACAAATGATATTATATTTTCTAATTTGGGCATTTAGAGTTATAAGATGGTGCATAACTAATTTGGATTTAAAGATCTCATTTGGGATATACCAAATTTGGGGTTATTCCAATATATGGGGTTTATCATTTTAACCGTGTCAAATTTAAGTTGTTGATTTGGGATAAAAATTTTGATAGGCCTTAATGAACGGGTCTCACTTATCAAAATTGGCCCAAATATACTAATCTTATTCTTTTATGATTTGTTACTCATCCCCCTTGGTCATGTACTCCCATTGTAATAGTGGCCCACCAATAAGAGCGCACTAAAAAATCAACCATATAATATATATATATATATATATATATATATATATATATATATATATATATATATATATATATATATATATATATATATATATATATATATATATATATATATATATATATATATATATATATATATATATATATATATATCCAAAATTTATAGCAGTTTATTTTACCTCTCTTCACTATCGTCTCTTCTCTCCCCCTTTCAATTTCGTGTCTCTTCTCTCCCCTTGCCACTGACCATTTTCAAATACTCATTGCTGAAACAGTAGCCTTCTCTTTGTCCATCTCCATCTCTCCCTCCCTCACACAGACCACCACGGGAAATGTCCTCATTCTATTAATAAGATAAATGTCATTTGGTATTGAACTAGAGTTTTGATATCCCTAGAAATATTAACTAATGAGTGACGAAACGGGTAATGGTTAACCGAATAGGTAACATGTAATGAAATGGTTATGGAATAACTTCTACCCTTTGGGTAACGAAATGGCTATGGGCTAAAATTTGGGAAGCGTTTATGGTGGTGAAAAAAGTCTTTACCTACACCTTAACTGGTCAATTAGCAGCCCTTGGTTGAAGTAATGGCAATTATTTAATTTCAAACATGCCGGCTTTCAAAAGTTAACTTCTAATGTCGAAAAACTCTTCTGTGGTGCTTAGAAGGTTTAAATCATTGTAAACTTGATTTTTCCTTGTGAGAAAGCCAGTGATATGTGATCTGCACGTTTTTAGTTAGCTGTTAGAGAAAGCAATCTGATATTTTTGTCAGCTGGAAAAGGAATCCTTGGTTTTAGACCATGTATCCAAATGTTTGATTATAATGTGGTGAGTTTTGATCATATTGGTCTACTTGAGCGTTGTCAAAACAAAGGAATGTGGCCTAGGAGTAGTGGTGCAATATGCAGTTGTTTGGGAGAGCATGCACGCCTCTGTTATACTAGTTGAAACAAACAAATCGCCTTCTAGATGATGTCTAGATACTACACAGATCCATCTAGCACATTCTGGCAGTGCAATGCAATAGCAATCGGGTCATTTCTGAAGTAGCCGATAGCTCTTTACATGTAGTACAACAAGGCATGTTTCAGTATTACTTCTAGTTTTCCTTTGCTAAAATGCATGTCTTCTTTAGATTCATGCTGGCAATATAGAATTCAAGTTTCCAGGGTCGAATTGTGAATAATATAGAGTATTGATGCTAAAAGGTTTATTGAACTTAGTAAATGTATTATTTCATACACTCTAAACTCTAAATTAAGTGTCTTATTTAGTTTTTCAAGACGGAGGGAGTATAATCTTTAAATTTGTTCTCTCAGTAAAAATGCTTGCTCTTCATCCCCGTGGCCCTGTCGCCTTGTCCTATGTGCAGGACATAGCCCTTCAACAAGTGGAAACAATAGCCCTTTCAATTTTGAAACAAGTGATTGGGGAAGTGTGGTGCTTCATTTTTCCTTGGTCTGAAGGTAGATGATATTTAGGTAATTGATGCTGTTAACTCTTGATCAGGTAACCCCAAATAATGTCGACATTGAAAAGGTGGCTCCAATCTATCATCTTTACACCCCTTTAGAAGTGGAGGCTGTCATCAATCTCCTTTTTTGAACATTGAAAAATGAAGTAATATATCAGTCTTGAGACATTGCCATTCCCTTGTTTTTTAAGTTTCTACTTCTGCGTCAATTTTGGCTGTTTTCAACGAGTTAGGGCTGCAAATGATTCGATTTCTTTGTTGAGATGGAGACTTGTAATTTGTTTTTAGTGGGCCTTCTTGTGGCGGCTAAAATGTTTGGAATATTTGGACTTCATGCATATTTTTCAGGTAGCAGTACATGGGCCTGCCTAGCCGCCAAACCGAGAATGCTAGAGCCCAGTTTAATATTTTTCAATGCACGCGTTTCGCAGCACGATGTACATACAATTTATTTGTTCTCAAATACTCCCTCCCTTTTATATTAATAATTTTATTTTATAAAAAAATTTATTATAATTTTATTTTATTCAATTTAAATAGTTGGGTAGTTAAAAAAAGAGTATTATGCATTCATTTTCTCTTCTCTTAGATGTGTGTATAACTATTCAAGAAAAAACACTATTTTATGCTTGCTGTCTAAGTTTGGGGATTGTTGAATTATTTATTTCTTTTAAAAAAAAAGGTTAGACTTTTTTTTTTTAATTGTGATGGTCTACAGCCGTAGAGGTTTTGGGACATCCAACGGTGCCTTGAAGGGCACAAGACAATTGATAAAATTCTGTTAGTTGATAATGTTCCCAAACGTTTGTTTCTAATGTACATGAGACTACATTTATGAAACAAAGAAGTTAGATGAAGAGGTTGAGCTGCCAAAACCATGGTAACTGGACTAGGGATTTGCTTACCGAGACGATTCATTTGGAATAACGAGGTGGTTTTATTGGCCATGCAAAATGAGTGCGAATTCTCTTTGGATACTAATTTTCCTTCGTTCACAGCTCTTGTCAAAGACGGCATAGAAGTTGCGCGCATGTGAAGCCGAGAACCAGCATGAATGTCGTATCAAAATTGAGTCTGGCATTGGCATGAAAAAGGGAAACAAACAATTTAGTGTATCTCTGCCCACAATTTATACTTGAAGATGAAAAAGTTAACACGAGACTCGGCTAATTTTTTTACACATTAGCCTGGTGTGATGCTAGAGTGAGCCCGGGCTCTTACTAAAGCAACTTATACTTAAATATGTATTTATATATTAGATTATCGAAATGGGGCGGCTGCCTGATCATTCACCACAAGAACCAACACGAATCTAATATATTAGCAGGTATCACATGAGATTTAACACGTAGCTATGAGTGATTTAACATGTTTATTTTATCATACAAGGTTTTTTATAAGTAAGGGGTGTGAAGATCCTTAGGATCTTATTAGAAGGGCGACGACAACCGGTTACTTAGAGCACGGTGTCACTATCAAGCATACAATGCTTACACATCACAGATAACGGATAAGCTGGGACATAATATTTCCAAGACAGTATCACATAGGAAAACTCTTGTGAACGGATCGAGGTGACCCGATCCGCACAAGGAAGACCATGCTTGCATTATTGCAGTAGTTTAAACGTGTTGTAACTTGAAATCAGTTTAGAGTAATCCAAAAGCCAATCAGCTAATCCATGGAGTGAATGGTGTAGGACAATCCTTTTGCTTTCTTTCTCTCTCAAGTGAGCAATGTCATCATCTTCACCTTTCCCCTTTGTTTGCGCCGGGAAAAGGGAGAAAGATGGGGGCCAAAGAAAGTGTCCAGTGGATACTAGGCATGACCACGTGGGGCTGGCCCCACCTGTCTTGCACAATATATAATAAATTATATTAAGAGGCTTCCTCTCTCTTCCATTATCTTCACTTTCCTTCGCCTACAAGTTTTATTCTCTTATAATTTTTTATTATTTTTCATCCTACCATATAAAGTATGTACATAATTTCTGTACATACTTTCTTCATTCTATATTAATAATTTTATTTAATTTATTAAAAAAATTAAATAAAATTATTAATACGGGACAGAAAAAAATATGTCAAACTGCTAACCGTCGCGAGTGGCCATTAATGGGACTGTCACATCTTATTGTGACACTTGGTACTTTGTTCTTATTTATTAAACCTAATAAATCATTTATAAGTGCATCACAATGTGCATTTGTGCTTGGTCATACAAAACAAAATTGGCGTCACTCATGAGCAAAGTCAGATTTCAAACCATCCTAATACTTCTGGACTGGTGTTTTGGCACCATGATTACAGTGTGATCTTTTAAAAAATAGATGATCCCTCTCACATTAATAGCTTTTTTTAATTTTTTAATAAAAAATTAAAAATAATTTATTTTAAAAATTAAATGAAATTATTAATTAATATAGAATAGAGGGAGCATTTTTTTCCCATAAACATATGATATCATTAGTAATAAGATTGTTAATATATCTGTGGCCGTCCAATCTCCAAACTCATTGGATGGATTGTGTGGGATTTTTCATAAAATATAACTCTATCTATGAGGGCAAAAGAATAAAGGGACATCATTTTTCGCATGCACAAGTGCATCAATGTGCATTTGCCCTTTGTCTTATAATACAAAATTGAGGTCAGGAGAAAAGTCAGATTCCATCCAATCCTAATCCAATTTGTGCTTTAGCAGCATGATCACAATGTGTTTTTTAGGGCCTTTGAACAGATGATGTTATAGTCCATTCTTCAAACCCATTGAATAGATTGTGTGGTAGTCCAACCTCCAAATCCATTGAATAGATTGTGGGAATTTTTTATGAAGTGAATCTATGATGGAAAAAGAATAAAAGGACATCATTTTCTTTGCACGTATTAAGGTGCATTTATTCCCTTTTTTAGTGCTAATGTGCATTTGTCCTTTGTCTTATCAGTAGCAAAATCACATTTCATCCAATCTTAATTGATCCAATATTGTGCTTTAGCACCATAATTATAATGTGATTTTAGGGCCTTTGAATAAATGATGTAATAGTTCATTCTTCAAACCCATTGAATAGATTGTGTGGAATTTTCGATAAAGTAATATATTATCGAGAAACAGTACTGTTAACAAAGTAGACTTCAGTTTCATCAAGTTTGGACATATTTCAGTTCTTAGAAAAACCTGCCTCAGTATATTTGGCCAGAATCAATTGGTCACAGAATCATAGGAAAGTAAACAACTAACTAGTTGTAGCATTTAAGGATCCAATCATTCATCTTAGCAGGACAGTTGGATGTATGTAATTACATTGAGTTGGGACCTTATCTTCTACATTAACATCTAATTAAACAGTGTAATCAAATTACTTCTTCTTTTTTCTACACAAAAAGGATGTGAATGATGAGAGAGATATCTCCAAAAGAGCCTAAAAGGTAGAAAAAACTACACAACTAAAAAGGTGTAGTGATCATTTCAACAGGCCGCCGAGGAATGGGTGGCAAAGTGACTGTAGAAGTGGGCTGGGCGGGGGCCTAGTCCAAATGGGGCCTTGGCCGGGGAGTCTCCAACGGTGGAGGCGGCGGCTGAGGACACAGGGCCGGCCCCGATCCGCTCACAGGAAGGGCACATGGTGAGGGTGGCTGCAGGGAGTTGCATGTAGAACGGAGAAGAGAATTTCATGGCCTTGAGCTCTTGCAACTCTCTTTGTAGTCGCCTGTTTTCATCAGTTAAACTTTCACAGCACCTCTTGAGCAACTCACAGTCCACTTCTGTTTGCTTCAGCTTTGTCCTATTAATAAAAAAAGACCACAAAATTACTTCTAATTCATTAGAGAGATTTAATAATTGAAATTTTATGGGTTTAATTATCTCCATGCATTAGAGAGATTGCAAGATCTAATGCTTTTAACCGTTGTAATAATTATGGTTTTAAGTATTTTGTTGACTTCATGCATACGGAAACTAACCAATGTAATAATCATAATTACACTTTTAATGACTGTAATAATTGAATTTTTATATATTTTGTTGAATATATGGATACAGAAAATTAACCAGCAAATTAATCATCATTAAAGTACATATAGATAGTGCTACAATTGTATTTCCAAGCCTTTTGTACAATTTTATGCATGAAAATTATGAATTTTAATTAATAAGCGGAAAATCACCATGGGAGGAATCTTAGTTACCTTGCTCTTCTGTTTTGAAACCAGACTTCAACTTGTCTTGGCCGCAGATTCAATTGCTTGGCAAGGGCTTGCTTTTGTTTCTGATGGAAAATTGACAGCGAAAGGATTAGATACAATTTTTTTTTGTTCATATGGATTTATGCTAATAATGAGATTTCATAATAATTATGAGATTGTTATTGTAATTACCGGATTAAGGGTGGTGTGCTCCTTGAAGCTTTCCTCAAGGAGGGCGGACTGCTCCTTGGTGAGCCTCAGCTTCTTCCTGGCGCCGATCTCCTCCTCCTCGTCGCTGGCACGCGACGATAGCCTCTCGATCTCCCCGTCGTCGCCGCCTGCATCCCTCTCCCGCTTCACGGTCGCGGGGAAGCTATCCTGATTGGCAGCGTTGGAATAGGAAGAGACGGTGCTACGGGGGGACGACTGCACCGGCTCCTCCGCCACCTTCTTCACGTCCACCTTCTTCAGCGGCGGGCGGCACAGCCCGTCACCGGAGAGGCTCAACGTCAAGGAGAGGTGTTCTGCGGGCATAGGCTTATGGGTGGGCGAATTCTGTCGCCGGTGGCTTGATATGTGGCCATGGCGATCTCCATATGACCCCAGCCCAAGCACGAGGCCCGTGTTGCATGTGTCTTCAAGGCCCATCTGTGATGCAAAGGAAATGATGTTGGAGAAGAAGGAGAGGGGAAATTGAAGAAGATGAGGCGGAATGGAATGTGGATTAATATGGATGAGGAGGAAGAACTAAGTAGTAGGAGTAGGATGTGAGGAAGGAGGGTGGTGGGGGATGTATTACGTGGGATTCACATGGGAGTGGGCACACACGAAAAACACATCAAGAGAATGATTCTTCTCCCTTGGCCACCCACCCATGTCCTCACATTAATTAGGACAATCGGTTGAATATATTCTTCTTTTACTTCTACTTAGAAGAATGATACATTTCAAAAGGGGAGGGGGGCGGGGGGCCTCCTCTTGATGTGCTTATGTCATGGATCACACCATGCTTTTTCTAGATAAAGTGAAGGGTGCTTGTGTGAAAATTGGGTCAATTAGGGTACACACAGGGGAATTCTTTGGAGGGAGGAGTATGTATGAGCTGGTATTGTACGGCTATTTGGTTCTTTTGATTGTGATGGGGTAAGGAAGGTCATGAATCATGATTAGTGGTACAATTTTTGTGGAGGTCCACCTTGGTACAGGGCACACGAAATGTCTTCCATTCCATCATGCCTTATTAACTCCTTCGCTGCTGGGACTGGTTGTTGTTGTTGTTAGTTGTGTTCCTTTTCTTTGCGTATAGTTCCCGGCTTTGATGGTGCAAATGTGAAAGAGATGGGGCATGACTCCAAATGCTTCACAGCCTCTCTCCTTGGTGGAAATTGTAAGAAAAGCACTGGTGGGTACAGGGAATTTATGCCCAATATAAACTAATTGCTTAAATAGAAAGTAATTTGATCAATTGGGTGGGGTTGAAAACTGTGAGTACACCTAATGGAGCCCATTTGTGTCCATTAGGAGCTCATTAGGACCATCCACCACACTTAGAGCAAATACTAAATTCAGGTGTATCAATGGTCCATATGTCTGTTTCAGTGTGGCTTTGCCACAAGTTTTGGACCACTCACTTATTCTAGCCCGTTTGCATAAACCAGGGGCACTTAGTTATAGAATCAAATTGACTTGTGTCATGGAAAGATACATATTTTAGTAACATTTAAAAGCAAGATGGGTCTTACTATTGTATATAAAAAGAGAAGAGAGAATATAAAACATGGGCCTTGATCTCAGTATAGATGGCAATTTCCCTAGTTACTAATACTGTATTCTTCTTTGTACCCCACATGGTTCTCATAAGCCATATATTTGCATAAATGATATGTATTAATGTAGATTGATCTGTACCAGTATACAAATGTGATTTGATATATAAAAGTTAGCCATGAACACAGTGGAGAGAGAAAAAAGACAAAAAGTAATAATATGATCCCAGATGCACACATATTATTGCAATCTTAGGGGCAAAGGTTCTTTTTTTTTTTTTTTTTGGGTTTTTAGCACTTTCTCAATCTCCAGGCAGATAAACATTTGACTTCAGGGAAAAGAGAAGACACATGACATGGAGGAATGTGGCACTTGTCCTAACTTAGCCATGATGCCCATGAGGAAAAAATAATGAAGAGGAAGATAGATTGATGGTGTTTTAAAAAGCCCTGAAAGGCCCCAAAAGCAATTAAAAAAACAATTTTCCTAAGACTTTAGTAATCAGGGGATAATAAAGTAATAATCACAATCCTAGGAAGGAAGGAATGGCATTCTGTCAATCATGGACAGCCCAAGTGGGGTGATTCTGATACCTCAGCAGACAAATGGATAATGATGCACACGTGTATCAAACCGCAGGCACGTGTCTGTGGGGTGTGATGTAAGTGAGGGGGCAGAAGGTTAGGCATGGGGGACCCACTAATGATTTTCTATCATGGGCATTTGATTCTTGGGCCTGGAAAGATTTTGTAGTAAGTAAGATGGAATTGCTGGTCAATCATGTAAGAGAGAGAGAGAGACAGGGAGGGAGATAAGGTGTTTGATCTTATTCCAATGAGAAATTATGGTGGTCAGACTTTTACTCATAGAAGGCAGCCGACCATGTTGCCCTGTGGGATTTTGTCGGCTTGCTTTTCCCACCCATCGTCATGGCAGCCGTCCAAATCAAGGAAACCGAGGCTTTTGTCTGGCTTTGCCTTTTTCCCATCCCTTGTTATCCTTTTCCTATGATCTCCCCCCACAGTGATATTCATATCATTTGTCATTTGTGGCTGCTCCTAATCTCTGACGCAACTGGTTGGTTGCCATACAGGATGATGCTCATCAGCTCCCACCACCCATTTCTCCATGTTAATTGCAGAATTTGGAGATAAATAATAGGTGGTGGGTGCTGATGGGTATGTCAGATTTTAACAAACTAATTACAGGATTTGGAGATAATGGTGGAGGATAATGGGCATCTTAGTTTATCTTGTCCTCAAATACACATCACATATTTGTCTCCAAACTTATGCCATTAGCTTATTGGTGAAAGAAAAAGAGCAATCTTGGGGATATTTTTATGGCAAGGAGGATGCCAGTTTGAGAAACTTGTAGCTCACAAGCCAAAGATAGGCCATAGGCAAGGAAGATGCTGCTTGCGTTCTCTTTTGATCGGTTGGTCCAGAATTTGAACTGCTGACTCAGGTTTGACATTTCGCAGACGGTCTTGGAGGCTTGTGAAGACAATGGACTGGGGCCAACCAGAGAGCTTTTGCCAAAAAGATCCATGACACCCAAGTTGATCAAGTGGTGATAAGCTAAGATTTCAGAACCTAATCCTTGTTCCTTCGCTTTATGTCACCTTTTTCATTTTTGTTTATCAATTTTTCTTGCCAAAAAACATTCGACTTACAAGCAGAAGTCTATTGAGAATATGATCAGATTAGCAGTTCCTCATCAACAACCCACCGACTTTCCTAAAGGGCGAGTGCCCCACATCACACACTTCTCTTATGGGGCATCATGCTTGTGTTTAAAAGCAGGTCTCAGACATGTCACCCCACTACAATGGTGACTCATTTGCTCATGGCTGCTGACTCCTGACCCCCACCTCTCTCTCTCTCTCTGTGACACAAATGGTACAAGAAGACATGAACAATAATACCCATGTATTTCATGTCTTCACTTGTAACAAGTCAATATTCTTTCCGTGTTGTTATATTGTTTGTGACGAAAGCTAAAGCGTGAACGGAGAACTATACCAGAACTTGGAAGCTTCACCTGGGCCTACCCACTTTGCCATATATGATTGGGACACCAGAATGTGGCTAGTGCTGGTGTGTCCCATACCCCTCCTATTGCAGCTTATTGGTGTGAAATTGTTAGGACTATGAAATGACCCTATCTTTTACAAAATATACAAGGTTAATCAAATAACTGCTCTCTATATTTAGTCATGCAAATTACCACATTACATATTGAGTTACTTAATTTCAAGTCACTGAAAGATAACCGCTGTTACCCATTCCTTAAGAGACATAATTAAGTGGAACACAAATAAGGATAAATATACGTTCACAAGATTTGAGCGAAGGACAATCTTGGTCTTCTACTCTCTGTTAACATTTAAGCTAGCTTTAGGAAATCGATTATCAATATATTTATTTTAAAATTTTGGGATTAGCTGCTAAGCTTTGTTGAACCGGGCTCTAACATGTTTTCTGATTCGCCTTTGAAATTTAGAAAGATTATTATTTTGGATAGAACTGCCATTATCTCTTTTCCTGAAGATCTTTTTTGTTCTCCCTCTTCCCCTCGCTCCACTGTCTCCACCTGCACCTCAACTGTCACTTAGCCGAAGTCAAGCCAAGGGTTAAAAGAGACCTACAGGGTTTAGTTTAATGATTAAACAAAATAAAAGAACTATTTCCTATTTCTGTTGCTGCTGAACTTGGGTGTGCATGCAGACAAGGCCAAACCGGCATAGCCTTGGCCGATCATGACTAGTACCTATAACCAGGATGTAACTCGCCGGCCGCAGTGTGGCCAAGACCAGACCACAACATATAGCAGACGGGTTGGGGCTACGGAGAGGATGAGAGAGAGGAGAGGAGGGTGTGGGTTTTAAAAATTAGAATATAAAAAAAAGTTTTTTGTCTAATTTAAACTTTCAGGTTAGTCTTATAATTTTATTTGTAGTTAGTAAAAATAACTCTTTTTTTAAAAAAAATTATCTAATAAAACTATTATACGGGACACGTGGTAGATATATCTTTTGAATAAGTAACACGATTGATAAATTTATACGTGTTTAAAATTAAATAAGATGAGATATAAATTTTAAAATTATATTTAAAGATAAATAAATTTATATATAGACATGTGGTAGAGCGGTTCTAGTGGATACTTTATCCTCATTTCAACTGTTACAGTGGATACTTTATCCTCATTTCAACTATTACTGGGACAAGTGCTTGTAGAACCTGGCTACTTAGTCGAAAACTAATGGTTAATCATTTGTTTTCGAGAATCCAGTCATTATTAATCATTTTGGCACAAAGAATAAAGTAAGCTTGGACTATAAACCTTGACATTATTGACATGATTTCCGTAAGTCTCGGCCATCCATTGAATTTGGCATCACGCTACCCTTCAAAACACCCTTTTCGTTGGTGACTGGCAGTTACGAAGAATCATAACCCACAAAGGGTGGATTTTTTTTTTGTTGAACATGAAACATCAAATTTCGTGGTTTTTCGGAGATTGGCAGGTCGGTTTGTCGTTTATATGGATGTTTACTGTTTAGGTGGATGGAAACGTGGTGTAATTAAGCTACAAGAACTTACTGCACTTAAAAATATTCAATAGCATTATTTGTACGCCAAGAATCAGTTCCTCGCGTTTGTTATTATCTGACGATTCACAATCCTTGTATATTAGGTGGAATGACTGAACCAGTCCTGGCATGAATTGGTGCACCCACCAAAAGAGATTTTCTTTCAAAACTTTGCATGTGTTGGTGTTCTAACGCCTAAATAAAGCTGCTATGGTGGCCCCTCTCATAGTTAACAATGATAAGCCCTCTTGCCATGACATAACCTTTGGAGTTACGATCTTTTATGGTTCGGAGAGTGCTCCAGCCCCTTTTTAAGCCACAACACAAATAGCTTTTTTTTCCTAGTAGAATTTAGGGGTCATTTGGGTATTAAATTTCTTAAAAATAAAAGTGAAATGTTTTAAAATTTACCGACAATGTGTATTACGGTTAATAATGAAATTTTTAGAATAAATTTGGGTATCGTATCTCACCCAATTTTAAAATATTAAATTAATATAACTCTTTTTCCCGAACTCGGATATGTATGTTCTTGCTTCTATTACGCTCTTAAATTCGAGCCTTATCAAACAAGATCCCACAAGGGTTAATAAGTTTAAACTTCAAAAGTGGGCCCTACTTATATAACAAGTTTTTTAAGAGTCAATCGATATAGGAACCAACCGTTGAATAATAACATAATTTGTAATTTTGAAATGGGGGTTGGGAGCTAGAATTGACGAAATCACCTCATGAGGTGATTATGGCCGATTTTGATGCGAAACGGATTGGAATCAACTTTTGGATAAAAATTTTAATTCCACCTACCTTCTATACACAAACATAATTCTTACAATTCAAGCTGAAATTAGGACAGAATCAATAGAATCTTATAGAAATTTCATACACAAATAGCCCTCTAATCAGTCGACATACATTACTTATGGTGTGGGGAGCTTTAATCACACGCTTCCCCCTATATTAATGTGTTTGATCATATCTCATGTTGATGTGTCGCAATGTCTCTATTAATTTCGTGCTTAAGTAATTGTTGCAATGAAGGAAATTTACAAAAAGTCGATCAAATTAAGCATATACATTTTATCATTAAGACAAAATTCACCCTCCCTACTAGTGCTTAGGAATCACTTGGGTATCTATCTCCCACGATAAGACGATCCACCACACACTGTAGAAGCACCTTCACATAGAGTATATAATGAACCAATGTTATGAAATTACTGCTAGAGAAAATAGTAATAAAATCTAGGAAATAATGATACATAAAAATAATTTTTAGTGTTTTAAAATAAATCTCGTTGATGAACACTCATCTAGTTCAAACGGATGCATCCTCCTATTAATGGACACATTTTGGTTAAGAGATTATCGGACCCATTTTGGGTTAAAAAAATTTAAAAAAAAATTTAAAAATAATTATCTTGTTGAACTAACCCAACCTGACCCAATTCGACCAGTTGTGCGGACAACCAAATTGAGCCTTGCCAAGCCAGCCGACAAGAGATTTCGACATGTGTGCGCATGTGGCTTAACTCATCTAAATACATGGGTCCAATATGTATCTCCCCCACAAAAGTAGTGTAACCTAAGGGCCTAACTTGAAAGGCCAAACCGATGCCTTATATACTAATAACATCGCTATTTCCTAAGCGATATGAAATTATTCATAACATTCAACCAATTTACATAGGTATTCTCATTCACATGAAAATGGGTTACCCACTTTCCAATAATCCCCCACATGAATGTGAATTGACTAAGTTACAATGCAAAAAATGCAAATAAAAAGTGAGAACAAAATATTGAAAAGTTCTTGCACGGGGAAAATGTAGTCTTTGGCTTTGAACCTTCCCTTGTGAAAACTATTAGGTCTACCAGCTAACCAATGAGCATGATATATTGAACTGTTCAGCCGTTTGTGTAAACTAAAACAATAGAATTTACACAATCACTTCCCAGACAAAACGTCGTTCTCATGATTGTGTTCATTTCGGGCTTAGACAAACCTAGTTTTAATGAGTACTCTAGAAAATTTATCCTTAAAATCCTCATAGAAGCGGCTCCTTCACACTCATATAGGTGATTTTTATTTAGAATATCTTGTCATATCTTACTTAAATTAATTAAAGCTATAAGAACCATTAAAAGCAAAGTTTATCTTAATTCACTTTGCAAGCATCACTATCTCATTATAGGAATGAGGACAGGATTTTATCTCAATAGTGATTCCCCTAAAATCTCCTTTTGGTTGTCCCTTTGTACCTATATCTTAGGATCTCCAGTCAACTAGGTTGAGTTGCCGTTATGGTGACTTTTAATGCATATTCTTCAAGCTCATTATCCTTCATGAATTACTCACTTGTTCTTTGGTCAAACCTTTAGTAAACGGATCCATAATATTTTCTTTTGACCTAACATACTCAATAAAAATGATTTCGCTAGAGAGCAATTATTTTATGATATTATATCTCCGACGTATATGTCAAGACTTACCATTATACAAATTACTTTGTGTCATTTCTATAGCCAATTAACTATTATAATAGATGCAAATAAGCAGCATAGGTTTCCCCCGCATTGGAATATTCTCTAAAAATTGACGAAGCTACTCACCCTCTTCACCTACTCTATCAAATGCAATAAATTCATATTCATTTGTAGATCTTATTATGCACATTTATTTAGAGGGTTTCCAAGACATTGTTACATCTCCAAAAGTAAAGTCATACCTACTTATAGATTTTGAGTCTTTTATATGAAATATTCAATTTACATCATAATAACCCTCTAATACTATTGAATAACTTATATAATGTACTCTATAATTTAAGGTATATCTTAGATATCTAAGAACCTGGCTACAACCTTCCAGTGGTTTGTCCCGGGGTTGCTATTATATTTGCACAATTTACTTACTGAGTATGCTATGTTCTTTCTTGTACAATTTAATCTGTAATTGAGACTACTAATAATTTGAGAGTATTGAAGTTATAATATACTCTCACTAGTATTTTTACTTAAGTGCAATATCACAATTTACTTATGTTGAAGACAACCTGTCCCATTTAAACGGGAGCATCTGCCTATTAACAGACACATTTTGGTTAAGAGAAAATCAAACCCATTTTGAGTTAAGAATAAACAAATGAATTTATCCCAAAAATAATTATCTTGTTGACCCAACCTAAGCCAACCCGGTTGGCTGGCATGCGAACCGAACTGAGCCCAGCTTGCAAGACAGATGGCAATAACACGTGTGTATGGGTTAGCCCACCTAAGTGCAAATGTCTATCATATATCTTTTCTACAAAAGTAGGGTGGTGCAAGGGCTAAAACTTGAAAGGCCAAACATATTTCTTATATAACAACATAATCACCAGTTCCTAGGCAATGTAAGACTATTTATAAGCTTCAACTAATTCATATATATTCTCAGTCACATGAAAGTGGGTAACCCACCTTCCCTCAGTCCCATGAACTCGATTTCAATTTGAGTCATTGATTTAGGGTTAAAAATTTGGTTGGGTTCAATGAGTGGGTCCTACTTATAGAAATATACCAACATTGCACATAAAACCTACTTACAAGTTGCTACCATTTTTATTTAGTCACATACCCGCCTTTCATAGTGGTTCTACAAAAATAACCCTATAAGAATCAACTTTAGAGGAAGCTTATCTAGTGTGAGGTTGACCTTACAAAAAGCATCAGCTCTCTCTCTATTTATATAAATGGCTCATCAAGAAAACTAAACTAATGTACTTCAAGGCAAGTGATTGATACTCTATCCTTGATGTGTTTCAGTTTTTGTTTTCTTAGTTTTCTCTAAGTCTTCAAAATCACATCAGCAAATTTGACGAATTTATAATAGTTTCATATGCCATCTGAATCATTTCCCATCATTATCAAGAAATATGCAAATCATGATGGACCGACCTTTTAATTAGAACATGCTTTACTTTAATATCTTTCAAAACAACCTATTCTTATCAGAAAGAATATATCATCAAAACTTTATTTAGTCAACTAAAATGATGGCAATAACCTCCTTTCACAAGAAACGGGATGCTTAGACAAAGAGGAGTCTATACATAACATGATGAGAATATTTTTTTCCTTTCTCAAAAAAGGGTATCTAATGCACTATTCAGTGTAACATTATTCTTCCATTTGCATCATTATTCTTGGAATTAATCAAATTGTTTGAGCAAAAAGTATCCACATCATTGTCTTGCTGACTTAATCAATGGATCGTTTCAGCCTATGTATTTGGCGTGTATAACATTTGATTCTTTTGGAGGTAGATTATCATTATATGGCTCTTGGTTTAATTTGAAGTCAAAAATCAATGAATAGCCACGGTAGAAAGGCAAGTAAAGAAAAAAAAACCAGCAATACATTACTAGAACTCTTTTGTGTATGGAAACTATTACATGAATTTGCCAATGGTCCCATGCTTGTTGACCTTATTGATCATGTGGATTCCCACTCACCACCTTCTTATCCTCTACAAATGCATTTACTATCTAAACCATTTGCTAAGTCATTTATCTGTTTATAATCAGATTAGAGCACTAGAAGAAAGCTACGACTGCTCGTGCCAAGAGGACAGGGCCATGCTCAAATGCGGGCAATCATGGCCTGCATTTAAAGTGGTTGTAGCATTTACCGTAGCTTTGTATCCGTTCCTACAGCTAGAAAACTTATAATTTCAAGGAGAAAATTTTGACAGAGAACATAAAAGCTAGAAAATAACTGAAAGAAGATGGTGACCGTTCTGTACTCTGTGAATGGAAATCATAAGCGAGTGCAAAAAGTAGCAAGTAGGAACTTAGCTGATGTCCAAAGCTTGGAAGTAAATTTATTAAGTCTTGGTCTCTCTCTAATTCCAACTTTAATTAGCAAATTAAACATACGTTGTTTTGGATGAAGAACGGGAATAATCATGAACTATAATTTGAAACATTTGAAATCAATAGGTGCTAATCCTTATAGAAAGACAACGTCTATATGAGACTTCATTTGGAATCCCAGTCTACTCTCTTCCATTTTATTTAGTCCCATGAATCTAATGCGAGCATTAAGGGGCAGATCCAGCAGACAACTAAGGATTTGGAGTTTAGCATGTCAATCGTGAAAATGTCTTAATTCTAATTCACACACGAATATTATACTTATAAAGGAATTACAGAGCATTGAAGCGAAATTGCACTCGGAAGTGTCTCCAGACAGAGTTTAAAGGGAAAGCTCATTGTTCCCTTTCCAAGTGGTTGCAAATTATTTGATTTCCAAGAAAGTAGTTTCATACATAAACCAAAATGATGTTCACTACACTACATAGAAGTTTCATTTTCTACGAAAACATTACTAGGAAACTGCTTTCTGATTTCACTAATTCCTCAGGGTATACAAGAGATACAAGAAATGAATGAAAATTGCCACATTGAAGAAGCTGGGAAAGTTCTCTCCATTCTCTACCACATGACAAAAATGTGAGCTGATTCCCGCAGCCAGGTCCCCTCCCCCCAGCATCTGTGTGGACAAACACCAGAATTGTGACTTGACTTGTCAAGTCAGTTCTGATATTACAACTTGGTGCCTTATCTGGCAGACGCCCACAATTAAATTATGAGACATGCAATGCTTCCGTGCCCTGTGACGCTTCTCTTGAGTGGTAGCACGAGGTTTTTCTCCTAAATACGATCCACATGTTGATGCGTTCCAATTCAGTCAAATGAGTGACCAGCAAACCAACTCATGTTTCATGTTTACTGAAAAAGACGTCTAACTTGATGGCAGCACAAGCCATTAGAGGCAGCAGATAATGGGTTTTGTTAATACAGCCATTGACATACAAACAGAACGCACCTTCCTGCATTAATATTTCTAGGTAAAAATGATATTTTAGTGCAGCACCAATCAGGTTAGTCATGCCTATCTATTACGAGTCTAGGAATTTCACTCCAGATACAGCACACAAAATTTTTATTTAGAACATGAGAACTTCAATTTTCTGATCTCTTGTAAAGCTTTCAATCTCCCCAACAAAACTTTCAACTGTCTCGAGCAGCTTTTTCGGTCGTTAGTTCAGAATCTCTTCCATACGCGTACTTAGTTGGGCAAGCTCCCCTTAAGAGTCTAGGGTAAGACCTAGTTAAAAATAAAGCGAATTATTGATTGCATCATAAAGACCCTTATGCCCATATCCCAATCAACCCCCCCTAGGAGTATGTGCTTCGAAAAGATCTTTCATAATGTGCACAAACCTGAAGTTAGTTATCTGCATATGACCTTTCATAGTGTACCCAATCCCAAGTTAGTTGTATACATATGACTAGCAAGTCTAGGGTTGGTAATCAGGCCGAGCTTGGGCCCGTTTAATTAGAGCCTGAGTCCATTAATCCCGACCATTCACAACCCATTGAAAAATAAACGGTCATAAACCGATTTTGGGCTCTTAACGGACTATAACTACATTTAACTCAAAAAGAGTTATTTTTGGCCTCATAATGAGATGTAACTTGAATCTACCTTAAATTCAATTATTGGGGTCAAATATTCATTGAAAATTACTATTTTATTATTTTTAAATAAAAAATAAATATAAATTCCTAAATCCTATTTAGATATAATACCATCTAAAGGGGTTTCAATTTCCCTTGCCTAATGTAGTTATTGTTTCATATTTTTTTAATTGGCTCTTATGCATCAAATTGGTACAAGTCACAATCAATGGTGTAATTTTGATTCTTACGAGGTCAAAGGTGATATGGATGTTATGCAATACTTAAAATGCACTTAAAGACATGGAAGACCATATTGGCCAATACGGCCCTGTATCGGTTGAGACCAATATGAATGTAGGGGATAAGGCATTTTGCATGCTACACACGGAACCGTACTTTAAAAAAAGGTGCACCCTTACTATCTTACTGGAATAGAAATATGAATGAAGCATTTTTCTATACATTTCTCATAGAAATAGTACAATATACAATCTTGAATTTCAAACGCCACAACAGTTTTATCATTAATTAAGCATGGGCACACAAACAGTGCAATACGTCATGTATTTAAATGACAGACTCAAAGAGAAATGATTGAAGGCATTCAAGCTAAACATATTGTTGGTTGCAATTCCAAACAACAAAACCGAGCATAGAGAATGGTGTAGACAGAAAATAAACAATCTAGTCATCAAGCAGTTTATGGTATGAAGTACAAATAAGTTACCAAACTAATTAGTTATTATTGTTTCTGTAGTGTAGTAGATCGATAGATCTACGGGTGAATATATGAGAAAATTGTAGGAATTGTGGAGGGAAGATGGGGAAGGCCAGACAAAGAGAAGGAATTAGAATTGAGAAGAGACTATAGATGTAGTGGGAACAATTAAGACAATAGTTTAGGCCAGATCAACAAGGAGAAGGATAATCATATGTAAGGTTGAACCAAAGAAGAATTCCCTAATCTATTCAATTCATAAACTTCTCAGATTAGGGTAACCCCCGACATTACTAAAAGCAAATGGTAAAAGATGGTTTATACATTACAATGTGCAACTATTTATAAATACAAGTGTGTAATTTACATTGGGGAATACACATAAGATATAGACATGTATTTCCACAAGGAGATGATGTAGTGACAAGTAGATGGTGGTGATGTTACAGAGAGGGGAGTCCAGGATTGCCACTGTGGTAAGGGAGGTGTCCTTAATACAGGATTGCCACTATAGCAAGGGAGGTGTCCTTAATTGCCCCTAACAAACTCATGGTAGAGGTAGAACCATGAGTTTGGAGCATAACTGCTAAAACTGCTTGATGGAAAGAGGCTTGGTAAGGACGTCAGCCACTTGCTGAGCGGAGGGAGTGTATTGGACATCAATCTTACCAGCTAAAACCTACTCCTGAACATAGTGATGATCAGGTTCGATCTGTTTGGTTTGGGCATGGAACACTGGGTTAGCCAAGAGGGAAATTGCGGACTTGTTATCACACCATGGGATAGGGGTGGAGGTGAGGGACACTCCAAGGAAGGTAAGGACCATGCGGACCTAAGTAAACTCAGTGGTTGTGCTAGAAAGAGCCCGATACTCAACTTGGGTAGATGAGCGAACCACCGTGTCTTGCTTCTTAGACTTCCAGAGAATGGGATTGGGTCTGAGGTAGAGGTAGTAATTGGAAATAGACTAGCGATCAATGGGGTCACCTGCCCAATCGAAGTCGGAGAAGGCATATAGGGCAAAATTGCTGTGTCTAAGGAGGAGCCCATGAGAGAATGTACCTTTGAGTTAGCAAAGGATTCTTTTAACGACCATGTAGTGAGAGGTTGAGGGTTTGTGCATATGTTGGCATACAAAGTTGACGACATAGGCAATGTTAAGATGGGTGGAGGTGAGGTATTGTAAGGCACTAACAATGCTTTTGTAGTGAGCGGGATCAGGAAATGGTGGGTCATGGAGATTGAGGGGAGGGCGTTTGTAGGTGGTGGAAGTCGGAGACTCCTTACATTGGGACATGGAGGCACAAGCAAGGATATTAATGACATAGTGTGGTTAAGAGAGGAAGAGGCCTTTGGGGGTGCGGGTGGCTTCTATGTCAAGGAAGTGATGGAGGTCGTCAAGGTCTTTAAAAGGGAAATGAGTTTGTGGATGTAGGGGGATGGTTGTCGGTGATGAGGATGTCATCAACATGGAGCGTGAGAGGCTTGTTTAAGACCATAGAAGGCTTTGTGGATGCGACAAACATGGTTGGGCCGATGAATATCATGGTAGTCGGGATGTTGTTCTATGTAGAGTTCTTCAAAAAGAGTACCGTGGACGAAGGCGTTGGAGACGTCAAGTTGTTTGATGGGCCAAGAGTGGCTGATGGCAAGGTTAAAATAATCCGAACTATATAAGGCTTAACCACAGGGCTAAACGTCTCATTGTAGTCGATGCCTTCTTGATGGAACCCTTTGGCAACAAGGCGGACCTTGTAGCAAGAGATAGTCCCATTGGCATCACGCTTGACTTTGTAAGTCCAGCGGCAACCAATGATATTGGAGGAGGGCAGGGGAACCACTAAGCTCCAAGTACCTTGGTTGTTGAAGGCTTTAATCTCCTCATCCATAGATGCACACCACTCAGGAATGGAGGAAGCAATTTTGAAGGAAGAGGGTTCGGTTTGGGGAGGAGAGAGAGTGAGAAGTGAAAAAGGGACACAAGGACACACGATCCCGAATTTGCTACGAGTGATCATTCGGTAAGGGGGGAGGGGAGGAGGAGGTCGGGAGAAGGGGAGAGGGGGAGGGAGAGGGTGTCAAGGAGAGGAGTGGGGCCGGGAGGGGAATAGGAGAGGGAGGATAGTGAGAAGGGGAGGGGAGAGAGGGGGAAGAGAGTGGGGTGTATGGTGTGGGAGTGGGTGGGGGCAAGTAGGGAGGGGGAGGATGGGGTGGAGATAGGAAGGGCGAAGGGGGTTGGGGGCTTTGGGGTAGGAAGGCGGTTGTGGTAAGGGAACCCATATTCGTGAAAGTGAACGTGGTGGGAGGTGTAGACACAATGGGAGATGGGATCGAGGCAACGGTATCTTTTAGTATAAGGACAGTAACCGAGAAAGATGCATAGGATAGCCCAAGGGGAGAGTTTATGAGAGGAGTAGGGGCGGGTCCAAGGGAAGCATTGACAACCAAAGGCTTTGTGGTGGGAGTAGTCGGGGGGAGTGTGAAAGAGGAGTTGGTAGGGAGAGAGGTTTTGTAGGGAGGGTGAGGGTAGGCGATTGATAAAGTAGGTAGCGATGCAAGTAGCATCCACCCATTAGGAGAGAAGCATGTGGGCAAGGGAGAGGAGGGCAAGGGTAGTTTCGATGATGTGGCAGTGTTTTCTTTCGGCAACACCATTTTGTTTGGGGGTATGGGGACAAGAGGTTTGGTGGGAGATGCCATGATTGGAGAGGTAGGAAGAGAGGTGGTGGTTGAGGTATTCACCACCATTGTCGGTACGGAGGGTAGTAATAGTTTGGTGAAGGGTCCGTTCAGCCATGGCATGGAATAAGCGGAATCATTCAGTGACATCAGATTTGAGTTTGAGGGGGTATAGCAAAGTGTATCAGGAGAAGTTATCGACAAAGATCACATAGTAGCAAAAGCCAAAGAAGGATGTGACCGGAGAGGGACCCCAAATATCTGAGTGAATGAGCTCAAGTGGGTAGGAGGTGCACGTATGGGAGAGCGAGAAGGGGAGTTTGTGCGCTTTATTAGGAGACAATTATTACAATCTAAGGATAACATTTTTTTATTGGAGGTGACAAAGTAGAGGCAACTACATTAAACATAGTGGAGGATGGATGTTCAAGTCAATGATGTCAAAGGTGGGAGGAGGCAGAAGCAAGTAGGGCGGTGGGAGAAGCAGTAATGGCAGAAGACACCAAATAGACACCATGTCAGCACGGTCCTCAAAAGAGTATGCGCCGAGAGCTAGTGTCCTGGATAGTAACATGAGAGACATCAAAGGTTAGTGAATAATTATTATAAAGAGCAAGTTTATGAACGGAAAGAAGATTATGAGAGATGGACAGAGTATGTAAAACATTGCGAAGGGAAAGGGTAGAGGGGCCGAGATGGAGGATGGTGTGACCCATGGCTGAGACATGTAGAGCCACCCCATTCCCGATGTTGACGTGGTCAGACGTCAAGTTAGGCACATGGAAGGAGAGGTTACCGAGATTCACCGTCACGTGGTCTGAGGCACTACTATCAAGGAGCCACTCAGTGGGAGCTATCGAGGAGGCGCCAGCAGAGAGGGCAAGGGCACCGAAGGGCAAGGGCACCGAAGGGCAAGCCCCTAGGGCCGAAATAGCGCTCCCAACATGTTTTGGCAGAGTGGTTGGTCCCACCACAAATCTAAAAAGGGGGCCATGGGCCACGACTGCGAGGGCCTGAGCTCCAACTGCCATGAGGATCGCCACCACATGGTCTGGGTGCCGAAGGCCCCGGGCAACACCTCCCCCATATGGGGCAGCAAGTGTGAGGGTCAGGCCCCTAGCAGGGGGGCAGTAGCGAGGCGACCAAGGGGAGCCATTGGGATACCACAAGGAAAGGCAAGGGTTAGCACATAGGGGTCGGGGGTGGTGGGGGGAGGGGCTGGAGGTAGAGGCCCATAGCTGGCTAGAAGAGACGGACGCTATGAGTGGAGGGCAGTGAGGACCGTCGCCAAGGGCAAGCTAATGGTAGGGGCGGTTGGAGCACAAGAGAGAGTGGCTTCCTCAGCAAGGAGAAACGTCCAAAGCTCTGGGAGGGGAATGACGACACTGAGAGCACGAAGGGCGGCAGAGAAGACAAAGTACGAACCAGAGAGACCGATTATGGTCTTGTGAAAGAGATCAAGGTCCGAAATGGGAGCCCCAACCGCGGCAAGTTGATCCGCATAGGCTTTGAGGTTGTCGAGATAGGCGGTCATGGTGCCATCGCCTTGGACCTAGACAGCAATGCACTCTTTCATATTGAGGATGTGAGCTAGGGAGGTAGAGAAGAAGCAATCTTCGGCGGTGGCCCAAAGGGCGGCGGCGAACTCAAGGCTGATGAAGTAGCCCAGCGACAAAGGAGAGATAGTGGCATGAATAGCGGTGAGGAGCACCCGATCAATATAGCGCCAATGGGTGGCAATAGGACGGGCTGCAAGGTCACCGACGACAGGATACAGGGTGGAGCCATCAAGAAAGCCCATCACACCATAGCCTTCGAGGAGGTCACGAACTTGGATATGCCAAATGAGGACCGTGGCGGAGTCACAATGCACCGTGACAAGTTGAGGAAGGTGGGAGCTGTGGAACCTCACGATTGCGGGGACAAGAGTAAAGAACTCATCGAGGAAGGAAGGAGGGGGATGAGCGGGAGAGCCCAGGGGCAAGGAGGAAGAGGCCATGGAGCGATCTGGAGACGTCATGGAGAGCCTTGGGATGGAAGGGGGATCGAGCAGAAGAGGACATTGCCGGTAGGGAGAAAGGCTAGAGCAAAGGCCACACAGGGAGAGTGGCAGGGAGAGATAGGGACACAAGAGGGAAGCTCGATGGAGAGGACAAGGGGGAGGTGGGGGGGGACCAACGAGTGGAGGAGGCCAATAGAGATGACAAAGGGAGGCCCGAGCATAGGGAACAACGTCGGGGAAGGGGACCAGAGGATAGGGTAGGTAGAAAGGAGAGGGAAGGCGTGGGTCAACGATGGGCAGGAGGGGGAGGCCAGAGAGAACCACCAAGGGGAGAAATGGCGGTGAGGAAGAGGTAGGCAGAGGAAAAGCAGAGAGCTTGGCTAGGTGGACAGCAGCAGGGGAAACCAGAGACGAGGGGGGGAAAAGGGCGACAATAGTTTGGAGAGCAAGGAAACCAGGGAGGCGACCAGAATTGGGAGGCAAACGAAGAGAGGGAGGGCCAACCGGAAAAAGGGATGCTGGTGAAGGGGAAATTTGTGTCTCGCCAGCAACTAGAAGAAGATGACAGGGCAGACCGGTAGTTTTTGGAATGGAAAGTCGACAATAGGAAAGTGTGCAGAACGGACAAACCGACAGTTTCTAGAACAAAAAGGGAATCAAGCCGTTAGGCAGTTTGGCTCTGATACTATAAAAGCAAATGGTAAAAGATGGTTTATACATTTACAATGTACAACTATTTATAAATACAAGTGTGTAATTTCCATTGGGGAATAAACAAAAGATACAGACATATATTTCCACAAGGAGATGATGTAGTGACAAGTGGATGGTGGTGATGTCAAGGAAAGGAGAGTGCAAGATTGCCACTGTGGCAAGGGAGATGTCCTTAATAATTATACCTAATATACCCTCCATAATAAACCATAACATTCTAAAAATAAACAGATGAGTTTGAGTTCGATAAAATCTGAAGACGAAAAAAATAGAATAGAGCAATCAATGATGAAAAAGTGCTATCAACTTCTTCTGGTCGACCTTAGATGTCAATTTTTGCTTTCCTTTACAGTTGTTAGTATTAACTTGAATGCCAACACTCTTATCGTCATCATATTCCTCAATGTCCATTGAGTAACTATCAATATTTTATGACATATTTATAAATTCTACAATATATAAAAAAATATAGCAATAAGGAGTAAGAATTCGTCAAAATGCAAATGCATGCCAAAACAACAATCAAGTACATATACATGCTAAAGCTAACCCACCACAAATAATCATCTTCAGGTTAGCATAGAGCGACACAAAGCAAACCTACAAAAATCGAGACCAACCTATCCAAGAACAAACAATCAATGAAGAACCAAGTACAAGAATCTCCAGGCAAAACCAAATCTCTTACAAATACAAAATCAATAATAAATAAAATACACAAAATAAGAAATCATAACCAGAAAAAGAGAGAAAGAAAGAAAACATTTAAAAGGGAATATGTTAGACTAGCAAAAGAGATTAAAAAAAATAATCATAATTGAAAGATAAATTAATTACTACAATGTGAAAAAATTACTAAGGTAGATGTTCCGGCTTGAAAAATCCAAAAAATATTAGATGTAACATCAATTTGAATTCAATGAAACCTTGGTACTTGAAGGAATACAAACCAAAATACAGCGGAAAAATAGAAACCCATATCAGAATTTGAAGGAGCTATACCCAGATGAGGAATTGGGAAGGACAACAGTATTGTAAAGCTGGGAGAAGCGGTAGGTGAGGGGCTTGGGCTGTTTAGGCTTCTTGCGGAGCCCGCAAATCTTATGCACCAACGGGACGTGAACTAGGACCTACTTCCACGCCAACAACCACCCTTTCAACAATGTACCCACCACCTATAAGAAGATTTCCAATGGAAAGTGAGCAATGACTGATGAAATTAATGGCAGTTCAGGTCACAAATCCAGAAGAAGACTTACCCAGAGGTATCAGAGAGAGAACGAAGACCAAAGCAATCCCAAGCAAAAGGATGACCACCGTCACCAGCCGCTCAGTGTCGGAGGTGAGGCCAAAGAAGTTGTTCGCATCCGCTCGTCCCTCACAAGCCGGTGATTGAAGAGCATTCAAGTGAAGAACTCAGGCGACGGTGAAGAACTCTGGCGAAGGAGTGGATTAGGATGCCAAGACTAAAAAAACCTAATGGGACTTATCGGGCTCCTGTGGCGGAACCCGAGCCCGATTCACTTTACTACAACCCATCTGTAAATGGGCTCAGGCCAAGCTGGTCAAACAGGCTCAAGTCCCATGTGCCAACGCTACCAGCAACAAAAAAAATAAATGCAATAGCTAAGTGATGATGAGCAAATTCGGTCAGCCATAACTACATTGTTGGATGGAATCTCCCAAGAAGAGTTAGAATGGTAGTTTCTCCTCATTGGGAGGTACCAAATAAATGACTATTGGAATCAAGTTCAAAGCATAAAGATTCCAGTGACTTGTAAAAAGTGGTCCCCACCCTTGAGGACATCGTAATACATCTAAGAAATTATTCCATCGGACATACTCCCCATTTGATCCGGGAATAGATACATGAATAAATGCCCTATCCAAGCCAAGGAACTTACTCCGAAGAAACCTACTAAATGATGATTGAGATGAGATTCAACATTTTTGAACCACAAATCTCTCGATTTCTATTTGGGTTGTAGGTGTAGCCAACCCACTATTATGGATATGGCAAAATAATAGAAAAAGAGATCTAGTATAAAGATCTTCGTTGTTGTGTAAGACGATTGAATACCACCACTAATAAACACCAGAGTAAGCGATATTCACTAGGCTGAGAGCACCTCCGCGAGTAAAGGCTTCGATAGCTGGTTGACCAAAATGAGGGTCCCAAATTGCATGAGCAATAGGTCTTATGTGTAAAGGGTCCTTTACCCATAACCCAAAATTTCCTTGCCAAGCTACATGAAACAGATATCCAAAAATCCATAGAAAGATTATTGCTAACTGCCCGAAGTGAAAAGCAAAAATGTTCTGATAAAGACATTCTTTAGTAATATCATCATGACTCTCAAAATCATGTGCGGTAGCAATACCAAACCAAATATGACGAATAGTAGGGTCTTGAGCTAAGCCCTTGATTAACCTTGGAAATCCTAATGCTAATGTCTTTCAAATCCTCCTAGCCTTTATCCTACTACAATCATTCTTGCTAAGAAGAATGCCTATGTTGTGGCGATTCCACCTAGAAGGTAATGGGGTGCTCCTAAAGCACATCCTTATACAATGCTCAAGGCTCTTGGCTGACTAGTAGGAGCAACTTTTCATTTGTTACGGGCCCAAACGATAGATTCAATGAGTTCTTGCCAAAACCACATCCGCTGAATAGAAACATTGCACTAAAAGCCCAGACAAAATGAGCACCTGGGAAAAAAAGGCCATATACGGATAATGAAGAACCATAAGATTGAATTACCTGAGATGCTTGTGCCCATAAGAAGTCCCAGAGCCATCCATTAATAGTAATGGAACTTCGTGCTAAGTTCCCTCTCATGATATGAGTTACCACCCCTTGATCACTTATGCTACCCCAAACATCTAACTGTGTTTTCCAATTGTAATGGAATATGACTACCGAAATAGCATTGTACATCTAAAATAAACCTAAGAAGGTGTGATCCTTGGCAAATACTTGGCATGTCCACCTCTTTTAGGGCCATCACAAGGGGAAACGAAAACCAAGATTTGCTTTATCAGGTACCAACTGTGAGCTTTGAGCAAATAGAATACCTTTCAGTAATATCAATACAGTAAATGCATGCATATGATGTACCAAAAAATCTGCAGTTCCTAATGGAATAAGTAACAAAGTGACCTTGCCACCTATTGCCACTAAATCACCACCCCCAAGTCAAGCTAGTGTTTGTTGTTGAACTTGGAGATGTTGCACTAGGTACTAAAGCATGGGTGTTTTGTACCCATTGAGCAAAGATGGGTTGTAACTGTATAGTGGTATATGAAAACATATCTTGGGGATGCCCTAAAGCACTCATGCTATCATTATGAATATACAAGCCAAACTATGAATGCCTAAAAATATACATGTCCAATTAAGATGGGGTATGATTGTATCACGGTGCCTAAGGATACAATCTAATAGATCGTTATATTGAGTAGTGGTATCATAGCCCCTTGCCATAAAAATGGATGCATGTGCAGCAACACCAACTATGAGAAATCTACCAATCCACATGTGATGTGTGAACAATGAAAGTTGCGTACCATAGTCAATAGCTAGGTATGGACGGATAAGGGGTTATGGAATACATATAGTGAGCTACAACAATGGTTGAAGAGCCTAACATAGCTAGTTTAAGAGATAATTGAGCATGTCATGACACTGTTAGAATCTCATAGAGGCCCTTATGGCCCGGACGAGTAAATGGACATTTAGCCTCTAAAATATCTTTTAGGCTATGACCAATACCCCAGTTGTTCCTATACATGTGAGTCACTATAAGGAAAGGAATTGCAAAGCTAAATGATAGTGTGCAATATTAGTTAACCATAGATCCCTTGTTACTGGATCTAATCCTCCACGAAATGTAAGAAATTCCGCGTATTTTGACCAATTCAAGGTGAAGGGTTGCTCCCTCCATAAAACTAGGATAAAGTTCAGCCATAAGATCCCAATACAAGATTAATTCATGAGGAAGTGGTATCTCCTTAGGATCCACCAGAACATCAAGAAATTGGTTAATCGATAAAGATACATGTACTTAGTATCCCGCCCAAGAAAGAAATCCCGGTCCTAGCAACCCTACCAAGTGGTGATTCAACATGGATTCTACATCTTGGAACCAAGACAATTTTGGAGTAGCTTTGTGATAATGGAACAAACCAGCAAAAACTATTGCTGCTGCAAATACCAATGTACCAATTGTGGTACAATAAAGTTGTAATTCACTAGTTATTCCAAATGCTCATCAAATCTAAAAAACCTTGGAGGTTATTTGTTTTCCTCAAAAACCTCTACCCACATCACCATTTAATATTTCTTGACCTATTATTGGCCAAACCACCTACATCCTAGATGCAATGTGAGTAGGCTCACTTAGCCATGCTTCATAATTTGAAAAACGGGTACCATGGAAATACATTCCACTCAGCCAAAGAAAGATGATGGAGAGTTGAACAAAATGAGCACTAAATACTTTTTGAGATATCTCCTCCAAATCATTGGTATGGCTATTGAAATCATGAACATCAGCATGTAAGTTCATGAACCAAGTGGTAGTATCAGGCCCTTAGCTATTGTTCTTGATTTACGGGATCCCAATCCACCACAATCTTCACTTCTGATTCTGGCGAATGAATGAACATTGAGTCCTCTTTCCGAACAATGCAGACAAAGAGACCTGCCAACCATCAAGTAGATAGTATTTATATTTATGATTATGAATAGTTCCTTTCTTTTCTATTTATGCTTAATTGCCTTTTTTTGTCCTATCTCACATCAATCTATTTTATTTAATTATTTACTAGAGCAATTATGAAAGGGAATTGACCATGAATCAATTCCCCTTCATATTTAGAAGTATTGAGTTGAACACACCCATACATAATTTTGAGCTTCGTGTCCCTCTTCTAATCGGATTCAATAGGATAACATTTCTCATTCCGAATCTATAAAATTGAATAGGATAACAATTCTCATTCCGAACTATAAAATCAAATTTTTTTATCAAATCACACATCACAATACGCTATGCCTTCTAATTCCTTAAGGGGTTTATCTAAAAGATTTACGATATAACTAGGAAGACATTTCAAATACCACACATGAGTCACTGGACATTCCAGTTTAATGTATCTCATTCGATATCTTTGCACCTAAGAATCTTCAAATTCGACTCGATACTGTTCACAAAATTTTGAGTCTTCTTTTCCATCTCCAATTACTCAATAATTTCCACAACCACAAATTCTACATTTAATAGGTCCAAAGATTCTTTAATAAAACAATCAATCTTTTTTCCAATTAATTCGTTTTGTAATGAAAAGTATAGGATTTTGTCACCTCCCCAAATATCTTGATATTAGGTAGAATTTTGTTGGCCCGCGCACTTATTTGTTGAGAAGAAATTGATCCAATTTGAAGTTGTTAATGTTATACCAGTCAATCATAGAACAAAAATTATGATTCATTCCAAATAAGATTCCTTCCTATGAATCTAAAAATTCTTCTCAAATACTAAGAAATGATTCAATTCCAAAGCCAAAGATCGTAGTTCTCAAACAAGTAATCAAAAAGATTTTAAAGCATCTTTAGGATTTGCTATTGTTCCTCCAATGATTGTAATACCAAGTACTTCCTGATAAGCTCTAATAACCATATTTATAAGTAAGCATCTCCTGTAAAATATGAGCAACACCAAATCCCTCTAGGGCCCAAACTTTCATTTCTCCTACTCATTGTCCCCCTTGCTTTGCCCTTCTTCTAAGGGGTTGTTATATAACCAATGCATAATGTCCACTAGAGTGTCCATGGATTTTATCATCAACTTGATGAATTAACTTCAAAAATAGCTAAGACTTTCCTATTAGAACAAGTTGTTCAAAAGGATCCCTTGTTCTTCCACAAAAAATTCTACTTTTTCCCGGATACTTAGGTTCAAATACTCCTGGATTTGTTGTTTGCCTACTAGCCTCATATAACTCAAAAAACACTAGTTTTCTCAAAGTTTCTTGCTCATATCTTTCATCAAAGTGTACTACTCTATAATGTTTGCCTAACAAGTCCCCTCCTAACCATTGCGAGCATTCAAATATTTATCTCACATTCTTTCACGAAGGTACTCCCAGTGGGTTGAAGACAATATCCACTGGTGTTACCATCTTGCAAATAAGACATAACTTGTCTAGGCAAATTTTTTGAAATGATACTTTTATTCCCAAGTCTTCCAATTACTTTATTAGCTACTTCGATTTCACATTTCTGTTAAATATATACATGAATAGTTTCTGGATTATAACTGGAACCCCTCTTTTTCTGTATCCATCTCACATCAATAACTCGCTTCCTTCCCCCTATAGGTAGTTTTAGCTAGACAAGTTTCCTACGATGTGGATACCTAAATGTCAAGTATAGCTCATAATAATCTATCTTCTGGGGGGGCATACGATGATTCTTTGGCTGTCTTAGGCATTAATTTACCTACTAAAATATCATCTATCTCGACTCAAGATCCCAGCATCACAATTCCATTTATGTCTAAATTACGATAACTATCAACACTATATTTTTCGTTCTTTTAATAATTGTAACTTTGAGAACAGGGGCATATGTGGATACTCCTACACATTGTAAACTCATATGGTTTTTGACTATGTCATGTACCAAAAGTAGTTATCCTTAATTTTTTATAGCGTCCAATAATTTTGATGTTGTCATCATGATACACTTATAGGAGACAGTTTCTTCATTATATGGCTCTCACAAAAACTCCCAATTACTAGATCTGTGAGCTTTAAGAGTTGACCAATTTTCACCTTCGATGGCCTATTAGCTAAAATTTACAACATTCACTAGTCATGTTGATGTAGGGTTAAATTGACGGGATGACCAATGTTCGACAAAATTGGTTACAAACGCACACAACCTTCTTCTCTCACGAATTTTAATGACAAATTCACAAAAAAAAATAGAGAGAAAGAATAAAAAATTCTCTTGTTCTTCAATATATCAAAAAATTACATAACTATGACCTACATGAAAAAGCCAAGCTTTTATATATGTTCTAGTGATATAATTATAAATAAAAGAAACTTATCTCTAACTATTATAGGACTAACCAATCAAAATTAAGGAAAATAAATCATACAATCTCTAAATAATTAAGGCAATTTGGAATAAAGATTCCAAAGGAGAGCAAAAGACTTTAAAGAAATATATTTGGAATCAAATTTTTACCCAAAATGAATTTGGAAATTGTATTGCTATTGAACCGATAAATTGCTAGCAAAGCCAATCGATTGTCCATGCTTTCAACTTTGTTTTACACGGGGCCGTAAATTTTTTTGTTCGATCACTCATTGCAACTAATTGATCACCCAATAACGTCGACTAGAAGATAGAAAATTGTGATTTTTCATTGTGATCCTATCGTTCCATATACATTAATGCTAATTGATCTACATCTCCTTCCTTGACTCAAAAGAATTCACCCTCGAATTCACAAAATCCTCGTATGAAGAATTGCCAAGATAAGAAATGAGATGTTTGACATTGAAAACATCGCAAGTACGAATGTGGCCAGAAAGTTTGTGACGATAAGCATTAGAATTATTCTTATAAACAATTTCCAAAGGCTCAATTTTCCTTGCGGATAATTTATTGTACTCTTCAACTGAAAATCTCTCTTTAGTCAAAACAGCACATACAAAATCACCAATATTAAAGTGAACATGTCTTCTTTTTAAATCTCTAGCTACTTTATACCTATCATTAGATACTTGCAATTTGTTAAGAGTGTCAGAATGAATATCCTGCAAGTGTGAATAAAGTATTTAGCCTGGCTATTTAATCTTTTCACATCAAGAATATGAGCTAAATCTAATGGAGAACAAGGATTAAAGCCACGAACAAAAGTGACAAGGATAAAACATGTACTTCAATTTAAACTCTTATTGTAAGCAAACTCCGAATTATATGTGTTGATCCTAAGATTTAAGATTAGTACCAACCAAGTTCCTCAATAAATTTCTTAGTGATTGATTGACTACCTCCATCTATTCACTAGTTTATGGATAATAAGAACTATTAATATTAAGAGAAATATGTGCCAACTTCCACAGAATGCAAAAAATGACTCAAAAATTGAGTATCACTCTTTGTCAGAAACAATAGACAATGGTAAATTATTTACATGATATACCTCTCGAAAAAATAATAGTATAATATGAGTGATGTAGACTGCTGTCTACAAAAGCTAAATTAGAGAAAAAAACATATAGAAAATAACTATAAGATAAAACTAAATAAAATAACTCCAATGTTAGTGATGTGAGATCGGAATGTTACCCCACAAAAGACACAGAGCTTCGCCTTTGGAGTGCTCTCCCCCTCCCGCTTCATCTCCTCCCTCCCGAGCCTGGACCCCCTTTCCCCCTCACTCCATGTCACTGTCCTTGACTCCTCCCCTTTCCCCTTGCCAATGATCCCCCAGACCACTGCCCTCCTCATCCCAAAAGGCCGCCAACGCAACTAGGTCTTTTGCATAGAGCACGACCATTTCCATCTCCTCCTCAATTCCCCTAGCATTTCCCGTCTCATCCTTGTCGAAGATCTTCCTCAGGATCCCGCTGCCACCTATGCCCGCCCCAAGATCGACGCCTCATCTTCGCTCCAAGAGAAGTTGCTCCCCGCCTCCTAACCCTCTCCCCCAAGAACTCCTTTCTCACCAGAATCTCGGACATCATCTTCATTTCATACAAGGACAACCTTATCCGCAACGTCCCGGTCATCATCCACACCAGCCCGATCATGGGCAATATGCTGGTGGAAGACATCGAGGGCAATCACCTAAAGCTCTGTGTCCTCTTCCGATGCTGCCTTGGCATCAAGTTAGTAGGACTCACAGTGTTATCAGGACTCCCTTAGCATAATACCCATTTTTATTATGCAAATACTTTGGTGAGACTTATGATAAGATAAAAATAACAAAAAAGAGAAATGGAGCTATTTATATAGGACGAAGGGAGTTGCACCCCGATAATGCCTATCTCTGCCCTTTTGGTTTTCAAAATTATTACTATTGCCCTAAAAAAGTCCTTTGTCTCTTATGGTATATTTAAAAATGACGTATCTCCATCTTTTTTAATGTCGGACGCCTATCCGCTTATCTATTCCAGATCTATGTCTATCGGAATCTCTCTGATCATGCCTTCAAAGTAAAGACTATTAGAATGGTTCTTCCCTATTTAGCAATGGCAAACCTTGTTAAACGAGGTCAACAGTGGGTTTGTCCAAATCAGCCTCCATCAGCCACAAGATTTTGTTACCACTCGTGATGCCAATTTCTTTGTCTCATACATCAAAGAAATAGTTAGACTCTTCCAATGGACAAATATTGATTTGTCACATAATTATCACCGGTATTTAGACGACTTCAAGATACACATAGCAAGTCTGAATGGAGTGTACTATGTGGACATTCCATCGCATATCTTGTCGTATCCTTTTGCCAGTAGTGATCGAGACCTTTATCTGCGAGGATTAAATGCATTTATCAGCACATACCACCTCACACCTACCCGTGACTGGGATTCATAGAACCCTAATCGCTACTATTCATCCAGTGACTATGACACAGATGATTCTGGATAAAACATGTGCACAATGTCCAACAATGAAGTATGTGAAAAACAAGGAAGGGTTATTTTCAACAGTTTGATTAACCCCCACCTAACTCTTGGTGATGGAGCCACCTACCCACTCTACCAAACCACCAAGCCCCCCCCCCCCATCCCTCTCTATAAATATGGAGCTCATCTCACATTTGAGGATCATATGAGAAAAAGAGGAGTCTTCCCACGCTTCTGCCTTAAGTTTCCTCTTCAGTATTCTTCCCCCCTTATGTAATCTCTCTTGAGTGTTTATAATAGTTTTCTTCAATATAAAAAAAAAAGAGTGTTTTCCATTGTGTTCTCTTACTTCATTCCTCTCCGTCTTCCATTATCATTATATGAGATAATTCTGATTAGTATGCTCTGTTATTACAGCATAGTTCCGATCTTTGGTATAATAAAACTTAATTATTCTCCTCCCCAAGATTAGCTAAAAGATAGTTGGAAAAAATCCGTGATAAGAGGCCTATTTGTTGATGTCAAACTTGCATCATTGTGTTGGCATAAGTTCTCGGGTTCATCATCTCTGTGCTATCTTTGTATCTTTGCTACTATCCTAGTGTAGTATCAACGCATACACGTATGTGTCGCTACTAATTAGTGTAGTAGAGATGCATACACATGCGTCACTAATAATTATTATTTAAAAAATAATAATTAAAAGAGATAACAAGAGAGAGAGGAAGAGAGAGAGTGAGAGAGATGAGAAAGGAGAGTGTAGAGACAGAGAGACAAGAGAAAGAGAGAGTGAGGAGAGAGGAGGGAGAGATGGGAAAGAGAGAGAGGTAGGGAGAGAAAGAAAGAAAAATGAGAGAGAGAAGGGAAAAGGGAGAAACGATGTTAAAGGAAAAAATAGACTTTCAAAAAACACTTCTTTTGCTCAAACCCAAAAACCTGAGTAACAAAATTAAAATAGATTCTTAGTGAAACAAGTGAAGTAAATAATTTACCAAGATGGCTAAAACATCCTTCGAGTGAGATCTATTGCTACTCACACAATTTTTAAGAGCATGATTGAAGTTCCTCCCGTTGTCCCCTGGTACACTCACGGGGAATGCTTTAGCAGGCAAGAAAATTTGGGAATGATCTTACTTGAATATGCTCAGAATCGAGTCTGACAAGTCGCTGCTGGTGGGAAGGTTGTAGATTGGAAGGGCAAAGTTTGGATGAGGCACACACCTTATTAGCGTTGCATATACGTATGCGTCACAACTATCATTGTGTAGAAGTGGCACATATAAGTATGCTTCTCTAATACTTTTTAATTTAAAAAAATTAAATTAAAAAAGATAGTGAGAGGGAGGAAGAGGGAGAGGGAGAGAGAGGAGAGCGTAGAGACATAGAGAAAAGAGAGAGATAGTGAGAGTGAGGAGGTAGGAGAAAGAATAGAGGAGAGAAAGGAAGAGAGAGAGACGGATGAGAGAGGAGGGAGAGGAGAGGGAGAGGAGTTTTTTTATTTAATTTATATTATTAGTGATGCTTAATGTGAGCCTATTTGCGATGCTTATTAAGAAGCGTCATTAATAGTAAATATATTAGTGATGCTTAACTAGAAGTGACGCAAATAGTATGATTATTTGCAACATTCCTAGCTAAGCGTCGCTAATACAAATTTTTTTCGCCTGTATAGGCAAAATTTTCATCAGCACAGGCAAAATTTCAACCGCGCAGGAAAAATTTTCACCAGCGAGGTTATTTAACCCACCCTCTCCCTGCCCCTCACCCCCCACCCTCTCCCCTGCAGCACCGCCCCCCTCCGCCAGTCGCTGCCCTTTCCGCAATCTGCCACCCCCTTCTTTCTCTGCTCTAGCTGGAGGTGGCCAAAGCCCCCCTCCTCCTTCCTTGTCTCCAAACAACTCCAGCCAGAGCCCCCCCTACCCCTTGCCCACCTTCTTCCTCTGATCCGGCGATGTTTTTGTGTAAGCATCACTAATTAGTATTAGCGACTAGACTTTTATTGACGCTTATGGTGATGCTTTTTATGTCGTTAATAGTCATTAGCTACGCTTATGGGATTATTAACAACGCTTAAAAGCATCTCCATGAATGGTGGCTAGCACTCGGCGAATATAGACAGCTTCAGATTCTCCAATCCAAAGACATTTCAGAATTTATTGTCTATCTATATAATGAAGTTCTTGGACACCCGGTGCTCCATCAAGAAACAGCACGTGAAGAACTTCTGAAAGCAAAAGTTTGTTCTTTCAACAAAAAGGACTAGCTCGTTTCTATGCAATCAATGGCTTGATGATGTCAACTTGAACTAAGTATTTCTCCAGTCCTTACGAGAACTATTGCATGATGAGACCAGACGCATTATTTACTCAAAGGAGATATCATAGGTAATATCACCATTTGACAAATTTATCAATTAAGTCTCATTATTGTCGTCAGATTGTGCAACCAGTCCAAGTTCATCCAGCGCCTTCAAGAAACTGGACAAAAACTTAGAAAAGTCTGCCTTCGACCAGACGTACAGATCAAATGCAAAGGTGACAACGACTGCACTTGTTCTACCAAAAAGAAGTTTATTCCCACAAACCAAATTCTCCCGAACGGATAGATTAGCCAAACCCAAACAAAATGGATATTTTTTCGTAAAAAGGGACCATAACACAAGAAATCAAACAAATGATTTCTTTGTGGAAAATCTGGACACTTTGCTCGCCAATGTCTGACAAAAAACCAGCCCCACAAAGCCCAATTTATTTAGTAAACAATGGCAATCACTCAGCAGGAATTCCATGATCTTGAATCAGAACTTTTAGTTAACGAAGACTACAATTTTGATATTGTCCTTCCACTAGAATATTCTAGTTTTAGATATAGTTCTAATGATGACTCTGATGATCAAGCTAAAATTTTTAGAATATATAATTTTTCTAAATTATTTGTTATACAACTCACTCCTATACAACCCACTCCTCTCCTTGTTACTCTTCATCTCAGTTCTACCACCATCCCTCTCATTGCTTTTCTTGATACAAGAGCATCTCGCTCAATTCTTAAGCCTTATATACTTAAAACTAGTTATTGGCATCCCCATAGCCAATATTTCAAAATTGCTGATGAAAATTCCTTCCATATTAATAAAATCAACAAGCCTTTGACTATCTCCTTATACCCTTCTTTACAAATCACAGAACCTTTTCTTGGGTCCCCTCTTATTGGAAAAGATATTATTATTGGATTCGATATCCTCCACAAGTTGCCTCAGCTCAAGGGGATGCCTCATAGATTATCCTACAAAGACGATTTTTCCTCCTCGACTACTATTAATAATTGGCATACTTTGTAGGACCATCTTAAGCTATCAGGCTTTGCACCATATAGGATTGTTGTGCATCCTCGCATGAAGAGTTTAAGCACGACATAGTTCACCACAATGGACAAGACCCGAATTCATTGTCCGCCTTCCTTTCAATGCTACAGCCCCTACATCAACTCCCACACCAACCAATCACTCAGGCATGAATCCCGACCAGCTACTCTAAGCATAAAAAGAGCTTTCACAACTGCTCTAGCAAAGTATTATTAAAGAAACATCCCTGTCATGGGCATGTCAAGCTTTTTATGTCAACAAGTGAGCTAAACAAACACGCGAAAAAGCCAAATTAGTCATAAACTATTACCCCTCAACAGATACCTAGCTAATGAAAAGTTTCCGTTACCACAACATATGAGCCTTTTTGAACAAATCACAAATGCCAAGGTTTTCTCTAAGTTTGATCTAAAAGTAGAATTTTGGCAAATTGGCATTCATCCCAATGATAGAGAAAAAACTATCTTCATCATTCCTAATGCGCACTACCAATTGACAGTCCTTCCAATCGGACTAAAGACGGCTACCTCCATTTTTTAGAAAATTATGGTCAAAATTTTTCGCACACTGCTTCATTCAGCACTTATCTATATTAGCGATATCCTCTTTTTTTCCAGAATGAATGAAGAGCATTCACAACTTCTGCAAGAATTCAATTATATATGTTATAGTTATGACCTCATGCTCTTCAAAAAAAAGATTATCTTGTGTATACCAAACATTGATTTTCTTTGAATAGAAATCCACAATGGCAAATATATTCATTTGTCCCATATTGCAGAAAAGTTCAAGGATTTTCCTAAAAAAGCATTGTCCCAAAAACAAGTTCAAATATTCCTCGGTGTTTTGACTTACGTTTCATATTTTATTCTTCATATAGCGAAGTATAAAGCACGCTATCAGAACTCCTTCAAAAAGCTCCACCCCCTTGGTTTAAAAAGCATGTGAAAACCGTCAAAGTTATTAAGCAAATTATTCCAAGACTACCACTACTGCAGATCTTGTCCCCCCATCAGCATCTTATTTTGCAAACCGGTGCTAGCGATCATTCATGGGAAGTAATACTGTTTGTCCTTAATAACACCTAGAAACAGCATCTATGTGGCTACAAGAACAGATCCTTTAGACTTTCTAAGCAACACTATCATAGCACATACAAGGAGATCCTTTCGATAAAAATGGTTATTACCAAATTTTAGTTCTTTTTAATATGTCATGAATTTATAGTGAAAATAGATGAATGTTTTCTTTCCGATGCTGCACTTCAAGAAAAAATAACTGCCTAATGCACAACTTTTACACTGGCATAATTGGTTTTCCCGATGGAAGTTCCAGGTGAAAAAAATTAAAGGAAATGACAATATTTTTGCTGATTTTCTCTCTCGCCTGCAGCCTTCCCAATCACCAATTTCTTCACAACAAAACCTATTTATCGACCTATTGCCTTCTCAAGAATGTGAAAACCTCCCCCAAGAACTCCTCAACTTACTGGCTACCTTCACTTTTCTACTCCGGACTGTCACCTAGATCACGGCCAACCTTGAAATTCACCTAGTCTCAAATGAACCTCTTTTTTTCCAAACACCGCACCCTGACTATGCTTATCTCTGCCTATTCAGTTTTCGAAATTAATACTATTGCCCTAAGAAAGTCCTTTGCCTCCTATGGTACATCATTGAACAATGACATATCTTCATTTTTTTCAATGTTGGACGTATGTAAGCCTACCTATTTCAGATCTAGGTCCGCTAAAACATCTCTGATCATGCAATCGGAGTAAAAACGTAACTGGAATGGTTCTTCCTCATTCAATAATGACAGACCTTGCTAAACAAGGTCGATTGTGCCTTTATCCATATCAGCCTCCATCAGCCACGGGATTTTGTTATTATTCCCGATTTAAATTTCTTCGTCCCATACATCAGAGAACCAGTCAGAGTCCTCCAATAGACAAATATTAATTTGTCACAAAATTATCACTGATATTCAGACTTCTATGACTTTAAGCTACACATGGCAAGTATGAATGGAGTATACTATGTAGGCATCTCGTCACATATAATGGCGTATCCTTTTGCTAGTGATGATCGAGACCTTTATCTACGAGGATTAGACGCTTTCATCAGCACATACTGTCTCACACCTACTCATGACTGCGATTCACAAGACCCTAATCTCTACCATTCGTCCAATGACTATGACATAGACGGCTCTGGATAAAGCATGCACACAATATACACGATGCCCAACAAAGAAGCATGTGAAGAACGAATATAAGCTACTTCCAACAGTTAGGTAGACCCCCACCTAACTCTTCTCTACCCAACACATTGTGAAAATGCAACCTAACAACTTCACCAACCTACCAAGGCCCCCCCACCCCCCACCCCACCTTGTCCCCCTCTTTATATATAGGGCCCTTCCCACATTTGAAGGGCATCAAAGAAAGAAAGAAGTCTTCTCAAGTCTTTGTCTCAATCGCGTCTCGAGTGATCTTCCATTTTATTTGAGTTTTGAGTACTTGTAATAATTTATTTTAGTTTTATATATATAATAGTATTTTTCTATTTTGTACCTCTTACCCACTTTTCTTCTATCACTCTTAAAGAGATAATTATAATTAGTATGCTCTGTCATTGTGGCATCATTTCAATTTTTTATATTAGAAAACTAAGTTATTCTCATTCATAATTAATTGCAAGATAACTGAAAATCAAAACCTTGACAAGAGGCTTGTTTGTTAATGCTAGAAACGGCATCATTATGTTAACATATCTTTAAGGATATCTTCTTCTAGTTGTCTTACTCCAAGTTGTTCTAGCGTGTAAGCTGTGTTTTTTTTTTCTACATCCTTCTCAGAAATGAGTCTAGAGGTAGTGGAGAAATCTTGACATTTAGAAGCAATGTAAAGAAATTTTTGGTGTCAGCCATCTAGCAAAAGGCTAGAGTTTGGGGTAACCAGTGTTGTAAGCTTTCGTTGTTCAGTGAGGAGCTTCGAAAGGGCCTCGTTTTAAGAGACTGCATTTTGTAACCTGCCAGTTTAGGGCAGCTTCTGTGGTAGAGATCTATCTAGGCCGTCCGTCAAGGGCTTGGCTTGCCGGTGTCGAGATCTTCCACATATGCTTGACATGCTTGCTTATATCTTCATAATCTTTTGGAGAAGGGAACTCTAGTTCAAGCATAAAAATCTGGGAGACTTGATTTTCAATGGCAATATGAGTTCGAACACGGGGTAAACATGGATCTTTATCATCGAGGGCATGCAGCGCCTTGGTGTAATAGCCACAGAAATTGTTGGGCTCTTTTCTTCTGGGATATAGTGCATAATAGTCAAATTTTTCAAAGGGTTCTCCTAAGAGATCAACCTCGGGATCACCTGCTTCATATCGCTTTTTTAGTTGCTGCTAATGTGAGGAGTTTTTTCTTCTTCGGGCCTTTTCATTAGGATCAGAATGCTACATGGTGAACTGGTAGTCCAGACAGTGGTTGCAATTGCAAATATCCCAATATCCCACCAGATGTGAGATGTTGGTTGTACAACTGCCTCAATGGTATTGACTTCTAGTAATGACATGGAGAAGACCTCCTTGTCTGAATTCAGGGTTAGGAATTAAGTTTCAACAGTGCCATCAGCTTTTCTAGTTAAAATAAGGGAGGTATCAATATAAGACTTAGTGGTCTACAGAAAAGTCTTGTATGTTGTGATCCACTTAGCTGGGAGTATCTGCTGGAGTCACTCATTGGAGAGTTGTTTAGGAATATAAGTGCAATGAATGCCTTGGGGGCCAAACTTTAGCATGAGAGCATCGGTTGACTGGTAGAGTCCTGCCGTTGGGAGATTTATAGCATGGTTTTTGAGGCGGAAAGCAAGCTGATAGTGGAGTGTGGCAGAGATGGCTTCGAGTCTCATGTTTAGGCCAGAGAATTGAACTAGGGCAAAAAGAGAGTTAAATAAGAATGAGTCTTGCAAGAAGATGTAGTTTGGATACAACGTAAGGAAGATAGTACCAACATTCAGAGTATCTTGGACAGTGGCTAAGGCACTCTAGTTATATGTGAGGAATCGGGTATCCAGGAGAGCGAGATTGTTGATGATTTCCATCCCTGGTCAACCATGGAGGGTGAGGGCAACCTTGATGGCTCCAAGATGGAGATGAGTATAACCTTCAGTCTGCCATTGTTGATGGAAGCTGCTAAGCAGAGCAATAGGGAGGAAGGACTCCTTTGGACCTGCTGGAATCTGGTGCCGGGAGAAAGAGGAGGCTTGAACATACTCTTTGAACATAAAAGGAGTTTTAAAACCGAAAAAAAGATTAGGCTTTTTACAATGTATGACTTTTTACTTAACTCGAAAACTTAGTAAGGATTGACAACAGGAAACTGGGTGGCTGAGACTTAGGAAAGGGCATACCCAACTTCATACGAAAAATCTTGACTTGAGGTAGAGGATGAGCGGTAAGTGGTTGATGCTGGTGGTAGATTTACGGGATCCATTAGGCTCTAATACCAAGTAAAGACTCACAAGTAAATGCAAGTAAAGACACACAACTTACACGCTAGAACAACTTTGAATAATATAACTAAAAGAAGATATCCTTGAAGATATGCCAACATAACGTGCTATTTCTGGCATTAACAAATAGGCTTTTTGTCAAGATTCTGATTTTTCAGTTATCTTACAACTAAATATGAAGTAGAATAACTCAATTTTATGATGTCAAAGATCAGAACGATGCCGAAATGATAGAGCATACTATTCAAAATTTTTTCTGTAAGGGTGATGAAAAAAATCAGCAAGAGGTACAAAATGAAAAATCACTCTTTCATATATATATATATATATATATATATATATATATATATATATATATATATATATATATATATATATATATATCAAACTAAAATAAACTATTATAGGCATTCAAAACTCAAATAAAATGGAAGATCACTCTATAAGCAACTGAGGCGGAGGCTTGAAAAAACTTCTTTCTTTCTTTGATGCCCTTCAAATGTGGGAAGGGCCTTATATTTATAAAGGAGGAAAGGTCTAGAGAGGGGGGCCTTGGTGGGTTGGTGAAGTTGGTAGGTTGCATTTTCACCATGTTTTAAATAGAGAAGAGTTAAGTAAGGGTCTACCTAATTGTTGGAAGTATCTTGTATTTGTTTTTCATGTGCTTATTTGTTAGGCATCATGCACATCATGTACATGCTTTATCCAAAGTCGTCTATGTCATAGTCACTGGAATTGTAGGAATTAGGGTCCTATGAATCCTAGTCTCGAGTAGGCGTGAGACAGTATGTGATGACAAAAGTATCCAATCTTCACAAATAAAGGTCTCGATCACCACTGGCAAAAGGATATGTCATTATATGTGACGGGATGTCTACATAATATACTTCATTTAGGCTTCCTGTATGTAGCTTGATGTCATAGAAGTCATCTGAATATTGATAATAATTTTGTGACAAATCAATATTTGTCCATTGAAGGACTGACTGGTTCTCTGATATATGGGACGAAGAAATTTACATCAAGAGTAGTAACAAAATCTCGTGGTTGATGGAGGCTGATTTAGACAAAGGAGCAATCGACCTCGCTCAGCAAGGTCTGCCATTGCTGAATATGGAAGAACCATTCTAATAGCATTTTTACTCTGAATACATGATCGGAGAAGTTTCGGTGGACCTAGATCTGCAATAGGTAGGCTGACAGGCATCCAACATTGAAAAACATGGAGATACGTCATTTTTCAATGACGTACCATGGGAAACAAAAGACTTCCTTAAGGTAATAATAATAATTCCGAAAACCGAAAGTGCAAAGATAGGCATAGTCATGTCCGGTATTTGGAAGAAAACAAGTTCATTTCGGACTAGGTGAATTTAAAGGTGGTCGTGATTGAGGTGACAGTGTGGAATGAAAAAGTGAAGGTGGTCAATAAGTTGAGGAGTTTTAGGGGAAAGTTTTTACATTCTTCAAGAGGTAGTAAGTTGAGGAACAGGTTTTGTTGTAAAGAAATTGGTGGTTGGGAAGGCCGCAGGCGGGAAAGAAAATTAGCAAAAATATTGTCATTTTCTTTAATATTTTGCACCTGAAACTTCTATCGGAAAAATCAGTCATGACAACGTAAAAGTTGTGCATTAAGCAGTTGTTTTTGCTTGAAGTGTAGCATCTAAAGGAAAGCACTCATCCATTTCTACTATAAATTCATAACCTATTAAAAAGAACTGAAATTTGGTAATAGTTATTTTTACCGCAAGGATCTTCTTGTATGTGCTATGATAGTGTTGCTCAGAAGGTCTAAAGGATCCTCTCTTGTAGCCACAGAGATGTCATTTCTGGGTGTTATCAAGGACAAATAGTGTTGCTCCCCAAGAATAATCACTAGCATCGATTTGCAAAATACGATACTGATAAGGGGACGGGATCTGCAATGGTGACAATCTTGAAATAATCTCTTTGATAGTTTTTACAGCTTTTACATGCTTCTCAAACCAAGGGGTGGAGCTTTTCGAAGGAGTTCTAATAAGGTTGCTCTGTGATTCGCTATATGATAAATAAAATCTGAAACGTAATTTAAAACATTGATGAATGTTTGAACTTGTGGGACAATGATTCTTTAGGAAAATCCTTAAGTTTTTCTGTAATATGGGACAAAGAAATATATTTGCCATTGTAGATTTCTATTCAAAGGAAATCAATGTCTAGTATACACAAGACAATTTTTTTTTCGACAAGCATGAGGCTATAACTATGGCAGATATAAAGAAATTCTTGTAGAAGTTGTGAATGCTCTTCCTTCATTCTGGAAAAAAAAAAGATATCATCGATATAGACAAGTGCTGAATGAAGCAAAGGGCAAAAACTTTTTTATCATAATTTTCTAAAATATAGAGGGTGCCCTGTTTAGTCCGAATGGAAGAACTATTTATTGGCAGTGAGCATTATGAATGATGAAGACAATTTTTTCTCCGTCATCAAAATAAATACCAATTTACCAAAATTTTGCTTTTAGATCAAACTTAAAAAAAGCCTTAGCATCTGCGATTTGTTCAAAAAGGCTCATTCACTGTTCTAATAGAAACTTTTCATGAGCCAGGTATCTATGAGGGGCTAATAGTCTTTTTTGTTATAGTGTTCCACTTGGGTAGAATAACTTGTCGAGATCAACCTTCACTGCTAGAACAACTGACAAAACTAGCAATGGGTAGCTGATGGAGGTTTGCCCAACTCTCATATCAAGGGAGTATTGTGATTATCAATTTTCCAAGCACTCCCTTATAGAACCCACTATACTTGCCATGGCCATCAAAAGAGGAAAATTAAGAAACATAAAATTTTTGGGTTAATGCATGAGTAAATAAAAGTTCAGATTAAAACACAAAAGTTAAAGAATAAGATAGCATTTAGGGGAGAGGGTATGTAAGATGAAGCTGTGAAGAATAACCCTCATAAAAAACTACTTCAACATCCTCTATAGTTTTGACATTTAGTGTGAATGACCTTCTCTAACAAGGACAACAGTACCATCACTAATCAGCACTTCATAAAGGTTATTTGAATCAAATCTAAGTATTTGATGTCATATGCATCCAAAAAAAAAACAATGAAAAAATCTCTATAAAACATAAGATATGTGCAAAATGTATATAAAAATTACTACTATTTTGATCTAATGCTGAAAAAAAAGTAAACTGCTTCCAATGAATTTCTCCTTAATCAAACAATGACTAGCGTTTAAATCAGAAATAGCTAGCTAACTGATACATTCTTGTTAGTGGGCTAGAGAGATCAAAATTATTAGGAAATGTGGTTTCTAGTCTCAAATGGGTCAAACAAAATTTCCAATTCCAATTCAATAGTTTTTTAGTTTTAGCAAAAATGGTCAACGTAAATCCTAATATCAGGAACAGCTGGTTTTTTGTATGTTTCAGGCCAGTCTAGTTGGCACAAAAATATTGTTTTGATTATTATATATAGAGGTCTAATTATGGTAGGGATAGGAGTTGTATTTTGAACAAAATTACGTATTTGGTCACCAGTTCTACTGTAAAATCTTCTTTTGCCTCTATTGTTTGACGTTTCTACTTATTCTTCTGCAATTTTTACTTTATTTTAAGTTCTGAAATTATTCATTTGTATAGACAGGCCTATTGTTTAAGTTTGAACTACACATTAGTGGTATTGTTCATGTATGAGTAAAACAAAGAAGAAGATCACCACCAGTAAATTTTATCTATCCTCCCATCATGATAAGTGGTGCATAGAGGATGGAAAAATTCACCAGTGTTCCAACAATTTGGTTGCTTACTGTCGTTTGAGTGTTTCCTGCATAATACAAAACAAGAGAAAAATGTAATAAAAAACAGTTGATGGATAGAAACAGGTCATACAACACAAACGTGTCTTGACTTTCAAAGGAGAAGATGACTTAGAAGATCAAGTCATGACAATACATGTTGCCAAGTAATTCTCTTGAATAGCTGGCCCAATTTCTTCTTAAGAAATAATATAGAACACAAAATAGCTAGCCTAATACTTCCATTTCAGCTCTCTTCCTCAAGCCAGGATTAGATAAAAAAATTTAGCAAAAAAAACACTTAATAAGAAAATGCTCCATACATTTTCTTTTCTCAGTCAAACAAATCAAGGAAATGCAATAGAATGAATACTAATGTGCACCAACACCAATCAATAAATATTGTAATTTGCATCTCATGATGACAAGACCATGGGAACTTTCTTTTTTCGTTCTTTTGAGTATGAAGAATGACACCAGACTAACATATGAACCTTGTTTGCCCCCATTTATTAGTATGAAATATTTGACTTAACATAGTAGGATATAACATATAGAAAGAGCTAATTGTTCGATGTCATGTACCTTGCAAACAAAAAGAGAAAAATCAGAGAATCACAAAACGTACTAATACAACAAATTTTGATTAAAAAATTCATTTTTTTGCATAAAACAATAGTCAATGGAGATCAGGAGAAGATGCGGGCTGGAGAAGGGAAACCTGTCTCATTTGGGTCAAGAGGCGGAGTCCAGCGGCCACTGGCAGTTGGGGCAGAGGTCAAAGAGGAGATCGGGAGCAGACCTTGACTCTCATGGTTGGAGCGGACCTAGGCAACCTGATGCACTCGGGGCAGAGGAGCGGTAATGAGCACTGAGACCTTTGGTGATTCGAAGTCTGGATGGAGCTAGGCAACGAGGAGATCGGGAGGATAGGGAGGAGTGAGAGGCAGCTGGGGTGGAGGATCGAATGAGACCGGGGTTGAGACCGGGGTAGAGCCTTCTACAGAGGAGACTGCGTAGGAGAGGGATGAGAGAGAGGTCGAGCCAGGCGACCTTTGTGAGTCGGGGTGGAGCCAGGCATTAAGGAGATTGGGACGAGAGGGATGAGCCTTCTACAAACGAGATCTAAGGAGGAGAGGGATGAAAGAGAGGTGGAGCAATGCATCCTCTCTCGCAGGAGTTCCTCAGGTGGATTAGGTGGATTTTCAGGACCCGAGATTTTGAGACAGGTCTTCAGAACATCAACGCCTTCGGATTACCCTTAACGCTGTAATAACATAATAGCCTATTTTTTAAGAATTTAATTTGAAATATTTATGTAAAATTTATTGCTTTTATTAAATTTAAGGAGTTGTTTGGGTACAGAATTAATTTGATAATAAATTAAAAAAAATTAAAATTAATTTATTTAATTTAATATAAAATCAGAATTTAGTTTGGGTAGAGAATTTTCTAGATGGAATCATGTTTCGATTGCGAATTGTGTTCAATGTTAAAATCTTTAAAATTGTTAAGTAAATTGACAAATATACCTTTTAAATGGAAGTATTTTAAAATACACAAGGTATAAGATATCATAGTGGAGATAATTTGTGGTCCATGGTGTTATGCCTTTGATGTGAAACTCGTTCTTTTATTTCGCTTTGAGCTATGAAATAAAAAGAAGACAAGACCAATGGTATTGTCCATTCTTTGATCTCATATTATTGAGACACTTCCCATAACGAATTTTATACAACTTCCGTAAAAAAATTACAATTTTTATCCCTAGCATGTTGATAGATTGCCTTGAAGGCATAGAATGCTTTGGGAAACCACACTCTCCTATGGAGAGAAAACATTTTGGGCACAGGAGCAAGTCCCATTTTACCAGCCGCGGATTGAAACTTATACTCCAACTATTTTGGCGGAGTCAGTGATCGGAAGGCGAGGCAATGCATAGTTCTAACGGCATCTGTGGAGGCTTATAAAGACGGGGAGTGAAGAGGGTGGGGGTGCAATGACTTTGCCAGCTGCGAGAGAAATATCCCGTAAAGGTGCGGAGGCATTGGCTTACATGGACCGCCTGTAGGTGATGGAGATAGAGGAGCTGGCGCAGAAGGGCATCAGTCGCCAGGTGGACTCATTGCCCACGCTCGGTGAGCTCCTGAAGTGCGTCAACGATGCGAGGGCGGAGGCAGAGGAGGGGGAAAAGGAGGTGGCCGCCCACCAGGTGCTTGACATGGGCGATGGCATTGAGGTCAATCAGTCGCTTCTGTTCATTTTGTCATTCAACAGCCTTACCTACTTCGTGAGCAAGCGTCGGAGCTAATAGGCCCTGCCCAGCATCCTCGGTCACCGCCGCAACTGGCTGCAGTCAAACCCAGCGGACAGGGCGATGTTTGGGTTCGGGTTTGGGCTGAAGACGAAGACGCTTTTGGACAACATCTCCGGGGAGGCCCAGGACGGAGAGATACTGGCAATGCTGGGCAGTGCGGGTCCTGCAAGTCAACTCTAATCGACACCCTGGCCAACCAGATTGCCTGGAGCAGCCTGAAGCGCTCCATCACCCTCAACGGCGAGGCACTAGAGTCGTGGCTGCTCAAGATCATCTCCGCATATGTGATGCAGGACAACCTCCTCTTCCCCATACTCACCATTGAGGAGTCCCTCTGTTCTCGAGTACAAGGAGAGGGCGAATCATTTATGAGGGGTAAGGTATGGAAATACGTGATAACGTGTGTTTCCGTTTTTATACATTTTTATGGAAATGGCCGAATCTCCTCGTGAGGAGATTTGGTGATTCAAGAGGAAACATGACTGAATCGTGTTTCAGGCCGAATTTTTGTTTCCGTATTGATTCATTACCCAAACAAGATTCCAACGATTCCAATGCTGAATTGTGATGAAATCGTCGGAATTTTCTCACGATTCCGTACCCAAACAACACCTAAATCACTTGAATTTCACCAAAAGGTGTTCATATATAACTATACATCATAATTAATATTTAAAAAAATTTTAAAACAATCCTAAGTCCCTTTATTATCTTTGTGAACGTGATCTCTCGATCTTTCTTTCGTTCCAACACGTCCAACTCAGAAATTAAATTTGTGTGCAAAAATATGCCTGATAGAATAGATGATCCACCCGTGAGCTAAAAGCTCCATGAGCCTCAAATAAAACATATAGTGTAATATTAGCAATCACCATTCACACAACAACAACAAATAATTAATCAATCTCTAGAATAATACACCTAACATGATTTCTAAATATATTTATATACATGCATCTCATTTAAACTTAACTATCCATCATTTCATACATTTACCTGATCACCATATGCTTCATCATTCATAACTTATAATCTACAAAGCCCATTCCCCATAACACCCAAAGAATTAGCTATGTCATCTGTGATTTACACTAGTGAGAATGCACCATGGGTGGTCATACACACGTGCACTCATAATGACCCATGAACCTGGATGGAATTGCCAAAGGTTGAGGTCTACCCTCATCCCTACGTGGTACCTGGGTAGTCTTATTATCATGAATCCTAAGATTAAGGCACCCAACCCAAACCTTAACTACCCTTATCACCCATCACTCTTAGGTGGGTTCTTAATACCTAATCTACCAATTAGGCAATATATTCCTCTCACATACCCAATTCATAATGAATCAACATATCATTCACATTAATAAACATTAATAAGGTTCATCATAATATCATTTATTCTCAGCAAGGTCTTCCCTAAAAAAAAAAAAAAAAATCTCAGCGGAGTGTGTCATGAACTCTATAGGTGATATATATATATATATATATATATATATATATATATATATATATTTACATATATATTAAAATTACAACAAAGTCATGTACATACCATTCAAACAATTAACTAACAATTCAGCATAGCATTGTTGAAGTTGAACTATATCATGCATTGGAGTACAACTGATTCCTCTTACCTGCCTCTTAAAGCTTGAGAAGGAATTTATATCTTATTACCAAGGAATGTACTTGAATTAAATAAAAAAGAATGCACAGTTCCAACTCATTCAATAAAGCTTCCCACAACAGCCACAAATCCAGTAAGGTGAATCTAATAACCCTCTGACTATGATGCATACTGATCACTAAACAATACCCCACAAACCCATGACAGCATAATATCTATATTTGGGAGATAGGCAAATATATCTCTAATTGTTACAGTCTCACAGTTGTATATACACCGTCAGAGATTAGTTTAAAACCCATCTTAACATATAACAAAATCATATGACTGATATAGCTTTACCAGTTTTAGCTCACAGACCCAACCCATACTTCAACCATATGAATCATGCTAGAAAGCTACTGAATATTTTATGGAATAGAATCAGAGTATTGCACATCAAATGTTGGGAATTACACACTTAATCAAGACATATATTACTTGCAAGATCAAAATTTGGGCGTAATTAGGATTTCATTCACCACAATACTATCACAACACAATTCATGCTGAGAGGACAATTCATGTTCTAATTGAGGAACCTCACCTTGGCCTAATTCAATGCCCAATGCTCAAGAAAAATCACTGATCTTCTCGAATTTTTTAAAAAAATTCACAACCAGACTCTAATTAGTGGCTAGAAACGTGTAACTAACACAAGAGAAGGAAGAGGGCATAATTTAAACAATTTTGTGCGATCCCATTCACTATGAACAGTGAATTCAAAATTGGGAAGAAGGGAATTGACCCAAATCAGAGAGAAAGGTGCTATAAATCGTCGAAAGATCCTACCTTTTTGTCTTCCCCTCTTCAGCCCTGTCCTCTTGCCGCCAAAATTTCCCCCTTGTCACTGCCTTCGGATTGTTAAACTCGCTTCTCGTCAAAACCAGGGAAAGGGGACTGATAGGGCAAGAGGGAAGGAGGATGTGGCCTTATAAAGAGGAGGAAGGAGATGTAAAGGAGAAGGGGAGGAGAATCGTGGAGGGGGGAAAAACAGAGATCATGGAGGAGAAGGAGAACCTCTCCTTCTCCAATTGATAGACACTAGGGGAAGGAAGATTTCTTTCCCCCGACTCTCCCTACGAATTGACGCCTGACTGGCCTGAGTTGCACTCAGACCCGGATCGGGTTCAATTCTATTTTTATTTTATTATACCGTACGCGGGTTTACAATCAAGTGAAAAGTGGAGGGAAGAAGGGGATGGTCATAGGAAGGGTAAGCGAGCAAATAGGGAAAAACATCTATTGGGTGAAATAGGGAAGAAACATATGTTTTTGATATATATATATATATAGGTAAGAGTGAATAAGTGTTATATAAGAGAGAAAAAGTTTTAATTTATATCAATGTATGTTGAATGAGTAACAAATAATAGGTATGGAAGAAGTTTTTTGTATTTATTTATTTTTTTAATAAATAAATTAAATTATACTATTTAACTCTTTAAGTGTATGATAAAGACTCTATAATAGTAGAATAAATACCATTGGTAGCCCTAATTCTAAAGACTCGAACACTCTTTAAAAAAATATATTTAGTAAGTATACATTGAGTTTATATTTTTGTATGTTTCACGTGAGTTTTTGGACGTTGTGCTCGTTTCATGAAATATTGATTCTCATATTCAAAGGGAGAGGGAAGTGCAGTCATGGATATGGATGAAAAAAGGGAAAACAGAAATGTAAGTTCCTCATGTGACATGTCTAGTTCCCACCTACTGTAGCATGCGAAGCATACACATGACTTGTTGAGGCTTCATACTTCCAATAAAGGTTCCAAGAATGTGGTCGCTAGTCACTACCTAGTCCCTAGATGGTTTGGCTAATTAATATTTTCAATGGCCGCCGCCTTCGTACAAAAACAAATTTCGTGCAATTGAGGGAAAAGCAATGCATGCCACTATATGACAGTACGATATTTTGCTAAACAATTGACATTATGACATCAGCTATATTATATTTTAGCTTTTAAATTACCCGAATTAATATTATTTTATATTAAATAAATATTTTGGGGATTTTTTCGAAAATAGGATATCTTCCTCATCGCAATGAAGAGTTGTTTGTATGTATTTTAATGAGGAAGGTCTTGGTGTTGTTTGTATGTCTTATAATAAGGAAGATCTTGGTGTTCGTTCCTTGCATGAGGTCTATGAAAATTGTTCTAGTGGCTTTTAACTCATAAAGACTTTTTAGTGTCGATATATTTATGGGTATTCTTTATACCATAAGTCTATTTAGATGACAAATCCAATAAATTGCTCCTTTTCTTGTAAGAGTATCTTTGATTTAAAAAGTACTTAACGGTACAATATTGTTTTCGAGTGTTAGAAAATGATGTCACACTTTGACATGGCAAGACTCTTAACTAGGCAGGATTTTCACAATTACTTACCAAATTTCACTGCCAAATTGGGTAGTTCAAAGGATGATGTTTTATCTTATTTAGTTCAAGAAAGTGAATAGAATTTATCTTTGCCACAAACGTTGAGGACACATGAAGTTAGCAACTTTTTACAAAATACTAAGCCAATTTTCACATAAAGTTAGCAATTTTCACATGAATTTACCAAACAAGTATGGATGGATCAAGTCTACAAGTGTTTTCACTTAGAAATCTACCTCGAAAAGAATTCGACACCATACTATAACTTGGTATTGGCTTAAGTTGATTTGGTATAAAAATAGAATTGACTAGTATTCTTTGATTTCTTGGGTTAACTTTTTTGAATAGTTTACAAACTCAAGATAAGCACCCTTAATAAGTTAACAATAGACTTCAAGATCCATTTTGAATATGAACATTGGAAAAAAAAGATGAGTAGCAGATTCAAGATCATTCTTGCATAATACACAATTAACCAATAAAACTCCTCTTTCTTGAATTTTATCTAGTGTGAGTAGACCACCATGCATCATAAACCAACCAATAAAAGAATGTCTAGGTATATGATGTTTATACTAAACAAGACTACTCTAATTTATTCTGGACTTGTGAGTTCTCACCACATTAAAGGCTGAAATACAAGAGAATTTTCCTGAAGGAGATGCCTCCCAAGATATATAATTTTCACCATTAAATAAATGAGGTTTTGCCATATTAATTGATTGTTTGAATAAAATTTCTCTTGGAGAATCACCAAAAGAAAATCTCCACTAATCATGAACCAAACAATGTGACATCTTTTCTAGAATATCAATAGAGTATTGTCCTTGAATTCTTCTTCCAAACTTTTGTAGTAGAGCAAAATTCCTAGCTCATGGGTCAAGACAAAAAATTGTTTTCCGACCATCCATAATATTATATCTCACATATTTAATAGACAAAGGTCGGATAGACATAATTTGTTTCCAAGCATATGAGTCAAAAACACAAACCTGATAAACCAAATAGTTGAGTTTTGAATGTAATAAGAGTGAATCCAATGAACCCAAAGAGAATTTGCATTTGTAATTAATTTCCACATCAATCTACAAAGGCCAATAGAGCACCAATTTTGAATAGATCTTAAACCCAACCCTCCTTCAAATTTTGGTGTACAAACTTTGTTCCAAGATAAAGGTCTAAAATGTCTTCGACCATCCTTCCTAGACCATAAGAAATCAGCCATAATGGATTCAATTTTACTTGAGACTGTCTTGGGCAAAACATAATGCAAGGACCAATACACTTGCATGCTAGAAATAATAGACTTTAATAATTCAATTCTACCTACATATGAAAGGAGATTTTTCTTCCAACTAGCCAAAGTTTTCTAAATTTTCATAATTAGAGGAGTGCACATAGACTTTTTGATAGATCCAGGGAAAAGAGGAAGACCAAGATATTTCACAAATAGCGCTCCTTCTTGAAATCCCATAATATTTCGAATAAGAGCTTTATTCCTACAACTTGCTGAGAAATAAATATGACTCTTAACAAAATTGGCAATCAACCCAGTACAAAGCTGAGAAAGAATAGATGATCTCACAAATGGCCTCCGCTGAATGACAATTATCCTTAGAGAAAATAAGCATATCATCTACAAACAATAGATGAGAAGATGGAATAGCACTACCTCTCTGAGGGGGCATAAAAAGTCCTTCCTAGAATCTATCTATGATGTCTGAGAAGGCTTGCATAGTAAGAACAAAGAGGAAGGGAGAGATGGGACATCCCTTCCTTAAACCACATTTGCTTCTAAAGAACCCAAAATTACTTCCATTAAGCAACACACTGAAGCTGGCCGTAGTAATACATTCTTGGACCCAAGAAATCCACATAGGAGGACACCCAATATCCATTAGAGCCTTGAGAATAAAGTCACACCTCACTTTATCATATTTTTTTTTTCAAATCCACTTTAATACAAAACTCTCTATTAGCTATTTTACTATGATAATTGTAAACTAACTCATGACTAGGCAATATATTTTCAGTAATGTGTCTACCTTACAAGAAAGCAACTTGATTTGGACCAACAATGGTAGATAATACCTTAGAAAATCTATTTGCCATGATTTTAGTAATCACCTTATACAAAAAGTTATAAAGAGCAATAGGACAAAACTTATCAAAGGAGCTTGCATGATCCTCCTTAGCAACAAGACAAAGGAATGCAGAATTTAATGCCCTAAGCATTTTTCCATTACTGAAAAAGTACTTAACTGCATTTAAAAAGTCTACACTCAAAATGTCCCATCAATTCACAAAAAATACCTTACTGAATCCATCTAGGCCAGGAGCCTTGTTTGGAGGACAAGAATGAACAACTTGGGTGATCTCCTCATCAAGAATGGGGATAATGAGACTATCATGTTGAACATATGTAAGATGTCCTCTTATATAGGAAGAATGAATAGTGTCTCTAGTTTCTGGAGAAAGGATTTTCTCAAAATATGTTGCAGCTTCTTTTCTAATTAAATTTGGATCTAAAATAAGAACACCTGCTGAATCAATAATAGAAGTAATACTATTAGTTGTATTTCTGTAAACAACAGAATGGAAGAACTTTGTGCATCTATCCCCCTCAACAAGCCAACAGATTCTAGATTTTTGATGATAAAAACTTTCTTCTCCACTAAGTTCTTTATTGTAAAGTACTTGAGCTTTCAACTCCTCCAAAACCAATGTATCATTCAGCGGGTCTATCTGAAGAGCAGATTGAATCATGTTTAATTTTCTTTTAGCCTCCTTCACATGGGATTTGATATTCCTGAATCTATTTTTATTTTATTCCCTGAGAGCATATTTGACTTTTTTCAATTTTTGAGTGAAAATATAAAGCGGGGTGCCACTGACATTCTCTTTCCAAGCTTCTGCAACAATGTCATGAAAACCATATGCATTGATCCAACAAGAATAAAATCTAAAAGGACATTTACCTATGACACCTTTAATCCTTATATCAACAAGGAATGACATATGATATGAGACATCAGGTAAAAGACATCTAACTAAAATTGAAGGGAACTTCGCAACCCATGCTGGATTACAAAATGCCATATCCAATTTAGCAATAATTCTCCTAGCATTCATACTTTTGTTACTCCATGTATAATTTGTATTAGAATTTAATTGAAGAAGACCAGCTGAATGCACATAATTATTAACTTTAAGAAGATATGAATTTAATACTACAGTGCCTCCAAGCTTCTCATTCTTATCAAAGATAGAATTAAAATCACCAATCAAAAACCAAGGATTTGAAATGCCACTCGAGAAATTAATAATATCCATCCAAAGATCTTTCCTACCATAAACATTGTTGCTAGCATAGATAAAAGTCCCAAAATAGTGAAATCCATCTTGCATCCTAGTAATATGACAGTGAATGAATTGATCCCCTTCTTGCAATTTGATAAGTGAAAACATGGTAGGCTTCCAACCCATCCATAGTCTCCCTCCTCTAATGCAACCATAATTATCAATAAATTCTCAATTCTTATTAATAGAAAGCAGAATTTTCTTAACCTTATTAATATGCACTCTAGTCTCATTGAAACTGAAAATACCACAAGAGAAATCTCTAATATGCTTCTTGATAGAAGCCACCTTATTAACATTATTTAATCGTCTTGTATTCCAATATAAAATATGCATCACCTTATTTGGGATTGCCCACGCCCATGGGCTGACCTAAGGCTCCGTTGTGTCACAATAGTAATCCTTTGATCAGTTTCTTCTTTTTTCTTTTCCTAACGTTTTGCCTTCTTGGAGATTACTGGTGTGAACCCATCATGATTAACAAAAGAGGAACTCTTAGATGCTGAACTGTCTTGAACGATCTAAGGCATAACTGAGATTTTAGGAGAGACATGAGAAAGTGGAGAAATCCCTTCATAGTTATGAAAATCAGAGTTTGGCATGTTAGAAGTAGTAAGATCAATAATAATATCAAGACCTACTGGGTCATTATAAACCACAACTTGTTTGTTTTGAGTCTAAACAAACTTTGGTGACGGTGAGGAGGAGACTAGAGGATTCATCTCACCCTAAGAGTTTATAGGAGACTCCTCATCATTAGAAGAGTACTCATTTTGATATGGAATTAATTGAAGATCTTGGCTTGAAACAACTTCCTACACAAGAGCCTAATGAACAACCCATTCTTGTTTAGTTGAGCATACTGCAGTTGCATCATTAAAGCACTTGCATCGGTACACACTAGAGGTTTCCATTCATAAACCACTTCTTGTAAAAAACCAATTGCATTCTTCCTTTTAACATACATCTGATCACACAATATACATTCATGAACTGGTTTAATATCAATACTCCACCTTTTAAGAAGTAGGGGACGTCCAGAAATAGCCCAGAGAGAGCCAAGTACCTTGAAAAGATCCTCTTCAATTGAAAATTGGAAGAGAAAGAAGCCATTGGAGAGTATGTGATTCCCACCTCTTTATTTAACTTCCACATACGATCAACAATCATCTTCAAGCCTTTATAGAAAGAACGCTTGCCTATACAATATCCAACGAGTGTATGATTCCAACATTGGCCTTCCAATTCAATGGGTTCATCTTCAGCATCCACTTCAATAGAATTCTTGCTTTTAAGGAAGTGTGGCAAGACATAGTCCTCTCTTGACAAGTGCTCAGAGAAAAGATATTTCCAAGATGGAGGAGGAATCAGGGGCGAAGAGGAGGAAGAGCCACCATGATCCATGATACTATGAAAACCTAGAGATAGCGCAATCAACCACCTCTACTTCAATCATCCAAAACTTCAAGGATGATGAGAGACTGGAGAAGAGGATGCCCAAGGAAGGACTTGGATGACGATAACCCAATGCAGTCAACCCTAGACAACAAAATTTTGCAATCGTCCAAACCTATTCTACTATGATGAACAAGCAACTTCCAAGACTGTAAAAGACCAGAGAAGAGGAGCGATATCACCGTCGGCCAGGGAAGGACGTGAACAACGCCAGAAATTTTCTCTTCTCCCAAATTGCCCAACACAATCAACCCTAGCCACTAGAGACCTTCTTCAATCGTCAAACCGAACCTTTGATGACAAAGGGGCCTTCAAAGTTAGACAAATAAAAGCTGGAGAAGAGGACTACGTACTACCTGCGGCCAAGGTGTGGACAGCAGCAACCTTGTTTCTCACATCTCCCAGATCGCCCACTCCACAATTCGCGCTCCCATCGTTTGTTTTTCCACGTGATCGTTTCCTCAACATGTATGAGATGACTTATAAATTTTATAAAGTGGAATACCCATGTAAGTCTTTTTTTGATAATTTTATTCAACATAGATGTTATTTTTCTTTATTAAGAGAGAAATAGTCATATCTTTATTATTAAAGAGCTTACTATAGATAAATTGACTAAATTTGTAATTACTCAAACACACCTTGTTTTAACTGCTTTTGAAGAGGCAACATACTCAGTAATTTGTAAGTAAGAGGAAGGAGGGTTAGTGAAAAGTGGATGAGCGTAGCTATTAAAGTTCTCCAACCGGAGGTAGGCTCTGATGATGTTAGAATAGTTCATCTTACAAGAGAATTTGATAACTTACTTGGTATAAAACATATATTTTTTGGGGGATGTAGGAATTTTTTGGGTGTAAATAGTTACGTTCTTTTATTTATTTATTTTTTATAAATGATATCATGTTAACTAAAGCCCCTAACCGGAAAAAAAAAAAAGAATAGAGTGGCCCCATTTAGGGGTTACACGTTCACACATGTTAGATGACCCTGAGTACTAAGCAAAATATTTGTGGAATCCTTACATTCACCCACAAACTGCTCAGTGTTCGTAATTAAACTGATCGTTAAGCTTTAAACACTCGTATGTAGCATGTTCTGATCTTGTCTCAATCTGGTTAATTGTGCGATTGTGATGTTGCAGCACTTCGACCCAACCAACAAGATTAACATTAACAGAACATTAATTCTCGTAAAACAACAAATCCCATATGTGAACAGGAATGCATATATCATGCACGAGAGAAAGAACATAATAGTAATACAGAGACCACTTACATAGCAAGCAGTATGTAGCCCCCTAACTGCAAACTATGTACGTATATATGACCTCAAATTTCGTTGGATGGGACCCAAACAACATGATCGTGGGGCAAGAAGTGGCAGACGGGCTCTGACCCAGGCTTCACCTTGAGCATCTGTAAGGCCGGGTGAGTAGGGTCCCATGCGGAAGTGTCCTTGTGGCAGACCGCCGCCGCCTCCGCCTTGGTACCGTCCTCTCTCACCAGCGGCACCATGTACGCCCTCGTCTCGTACGTCTCGTGGCAGTAGTACACGGCGTAGGCGTAGGCCAGCCTGTGGCATATCAAGTGGTTGTGCCCTTCCATTTCCTGGGCCCCGGCCGGCCCCACCGTGTAGGTCATCACCTTTGAGTCCTTCCCCACCGCCGTGGTCACCGCCTTCACGTCCTTCCCCAGCTTTGTCGTGGCAAAGTCGACCATCGCCTCCAGCGACGTGACGCAAAGCCTGTCCTCTCCCTGCTCGACCCGCTTCTCGCAGGACTCGAGGGTCTCCTTCATGGCGTCGGCGTCGGTGGAGGTGGGGTCGATCGCTAACTTGGAGAGAATCTCGGCTGACTTGGCGGAGGAGAAGGGAATGGAGTCGGCCACGTGACGGGGGAGAAAGGCGTTGGCCGTCGTTGGGTTGAATAGGGAAAGGCTCACCTTCTTACCTGGGCGGAGGTCCTTCAGCAAGAAGAAGTAGGAGACGAAGGGCCTGTCATGGTGCTGTTCGGCGGATGTGTTGGAATGTTCATAAAAGATGAGCAGTAATCCGGCATTGGGCCCCACCTTCACCTTGCGGTCGGTCTGGACGTTCACGCCGGTGCCGCCCTTGCTCACCTCTTAATTAGTGCACATTAACACGCATAAATTTTCCGCACTCCATTTGATATAGTCCTTCACTTATCAGTAAGCCTTTAAATGAAGTGGTTAACTACGTCAAACCGAATATGGCTCTTGCTTTAAACGTACTTATAGATTTGATAAATGTAAAATTTCTGACAGTTACAGGTCACAAGATAGTAAAGATCAAATGAACAGAGAAATGAAGTAAAGAGGAACCTGCTGGTTTCAAGAGCTCCCGGATTGAACTGGGCATCGGAGAGTTTGGAAGCTTGGTATACCAGTATATTTGTGGAGCAAAACTCGCACGGCTCACCGCCAAGGTGGAGGCTACCTGCAGCACAGACATAAATGGTAGAGGGTAAGATTCTATAGCACTAGGGAAAGAGCATAAGTGTGTTAGTTTGCATGTACTCCATGATTTGAAGATGTGTGTATTCACCGCAACAATAAGGAAGGAGTAGAGTAGAGAGCGATCCATGGAGCTGACTGGTTAAGAATGCAAAAGAACGTGATGAGGAGATGATACGGGAGAGGGAGATAGAAGTGGACGTTATTATATAGGCTTCATAACACGCAATATCTTTCCCTGCCCAGTTTTTTATGGCCAAATAAGGTGACTAACAATTAAAAAATGCCTCAATCACTTAAAAATGTTAAGAGAAAGACTTAAAAATTGATCCAACAGTCTCACGCTCCTTCCTCTCATGCACCCTCCTCTTTACATATCCAGTGGTCATTGAATCGATTCTTTGCTAAGCCCCTTCCTCTCCTCATATCCACTGTTCTTGAATCTGGTCATATATAATACGGTCAAGAAAATATTTTTGTATCTTCCACCCACCCATTATAGTGCTTCAGAGCTGATCTGAAGTTTGCTGTTCTTTGTTGACTGAGAATTTTAAATGAGGGTTTCAATAAAAAATAAACTATACATGGACCCGGAATTCAAGATAATAAATTGTCCACCGATTGCAGGTTAGTGCCATTATTGCTGCTGTCTTTTTGTATTGTGCCTATTATTTTGCATGTGCACAATTGGGGATTCAGAGAGAAAGGAAAAGCGATGGTTGTCATTGGAGCTACATGTCACCGTGACAAAATTGACTTGGCCCCCTAAGGCCAGTTTCTGCCTTATCTCTGAATACAAAACTTTAGTAGTACTAGCTAATTATCTTATATTAATTAACGTGCAAAATTCACCATTGCTAGATTTTTAGTAATGAAGTTTTTTATTTACTTTAATGTTATATATTATTGCTTTCATGCTATATTTTGTGGTTTGTTTAACTATAGGATGTACGCTTAATCTTCTTCCTTAGTTAAGAGAAAATTAAGCTAGACTATCTTCGAAACGTACCTGAGACGAATAGATTGCCCGTTTTGCTGAATGATTGAGGACAGTTTGTGGGCCATAAAGTAAAAGGTCTATGCAACTACATTGACACAGCGGCAAGGAAGAACAGCATCTTGCCACTTGTTTGTCACTGGATTAATATATAACCCGATCCAAAAATGAAGGCTATTGATAAAATAGTGGTGAGCGTTGATTGCAATTGTGAAATTTTAATGCGTTCTTTAGTTATAATTGTCATTATTTATACATTTAGATATTTTCTTGATACTTTAGTGTGTGTATATATATATATATATATATATATATATATATATATATATATATATATATATATATATATATATATATATATATATATAGTCCCGTTTATATGAGCCTGGGCTTATATATTTATATATGAGCCCGGGCTCTATGGGCTATCGGATATATATCTGGCGGCCCATATTACTTATGGGTTTATAATACTCATAAAACCCATGAATATTATGGGCCATCGGATGTAAATCCAACGGCCCATGGAGCCCGGGCTCACATAAGCATATATGAGCCCGGGCTCATATAAATTTTTTCCATATATATATATATAAACCCATAGTTTTTTTTTAAAAGAAGACTGAACCCGGTCTAGGTCAGACCCGTCGGGCGTCAGGGTTCGGGGAGAGTTGAGGGAAGGTGTAACGACCAGACCCGAGCCAGGCCCACAAAATCACTAATAGAAATTTTTTCTTTTCTTTGAGCCAGGAATCATCATCTGTGTGCGAGAAGTACAACGTTCGTCTACGTACCACGGAGCTTTAAGGCTTCCCTGTACGTAGACTTAGATTATAACGAACGTATGCACACAACGAAGCTTCATAGTTCATCGTGTGTAAAATAAAATAAAATATATATTTATAATTAAATTGGATCGGGCCAACGTTGCCTTACCATTGGTTGCCTACGTACGTATTGGATATTATTCCAACACAATCGGATCCGAACATAGTTCTGCCAAACGGCTACTACATACAACAATCGTCACACAATTATATACGCTAATAATATGTATATACTAATATTACAAAAATTCGTCATATATCAAGCGGAAGTTAATAAACTAAAAACGTATATCTCGCTCTACCACCGAGCGGGATCATAACCACACATACACGTCTCACTCTATCACTGAGCCGAGACTGAAAACACAAATTACACGTCTCACTCTACCCTAGAGCGAGACCACACACGTCATACATCATGGCATATAAAGTACACATCATGGTATATAGGCACACAACATGGCATATAGGCACACAATATAGCATATAGGCACACAACATAGCATATAGGCACATAGCATAGCAAGCATACAGATCGTAGCATAACACATATCATAACTAGCACATGTCATTCTATAATTAAAATGGGAGATCAGGAATGCTTACTCCCATTATAACTCGTGCGGTATCGGTATCTACGGACAAAACCTTGTCTTGCTCCGGGTTTCTTTTTCTTGTTCCGGTATTCGGGCAAGGCCTCCCTTGTCTCAGAGTATTTTCTCTTGATACAGTTACCAACTCGGAAAATGGAGCCCTCCATCACATAGAACATACTCGATTTAGTCAAGAACACCTCTTGAATCGACTAAAACGGAGTTAAGATGGCCAGAAACAGAGAAAACGAAGTTGGTCGATACGAGTAGAACCTTTCCTTGTCTTTGGATGTTTCCTCTTCATATGATCGCCAACTCAGAAAAAGGAACCCTCCATCACGTAGAACATACTCGATTTAGTCAAGAACGTCTCTTGAATTGACTAAATCTGAGTTAGGATGGCCAGAAACAGAGAAAACGAAGTTCGTCGATGTTCGAAGGTAACGAGCAGAACCTCTCCTTGTCTTGGGGCATTTTCCTCCTTATACAGACTCCAACTCAAAGAAAAGACTACTCCATTGCGTAGAGCACACTCAATTTAGTAGGAAACGGGTCTTGAACGGCCTTAATCGGCCTTAGAACGGTCAAAAACAGAGGAAAGGAAGTTCTCGTCGAAAAATGAAACGAAATGGGGTTTAAATAGGCCCCGGTGCGCCAAAAACCGCGGCGCGCCGCAATTTTAAACAACGGCACCGCGAAACGGCGGCGCACGCCGTTTCCCGCGACGCGCGTGTCACCCGCATGTAATGCGCGTAGTGGCACATGTCGCAGCCGCGCGTTACGCGCGACGCAGTCGCGTGCATCGCGCGCGTCTGTCACGCGCTCGTAACTAATTTCTCTTTTTTTTGTTTTTTTTAATTCAAATCTTCAAACGCGCGTAACTTCCTACCCCAGATTCGGATTCATGCATTCTAAGTACCGTTGGACTCGTATCGACGAGCCCTTCGATACTAACCCACTTAAAGCAATAAATTGTGCTCTTTTTAAGTGGGTCCCACCTATATTGCACGTTTCTTAAATATCGTAACTTCCGGTCCCGACCTCCGTTTCGCCGTTCTTTGATTCATTATCCTTGTTTCTTCGAGCTCTACTCAATTATAGAGGTTTAAACCATTAAAAACCTCTAAATTTTATCCCAAAATTATCGAATTAGGCCTAACCCTTCAGGTTAGACGTAATTGAAAAACGAGTCATTATAGAAAGAAACTTTTCTTCCCCCAGCGTTAAACAGAACTAGAGAAGGAGATCTCCAGTTCCCCTACAAATTTTACCCCTCCACAATCTTCCTCCCCTTCCCCTACACGTCTCTTCTCTCTTCTTTTTAAGCCCCATGTCCTCCCTCCCTCTCGCCTTATCAGTCCCCTTTCTCCTTGTTTGGCAAGCAGCAAGTTTGAGAGTTCGACGACAACGACAAGGGGGAAATCTAGGTGGCGAGAGGATCGGGCTGCGGAGGAGAAGGTAGAAAGGTAGGGTTTTTTGACGAATTTCAACATTCTTCTTTTTGATTTGGGTTAATCCTCTTTTTCTCAATTTTGGATTCACTATTCACAGTGAGTAGGGTCACATAAAATTGCTTAAAATTTCCTCTCATTTGTTAGTTACACGTTTCTAGCCACTAATTGGAGTTTAGTTGTGAATTTTCATTAGAAGCTTGAGAAGAGCAGTGATTTTTCTTGAGCATTGGGCGTTGAATTAGGCCAAGGTGAGGTCCTCAATGAGATCATGAATTTGTCTTCTCAGCATGAGTCATTTTGTGATTGTATTGTGGTCAATAGATTCCTAATACCATGCTTAGATTCAAACCACCTAAGCATGAATCTAAGTGTATATATATATAAGAAAAGTTTATATGAGCCCAGGCTCATATAAACTTACGTAAGCCTGGGCTTTATGGGCCGTCGGATTTATATCCGGTGGCCCATAATACTCATGGGCATTTAAACTCATGAGTATTATGAGCCATTGGATGTAAATCCGACAGCCCATAAAGCCCGGGCTTACGTAAGTTTATATGAGCCTGGGCTCATATAAACTTTTCTCATTATAGAGTCCTGTTTATATGAGCCTGGGCTCATATAAACAGGACTCTCTCTCTCTCTCTCTATATATATATATATAACCCCGTAGCCCGTACAGGCTCACTTGGACCACAAATACATCGGACCAAAATGGCCCTGAGCCCATACCCTGGTCCAACGCATTTGGATGTTGAAAGTGTTTGAGGTATATTATATATTTCACAACAAAACTTAGTAGTCAACATCTACACTTTCACATAGTTTATTTCTAACATCAGGATATGAGCAACGATGACAAGAAGACTAGATCCAACATACTAAAAATTAGGCATGCCATGCAAAGGATCTCATAAGTAGCCCAAACAAACTCGGTCAAGTGTAGAAGCGGACTAAAGTACAATACAAAAATTGTCTCGGTCAGGTGTAGATGTAGATTCAAGTACAATACAAAAATTCTTATATGGATTGAGAGATTCAGCAGCTAAAAGATGGTATAAGACTTTAACATGAGTTAATAGAGTGCGTACTTTTTGCCAACCGGTTTGCAACACCTCCACCACAGCCTCTGATATAAGCATTGTGGTTGCCATATATTTTTGCATGTGGGATTAGGATAGGAGTAACATGAGATTTGAAGTTCTTTTGTCGGATAAAGTGCTAACATATAGTTTGTGCATAGATATAATGGGTCCATAATTATGACTCAAGTGAATATTGTACATATTGTTAGTTTACGTATTTATGGATGATTATGACAAATAGTCTTTTTGTTTTACATATACAGCCTTGTTTAACTGGTTTAAATCAATTTTATAATGTACGTGCATTTTTTTAAAATTCTAGACAACAACAACAGCCTAAGTTGTCTCTAAAAAAATGTAATTCAAAAAAATCTAAGCAAAAACGATGGACTAAGTTGTCATGCCCCGGCACATACCACCCCAAGCCAAACCCGGTCTAAGGAGGAAGTGGCACATGGCACAATAAGGTGGAGTTGAATTGCGGAAGACTTAACCCATCCTTGGGTATAACACACTACAAAGTTGCGCACATATACTTTGTATAAAATCAAATAGAGTAATAAAATGACTACTAATAAAAGCATTATACTCATACCCACATACTTATAAACAATCCCAGACATGGTTAAAATAAATCTAAGCGAACAATGGCCAAATAAAGTCTAAGCCAAGTGTATATATCTCAACATGACATGATATCAAAGCAACATATAAACCCAACATCTCTATGAATCCCTTCTCAATAATCGGCACCATCCACATGCTCAACATAGAGATCATTCGAACAACCTACATGGCATGGAATGCAACCCCAAAATAAAGAAGGGTGAGCCGAAGCTCAACAAGGGTTTTAATACGGAAAGTAAATTCATAATAACAACACAAGCATAATCATCATAACATTTATCACATAATCAATCACTATGCGTATTCATCATGGAATAATCACATAAGCTTATGTCACCTATGCACCATGTCATAATTTACATTCCATACCATATACTCATGCCACCTACACGTCGTGCTATCTATAACATATCTCATCAACTTATAGTCATGTCACCTTCATATCATACTATATACAACATATTTCATCAACTCATAATCATGCCCCCTGTATATCAAGCTATATCTAACATATTTCATCAACACATAGTCATTCCACCTCCATATCATGCTATAACCTATGTTCCATAAGCACATTTCATGCCACCTGTACATCATAGGTTCAACCATTGCTCATAACACATGTACACCTCATGTGTAAACATATAAAACTCATTATCATAATCAATAAATCCTACATGAATCATTCCCAATATAAACTCATGCATAATCATTTCTCAATAAAAATATTCACCTCACAACATCAAGTGCATCATCTACACACCATCTTGCATATCCATACAAATCATACCATAATCACATGTGTAAAATAAGCTTCATTGTTCATACACAACCTGTGTCAACGAGCATTATCGTACATTCTCATACACATGCATCATCAACAAATGGTGATTGTTTCTATCATAATACAATCATATCACCCGCTTTGGACAATTCAAAAAGAAAGGTCCAAATCCCACATAGGGAACCTAGGGTGTTAGCCTGTTATGGACATAGTTTGAATTCCACGAAGGAAATCTAGAGTGGTCGAGGTAGACAACCCCTAAGTCTACTGGCCCTGAAAAATCCATACCAAAGATGTCTGAATCTCACACAGAGCAAGTATGTTCACCCTGGACATCTCCTGCATTGGGAAGAATCTGAATCCCCACACATGGAACCTAGAACATTTGGTAGCCGATGCACGAAGGCGTACTACTCTCGATTCTCTGAGTCCAGATGACTATCTCAAGAAATCTCAACCACATGACAAGTACACAACTCATTACCATTTAACTCATCTCAACACACACTTAGATCTACTCAACCCGGGGAATATATATGTTTCACATAGTAACTCAAATCGAAATCATGTCCTTTCAGACCAACCAATTTTCGATAAGCCAACGATCAATTAATCCGGCACACAACCTCACATCATTGCATCCAATCGATCAACCATGACTAAACTCAATCAAGTCACAATGGGTCTATTCATGATGCATGCAACATAGTACATATGTATGCAAGGCATACATGAAACCTATTCATAAATCGTGCTCCCATTAGCCCCTCATGCATCATTCATAATCAGAATGTCAAACATCATCATAATCATCCCCCCCACATGTGTGTATATGGTAGAAACATTTAACTCTAAACATATAAACATGCCTTGCAAATAACTCATTATCACACCACACATGCTCTTTAACATGTAATCATGGTTCCTAATTTATATCATGAGTGAAAAACCATTGAAAACCATCAATCATGCCAAGTATAACCTCATGCAAAACCTATGCAAGCATATTCACATCACACTTGAATCTAGACATGACACTATAATTCACCCATAATTTAATCACATTATATGAAGACATACCAGTTCATTCTCATGCTAAAATCTTACTGGAATCATGCTTAAAATATTAGGAATCATTCAATCATAGATTCAAGATAAGGAATCCTAACATATGTTGCCAACAACATGCAATTTCACACAATACATAAATATTCTTCATAATTTCCAACATCAATATCATGCCCTTCCAGTGACTCATTCTAACATAGATTACTAAGCATGAACATAAAAAATGGTATTTAAGAGTAGAAGTATAAAAATATGAAAATAAAATAAAATGGCCAAAACTACAGCACTGCCATCCGATTGGCCTACATGGTTGTTCGAACGCCATAATGATAGTTACCAGTTCGTCTTCCCCACTTCAAAATCAAAACTGAAACTTCTCACGAATCACTTAAACTACCAAATCCTACTCCCAAACATCACCAAAATCAAATCCATGCTTAATAAACATTAAATCTAGTCATTACCAAACAAAAACCTTAAGAAATTTCATCAAAGATTAAATCTTTCTCAAATCACCATTAAAGCTCATAACCATGGAACCCATTTCAGAACTTCAACAAAACTTGAATATGAAACCATAGCAATGTTTAAGACCAAAATACTTACTTTCCTGTAACTTCTTGACTCGAAATGGCTCCTCAAACAAAACCTACCCAAAACATAATTTTTATTAATACCCTCACAAAACTGATTTTAAAGCACCTAAATCCTTCAAGATAGGGTTCAAGAGACTTAAAAATGAAATTCACATCATTAGGTTTTGAAATAGAAACCAAAATCAGTAGTTTTTTTAGTAAAAATCAAGATTAATCCAAAACAAAGGAAGAGATTTAAAAGATTTAAGCAAAACACTAATGGATTAATGAAACATTAAGTAAATTCATGCCTTAATCTCTTTCTCTTTTAGGAAAATGAGGATTAGGCTGCTAAGCTCCAAGTCTCAGCCCTTTCCCAATTGGGAAAGTGGCTATTCCATTCCTCTTATAGTAAAGGGGTGAGGTAAACTTAATAAATTTGTGGGGTGTAAATACAATTTACTACAAAAAATGGAAAATATGCTTAATTTAAGCCCAAATTAAAGTCTAAAAATTTAAAAATAATTATTTACTGTCTTAGGTTGATGTTAGGGTCGTTTGAACTAATAAACCAAATTTTGCACATGGGGCCCATAGCAGGTCCCACCCCCTAACTTTTCGACAAAATAGTGAAAATTTGAAAATTTTCAAAAAAAATTTAAATGACTTAAATGAACTTAAAAACCATAAATATAAAAGAAAATTTTGGTTAAACCTTACTTAACAACTTTAATTTTGAAAATACTTAGAACTTATATGAATTGACATTAAACTACACAATAGAAATTAAATAAAATAAAATAAACTTGTTCAAGTTCAAGGATTTTACACAAACCCTATTGAGGATATTTTAGTCTTTATCTTAGATGTTATCCCCCCAATCCAATGACAACTAATATCTTTTGATTAGTCCTCATTAACCTTAAGTTACTGATATAACTTAAAGCATAAATAATAAAAGCATGCATCAGAATAATCAACATAAATAACATGTAGTCACACCAATGCATAAATAATAAATGAAGGCCCGTTGCACTCATTTGTAGGGTTAGGGCTAAGTGAATTCAATCTCGTGTAAATAACTCTAATGTATCACAAAGGTTACGTATATAATACCTTAGTGGATTGATGTACTAGTATTACGTTGTAGACACGTGTAATGCACTGCCCTAAACACTGAGAATTTTGGTTATTCCCCTAGTTTCCCATAATACTATGACCTGACAAGGTCTTCGTGTCACTTACTAGTCACACCCCTTCCTTTGAAGCTATTTAACTTCATTTTAGGGTACCCTAATGGTTGGTTATCTAGGTTATATGTTTTTGGCAAAAACGGAATATATTGCCCCTAAGGGCATTAGGGTAATTTCCCACCTGAGGTATGGTACCCTCCCTTGGGTCAATATGGTCATCTCACTGCCCTTCTATTGATTTTAAGTTATTGACCTCTCACAAGGCAACACTCTCGAACTGACTTGTGCTTCCATTCACATGAATGTGGGTGGTCCGCTCATAGGGTGTTTCTATCATTTTGTTCAAATAACTCCTAACGTCTAATGAGTCTAAAATTGGGCTCAAGGGTATTACTTGACTTCATGGACTCGGTGTAATTTTTCTGGTGTGTAATGGGGTTGTGAATCTCTTGAACCGAACCAAGTTTACCTAATGTTTTACTGTAAACTCTAGGGACAAAACTGTCAATTATCCACTCACTCGAATTTTTCCTTACTATGCGGTTTGGTTTATATTTAGGGTACACATTCATATCTTATTGGAAATTTTTTTAATTTTTAAATCCACTCATAGGTCCCTAAACCGAAGCCCCTAAGTTGGGTATGCGAATATTGCAATGTAATTTAACTACAAGAGAAAAAGGAATATTTTAAGGTCTCTAGGATTTTTCCCAGGTTTGAAACTTGGTCAGATTACTTCGACACCTCTAAGGTCCATGTTTAATTTTCTAAATATTCTTTTGACATTTTCATCCCCCTGAACCAGACTTGGTGTAGTTCCCTTTGTTTTTGTTAACCCAGGCAGGGTCTACAGTTCCATCCCGGAACATGTTGGAGCCGCAGACAAGCCTGCGGGTCGTCTTCCTTGTGGAGATGCCCGTAGGGTGGTGGATGGTAGCAGGACTACTCATCCACTACCTCTGGTCTGGCTTTCTGGCACAAGCGGCATCGCCCACACCGGGGCTGCCAAAGCGGAAGCCCATAGACCGGTGCTCCCACTCGAGGCTGCCCAGATCCGCATGGTGGATCTAGATCTCCTTGCACGGCCAGCACCTGCCAGCCACCACCAGTGTACCACTAGTCACAAGGCTAGGCCGCGATGAATCACCATCAAGCAGAAATTCCAATGGCGCTGGCCCCGTCAGCGGTGGGTGGCTACTCCTCTTCCGCCCGGTGCCCAAAGGCTCTGCCTTTCCCATCCCTTTTACAACTATTCACTGCCAGCCGTTGTAGCTGTTGCTTCGGCTGGGTGTAGGGCCCAAACTAGTCAGCCCGCCATTCAATGACAATTCCAACCACCTTGGCCCTGAATCCAACCAGTGACTGGTCGGCCTTTGCCGAGAAAGAACCGGCCAGCAGACAGAAGAAATATTGTTCTACAAAATTATGAATTCGGTCAAGGGCAACTGTTCATTAAAACTACTGAAATAGTAATTGCAGAAATCACCCTTTGTAATCAGATTTAATCAACAAAACCACCACTAAGATTGAATTGAAGTCTAAGATAAGGATCCTACCTCAATTGCCGATTTGTCATCAATCCACCGCCGCTTGCTAAAAAATTCCATCAGTGGCTCCTCCTCTTGCAATCCAAAGATTCCCCTTCCTAAGAGCCCTAATTAGGTTTTTATAAGTATGAGAATTAGGGTTCCTAATCTGCTAAGGAGTTGGGCCACACCTCCCCACTTAGGCCACCTAATTGGGCCCCAAAAACTTAATTTTGTAACATTAATTAATTAGTCCTGTATAGTTATTTAAATGGACAATTTGTGCAACCAATTCGGATAAGCGGGCCCTGCACATTAGAATCTACTTTGAACAGTCGTAACTCCCTCATCCGCACTCTGTTCACACATTCTTGGTGGGGTTTTGAAGCTCTTTCTTTATACTTTCCATCCATACAATTTCAGCCACCAATTCTAACCAATGATCAAGTTATTCCCATGAGAAGGTCAAGGGTTTCAACACCCTAATTTCCATGTGGTCGACTTCAGAAATTTAAAAAATTTCTGGATATTACAATTAATATTTTTCGGATTGGGCCAACATCACTTGATGTTAGTTGCCTATGTACTTATCAGACAACATTTCCAATGTTTCCAATAAGATCGGATCTAGACATAGTTCTGCTAGAAGCTACATTATCTCAAGAAGCATAGCATGCAACATGAAATGCTTAAGTATTTTCAATCAACCAACATTTTATGCAAGTCCTTAAATTGCTCCACTTGTACTAATTAAATAAGCAATATCAAACAATATCATTAATTATCTCACAATCCTTGTTCAATAATTAATACCCTTGTCCAATCTCTTGGAGGGATAGACACATCTTATGGCAACTAAAATGACATATGACACTAATCACCCTTTATTGTTTTAACCCAACTCTAGGTTTAATATAATATAAATATGTATTCACTCAGAGATAACTCAACTATCGAAGAAACCCCAAACATAGGACTGCAACATTAGAGTGGACTGCTTAACAACAACTTGATCCAAATCCCATGGCTCTCAATAGCCTTCCACGAATATGGAGAAGAAGATCCCAATTGTGCTTATGGACATAGATTGATGAGAAGCACAAGCCTTCCATGATGCTCATACAACTCTGTTTTTCATACGTATTATATGGTCTTGTGAAGACTTGCAGGAAACCAACAGTAGAGACCTCGCTAGCCAATACCTAAGCCATCATGGCAGTGAAGAAAAAGTATTGCAATCTCCACACATCCCAACTCTAGAGCAATGTCTGCAAAGACATAAATAATATATAACTCATAGAAGCCTAAGGCCTTTATGACCACTGACTTCCCCCAAATATTTGAAACTTAGACTCGATTAATTTTATCAAGTCAAGTATATTCCCAACCATTTGGGTCATCTTCACATTGTGAATCGGCCCAATAAATAGCTCATCCAACGAGCTATGACTCAGAGAACATCCCAAACCCTAATAGTCTCAATGAGACTTGGGCAAACTTTTATAACTACCCTCGATTCATTAACCAAGGTAAAATTTTATGTCAAGGCCTCGTTCACTCCATGAACTGGTCCCAAATCCTATTGAGGGTATTTTAGTCTTTATCTTGATTAGATGTTCTCCCCCCTAATCTAATGGCAACCAATATCTCTTGATTAATCTTCATTAATCTTAAGTTACCAATATAAATTAATACATCAATAATAGAAGCATGCATCAAAATAATCAACATAAATAACATGAAGTCATACTAGTCCATAATAATAAATAGATGCTCATTGCACTCATTTGCAGGGCTAGGGCTCAGTAAATTAAAGCCTGAGAATGTAAATAACTCTAACATGTCACGTGAGTTACGTATATAGTACCCTAGTGGATTGATGCATTGAGTTGTAGACACATGTAATAGGATGCCTTAAACCCTGAGAATTAGGCTTCTTCCCCTTGTTTTCCCATGACACTGTAACCTGTAAAGGTCTTCGTGTCACCTCTGGTCACATCCCTTCCATTTGAAGTCATTTGGCACAACTATAGGGTACCCTAACTCTTTGTTAGTTGGGTCATCAGTTTAGGTGAAAATAGAATATACTGCCCCTAAAGGCATTAGGGTAATTCTACCACTTGGGGTATGGTACCCTCCCTTGGGCCATTCTAGTCATCTCACTATCCTTCTATTGATTTTAAGTCATTGCCCTCTCCCAAGGCTTCACTCTCAATTGAACTCGCGCTTCCATTCACATTGATGTAGGCGGTCAGTTATTGACATCAAATGGATCCCAAATTGGGCTCAATGGCACTACTTGACTTAATGGACTCGGTGTAATTTTTCTAGCATTTACCGGGGTCGTGTGCCCCCTTGAACCGACCTTGGTTGACTTACCGGTTTACCCTTAATCCTAGAGGCAAAATGGTCAATTATCAACTCATTGGGATTTTTTTCTCACTGTACAGTTTGGTCTATATTTAGGAGGGTACACATTAAAATCTTACTAGGAATTTTCCCAATTTTTAGAAATACTCATAGGCCCCTATACCGGAGTCCCTAAGTCAGGTAAGTGAATATTACATGATAATTTAACTACAAGGGGGTAAAAGGGTCATTTTATAGGCTTTGAGATTATTCCCCAATCTAAAACTTCTTCAGGTCACTAGACATGCTCCTCTAGTCATTAGTTACTTTTTTTCCAAAATTTTCTAAAATTTAAACCATCCTGAACTGGTGCTTGAGATGAGTAATGAAATTTTACTACGGTTCACTTTTTAGGGTAAAGTAGTTATTTTATATATTTTAGGATTTTCCCCAAGTCTAAAACTTTGTCCATTGTTCTTCGTGTTCCCTCAGGTATTATGCAATTTTCTTGATTTTTTCTACTCTTAAATTCTACTATACCAGACCTAGTTCAATGGGTATTATATTATTTTTTTACTAAACCGGACCAAAAATAAAATTCCTGATTTAGTCGTCGTCTCCCTGCCGGAGATGGGAGATGAAGGCACACAAGTAGAGTCCACATGGACTCTGTAGGCGGACTTTGCATGGGTCACCTCCGATGTCCCCAAGTCAGCAGATCTTCGGGGAGTCCCCCAACGTCTATCCGTTGGTTCCCACTTGCCCTCAATTCTTTGTCACCGGAACAGTGATGGAATGAGAAGTAAAAACAGTGGCGAATCCTTGCCACTGGGGCCACCAGACTTTATCGGGGATTAGGGGAAAAGGCAATATGGGAACGGTTGGCCCAATAACCTCCCTCCATGCCGTCACCATTGTCCACTGAATTGGTTCCAATAAAAATAGGATAGTTCGTGGTTGGAGGTGGCAGGCAACGGCGGTTGTGAGTGTGAAGCCAGTCTTTTGGCCTCCTCTCGCTAGCGGTCGTAGCATAGTCCCTCCAAGGCTCCAGCCAGAGGTGAAGTCACTATTGGGTGAGGGAGATGCGTTTATCTCCCTCCCGCCGGCTAGAACATAGATATGAACAAGGGACATGGGTTTGCCCTCTGTAGCAACGGCCAACCCTCGGCTACTGGTGGTTGGTCGGTGGCAATGGATGGTCAGTCGACAAAAGTTTTTTGGTGTAACAACAAGCCGGCTGTCCATCCTTTTAAGTTAATTAATTAATTAATTAATTCATATTTATCAAAAATTTAAAATAAGTGTATTGCACAGTCCTACCTTACTCGCCAGTTTGCAATCGATCCACTGCCTCCAGAGCTTCGAGCTCACTCCTCCCTACCTCCATCATCGGCCTCCTTTTCCATAAAATATCCCCCCTACGGCTCCTCTCTCTTCCTTTACGGGCCAAAAACCTCCTTCCCAAAAAGCCCTAATTAACCCCTTTTATAAGCATGAGGATTAGGGTTCTTAATCTTCTTAGAAGTTGGGCCAAAACATCCTCACTTCGGCAACTTAATTGGGCGTCAAAAATTAAATTTTGTCACTTTAATTAGTAGTGCCCATATAGTGACTTAAACAGACAATTTGCACGTCCAATTCGGGTAAACGGGCCCTGCACGTTATGTTTTAACTTTGAACAGTCATATCTCCCTCATTCAAACTCCGATTTGCGTGTTCTTGGTGACGTTTCAAAGCTCTTTCTATCCAATTTTCATCTAAATAAGTCTCAAAACATTAAGTAATTCTCACAAGACAGTTAAGGAGTCAAATGCCCTAATTTCCACGTAGTCAACTTCGAGAATTTAGAAAATTCCCAGACGTTACACTAATAGGCTTAATTTAACTTGAAAATAGGTAGATCTAGAATTATCCATTAGTTAAAAATAAAAATCACCCATTTATGGTTTTAAATCAAAATTAAAAATAAAATTTTGGAAATTTTATTTAAATAATATTTTTTTAAAAAATATTTACCAATTTAGACCACTTTGGGAAATATTTCCCAAAGTGGTGGTGCTTTTTGCCATGCAGGCGCCAGCCAAGCAGCTGACGCCTACGTGGCTTTTTTTGAATTTTTTTATTTCGTCCTAAAGGACAAAATCGGTCATTTTATTGATTTCGTCCTTCTCAGTACTTCCCTCCCCTCCCCTCCTCTCTCTATCTCTTCACTCTCTCCCCTCTCTCTCTCTTCACTCTCTCTCCCTCTTCACTCTCTCTCCTCTATCTCTCTTTACTCTCTCTCCTCTTTCTTTCTACAATCTCTCTCTCTTCTATCTCTCCATTCTCTCTCTCTTCTCTCCTCTTTCTCTCTTTATTCACTATCTCTCTCTCCACTTTCTCTCTCTTCACTCTCTCCTCTCTCACTCCACTCTCTCTCCTCTTTCTCTCTCTATTAATTCTCTTAAAGAGGAGAGAGAGAAGGGAAAGAGGAGAGAGAGTGGAGAGAGAGAGTGAATAGAGAGAAAGAGAGAGTAGAGAGAGAAGAGAGAGAGAGAGAGAGTGCAGAGAGAGAGAGGAGAGAGGGAGTGAAGAGAGAGAGAGTGAAAAGAGAGAGAGAGTAGAGAGAGAGAGAGTGGAGAGAGAGAGAGTGCGAAGAGAGAGAGGAGAGAGAGAGTGAAGAGAGGAGGAGAGAGGAAGGGAGGGGAGAGAGGGTAGTACTGATTTCGTCCTTCTAAAGGACGAAATAAAAAAAATTCAAAAAAAAGCCACGCAGGTGCCAGCTGCTTGGCTAGTGCTTGTGTGGCAAAAAGCAACATAATTTTGGGAAATATTTCCCAAAGTCGTCTAAATTGGTAAATATTTTTTAAAAAAATATTATTTAAATAAATTTCCCTAAAATTTTTAATGTAAGAAATTAAGAATCAAATTTGGGTAAATAAAATAAGAATGATTAAGACCAAAATCGAAAGTTTAGGGTAATTAGGGAAAGAAAATACACTTTAATCTATTTTTTCCTCTTTGGGAAATGGGGGTAGAGCCCCTCCTTCTCACTTGCACATCACTTCTCCAAATGGGCAAGTTGCTACGGTTTTTCCTTAAATCCTAAGGTTTTGGTTATGTTTAAAAACTGTAGGGCTATGAAATAGGGTAAAAATGTCCTAAGTGGCTAAGTAAGGTTATTTTTGTGCTAAAATGTGTTTAATCATTCTGAAACCTACTGAAAAGAATTGATAAAGGTTTAGAGGGTTAACTGGGTCACACGCTGTCCAATGTGGACGTGGGGCCCACGATGAGGTCCACACCCTTAATTAATGAAAAATTATAATAAAATCCCACAAAATTTATAAAAATTTAATACATCAAATTTGACACTAAAACTTTTAACGGGGATCTACTCCTCATAGCAGATCCCCGTTATCATCCACTTACTTAATTCCTCACTTATTATACTTGCTTTTCACTTCATAATTTGTACGTTATGCTTGTACAATTATGCACGCTCTTACTGTCGAATAAACCCTCATAAGGCTCCAAGCCTAAGTCCTCTTACTTACCAAACCCCTAACGTATGCTCCAAACCAAACCAATCCATTTCAAATCCTCGCTCATCAAACTTACCTTCTTTGTCTTCCATCATACACTTACACATCCAAATCCACATCCAACTTCGTACCAAACCCTTGCCACTTCTTACTGTTCATTGCCCATACCTCTGCCCACACACACAGTCCACATACGTAACTCACAATCGCTAGCCATCACTAGCATGTACATCATACACATACATAGCACACTAATGTATTCGCTATCCATCGCTAGCGCATACCCATTTTACATACATAAAACATGCATACAACTCACATACATAACATATGCATCTCAACGTGGCATAATTCATTCTCTTGCATCATGCAAACAAGTCATGATTTAATATCCAAAATATGGAATCATACAATCCTAGCATGCTGCTACTCATTCAAAGCATGCTATCATGAAATTACGAGTTCAAAGCTCCCCTACCTCATAATCGTGATGTTTGATGGCGAACACATGATGGTGGCGGCATCGGTGGCGGAGTTGGCGGTCAAAACCATTGCCTAGATGAGAGAGCTGTTGTCCCGAGGTTTTAGGAAACGCTGGAACTACTCACGGCCAAACAGAGGTGACACATATCAATACGGAAAATCCACGATCCACGGTGGCACATAGGGGTGGCCGGGAGAAAGATTGTGCCAACGAGTGGCAGGTGCGACCGGAAGGCAGGGTGTACTCACTAAAATTCGACCGTCAGTTGAACAATACCCAACCGGTCACAAGATGTCAAAATCGGTCGTGAACAACACCCAACGGTCTCAATTTTGCATTTACAAGGGCCCACACGTGGGCGGAGGGCATGGAGTAACGTTCAAGGATGGAGGAGAGGTAGAGGACTCCGATGTCAACTCCAAATGATGACGGAGCCATCCGATGATCAGGCGGCGCCAAAGCGGCACCAAAACCCTAACCGCACGCACGGCTACTTGCACACGCGGCCAAAGGGAGGGGAGAGAGGGCTAAATGGTGTCGGCCCAAAGCTCATAAGGGTGGTAGGGCCATACTAAGGGTGGTGACCGACAAAGATGACCTTTGCCATTGTCATGTTAAGGTAGGCCAACTAGAGGCCATACGGTGTCCGGTGGAGGTAGGACGGTAAGAAGGAAAAACATGGCGCACTCTATAGCGCAATCAGACACATAATCAGCAGAGGGGATGCGTGGCTCACGTTGAAAAAAGAGGGGCAGTGCTGCACTAGGCTGAGACCCGCCAAACTACAATGGTCTAGAGGAGACGCTATGGTGGCCCAAAACGGATGAAAAAAAACCCTAGGGCCACAAGGAGGAGCAAGGGTCAGACGAGGTCGAACCGGTCCAGGTGGGGCCATCACTATGACAAGGTTGGCCAAACATGGCCCATGGTTGCAGCAGAATGGTCCTTCTTTGACCGGTGTATGCTACATGCATTGGAAAATGGGTCTGGCCAAGAGGAAAGCGACTCATTCCAGTGAAGGCAGTTGGACCAAGTCGGGTATAGTGGAATGGAACTGGGTACCGTAGTCCACCATTGCCGCTAGGCCAGGGCAGAGCCCATAGTGACTAGCCCTTGCCTGCCAGTAGCTGCCACCAAACCAGGGCAAAGCCCACGACGGTCTTTTGGCCATTGTCGGCCATCACCGACGGCAGAAACAAAATCAAAAGGCGTTCTGGGGGGCGGAAATAGTGCAAATCAGAGGGTAAATGGCAGAGGAGAGGGCCCAGAGGGAAGGTGGTGGCCATGGCCAACTCCTTCATTGCCATGGCAGCTAGGCAAAGTTGTCTTCATCCAAAGGTGGCATCTTCCGGTGTCAGTAGTCCCAAACACACAGGGACCAAAAACAGGGGACAGGATGGAAGCATCTTGCTGGAGGAAATAGGAAGGACAGAGGCGAAACCAGATAGGGAGGGGTGTTTTACTCACTTCGCTAGACCAAGGCGAGGCTGGAGGGAGGTTAGGTTGGGCGTGGCTTGCTGCCGGAAGCCACTATTTCACCCAAACGAACATTGCCGGAAAAATAGGGCAAAGGGGAGAAAAGGGGGCGGACAACGGAGGAGGCCCATGGAGTCGTGGCCGGCTGACCGGCCCACGGTGGCAGCTCAACATAAAACACATTGAGAGAGGGAGAGAGAGCTCACCGGGGGAAAACGAAACTCGGGGGCCGGCGGAGTGGAATGGGGGTGGTCTTGTGGTCACTGGCCTGTGGCTGGCTGGACGGAGGCCGGGCGGAGCACACCGGCCATCGCTGGTGCCGTCCAATAACAAGACAGAGAGGGTGAGGTGGAACGGGGAGAAAATAGAGGAGAGACGGAGTGGAGGGCGGAGCGGCCGTGGGGGCCAAGGCGGAGGCCCTTTGCCATCGCACGGCCAAGGCGGAGTTGGCTACACCAGTCTTGCGGCCCACCAGTGGCCGGCGGCGGCTGGAACAGAGAGAAGCTGTAATACCCCTCATATTCATCATGATTTTTAAAAAATATAACGAATATTAAATACAATTGCTAAGGATCACCATGTACCAAAAGAGTAATTACACATACTTTGTATTATACAAAGATTGCCAAAATTTGGCATAACATGCCTTTATACATCAGTCAGTACAAAATTTACAAAAAAAATACATGAAAAGTACAAAAAAAACTGTAATTTTACAAAGAAAAGCTCTTCGTCGACTTCGTTGTATTCAAATCACACACCTGCAGAATCTGAGGATGGGTGAGTAAATTTATACTCAGTAGGCTGTGTTAAGTTCTAAAAATATGCACATAGAAATATCATGCCATCTTTCTTTCAAAATCTGAAAACGTCGATCGTCACAGAATGTCGCAGACGACTTACACCTGCGCTCATGGGGCAATGGGAGATGGAAGGAAAGGGAATTCCCCATGATATCCCAGTCCTCTGCGCGCCGGAAACCAAATTTGGCGGTATCCAGAATCATAATAACCCTTGGTTTTGAGAAACCAAGGACTATCCAGAGGGTACGATTACCCAAAACTTGGAGAATTTTTTGAAAAGAGGAGAGGTTTTAAAAATAAAATTTTCTTTGAGAAAATATCTTTAGCAAAGTTTTGGCGAGTCAAAATCTCGGCATACGATTAGAATTTAAAGCCGCCTACCTATAACGCGCGCAAAGTATAAGAGACTCCCCTCGTAGAAGATCCTTCCTTTGAGCAGAAAATTTGGTAAAATAACGGTCCCAACGCATAGAGCACCCTCGATTTAGTGGGGCATGACATTTGAACGGGCTGAAACAGGTTTAAAATGGTCCAGAAACAGTAAAAAGGTGAAAAGGGGGATATTAGAGAAAGGGCACATTTTTTGAGGTCTTAGAGGGGCCACCTTGAGAAAATAACCCTTTTGGCCAAGGCTGCCAATGGTACCCATTTTACCGTTCTACCGTCTGTATCGTACTGTTAAGAAGTTAAATGGTATGGTTAAATTTATTCGATGGGTAAATAAGAGGATAATTTTATCCGATCGTTATCTTAATGGAAGGTAATGAAAAAAGTTCTTCCATACCCGTTTATCCGTTACCCGTTTGTCATATTTAAAAATTATATATATATATATATATATATATATATATATATAAAGTGGTTTAATTTCAAAAGAGATGGACTTATGATCTTTTAAAATAATCTTCATGTCATGATTCACCACGGTGATTTACTCAAAGAAAGATATCATTCAAATCCAAATATTTATTATATTTATTTAACTACTTTCAACCATTTACTATAATTGTTACAAGCTACTACTTAGGAAGATAATTTCCTCTCTCTAGCATTTCATATCTAACTCTATTTTTTTAATAATTTATATTCTCTTAAACTAACTTCGCCTTGATGTTTCCCATTTGGTTGATTTGTCTAATTTTTATGGTCTCATTAGGTTACAATTCATCTTTAATCGTATGTGATAAAATCGTAACTAGCTACATAGGCACTTTGTACAAAATATGTTTACAATTCTCAGGTTAATTTAGATTCAATTTTGATAACTCAAACACATGAGTCTTTTTTATGTTTTTAATAATTAAACTTGTGGAATGTTTGTTTGTGTAAGGAAATAATTGGTAGGTTTGGAGTAGGATTGTTGAGTCAGCTTTATTTTACTCTAGGCTAGACTCAAGTTAGCTCAAATCAAAGCTTGAACCTGGGCTAATGGAATGAAACTCTTGTATGGCCCATCTCGATTAGCTTGGTTTGAGTGTTGGTTGGCTTAACTTTGAATGAGTGGTATAAGTGGTTTATTTTGAGATTTGGTATATGTTGGTTGGAATCATGATTATGTTACAAATCATGTTTATATATGAGATTGCAAAATTTAGAATGATTTAGTTATTGAAATAGGTTGGAATCAATAAGTTTTGAATGACTAAATAGGTTTAAGTGAAATTTTGAATAGGTTTAAGTGAAACTTTATCTAAAATATGGGGAACTATTTTAAATTTTATAGGTAATGATGTCATCATCTGATCAACATGGGTTGACTTAACCCAACCCAATGTTTTAAAAACCGGCCCGGCCATTGACCCAGATTGGTCGTCGGGCCGGGTTAATTGGGTTCAACCGCCAGTCAACCTGGGTTGACCCAATTTTCCCATATATTAGAATAAATAGAAAGTTAGGTACAATATTCACACAAAATCATTGTAACTCAGTTGGTAAGAGTGTAGATGCTATTTTTATCACGACATGGGTTCGAATCCCGCCGTGGAGATTTTTTTTAGAGCAATGTAAAATAGATAAATATTAAATAAAATAAAAATGTGTATAAACAAACTTGTTGCAGCCTGATGGGTTAGGCTTGCTGATGGGCTCTCACAGAATGTGAGTTGGAAACCCGTCTCCAACATAAATTTTTTTCATGAGAGTATTAAACCGGTCTGACCCGGGCAACGGGTCGGTGGTTCAACAGGCCAGGTCGTGTTGACCTGGTTGGGTTAACTTAACTAGTTAAAGTAGATGAACCTGTTAGATTTTTCAACTAGGTCCGATTGAGCCCGGTCGGACTGGCCGGGCTGACCTGGTTTTTAAAACATTGGCCTGACCACTAATCTGGGTCAGGCTCCCTAGTTGGGTTTTAAAAAATTGCTTAAAAAAGACACTAATGGATAATAAGCATCACTACACGTGGTCGCATTTTTGCTTTTAATGCACATTTAAATATAGATGGCTGTGAGAAGACAATTATTATTCTCACATTGGGATTCTTCTCGAACAGGTACTAGATGGATGTCTTGAAGCTGGACTCATATAATAGGAAATAATTATTGAAAAATAAGTAGTTTATATATATATATATATATATATATATATATATATATATATATATGCCTAATATATGTATCCTTTTTATGTTTCATGTTTAATCTTTACAATTTAGTTGTAACAACTATAAATAAGAGTAGTAATGATGTTAGTTTTTTACCTTAGTAATATTTAATTAAGTGAATAAAAAATAATTATTTTAGCTTTTTTAGCACATTTTAAAAAATGTCATGGATAATGGTTATCCGATTAACCGGCTGTTTATTAGTGGAAGGTACGGTTATGGAAGTACCTATACCGTTTACTTAATGGAACGGTTATGGATAAAGATTTCGGAAATTGTTATGGTAATGGAATAGGTTATACCGTAAGCGTATTGTTCCGTTGGCAGCCCTACTTCTGGTGCATAGAGCACCCTCGATTTAGTAGGAAACGGGTCTTGGATCATGTAATTCGGGCTTAAAATGGGTCGGGAATGAAGAAAAAAGTGAAAGGGATGAAAAATCGAAAGTTTGAAGAAAACTAGCCAGAATGACCTATTTATAGAGGCGGAGGGGGCGGTTTCCGGCGGGCGCCGCTGCTGGAACTGGAGGGCACTGCCGGAAATTGCGGCACCTCCACGGCAAACCCACAGCGCGTGATGAACGCGCATTTGTCATGTGCGGCGTGACGAATGCGTGTTCATCACGCTCGCGTTAGTGCACGCTGCGCCGAGCCGCCAGATTTTTTTTTAAAATTTCTAAAAATTTTTAAAAATCGTAACTTCCTATCTCGAACTCCGTTTTGCGCATTCTTGGTACAATTGAGCTCGTATTCACGAGCTCTACAAGAAGAGACTATTTATGGACTAGTTTACCCCTACATATGAAGTGGGTCCCACCGATTTTAGAGCATATTTCCCGAGGCTGTAACTTTTGTTCCCAGTCTCAAATTTTCATATTTTTGCTTATCTTAACGAATTATAATTAGACTTAGGAAATAATAAAATTTATAAAATATCAAAAAAATAGGGTTATTACAGAAGCCGGGGGGGGTTGTCTAGAAGTCTCTGGATCGGGATCGGCCGAGCCCAAGCCCGTTTTGTTTCCTTTCATTTTTTTTTCTACTCACCCTTATCTTTTGCAATTCATTCTTTATCAATTTTTCGCGCCGGAATGCATGTCTAAGCCTATGGCCTACGATGAACCCCACACCCGACTCTACGTGTACGAATACAGAGGCCAAATACGTCGAAGCGTCATATTAGTTTGCAAAAAATGATAAGAAAATAGTAGAAAAAGTATAAAAAATCGTAGAAAAAATCAGAGGCATTACAATAACTTTGGGAGGGAAAAAAATTTCTTCCCTCATCAATGGCCCCAACCGAAAAAATTTATCAATGTTCCATATTGTCAAGCAGCCCAAAATTGGTGTGATTTAAGTAAAATATTTTTTATGGATGCCCCTGCAAAAGAGAAATAAGACAAATGAGAGCCCTTGAAAAATTTTGATGTTAGGATAGCCAACCTCATTGATATTGGCAAAACAAAAATTCACATGATTATTAAGGATACTTGTAACTGCCAATTTTCTGATTACGTCTAACCCCAGGGGTTGGGGATAGTTATAAAAGTTTGAATAAGTTTTAAGGGATTGTAAAGAATGAAATCCCCGATATGGGTAGAGCTCAAAGTAACGAGCATAATAAATTGAAGAACGCTCGAAATAGAGATTGGTAGTGAAAGTTATGACATTGGGAAGCGTATAAGGGTGGGACCTACTTGAAAAATACAAGATAACCTATGTAGGGTCTAGTTTTGAATGGCTTATTGATAAGAGTGAATTGGTACCAAGAACGCACAATTTTGACTTTGGTGTAGGAAGATATTATGTTTTGAAGTTGGGATAATATTTGATTAAAATAAAAATAAAACAATGGGGAAAAAAACAAAATTGCTAGCATTAGCCAGTGAGCCATGTTGCGCTTTGTGGGGCCCATGTACATTCGAGTAATGTGCACCATGTGCATGGCAACACCGCACGCATTACTCACGCACACGCCTATGTCACCACCTCATTGGCATGCAACGCATGATGCAAATGCATGCGTGCATGCATGAGTCTCATCTGCTCACGTGTCTTCTACTATAAATAGGGAATCCATTCAGTTTTTTGGGAGAATTTTTTGACTTGTTTTAGTCCGATTTTGCCCATTCAAGAGGTATTTTTAGCTAATTTGACGGTATTCTACTTAATGAAAGCATCCACTTCTTGAGTAGCTTAAAGTGAGAGGAGGCTTCATCCTCCGCCATCGGGCCACATTGAGAGAAGTGGCCTAGAGTAAAGGGAGGCTTCGTCCTTCACTGATGGGTCACACAATAGAGAGAGAGAGAAAGCCCCAGGTAAGGGGAGGTTTTGTCCCCCGCCTATGAGCGCAAAAAGTGAGAAGCATCTCCTAGTATGGGGAGAATCTGCCTGATACCTTTGAGTGTGCAACGAGTAATGTGCCTTTGGGAAAGGGGAGGTTCTGTCTGTTGCATTTGGGCATAAAAAGTGAGAAAATCCCTGAGAAAGGGGAGTGTCGTTTGTCACCTTCAGGCACAATGAGAGAAACGTTATAGAATAAAGAGGAGCCATGCCACCTCTGGACCTTAAGGGGAGAACGCCCTAAAGGAAAGAGCAACTCTAAACGTTGCTACTTCTAGAAGCCTGAGGGGAGTAATCATTTATGACCTTCTGATTTAATAAGTAATTATATGAATGCATGTGCTAATTATGATATATGCTCTGCTATGATCCAATGTGTTCTTATCTATTTTTGGTATGATTCGATTAGCTTTGAAAGACTGTTTTGATCTAATATGCTCCAATCTAATCTGATATAGTCAGATGAGATCTTATATGTTCTGATGTGATTTGTTATGATCTGATCTACTCTTATGTGTTTTGCTCTTCTCTGTCATAAAGAAAGATGTTTGTTTTTGCTAATTTGTAAGCTTATGTTTCACTCTGATGATTTTTGTTTGATTTTTATTTTACTTCACAAATATATATATTTTGATGTATATAATTTTGGACTCCTTGATGCATATATTAGCCGTTAGGCAGAACTACGTTCAGATTCAATTGTATTGGAATAACATCGTAGATGTTATATAATACATACATAGGCAACCAACGACACAACAACATTGGCCTTATCCAAATTAGTAATAAATTATAGTTTTATTTTGTCCTACAAGAATAAGAGAGCTGAAGCTTTGTAGCACGTAGAGGAATGTTATGTCTTTCGCACACATATGTCATCACTCCTTATTGTTGGGTATCCATCTATTTGAGGCCATGTGCATTAGTGGTACATTTTATATTTTGTTTGTCTCATATTAATAGCTTTATTTTATTTTTCAAAATGAACTAATTTTAGTCATTTAGAAATACCAAATGGAGCTATTAATATGTTTATTCAATTTATTTGTTCTTGATGGTTTGATTATTTTGATAAAGGGTTTAATGATATGTGAATGTTTTAAGATAAATTTAGTTTTATGAAACATTAGTTCATTAAAATGGTTCCTTGGAGGTTTGCAATCTAAAGAAAATAATTTTATGAAGTGATATTTAGTGTGTTTGCTCAAACCCTCATTTTCTTCTTCCCTTCTTATTGTGAAGGCTTCAAACACCGTCTTCAACACTTTTTAGCATGTAAATCTAATCCCTTAAGCCAATGCATGACTCTCTCTCTCTCTCTCACGCACACACACACACACACTCTCTCTCTCTTTCATGAAAGCCAAATCAAGAAGAGCCCTATTATTCTTTCTCGATCACATCATTTCTCTATCTCCCAATTGTAGGTCCTCAAATTGGAGAGGTTATGAGTTTTTTTTCCCTTGTTAAACAAAGTGTATATTAGCTCAAAGAATTGTGCAATAGCGAAGAAAAAAGCCTTCCTAACCATATATAAGCTATAAAAACCCCACAAGAGGAAACAAACTAATACAAATTCCCATAAGAAAATAGATATTAGAATACAAGGGATAAGATTAAAGCTACTATTGAACTAATATTTAGGAGACTTACAAAAATTAATCCTTTTACTGATCCCCTTCTTGTTTCCATGTTGTTCATTTCATCTTCAAAGTTATCTTAGTGAACCTAATAGTAGAGATATTGAATTCATATTCTTCATCTAGCTCAAAATCATCCTCATATTGAACTCATATTCCACATTTAGCTCAAAATGCAGATGAACACATGCTAACTTATCAAATTAGTTTGAGGTTTCACACCAAGTTTGGCTAGGCAGGTCTACTATTATCCCTTCTAGCTCTACAAAAGAGTATGTTTGACCACACTACAATAAAAAGGTTTTTTTGTGACACTTTTATAGTGACATCCCTATAAGCATTGCTAAAAGTTAGTAATTGTGATGCAAAATAGGCTATAAATAAAATATTTTTACCAATGTTATAAAATAAATGCCACTATTATCTTATTATTTGTAATGTATTTTATTTATCATTAATGTAATGGCCAATGACTATTTTCGACACTTATCTAAAAACATTGCAAATACTCCATCACATTTGTAATGCTTATTTAAATGCATTACGAATACTCCATTATATTTGTGACACTTATCCAAAAGCACTATAAATATTTTACTATTTTTATAATATTTCATACAGAATGTTGCTAATATTGTTGGGTATTGGGGCTTTTATAAGCATCGTAAATATTTTATAAATGCTGATAATTAATATTTATGACTTATTTGTGATGTCTTAAACTGAACACCGCCGATATTATATGTATTTGTGATGCTAGTAAATAAATATCGTAAATACTTATTAGTAGTTGAGATGCTTAAAAACTTTATATAGCGCTTAGGGATTAATTGAGACGTTTTACAGAAAGCGTCACTAAATGGGTATGGTAGTTCGGCTGAGCCCCGATGATAATCTACACCCGGAGCATATGCGTCAGGTACATTCCGGCCGCTCAGCGACGAAGTTGGGGGTGGCCGCTTTCTCCCCGTCTCCACGAGGACCCTCGTCGCGTTCCGTCGTGTAGTCTTGCTGCAGCCTTTGCTCCGCCGCTGAGGCTCCCAGAGCTCAGCGTAAAGTAGAACAAGGAGCTGGCTTCTTACGCGCACTGCCTAGGGAAGAAGCTCAAGACCCAGCAGGTCAGCAAGTCCAGGGTCACCCCTAACGTCGCCGCTTCCTTCATTGAGACTCTTCAGGCCTACGAGCTCCTCAAGGTACTCAAAATTTCTTTTTCAAGATTCATTTCACATTACCTATCTTTGAGCAGTTGAGTAGCGATTGTGGCCTATAGTTGTTTATGCCTTGTGGGTTTGATTTCTTTTTTCCTGGTTTGTAGAATTTTGTTGGATAAATGCAATTTGTAATGTCTATTATTGGAAAATGAACATGATCAATGGAAAGTGGTCACATTTTATCGTATTAAGAGATCAAATATTATTTAAACATGGTCAAATTTACTAGAATCTCTAGATTCAATGAGTTAGTTAGTGTCCTCCTCTAAGTTTGATTTGATGGAAATAAGGAATTCAAAAACTATCGTTCGTTTACTTGCATGTACCTGACTCACAGCAGGAATGCCTAACTGAAATTTATAATCTGATATCATGTTGGTTTAAATATCCAGAAACAACGTGTTAGTTTGCATCTGAATCAAGAAAAAAGCAATTTGGAAAGTCTGCTATGAGTCGAGTAGAATGAATGCTTGTCAATCCCCTATAGTTGGAATTAGGTGGTGCTAGTAATTGCTTGTAACTATGAGTTAAATATGATATGAGAATTAAGAGTTCCTTTTTGAGAAACGAGGATGAATACATCAACTAGATAATGTTAAAAATCTGATCATTTGCTAATTGTTTTATACAAGTTTCTGCTTATTACTCAGGTCAAGATGCGCCTTTGTCCATGAAAACTACGAACTTTTTAAAGCTTATGGAGATTTCTGCTCCATAGTTCCATGCAAAAATCTTGAAAGAGGTTTAAGGGCCATGTTTTTTTCCATAGTTCCACGAAAAAAATGTCTAGCTATTGGTTTCTTTGGCTACTCTTGAACCGTATTCAAGTTCTTAAATCAGATATTTCCGGAGGTTATTTATGACAATTAGTGTTTTGGGTTTTTCTTCCTTGTACGGGCTACTCTTGGATCTGATGATTTAAATGTGCTGTCTTTTATGCAAAAGTGGAAAATAATACCAATTAACTATATGTAGGCCTGGCCTTTTACCTATCTTGTGAATTTTTTTCGGTGGAAGTTTGCATTGGTGGTATGTTTGTGGATACTTTGAGCCTCAGGTCTGCATGTCTGAAATTTATGGAGGTTGTTATGATATCTGATATAGTTGGTAATTACAACAGAGGAGTCATTAGGCTGACCAAAAATTGGGGTTGATATCCTCCTAACAGCATTTGGTAAATTAGTAGTTTGATTTTGCCCACGTTTTTATGTCATTGCTGTACACCGTTCCTAACTTTAAGATACTTATATAATTTCCTTATGTTGGATGCTGATTAATAACTACAATTTAGTTTTTCCTTCGGGTCCTCCCATGTGTCCCAACATTCTTTTCTTTCCCGCACTCATTGAAACAATTATTCTGTCAGTTATCTTTTTCGGTGACCAATAATAGCCTAAATGTTTGAGCAATAGAAACTTTAGCCATGTGGATTCTGGTTCATCTTCCAGGGCCATTAGACATCTTGATTGGAATGGTGGTCTGGTTGTTTCAGCTGAGGAAGATGAGTCTGTTATATTGTGCTGCAGGACATAGGTGGCCCTATGATGAAAATTCCTATCATTAGTTTCTAGGTCCTTCTCTGCATGCGTTTGGAGGTAGTCCATGGAAAGCATCAAATTCAGAGTTGGTGCTTATAACATTTTGTGAAAGTATTCCATAATCCTGACTTGATTCTTTCAGGGGACACCTTCAAATGCTCAGCATATTCCATTGCCTGCACTATGTACTCCTATTTTCCTTCTGCAAGGTGCTGGTTTGTTGTTTTCCATTTCTAGACTGGTGGAGAAGATTGTCCTTCTGTTATATAGCGAATCTGGAGCAGGGCATTATTTTGTCTTTTACAACAAGCAATGCAGCACTCAACTTTCGAGTCATTCAAGGTACATATGAAATACATATGTATGTATGTATGTTTACATAGATACATATGTATACGTACATATAATAGTGCAAGATCAGGGTAGAAGAGGGGGGCTGGGGATGGGCCAGCTGGGGGAGATGGCTGACGGTGGAGGAGGAGGGGTTTTGTCCTCCAATCAACACCTGCAATTGAAGGGTTACAGGTTGGCAGGTCTGGGTTGGCGGGTCTGGGTCTAATTCTAAAGGGCAAGGGGGGAAGTCTGTTCCTTCCCTCCATCTGTTCCACTTCCCCACGATCAACCCTGTTTCGCTGTCCTATTTCCAAACGGAGAGGGAGAGGAAGAGAAACCTCTACGAACCGGACTCCTACTTCTAGTAGGAAATTGATAAAGAAATATATAAGCTATGATTCATCTATACTTGTAACCGTACGTGTATATGATAAAGTATCTGTTCTTAGTTCTTTTGCATGCACATAGACCCTTCTGTTTTACATATTGCTTTTCGTAGTATTGTTGTTCAGCAAGAAGAGACTTCTGGTGTTTCTTCCGTTAAGTATGTGCCTTATTGAACATTTCTAATTTAAAATATAACTATTTTAAGTTATGTGCACTTAAGTTTCACTGCTTATATTTCGTGACTGTCTAAAAGCTGCACTTATTAGATTTTATAACTGCACTTATGATCCTTGCTAAATTTTGTTAGATTATTAAAGTCTTCTTTTCAGTAATGTTACATAATACTGATCTTAGCTTTTCTTTTAGCCAGTCATCTTTGACCTAGCCACAAATGATGGTGGTATCAAATTTGGAGGACCTATTTGTTTCTCTCCCTGATGACCTGCTCATTAGCTTGTCAGAATCAAGAAGCGTGGTGGATGCATTCTTGGATAGCTTGCCCTCCATGTTTCAGGATACAGTGAACTTTGAATCAACATTTGGTCCTGCACTTGAAGCAGCATTCATGGTAATGTTATGTTAACTTCCAATTGTGTTGTTATTAGTAACTTCTCATTTGCTTCATCATCTTGTATTGTTAAATTTTTTTTTGAAAGAGAACTTTCACACGTGGGGGAAGCCATTTGATTCCGTCTTTTGCTCTTCACTTTGAAAATGCTTAGAATATGTTATTAGTTGCTTCAATTGGACTGCTTAGGATTTGCGTTACGGCTCATATTTTTCATACAGAGCGAACTTGGAGGAAAATTACTGATTTTCCAAAGCACATTCCCTTTTATTATTGTTGATTGCCTTAAGCTACGTGGAGATGATCTTTGTGTTTATGGAACTGATAAAGAGCATACATTAAAAATTCTGGAATATCCAGTTTATAAGCGAATGGCTGAAGATCTTCTATCATATTAGTGAGAACTATACAGTCATAGCTTCATTACGTGAAGTATCAAATATTGTAATAGTTACAAGATGTCAAATTTATCACAATAATTAGGATTTTCTCCAAGTCAATAAGCTATATTTTTTATTTTATTTTGTAATAGTTTTTTATTAGTGACATTTGCTAAATGTGTCGCTACATTTTTTTGCAAAAATTATCCCTAATTTTTATGCTATTAGCAATGCTAATCTCAAAGCATCACTAATAAGCTATATATATATATATATATATATATATATATATATATATATATATATATATATATATATATATATATATATATATATATATATATATATATATATATATATATATATATATATATTTATTAGTGACGTTGGATAAAAGCATCACTAATAATATTCATTTGTAATGTGTTTTTGCAAAACCATTGCTAATGTCTCTGCTATTAGCCACACTAATCTAAAAGCATAGCTAATAATATTCATTAGCATTGTTATATGAAAAACATCGTTAATTCTATACTATTAGTAATGTTGATCTAAAAGTGTCGCTAATAAGCTATATTTTTTATTTTTAGTAATATTTTTATTAGTGATATTTGCTAAAACATCGTAATTAATGTTTAGTAGCGACATTTGATGAAGAATGTCGTTAATACTGCTATTATTAGTGACTCAAATATTTATGGGATAATTCCTGCTAAAACCTAGAGGTCATCTATATTTACCAATAAGACCATAATAAAATTATAGTATATGTAATAGTATAATTTTACTATTGTTCGCTTGTAACAATAGTAAAATATGAATAATTAATGAGTCTTAATGAGAGATTGAGTGGTATTTCTTATTTATTATAGCTTAGGCATTTTATGGTGGATATTAGCACACAAATTTATTGTTTTTATATTTTTAAAGAGAGAAAATTACTTTATGATCGGTCTTGTGTCATCGGAGGTCCTTGAGCTATCTTATTGGTCAAGATTAGCTTCACAAGAGAAATCATCGTAAGAGAACAATAGTGAAGTTATACTATTGTGCACAATATAATTTTATTGTAAACCTATTGATAAATTAATTGAGCTGTTTGTCCTTATTGATAAATTAATTTTGCTGTTATTATTAGCAACTCAAATATTTATTAGTGACACCAATTAAAATGTTATTGAAACAAACTTTTTGTGATATTTTTCTATTTACGTCATTGTTTGTTAGTTATGACAAGATTATTAGCAACACTTTTTGTAACGTTTGATAAATGTTGCAAATGAGTGTTAGTGATGCTTTAATGCCACATGGATTGGAGGTTTGTGTAGTAGTATGATTTAAATATGGAACTAAATCTCCATTCATGGGATTTGGAGTGGCTATGGAAGCTATTGTAATTGATTTACCTTTGGGAGTTTGTCTGTAGTTAGATGGCGAATTGGAGGCCTCTACACAAGGAAAGATTGTAGGGATTTGGGTACATCTAAGAAATGAATCAAATCTATCTCGAGATGGAAGAAAAACTTTGGTGATAGGTCCTGCGTCTGTAATGGGTATAATATATATAGTCTTGATCAGGAGTTAAGATAACTTAGATAATTAAAAATTAGGGTTAATAATGGTGAAAGAGACTTGTATGAATTTTGGATTTAATCAACTAAGTTGTGAAATTTTCTTGTAAGAATTCAAGCAAGGCGATAGTTGGGGGGCTTTGAGGGTGATCGATTGACTTGGCAATCTTTGGGCAATCGATCGGGCTTTGAGGGTGATTGATCCACTCTTCAAAAATTAGATTCCAGTAACATTTAGACCCATTGCCCCAACCTAGGTGTTCAATTGGTTGAATACACATTTTCTATTTTAAGCTGTTTTAACTCATTATCCAACTAAAACTCTTCCACAACTCCAAGGTTTATAGAAGCCAAAAGGGAAGAGGTGGAGGAGCACTCAAAATTTTTTACGAAGATTAAAAGGGTCTCAATCAACTATACAAGGTTAAAATTCTTAAGATTAAAAATTGATAAAGTCATAGATGAATTTCAATTTATTTTTTTATTTAGATTTTAGTTTGTTATGTCAATTGTATAATGAAATTTCTTAGATGAAATAATTTTAATGTTTTATTCAATATTATGTTGGTTTTATTCATCTTGTAAAAGATAATTATGTCCTATTGTTTTCATATCAAATCTAATACTTGTGGTTTGGATCAAATTATTATGCAGTAGGTTTTATGTTTATGTGATTAATGAATTGAATAATTTATGCAATAAACTCTTGCAAATACGATGAATATTTTGTATATTTAGCATATAATTTTTCTTGGTTATTAATATACTTAAGAGTAGAATGATCAAAATAAAAAATAAACTTTACATGAATTAAATAACGACTCTAATGTCGAAGAACTTGGAGTATAACATAAAACTCTACATCATAGGCACTATATCTTTATCTTATTTCTTGTAATTTTTCACTGAAATAAGCAATTGGATAGCCCTCTTGATTTGGGACAACGACAATATCAACCTTATAAGTATCACAATGTAACTCAAAATGTATGGCAAACTTGGGTAAGGCTATTATATGCACTGATATAAGTTTGTTTTTAATAAATGCAAATGGACTCGCAACTTCATTATTCAAAATAAAAGATCTTAATTTCATACAATCAGTAATAAGAGTCATAATTTACGAAAATGTGAAATAAACTTTCGATAAAAAGAAGCTAACCCATAAAAATTTTATACTTTATATATAATAGTTGGTCATGACCAATGTTTCACTGTTTCAACTTTACTTTCATCCACAACTATTTTATCGTTTAAGACATCATATTTAAATAAGAATATAGAATTTTGCATGAAACAACACTTCTTAATAAGTACAAAAAGTTTATATATTGTTGTTACGTCTGAAATATGACTATGAAGAAGTCTAGTTCAGATTTATTTTATTTGCCAATTGTAGTAGACAAGGTCGATCCACAGGGAAAGCCTTGTGCAACAAAGAAAATAGTTACGAAGAAATAGAGAAAGAAAAATTAAGAAAGAAAGAGTAGAAGAGTATTGAGGGAATAACAAGTTAAGAAATCAAGATGAGAAAACACTAAGGCATTAAAGATCATTGTAACATCTAATGATGTTCTTCATGTATCATGTTATCTCAGTTAGAATTGAATGAAGATTCTATCTAACCGGAAGATATGAACATTAAAATTAAAACTAAAGATAGAAAATGCTTTAGATAGATGAAGGATCAAAATAATTGTCTCTTCAAGTTTTCTATGTATCCAAATCACAAAAGATCAAGAAGGATATCCTTCAAGCATCTTATGTATCCAAATCACAAAGAAACAAGAAGAAGAACAATATTAAATAAACATCACTTCAAATAAATAATATTTACTTGAAACCATTGATGAAACATGAATTGAACTCCATTAGATTGTTACAAATCACCTCTAGCCTTAGCTTGAGAGCTTATAAAGCCATTACAATAAAACTAAAAACAAAATTACAAAATAAAAGAAAAAAATAGGAGAAGAGAGCTCCAAAGAGGAGAGAATGCCCCATCTATCACGTCCACCCCTCTATTTATAGGAAAAGAAGGGGTTGCTTCAAAGGGGAAAGTCAAATCATATCTTCAGATTTTATCATGATTGATTGCCTGATTGGACCCATATATATTCGAAATTTAGAATTTCTTCCTAAAATAACACTTGTAGCCACGGAAGTCTTCTTTCCATTGTCACTAGAATCGTATCAATCCGAATTATATAAAAAAAGATATGATCGAAATACTAAGGCTGTATAAATCTGTCCGAATCAACTTCTTTCATAATTTAATTTTATTTATACAAATCTCAAATCAAATGGGTCCACAAAGTTGTGTTCGACCATTCCATGAATGTTTAGACCATTAGGAGCCCATTCTTGACTTTTAAATAGTTTTGGGTAGTTGGGCTTAACTTCCTCTTCCAGTTGTGTCTTGTTGAAGCCTGTTTAGACATGTAAACTCAATTAAGGTCCAACTAACTTATTCAAAACATAAATAGCCCAAATCAGCAATGAATTAACACAAAATAGGATTGAAAATAAAAATTTGAAAACATTTTATTAAACATTATTTCAGTGCATCAAATACCCCCAAACCTACTTTTTGCTAGTCCTCGAGCAAAACAAAAATTAAAACAATAAAAAATAAAACTAATTACTCCACTTCCGCAGGAAATCTCGATTGCATTTAACATATGCAAGAAGCCTTTAAACCCCTAGCTTACACTAGTTGATGAGTTGTGTCTCGTGAGGGTTTGCAGTGAATATACCCACAAAATTCAAAACTAGAATGTTAAAAGAAAATAAAAATTAAAACCACGTCAAATTTACAAATCAACTCCTCCTAAACATGTAACTTCATTTAGTAAAATCAATCATGCATAATATAACTTGTCTTCTAAAACAATAATTCATTCTAACAACTTCATATTGATGACATGTACTCATACATACATAATAGTTTTAGAAAAACAGACATTGCCAAGTAATTATACAATCCCATTCTTATGAATCGAACAACTCAATGTGTCTCATGTCCACTCAGCAATATCAATTTTAACACTAAATAGGCATTGACATCCATTCATCTTCAAGAGATCGTAATAGAGAATCATGCAAAACCTTTCTTGAAAAGTAAAACACCCTAGATCACCTATTAACTCATTCAAGATATAATTGTATAGTGTCCTACTAGAATTTTATGCTCATCTCACATGACATGTGTAAGGCTTAGCCTTTTTAGCTTTCTATAAGATCCATGTAACAAGTGTTAGGCCAGTGACTCCCAATCCAGTTGGCTTAGGGCACTATGTGTTAAAGCACCCCTCAGGCTTAATAACTTAAACCAAATAGGCTTCAAGGCTATGCATGTCATAAATTAGTCAACTCTACCTTTTGACTCGAACACCCTATGCTTAGTGAGGCACGCCAAGTTCCGGTCTACTCAATAGAGTGACTTTAATTTTTTTTTATTTTTTTTTTACATTTTTTTTGCTTTTTTTTTCTTTTCTTGAGCACATTATACAATCAACTTGAATTGTGTTAACAACAAGTCCTCGATTGTTCTACAAACCAAGAATAGTGAAGCTCAAAACTCTATCATGATAACATGAATACTACTAAATCATGCCAAAGTTTTACTCTCATAAGAAGATAATTACTTAGATTCAATGATATCTACCAAGATGTAAGACCATAATCAAGAGCTCAAATTCTCACTTAGGCAAATGTCTTGCTTTGTTTTTTTTTTTTTTTCAAAATAAGAGCACAAAAAACCAATATGAAGTAATCAGAACTCAAAATCATTAAATCTGTCCAGTCATATTCTGAATAGTATGATATCATTAAACAAAGTCATATGTCTAAAAGAAGCATCAATGTAATAAGCAAAAACATAAATCTAACTAATTTTTTTTTAAAATTTTTATTTTTTAAGTACAACAAAAAAAACATAAAAGAAAAATCTCTTTTCTACACCCCCAAACATAAATTAAACATTGTCTTCAATGTTGTAATATAAGAAAAGAGGAAAGAAGAGATAATATATTGGTTGATGTGCTCATGTATATAGCTATGAAAAGAAAAATAGTCAATAAAGCACAAGTATAGTCACATTAGGGTAAATCAATAATGAATCATATAAGCACACCCTAATAATGATTAGAGCAAGCGACAAAGATAATAAACTAAAAACTAACTAAAGAAAATAAATAAATGAAAAACTAACTATTAAACAAAAATTACTATCAAAACAAAAAGTGGGTTGCCTCCCAGGAGCGCTAAGTTTACTGTCTTCAGCCAGACACACCTTCATCTAAACTCATCCAGGGTCTTTTAAAGCAATTATCTTCTCTTTATCAATTCTAATCAAATCAGAGTGAGTTAAGCAAATATTTAGTGGATCATTAGAATAAATAAAAGGAAAAACATCCTCCACTACACTCTCAACCATGTCAACTTCAAAAGTATCATCGAAGTCTAATGGTTGTCTACTGGCATCAAATACATTTAACTCACATGTCAAGTTACCAAAAGAAAGCCTCATCACTCCATTCCGACAATTTATTAGAGCATTAGATGTAGCAAGGAATGGACGACTTAAAATCACAGGGATTTGAGAAGATACATTTGAAATTGGTTGTGTCTAAAACAATGAAATCCACTAGAAAATAAAATTTGTCCACTTGAACAAGGACATCTTCCACTATTCCTCTCGGCCTTTTGATTGAGCGGGCAGCAAGTTGAAGTGTTATGTTGGTGGGTTTTAAATCACCAAGTCCCAATTGTTCATAAACAGAATAAGGTAAAAGATTAACACTTGCCCCAAGATCAAGCAAAGTTTTTTCAATTCTATAATTCCCAATTATACAATATATGGTTAGACAACCAGGATCTTTATATTTGGGTGGGGTGTTTTGTTGCAAAATTGCACTTACTTGTTCTGTCAAAAATGTCTTCTTTTGTACATTTAGCTTACGCTTGATTGTACAAAGGTCTTTCAAAAATTTTGCATAAGATGGAATTTGTTTAATGGCATCTAAGAGAGAAATGTTAATTTTTACTTGTTTGAAAATTTTAAGAATGTCATTATTTGGTACCAATTTAGAGGAAGATTATAACCTTTGAGAAAAAGGAAGAGGAATAGGAGAAACACAATAAGAGTTGTCAAGTTCATCACCATGTTTAGAATTCAAAGACTCCTTAGGTTCAATAACCTTCATTGGAATGTCTTTGTTAATGACTTTTCCACTTCTCAAAGTGGTGATGGACTTAGCATGCTCTTCTTGTGAACTTGAAGAATTTAAATTTTCAATTACAAATTGACCTTTAGGATTTGGTTGAGGTTGAGAAGAAAACTTCTTTTTTTCTTGAGTGCTCAAAGCTGTGGTCAATTGAGTGATAGAAGTCTTCAAGTCATTGATGGCTTGCATTGTTTGGTTGTTGATTGTTGATTGTTGCTTAACTTTGCATTAATGTTTGTAATGTGTCTTCAAAAGTCTTCTTATGTGGTGAAACATAATTTGAGGAAGAAGGGGGTACCTGCACATTAGACTCATTTCTCCAACTAAAGTTGGGATGATTTCTCCAATTAGGAGTATAAGTTTCAGAATAAGGAGAAGAAAATGGCCTTTTGTAGGTATTCATAGCATTTGCTTGAGTATGCAACACCTCTTGAAAAGCAGGGATTGTTGGACAATCCTGTGTTTGATGTCCATCACTCTCATATATACTACAAATATCTTGTGCTTTTTGAGAAGCTTTAGACATGTTTTTCCTATTAATTTCCATAGCCTCAACTTTTCTAGTTAAACTTGTAATTTTTTCTTTTACATCATCCTCTTCTTTAAGAAGGTACAAGCCCCCCTTAGTTGCCCCATTAGATTTGGTTTTATTACTACTTTCAAATTCATTAGAATCTTCCCATGATTGAGCATTTTCAGCTAACACTACAAAATAGTCCCATGCTTCCTCAGGTTCTTTACTCAAAAACTATCCATTACACATCATTTCAACAAATTGCCTCATTTGAGAAGATAAGCCATTATAAAAGAAACTAATTGTACGCCATGTTTCATATCCATGATGTGGGCACAACAACAAAAGTTCCTTAAATCTCTCCCAACATTGAAAGAAAGTCTCATTTTCTTTTTGTGAAAAATTCATGATATTTTTTCGAAGTGTATTAGTTTTATAGGTGGGGAAAAATTTTTTCAAAAATTCTCTTTGCATTTCTTGCCATGATCCAATGGATCTTGGCTTCAAAGAATTGAACCAATTTTTTGCCTTTTCCTTTAAAGAAAAAAGAAAGAGTTTTAATCTAATAGTATCATTTGAAACATTTTGGTTTGGCAAAGTTGCACAAACCTCTTCAAACTCTTTTAAATGTAAATATGGGCTTTCTGAATCTAAGCCATAAAATTTGGGTAGTAATTGAATTACACCCGGCTTGAGTTCAAAACCACCCACATTAGTTGAAAAAATCATGCAAGAAGGAGAACTTGATCTAGTTGGTTGCAAATAATCATGTAAGGTTTTAACTTCAATATTTTGTGCATTATTATCCCCATTATTACTTCTTAGTTCCTCGTTAGTTCTTAAATCCTCCATTGTATCAAAATGAAGATAATTTGTAAAAGATTTGTTCACTCTTTTCAATCGTCCAGAATTATCACGCACCCATGTGAACATGCAACAACAATTTTTTTTTTTTTAATAACAAACGAAAGTAAAAGTGCAAAAGTTAAATGACAAAATATAAAAAGTTAGAGAGTTAGAAGTTAATGGACAAAAATTAAAATTACAAAAATAAGGCCAAAGGCACTATCAAGGTACACGTTTGATCCCGAAAAATTTTCGGTAGTAACGTGGGTAGTGCCTCCGGTCTCAAAAAAAGAAAAATTACAAAATTGAAGTACTAAAATTAAATGACATAAAGTAAATGACTAAATTTAAAGAGTTAGTGTGCAAAAATAAAAGTTAGAGAATTAGTAAAGTTAGAGTGTTTTTTTTCGTAACGGATTCTTGTCACACGTTGTAATCCCCGGCAACGGCGCCATCTATACGGAAGACAACTTGAACATCTCTTAGATGTTATAAGTGAGAATCAATATTAGAGTCATAAATTTGTATATAATTAAAATATACCACTATAAATTTGTTAATAAATAGTCAAAGAGTTTGGTTCATCACCTTTATAAATGTGTTAAGGGCATTAAACAATCTACAAAGAAGGACCAACCATTCATATAATCATTCTCTTATTTTGAAAGTTGTCTTTCATTCATTACCAGGTCTAATTTTGGTTTAATGATAATTACTCTTCAAATTTAGCTTGCTGAAGATATAAGCATTACTCAACTAATCAAATAAATCATTAAGACGAGGAATATAGAAATAATACTTAACAGTAATTTTATTAATGGTTTTACTATTCATACTCATACAACAAATACCATCATTATTTGGTGTAAGTAAAGCTGATATAATACATTGATTCAAACTCTCTCTAATATACCATTTGCTCAACAAGTGAAGGATTTGTTGCTAAAATGGGAAAATTAGGAAGTGTAGACCAAACATAAGGTCAATATGATATTAGATGTTTTTAAGGGGCAACAATTTATCACGTAGGGACTTTAGAAAAACATCATGATATTCCTTCACTAAAGGTTAAACTTTATCGGGAATATCTTCACCTTCATTATCCTCCTTAGAAACCACAATATGCACAACATCATATCCCTTTAGTTCTTTGAAAATATTTCTCTCAGATAAAAGATTTATTTCTTTATTATTTTAGGGTTTAATCACTTCATCTTTATAGGAGATAAAAATAAAATTTGAATTACTTCAAATAAAGCTATATGTGTTTTTGCCATCATCATACATCTCACATCGATTATATTACCAATGATGTTTAAGCAACATATGACAAACATTCATAATAATAATATTATATTATATTTATCGTTACATATAAACTCAATAGAGAAAGAAACTAAATATTATTTAGAGATTTGTACCTTATTTTCTTTATTCAGTGAAGATAGTGTATATAGATGAGGATGAAGTGTAATACTTAATTTAAGCTTTTGAATTGCCTCTTTAACTATCACATTGTTACAACTTTCCGAATCAATTATAAGATGACACACTTTGATCCCAATAGTGCAAGTTGTATGAAATATATTATTCCTCAATTAATGATCACTTTTCATATCCTTAAGGGAAAGTAATGGCGATGTGTCACCAAAGTTTCTCTTTGACCACCTTCCATTATATCTTAATTCGGTAATTCTTCCTCATCATATATAGAATTAAGATAATTAAAAAAAACATTATTATGCTCGACATTTTCATCATACTTAGTGAATAATATTTAACCGTTATGGTTATTATAAGGACAATATATTGCTTTATGACTTGTTTTACCTTATCTAAAATACTTTGGACTAGCACTTATAGAGGCTTTAATAGTATTCTGAGTGCTTTGATGTGCAATATTGGAAGAGGCTTGCACACAATCAGAATTAGTGGCGCCCGATGTTGTTAGAGAAGTGCTATAGATCGTCCCAAAACAGCTACCAAAAGGTCCTTACTGCTTCTCCAAGTAGTGTGCTCTAGAATACGCTTTCGACAAAGAAAAAGTTTGAAACAAATTCAAAGTCTCTTTGAGATTTTGACGCATATTTTCAATATAACAAGACATAAGTTATTCTCCTAATTTAGGCTCCTAATTTAGGTAAGTCATTACAGTGTAGCAATTGGTAGAATGCTTTAGTGTAGTCATCTACTAATTTTGACCCGTGTTGTAGGTCTTGTAATCGTCAATATATCACTCGAGCAAAATTTTAGGGTAAAAAGTCTTACCTTATATGGTTCTTTAACTTTTCTCATTCAACGATATTTAGATTACCTTAGCGAGCACGAGTAGATTTGTTTTGTTGCTACTATGCGGCGGCTTGATCTTGAAAACAAGTAGCCACAAAGGGTGTTAGGCCCTCACGCCCTACCAACCTGAGTCGGGTGCGGTCCATGGGAAGGTCAGTGCGCACGACAGACGGAGTATATGGAAGATAACCCCTCATACGGGTAAAACTATATGGAGTGGCACACTATACACTTTGTACAAGAGAAAATAAGGAAAAATAAAGGACAATATATAACAATTAGTCCTCACAAAACACCTACATACTTAAATTATATAGCCCTTTCATGGCATAAGTTATAAAGTCAACATGAGTTGAAGACCAAACTGGCAAATAAAATATTTAACAGAATCAATATAGAATAAAACTCAAGGTAACATGCTACATAAACAAGCAGAGAACACAAAGTCTCTAGGCATCCTCTCATATGCCAAACTATCCACCACTCGCTTCTCGTACAGGGATTCCTGATCACCTACATATCATACCATGTAGCCCTAAAACAGAAACATACGAGAAAGATGAGTGAATAAAAATACTCAATAAGGTTTTATATGTTGATAGTAAATCCAAAATCATCACATATATTTCACATAGAATTCATTACATAAAATGCATCCATTCATCATGAGACATTTGAATAACCTGTGCATCTCTATATCATTACTACTCATCACATACACATACTCGTGATATCATTAACATATCTTTTACACACTATTTTACATGTCTTATCATAATATAATTTCATTCATGATTCATTCTCAATGCATTCATTCATCCTATATATTATTCTATATAGCATATTACAATATCATATTATTCATGATTCATCTTCATTGCATATATTCATTTTGTATAAAAATATCTCAATCACGTTGTCCATAGTATATATAATTATTCTCAATCATAAGCATTCACCTTGCATGAGAAGTGTCTTAAACAAATTAATTATAATCATACATATTAAACCATATTCACATGTATCACATAAACTTAATTATTCCTACACAACCTGTATAATTGGGTATAATAATATCATATACACATATTTTATCAACAATAATGAATGTCTCATTCATGGAGAGAAATAACAATCATACCGCCCACCTTAAACATAGTTCGATTTCTAAACGGAAACTTAGGGTGTTGGTGTAGTTAGCCATTCTGTTTGCTTTGAACAATAAAAAAAAAAGGTCATGGAAACCTAGAGTAATCTACTCGCTCTGGACAGTCTTGGTTGAGAACGTCCGATCTGCTCATGGAAACTTAGAGCGATATGTTTATCCGGAACAATCTCTTACGGGGGAGAGTCTAATTTTTACAAGGGAAACTTAGAACACATTATAGTCGGTGCACGTGGGCATATAATATTAGATTCTCAGGATATAGATAACTTAATAATTAACCTTAACGATAATAAACTCATCCTAATTCGAGGAGGTACCATGTTAATAAAGGAACTCAAAATAAAATCATGTTCTTTCGAACCTAACTAATTTGATAAGCCATCGATAGATTAATCCGGAAAGCAATATCACATAATTACATCTAATCGATTAATCATGAATAATTTTAATAAATTTTATTTATAAAATTATTTTCATGATGTATTTAACATGGTATATATGTGAACAATATTACATGAATCCTAATATATGAGATATGCTCCAATCAGTCTATATATACATCATTCCTAATTGATATGTGTCAAATAATCACTACAATTACCTTCATAGTGCATGTAACACAATAATGCTCAAATATAAGCATTGACATACATATCTTGATCACACCCTCATTGTATAATATGTATGTTTTCATGATTCTAGCATAGTTCATTCTTCTTAAAATTATGAATACAATCCGGTAAAAACCTCAAAAAATCCAAATCCAAATCAATCACAACTCATGTTAGACTTAGTTAAGCATAATCATCACTATGCTTAAGTTAGGCATGAAAATATAGTTCACCCATAATTTAGCATAACATGTGAAAGCATACATGTTAATTTTCATGTCATAAACTTGCTGAAATCCTAAGTAAAACATGAAGAATTACTTAACATGAATTTAGGATAAAACGAATAACATGTAATCAATTTCATACTTAAACAATATCATAACTTTTAAGATAATATTCATGTCTTTACAGTAACATTTCGAAATAAAAAGAACTTATAATCATAATAAATAAGATTTAAGAAGAAAAACGTGGAAATGAATAGAATATACAAAATGACAAAATTGTTGTTTGGCCGTTCGATTGGTCAGATGGTCATTCGGGCCTATAGGGACGTTTAAAAACTTGTACAATTAAATTTGATTTGTCTTTAACCTTGCGAACCCAAAACCAAAAATACACAAAATTGACATAAAGAACCCAATGTCACTTCCAAATATCATAGTATTGAAATATAAATTTATGAAATGATAGATCTAGTCATTTATTGACTAAAACACAAAAAAATCACTAAAAAGAGCATATTTTACTTAATCCACTATTAAAGCTCAACATAAGGAAAAACCTACATAAACTATTCCAAACCACAAATCCGAAACATAAACCCATTCAAGAAGAAAAACCCTTACCTTTAGTAAGCTTTTGGTCAAAAATTGAAGCTTTAATCTCCTCAAATCCCTACCCAAAGTTAGGGTCTCGTTGATACATTATTAAATCTGATTATTTATGCTTAAATCACTTAAAACTTTGTAGATATAAGGCTTTCTTTGCTTAAAAATGAACCCTCATTAGAGGTTTAAAATATGGATTAAAAATAGAAACTTGGGTAAGGCAAAATGATTTTCAGCCTTATAAAAGATGATATTAAGAAAAATTAAGTAAAAACCTATGATATTGATGAAAAATCAAGACTAATCTTACCTAAATTAAACTTTCCTTCTTTGGTATGAGGATTAAGGCTTCTCATCCTCCCAGATCTTAGCTCTTCCCAAATAGGAATTGAACTAAGATTTTCTATTTATAGTAAGTTATGTGGTATACGTATTAAAAATTAGGGTACAAATATACTTTTTTTTACTAAAAATAGGTAATTTTCTTATTTTAGGTCTACAACGAAATTTTAAAATTTGGACTTTGTAATATTAAAATAAATTGGGTTTAAGCTCTCATGGGACCTTCACCCCAAAACACGAACATGGGGCCTATAGTTGGATCCGCATCCTAAATTTTTGAAAAAATCATATAAAATTCCAAAAATTTCCTAAAAATCACAGAAAATTAGTTTAGTATGAAAGCTTATAAAATCAAATAAAAATTTCAATAAAACCATAAGTATCCCTTTTTAACCCCAAAACAAGACAAATCGGCCAATTAATACCAAAATCACATAATAACAACATAATTAATTAAAGTAGACTAGGTTAGGGTTAAGGATCTTATGAAAGGAATGCATTTGTCTTTTGGAACCTCCTTGAAGATTAGTAACCTAATCTAGGAACTCTCTAGGCTGCATCCCCCCATGAAATTTAGGGATGTCAATCATCAAACCGGCTTTACAGTGCCAATTTGCCATATCATCTAGTATCGTGGGCATATAAGCCTTTGGTCTCCTTGGAACTCATGGCGGAAATCATCTATGTTGACTGACCTCGTGGTGAGGTTGTTGGCCTACCTCTTCATCACACGTAAGGCATGGTTGTCAAAAGGATTCTCGTCGAGGGCATCAACCTTCGTCTCATCATCTTTAACTTAGTCATTGGGCTGAGCCAAGTTGGAGTTTTGATGAGCAACGACGGCCATCAAATCAGCCATCTAAGGCATGCACTGCTCAACCTAGTGTGACGACCTTGCTGCTTTATTGTGATCTTTGATCTCATCAATTCTTACAACATGTCTTCTATGACATCAAGGCGGCATGTTGGACCTATATAAGGCCATGAACTAATACAAGGTGGGATTGATGGGATGAACATCGTTTAATGAATCTAGCTGTACGTGTACACAACCTTCCTCTATCACGAATTCAGTGACAAATTCACACAAAATAGAGGAGAAATAATAAGCTTTTCTTCTTTAACATTCGTAAAATAACATGGAACTTTTGGCCTTCATGAAAGAGTTAAATATTTATAAAACTCTTAGTGACATAACTGCAAATGAAGAGTCTAATTTTTAACTACCTTAAGACTAACTAATCAAAATTAAGAAAAATTAATGGGAATATCTTTAAATAATCAAAGGAATGCAGAATAAAGGCTCCTAAAAAAGTAAAATACCAAAAAAACAACTAATTTGGAATCAAGTTCTAATCCTAAATGAAGTTAAAAATAGTATCACAGACAAATGATCGATCATTGAGATAAGGCGGTTGATTGCCATTTTTCATTGTCATTCTACATTAAACAGTTTTACATCCTGAACTATCGTTTTAAGAAATTGATCAATTGTTCGCCAGAGAGCAAATTCTCATTTTTTTTATGCGATCTCAATGATCCATATATGTCACTGTCAACTGATCTATATCAGTACCTCATTTTTTACCTTAGTGATTCTTTGAATTTAAGGGGGATGTTTTTTGAACCAAAAGATGATGATATAAATAAGATGACTTTGAAGTTTATGGAGAAATAGGATCGAAAGAGTGAAGGATGCAACAATTATTTGAACGATCGATTGGGCCCTAGGATTTCTTTTGAACGATTGATCGATGTTGAATGATAAAATTATAGATCAATAGGATTCTTCGATGGATTGCTTGCATTGCTGTCAAGTTCTAATAACTTCATTGATATGTTGAATGATCGCTTGACCCTTTAAATTGTTCCAAAAGTAACACGGACAATCGATCTTTCCTTATGAGCAATCAATCATATAATTTTGGGATAAGCTAGAATTTTATTTTGGATTTGAACTCTTGTTCCAGGTTGCCTTCTTTTGATTCTTTTTCTTAAGTAGGAGACTTAATTCTGTATTCTTTTATTTGTTTAGTTATTTGTTTAGTATATTTTCTCTAATTTTGATTGGTTAGTCTTAGAGTAGTATCCTTTATTCATTTGTGCTACTAGGACTTATACAAAAGCTTGGCTCTTTAATAAAAGTCATTTGTATGCAGCTTTTAGAGAAGAAGAGAGCTTTATTCTCTATCCTATTACCTTCTTCTTTTGTGAATTTACTTGTATAATTCGTGAGAGAGGAAAGTTGTACACACTTATAACTGGATTCATATAGTGAGATGATTCCCATCATTATTCCCCCTCCATAAAAAAATGACCTATTTGTGATGATGCATATTAAACAGTCGCTAAAAGTGATGTGTTTTGCACGGCTATTTTTTTATCATAAAAAGTTACCTCAACTATCACAAAAATTCCATTCCGTTGCAAAAGGAGGCCTTCAGTGATGGCTTTCTGTCTGACGTTAAAGTTTGTTTTTTGAACATTTATTTTACCATGGCACTAAATTACCATTAGCGATAGTTTTTTTACCATTGCTAAAGATATTCTGGCCACAATTAACTTTGTGTCACAAAAGTTGACTATTAGTGATGGTTGTCATCTGTTGCCCTATTTCATTATACATGACAACCGAGTATGTATACCTCATCAACAATCCATATGGATTGTGTGTAGTCCTCCTTTCACCATTATCTGCATTATCTGATTTGTTGAGAATCTTGCACAAAACTCATGTTGAACCTTGGTCTTGCTGGTCCTAACTATTTTCCATGAAGGGGAAGCAATATATTTCGAATTAAATGCAGGCTTAATGATGCAAAGGTTAGGACAATTTCAAGTAAAAGAAAAAAAACAAAAAGGAAAGAGAAGAATATGTTTGGAGATGGAAGATATAGGGGCCCAATGTGTATTTTAGGTTGTTAGGATCTTTCTTCCTTGCGTCACTTACTTTCAACTTGGCTGTTTTTTGCCGTACATACATTAAATTCTAACTTGACCACCTCTTGAAATTTCTCATCACACATAATTGATCTAAACTGTGCCCCATAAATTCGCACCCACAACTTCTGCATTTGAATATTAGATAACGAATTTGTGGTCCTCTGGTCACATTCATATCTCATTTGACTTATCCTTACTTTTTGTGTATCTCTCATGTATTTCTATTGCCAACTCTGTTGATCGGATATTACTTCTAACATGATTTGATTCCCCTTTTGGGTGACTGAAAGATTTTGAAATCTTTGAACACACAAAATTTAAATTCTAAATTGTCAAAATAAACTGATTATTAAATTATTTATCACAAAATATACATACAAAAATTATATCCGTAGAAAGAAACATTGTCATCCACGGAGTTATCTATAAAACAAGTCCTTTCACGCGTGCATCTCATTCAACATTACAAAAGGCTAGAACACAGAATTTTCCACATTCGATGTACAACTTCATGAAAATGGTAATGTTGTGTCGTTTTCACAATAAATCCGTTCCTTTATTTCAGATGCAATTCTCATCCACTAGTTACACTTGTACATTGTACGAAATAACAAACATAAGTCTCGTACAGTACTTACAACCATGAAAGCTTGTCTTACACATACAGTGAACATATAAAAAGGGATAAATGGTAAAACGTAGTTGCGGTACTGTAGCACAAAGTCCATGTGGTAATGTAAGTAATGTAATAGTAACGTAGTGCATTGCGTTATTAAGTAAATTTATAGTAACACAACTACATTACTAAGTAACATAGTGACGGTGTACCTCAGACTAAGTGCCCTCTTTACTGTGTTAGATACCAGCCATGCATTCAGGTGGAGTGACGGGGTAACGAGATTTGTCAGTGCAGTAGTCATATATCATGTGGTTCATGCGTACCCACCGGTACTTCCTTGCTTGGATGGCATCAAGTTGCTTATATGCTGGGCCCTCCCACCAGTTTCTAGGGTTAGATGCGCAGTATGCGGGGCCCGGAACGGGGCACCCTTCGATGTCGAAGTCTTTGTAATAGGCGTAGAATGGGGCCTTGCTCCAATCAATTTTCTCGAGCCCACCCCTCGTGGCCCAATCGTCGGCCTCCCATAGCGTTGAGTAGACCCCCATTGGCTGGAACTTGGGGTATGGGATCCCCCTTGCCTCATTGTTTTTGTAAACCCTTATTGGCACATCATCAACAGAGAAGCTGCAACCAACCACAACTCCTCTTAGCTAGTTATACCATTAAGGTAAGAATAAAGTTAGCATCAATAAGGAAACGATTATTGTAATAATTGTTAATTGTGATGGATTAATGCATGGTGACAATTAAGATTATGTTATTTGAACTCAATTAATGCATGCATATGTACCTAATTAACTGTTCGGATGAAAGTTAATGAATACTTATCGTTATGAAAAGAAAGCTTACACTATGTGTTCATGATTCCAAAGAAATGAGTAGGTGTGGTAATCTGCAGCTGGATCAAACCATAGGTTGACTCGTTGTTCCCTATCACCCTTGCCATGGGCATAAATATTTGTTTGTACAGTGTAAGGTTGTCCCGACCGGTTCCCCAAGAACTCGAAATCCAGCTCATCTCTCACGGTATCAGTGTCCGAATTCATCTATCAAACAGAAGGTAAAAATGTGAATCACACAATATATTGTTCAAAATTAATCAGGCTTGTCTGAACAGCAATGGAAGATGATGATGAGTAACAAACATAGAAGGCTGTGACTGTTCCAGCAGAGTCCCCAGGGACGAGCTTGATCTTCATGCTGACCTTCCCAAACAAGAACTGCCCCTTGGAAGCAAACCCACATCCTAAATACGCATATATCAAGCAACTTGTGTTTAAAATGGGTCAAACTTGGGTACTAAGCTTAGTTAAGTCATATCTAAACAACAAGTAGGTAATAACCTACTAAAGAGATGCAAGAATTTCTCCAATATCATTGTCGGCAAGGTTAGAAAATGGGTGGGAACTATAGAGGATTACCTGAGGACTGATCAAGAACCAACTGGATGGCCCTTCCTCCTTCAATCATCTTAACATGAGAGTCAGCCCATGTGACCTTAAAGTCTTGCTGGAAGGTAGCTGGTCTAGCAAAGGCCAGAAGAGAGCAAGTGAGGAGACACAGAAAAAAGAGGATTGCGTTTCTCAAGCTGCTTTGAAGAGCCATGGCAATTAAAGAAAAATAGAGAGAGGGAAGTTTTGAGGGTGGGATGTGAGAAGGGGTGGGGAGGCTTATATAGTGAGGAGAAGAGAGATTGAGACTGCCACATTGAAGTAGAGACCTCCATGACAGCTTTGCCATGGATCATATCACTCTTTTCATACAGCTATTTGCTAGCTTTCCACTGGCCCCGCCTTGCCTCCGATAAACTGTCTCTTGATTTATTTTATTTTTGTATATCTTGAAGTCCCTCCCGTGTTCTATTACTACTGACTTCTTCCTTGCAGAGAATGTTCTTTATCCCTTCAATCACCGGAAAGAAAATTATACCATGATTTCTCTTATATTATTGGAAATCCAGTTATATGGTCCCCACCACATTATGTTATTGTAGCTCAAACTGTCCCTACTTATTTTTTATAAGAAAAATGATAATCACTCAATGAATTTACCCAACAAGTTACCCACTTAACTGAGTTTTGGTTTGAATATGTGAGCCGAATTTTATGTGAAGTTTATATGTTCTGTCCAACCAAAGTCCAATTAAAAAGTTGGGTAATTTTGTTAGGTCTACACTATTATCCATTCTGAAGAGAGAGTAGACCTGTTATTTCAAGGATAAAGAATTTCCTTAGACTATGCAAAGTGGATCAGACCCACTTTTTCATGTCTAATCAAAACTTGTGTGAAGTTTCATTAGACAAAAAGTAAGGTAAGGTTATCAACATCCCCTTTCGCTGGGTCTGCATCAGTGCATCCAGGGCTGCACAATCAAATTGTGTGACCCATTTAAATTATGGGGAAAATCCTGTGAAACGCCTTTTTTACGCACTATTTAGATTCATGTGCTGGGCACAAAAAATTGAAGTGTTATTTAGCAACCAATTATTCAATTTAGTAAATAAATATTTGAATAAATTTAATTCATTGGGGCCTCATTTTCAGGCTCATTTATTCCATCTCAGCTTTAATTTGCACCGGCCATGAGATTCTTCAAAGAAGTGGGGGGTTCAAACTTTTCCACCTGTAATCCTGCTAAATCTGTGGATTCTTCTGTATTGAAGAATTTTAGTTGCCAAACACACAATGGTTAAACTTTGGGAAATCTGATTGCCATGTGAATCAATGCAACCAATCAAGATTCGGTGCTTCTTGGCTGAGTCCTACTTGATTCTGGCCATGCGTGGCCCACGAATATGTTTGCCAAACGGCCCAATATTTTGGGTGGAGGCGCATATTAATATTTTCCTTTAATAATCATTATTATCAGCAAAAATAATTTGATCTTTGTCAGCTGATAATTGCATGCAACTTCTATCTCTCTTCCTGCAACGAAAAGTTAATTTAAAAAGGAGAATTTCATTTGTCGGAGTAGAATTAATTGTAATAAGTGCGAAAATGCTGAGGATATGTAAATTGTGTGGCCTTGAGTCCTTGACATGAACATATCTAAATCCCTATTCTTTCTATATAAGTAGTGAACAATTTACAAGTCTTAAAATGAGTAACTGGCCCCACTATTGTCTTGATGCACATGGCCGATGATTGAAATTGTACTATGATGAGGTTATCACTTGTGAAATGTTTTATACTAAGCATGACCTACGTGTAACCTATGAATGCCCTTGATATTTAAGATAGATAACGCATACACTAACACATGTTAGCATTATTAGTACTAAGAGTAATGTGCGATAATGTGTGCACTATTAATCTCTGGGATGAAAAGTTCTCATGCGTGGATGAGCAGAAAAACCCTTCTTATCACTCATGCATAGAATATATAATACATCTCATGTAATGTATCATACATTATCTACTACATTGTCATGCATATGTACATACACCAAGTACATGACTACATACTACTAGAATTACATGACAAGAGCGTAATAGTATAGAAGTAATGTTATATTCTCTATGTCGTATATTAAAATTTTAATTTTTTTAAAAATAAATTAAAATTATTTATTTTAAAATTTAAATGAAGTAATTAATGCGGGACAAATGGAGCATCTCTTTCAAAAATCTCATGGTAAAATTCATGTACATCATCACTGTTGATTTGTGGGACCAACATGTTAAAACACCATGGTGATGCCAAAAATTTGTCCTCAATTCGGATTGCAGGCTGCAACTCGCAAGCCGGAATTGCTCACATAGGTGAAAAATGAAAATAAATAGGAGTGCCATATCTATGGGTAAAGTGAGATTTTTTTAAGAACGATTATTTAAGATTATGCACATTTGGGCTTGAGAATAGTTGAAACTAATTGGAGGGACCATGTTTGAATTTATGATCTTCCAGTTGCAACTGGTCCTACTTAAAGATCATCTTAGGAAGGAATCAAGCTTGTTGTCATAAATTTCATATCAATTTAAATTTTCGTCCTTTGACAAATTGAAGATGGGCAACTTGGTGAAAGAAATATTGATTTACTATGGTTACAACTATAATGTATCTTTAAGATCGAGAGGAAGGTTTCATTGGTCTCTTTGTTTTCCAAATAGAGTAATTTCTAGTCGTTATGATAGATTTAAAATATAAATGTTGAAAGATTAATGTGAAAGAAAAAGTTGCCAAGAACCACCAGGGTGCATATTTGTAATATATGGGGCTCATCAGGCATTGTTGGACAAAGATCTCATGACAGGAGTTATTAGAGGGGGCGAGCAGGTTAAAAAACCTACTTGCCTATTGTATTATGGGCACCCTCCAACGAGAATTACACGGCCCAAAATGCACTAGCACACCTAGTTTGATGTGCAACAGGTGCATAAAAATGGGGTTCTAATATGATTGTTCATTATATCTTATGTTCGTTGCGCTTCGACTATTACACCTTGGTCTTTTCAAGTGTTTTTGTAACTATGACACATTTTCCCAAACATTATTCTTGTTCTTGAAAAATACATATTTTTTTTATTTTATATTAATAGTTATATGTAAAAAAATAATAATTTTTATTAAATGATAAAATTTATATTAAAAGTAGAGAAAATAAGCTGATGATATTCTTGTTTAAGTACTCAATTACATAAATAAAATAAAATAAAATTATTAATATAAAATATATTTTTCTATAAAAAATAAAATAGAGATATTAATATGAGATGAAAGGAGAATCTATTATTGATACTAGAATAAGAAGATTCAAATAATTGAAAATGCTATGACCGGCCGCTTGTATCTAAAAACACTCCCCATATGCGACCTCGACAATTGCAATAATGTATGCATAACTCCCCACACTTATAGGTGAGGCATGTGCATGGCCCACACCTTGCATAATGCGTCTGGTAAGTGTTTAATTTTTTGTATACAATAAATCATATCAAAATTTAGTATTAAATAGTGAAACTCGCATCTAAGAAAATAAAAAATAAGCTTATGATATTTTTCTTTAAATACCTAACTATTTAAATTAAACAAAATAAAATTATTAATATAAAATAAATATTTATACCAAATAAAATTAATTAGTGTAAGACTAAATAATTTTTATAAAAAAAATTTAAAAACCTAGAAGCAGGATGAATCAAGTCTTTTGTTAGATATAGGCCCACCGACGAAGATGGACAAAAAAGCCTTATAAAGATGAAGTGGCATATTTCTACCGACTAGAATCGCATTTAAATGTACAGCTCAGATTATGTGGTTGAGAGAGATCAGATGTGGTTCTTCGCTTGTCTAGGCCCACTAAGATGTTGGTGTGTCCAAATAATTTCTCCTCTACACAATTAGACAAGAATGTGATAGGAAATTAGAAAGTTGCCCTGATGGGACTGCCCAACCGAAGACCTATATTTGTTAGTAAAAAACTAAGATATATCTTTGGGGAGCTAAATAACAAAAAGTGCTTTCAATTTCTTCAGTTTTTTATGGGCCCATGGTGGCCCACTAGTCAACAATGAATTATCTCTCTTTTGACATGCAAGTATCCAACCGACATAAGTTATTTTCAAAATTTTCCTCTAAGCCCCTAGGAGAAGGATGTATAGTGAGAGGTTGCCTTAATTTTTTTATTCTTCCAATTTTTTGTTAATAAGTATTGTCAAAGTGACCCATCGGTCAGGGCAATTGACCTCTCTTAGAGCATCGTATCTTGCCACCAATTCTATTGGGCATATATAACACCTGGTCACTCGTACCTTATATTATGTGCCATAAAGAGTGTACTTGTGACCATTCCTTAATGGAGAAAGATTTAACTTGAGCTACTAATGTTGGATCGACCAGGCTATCTAAGTACAATCTTCATCCCAAGCGATTTAAGACCCAATTAATTATGTTCTCTAATGTCTAAAGCTGAAAGCAAAGACCCACTTGATCCCTCTCTTAACTCGTTGTCTCATTTGATCATCCGCTGAACACAAAATGGATAAAATATTAAAGTTTATTGCTCCCAAAACACTACAAATGCTGCAAATAATATTATTAACAAAATCACGTAAACGCTTTGCCCTCTGCCGCGCACAATTGCCTCACCCCCATAGTCCCATTGAGAAGCCTTAACTTCCATCATTTTTAGTGATTTATGGCCTCACTAATTGTATGGTGTGATTTATGAACGCTACATATATACACTGACCAAAGGCAAGGTTTATTATAAAAAGAGTAATAAAAATACTCTTTTTTATTTTATATTAATAGGTCTATTTAATATTTAAAATTAATTTATTTTAAAAAATTAAATATAACTACTAATGTAAGACGAAGAGAGTAGTAAGCGACCTGAGCTCATAGTTTAATTCCATGTCGGCTCAAGCTGAACTTGAGAACCAAATCTTTGAACTCGGCTTGTTAGCACTCTCCTCGTAGACTTTCCCTTTCATTTTATTATTCATGTCACAACGAAAATGCTACATGTGAATGCATGCATACGTTCGCAGTGGTGCACGGCATGAGCTCCTTTCTTGGGCCCATGAATAACTACAAGTTTTCCTATTGCCCCATGCATTTGTAGACGACGTCAACGCGCACAGGAAGCTATAGCTCACAGACATGTGTGGCTCGCTGTGTACTTCTATATATTACTGTACATAGCATTACTCTTTTAAGGAATAATAGGACATAAAATTTCCCTCACTTCGTATCCAGTCCATCTAAAGCTGAAGCTTTACTTAAGCATCTTTAAAACTTTGATACGATGGAAAGAATTTTTCATGCTTTCGCTTTCACTGGCAATAAGCTTAGCGTAAGTTAGAATCCTTCACATTTAAGATCGATAGTGCATATATATATATATATATATATATAAGAATATGTTAAGTGTATGTTAATATTAATGATTTTGACGCTAATTTGTGTTAGTATGTGCATAGGTGATCTTGTAAATAAAGGGCTCCTATGGATAACTTAAGCTAAGCTTATTATCAATAAGGAGTAAATAAAACTCATCCCTTTATCAATTATAAGTAAGGAGTTCCTATATGTAAACCTATGCCTTAATGCGGGCCATATCTCTTCATCGTGGCGAGCAGCAAGCAAGCCTTCTTGGGCACAAGCGGCCATAGTATTTTTCTTGCCAATATGGTAAAGCCCACCTTATCCAGTTACCAAATAAAATCAACATGAACAAGTGGATAAGAGGGTTCCTACTCATTCGGAGGAATATGCTAATACAAGTGTGTTCAGGCATTGATTATGGTTTCAACAATCCCCAATTCTAAGTTTTTCCTTCTTTTTTTTTGCTCATTTGGCGACAAATGAATCAGCATTATCAAATGGATAGAAGAAAAGGCTACAAGGTGGGCCATATGTAGATATCCAATCAGTCCACCTTCATTGCATTAAGCGTCACAATGCCATCAGAAAGGGCATGATCATGTGCGTGTTCATCACTAGTGAAACCTAAGATGGGTCAGAATTGAATGAAAAACTTCTAGTTAGCTGCACCGAAGCTTTTAATATATCCTTTTTGGCGCCCAAGGGGACCCAAAGGATTGAAAGTCCTCTCTTTTCATTAAACTCCACTTTTAGATAAATATACAGAGATCATGATCAAGGTGCCGACGATTTCCCACATAAATGTCAAATGTGAAGCAAGCAACAAGTATGCTCAAGGAAAAATAAAATTACAATAATGATTAAAATCTCTTCTTTCCGAGCAGAGAAGGCTCTTGGGAATTGGAATGGGTCAGAATGTACCACCTCATTTATGGTTACTGCTAAGACAATAATAGGTTCGAAAACAACCTTCCAAAGGAGTGCTCTCTTCTAAGTACAAGCATCAATCTTGTAGTTTCTGAATGATCCTATGAAGAACCCCTTTGGATCAACCTATTTTATCATGAGCCCCACATGTTGCCCAGCTGTCACCATTCCATAGGCATGCCATGATGCTCATTAGTTGCTACCTATTGCACGGTTTCTATACACCCTAATGGGGGCCCAATCCATGGTGAACCTGACCGGAGGTCGTAAATAAACTTTTACCCTTTTTCCAATGTGATTGTGAATTGCATTTCATTTTACGTGAATTGTAAGATCATGGGAAGTATTTAACTCATTGTTCTTAAAAAACAAATACCCAAATTTTGGATTACATTCAAAATTTATTAAATATAAAGTTCTGATAATTCTATTATTATGGATATTTCAAATGCTGAAGAGATAAAAAGTACAATTTTGGGGATGGATAATGATAGTACCCTAGGTTTTATGGTGGATTTTTTTATGAAAATTATTAGGATCATCTAATAAGATTTAATTATTGTCATTTAGTCCTCCACTAACCACTGAAATAATATTTAATTGAATATTTTAAAACCTTAAATTATAAAAAATATTTTGTATTAATTCATTATTTATTTGGGCTATTTATATCTTGATTAAGTAAATTGGGCCTCTATTGTGTTTACATGTCCAAACGGGTTTCAACATAATCCAAGTAAAAGAGAAAGTGAAGTCTAACTACTTAAAGCTATTTAAGAGTCAAGAATGAGTTCTTAATGTGTAAAGTTAAGGCTAGATGTGATTTGTAACAATCTAATAGAGTTTTATTCATGTTTTATGAATATTTTTAAGTAAGTATTAGTTATTTTGAAGTGATATTTATTTAATATTGTTTTTTTTTATTTCTTTATGATCATAAAACTTAAGATGCTTGAAGACTCTCATTCTTAATCTTTTGTAGTTTTGATACATAGAAGTCTTAATGAAACAATTTTTTTATCCTTCATCTATACAAAATATTTTCTATCTTTATATTTTCTTTTAATGCTCATATCTTCCAGTTAGATAGAATTTTTATTCGATTCTAATTAAGATAGCATGACACGTGATGAACATCACTAGATGTTACAATGACCCTTAATACCTTGGTATTTTATCTTATTGATTTCTTATGTCTTTATTACCTCAATACTCTTCCACTCTCTCTCTCTCTCTCTCTCTCTCTCTCTCTCTCTTAATCTTTCTTTCCTCCTCTTATTTTGTAATCATTGTAATAGTCACACAAAGATAATCTTTGTAGATTCAACCTTGCAAGATTACATCCACTTGTGCACTTGCAAGTAATATAACCCTAAGCTTTGGTTCAATTTAATCATCAATAGTTTAGGTGTAACATCTACTTTAATACTTACCCTCATCACCTCAAATTTAAAGGAAAAACCCAACCCGAGGTAAAATATCGTAATATTTGTTTGTCTTTTCTTCCATCGAAATCCTCATATATGTGCAAGAGTGGTAATAATTTGTTGACACCTCAACATTTTCATTGCTTACTCTAATTATAATAAAATAATGAGTTATTATTAATCGGATAATATTGGTTGCTAAGTACTTATTGGATAACATCTCTAATGTTATTCAATAAGATCAGACCTAAAAATAGTTCTATTTAGTGGCTAATATATTTAGATAAATTATTTTCAAAATTAAATAAATATCTTATTACATAATCTGATATATCATTAATTCACAGAATCAGATAAATCGTTCTTTCACAAAATTTGATGAATTGTTCATTTACAGAATTTGATAAATCATTCAGAATAAGATAAATTATTTTTTTTACAGAGTCATGATACCTAACGAGTTACTCTCGTACTTATGAGGCAACAGAAGACAAAAGGAAATTGATTGTTCCATAATATCCTAAATCTTGTATGTGCTAGAGCCAAGTGTGACAAGTATAAATAATTTATATATTTTGAGCTTTATACCAAATAATTACCTAAAGAGTCCTAGGACCCAAAACATTGAAAAATTCCATTCAATGGACATGAATTATTTTTAAAATAATATATAATATCTCATTGATATGCAGTAAAAGGTGTCATTAAGATCTCATTCGAACATTTTGAAATCAGGTTAATCTTTAATTTAGACATAACTACTTACTCTCCTCTCTTAAGGTCCTGGCAGTGGCAAGTAGAGTCTCCTTATTCTCTCAATAAATTACTCTAGATCTTCTCCCTTTTCCTTTTGGAGTTCTCTCTCTTCCCTAAGCTCTTTCCTTCTCTAGGATGCTCAACTTCTAAAACTAACCCTCCTGTTGCATAGAACATGTCCGAATTAGTAAGAAATGCCTTTAATGGAAATAAATCGGGTTAACAATAGCTCAGAAATGGACAAGAAGTATGGGGAATTGTCCCTCCCCTTATATAAGAGCCTTGAACAACCTATCACGTGCCATGTGGCAAGGTGCATCAATATACTTGGTGCACACCACATGGCACGCCGCCTATGTCATAACGTTATCTTTTATTTAAATCAGTTTTCTAATTTCATACGTCATAACTTTACACCCCAACCTCGGATTTGTGCAATCTTGTTACCATTAGACTCGTATTGACAAGTCCTACAAAATTAGACACCACATGGTATGTTATCTCACACTTTTTAATAAGGCCCACCCATATAACATACTTCTCAAGGTCATAACTCTCACTCTTGACATACGTTTTGTTCTTTTGACTCATTACACTCATTTATTTAATCTCTATCAAACAATGGGGTTTTACCCCTCCAATCCAGCTAATATCCCTCTAAAATTAAAAATTATACCTAGTTCCTCATGTTAAATGAAGTAAAAAAAAGGGGTATTACATCTACCAAGGTCTTATTCTTCCACTTTTATTGCTCTCATTCCAAAAGTGGAACATCCTTCCAATGCTTATGAATTAGGCCTATAAGCTTGTGTACTTACAACAACAAGATCATCTCCAAAATTATAAACTCCAGCCTAGCTTGCATATTGCCGAAGATTATTTCAAAATAGCAAAGTACTTTTGTCAAGGGTCACACTATTTTGGATGTTATTCTTCTAGCTCATGAGCTCTTGCAAGATATTAACTCTAAAATTAAGGGGGAAATATTATCTTCAATTTTGATATGGCCAAGGCATATGATAGACTTGAATGATGCTTTTCTTTTTGAAATAATGAGTAGATTTGGATTTAATTCTAATGATGTTGTGCTCAATAAATAGCTTATTTCAAATTGCTAGTTCTAATTAATGGGAGCCCATTTGGTTTCCTTTCTTTTAACTTGGGGTGTGCTTCAAGGAGATCTCCTTGCTCTATCTCTTTTCATTATTGAAGAAGAAGTTCTTAGTTGAGTCTTGGCTTCATTTGGTGGATCCCTCAGTTAGATATCATGTTCCTCGTGTTCATCATATTTCTTATATTTTGTATGCTGATGATATAATGTTATTTTGCAATGAGCAGAAATCTTCTATTAAAAAGGTCTTAGATGTAGTTTCTGAATATGAAAAAGTTTCGGGTCAACAAGTAAACAAGCATAAAAGTTGCTTTGTTAAGTGTAACATTTCTACTTTAAGGATAAATGTGAAAAGATGAGTGTCAAAAATTAATTATAAGAAGTTGTTTATAATTTACCTTGGTGTGCCTTTATATGTTGGTTGGATTAAACATCAATTTTTTAATGCTCTTCAACAATCTATGAAGAAGAAAATAACTAGCTGGAAGAGAAAATTATTGACAAGGTAGGTAGACTTACTTTAATTTAAGTTGTGTTAATAAGTATGTCTATTTACATCTAGTTAGCTTTATCTCCCCCTGATTCTATTATTAAAAAATAAGAAAGGTTGATTGCAAAGTTTTTTTGGGGTGATTCCAATTTTGGTGCGAAAAGACATTGTATTAGAAGTCTTAAAATGTTGCTAATGCTCTTCAATGTAAAGTTGTTAACTAACCCTATTCAAACTAAGATTTTGTTCCTAATGTTTTTCTAACTTTGTGTAAAACAACTGGTTTGAGTAGAAGTTGCTGCAAAATCTATTATTGGAAGTATATTATGGCTTCCAATTCTAAGAGGATAAATTATGCCATGTTGAAATGCATATGCTATGCATGTGGGTTGTATGTATGTTTAAAGTATGTATGGATATGTATGTATGCGTTAGTGATGGCTAGCAAGTATGTTTCTATGTATGTGGATTATATATATGCTAGTGATGGCTAGTGCATATGTTTCTATATATGTGGATTATGTGTATGCTAGTGATGGCTAGCGAGCATGTTTGTAAGCTAGGTATGTGGATTATGTATGTGCTAGTGATGGCTAGCGAGTATGTTGGTAAGCTATGTATGAACATATGTGCATGTCATACGTATGTGTGATGGACATGTGTATGTATGATGGCTATATGCCTATCTGATAGATATGTGTATGTGTGTGGTATATATGATGGCTATACACCTATCTGAAGGATATATATATGCATGTGGGGGCAAAGGTATGGGCGATAGACAATAAGAGGTGACAGAGGGTTTCATCTATATTTGTTGTGGATGTGTAAGGATGTAAGTTGAATGGGCAAGGATTGGAGCAGTTTGTTTGGGTTGGATTAGAGCGTATGTTAGGGGATTGTCAGATAGTAAGAGTGTGCATAATTGTATAAGAATAACATAGAGATTATGAAGTAAAAAGTAAGCATAATAATGGAAGTATAAGTAAGAGGGTGATAATTGGGTTTGACTTTAAGGAGCTTAGTTTGATGATGTTTGTGTAAGATGTTTTGGGCATAAGGTGGATGGCGGAGTATGTAAGACTGTAAGGATTTGTAGTACGGTGAGTTATGTTGTGAGATGGATGAGTTAAGTAAAATTTGCTTCCCTGACAAACTAGGGTTTCGGATCGGGCTTAGCTTCGGTGTGATAAGTGGAGCACGGTATATTTGAGTGCTTGTGTGGCATAATTGTACCGCATAACTTACTTAATTCAAACTTGAATTATAAGTAAAGCTAATGATAGCATTGTGAGTGTGAGACGTGAGGGTTTCGTAGATTAAGTTCTGTGTTTGAGTTAATCGATAATGAGTCGGCTGAGCATTTCTCATGTCTTGCCATGGTGTTTATTCTGCGGGATGTTGTATGTGTGATGTATTGAGCCCTAGACGTCTGATGCTATGTTGAGAGCGATGTATGTTTTCGATTTAGTCAGTGTGTTGTATTAAACCCAGACATTTGATGCTCTATTGAGAGCATTGTATGATTTCTGCCTAAGAGTGGCATTGTATGATTCTGCCTAAGAGTGACACTGTATGATTTTTGCTCAAGAGTGGCACTGACACTATAAGACCCATAATGGTGGGCAATTGTATGACACTATAAGACCCCTAAAGTGTGGGCAATTGTATGACCCCTTATGTGTGGGTGTTTATGTTTGCACACTCAGGTAAGTAGTATCACGAACCTGCTCTTACCTGTTTGATCATATGCCCCATGAGCATTGGTGTGCCTTGTCTTTGGAAAAGCCATGACGTCTAGTCACTCCCCGGAGGTTAAGGTGATGCCCCAGTGACATTCTTTTCTATTTCGACGCTGGAGCTTATTAGTTGTAATGAGCTTCAGTGGTCGATAGTATGTGTAGGACTGTATGAGTGAGTATGTATATTTCTAAGTAAGCATATGAGTATGAGCACAATTGTAAGAGTATGAGTATGAGCACAACTGTAAGAGTATGAGTATGAGCACAACTGTAAGAGTATGTTTCTGAGGAAGACTGTAAGCATATGTTTCTGAGTAAGACTATAAGAGTATAATTCTGAGTAAGATTGTACAAGGTCATACAAGTATGTGTAAGTTGTATGAGTAAGCGTACGATTGTACGAGTAAGTTTGTAAGACTTATACAAGTAAGTTTGTGAGAATCTGATTAAGATTGTATGTGTAAGATTAGTTTGATGGTATGATTTTGGCATGATAGTATGCATGATTGTATACGTATTAGCATAATTATGATATGCCTATTTGCTTCATGTTTAAGTTGGATGAACACATATTTGTATGGACTTACTGAGTTCACTATTTAGAACTCCCCTATTGGGTATTTTCCTATTGAGTATAAAAATACTCATTACCCTATATTTTTAGCCCTATAGTTCGGGAAGCTTTTGCAGGTTTGTGACAGAGAGCTCCTCGAGATGGATGCTTGTTTACATGGTGGATTGTTTCCCTTTGACTCATATATATCTTTGACTCACTATGAGTATTATTTGTGCGACAATCTCATGTATTGGGTGAGATGGGAATTAAAGTGTTTATGTTTTCTAGACTTGTAATTTGGATTATACTATGAACTGTTATGGGACTTGCACTCAAGGATGCCTTAGAGAAATTTGTATTTAAAGTATATGATCATAACAATTTATTCGTATGTTTGTTTTCAAGTAGTGCCTGAGGATGTTTGGTTTGTCCGTACGATGTTTGATCGAATGAGTAAAAATTTGTATGGGAAAACTTAGTGTGTGATGTTTTAAATTATAAAAATTGCTTTCACAAGTTTTGTATTGTTATTTTCCCCTATTTATAGCTGTTATATTGCAAAAAAATTTCATGAATTTTAAAGAAAATGTGATGGAAAATCTCAGGCGTTACACCAAGTTGATTTCTCTAACGTAAGACATCTATCATGTTATTTAGACATGTATGTGTATATATTATAATACTTATTTACAAAAGTTATGTGTAGGGATGATGATGTTTATGTTATATAAGATGTGTATAGATTATGATACTTAACTATACAAACCATACTGGATATGTATGGATTATGAGACTTGATCATGCGGGATGTGTATGGACTGTGAAATGTGATCATGCAGGATGTTTAAAAATATGTCCACTGAACGCATAGGTTGTGTGTATGTGATTATGCGATACAAGTAAGCCAATTATAGATATATAATGCATGAATGAGATTTCTACATGATGTATGTGTGTGAGGGAATGAATATGCTCTTTAGGATTGGTTTTTGGTGTTATTGTGTGATTTATGTTTAAAAACCATTAATGAGCTAAGATCACCCCTCTTTTGTGTGTTCTATTTTGGGGCTGTATGGTTTTGTCATACAAGTGCTCTGGATAGTCTCTTTCATGAGCATGGAGGTGATGAATTGATGCATGAAGTGTGGGATAGTTATCATGTGATGTGATAGATATATATTTATTACTTATGTTAGAACTTTGTTTCTTTAGATTTTATAGATAGCCTTGTTTAATGTTGAGACTTGTTGCCATTTAAGCCTTGAGATCATTTATGTTGCTTTATGAGGTTATATGGTTATGTGATGGATAAAGAGACTTCAACTAATTTCTGTATTCCTTTGTTGATTGCTGTAGCACAAAGGGAAGTGTTGTGTACTTCGATCTATTCCGTGTTGGGTTAGCTTTCCACTTCATTGTACTTTTATCATCTCTCTTTGGACCGGGTTCATGTCAAGGGGGAGTGACAAGGCATGACAACATGTGGTACCTATTCCAATAAGATAAAAGGACATTATCAATAAGCTAAGTGGTTGTGAGTTTAGTTTCAAAACTCCTCGTATCATGTTGTTAAAATAGACTAAGCCTTATCTTAATAGTTGGAAGCTTAATGTGGATAGTGCCTCAAAAGAAAATCCAGGTCATTTTGGGGGAAGTGGTGTCATTAGATGCAGTCATGGTAATGTTCAACTCCTCATTAGATGCAATCATGGTAATGTTCAACTCCTCTATCATCAATATTATGACCATAAAACTAATATGAGAGTTAATGGCTTTGATTAAAGTTTGAGATATGTCATAACCTTTAATAACTCCCCAATACTTATTAAATCAGATTCTTCTATTTTGGGTTTATATGATTCTTGACAAAGCTCCAGTCCTATGGTTTTTTGCATATAAGTCCATTTTATTTCCACACACAATGTTTGTTCATCATATTTATAGAGAGGCTAACATTATGGCAGATTATCTAGCTAGCTTTGTGTCCATTTAGTATAGTTTGAGGCTTATGTTCTACATTCTTGAAGATATGAAAAATCTAAATGGCATAACCACCGTTGATAAAGCTACTATTTGTAACATTTTATATCAGTCTTAAATATATATTTTTATTAGTTATCCATCTTGACTTTTATTGTAGTTTTCATATTTGTTTATTTTGGATGTATATGTTGGGGTTGAGGTTTTATGTCCCCCCTTTTATTTCTTTTTATTATTTAATGAATTAGTAGGGGTTTGCCTAACCCCCCCACCCTATTGGTGTTTTTTTATTACATAGATGCCTACCTCCCAAGATATAATAAATACATGTGTACAAAATGAATACTTTAATATGCACACATTGTGTATCACTATTGCAATTTTACAATCATGAAGACAGAGAAGGAAATCCCATTTAAGGATAATGACACAAAAAAATGTTGCTTTTAAAACAGTGAAATGTGACACCCACAAATTTTAAGGGTGAATTTTCCCATATGAAATGCTTGATAAGATAATAGATGCAAATTTCATAAAAATCTAGAAATATACTAGATTTCACAAACTTGGCCTCTAACTTGAATAACTCCTATAGTAGATGGAGTTTGGGGTTAAAACTTGTGTAGTTAGAAAGTAGGCAAAAAAAACTTTGAAATGCCAACAAGATGCATGCATCAAAGTTTAGATGAGGAAGATAAAAACATTTACAGTTCAACATAACATATTATCTACAAACAACAATACGTTGAATGTGACATATGTGAGACATTGGTTCTTTTGTTAGAGGCACCTATGCATTGATATGATTGTCCATGGTCAGCGCAATTATATCGGCACACTTAGAAACCAACCAATTTGATGGTTACATATCAGAATTCATTTCTTTCTCCTTTATAAATACCCTTTGATGCCCCTTACACTTGTATTTCTTCAAAAACTTCTCAAAATCAAGGAGGAGGCCAAGGGTGAACCAAAATAAAAAGCAGCAAGGGAGAGAAGAAATTCTATAGGTATTAACCAACAACACATGTGAGAAAGGATTTTCAGTTCGTGAAAAAGGTCAAATTGCTAAACCACAAATTAATTGTGAGAATAGTAACAAGTATGGCAATGGACTTTAGCAGTTGATCAATGGATTGGAATCATAATACCATATGCATTTCATCTTGAGTATTTATCTTATTTTGATAAGAATAAGATCAGAGGAGTTTTGTTATAAATATGTACTTAATAATGAGTATTATAAATCGGTTATGTTGTGTGGCAATTTGATTATTCTTCTTCTCCAATTGTCCATTCAACTATTGATGTGTCTATAGGGAAAAGTTGAATAGTTTCTAACAACACATAGGGACGTATCCGTGTTATACTAGACACTAGTAGGAGTTCGACACTTTGATAGTGTTGTAGGTGGATAACGCTTCAATAGCCTTTTCATTGTAGGCAGAGATCGACAAGTTAATGGCAATTAGCAGCGACACCAACATATCAATGCGGTGACTAATGGTAGTTCATTCTAAGCTTTTGAATTAGAAATTTACTATGGTCATTTGTTGGTCAATGATGAGTGTTTTTATAAGCATTATTTTCTTATTGAATGTAAGTAAATATAGGAAGACAAGATAAAAATATGTGAAAAGAGGGTGAAGTATATCTTAGGTTTGGCCATATTAAATAGAGTAGTAACCTTGACCTGATGATGATGGAAAACATTTAAGGTCATGACTCAACTCAAAAAGTGGGTTTGTTTAGCCATGTAGAGGAAGATTATGGTATTAAAAGGGATCGTGGTTTATAGCCTCCCAAAGACTTAGTATTTTATTGTCTGTTGTGCCTCTCCCATGTCACGACCTTGAACCGATGGTGGGGACCAGATCATGACAATTAACCCAGTGTGGCCCACAAGGATAAATAGTCACTAAAGTAAAATTAGTCTTTACTAATGAAAAATCCCAACAAAACTACAAGTATCAAATGATTGCCACATGGACAATATTATTATAGTCATCTAAATAAATAAAATAATTATAGTTCTCATACTGCAGCTATCTAGGTCTCTCACAAACATGTGTTTAATCATTCGAATGTACTCACATCTCTCAATAGTAATTATCAGCATACTCAAAGGTACTTGTGTGTATGTACTTCTAATCAAACCACATGTAAACCATGACTAGATTTACAAAAAAATAACCATGATATTCCACTTTACCAGATACCCTTAACCCAAAGCCATGTCTTGGACTAACCATAAGCATCCGACGATGATCTTGAAGGCTAAGAATATCATGCCTCCAAAGTCCTCTCCTAGAACATATGTGGCATATGTATTGTATTAGCTTATTTTAGTTATCAAAACAATGTAAAATTGATGTGTAATTTGAATCATCGATTAGATTGGCTTCTTCTAAAGGTCACATGGTGAAGATAAAGAAGATCAGAATTTGATGGGTAAAAACACGCACACCCGACATATTCACACACTCAGAATAAAAGGATGATCATATTAGAGTGAGAGTAAGTGTTTTGGATACTTTTCAATGAAATTTGTGTTTTATTCTTCAAAGATTGATCCTTATTGATGTCTCAATCGAGCAACCTTGGATGTTTTCAGTTCTTCTTTCATTTATCACTTAGGAGTCATGCAAGTTGTAAAACAAAAACTAATAGATTGCCAAGTGGCTTGATCAATCGGTACTGGTGTTATAAGATTCTAGTAGAGTAAATGATCGATCATTCATTTATAAGATCATATCACAATAAGGTCAAAGATCGATCGCTTAGTGAAAAGATCGATCAAATGTTGATCAAAAGGAGTTTGGTAACCTGATAGAATGATAGCTTTATAAAGGATCAATCGCACATAGATCGGACAAAGTCTAGTAACATAAACGATATATCTTTTTGTTAAAAGGTCACTCAATTAAGCATGTGCATTCAAACAGAACAGGGAAGGATCAATCGCCTTGTGAAATGATCGATTACTTTATTGCACAGTTTCCAAAAATAGGCTATTCTAAGTAGAATTAGATTCTTATTATATGTCAAAAACCTAAATCAAGTTAGTTGTTTATTTAAGTGGTGTTTTAGACATGAAACAGAAGAGGGAATCCCTCATTAACATAGAGAGAGATTGGCGAGTCTATTCTATTAAGATTTGATTCATTAAATCTTTCCATTGGCTATATGTTTTCAGATTCAATGCTACTTGGCCAAATCTATCCATTAATTGTTCAATTCACGAATATTTGGTGAGAGTTTATTTGTAAATTTTACAATGCAACTGTTGTTGAAGGAGCTTTACATAAAGGGACGTTGAAGAAGCTTTGATGATCCAATCAAAGAAGGTTTGATTTGTGGCTATGCTATTAAAAAAGACAAAGATAAAACATGAAGGGACAAACATCAAGGAGGTGTCTTGGTGGCCAACATTTCATCTAAAGAAGGAACTTTTAGTTTGGGTAGAGGTTGGTAGTTTGAATCTTGTAAGTTCTTACTAAATAATGAATTGATTCAGGAGAAGGGACTAGCTAGCTGTGGGTTTTTCCTTATTTGGGTTTCCACTTAAAAATTATTTTGTAATTATTTTTTCATTTTTGTTAGTTTGCACAATCGATGCCACATCTTGTAGTCTTTTACCTTTTAGAGTATTTGGGCTAAAGACACTTTGGTTATCCTCTATGTTTAGAAGGATATTAAACTAATTGGTAGTGAGGATTTTAAATGTCTTGTGAGATCTATCATTTTTGCCATCAAAGTTGCATGCTTCCTTGTTGATCGTGCTAAAGTGATTTTTTTAATATGTGTGTTTGCTACATATCACCTTGATATATCTTCTCAATTTGCTCTCAATTGTGTTGTGCTTGATTATTTTCATCATTCCTATTAATTATTCTAGTGATGTTGAGGATTTAGATCCTGAAACTCTAACTAGAGAAGTCTTTAGTTGGGGTAAAAGTATTAAGAAACTTGAGAAAATTATCAAATTGAATGAGAAAACCATGGACTTAAATTCTAAGTCAACATTCCAATTGGTTGAAGATAAGAAAATATTAGAGAAAGATGTTTAAATTTTAAAGGATGAACTTGAAAAAGAAAGGAAAAAATATAGATCTTTAGAGAATAAAGACATCTAATGAAGAAAATGAACTAAAATCTAAAAAGACAAGTCTTGTTGAGAAGATAAGATTTGTATAAAATGAGGTCCAAGAGAAATTATAAACAAATAAATCATATTTGCAAAAGATTGAATATTTAGGTAATGACTTAAAGCTTCACAAGAAAATTTGAAAACCTTTACTTAGGGCAAAAAAATTGGACAAGATATTAAACATGTAATAAGATAGTATTAATAAAAGATTTTTAGGGCTTGATAAGTCAAATTCTTCTAGTTCTAAGAGTATCACTAAATTTGTCAAAGCTAAAGAACCTATACACACTAGGAAAGATGATCACATGTCAAAACCAAAAGAAATTCTTATGAATCAAAGTCCAAAGTCTAAATAGGAAGAGACATCACAATAGTAAAAATTAGAAGTCTTTCTGAATTAGATAAATTTAAGATACGAAGCATAACCTGAATTACCTTACTAAAAGTGTCATAAGAAAATTATAAACTAAGAAAAGTTAAGGCCTCTAACTTGAATAAATTGCCTAAGACAATGAAAGAGATATTGCATATTGCCTAACAAGTCATCTAGAACCTCCATGAATTCTCAAGTTAATGAATATAAAGTCAAGACAATTTGGGTCAAGAAGCACTCAACATCCACTTACAGACCTAAGAATACTCCTCAAGTTAATGAGAAGAAAATTAAGTTGGTTTGGAAGAAAAATGAAGTCTTAGAGACCCATGTACAAGTTAGGTTGCTTACCATATTTAAAATTCTCATATTGCTTAAGAAATGGATTGGTAAGAAATCAAAGGGTGTCTCTTATTCAAAATAAAGATATTTTAAAATTGTCCTTGATTTAATTATTTCAATCAATTAGGACCAAAATTTCAAGTTTTTGTTTTTCATTGATGTTTCCATAAAGTTACATGTAAAAAAACACAAGAAATGATTTTATACACAAGAAACTCTTTTATACTTGAAAAATTATGATTAAGGCTAATAAATATCATTATGTTTGTTCTTATTTTTTAACAAAGAGAAGAATACACCAAGGTAAGTGAAGATTATGTTAATTTTCTTCATCTAGATTTTATAAGTCTCTATTTTTTTAAAATATTGTTGACATAATGAGACTCAAGTCATTTTCTAAGGAAGAACTTGAATGAGAAATTTAAGAAACTTAAGACTTGAAAATTTAGAGTTTAGTATGGATTAGGAAATCTGAAATTTAGAAAGATACTAAAACTCTACATAGAAATTGATGACATTTTGTCATTTACTCTTTTAAGAACACTGAGGTTTTATTTTGCAAGAAAGAAAAAAAGAAGAAACAATGTTGTCATAAAGATATTGGAAATGGGCTACCTAGTTAGGTCATCTTAAGATAGTGTAAAAGCGTCCATTCACTTGATATCATAAAGAAAAATTAACACCGAAAAGAAAAAAAATGATGCCAGTAGATAGGGTTAAAAAAATGAAGACCGAAATAAAAATTTAAAAATGAAAAGCCACAATTGAAAAAGGCAGGTCATTAAAATGATAAATGATTTTTGTTTATTCTATTATCATTCTTAAAACACTCTAGAACAATAACTAACATAAGTCCAAAACATTAGAAGATATCAAAATCATAATAAACTCATTTTCAATCATCACATGACCATATTCCATAAGAACATGTATAAAAAATCATTACTTTAGCATATAGATAGAAAACCTAGATATCAACAATCAAGGAGGGCTTTGATTGAATCAATACTTTGGAGAAGAAAAAGAGAATGTTCAAAAGGGAAAATATCAAATAGGAGACTTAATGGCCAACAACTTCATCTAGAGAAGGGACTTCTAGTGTTGGGGTAAAGGTTGATATAGTTGTATCTTGTAAGAATTTATTCTATAATGCATTGATTCAATAGAGAGAATAGTTGTCTATGGTTTTCTCCCAATTTGGATTTCCACGTACGTTCTTGTGTTGATAGTGTTGCTTGCATACTTGATAGCTTGATAGTGTTTTATTTTCTTGATAAATCATTAAGATGCTTTAAATTTTTGTGCATAGAGGTCATAACTTGTAGTCTGTTGTTTTGTTTAACTATTTGGACTATGGGCAATGTGGCAATTCATTAGGCATAGATGAATATTAAACTCACATTTAAAAGCCCAAAGGGTATTACTAAAAAATCATAGTTTATGTATCTAGTACAAGAGATTGTTTTAGAAATGTCTTCTTTTATTTTCACTATTGGCATCCTGACCTCAAGTCAATCCTAGAAACACATTTGCTTATTGTAATTAGTCAAACTAGTTGTCTATTCTAGGAAGTTAATGCTTGTTTTTAATAGTTACTTAATTGAACAATCTATAATTAATGCATAATATCATCGACCCATCCTTCTTTTTCACAAGAAAATAGGTGAACCCTAAGGTGAAACACTAGGTCTAATGAAACCTTTGTCCAACAATTCTTGTAATTGTGTTTTCAACTCCTTTAACTCAATTGGGATCATCCTGTAAGGTGCCTTAGAAATGGGTGTGTTCCTTGTAATCAAATCTATTATAAAATTCATTTCCTTCCTTGGGATTAGTTCTTTAGTAAAATCATCAAAAAACTCATTAACTACTATTATTTCTTCTAGTTTTGGTTTCCTCTTTCCTATCTCTACAATACTTGCTAAAAAGGATGTGCATTTTTTGAAATAAGTCATTGTGCCTTAGTAACAAATATTATGTGAGAATTTTCTCTTCTCACTACTACTAGAAATTTTAACACTTGTTCCCCTGGTAAGTGCAAATTTACACTTTTCTATTTACCATCCCCCACTACACTATAAGCAAACAACCAATCCATTCCGAATCACATCATAATCTATCAATTCAAGGATTAAGCAATCAATTGGTAATATTTTTTCCTCTAAAGTCTATAGGTATTTCACACAAACATAAATCAACCAAGATTGTTTTTCCTACAAGTGTATAAATAGCATAAGGAGTTTCGAGGTGATTCATAGGATATTCTATCACTTATGGACTTAATATTCTAGCAAGTAGATCAAGGATAAGAAGTGTACCTTCCACTACATAATTATCCCTAGCATCTTCTATATATAGTCATATCAAAAACCTGAGAGCTAGTATTCTTCCTATTCTCCTTCCTTGGTTCCATGGTGGCCTTTGTGGATAGTGTTGAGTGATATGTCATTGTTGTTTGAATGTGAAGCTTAGGAAAACCTCTCATTACTTGTTTTTTTAGGATGATACAGATCACAAACTTGACCCTTCCTAACTAGTTTCTTATTCTCTGGAAATGCATAGTTGTTAGTTGGGAGACCATAATTCTTTATTTGTTTGTAAGGTTTATTATCTTCGTTATTACCCCCCATGGTCTTCTTGTTATCCCTTCCTTTACTAAATGTTTTGGCTAATCCAAAATTCTTTGATGGTACCTGTGATCTAGCAAAGTCTTATATAATAGAGGCTTGAGCAGCAAAGGAAGTAGGTCATCTTATAACAAGCTCCTTAAACCTAAGTTTGTCTTTCAACCCCAAATAAAAAGTTCGGCCTTCTTCCCTTCATTAGGCACCACATTTTTGGCTAACCTTGGCAATTAAGCAAATCTTCTATTCTCATATTATATGTACCACAATCAACTCCCTTTGCTGAAGATTTAAAAATTCCACCTCCTTTTCTTATGAATGTGAGCACAAAAAAAATACAACTTGTAGAAGACAACCAAAACTTCTTCCCAAGTTGTTTTTGATAATAAAATTCGTAATCATTTCCACCAAAAATGAGTCTCACTCAAGATAATAAAAGTAGTCATGCTCACCTTGTTGTGAGACCTACCGGAAGTCTGGACATAACTTCAAAAGTTTTACCCACTACCTCTATCCACTTTTCTAGCTCCTCAAGATTACCTTCTTCTGTGAACACCGTTGTCATTTTCTTGAACCTCTCCAAAGTTGCTAAATAATAAACATTCTCATTTTGTCAACCACCCCAAATTTACACATGCAAATGTATTTATTCTTTTTAAAAAAAAATGCAATAAATACCAACACTAACACAAAAGAGACTATTAGCAATGCAATAAAAAACATTGCTAAAAACTACTATTTGTGACGCATACACAAGTGCCGTAAAAAGATAAGTATTAACGACGCTATTTTAAAAATTATCCCTAATAGTACAACTATCAGCAACGCTTTGTAAAAATAGTCACCAATAGTTATAAGTTTTAAAAAATAAAAAATTAAAACTATTTGCGACATTTTTATAAAAGCATCGCAACTAGTGATACTATTAGCGAAGCTTTTATAAAAGTGTATCAAATAAAATAAGTTTACTTTTTCAAAAAGAATTTAAGACTATCAGTGATGCTTTTTAAAAACATTGCAAATAGTATTACTATTTGTGACCTTTTTTTTAAAGTGTCGCCAAAAGTACTACTAGTTGAGACGCTTTTAGAAAAGTGTCTCCAATAGTTTTATTTTATTTAATATTTATTATTTAAATATATAATATATAATAAATAAATATTAAAAAAAAAAGACAGAGATATAGAGAAGAAAGATGAGAGAGAGTGAGAGTAGATAGAGAGAGTAAGTGAGAGATGAGAGGGGAGAGAGAGATGAGAGAGAGGAAAGAGAAAGTGGAGAGAGAGAAGTGAGAGAGATGAGAGGATATAGAGAGAGAAGGAGAAGAGAGAGAGGGGAGAGAGGAGAGAAAGGAGAGGAGAGAGAGAGGGGAGAGAGGAGAGAAAGGAGAGGAGAGAGAGAGGGGAGTGAGGAGAGAAATGAGAGAAGAAAGATTAGAAGAGAGGAGAGAGTGGAGAGAGAGTACAGAGAGGGAGGAATTTAATTTTAATTTTTTTAGATTTTTTATTAAATATTATATTCCTAAAATAATAAAAAAGAAATAAAACTAGTTGCAATGTACCCTAGATATCAGATATGCATACGCCTATGCGTCACAAATACCTGATGTATTAGCAATGAAAATTCCTATGTATCTCTAATATATTTATTATCTTTAAAACATAATATATATAATTAAAAATTCCCAAAAAATAAAATTAGATTCCTCTACTATGTTCCCTCTCATCCTTAGAGTCAGGGTCACATTGACGCTCATGATAGAGAGGAGGAGAGAGAGATCAAAAAGAGAGAGAAGAGAGAGCGAGAGAAGGAGGGAAGAGAGAATAGAGGGGGAGTTGAGAGAAGAGAAGAGGAGAGAGAGAGTGAGAGGATAGAGAGAGAAAGTGAGAAAAGGAGAGACGAGAGCATGAAGATTTAATTTTAATTTTTAAATTTTTTTTATTAAATATTATATTCTTGAAATAATAAAAAAATAAAATAAAAGTTATTAGCGATACATAGGACTATGTGTTCCTATGCATTGCTAATACCCTAGATATTAGCAACACATATGCCTATGCGCGAATACCTAGTGTATTAGCTGCACATTTCTCTATATATCGCTAATATATTTATTATATTTTATATTTATTATTTTTAAAATATAATATATAATTAAAAATCCCAAAAAAATTAAAATTAAATTTCCCTCTCCTCCTTAGAGCTGACATCATGTTGATGTGTGTGAAAGAGAGAGGAGCATAGAGGAGAGAGTGAAGAGAGAGAGGAGAGAGAGTGAAGGGATAGAGAAAAGAGAGAGAAGTGAGAGAGAGAATAGATAGAGAGAGGAGAAGAGAGTGAAGAGAGAGAGGGTAAAGAGAGTGAGAGAGAGTGAAGATAGAGAAGAGAGAGTGGGTAGAGAGAGGAGAGAGAAAGAAGAGAGAGGGTAGAGAGAAGAAATTGTAGCATCCAAAATTTTTGAGGTAATTTTCTGAATTTTTCGATATTTTTTCTATATTATTTTGGAATTATTTGATGAAGAATTAGCATAGTAAGGGTTTCTATTTATTAAGAGCTTAAATTGGGTAGGGTCACCTAGTAGGGACCACTTAGGGGTGACTTGGCGTAGGGGTAATTGGCATCGCGTACCACCACCTTCTAATATTGAACAAGGCTTCCCCTCTCCCTTCCTCTATATAAAACCCTCCTCAAGCAAACCCTAGCTACCATCTTCTTCTTAAGCTTTGAAAAAAGCTATTAAGGCTGAAAGCTTGGAGGTTCTGGCGCCCAGAACAGAGGGTTCATCGCCAGAAAAGGAGGCGAGGAGGAGGAGCGTGCACGAAGACACCGCCGGGGAGAGGTAAGATTCTTGTTTATGATTTTTGTATGTGGGAGTGTGCTTAGGTGTTGGTTTAATAACGTTACACCATTAACATTTCTTGTATGTATGAACTACAAAGGGAATGGACTGCAATTAGTTTTTCTCATGCAAGGCGATGGGTGTGGGAATTCATCTGTTCGCCGGGGGATGATCTGGGCTAAGTCAAATTGTTTGTTATGTAAGTATATATATTTAGATCATATAATAACCAAAGTATGGCCTGGCCTGGTCGATGCCATTGGAATCGTTCCATCACAATACAGCCAGAACAATATCGGGGGCACTGTTGGACGACGGGAGGACACCTTTGGAGACCTAGTGGCGAAAGGGATGGGATTGGAGAAGCTTATGAGTTTGGCCACGAATGGGGAGAAGCCACCTTTGGCAAGAAATTGTCTGATTTGGCCTGGAACTCCCTGACGACCCTCTGGTTGAAATTTTTCCATCGTCGGAGCAAAGAGAGAACAACCAATGGCTGTTGAACAAAACCTCATATTGAAAGAAGGGATAGAGAATTGAAGCAGTTGTTCAACGGAGGTTCGGTGATCATGGGCTGTCGGACAAAGGATGGAACAGAAACCAGGATTCATCTCTGTTCTGGCCATTGCGGGAAACTATGGGATTGTGGTGCAGCTGACACCAGCGGCGCTGGTGATGTATCTAAGAGTACCCAAGGTTGACGGAGGGAGCTACTGGCGGTCCTGGATGGCTGGGCGACCGGAGGCTCACAATCCGTAGGCGCCCTCCTCCATGGACGCGTTCGATATATAAAAAAAATGCAACGTGCTTGAGCAGACTAGAAGTTCCTGGAGAGCCTTAAACAACGACGGAATTTCTTGGCAGACCAAGGCAGAAAGGCTAGCGACGAAATGCCGGCCGTATCTCCTCTGCCCTGGTCCATGAGGTTGTTTTGCATAGCGTCGTGAGGAAGACGACTGGAACTCCCGAGCTGACTCGCATTGGTTGCGGGTTTGGTTTGGTCAAGTGTCCTGAACCGGCCCGGTTCAATTTGGTTTTGGGCCGATTCAGGCCTTTTTCACTCATTTTTTTTTATATATATATATATATATAAATGGTGAAAATTAATAAATAATTAGTTAAAACCTTGAAATGGGACATGAGGGGTTTTAATTGACTAATAATAGCTTCATTAATATTTTAAACAGACTAATTTACCTTCAGGGGTGGTTATGGGTTAATGAACGTTATGAAAATGCATTCGTTCATTTGAACGAATGTGTGACCTAAATAAAATTATTTTGGACTGTGCTTGTTTTATGTGGAACCTTGAGCCATAGAGTCTTAGGTTCTTTGGAATTTTATCTGAAAAGTCTACAAATACTTATTCTTCCCAGAGTTGGGGAATGGTGGAGATTACGATACACTTCTCCATCGCCACGACGGTTTGGGTATTGACAAGAGGATTTTTACGGCGGGTCTCCCGCAGGTCTTCCCAAGACCATATAGTGCGTACAAAAAGCGGAGTTACATGAGCATCATGGAAGGCTTGTGTTTCTTGTCAATCTAAGTCCATGAGCACAGTTGGGATCCATTCCTCTATACTCGTGGCAGGCTATTGAGAGCCCTGGGGGTTTGGGTCAAACTGCTGTTAAGCAGTCTACTCCAAGGTTGGAGTCTGGCATTCTGAGTTGTTGCAGAAATTAACCTTTGCATCAATTTTATTTGTTTTGATGGCTTAGTCTCTGATATTGAGACTTGATTGTTTTAAGGCCTTAATACTGTGAGAACGGGTTGAGGGCTAGGTTATAACAAAGCTGGATAATAACAGGATAATTATCTATGGCTTACGGGTAATAATTAAAAACCATACTCCCTCAATGGGTGTTATAAACTTGTTTGATCCTACTGAGTATAAGTGGGTATACTCATGCATCTCCGTGATGCAGGTACCACAGAGGAGGAGTAGCGGAGTAGCTGTGTTCGTGGATCGGAGACTCACTGCTTCAGAGTAGGATTTGCTTTATTTTCATTAGATTGTAATAAGGCACGAGAGTTGCCATTACATACTTTATTTGTTATTCTCTGTTGGTCATTAGACTTTGCACATGGACGAGACCTAGCTCTTTATTTAATAAATTCTATCGACTATTATGGTTATTCATGGTTTGATATGATTAGTATGTTGAAAAACAACAGTCATGGATTGGGGTTTATTTTAGCTGATGGTTTGCATGATTTGACAAAAAAAAATTACTCAAATTTTTCACTGCATTTACTTTCAAAATGTCATTTAGAAAACCCCGGCCATGACAGAAATAGAGAGAGAAGTGTGAGGGTAGAGAGATGAGAAAAGAGAGAGAGGAGAGGAGAGAGTGAAGAGAGATAGAGTGAAGTAAGAGAGAGATAAAAAAATGGAGAATAGAGAAATAGTAAAGGGAGAGAAAGGATTAAGAGATTTAAAAAAAAGTTAAGCCTATTTGCAACGCTCAGTAATGAGCATCGCAAATAGTACAATATTTTAAAAATTTTAAGTACTATTTGTGGTGCTTGCAAGAAGCATCACAAAGTGTTGAAATAGTAGCAACACTAAATCATAAGTGTTACTACTATTTATACTATTTACAACACTTCTTATAATTGTCACAAATATCATAATTTTTTTAAGAAACGGTACTTTTAGTGACACTTAGCTAAGAGTGTTGCACATAGGCTTAATTTTTTTTAAAAAATCTCTCAATTCTTTCTATCTCTTCACTATTTCTCTCTTCTCCCTATCTCTCTTTCTTCACACTCTCTCTCAAGATCTCTCTCTCTCTTCCTCTTCTCTCTCTCTCTCTATCCTCTCTCTCTCTCTCTCTCTTCTCTCATCCTCCTCACACTCTCTCTATTCTCTCTCTCTCTTCTCTCATCCTCATCACACTCTCTCTAGATCTCTCTCTATTTTCTTCACTCTCTCTAGATCTCTTTCTTTCTCTTCTCTCTCTCCCCTCTCTCTTCTCCATCTATCTCTGTCCTCCCTTTCTCTCTCTCCCCTCTCTTTCTCTCTTCTCTCATCCTCCTCACACTCTCTAGATCTCTCTCTCTCCTCTTTCTCCATCTCCTCCTCACACACTCTAGATCTCTCTCTTTTTACTCTCCTTTCTCTCTCTCTTCACTCTCTCTCTCTCCCCTCTCTCTCTCTTTTCTTTTTTCTCTATCTCTCCTTTCTCTCCTCTCTCTTCTCTTTTCCTCTCTATCTGTCTCTCTCTTCTATCTATTTCTTCTCTCTCTCTCTCTCTCTCTCTCTCTCTCTCTCTCTCTCTCTCTCTCTCTCTCTCTCTTTTTCCCTTGGCCCCCTCTACTTTATTATTAATAGCAACATTTAGAAATAAATGTCACGAATAATCCTTTGACGACAACATTTAAATCCAAAACATTGCTAAAAGATGCCTTTGCAATGCTTTCAAAGCATCACAAATGTGAATTGACGTGGGTGAAAATTGCCCAAAAAATATCACGTGCAGCTGGATGAAATTTTGCCCAACTACACTTCAAATACCACCACTCACTACTTCCGCCCCCCACTCGTCTCCCTCCACCTTGTCTCCACCCAAAACCAACAGTCACCGCCATGAGTCTATCGTGCCTCCACTCAAAGCTACAGGTCTCTGGTTCTTCCCCACTCTCCCCTGCTCTTGCTATCTCTCCCTTCCTCCCGGCCAAACGTTTTGCTCCTGGGCGCTTTGCTCACCTTCTCTCCTCGGTCCCCCCTTCCACCCCACCTTCTATTTTCCCTTTCTTTCCCCCACTCGATTGTAGACGCCAGAGGAGCCATCTTCAAGTGTTGGATTCTTGCCCTCCATCCCCTCCTCCCTCCCACTCCCCTACCCCGGGTCCCCTTCCTCCCCCCTATTCCCCTCCTCTGTCCCCCCTGGGTGCCAAATTCTTGCACCGCCATCCTCTTCCAGCCTCTTCCCCTGGTCCCCCCAACCTATTCCCCTCCCTCCTCCTCCGCTTTCTCTGGTCAGAGGAGGGGCTCCGGGCATAGGCCGGAATTCCTTCCCCCCTCCCTACTAGATGATGGGAGCCGGATTCCAATGCCCCTCCAGTCAAGGCGGGATCTTTTTTTTATTGTTATTAGCGACGCTAATAACTATTTTTCTTTTTTTTATATATATCTTTTTACAAATTAGCAACGCTTTGAAAAGTGTCTCTAGTACATTGTTTTGATTTTTTTAAATTCTAATGTTATTAGCGACTATCTTTAAAAGCAACGCTAATAGTGTTAAAATATTTTTTAATTTTTTAACAAAATTATTTTTATAGTAGCGACACTTTAAAAATCATCGTTAATAATTATATTTTATTTTTTATTTTTTTTGTTAATTTTTAAAAAAAATTATAGTAGTGACACTTTAAAAAATGTCGCTAATATTATATTAATAGTGACGCTTAATAAAAAGCATCATTAATGATATAGTATTAGTGATGCAAATAAAAGTATCGCTAATAGCATACCATTAGTGATGCTTTTTCATATGTGTCGCTAATTAGTAATAGCAACAAGACTTTTTTTGACGAATTTAGCGATGTTTTTTAAGTGTCACTAATAGTTAATTAACAATGCTTTTATGACTATTAGTAACACTTAAAAGCGTTGCTAATAGTCTTTTTACTTGTAGTGCGAACATGATACAACAAAACAAATAATGCACGAGTAATTTGAAATAATCAAATCCTTGGGGGCATGATTACCTATTTTCATAATTTAATGAAATTTAAAATATAATAATTACGTCACTAAATTTCTAAATCAAATTAAGAATAACTATAAGATCTCATGTTACTTTTATTAACATGTAAAATAAGTAGACACTCATGTACCTATAGTTCTTTCATAAGAAGAAAAGAGAAGCAAACAGCAAGAAAGTCAACTCTATGGTCTACATTTCCCTTGTCACAAATTATCTCCACCTATACCCGATGGGATGGCTGGACAAGAACCAATAAAATGGATAGATTAACCAATTGAGAAATAAATCTAGTCATTACCTTTTATTCTCCTCGAAGTCATATCCAAGCAGAATCTTTCCATGTACTCAATACCTATCATACTTTTAGCGAAATATATAACTTTTTTATGGTATACAATGAAATAAGTCATTAATTAAAATTTTATAGCATAGTCAATGCACCAATAAAAGTAGGAAAAAACTTAGCCAAAGTAGTAGCTTTAATGAGTAGTAGCTCCCTAACCGTTAGATCATGGTCAGACCATGATTAGATGGCTAAGGAGTTGTAGATCTGGCTAGACATCCTTATAGAAGTAAGTCTTGAATTGCCTCCAAGTTCCAATGAGGGAAGTTAAATTCATGCCCTCCCCTCCACAATTGTTTCTCACAGACTTCTCACAAAAGCTATTTCTGCCATTTCATTGAGATAAACAAGACATATTCTATTATAACTTATTCATGCCAAGAAAAAAAGTGTGACACGAATAAATCCATGAGAAATTATTTATACAAGGCTCCATTAAGTCCCGAATAAATTTTTTTTATTAAAACTATTATAGTTTTTGAGATTGCTTAAATAAGCGAGGTTGAAGACGCATTGATTAATTGAACCATTCTTTTTATAATCAACGAAGGAGAATAGCAATACAATTTACATCCACCAGAATAAAGAGAAGTTTATGTTGGCCACCTACACATGGTATAACTGAGATAACTATCCAAAACTTAGCATGTAGATCGAAGTAAATCAGCAAGCTTGGGAATAGCCGGTGGCCAGTCTTGGGCTTCAGCTGAATATAGAAGGGGAGCCAAGAAGAGTTTGTCACTAAAATGATGTGTCATTGCCAATCTTCAATCCAAGCCCTAAATGCAATAAGGGATAATTGCGGACAAAGAACCACCAAAATGGGGAGGTTGCAATAGGAACAAGATTATGGAGATAATTTGACACTAAAATATTTTCCCGCATGGCTTGGAGCCTTGGGTGAGATATCTCCATCGTATGTAAAAAAGGTATACCCTTAGCTGTGAATATATATCCACAAAGTAGAGTGTAATCTCATGGTTGATAGTAGAATTAGTCTACTCAAGTCATTGCTTTGGCCGTGAACTACTTAAATCTTGTGCTTTTTATATGTTTTATGAATTGTCCCTTTAGTGATTTTGCCTTGTAATTATGTTAATTTATTTATCTTACACTTTGGAGGTGTATGGGATATATTTAACACACTTGGGTGTAAGAAGTATGTATTTTATTCTATTTCTTAGTTTGCACAAATGAGGGAAGAGGTATAGTTTTCAATAAAAATTCCATCGCCTCTAGTTTAAAAGAAAAAAGAAAAAGAAAAAAAGATTATCTCCGTGTTGTCCATCAATTATAAAAATCCTTTTGCTCAAGCATCGCATTCAATTCAAAGGGTAAGAAAAAGAGTTTTCACTTTAAACGTACATCTTCATGAAAATGGTAGTGTCATATCTCTCTCACAATAATTCTATTCCTTTATTTCATATATAAATCTCATCCACTTGTTACACTTCTAGATTGAACGTACCCTAATTAATCTTATATCACTACTTACAACCATGAAAGCTGTGTAAAACAAAGTCAATATACAAACAAAGGTTTCATACCAATCTGTAGGAGTACTATTAGATACCAGCCATGCATTCAGGTGGAGTGACGGGGTAACGAGATTTGTCAGTGCAGTAGTCATATATCATGTGGTTCATGCGTACCCACCGGTACTTCCTTGCTTGGATGGCATCAAGTTGCTTATATGCTGGGCCCTCCCACCAGTTTCTAGGGTTAGATGCGCAGTATGCGGGGCCCGGAACGGGGCACCCTTCGATGTCGAAGTCTTTGTAATAGGCGTAGAATGGGGCCTTGCTCCAATCAATTTTCTCGAGCCCACCCCTCGTGGCCCAATCGTCGGCCTCCCATAGCGTTGAGTAGACCCCCATTGGCTGGAACTTGGGGTATGGGATCCCCCTTGCCTCATTGTTTTTGTAAACCCTTATTGGCACATCATCAACAGAGAAGCTGCAACCAACCACAACTCCTCTTAGCTAGTTATACCATTAAGGTAAGAATAAAGTTAGCATCAATAAGGAAACGATTATTGTAATAATTGTTAATTTTGATGGATTAATGCATGGTGACAATTAAGATTATGTTATTTGAACTCAATTAATGCATGCATATGTACCTAATTAACTGTTCGGATGAAAGTTAATGAATACTTATCGTTATGAAAAGAAAGCTTACACTATGTGTTCATGATTCCAAAGAAATGAGTAGGTGTGGTAATCTGCAGCTGGATCAAACCATAGGTTGACTCGTTGTTCCCTATCACCCTTGCCATGGGCATAAATATTTGTTTGTACAGTGTAAGGTTGTCCCGACCGGTTCCCCAAGAACTCGAAATCCAGCTCATCTCTCACGGTATCAGTGTCCGAATTCATCTATCAAACAGAAGGTAAAAATGTGAATCACACAATATATTGTTCAAAATTAATCAGGCTTGTCTGAACAGCAATGGAAGATGATGATGAGTAACAAACATAGAAGGCTGTGACTGTTCCAGCAGAGTCCCCAGGGACGAGCTTGATCTTCATGCTGACCTTCCCAAACAAGAACTGCCCCTTGGAAGCAAACCCACATCCTAAATACGCATATATCAAGCAACTTGTGTTTAAAATGGGTCAAACTTGGGTACTAAGCTTAGTTAAGTCATATCTAAACAACAAGTAGGTAATAACCTACTAAAGAGATGCAAGAATTTCTCCAATATCATTGTCGGCAAGGTTAGAAAATGGGTGGGAACTATAGAGGATTACCTGAGGACTGATCAAGAACCAACTGGATGGCCCTTCCTCCTTCAATCATCTTAACATGAGAGTCAGCCCATGTGACCTTAAAGTCTTGCTGGAAGGTAGCTGGTCTAGCAAAGGCCAGAAGAGAGCAAGTGAGGAGACACAGAAAAAAGAGGATTGCGTTTCTCAAGCTGCTTTGAAGAGCCATGGCAATTAAAGAAAAATAGAGAGAGGGAAGTTTTGAGGGTGGGATGTGAGATGGGGTGGGGAGGCTTATATAGTGAAGTGAAGAGAGATTGAGACTACCACAATGGAGTAGAAAGCTCCATGACAGCTTTGGCAACGATCATATCACTCTTTTCATACAGCTATTTGCTAGCTTTCCACTGGTCCCGCCTTGCCTCTGATAAACTGGGTCACTATATCAACTGATTTTTTCTCTATCCCTTCAAGTCCATGTCATGTTATATTACTACTGACTTCGATCTTCTTCTCCGGAGAGAATGTTCGTTACCACTTCAATCACCAGAAAGGGAATAACCCATGATTTCGCTTCTAATCTTGGAAATACTTTTATATATGGATTCCCACCACATTATGTTACATATTGTTGCTCGAATGTCCCTACTACCTTTTGATACGAGAGTAGAGACTTGTTAGTTTGATGGTTTTCCCCAGGGAAGATTTTTCGTCCTCTGATCACCTAGTATATGCCAAGATATCCGCCACTAAGTAGGAGCCATTAATAGCCATTAACAGTAATATGTGTGTCACTAAGATGGCGAAGGTTCACTAGCTAATTAAGACTCGCCCAAATGGCCAGAAGATTCAAATTTGTGTAGCCCACCTGCATGCCCTCTTTCATGCACACAGATCCATGCATTGTACATAAAAATTGTGGGTGATGTTTGGCAACCAGTTCTTCAATGTAGTAAGTAAAGATTAAGTAAATTTGATTCATAGGGAACACAATAGTGTTAGGCGAAGTATTACACCATAGCTTTGCTGTGGCCATGCATGAAGTCCCCGTCAGACTTTTCCACCCTGTATCCTGCCATATATGTGAATTCTCCTACATAAAATAATATCATTAATTTGATATTAATGAAGTGTTTGAAGAATGTCGTCCCCTTCAGACTTTTCCACCCTGCATCCTGTCATATATGTGAATTCTCCTACATTGAAGAATTTTAGTTGCCAAACACTCGATAGATATAAATTTTGGCGATTTTGATTTCTACAGTAGTTAATGCAACCAAACAAGAATGAGTTTTCTTGGCTAAATCCTGGCTGAATCTGCCCATGAATTTGTTGCCTAATAGCCCCATATTTTGGGGCCAAGGCACCTATTAACTTTATCCTTTGATAATCATAATTATTAGCAAAAATAAATAAATTGCATACAATTTGTATAATTTTTTACCGCACCTAAAAGTTGATTTAAAATGGAGAACTTCATTTACATGTGACAACCGCTAGAGTTATTTTTCATCACGAGTTTCACAACAAGTTTATGATAGTATTATCTTCGTCTCAAGCTATTTAATTTTGTAAAATAAATCAAAATTAATTTATTTTAAAATATCAAATGGAACTATTAATTTAAGACGAAAAAATATTAAATTAATTTTATAATATCATAGAATTAACCTCAGAATATATTTTAACTTAGAGAAGTTGAGGATAAGCATTAATTTAACAAGCCTGAAAATAATTAAAATCTAAACAAAAAATGGTTAAATTTGGTTCACCTATATGAGGGACCGGGTCCAGCATTTTCTTGATGCACATGGCCAATAATTGAAATAGTACTATGATGAATTTATCACTGGTGCATGGAATAAATAAGCTACGTCTCATGTCACGTCACGTTTTTGCTTCATTGACATTCACATATTTACACTAAGAATTGTATATACATATGCCAAGTACAACTGTATTTTACACACATAATTATAGGGTAAAGATTTCACAAGTGGGCTTGACTACAGTTGAAACTAATTAGGGGGCCCATGTTTGAATTTCCCTTCCATTCGCAATTGTTTCTACCTGAGTGGAATACACATAAGGCCCACAATGTGAGGGTCCGCATGCAACCCCCCATGCAAGTGCTCACAGGAGATCAGTTTACATGGAACAAGATGGTATTTTGGCCTAAATTTCATACAAATTGATATTTCAGTCTATTGGTAATTGAATATGAGCTGCCTGGTAAAAGAAATTTTCAAAGTCACTATAATTACAATTGTAATGTAATTTTTAAGATCGAGAGAAGGTTTTCATGGTTTCCTTGTTTTCTTAATATTTTTTAGCAAAAATGATAGCTTTAAAATGTAAATGTAATAAGATTAGTATGATATAAAAATTTAACATGAACCATAACGCATATTTAATATGTGTCGAGGTTCATCATGGTCATTGGATCGAGATGTAGTAGCGCATGATATTTGAGGGTAAGCGGGTAATTACACAAGCGGTTTGGCATGCATCGGGCACATATTAATAAAATTTTAATATAATTATTCATTATATCTTATATTCATTGCGCTTCAACCATTGTACTTTGGCTCAATATAAAAGTTTTTGGTTGTTTCAAGTTATTCTTGCAAGTACTGCATAGTTTCTTAAAGGGAAATAATAATCACCCAATATGTAGGCCTAAATGAGCTTTGTGTAAGGCCTACACGTTCCATCTAATTAATCAAAACTTAATTAGTGATTTTTGGATAGGTTCGTTGGGTGTATCACTATCCTGTATCAAACAGAAAAATACAACTACTCAACCTGTCTAAAATAGCTTTTTAATTGGGTTTTGATAAAATACAACATAATACAAAGTTCGGTAGGGCCTAGTGTTTGTGCAGCTTTGTCGGTCTAATTCATTAGCTATCTACTATTAAGCTAAGATTGGCAGGATTTAAATAATTGAAAATGCTATGACCGGTCATGTCTAGAAAAAGTTCATCAACCCGCCAAGCATTTCAGTGTGCAACCGGTTGTAGCATTACTTTTAAAAGTATGTCGAAATTAATAATTTCAAACAAAAATTTCGAAAAATGAAACAAATAAGAAATAAGACGAATCAAGCCCTTTTTTGCTTAGATGTCGGCCCACCGACGAAATGGAACAAAAATGCATTTATGAAGAAGATGTGGCATATATACTTTTACTGGCTGGAGTCTCATTTAGAGGTACAGCTCAGATTGTGTGGTTGTGAGAGATCAGATGTGGCCCAATTAGACAAAAATGTGATAAAGAATTAGAAAGTTACCCTAGATGGGACTCCCCAACCGAAAACCTATATTTGATATAAAAAATAAGCCCTATCTTAGGGCAGCTAAGTAACAAAAAGTGTATTCAATTTCTTAATTATCAGTTTTTTTTTAGCCCGTGGTGGCAACTAGTCAACAAAGAATTATTTCTCTCTCTTTCCGTGCAACCGGCACAAATCACTTTGCAATTTTCCACAACCTCAAGGAGAATGATACGTAGTGAGAGGATAATATAAATTGTTTTCTATTTTTTTAACGAGGGATGTTTGAGTGACCCACTCAGATAAAGGTTGGGCAACCGGTCTCTTAGAGCATCATATCTCACATCAATCTCATTAAGTATGTACAACACCTACATATCACACTCACTTTTTAGTTAAAAGACAAAGTTTATAATAAAAAATGGTAAATGACCCGGAATCAAAGTTAGGCTCCATGTCTACCCAAGTTCAAAGTTTGGGTCTATGTCGGCTCAACCTGTGGCATCCTAAAAATTTGAGAGAAACTTCTAAATTTTGTAAAACAAAAGAGAGAGATATAGAGTTAGCAATTTTTTGCATGGGGTTGAGGTGTCAATGTGCTTATGACCGCTTCTTGTTGATGCTTATTACAAATGTCGACCATTTGGGCAGTTAGTGTTCATACGCCCACAACTGACTTGCAACACTGAAGGTTATCTCTAGCACCGCTTATCAGTATATTTTATGGATACAAATAGGTATTTGGCAGTTGGAAACTTTATTGCTAGTTATCTTGAGTCGATTTGAGTTGAGTGGAGAGAATTTGGAGGTGAAGCACACTTTGGTAGGCAGAGACGCAGAAATCAGAGGTGCTGTAGTGAAGGAGGTGACTAGTAAGCTCAAAGATTTAGAGTTTTGTACATAAGATCACTAGCTATTATTAATGGCATAGTTTTTATAATTTCCTAAGTGAAAATCCATAATAAATCAGTTGGGAGTTGATTATAGTTGCACTATACACGTGGTGTTTGAGATTAATCTTGAAAATATATTGTAAGATTTGGCAAGGACAAAGTGAAAAGGGTTTCTAGAGGCTATATGAAACACTAGAAAGGATTTGGGAGGGATTAGAAACTCATAGGTACATCAAAATGGTATAAAACAGTCACTTTTAATCCACCAACATGGGCTTGGATATGTCAAGGTGGAGTCGATAGCTAAGTCAACATGAGCTTGACCTATCAGACAGTGTTTCAAGAGTAAAAATTAAAGGAAGTTTAAAAAGGCTTAGGGGAGATCTTAGGAAACCTTCAAGTAACCCAGTTAGGGGTTTCTTAGAGAAAATCCCTTGGGTTGTTTATCTCAGAGTAGAGTACACCCAATAGAGGTGATAACCTCTCTAGAATCTAGTTGAGAATGAGGAAGAAGATATCTTCATGAGCTATTGATATGGTCTTCGACATGTAAACACAACATTGACAATCTCCAACATGGGATATGAGATATCGATGGTGGTGTATAAACTTTCACACGGGGGTGGATAGGTTGATGATAGTTTAATATCTACTAATGCGTCACTAGATTGCCTCTAACCCTTGCACTTTTGTAAGTAAGTAGTTAAGAGTTCTAGCCTCTATGCACATAAATTTGTTTTGAAGCATAACTAATAATAAACAAACCCTAATTTCTAATTGTCATTTATTATCAATCAATTATCAAACAACATATGCAACACATGCAATCACATAAGAATTTTTATGTGAAAAATCTCAACTAGAGTAAAAATCTATGGTAGCCTCAATCGAAGGTTAATCAATGCACTAGAACCTTAAAACTTACAAGACTCAAAACAACCAATCAACTTTAAGACTTGACACAAAGTTTTTTTGTTAAATCTTCTCTTGTTGATGATTTGACCTTCAATTCTTCCTCCTTTGAATCACTGAAGTTTCCTCTCTTTGTGTTTTGATCTTTATCTTCTTCTTCTAGTAGCTCAACCAAATACTCCTTTTTTATTTATTGATTTACCTCTTGAGAATTTTCAATTCCTTTGCAGAACTTTGTTGACTCTTCTCTCTAAAATTTTTGTGTCTTAACTTCTTAGTTGTGCATCAACATCAATTCACGATAGACAATCTCTTCAAGTTCTTTTATGAATTCTCAAGTAAAACAATGTGAAAAGGACTCTCATTTCTTCTCTAATTTTTTTTTGGTTTTCTTCTCTTCAATTTCTCCACTTCTTAGCCTTTATGTAGGTCTTCAAGTCTAATTGGTACTTTGACTTCAACAAGGAAAGAAAACTAATCCAAAAAAGCTTGTTGAGGGCAACTAAAATTGCTATCGATCGTTTTAAAGAGCGATCAATCATTTACTATTTTCTTAATCCATGACTCCCTGAGCAATCAATAGGTCTACAAAGTGATCGATCAATAAACTCTCAGTTTTATTTTACAAATGGCTAATTTAACTGTCGATTGATTATTTCTCACCGTATTATGTTCAGCAATCGATCAATTGTACTGTTCATTTACTGTTTTGCCATGTTTACCCTAAATTTTTCTAAATTATATAAAATCACTTCTAAAACTTCTCCAAGTAATTTTGGTATGAGAATATATATTGAATAAACCTCTTAAACCATCAACTTTTAGTCTTCAATCTTGATTTATAAGAATACTTTTGCTCATATTTTTCAAGTCCATCAATTCCAAATCTAATTTGACCACAACTATATTTAATCATATTTATAAGACTAATTATATACTCAAGGTTTCTGACATAATTTTGACAAAAAAAATGGTCAATTAACTTTACATATGAAATATATGTTCTAGCAGTTGAGAGTGGTGTCAATGGGCCAACAGTAATAATTTATAAAGGAGAAGAGAAGAATAACCCAACCTCATAAGAAGCCAAAGTAACCCTAATAATAAGTAAGGAAAGTTGCATTTCACTAAAAAGAATAATAATCCTAATGAAGAAAGTATTGGGAGTTGTGGGCCAAAATATGTTTACATGAAAGGTGTTGATTAAGAAGAAGGGTTTCTACAAGTTTGAGAATAAGGTTTTTGACCAATATAATTAACCAAAAATGGGCTTTCACTAGAGGTATTGACCTAATGGGGTTTGCATGAGTAGGGGTAAAGTCTCTATTCTAATTTTTTTTAAAATTAATTATTACTCATAAGTGGTATTCACTTGATCTTTAAAAGTTCAAAGGTCATTCTGCGGGGCAACCCTCAGCCAAGGGTTGTTGAACTTCAAAGGCTCATGCTTACCAGTGTGAAAGGGGGTTATCTAAAGACCTAATTGGTTTGACATCTTATCATTGTTGTCCATAAGAAACATAGTATGACCTTCACCTATGACATGGGGTGTTGACCACCAATCTAATGGGTCTGGAATTACCTCCAAGGAGCATATGTCAGTTTTGACAATGTGCTACAAAAGGTGAAGTAGTTGGTAATATGTATAAAATGTGGATACTAAAATAAAAATATTTAAAGGAAGTTGCAATATATATAATGTACTTTATAAAGTATGAAGAAGCATTGATGTGAACCGTAAGCCACAAATAATGTAAAAATAGTAAATGAGGTAATTTTTAAAGAGAGAGGGTATAATTAGTTAACCATATGATAAAACTTTTGTGTTTAATTAGACTCCCTCCATCCTAAATTAATTACTCCATTTTGTTTTTTAAAATAAATTAATTTTAGTTCATTTTGAAAACCAAATTGAGCTATTAATCTAAGGATAGAGGGAGTAGTTTTTTATCTTATTAAATATACTTTAATATACTCATGTACCCTAGTGATGTAGGTTCTTCTAGCTGAGATAGCTAGGCGTAACTTTAGGAGGATCATGTAAGAATGACAACAAGGTAAAAAATTCCTATTGAGGCATAGTGATGTACATATAATATTATTTTTTTTATGATATTTATATATTTAAAACACAACTTGGCATGCAAGGTTGACTCCATCCTGTTTAACCATACAAATCATATAAATTATGTAACTATTTTATTATCCATATATGTGAAAAATAATAGTCTCAACCTAGGTATTAGCATAATTAATGTTTTGATTTATATTTAAAAATAGAAAAATATTTATTCTTGTTTCTACACTAATGAATTAACAAATACAAATTTTGAAAATCCTGAATTATATTTTGACACAAGTCAAACTTCAGAGCTAAAACTCCACTCTGCTTGTTAGCACTCTGCTATTAGAAAATGCTACATGTGATTGCACCTCCATAGCATTGCTCACAGCAACCTATGGCCCCACGTATAGGCTCCATGCTTGAGCCGATGCATCGTTGTAAGCATTCCTATTGCCCCAGAGCTTACAAACTGCAACGCACACTAGAAGCTCTCACCCACGTGTGGCGCACTGCATACAGTTCTCTATAAGCGTACATAACATTACTCTTTTAAAATCAATTGGACAAAAAATTTAACTTGACCTCAGACCCGGTCCTTCAAAGAATGAGGCTTCTCATAAGTGATGAGCGGGCTCCATGCACGAGTCAACGCTTTAATGTAAGAAGAGTTTTTTATGCTCCTATTGACAATGAGTCTAATGTAGCACATGAAAGATCTTAATATTTAAGATGTGTGCACCGACAATCTTATTGATGAAGGGCTCCTTTGTACAGCTTATACTAGGTTCATTGATATGGAGAGCATAAAAAATATTTCTCTTAATATACGTGGGTCATGTGTCAAGCCAGCGTTCAAGGGCACAAGCATTCATAATATTTTTATTTCCACTAGAGATCAACATGAACAAGAGCATTCGTACTCATTCTAAGGAATATGAAAATACAATGTGTTCATACATTAATCATGCTTTTAATAATCCCCAATTCTACGTTTTTATGCTTTTGCAATATTTTATGAAAACAAATAAATGAATCATCATTGTCAAATGGATAGAAGAAAAGGCTAGACGGTGGCTACATGTAGATATCCAATCAGACCACCTACATTGCAATAGGCGTGACAATGACATCAGAAAGGGCATGATCACATGCGTGTTCTTCACTAGTGAAACATAAGATGGGTCAGAATTGAATGAAAGGCTTCTAGTTAATTAGCTGAACCTATGATTTTAAGATATTCTGTTTGGCCCCCAACGGGCCCCAAATTCCACTTTCAGATAAGTTATAGAGAGATCATGATCAAAGGAGCCCAGGAATTCCCACATAAATATCAAGTCACAAAGATCTTACAAGTATGCTCAAGGGAAAATAAAATTATAGATGAAATAAAATAATGAATTAAATACTCTGCTTGGCTAGTACTTAGGAAGAGAGCATTCCTTTGGAAGGTTGTTTTGGAACCTCTTATTGTCTTGGCAGTAATCATAAATGAGGTGGTACTTTCTGACCCATTTGAAGAGCCTTCTCTGCCTATCAGTGAGAGTGCTGAACCTGGGTTTGTGCCACCAATTGGTGGAGCTCTCACCCCTGCAAAACCTGGGGTTCCCCCTCCAAATACAAGCATCAATCTTGTAGTTCCTGAATGATGCTATGAAGGGCCCCTTGGACCAGTCTATTTTATCGTGGCCCCCGCGTGTTGCCCAGCTGTCGCCGTTCCATAGGCTTGCCTTGATGCTCATTGGCTGCCATCTTGGAAATGCCACTCCTTTATCTGCATGGTTTCTATACACCCTGATGGGCACCCAATCCACCATAAACCTGAAGCAAAGAACCAAAAGTCATATAGTTACTGCAATTCCTTGTGAAAATCATGGAATGTAAATGCTGAAATTAATAGATCAATTCAAACTTGTTGCTTACACAATCTGGTGAAGGTTCCACAGGATTGAGTAGGTGTGGAAGTCCTCTGTTGGATCAAACCACAGATAAATTCTCTCCTCCCTGTTGTCAAAACCATCTGCAAAGACATTTGTTTGCAGTATATATGGCTGGCCAGTCACATTGCCAAGGAATTCGAAGTCTATCTCGTCTCTGTTCGGTTGGTCAGAAGTAAGCTGCATTTGGGACCAACTTATTTGTTATGATGCTTCTTTTATGGAGAAAGATGATTCATAATTGATAAAGAAAAAAAAGAGAAAAAAAACTTATTTACTTACATAGAAGGCGACGACAGTGCCAGCAGAGCAATTAGGCACTAGTTTAATCTGCATATCGATCTCTCCAAACAAAAACATCTCATTTGAAGCAAAACCAGATCCTGAATGAATAATCAGGTTTATGAGCAATAAATATACCTAAAATTTTTCATTTACTAGTTAACTTGCCTACCTGAATCTTGGTCGAGTATTAGACTTCTTTCATGCCCATTGGCCGATGTGTTTATGTGGGTAGGAGCCCATGTGATGAAGAAATCCTTGTTGAAGTCACCCAAAGACACAACAGAAGAAAGTGATGTTCTGATCAAATTCAATAACAAGAGTTTGAGGAGGGGGATTTTGTAACTTTGAGGCACCATTTTGTTCTACTGTTATGTGTATTGCTGAAGAGTAGCAAAGCAAGACAAATATATAGGGAATGCATGTTGATGATAGGAAGTAGAGCAAGGAAGGTTTGTTGAAGCAAGAATAGTAGAGAATATCTTTGGAGGGAAGCAAAGAAGTGTTGCTGTGAATTTGAATTTTTTTATTTATATTAAATACCATGACCGTTTCACACTTGGTTCTCAATAGGGTCAATTAATTTATTTATTGGTTTGAAGATTCATTGATTCACTTAAGTGCAACTTGGCTGAGTCAGATAACTAGGAAGGGAAATCAGGAAGCGAGTGCAGCCGAGTCACTCTGAGTTTTGTTCCGAAGTGGTACAAAGCATTTTGATAACATTTTTATGTCCGGGAAGTTCGTTATTCAGTTCTAGAGACACAATGTAGGGTTTCCTACGAGCTGACCTAAGTTGGGCTTCGGTAGCTTGAGCTCTGCTTAACTTGTGGTTGAAGCCGAGCCGAGCTCGAGCTCTCACAATGGAATTGAGCTCAAGCTTAATTTTACTTGGCTCCTTTGCTATTATTTATTTGTTTATTTTTACTCTTTTGTCTTATCTATTTCTCATAAAAGAGTTGACACAAAAAATATTAAAATAGAGTTGCAAGATTCATGACGTCGATCCTGAACTATTGAAACAAGATACTATTTAATTATGATTATTATGATGATTCCCTCCATCATATATTAATAGCTCTATATAATTTTTTTAAATAAATTAATTTTGTTAATTTTAAAAGATTATATGAAGCCATTAATGTAAGAAGAAAGGAGTAGTTTTTAGATTTTTAATAATGTAAACATATCCTTAAAAAATGCAATTTTTAACATGAAACATTTTGCTTAAATAACTTATATATGAGTCCGCCTAGTGTACGCGGCTTGATGGCAAATAATCATGCTCCACGGTTACCTTTACCTTGTGAGGCAATTTTTTGTTTTTGGCAATGGCAGCTGGCATTTTGCATATTTTTTCAATGAGCAACCTTCTTATCATCTCAGAATAAGCCGGCCCATTGAGCCAAAGTTCTAGCTTGGAGGCAAGCTGGAAGCCAGCTCCACCTTGCTTAGCATTGCTACCATAATCTAGCGACTGTCATGCCTCGTGCGTATAAATGAATCCCCAGACGAGACACCGAGTTGACTCAGTCAGGTTGTAGTCACCAGCAAATATTAATTTCACAGTATGCATAATGGCTATGGACATGGATTTCAACAATAAATTTATGTTGATACCTGATACCTAGCTTTGGGCACCCTCTCAGACTTCTATGATGGGTATCTTTGCTGTCAGTAGAAAAAATAAAAAGTAGGCAACTCCACTGAAGTTTTGCTTTTAAAGTATTGCTTCCTGGAGAATAACTTGGTCACCCGTGTAACCTTCTATCCCTTTTGAGAATTTTCCATTATTCTTTCCCTTTCTTCTGTTCCTGTTTAGGGCCGTCCTGAACTTGTAAATGTATGTCAGTGGTCTCACAACACAAAATACCTTGGGACTATGCTTCAGAGGGAAGCTAAAGCCAACCAAAGCAGAAGTGCAAGTTACTGAAAGAATAATTAATTTTTGCTTAGACCGATTTTCAACTTTTTTAAGAGTCAAATGTATTTTACCTTTACTTAAGAAGGTCAACTATTATGATGAGAACATGCATTTCTCTAGTTTAAACTCTAAGTTAAGATATGATCAGTACATGTCTCTGACGCTCTATGACTTTGCTTGTGTTGGTGGCCATGCAAGTAATACAAGCAGTACAGCACAACCATCTTTTACTCTTTCCATTTAACTCTATGATCGGAATAGATCATCCAATCAATAAAAGCTGCTTTTTAACCTCTGCTGCGGCAAGCTCAGAGTCAGATGCTTGGAACATAAGATGTTTTCCTGAAAATATTTCCTATATAGATAGCAAATCAGTGCAAAGATGAGTGTTAACATTAAATCACTACCATCTTATGAAGTAAACTCTTATATTAATCAAAGATTCGGCATCTAAGACAATCCTTCCTGAAGAGAGAATTAGTTGGCCTAATGCCAAGTATCCCATAATACTGCGATGAAAAATTCCAAAATAAGAGATTTATCAGAAGCTTGCCTCCAAAATTTCTGATATCAAGGATGAATAGATCAAAAAATTAAGCTTCAGATTGTGTCGACATATGGAAAAGAGGAAAGAGAGTCTCACCAACATCATTATATATCTCGATATATTAACAGTATAATTACAAACAACAAATCTTAATTTACATCAACCAAGGTATGATTTTGATTGAAAAATAAAAAATTAATTACAATACAAAAAAATCCTTGTTTATTGTATTTTTAGATTAACAGCAGAGTAACTAGCTAGTAATTACATCTCCACTTGAAGATAGAAATCAATTATACACATCAAGCTTCTTACACATACATGATGAAATTATTCCACAGAAAAATAACACACTGACAGTCTTTATTTTGGAGAATAAAAAATTAATTAAAATACCAAAAAATCCTTGTTTTTTGTATTTTCAGATGAACAGCACAGAAAATACTAATTACATCTCCACTTGAAGATAGAAAACGGATATACACATCAATTTTCTTACACATATTAACAGGTACTTCACCCATGATGAAATTATTCCACAGAAAAATAGCTCACTGACAGTCTATTATTTGTATCAGCTTTATGATATCAAACAAATTTCACAAATGCTTGTCGATCACTGCAAGTTAATGTTGATTACCAGCGGCCCTTCCCCCTTGTCAACCACAAATGATTGAGAGACTTTCTTCGAATGGCCCACAATGTCAACCGAGTATGTACCATGATAACCTCTAAATCCGAACTCTTCTTTGTCATCTATGAGCCCATGGGCATGTGATAGCCACTCTCGTTTAAGAGCTAAATATCTCTTACCTGCTTCATTGACAGCTCCTTCTGCATCAACCAAGTGTGCGTTATTCCGGCTCATGAATAATTCCCAAAATCCCCAGAGCATAATGCCTTCTACAGCAGGATGGGCAAAGGCCTCCCGGAGCATAACTTCCAAGTCATCAGCTCTGACATACTCATTTATTGAGGAAACATCTAATTCAGTGAACCAGATTGGAAGACCAAGTATACCCAGCTTGTCTAATGCAGAACATACAATGGGTCCAACGGGACTATCAATATGACCCTGGATACCAACACCACTAACAGGTGCACCCTGTTCTTGCAGATCAAGAATGTGTTCAATATACTTCTCTGGAGAGGACCTAGGGTCACATCCGTCTTCAACATGATAATCGTTCACAAAGAGAGTGGCTGTATCATCAAGTTGATGGGCAGTCTTGAACATATTAGCCCTTATATCCTTCCCTAGTCTATCCTGAAAGAAGGATCCATGAAGCATTTCATTGTTCACATCATAATGCTTGAACTTCCCTTTGTATCTTGTCAGAAGACCCGCGAGACGGTTTTGGACAGCTGTCATTAAGTCACTGCTGTTTAATGATCGCACCCATGATTGCACAGCACCCTCCACTTCCCAAAAAATGCAGTGGCCTCTAACCTCTATCTTACGGCTCTTACAGAAGTCTAGAAGTTCATCAGAATCCATGTAGTTGAACTTAGCTTGCTGGGGTTCTGTCCAGTACCATTTTAACTCATTTCCAAAAACAGCCCAGTTAAAATTTTTTGTCAGAAAGCTAACAAAGTCCTCATTGTCTATGTTTGTCCTGCTGATACAGGATCCAAAAGCAAAGCTATTCTGGATTTGTTGGACTTTCACGGAGCTGCCAATTGAACTACTAGAACCAGGTCCAGAAAATTTGAGAATCACATCTCGCTTCCTCACCTAGGATAATAATTGATGCATATCTTAGTTATCAGAAAACAAGATAAAAATGCAACATTCTGAAAAAAATATAAACAAAGGAAATACTTATTTCTTATAAATGAACTGTCACTGGAAGGGATGTTAATGTTTTGATTATTCTTAATGCCAATTAAGGACTACTACACTATGTAGCATGTCATACATCCTGAAGGACAAAATCAGCTTTCTCCCTGCCCCCATTATCACACTACTGAGATGCATGCCTCCACGGGAAGGTCTATTGATTACATTGATGAAGAAAGCATTTCAAATTCTTTCTCCATTGTTACCACCATTAAGGTTCATTCTTCCACAGTCTCAAATTTATTTGGCCAAATATCAGACATATAACATGTATTGTAGCAAGGGAGATGTCCACAAACGAATATCTGAACACATACATATTCTTCTAAATATGTTAATTGAAGTGGAGCACTGTAGTACCTTATCTGTCTGATGCTTTAGATGCTTGAATCTTGTTTGCCTGTTCAAAGGAAAAACTTGAAGTCCTGCAACCATTAAATCCACACCTGGAGAAGGGCCTTGGACATAGATCATCACTTTGGAAGGCTGCACCTCGATTCTAAATGAGCCACCAATTTCATGCCACCTATCATCACTAATTTCAACTTGCCCTCCATTAACCCACTGGCTGTCCACACCAAGTGCAACATTGACATTCTGAGGCCCACTAGATGTAGAACTAACACGGACCCAAGCAGATACTTGGTAGGTTAAGTAGAGTTTTATGGTATCTGTGATCATCTGAGCTGGGCCCATCCAGTTTTGAGTACGGTTAGTGACCAGAATGTAGCGACCACTTAGAGGTTCATGGGGACCAAGAGAATCACTTGCCATTGGGGGAAGCAGAAGAGGTGAACCAGTTGCAGCACTCAAAGTGCAGTTTCCTAGAGGAAACCAACCATTTACGCTATCACTGAGATTGCTGTTCTGGATAATATTAACTCCAAAAGCAACATTCTACAAAAAAGAAATAGATTGTTCTCATCTCGGACCAAATCAGCACCTCATACACAAGTGTTTTCACCTTAGTTATAAAACAGAACTCTCAGGATACCAAACAACATCTGTTATTCTCATCAATTATTGTATAATCCTAATAAGGCTAGTAATTGATCTAACCTCTATCACCGGAGGTGGAGAAGGTTGGACTTTTCCTGCATGTTTAACTATCAAGTTGTTGAGAAGAATATCTGTCCCAGCGGGTGGCCCTTCCAGATAGATGACTACTCTAGAAGCAGTCCCATTCAAAAGAAATTTTCCTTGTAATTGGGCCCATTCCTTGTCTGTTGCCTGCACACTAAGATTTATCAAAATAAAATACAAGTCAGACAGCCAGGATACTGTTGCCAAATTGTCAACCATTAATGCCTTCGTCAAATATAAAAACTCAAAACACAGCATGTTACTACAATTTTTCAGCGTTAGCGATGTTTTCTTTTCCAATGATATATGTTTATTTGTCTGGAAGAAGGAAAAGTTCTGCAAGCATGGTGAGTATTGTATACATCAAACATTTGTGAGAAAGAGAATAATTTTATCAGATATTGCCATTTTATGAAGGTTTATGATTGCATATCATTTCATTGAATTTCATTATCAGAAGTTCTGGAACATTTTGACATAGAAAGTAGCCTTCCAAGGCACCACGTATTAAACATTCATAAAATTCATATTAGTCTATTCAAATTCTACTATATATAGTACAGTCAATTTAACATTCACTGCATTGCCACATTCATAGAATACAAAATCCAGATACTTGTGGTATAAACATTAACACACACGCAGTGAAGGAAAAGAAATGATAGACATAACAGAAGTATAAGAAAAATATATATCGAATTTCAGGAAAGAGGCTCACTTGGCAATGCCAATATATTGTTCACGTTGGTTTTGATTTTGTACCCAAAGAGTAGCACGCACGTCCGCAGGGCTAGAGTTTCCAAAAATTCTAACTACAGCAGTAACCTCATATGCAAGCTTCCTCTGGATCCTGCCAGTAATCTCCTGCTGAATTCCGTTCCAGCTTTGAGTTCGCTCAGTTGCAGAAGCAAAAAACTTTCCATTTAGCGGAAGGACTTTTCCGTCCCCCATTGAATCATGCTGGGCAATTTTACAGCCTCGGCCTGACCAATTATTCAGGCCATCATCAAATTTAGGATTCAGTATGATGTTATCATCTCCTCCAAGAATGCAATTTGTGTTTGAATCCTAGATAATAAAACAATGGTACAAACATGGTATTTAGCAAATAAACAAGATAGTAGATTAGCTTCAACAGCAGAGAACTTAATCAGCATAAAAACCCAAATTGCCAGTGACATAACAACTGAACAAGTGAGTTAGGTAATGCCATAATCATGCAAGACCAAAGCGTAGTACTTACTGGACATTGAACTGAATAGATATTCTTATTAAATAAAAAAACTATAAACATATACCTTAATCTCTTCTACTAAGGAAGAAGAGACCATGACAGAATCTATCAGAATATCTACACTTGGAGATGGGCCCTCCAAATAAAATACAACTTTATGGGGCATTTTTTCCAATAAAAATCTTCCTTCCAATCTTTCCCAACGTTCCCTTGATGCCAAGGCTCTGTTAATTAATATATCATCATGAGAAGTGATCCACAAAGTTCCACTAAGATCATAAGATCATCATAAATTTCTCAATCAATTCAAGATTAATATTTGTATGGTAAGAAGCTTTTCTTTAAAAGATGAATGACTGAGTATATTTTCTTTGCCAGAAGTATTTTTCTGCATTAAAAGGAGGATGGGAATGAACCAGTCACCTCCCAACAAACAAATAGGTAGTGCCTGAGTCTGCATATTCTAATCTGAGAGTAGCCTGAACTCCAGTGCTCCCCTGAAGAGTAGTACCCCAAACTCTCACATAAGCAGATAAAGTGTAAGCGGACCCCACAGAGATTCTACTTGTGATGTCCTGCTCCAAGCCTTGCCAGCACTCTGTGCGATTTGAAATAACCACAAAATTCTCCCCAGAATTTGCCTTGACTCCGTTAAGGAGAGCAGACTCCCCAGAAACAACATACCCATAACAGCAGTTGGTTTTCCACGATTCAAGACCTCCTGAGAAATCATGATTCTCAATGATGTTGTTTAGAAGATTACCACCCACAGGCACGGTATTTTCTGTGATTTCCTGCTGAGAGTGGCACTTACCCAAATGTAAAAAGCAACACAAGATCGTACAAATAATAATTAAGTTTTTACTCATTTCTAAATTAAACACCAACATTGTATTTTGAACTTCAACACGTGCAAGCTTTTCTTAAATGATGAAGGCAAGAGATGACTAAATTTATCTTGTATGTCATAAGAGGCCAACAAGGTGTTCAACCATTTGAGCTGAAAACTAGATACAGAGAAGAGTTAAAAGCATCCCAGAGCCAGAGGATAGAATTATCTTTTCTTGTATCAATTGCATCTGTCCCACATACCTCAGCAATAATTATGTCACTACATCCATCTGAAAATACGTGAAGGCCGAAGAGTCACTAGTTTCAAGCTCAAACACACAATGTCACGTCTCCCATTCATTTTACTAACAGAAGTATACTTCTGAAAAGCCCCTTTCCACCTCTTCACAGTTCCTATTGTTGGTCAACTAGTTTCTAACTCCAAAAGACAATGTAATTTGCAAACCCCATGCAAAAACAGCTCAGCATTTGCATGCTAATTCTGGTATAATGCAAGCGTATGTATTGCAACGGTTTATCAAGCATCCCTAAGTTGCATAGGTTGAGTATTCAAAATATTAAAACATCATCACTAGTTGATAATGAACCACAGTAAATAGGAACTGTAGCCATCACATTCAGCTGATCCGGAGACAATTTCAAGAAACGATAGGCAAACCACTGTGTCTAAACAAAGCCTGCTTGTCATGACTGATAAACAGTTTTATTTTAAAAAAAAAATGATTGACAAACAGGAAAGAATCCATTACCTCAACGCCATTATTGGTTACACTGCCCTGCTGATTGTCCATCGTTTCTCTCAAACTCTTCAGAAAGAAAAAATAAAAACAAAAGAACAGATTTTTCACTTGCAATTAAAATAAATCTGGGATAAGTCACATTATTAGAAAGATACGCGTCAAGAAACATTATATATCGAAATGGGTACCTGGAAATCTGCTTGCTTTCTGGTTCTGGAGGAGCGAGCTCTGAAGCAGAAAGGCCAGCGCCTCCCCATTATATAGTATCAGAGTGGCAGACGCAATTTCCAGTAAGGCTTACGGCAAGCGCGGGTGCAAGCAACTAACAGTCCTGAAATCGTAAGTCATGCAGCGAGACGCACTTGTTGGTATTTGGTAATCCATTATCTTATGTCCTTAACTACCTTCTAATCCAAAGAATTTGCTGTTTGGCCCGCTCTACTGATGATGGGTTGCTTTTCCTTTTCCTTCAAATTTTGGGCAGCTTTTTCCTTTCCCTTGAAACTTATTTCAATGCTTGCATTGCACTAAAAGGCTCAGCTTTGATGCAAAAGTCATAGGCTAGGTCCTCCCTACTTGCATCCTCTAAGGCATCCACCACTTAGTCTATCCTCATTATCAACGGTGCACTTATTAGTGCATATATTTGTCATTAGGATTGCTGACTCCCGAAAACGGAGGATACCAGTGGGATGACCACAAAAATTTCTCTAGGCTTGGGCCTTGGCTTCATATTGTCAATTTGTTGTATCCTTTTTTGTGTTAGAATGATGAATAATCTCTTCACTAAAAAACTAAATCTGTATAAAATGTTAGTAGACATGTAAATGAGGCTAACATTAGCCATTTAGCGTCATTTACAACATAAAAAGGTACAGCGGAGGCCATACATATGGCTTATGTGATGAATGTACATGAACAAAAAACAATTGGCGTTGTGTGTGCCTGTTGAAAACTTGTGTAGTACATGTCTCCTTAAGTAAGTTTTTCGTTATGAATATGTGACTTTGTATGATTGTATGACTTATTATTGAATTTATTTTAATTTATATTAGCAAGTATGTACATGCATTATGTGTGATTAGATAAAATTAAATTAAATTAATTTAAAATAAAATATATATAAAATAAAAGTCTCTCTTTTATGCTATAGTTATAATACATTGCTTTCACAATAACAATGATTATTAGTTGTGCATACAAACTCTATAGTAACATATATACACTCCTAATATGCAACATTTAATCCAAATTTCATAAACTAAATATTATGTCATAACTCATATGTCGGTGAAGATAAAGAATTTTGTGTTGTGGAGGATGTTTTTCATATCAATGACCAGTTTGGTAATAAGTCTTATTTGATAAAGTTCTTTGGAGGTTTCCAAATGTCATTTAAAATATGTAAATTAGAATGTATATAATGTATGTAAATAAAATAATTATTATTAAAAAATATGTTATATATGTTGGGCCTAAAAAATATTCTAAAAAATATAGTTATGTGGGATCTCATTTAGTAGAGGTTATCGAGAGCTTTCTAATGATATCAACAACACATGGATTTGAGTTCAGAAGTATCTGATATAATATTATTAAGTTAAATAAATATAACTTAAAAAATAGAAAGATTAAGATTTTAATATTTTAACATTTTGGGGATTAAGATAGGTAAAATAGGGATTAATGATATAAAATATAGGTAAAATAGTCCGAATATGAAATTTCTATAGTACACTAATTCATTTTATATTGTAGTAAGATACTCTTCATCTCATATTAATAATTTTATTTAATTTTTAAAATAAATATTTATAAAACTATTAACCACAATATGTTAGCGTTTGATAACTTCAGTGCCATTAGAATCTGAAAACTCGTTTGATAACACTTGGAAAAGCTCTGAATGCCAGATGTGGTCAGAAATTTTATGTTTTTACATATGAATAGTTACCCCTCCAAATTAAGCACCATTCAGATGCTTTTGAGCACTTCGCCTCAATCATATTCATATAGACAAATGGAGCTTAATTTAGAGTTGCATCTCGGGTTGGGCTAGGTCTAGTTCTACAGGACCTTAACTGACCAGATTGAAAAACTTAGTTTTTTGAAGCCAACCCGAGATAGAAAATGAGATAAGAACTGAAAACCTAATAACTCAAAATAAGAACAGAGAGTTTATCTTGGGTTGGATCGATTCCTATAATTTAAGCTAAACCCGCTCAGGTCAGTTCTATCTATAAAAAATTATATAATCTAAGTTAAATATAATTTTATAAGTTAATTAAAAACTTGAGTTAGACCCAACCTGATTGGAGATTTACCCAAGTATTAAATTTTTTATTAGACCTGAAAACTCGATGTAGGACTCGACCCGAAACAATCTCAGCCAAATTCTATCTAGATCGGAGTTTTGCAGCCCCAGCCGAAGTACCCGTAGCCATGCTTTTTGTGTTGCATTATGGGCAGTTGATTCTTTGTGGGCGGAAGTGTGAGAGGGTGACTTGAGTATTGGGGATAAATCTTTTAGTGCTTTTGGCGTAACATGTCATCACCGTGTGGATGTCACCTCCCAGCCAATAACCAATTTCCATGAGAAGCAAGTGTATAACATGTTTGAAACATATTGCTGGAGCATTTGGAATAATTTCTAACATGTCAGGTCCTACTTCCCTGGTGGGTGTGGTTTTGAGCACTCAATGAAGTGTTAAGGACAATAAATTTGGATACCTTTTTCAGTAGCGACTTACGAGGGTGCAAAGACTAGTATAGCGTGGGCATGAAGACTCCAATCAAGGGTGCAATGAAATGTTCCTGGTGACTTTCAGTTTGAGGATTTCTATGACACCGTACAAAATGGAATTTCTGTTTGATAACAGGTTTTTTAGGTATGCTTTGAGGTGAGAATTCATGTGCGTTTGAGAGAATGTTGGTTGACCGATTTGGGTTTAGTGAATAGACTCTTGGATGTAGGTATAATATTTACATGGGTTAAGCCTATATTATTTATGTGGGTTAAGCTTATATTATTTATGTGAGCATAATATTTATATGGGTTAAATTTATATTATTTATATGATCATAATATTTATATGGGTTAAGCCTATATTATTTATGTGGGTTAAACCCATAAGGGTAGAGAGCCCAAACCCATTTTATAGTAAATGAGAATCACACATGTGAATTGATTAAAGAAATAAATAGTCTCACATTGCCTAGAGAAAGGTGATAGTGTGAGTATATAAGGTATAAATTTGTCATTTTAAGTTAGGCTTTTAGGTCACCCTACTTTTGTGGAGGAGTTACATGTTAGACCTATGTACCTAAGTTGGCTAACCCATACGCGCGTGTCGCCACTGCCAGCAAGCCCGGTTCGCACGCGTGGCTGGGTCAGGTCAACAAGATAATTATTTTTGGGATAAATTCGTTTAGGTTAATTTTCACTTAACCCAAATTAATTTAATTTGATTTTCTTTTAATCTAAAATGGGTCCGGTTTTATTCTTACCAAAACGGGATGGGTTGTCTTCAACAAGATTTCTTATAAATTCCAGAAAAAATGTTTTTTCAATCATCCTTTTACTAGATTTCCATCTCTATCCTTTATGTGAAAGCATTCCATATTGTGGTTCGTTGCATGCACTCTGTAAAGGTGCTTCTACAGTATATGGTTGATTATCTTATCTTGGGAGACAAACACCCAAGTGTATCCTAATCACTAGTAAGGAGGGCAAATTTTATCTTAAATATTATGGAATAATTTTTATTGAATATGTTAGGTCAAATAAAAATATTGCGGATCCATTTACTAAGGGTTTGACCAAAAAATAAGTGGTTCATTGAGGGGAATGAGCTTGAAGCCTATACAGTAAGAGTCACTATAATGAGAACCCACCTAGTTGACTAGAGATCCTAAGATCTAAGTTCAAAGAGATAACCAAATTGTGGGGATTCAAGGGGAATTACTATTGAGATAACATCTCGTCCCCATTCCTATAATGAGATAATAATGTCTATAGAATGAATCAGGATAAGTTTTATTTTTAATGGTTCTTATAACTTGAATTAGTTCAAGTGGTATATGGCAGGATACTCCTAATAAGAATCACCTATATGAGTCTGAAGAGACCGCTTCTATAAAGATTTTAAGGCTAAACCTTCTAGAGCATTTATAAAAACTAGGTTTGTCCAGGGCCAAAATGTACACAATCATGAGAACCACGTTGTGTCTGAGAAGTGACTGTGTGAACTCTATTGTCTTAGTTTACACAAACGGCTGAATAGTTCAAGATATCACGTTCACTGATTACCCAGCAGACCCGATAGTTTTCACAAGGGAAAGTTCAAAGCCAAAATCTACCTTTTCCCCATGCACGAACTTTTCAATATTTGCTCTCACGATCTATCTGTATTGTTTTGCATAGTTATTCAACCAATTCTCATTTATGTGGAGGATTGTTAGATGTGGGCATAATATATACATGGGTTAAGCCCATATTGTTTATGTGGGTCAAGCCCACTAGGGTAAAGAACCCAAACCTATTTTATAGTAAATGAGAATCACATATGTGAATAGGTTAAAGGAGTGAATAGTTCCACATCACATAGAGAAAGATGATAGTGATGGTATATAAAGCACAAGTTTGGCCTTTCAAGTTAGGCCTTTAGGCCACCCCACTTTTGTAGGGGAGTTACATATTGGACCCATGCACCTAGGTAGGCTAACCCACACGCACGTCGTCGCCTCCATTCGAATGGCTCAGTTCGGTACGCACGCATGGATAGTCAGGTTGGGTTGGGACAAATTCATTTGGTTTGATTTTCACTTAACCCAAATTAATTTAGTTTGGTTTTTTCTTAACCCAAAACGGGTCTGGTTTTATTCTTACCAAATTGTGTTTGTTAACGAACGAGCGCGTCCGTTTAAATGGGATAGGTTGTCTTTAATGGGATTTCTTATAAATTCCAAAAAAATATTTTTTGAATCATCATTTTACTAGATTTTCGTCTCTATTCTTTTTGTGAGAGCATTCCATACCGTGGTTCACTGCATGTACTATGTGAAGATGTTTCATAATACATTGTTGATCGTTTTATCCTGAGAGGCAGATGTCGAAGTGTATCTTAAGCACCAGTAAAGAGAACGAATTATGTCTTAAGGACAAAGTGCAATATGCTTGATTTAATTATAATTCTTTTAGTAAGATTTCTCATCACAATACTTGTGAAGGTACAAAAATAACATTGACCACTATAAGATGAATGGTAGGAAATGTGAGAAAGATTGTGAACAATGGTGTAGATGTATTTTCCCTACGGGTCCATAAATGTTGAAAAGAAAATCTACTTGCCAACAACATAATTTGAAAAAAAAAAATTGTCTAAAGTATGTGTTATTTCTTTGTCTATACCACAACAATAGGTATCCCAAAGAGTAACTCGCATACATGACACACATGTGGATAAGTACACAAGGTAAACCGTCACTTTTTCATTTCTTTGTTTACTCTCTCTCTCTCTTATAAAGAGGAAGGTAGCGTGAGGAACTGTAAGCCATTAGTTTTTAACTAAATGTGATATGTTGATGATAACTACTAGCATAAATGTCTAAACATTGAGAAAGCATGAAACACATGATATCCTCTTCTAAAGATTGCTTTTAGCAATTAACTTCCTTGAGTGGTCCTAAGTAATTTTCAAGTTACATTGTATGTCTTAGGAGATCATAATTACAAAGACACATAATGCACTCGTCTTCAATACTAAAAATATCATAAAGCAAATTGGATACGATTCCATTTTTCACACTATGTGTGAATTGTGAAATCTTTCATCATCAACTCAAATTATATCTTCTTTATCCTTATTGTCACCTCTAGTAACTATTCATTTCATAGCCAAGAAAATTTTAGACATACAATTACCATAGCCTCTGCAGACAATCATTGCTTAGTTTTTATTTATTACATAAAAGTTTACATGATTAAAAGTTCTTATATGAAATTTTTATGTATTGCAGTTAACCTCTATGCCAAAAGAAATAGATCTCTTATAGAACTTACATGCATTATAGATGTGAAGAAATATTCAAAAATTATCTTGCCCATTTGCCTTGATCAAGAGATGGATTTACATAGAGTTATGCTCTCCCAATTGCTTAAACTCTCTCAAAGATTGCAAAGTTCTATCAATTTCTTCGGATGAGAAATCATACATTAATTGTAATTATGAATCACTTTTTAAAAACAAACAACTACGAGCAGTTTAGCTCAAATATATCATTGTGTATATAGTATATTATTATACATAAAACTTTATATTTTGTTGAGATGCTATCAGATAACATAGAGACAACAATACTTTACATAAAAATAGTCCGGGCTCATTTTTTTAAAATTGGTCAAAGTGACCAAATATAGAGTAAAAAATAAAAAAACAATAAGAGGAGAAAATTGAAACCTAACTTTGTAATACCCATATAAAGATCTAACTTTGACCTCATATCTGAGCAACAAAGTCATTTGTTGGTGCCAAATTAGAATTTCTTTAGCTCAAAAAATTTACTCTATACATGTAAGACAAAATGGAACTTTTATAAGCATTACGTCATTCATGAAATAATGTCTATCCCCTCAATTGTTTATATATGTTTCTATCTCTTTTTTCTAGTTGTTGAGAATAATATATAGTGACACCTATAATTTTGTAAGAAATTTTTATGTATTTAAAATATAATTTGTATTGATAAAGCTAGATACATATAAGAAAAAAGTTAACTTGAGTGAGAGTTGCGTTCACCAGCATGAGCTGAGGCAGCACAAGCTGTCGAATCAAAATTTGTTCATACACATTAATTAAGAGGGCACGTAGGTAATTCAAACTAGCATGTCCTAAGTAATGTACTAAAATCCGACAACTCGCAATACTCATGAGCTTAGACTCATACTAACATGTCTTATTATGTAAAGAGATTTTTCCATATTACCTGGCCTAAGATGCAAATATTTCATATCCTTAGTTTTTAACACTTAATCCCATATAACCTGGTTTAGGACAAATATACTTTTAGGTCATAAATGAGCTCATACCTAAGTTCTTATCTCATTAATGAACAGTGGAAGGGGGTAGAGGGCATCATTTTAATAGGGAGGTGTCATTAGTGGTGAATTACCAACGCTAGTTCACCAGAGTTAGATTACCGGTGGCAACTCATTGACGGGTGGAGGAGGCAGTGAAACCCTCTTTTTTTTTCTTTTTTTTCCTCCACGGAAGCTTTCCTAGTAGAAAAAAATTGTCCTTTCGCCGGCAGCGCATCCTTTGGCATAATGGACAAAGTGACTTATAATATGATGTGGCTCATGTTACAACAATGATAACATGATATGTCAATAATATATTTTATTGATAATACGATACACTCCATATTGCATATACAATAACACAATATTCGCCATATCGTGTTAGCGATAACACGATATGTATTCTTTGAGTCAACAACTAATAATACGATATGCTCCATATCGCATATACGATAACACGATATTCGTCATATAGTTTAGCAATAACACGATATGTGTTATTTTAGCCAGCTACCTATAATATGATATGCTCTATATCGCATATACGATAACAAGATATGTCAACAATATGTGTTATTGATAATATGATGCTCTATATTGTATATATAATTACACGATATTTGCCATATCGTGTTAGCGATAACACGATATGTGTTCTTTGAGTCAGCAACCAATAATATGATATGCTCCATATTGCATATACGATAATAAGATATTTGTCATATGGTGTTAACGATAACATGATATGTGTTATTTGAGCTAGCTACTTATAGTATGATATGCTTCATATCGCATATATGACAACACGATATTCACCATATAGTGTTAATGATAACACGATGTATGTTATTTGAGCCAGCTACTCATAATACAATATGTTCCATATCTCTTATATAATAACACAACATGTTAACAATACGTGTTATTGATAAGACGATATACTCCATATTGCATATACAATAATACAATATCCACCATCTCGTGTTAACGATAACACATATCATATGCAATGTGTGTTAATAATAATACAATATGTCTTATTTGAGTCAACGATCCATAATACAATATGCCCCATATCACATATACAAGAACACGATATTCGCCATATATTGTTAACGATAACACAGTATGTGTTCTTTCAACCAGCAACCTATAATATGATATGCTCTATATCGTATATATGATAACACGACATGTCAACGATACATGTTATTGATAATTTAATATACTCCATATCACATATATGATAACATGATATGTGTTCTTTGTATGTATTCGGAAATACGACATTCACGACATTTGTAAATATGTGTTATTGATACAAGTATTCATCAAGTCAAGGATGAAAGCCTCTAAAATCATGTACAAGCTTACATACGATGTTCTATATAATAAAACTTGCATATAAAAAATCATACTAGAGTCCCTCTTTACACAGTGTCCTTCATAAGCATCCATATCCATCTTCATTCTTATGTTACCTTGTTCTCCTCAGCTAGTCTCCCATAATTCCTTTTTAGAGCTACGGGTATCATTGTCTCCTTCGTAGGGATATGTAGTTGATGTGGTTAGAAATTTTTGGACAAAAATTAGAGAAGAGTAATCGTTGATGAAGTGATAGAGGTCAACAATCACCAAACAAAAATTTGAATTTGCAACTGATGGGAATCATTGGGCGAAAATCGCAATCACCACTGAGTTCCGATAGACTTTTTGATTATGTGTCATCGCAACTAGTTTCACGATTTTAAGCCCTAAGTTGTGCTGTAGGGGTATTTTGGTCTAATTTTTTAAAATTTGTGTAAACCCAGGTTCTATGGAATGCATTTTACAAAACCAAAGAATATGAAATATTCACATCTTAAGCTAGGTAATATAGGAAAATCTCTTATGTAAATAATAGGCTAAATTCAATCCCGTGTCAAACTTACACTCGTATTTCGAATTTAGAAGCTCAAGCACAACTTTCAATGGAGCCTCTAACCTCCTAATAGATTTTAGAAATTGTTTGTGTATAGAATTTATGAAAGATTATGTTGATTCTGTCTTAATTTCAGCTAGAATTATCTGAATCATGTTTGTGTGTAGAAGGTGGGCAGAATTAAAATTCCACCCGAAAGTTAATTCTAAGTCATTTCGAGCCAGAATAACTGAATCACTTCATCTCAATTTTGCTCTCAACCCTCGTTTTAAAAATTATAGATTCCGTTATTTTTAAACAGTTACATCTTATATTGATTTGAGCATCGAGAAACATGCTATATAGGTAAAGCTTACTTTAAAAATTTAAAATTACCTGCCTTTGTAGAATCTTATTTAATAGAGTTCAAATTTAGAAGCGTAATAGTATAAAAACATGCATATCCGAGTTGGTGAGAGAGAGTTATATTAATTTAAAATTTAAAATTTTGGTTTAACACAATATTCAAATTTATTTTAAATTTTTTTATTACTAACTATAATTTACATTCGAGGTAAATTTTTAGAATTAATTTAAAAAAAATTCACTTCTATTTTTAAAAATTCCAACACCCAACCCCTTAAATTCTAGTTAAAAGTTCAAACTTCAAATCGAATCAAAATTAGGGCTGCACCAAAAAACTAGAACCGAACTGAACCAGGGGAAACTGAACCGAAATTTAGCGGTTCGATTCGATTCGGTTTCGATTAAAAAAAACCGAATGAATTTTGGTTTAGTTCGATTTTAAAGAAAAAAAACCTAAACCAGAACTAAACTGAAACCGAATCAGTGTAATTAAAGTAATTTTAGTTCGGTTCAATTTTTAGGAAAAGAAATCAAATTTTTATGTAAAAATTTGTAATTTTGTATTATATTTACCTGATTTTAATTTATTAAAATAATTTAATTAAAGTATTCCATTTCAGTTCAGTTTCGGTTGCTATGTCGGATTGGTTCAATTTTTATATTTCAGTTTGGTAACTTTGGTTCACTTCCTATATTTGAGTTATTTAATTCGGTTCAATTTAGTTCGATTCCTACGTAAACCACCGAAACCGAACCGAGACACAGCCTTTTAATCAAAATTTAGCTCTGGTAAGAGCAGACGGTAAAATTTTCTAGCTTGAATCGAGCCATGCTAATACTCAACTATGACTGCTAATACCAGTAAGTAGTAACTAGTTGCAATGACCATGATCCATCCATCCATAGCTCCAGTTTTCTCATGGATGCAATCCATTCCAGTTGTGTTGACTGTTGAGTTGACATTTGTGTATTGTCATTGAAACTTCTTCTGGTTTGACATAAAATAGATTTTCTTCTAGAGAGGGCATTCATTCCCATGATCCTCATTCTTCTTGTATTAGTCAAGCAACGACCCATCATCTGGAAGAACCTGTAAGCTGTCCACATCTAGTCCTTGCGCAGACGCTGACGCTTGAGAGGGGTCAGCATTTGGCCGCCCGCGCCGACCCGAATCTTCCATTTCCCTTCGTGTTTCTCAAGTCGTTCGTATATATAAAAGGAAAGAAGATGTGGAGGAGGGAAAGGAGCTAGAAGAAGAGGCAGATATTTGAAGAACAAAAAATAATTGGGAAGTTGGTGAAGTGAGAATCAATGGCGAGGAAGAGGGTGGGCTACTGTTCGGGAAAAGGGTGTTTTGGGGGCGGGGTCAGGGAGGAGGAGGTGGAGGTGCCAGGGGGAAAGAAAAATTTGGAGTTGGAGGCGGTCAATGCCGGAGAAAGCCGGACCCCCCCGACCCATCTCGTCGTCTTTGTCAATGGCATCATAGGCAGGTTTGTTCGGATGAAAAAAAGAGTTTTTTTTTTAATATATTTAAATTAGGGTCTTTGCCTGCGAAGGAGTGGAAGTGAAAAGGGAAAACTACCCTTTTTCTGTAAGCCATTGGATCAATGTGGGAAAGAGTTCACTAAATTCTTTTGCCAACTTCTGACTGAGAGCTATTCATGGTTATGTGTAATTTATTGGCTGCTGTTAACTGATATTTGTAGCTTATTATCAGAGTAGCTTAGCCATTTAAATTTCAGTTTTCTGGTGTTATTTCAAATCTTATGGTTCTGGAAAGCTCAATTTTTTGTTCTTTTTTCTTTAACCTTCGTTTCCGGCTGTAGACTTGAAACAGTTAATTCATTCTAGTCCGAAGAAGAAGAAAAAATTGATCTTTAATGGCGGAGCGGCATGACATAGTTATGCTATCAGTTTGATTTATTCTTCAATGCTAATTCAGTTGTACGCGTTATGCAGCTCTACTAATTGGAAATTTGCTGCAAGAGAAATCGTTAAAAGGTTTCCAGATGATGTTATCGCTCACTGTGAGTTCTCATTTCCTCGTAGCAATTGGTTTAGTTTGTGTAAGTAGTTTGTTTTAATTCATTTTATAGCCCAGTTCTTCTGCCCAAGTAGTTGTGATGTTTTTGAAAAGATCTTGTCCTTTGCTCTTATCTTCTTTTCATCATTTTCATATAATCCAAGTGTAGATAGTGGGTGTTTTTTTTGCAGCTAACTACGTATACCAGAAATGTGTATAAAGCTTCTGACATTATGAGTCATTTACTTTTTATTTTAGAAGATTTACTGTCAGAGTGAAGCTATTCTGCATGAATATGTTTCTCTAGTGCATTTAATTTACCCACTTACTATGCAGGTAGTGAACGTAATACTTTTACATTGACTTTGGACGGTGTTGACATAATGGGAGAGAGATTGGCAGAAGAGGTACATAAGATAAATTATCCTCTAATTTCAATTTATTTTACTTGCCATAGTTTCCATCTTCTTTATCTGTCCCCTTTCCTTAGAAATATGATAATCCATGACTGTGTTATGCAGTTTACAAGTGTCATAGTTATGTAGTTTTTACTGTAGGACCTTGGTAACAATCCGAAGTTTCAAGTTTGAGTGTAATGTCTTATATACTTCTCTTTGTGTGTATTTGGTTTCTGTTTTTTTGGCAAGAAATTGAAAGAATAGATTGACCTTTTCAGGTGATTTCAGTTATTAAACGTAGACCTGAGATTCAGAAGATCTCCTTTGTTGCTCATTCACTGGGTGGCTTGATAGCAAGATATGCCATTGGAAGGCTTTATGGAATAAAAATCATTCCTGAGCCTTCTAAGGAAAAGACGAATTATGAAGGGGGTAACCCTGAAGTTCAAAGTAATCAAGAAAACCCCAAAGGGAAAATAGCAGGATTGGAGGCCATGAACTTTATAACATTTGCAACACCTCATGTTGGTTCAAGGGGTCACAAACATGTAATATATCTTTCACCATCTATTTAGCCTTTTGTTGGAAGCTATTTTCACTTCTTTTATATTCTGAAAATTGAGAAGGCTTTTCTTTTGTTTGTTTTTCACTTTTCCTTGGTTTGATGTTTCTTTTCTTTTGCGGTACTTTGTGGCAGCACATTCTCTCCTTCATTTCTTTAATATTAGATGTCAAGCTGTTTTGTTTGTTTAATATAAGTTGTAAAAACTATTTTGTTGTATTTATACATGGTGATGTCAGAAGAATCATTATTTTAATATTAATCTCATAATGTCTAAGAGATGCTGCTTGAGACAAACTCGTGGATTTTTGTTATGACATTTGGCATATACCTTGAGTTTCATGGTTTCAAATAGAACTCATGGATTTTTTGTGAAGTTGAAAAACCTATTTAGTTGTACTTACTATTTAAAATGGTTTTTATGGAGGCTAGTTTATTTAATTACTGCAATTAAAACTTCCATTAATCTGTTCATGTTCACTAAATTATTAACCCTGGGAATTTTTATGTTTGGCTTTGTAGAAAATTGCAGAATGTTTACTCTTTTCTTTTTATGATCATCTTTCGGAGTGCAGATCCCTATTCTTTGTGGCTCCCGCCTATTAGAAAGAACTGCTGGTCACTGCTCATGGATTATTAAGAGAACTGGAAAACATCTTTTTCTTAAAGATACTCATAAGGGGCGCCCCCCACTTCTCCTTCAGATGGTTAATGACTGTGGAGACTTAAAGTTCATGTAGGATTTCAAGTTTTTTTGCGATCTACATTTCGGAGATCTTCTGTAACAATTATTTCTATAAGCCTTCTCTTCCTTTCTCTAGGTCAGCATTGCAGTGCTTTAGGCGTCGGGTTGCCTACTCCAACATATGTTTTGATTGTATCCTCTTATCTGTATTAATAGTGTTATGACATATATTTGGCTTAAAGTCTTTTGCACCATCGTCTTTTATGCTTAGAATTGCAATGTAGCTGCTTAACTCTATAAAGACATAGTTGGATGGAATTCAGCTTCTATTCGTCATCGGTACGAGCTCCCAAAGGTAAAGGCCTACCGCAATGGATATTAACTTTCAGTAGTGAACTTTCCTCTGATTCTTTCCTTTCAGCTTCATCGCCGTCCCATAGATGAGAAGTACCCTCATGTGGTGAATGTGGAGGCTCCAAAAAGTATTAGCAATGGTGGGGACGCTTCTATCAATGCAGATGTCAAAAAAGATGATATAGAAGGTCTGTTTGTGTTGGCCTTTCCTCTTACAATGTTATGAGACATTCACCCAAAATATTTTTTGGGGGTAACTGGTTTAATTTCTGGATCTTTTTGTATTACAACAAATGAGCGGACTTTCTCAGCTCAGCATGTTTAATTTGATTGCTTAAAGCTAATTAGTTGCCAAATTAAGAAAATTGCTCTCATTGTTATCCTACTTGCAAATGTCTGGATGGTGAAAGCAGAAGTACTAAAACAGGTTAAATATTATTATTTATGATAGCTAACCTAAAGATGGAAAGTTGCTGTTTGTGATTTTTTTGTTCAACCATTGAAGGGGCAATAATTAGAGGTCTCACTAGAGTGGGCTGGGAGCGGGTAGACATTAGCTTCCACAGAAGCAAACAGAAATATTTTGCCCACAATACTATTCAGGCAAGTTCTTCTTTCTATTGGCTTTCATGGGATGACTATTTTATCTTATTGTTAAATACTTTCTTGCATCAATGTTTATGTGTTTATGGTTCCTTTCTTAATCTCTTGCATAGCCCTTGTAACTTCGTAACTTTTTCATGGATTCATATGCTTTGGATGTCCGGTCTCTTATGCATACTTCGACTTTTGGGACGGGACAAGAATTAACCATCTATATGTAGCGGACAACACGAACTAAATATTTGGAGTTTTGTCAATTTTATTGGTTGATTAACTGTTGGCCTGTATTATTCTGTTTTCCTTGTAGGTGAAAACTTACTGCATAAACTCTGCCGGTGCTGATGTTGTTTTCCATATGATTGACAACTTTCTCCTTTAGAGGAATCATCCTGCCAAAGAAAATCATGCTGAATTTTATATATGGACTTGGGTTCTTGCACTCTGTAAATAGATGGGTCAGGAAGTGGAGCTCCAATTTTTGTTTAATGAGCTGCAAAAAGTAGTCTATAGCCTTTTCAATTCATTTATTCATCAATTCAGAGACGTTCTCTAATGTACTCGTGTCTTAGTGCATAAAATTTCTGTAATTAGTTTATTGAAAAGTGCTAGCGCAGTGGAAGAGTAATAATTCTTTTTGGATACTCTCATTTCTACGCTTCAGAATACCTCAAACTGTGTTTCCTCAATTTATTATTATTACTAGTTAAAGTGCACTGGCTTTTTGCGCGTGTTGACATTGGATATTCATTCACCAACACAAGTATATCACCTTAATTTCTATATTGACGGATGTCCTTAATCATAGTATAATTTAACCCATAAAAAACAACGAAGCATTGTATCGATATTGAAATAAAATAGATCAAAAGAAACCTATTAGAAATCATATGATGGAAAACTTAGAAGGAGCTCCAATCTGCGTATGAAGCGTGCAAAACCATAATGGTTTAATGGAATTCTAAAATTGGGAACCTTTTCATCTTCCAGAGAATCAAGCACTTCAAGGCAATTTACATAAATAAAAGACATAAAAATTAATCTAAACAATTTTCAACCTTTAATAGTATTATATTACTTGTGTGAGATGTTGATGCAATGCGAACTTGACAAAAATACACACACTTGATGAATTTAGCTACAAGCATATACAACCTTCCTTCCAAGTGCATGATAAAGAGAAATAAAGAGAGAAGTTTCTTCTCTAATAAAATATCAAATTATCAAAATATCAAGGCATAATGAACAGTCCAACTGCCAACTATGGCATGACAATGATATCTATAAGGCCCTAATGGAAAATTTTATAATTAAGTAGATGCCCAACCAGTGAACCTACATGAACTGACCAATAAGAAAAAAAACTACTCAAAATAAAAGTCGTTAAGAAACCTAAATAAATTGACTTCTAACTTGTGGAGCCAATCACGAATTTTCTAGTCCCAAACTTTCATGAACTTGAGTCATGTATTGACATCATCTTCTGTAGGTTAGAAAAAACTCCCCTTTAAATTTAGTTGCTCATCCTTTGATGAATCACCAAGATATGAAATGAGGTGCTTGACGTTAAACATTTCAAATGTTCAAATGTGGCTAGGTAGCTTAAGACAATAAGCATTTGAGATGATCTTCTCAATTATCTCCAATAGGTCAATCTTTCAAGTGGACAACTTGTTGCACTCAAATTCAAGATGTCATCTCTTTAAATCACTTGCAGCTTTGTACATTGCATTAGATACCTACAACTTCCTCACAATTTAATATAAATATCCTGCAAGTGAACAATAAAATCTCCTACCTCGTCACTTAGATGCTTTAGTTCAAGTATAGGTGCCAAATCTAGTAGTGAGTCCACGCTGTGGTCAGTAATAATAATAAATGGACTAAACCTTATACTCCTATTCAGAGTTCTCTAATAAGCACATTTAGCCTTATACAAATGTTGACCCTAAGATTTCAAATAAGTACCTACCAAGCTCCTCCCCAAATTGCCGGAGGACTTGCTAAACACTTATGTTTGACCATCTATCAAGGGGTGATAAACACCACTAAAGTTTAATGAAGTATGTGCTAACCTCCATAATGAATGCCAAAAATGACAAAAAAAATGAGTATTCCAAATATAAACAATGGATAAAGGCAATTTATGCAACCAATAAATATCCAAAAAAGAATAATATGTAAAGTATAAGTAGCAACAAAATGTCATATTAGAAAATCTATCAACAACTACAAAAATAGCATTCATAGATCACTTTGTACATGACAATTTAGAACAAAATTCATGCTAATATCAGCCCAAGTTAGGGAGGAAGCGCTATGTAGGCACCCTCATTAGTAGCTTTTTCCCGTGTACCATGGTAAACCTAACATCTAGCCACAAATCTATATACCTCTCTACACACAAAAGGCCAAAAATATGATGAAGACAAAAGTTGAAATATCTTATTTCTACCTATATGACCACCTTCAAGTAGATATTTAATTATCTTCAAGTGTAGACAACAAACTAGAATACATAGTTAGCTGCCCATGAATAACCCATAATACAACAAGCAATCCGATCTCTTCCCTGCTTCAACATCAACCACAACATTGGAGATATACGGGTCAACAATCAATAAGTCTAGAAAAGAATCAAAATCCATACCTATGCATGCATAGTGCTAAGTAAACTAGCTAGGTGGCTCAAGACGTCAACAACTTGGTTTTGAAGTCCAGACTTGTGCTTGAGCACAACGGTAAATTCTTGTAATTATGTTGTCAATTATGCATGTATAGGAGATAATTTATCTTGACTATTAATGTGTTTAAGTATTGCATGATGAAAGTAAAGAATAAATTCACCATGTATTAAATTATACTACCAATGCCTACGACATAGAACTCCACATCATCACTATATCTTCTTTTTCACATAACAACTGCCTACTAACATGCTAACATACGCAACTAGATGGTCTTCTTGGCTTAGGACCACCTCAATTCCAACCTTAGAAGCATCACAACATAGTTCAAAAGGCATTGTAAAATTCAATAATGCTAACAGAGGTGTCAAAATTATTTTTCTTTAATAATACTAAATGTTTTCTCATCTTCATCTTTCCCCAAAATAAAAACTTTCATCTTTCATGCAATCAATAGTAGGGGCCAGGGACCATAGTAATGCTAAAATGAGGTATAAATCTTCTATAGAAAGAAACTAATATATGAAAATTGCGTATTTTATGTATACTTGTAGGTCTTAGGCCACTGTTTGATTGCATCTACCTTAGTTTCATCAACTGTAAACTCATCCTTAGAAACATAAAATTGAATTTCTCATGAATGAGCAGCTCTTTATAGCTACAAATTGTTTCTCTATGTGAAGACCCCTCCTATATTTGTTTTAGTTCTAACAAAATGTAAGGGCAATGTAGGACTTTTGGCAAATAAAATTACCTCCTTTTTCACTTAAAATTGTATATTATTATTATTATTATTTTGTTAATGAGGGGTGTTTGAGTCCTTAGGAACCAACTAAAAGGGGCAGGACAATGGACCTCTTTGAATACAGTATCGCACTACCAATCCCCCAGGCATGTACATGGCTTGTACATCATACACACGTACACATCATATGCACAAAGTAAAACAGAAAATAATCCCATATAAGTGACCAATAGAGTGGGGGTTTGAATTCAAAACTTCCTCTTCCTAAGGCATGGTTCTAACCATCCCATAAATAGCATGTCTATTATTATTATTATTATGAAAAATTTAATATCTTATTTAATTTATATTGTCACAAACTTTCTATCACTTCTATTCTTAATTTCCCTTCAGGTTGGTGATATGTTAATGAAGAGTAAAATCATTGTGTTGAAAAAATATTTTCATGGAAAAAAAGGGGGGAAATGAGTTGGAACTTGGAACATGGAATGTTGAATAGCCGGCCTGGTGGTTTCTAAATGTCTTTACACCGGTTAGCCTAGCCGACACAGTTTAGGCCATAGCCAGAGATACATCACATGTGCACTTGGACACAATTCAAAGGCAACAAGATCACACATCAATAGGAATTTTATTTTCCTATGTCATGACTACCCTTACTCTTTCTCTATGCTGCCAAAGTGATCCTTAAGGTTTTTGGACTAAGTTTGAATTCGAGCAAGAAGGTATGGCATATGGAGCATTTGGAAATGACATCAGGGATAGTTGGTCATGATGAGTTCTTGCCAGCAGCTTCATAGAGTAACAACTAAAAAGTCATGGAAAATGTTTTTGGAACTAGGTTTAATTGGAGAGATGACATGAGTACTTTTCAAGTTGTATCGTGTATTTCCTATGAGATCATAACTAACAAAAATATCTAATGTGATCTTGAACTTAGAATACCAAAAATATCATAACTCTATTGCTTGAATAACGTCCAATTTTTATACCCAGTCTTTGAATTGTTTTACTCTTTCATCACAAACTCAATTCAAATCTTCTTCATCTTTCTACTCAGTGGAACCATTTTAATGCTCTCTATTAACAATAAGCCTAGCATAAGAAACATATAGAAAATTTTGATATTTAAGATCAATGACACGCATGTTAGCACACTATAGCATTAATACCACTGATGTTAATGTATGTTAGCATATATGTCATCAATCTCATAGATGAAAGACTCTCATGTGTTCCTTACATTAGGTGCATTGTGGGGAGCATATAGAAAATGCTTCCTTGATTAGTCACCTCTAGGAACCATTCCTACTTGTTAATAACAGAAAATATTTTGATCCTTAAGAGCCAAAGCAATTTTAAATAATCTCTATATCCCGTAAGGGATATCTACATTAAAAAAATGTTTCTATTAAAGGCACGCGATCATGTGAAAAGAAGTAGTCATAAATGTGCAATACAAAAACTAATTTAGCTTGTACAGGTGATTCCATGATGTGAGTTCAAAGGTCACACATGTGAGTCATGACATTGTCTTATGCTTTTGGTCAATTAATACAAAATAAAACATTAATGCAGGATAATTTTTTTTTTTTGCAATCCAGACATCTTTACTGAGAAGAGTCTTTCATGTTCCTATATGATAATGAGCCCAACATAAGCTACACATGGGAGCCACTAATATTTCATATCGACAGAGCATACACTAGGTATGTTAGCATAAATTATACTGACGCTAATGTGCGCTACCATGTAGGCTATCGATTTCATAAATGAATGACTCTTATGCGTAACTTACGTTGGTCTCATTGTCAGTGAGTAACATAAAAAACTCAAAGGAATGGATGGAGTATACTATTACCAAGCCTTCCCATGAAGATTAGTACTTAGTCATTTATTATTTTACAACAGTCCAAATGATTAAGATCATTATATTTTATATGCTTGTATTTAGTATGGCAGTAAATCTGTATGCCAAAAGAAGCAGATCCCATACAATTCATGTTTAGTATAGGTGTGAAGAATTCAAAATTGTCTAGATCATTCGCCTTGATCATGTAACGTCCTTGCATAAGGTTTGGCTTCCCATTAGTATAAAATAACTAGCTCGGAAGTTGCAAAATCATGTCAAATTCCTGGCACGAGAAATCATACATTATATGCAGTTGTAGAACACAATTATTTTTTACAAAAAACAACCCTACTTTGAGCAATCCATCTCAATTATATGACTATTTATATCTTATATTATCATACGTGATGCTTCATGATATGCTAACACATTACATGGAGCGACAATATTTTACAAAACATTTCAGTATGAATTATGTTTGAAATACTCCCTTTGTCCCATATTAAATGCCCCCATTTGAAAAAAAAATGTGATGTCTAAGAAAGCCAATTTATTTACCCTTTTACTCCATTTACTAATCATTATACTCTTATCTAATAAAGAAAAAATTCATGTGATCTAGGCTCACACATGTCAACATGAGCCCAAGCATAAAGAGCTGTCGGATCGAGATTCAATGGAGCAAGTAAGCAAAAATCAATCTGCCCCTGAGTTATGTGTGCCGATAGATTGAAATCTGATAGCCCACAATTCCTGGGATTATGCATTGGTGAGTGAGCCTAGGCTCATATAAACGGATCTCATCTAATAATTATGAGAAAAATAACATGCATATGACAAAAAAATAGGATTGAGTTTTTCATGCTCACCTTTGACAATGAGGCCAAAGTAGGTTACACATGGGTAGCTATTGATATTTAAGATTGACGGTGAATATACTAATGCACGTTAGCATTAATAGCGCTAGTGTGTGCATCATCGATCTCGAAGATGAACGACTCTCATGAATAGCTTACGCTGGGCTCATTGTCAAATACTCAAATGGGAGTAGGAAAAATAGAGGGCATTTTTTTCCAATTTAGATATTTAATATAAGATGGATGGAGTGGATGCCAATAAAGTTAAAGTTCAATCCTGGCTCAAACTCAAGCTCAAACCTAGTCAATCGTGCCACATTATTTTCATTTTTCACATCATTGTCTATCCATGAGGAGATGATAAATCCAAAAGTTTTTAAATAATATCTACCAAATTTAAGTGTTTTTAAATAATACCCATGAGAAGTTGGTTTCTAAGCTAGTTCATGATTCATGAGCCAAATGACTCATTTATGAAGAAAATGGTATTGTATTGTTGATTGATTTTGATTAACCAGCAAACACTTAGGAGAAAAGGGAAGAATGACCAACTAACTATTGAAGGTGCCTTTTAGACCACTGGGTTTGGGTTTGGGTTTGTGAATTTGGCAATTCACATACGAATGGTGTTTTTGTTCTCTTTAAAAAATCTCATGTGTTAACTGAAATAGGTAAATAATAAAACAAATAGATACAAATTGTGACCGCATTCATTAACCAGGTTGGCAATGGATTTTCCACATGGATGCCTTTTGGCAACCTAAGAATTACTCAACCAGCCCCTTAACCATGATATGCAATTCTGAAAGCTCTTTTAAGGATTTTTTTTGCTCCCCTAAAACTTAAAATCACTTTGAGCCACTGATCTAATTTAATGTTAGTGGACAAACTATATTACACAGACAAGACTCGTCCACTAGGTATTTGGCCGAGGACTAGCCCTATATACCGCTTGAGGTATTTACTCTAGTGATAGAGTGTTGTCGCCTCATAAACTAAGAGATGCCTGGTCCACCTAGCCATGCTATTGGATTGAAAGATTGTTTATGATATTCCTACTCTACTTTCTCTACACAAAAAACCTTATTCCACCTATGATTATATAGAGAAAAGTAAATATCATGATGTCAAGTGGGACCCACCTTCTCTATCCAATTAAAGGGGGTATAAGGCATTTGTATAGAAAAAATAGAGTACGTATATATATTTTTTTATGAAACCCACCCCAACATGTGGGGTTATTTGGGTGTTGAATTTTTTATAAACGGAAGTGAAATTTTTTTGAATTAGTTCCAATAATTCACTGCCGAATGAGAATTACGTTTGGTAATAAAATTTTGTAGAATAAATTCGAATGTCGCATCAAACTCATTTTTAAAAGTTTAAACTAATATAAATCTCTCTCTCAAACTCGGATATGCACATTCTTGGTAATATTGTACTCCTCATTCGAGCCCTATCAGACAAGATCCTACATGGGTAGGTAAATTTTAAACTTTTAAGGTAAGCCCTATTAGTACGGTATGCTTCTCGAGGCTCAAATCCATATAAAGAGTAATAATTAAAAATTAATAAAATTTTTAATTCCAAAAAGGGAGGCTAGGAGCCAAAATCTACAAAATCACCTCACGAGGTAATTCAGTTATTCCGGCCAATTCCGAATAGAAATGGCCTAGAATCAACTTTTGAATAAAAGTTCTATCTACCTTTTGCATCCAAACATGATTCCGATAATTCGAACTGGAATTAGGATAGAATTGATAAAATTTTACAAAAATTTTACATCCAAAGAGCCATGTAATATGCGTGCTTTTTAAAAAAGAAGTTGATATGCAGGCAAGTTACAACCATTTTTTCCAATAATTTTCTCCAGCACTACTTTAGTATTTGGCTATATTAAAAATTAAGCATTGCTCTTTCACTTCATACCGCAAACCTAGAAATCCTCATAAAATCCTCAAAGAAAAAACAAGGCCACAAGGGTAAGAAGAACATGATACGAAAACAAATCCAAATGAATAAAACTTGTAGACTCGTCTTTATGGGAAGGCTCCACGGTGACACTTTGCCTACCTTAGTGGCCATGGGACATGCACCTAGGGGCTAGGACCAAGCCTAACGCTGGGCCTATGGTCATGCCTTAAGTGGGCTTGGGTTGATGGGTGATCGCTTCAAGCACTAGTCTAGGTTGGGTCACTCGGGGCTGCAATATTAAGCCTCACACACTAGGCTATAGTCCATACTAGTGCGGAGTGAACTTCTCACTAGCATAGCCTGTATTTGAAGGCAGCCCAAAAACGTGGATGGAACTGCTTATGTCCAAAGCCCTCACTCGTACCCAAAAACATGTTAAAGTCCATCTTCAAACGGAAAATTATATTCATACCATAAAGATTTGAAAGCTTGTGTTTCCATTTCATTCACCAGGGTATAAGTAGTATTTACAGAGTACAACTGTAGGGATTGAAATCCCTTCTATTATGGGTATAAGTTTAGTAGTTACAACAATCAAGGAATCTATATTTGACTAGAATCACAACAAATCTACCGGTGTATCTTTGTTCATATTCTTTCTTGTGATGATATCGCCCATACCCCCGCAAGCTGAAGGAGGGAACTTCCTGAACTGTGAGCTTGTCATGTAGAGTGAGAAAGCATGGGCTACGGAGGAACTTGATAAAAATATTAGCAAGTTGATGACTGTCTGGAATGCGGGCGAGACAAATAGTGTCATTAAGAACATGCTCCCGAATGAAGTGAATATCAATATCAATATTATTTGTACGATTATGGAATACCCGGTTTTTAGACATGCGAAGAGCATTAATATTTTCACAATATTGAGTAGGAGGACCAAAGATATGTGAAGAAGCTTAAAGAGATGAAGAAACCATAAGATTTCCGCTGTAGTAGAGGCAAGGGCACGATATTTAGCTTCAGAGCTAGAGCGGGAAATTGTTAGTTGTTTCTTGGCACACCAAGAAATCAAATTGGGACCAAGAAAGAGGGCATAGTCAGTAGTAGATAAGAGACTATCGGACAACTTGCCCAGTCAGCATTAGAGAAAACTTATAAGGAGAGAGTCTTGTGACGTTGAAAAGTGAGCCCAAAGGTGAGAGTTCCCTTCACATAATGGAAGATTCGTTTAACGACCGTAAGATGAGCAATGGTGGGCTTGTGCATAAACTTACATACATGACTAACTGCAAAGGCAAGATTAGGTCTACTTAGAGTAAGATATTGAAGAGATCCCACCATTTGATGATAGAGAGTTGCATCAGGAAGAATAGAGGAGCCATGGGCAAAGAGTTGAAGTCCTGCAACAAGGGGGCTATTGATAGGCTTACTCCCAAACAATCCAAAGCGGTCAAGAAGTTATAGAGCATATCGAGCATGAGACAATACAAGTGTGGAACGGGTCCAATGTACTTGCATGCCGAGGAAGAAATGAAGGGAGCCCATATCTTTCATATCAAAGGCCTGTGATAGTGTGGAGATAAACTTTTTAAGAAGCAGAGGAGTATTACTAATTGTTTATAATTAAACCCTTTGCAAGTATACAAAGTAATTGTACTAGGATAAATATTTAAGGGTTGTCGAACTTTAGAGACAGATAAATTATTACTAAATCTAAGAGAGGAATTTGTTGATTAAAAAATAAAAAGAACTTAAAATTAAAATTAAGCAAAAGAAATAATCACTAAATTAAAAGCAAGAGATTAATATGATGGAATTTACTTAGGAAATTGAATCCACTATAAAACCATAACAATTCCTTGACTTCTAATCTAAATCTAATGTGAATATGAACAAGTTTTCTCAGCTACAAGCTAGAATTACTTCAGAAATAATCATTAATTAAATTCATGGCATGAACTATCTTCGACAATAGCATGAATCATCTACACTAAACAAGCTATAGGTATGACTCGTCTAATCTTAATATAACTCATCCAATTAATTAATTATTTGAACATTAAAACTATTACATAACCATCTCATCTAAATCATAGAAATTAGAATCGATAAAAATATCAAAATCACATAAATCATCTACAAGACAATAAATCAACATAGACTTGAATAAACATTAAAAGCTCTTCCATTAAAAAAGAAATTTTTATCATATAATTGTCATTATTCTCAATTGAGATCTAAATTAAAAATAAAAAAAAATTAAACTTATCTATAGCTTCATCAACTCCTAAGTAAAATAAAATTCTAGCCTTCCATTGTAGAAGGAAGCTCTTAAATCTTCATTAAAAGCTTTGAGTTCTTTTCCATCTTCTTCTTCCTTTTTCTCTTTAGAAAATCTACTGAATCCCCCCAATTTCGAGCCAAATATGTCTTTATATAGACATAAGAACTATAGGAAGAAGTTTAATATAAAAATGATTGAAAATTGGCTTAAACTAGGAAACTGCGCATTATCCCGATTGATCGCCCTGCATGCCTGTTCGATCGCCTATACTAAATTTGTCTTCAAACTCATGTTTGGCTGTTTGATACTTAAAACACCCCGTTCGATCGGCTACACTGTTTCTGCAATTTGGACAATTTTTTTGGACAATATCATGTCCAATTTCTGTTTATTAAGTTCTTTCTTTCATGTCCATGTTAGTTTCCAACTTATTTATAACTCTGAAAAGTTGTCCAAATCACTTTAAAGTATGTCAAGACTATTTTGAATTATTCTAAATATCGTCCAAGTACCTCGATAAGTGTATGTTGCCTACAAAATATAAAATATCATATTTTAGACATGTAGAATGTAATTAAAATCCCAACTTGATTTAAATACATGCCTAAACTACTAATAACTTCTAAAATTAATTAATAATCAAACTAAAATATTAATAACTATCTTAATATAAATAAACCATAACTAACACTAAATTAACCTAATCTATATTAGTAAATAAGGTAAAAAAGCATATAAAATGGATATATATTTCATACTTATCAAATACCCCCAAACCTATATTTTGCTAGTCCTTGGGCAAAACAAAAACAAAATAAAAAAACTAATCTAGAAAAATAAATAAATGTCATTTTCGTAGGGAATCACGATTGCATTTAGCGTATGCAACAAGCCTTTAAACCCCTACCCCTAGGTGTCCCTAGTTGGATGAGTTGTGTCTCGTGAGGGTTTGCAGTAATGATACCCACAAACATCTAAACTTTAGAAAAAAAATAAAATAAAATATTAAAACAAAAATTCTAAAAATAATCTTCTCTTAAAAACACATAACTATTTTTAAAAAGAACCAACCACAAATACTTAAAACAAGTAAACAATTTCGATCTGATCACTTTCAAGTAAGGAATAATCCATTCTATAACCCCATCTGAGAAATAATTGTGCAACTACATATACATTTCAAAAACATAAAGTGTCGAAACTTTGTAGTCATACAATTTCATTTTTTATTAACAAGCATATCTTATGTGACCCATTAACCAAGCTCATTAAAGTTCACTAACTCAAAAATATAACAATGACAATCTTTCATCCTTAACATCTCATAATAAACCCTCATGTAATAATCTTCAAATTTCAATTAAATTCAGGGAATAAGAGCATAATATACCTCAGGTAAACTTGGTGTACCATGCATGGGGAGCCTACTTGAGTCCATATAGCACTTTGTGAAGGCGACACACAAGAGTTGGGCGGCTAGGATTAATAAACTTAGGTAGTTGCTATAGATAGACTATTTCTTTGAGTTGGCCATGGAGAAAAGCATTTTAGACATCAAGTTGTTGGAGAGGCCAATCAAGAGAGATTGCTAAGGAAAGGATGAGCTGGATGGTAGCCGACTTAACCACCGGTCTATAGGTTTTATCATAATCAAAACCTAGATGTTGGTTGAATCCTTTTGCAACAAGACTAGCCTTATAACGATCAATGGATTCATCCGCCAAGAGCTTAAGGCAATACACCCATTTGCAACCAACAATGTTCACATGTGGATGACAAGGTACTAAGAACCATGTCCCATTGCGAAGCAAGGCTTGATATTTATCATTCATAGGTTTAATCCAACATGGATTAGTGGCTGCCTCTTTGTAGTTGCGACGCTCAAGTGGAAGAGAGTTGGTGGCTGCAACAAGGGCACTAAGAAGAGGATGGCAGGTGGCACTGAGAAGAGGATGGCAGGTGGCACTGAGAACTTTTGGCCATCTAGTGCCATTGCGACTATGAGTCACCATAGGGTGAAGGCTGGTAGTAGGTACGATGATGTCACAGGAGCCAGAAGGGGCTGGATTGGCCGTGGCGAGGAGCGGTGGGAATGGTGCAAGAGGACCAGGGGCGTAGGACGACTAGAGTGATGGTGGAGAGCCCAAGCGACCCTTTGATGATGACTGAGAATCAGAGGGGGCAGCCGACTATGGCAGCGAAGATGCTCTCAAAGTGGAACCCGAACTAACAGAGGGGGCCCAATCAGGCAGAGGAGACAAGGGTGCATGTCTAGCACTCAGTCTTGGTCCTAAGAGGGATGGTGTGGCCTGACCAAAAGACGGCGGGGCCAGGCAGCCCGATATGTCGATGGAGGACAAAGTTGAATCCTTGAGCTGCCCCGTTGGAAAACACCAAAGTTTAAATGGTTTCTAAGAACTAGGAGAGATATTGGTAGTAGGTAAAAAGGATGTCTAAGCAAAAGAGACGTGGCAAGACACACACACACACACACACACACACACACACACACACATATATATATATATATATATATATATATATATATATATATATATATATATATATATATATATATATATATATATAATCGAGGCATCTATAGCCCTTTTGTCTATCACAATAGCCCAAAAAAATACACTGCACACTTTAAAAATCAAGTTTACCCCTGCCAAATGGTTGTAGATAAGAATAACACATACAACCAAATACCTTAAGATGAGAGTAAGAAGGTTGATTCCCAAAGAGAACCTCAGAGGGTGTTCGGCCGTTTAGAGGTTTGGATGGGAGGCAATTGATGAGGTATACGACTGTAGTGAATGCAAAGTGCCAAAATTCCTTTGGAAGGTGTGCATGAGCAAGAAGAGTAAGACCTATTTTGACAATATGACAGTGCTTGCGTTCAAGCAAGCACATTTTGCTCTAGAGTACCCGAATAGGACATGAGATGAGAAATTCCTTCAGACTTGAAAAATGACTGCAAAGTGAGCTCATATATTCACCACCCCCATCGAACTGAACAATGTGCACAAGAGCATTATGTTGGTGTTGAATGGAATTAATAAATGCAATAAATATATCAGCCACTTTAGATTTTTGTCTAAGAGGAAACATCCATGTAAAGCGAGAGCATTCATCAATAAGTACCAAATAATAGTGATAGCCATCCAAGGACATAACTGGAGATGGTCCCCAAACGTCGCTATGCAATGTGTGGAATACAGTAGTAGAATAATTGATACGATGATCAAACAACAATTTAGAGGATTTGCTGACTTTACAACTAGCACACATATGCTTATTTAAATTCACATTCAAATGAAGAAAAGGAGCTAAGGTCTTCAAAGCATGAGAGGATGGATGACCCAAGCGATCATGCCGTAAATCACTGCCTGTTTGTAGCAAACTAGTTGGAGATGTGAGTGCCTCCTTATTTGTTGAAACTTGATAAAGATCTCCATGTCTAGGTTCGGCCAGTAGGGTCTTCCCAGTCTTTAATTCCTTGACAACAAGACCTCAGGGATAAAATGTAAAATAGCATTGATTATTCCGAGTAAATCATGAAACACTCAATAAATTCTTTTGTAATTCAGGCACAATAAAAACATTCTCCAGATGAAGAGACACAGATAAAGGAATAGATGCAGTAGAATCAATATGAAGACCACTGTTGTTGCCAACAAGTACGCGATCAGTACCAGAACATGGAATCATACCTTCGACCTGAGAGGAGTCGGGTGTCATATGATGAGATGCACCTGTGTCTAGATACCATGTCGAGTCTGACTAATTGGAAAGATGAAGAGCAGCAAGTGCTTGGGCTGAATCAGATTGGGAGGTGGGTGCCTCACAATTATTGGCCTTGTGGTTAGGATAACCATACTTATAGCAGTATACAGAGGAGGTATCACCGGTGATAGGAGTAGCATGGGGTCGTCCTCGACGTGAATTGGAATTGCAGCCCCGACTACCACCCCCGCTACCACGCCAAGCAGAAGAGGAGGAATTATTTTTATATCATAAGCCTTACATTACTTTTAATTATATATGAAATGTGGGAGAGATTCATTTTTGTCATCTAATCATAAGTGGTGTAAGGCCCTCTCGACAATTCAATTACATAAATTAAGCTCTATTCATTGTAAAAATAAAGATTCCCACCAAACTTATCACTAAGTTGGCATTTGCCAAACTCAGCATTGAACCATTCACCATGGCAAGGTGTAGGCAATTGTGGTGGTCCCTTTCGCTGGTAGGGTCCCTAAAAGAGGTACATAAAAAATACCCAAAAAATAAAAAAAAAAATTCAACGAGATCATGGCATGAGGCTCTGGCTTTGGATGGGGCACTTACAGTGGAATGAATGTCAGAGGGTTGTTACCACACCTTGATCCACGTTGAAGCACTTCAATCAAAGAAAACTCCTACCGGAGATTATTAGAATAGCTGAATTAGCTCATCATTTGTTTCCCAGGGTCACAGTGATGGAAGACCGCGATGAAAGATCAAAATAGAGGGGAATTATTCTACGTGTAACAAAGGATACCTTTGGATCTCCCTTGATGCCCAATTTATAGTTGGACATGTTAGATTATAAAAGAAATAAATAAAATTTCCCCTTCCTAACAACTTGAGCTTTTGGGAAACTTGGTTATCTTACATGGTATCAAAGCTCGAGGTTACAAGAGGTCTTGGGTTCAAGTTTCGTTGGAGGCATTTATACCCTAATTATGTTCCACGTGTCACGCTTGATGGATGCTTGCACATGAGGGGGGTATTAGATTATAAAAGAAATAAATAAAATATCCCCTTCCTAACAGCTTGAGCTTTTGGGAAACTTAGTTATCTTATAGGACAAAGGTCTGCATTTACCACCCACAAACTCTCATTAACTCTAAAATAGATGAGTGAAATTGTCCTTGTAAGTCTCAACTATTACAAGGTAACGAAGGGACGAGCATCCAAGAGGATGCCCATTCAATCTTCATGTCCCAACAGATATGATAAGAATTAATGGTTTTGAAAAACCTTATATCAAGACAATTACATGTGACATAAAGTTGTGCACTTTCTCAGCTGCTATCTTAGAGCGATTAGAAGTGATCTTTGCGAGCTGAATTTCTTTGTTTGCAGCCAAAAGTCCATAAGAATGGTTAGGCAAAAGTCTTTAAAATGGATATAATAAGAAAAAACAACAAGAAGATGTTGGTATGTGATTCATTAATAACAGCGATCGATCGATTGCTAGATTGAGAGATCGATAAGCACCAACTTCTCTCTCGCATGTTAATTTAAGCCGAGAGGTTTGTTGATCGATCGAGTAAATCGATTGATTGACACCTTTTTCTAGCCTTCGTTAAATTAAGTTGAGAGTTGTTTTTCGACTTACATGTGAAATGATCAATCGTTGTGGGTTCAATTATAAAGCGGGTCAAATTGATTTGTTAAATGTTCATTTTTTCATTAAACCTCTCTAGAATGTGGGATTAGTGGGGTCTAAGTACACGGGGACATCCCTAACCCTTATTTTATTGAGGAAGACTTCTTCTTAATTAATTTCTTCTCTTATTTCTCTTCCCATTAAGTGATTTTAATCTAAAAAGGAGTCAACTTTTAGTAAATCGGTGTGTCGGCAATAGTTCTCTTTCTGAGTTTGCCTTGTGAATCATTGGAGTACACCAAGGAATCCAAGGAGAGGTCCATTGTATATTGGGAGCATGTAACTGGAAAAGTCTTTTGCACTAGGACAGCAAATTTTGTTTCAAAGTCAGTCTCCTAGAGGTGCCTCGGACTTTGATCATTGCTCAGATTATTTTATAATTTTATTAGTGGTAACTTTAGCATCTCATTGATGGTAACCCTATATTTTTCAACAATTATTTGAAACAAGATTCCTTTTGCTATTGTCATTGTAAGCATTAATAAGAGTCTCAATCCAGATTGGTTTGAGGGCAAAGATTTTAAGAGATGGCAGAATAAAATGAAGTTTTGGCTTATCACTCTTAAAAAAATTTATGTTTTAATTGATCCGGTTGATGAAAACTGCAAAGAATATGAACTGACAAAGTCAGCCTCTGATAAGAAATTTAAGAGAGATGGTGACATTTGCCTTGGTCATATTCTTAGTGGTCTAAGTGATGAGTTTTATAATTTTCATTATAAATTGCCTACATCTAAAGTACTTTAGAAAGCTTTAGGAAAGAAATTTGTCCAAGAACATGTTGATGAAGAAAAATATGTAGTTGGAGAGTATTTTAACTTTAAGATGGTAGATGAAAAATTGGTTTGTAAACAAGTAGTGAAAATCTAGAATATTGTAACTAAGGTAATTAGAAAAGAAATTCCAATTGATGAAATGCTACAAGTTTTACCCTTGATTGACAAATTACCACCTTCTTGGAGTGACTTTCAAGTTACTCTAAAACACAAGAGGGAGACAATGTCATTAGACGATCTTATTGTTATCATCCAAATAGAGGAAAGACAGAGAGAAGAAGAAATTTGCTGAAAACTCATCTGTTCAAGTAAATGATCAGTCAAATGGGAAAGTTAATATGGTAGAGAACCGACCAAAGCACTTTGGGGTAAAGAAACTCTAATAAGAAAAACAACAACACAACTAAACTTAAAGGGAAGATACAAAAAGACAAAAAAAAAAGCTTGTTTCATGTGTGGTCAACTCGGACACTTTGCAAGACAAGGCTTGCAAAGGAAGAAAATTGACAATAAAGGTCAAAACCCTCAATTCTATGTAATGACCATAGGGGACATATCACCAGATGCTTGGCTGGTGCTTGGGTGACAAAAAGTAACACCACTTTGGGAAATATTTCTCAAAGTGGTTCAAATTGGTAAATATTTTTTAATTATTATTTAAATAATTTTTCCTTTATATTATTATATATAAATTAAGTTTTAAATTTAATTATCTTACCTAATTTATAAATAAGAAATTATAAATAATATTTTTGACATATTAGGGGTAATATAATAATTTTTATGATAAAAAATTTAACCTTATTTTACTTTAATAATAATATAGATTAGGAGTAATTTAGATTTACATGACAAAAAGTCTATCATTTTTCTTACTTTAATAAGTTTTAAATTAATTATGATTATAAAATCTAAATTTTTTATACGGCTATGGGATTATACTTATTTTATAAATAAATTAATTAATAGTTTTTTTAAAAAGGTAATATAAGTATAGGATGATAAAAAGAAATTCTAAACTAATTAAAACCATAAAATTTATATATTTTATGTGGCTACAAGATTATTCTTATTCAAGAAATTTTTGTAATATTTTAGGTCTATTAAATTTTAAATTAATTAAGAGTTTTTTAAAAAGGCAATATAAACATAATATGTTAAAAATAAGTTATAAACCACTTAGGACTACGAAATTCATATTTTATTTGTGTGGCTACAAGGTTATAATTATTGGAGAAATCATTGTAATATATTTTAGTAGGCTTCCAAATTCCAAAATGACGGCCCTAAGCAAGCTCAAGTCATGTTTTGAGCTTTTCAAGTTTTTTTTTCTTAAAGAACACAAAGAATACAACATTCAAAATATGAAGTTGCCGAGAAATATAAACGATAGAGGACAATGACTACCTTATCATTTAAAGGAATCCTATTGTGATAAATAATAAGATGCTCTTTGTTTTGATACTTGAGATTCTATAACTGGCAAGTGATTGGGACACATTTTTTCTCCCCCTCAAATGAAACAAAACTACTTAAATTTATAGTAAAAGGTGCACATATAAAGTAATTTTATAGTTTTACTACCACCATAAGCTGCTAAGTGTTGCACTTCAATAACCAAGTTTACCCTCTTGGCCATAATTAGCTAGACTTCAACAGCAGCCCAATAACAAAGCCTAATTGTGGCAGCACAAGTATTAAATACATCAACCAAAATTCCCTAGGTGATGCTATCTTTGATGCTTACATGTACTTTAACATATTGCATTGATTTGGGTTTTAATAATGAAAAAGAATATGAAATTAAGAGTTTAATATCCGTCTAATAAACCTAGCAAATCACCAAAGAACTTAAAAAATTAGTACTTTGACAAAGTAAGAATTAAGAGGTTTGACCTTTATGCACATAAATTTGTTTACTTAGCAGAAAAAATAAAAACTTAAACTCTAAGTGTATTCATGATTAATATATCAAACCATCAAATTACAAAATCACAAGCATATAAAAGATACAAGGATTTAATGTTGAAAACCCAAATTATGGTAAAAAACTATGACGGCCTTTGTCTAGACAAAATCAATGCACCAGTAAGTAAGACCTCTTATAAGACTAAAACAAACTACCAGCCTCTTTTAAGACTCTAACATAAACTCCTTTTATTTAGAACTCCTCCTCTTTTGTTATCGGCCTTCAAGTCTTCTCTTTTAAATCTTCAAACTTTTCTCTTCCTTGACTTTTTGGATTATGGATCTACTACCAGAAATTCAATGCGTAATCTTAGCATTCAATTTTTATTCCTGAATAATCTCATTTTCCCATTATTCAACCATTTCATTTTACCAAGCTCAACATTAGCCAGATTAGTCAACATTTATCTATTTCAATGCAACAATAACATCTTAATTGTCACAAGTACTTTTGTTGGTTGGTTAATTGGTCACATTTTATTCATTAAATGAGTTGAATTGGTATTATTCTGGATACGACAAAATCATTCCATTCGATCTAATGAGTACCTTGTGTCAGAATTAAGAAATTTTATGGCTCGAATCTTTAGTATTCTCTTATTTATCACATCATTTCGTCTTTATCTCCTTCTAGTTCCTCAATCATAACTCATTTTTTATTTTTAATTTGTCTTGAAACTATTCAATCATTCATTGATGAAGATTCAACTTCTTCTCCTCAAACTCATGTGTGTTGTACTTTTGTTGTATATATCTCAAGTATCTCTCACCATGAAAATTTTTTACTCATAAATCAATACTGAATCAAGGAAAATTTGGCAAAAAGTCTCTTTTTCTTTAAACTTAAATAACAATTTTCCTCTCTTTAATTTCATCTATACATAGCCCCTTTATAATGTCTTTTTACCTAAAGTAGGAAAGGACTTTATTCTAGAATTCTTAAACTAGGTAACTTCGGATTTAAGCGATCGATAATTTTAGCAAGCGATCCATCGATCTTCATCTCTGCTTAAACAAAATTGTCAATAGATCAATTTATTGAAGCATGTGAGTGGTCCATGTTTGTCTCAATTTGAAATTTGAAAAATAGTATTAAAAGATCGATCTCAGCAAATTTTGTATTCAAAAGTGATTGATTCCAATTGAATAATTTTTCAAGTCTTTAAATTTTAAATTTAAATTGTCCAGAACTAAATCTAATCAAACTAATGACTAAAATTGTATATGAAGTTTCAACATAGTGTTGATCATCAAAATTAACCTATTATATGACATATGACCTCATACGTTCTTACTTGAACTTGCACATGTAAGGAACTGAAGAGAGTAGCAAAAACCATTAAGCAAGTCATTTACATATATTGCATTGATATGGGTCTTAATTTTGGTCATCTAGGATTTCATGCACACAAAAATACAATAGTTGTCGAGGTCATTTGTATAGAAAATTTCATAACTCTACCAGTAAATTCAATGTAGAACAAAAATAAAAATGCACTACAAATAGTAAGAAAAAATAGATTATTTTCAAGTACAGAATTTCATAACTCTACCAGTAATTTGAGTATGGAATACTTCAAATGGAAAGTCTTATTAATAGTACAATACTAATTGTGGAATCTTAATTACATGCATAGAGAGCCCTAGCTTACATGCACAGGGAGTAATAAGTGACACAGGACAGAAGGAACTATAGTCTACAGATGAGTATCTAAAAATTGTTCTACAAATCAAAACTATTCTTCAATTGTCATAAAGATAAAATCAAAACTGAACTACATATGCTTTTAATTGTCATAAGATAATATTAAAAATGTTATGCTTTTAATTGTCATAAAAAATATTATGCTTTTCAACTGTCATAATATAAAATCAAATGTATTGTATAGGCTAAACATAAAATCAGGTTACAACCTTGGAGAACCAAGACAACAAATTAGCATTTTTTTATACAAATTAGAAGTCAAACAACAAATTACAAAAATAGATTTTATAAGATAATAAAATATGATAAATAGATTGTATAGGCTAAGTAAAAAATGAGAACAACCTTGGAGAACTAGGACAACAAATTAGCAAATTTTTATACAAATTCGAAGCCAAACAACACATTACATAAATAAGTTTTATAACAAAAAAATATGCTAAATAGATTTTATAAGCTCATGACAACCTAAGAGAACTAGGACAACAAATTAGCAAATTTTTATACAAATTAGAAGCCAAAGAGCAAATTACAAAAATAGAGCTCATAACAGGAAAAAAATATGTAAAATAAATTGTATGGACTAAACAAAAAATCAGGACAACTTTGGAGAACTAGGACAACAAATAAAAAAAGCACAGAATCAAATTGATAAAAAAAGAAAGAAAAGTATAACAAAGAAATACCAACAGAGAAGATAATAAACTTATAAAAGAAATAGAAGTTAACCGAAGAGATGAGATGCGATGCAACCTTCACTAAGGGGCACCCTCTGGGGTGACTAGAGCAAAGATGGAGGCCTGGCCATTGGGGCAACTAGAGCAGCGATGGAGGCCTGGTCACAAGGGCAGACTAGAGCATAGATGGTGCTCTATGAGTTACCTGGGTGACGAGAGTGTTAGAGATATGCATAATTTAAAAAGGGTATGGAATGTGTGGATGATGTCAAGATTGTGTTTGACTATAATTTGAATTTGCATAAGACAAAATAAGTCCCATCATGACCCAGAGACTTTTCCATTAGGACTTATTTTTCTCACCTAACCAACTTTGCATGGGTATTATAAAAGGTCTTGCAATGTGATACTCATGAGAGAGGGAAAAAGCTGGTTTTCTTTTGTCTTTTGTGAGAGGAAAAAGTTGTGAGGCTTTTTTTATCTTTTGTGATAGGAGAGAGAAAACAAAAAAGTAGGCTTATCTTTTTGCTTTTATTTTATTAGGTTTCTTAAAAGTTTCACAATTATTACTTGTGCTCATTTTGTATGCTTTGGAAGAGGGCATTGACAAATGATTTGGGGCTTGGCTTGCGAGTAAGTTTTTGTAACTTTCTCTTGAAATATACTGAAATTTACTTGGTTTCATGTGTGATTGGATGAACAATGTTAAACTTGTATGTTTTGTAGTGATTGCTTGATTGAGCTTGAGCTTAGATAATTCATGAACTTCACATCATCACTTGCCTAAGTTGGGGATAGTGGCTTCTTACTTTAAACTTGATATTTTATGGGTAATGATACAACCTGAAAGACACTTAGAATAGGTACCATTCAGTTAGAATTGCATGATGACATAATTGGTGTTTTGCACGATGATCGGTATGTTTTAGATTTGAAGAAGAGTTTGATCTCATTGGGTATTTTGGAGTCTAAACACTCTCAAATTGATATGTGCAAAGGAGTTCTAAAGGTGACATTAAGATACCAACTTGTTTTAAAAGGTTTGTAGGAGTTTAAATTACAGATTTACCTAACAATTAATACTATCTCATGCCATCTCTGGGTCAGTGACCAATTTGTACATCCATTATTTACTTCTGATTAGAAACGCAGAGTCAAAACATTTCCCCTTCCATATTGCCAAATCAAAATCATTGAAGCCACACCTAACGTCTAGTTACTCACACAACATTGAAATCATTCTGTTCGACAATAGTTTTCTATAATTTCCTACTTCCTACATTGGGCACTACTCAATATCCCTACTCACAAAGCATTGCCACTTAACCCTTATGCCCATACTATTTCCATTTTATTATCACCAGCAACATGGATGTGGCTCCACCATTTCCTCCCATACATGATTTACAATTTTTAAATACTTAAAAGACAAAAGATAAACTATAAGAGATATTAAATATAATAACTAAAATGCAGTTTAAAAAACTAAAGATGAAGTACAAAACGATGTTTAGAAAACTCAAAAACATGGAGCTGGAGTAGGCGAAGCTCCCTATGAGCAGAGGTTGGCGGAGAGGGTTGGGGTGAGGAGGGCCGAGCAGAGGATGGCAAAAATAAATTCTAAACTAATTAAAACTATAAAAATATACATTTTATATGGTTACAAGATTATTCTTATTCAAGAAATTATTGTAATATTTTAGGTCTATTAAATTTTAAATTAGTTAAGAGTTTTTTAAAATGGCAATATAGACATAATATGTTAAAAATAAGTTCTAAACCAGTTAGGACTACAAAATCCATATTTCATTTGTGTGGCTACAAGGTTATAATTATTGGAGAAATCATTGTAATATATTTTAGGTCTTTTGAATCCTAAATTAATTAAGAATTTTTTCGAAAGGATAATGTAGCTATAACATGGAAAAAGTTTCTTAGTTCTAAACCATTTACGATTATGAAATCTTTTTTTTTGTAGCTACAAGGTTGTACTTATTTGTGAAATTATTATAATAGTTTAGGTATCTTAAAGTCTAAATTAATTAAAAGTTATTTTGAAATGGTAATATAGGTATATTTGGGCAAAAATTTTCACCCTCCTCACTTTAATAATAGTAGAGATATAGATATAATTTATGTCCCCAAATATAAATGGCTTTTAAGTTTTGTATTTTTTTACTACGTGTCGGGTAGGGTAGGGCCAAAGCTAGGGCATCGCCCTATCATTGAAACTAATTTCTTAGCCTTAGCCCAACCTTAACCCTAGTAGGCTTCCAAATTCCAAAATGACGGCCCTAATCATGCTAAATCATGATTTGAGCTTTTCATGTTTTTTTAATTTTTTTCTATAAAACACAAAGAATACAACACTCAAAATATGAAGTTGCCAAGAATTATAAACGATAGAGGACAATGACTACCATATCATTTAAAGCAATCTTATTGTGATCAATAATAAGATGCTCTTTGTTTTGATACTTGAGATTTTATAACTCGCAAGTGAATGAGACACATTTTTTCTCCCCCTCAAATGAAATAAAACTACTTAAGTTTATAGTAAAAGGTGCACATATCAAGTAATTTTACAGTTTTACTACCACCATAAGCTTCTAAGTGTTGCACTTCTATAACCAAGTTTACCCTCTTGGCCATAATTAGCTAGACTTCAACAGCAACCCAATAACAAAGCCTGATTGTGGCAGCACAAGTATTAAATACATCAACCAAAATTCCGTAGGTGATGTTATCTTTGATGCTTAGGTGTACCTTCACATATTGTATTGATTTGGGTTTCCACAAATAAAAAGAACATAAAATTAAGAGTTTAATATCTGTCTAATCAACCTACTAAATCACCAAAGAACTTCTAAAACTAGTACTTTCACAAAGTAAGAATTAAGAGGTTTGACCTCTACGCACATAAATTTGTTTACTTAGCAGAAAGAATAAAAACTTAAACTCTAAGTGTATTCATGATCAATATATCAAACCATCAAATTACAAAATCACAAGCATATAAAAGATACAAGGATTTAATGTTGCCAAATTATGGTAAAAAACTATGACGGCCTTTGTCTAGACAAAATCAATGCACCAGTAAGTAAGACCTCTTATAAGACTAAAACAAACTACCAGCCTCTTTTAAAACTCTAACATAAACTCCTTTTATTTAGAACTCCTCTTTTTTGTCGGCCTTCAAGTCTTCTCTTTTAAATCTTGAAACTTTTCTCTTCCTTGACATTTTAGATTATAGATCTACTACCAGAAATTCAATGCGTAATCTTAGCATTCAATGTGTATTCCTGTATAATCTCATTTTTCCATTATTCAACAATTTCATTTTACCAAGCTAATGTTAGCCAGACTAGTCAACATTTATCTGTTTCGATACAAGAATAAGATCTTATTATTCACGAGTAGTTTTGTTGGTTGGTTAATTGGTCACATTTTATTCATTAAATGGGTTGAATTGGTATTATTCTAGATATGGCAAAATCATTCTATTCGATCTAATGAGCACCTTGTGTCAGAATTAAGAAATTCTATGCCTCGAATCTTTAGTATTCTCCTATTTATCACCTAGTTTCGTCTTTATCTCTTTCTAGTTCATCAATCATAACTCATTTTTTATTGTTAATTTGTCTTGAAATTGTTCAATCAATCCTTGATGAAGATTCAACTCCTTCTCCTCAAACTCATGTGTGTTGTACTTTTGTTGTGTCTATCTCAAGTATCTCTCACCATAAAAAAATTTTACTCATAAATCAATGGTGAATCAAGGAAAATTTTGGCAAAAAGTCTCTTTTTGTTTCAACTTAAATAACAATTTTCCTCTCTTTAATTTCATCTATACATGGCCCCTTTATAATGTCTTTTTACCCAAAGTCAAAAAAGCTTTATTCTAGAATTCTTAAACTAGGTAACTTAGGATTCAAGCGATCAATAATTTTAGCAAGCGATCCATCGATCTTTGTCTCCGCCTAAACGAAATTGCCAATGGATCAATCTATTGAAGCACATGAGTGGTCAATGTTTGTCTTGATTTGAAATTTGAAAAATAGTTATTAAAAGATCGATCTTAGCAAATTTTGTATTCAAAAGAGATTGATTCCTAATGAACAATTTTTTAAGTCTTTCAATTTTAAATTTAAATTGACGATAACTAAAATTGTATATGAAGTTTCAACATAATTTTCATCATCTAAATTAACCTATTATATGACATATGACCTCGTATGTTCTTACATGAACTTGCACATGTAAGGAACTGAAGAGAGTAGCAAAAACCATTAAGCAAGTCATTTACATATATTGCATTGATATGGGTCTTAATTTTGGTCATCTAGGATTTCATGCACACAAAAATACAATAGTTGTCGAGGTCATTTGCATAGAAAATTTCATAACTCTACCAGCAAATTCAATGTAGAACAAAAATAAAAATGCACTACAAATAGTAAGAAAAAATAGATTCTTTTCAAGTGCAAAATTTCATAACTCTACCAGGACTTTGAGTATAGAATACTTCAAATGGAAAGTCTTATTAATAGTACAATACTAATTGTGGAATCCTAAATTACATGCATAGAGAGCCCTAGATTACATACACAGGGAGTAATAAGTGACACAGGACAGAAAGAACTATAGTCTACGGATGAGTATCTAAAAATTGTTCTACAAATCAAAACTATTCTTCAATTTGTCATAAGGATAAAATCAAAATTGAATTACATATGCTTTCAATTGTCATAAGATAATATGAAAAATGTTATGCTTTTAATTGTCATAAAAACTATTATGCTTTTCAACTGTCATAAGATAAAATCAAATGTATTGTATAGGCTAAACATAAAATTAGGTTACAACCTTGGAGAACCAAGACAACAAATTTGCATTTTTTTATACAAATTAAAAGACAAACAACAAATTACAAAAATAGTTTTATAAGATAATAAAATATGATAAATAGATTGTATAGGCTAAGTAGAAAATCGGGACAACCTTGGAGAACTTGGACAACAAATTAGAAGCCAAACAACACATTACATAAATAGGTTTTATAACAAAAAAATATGCTAAATAGATTTTATAAGCTCATGACAACCTAAGAGAACTAGGACAACAAATTAGCAAATTTTTATACAAATTAGAAGCCAAAGAACAAATTACAAAAATAGAGCTTATAACAGAAAAAACATATTTTAAATAGATTGTATGGACTAAACAGAAAATCAGGACAACCTTGGAGAACTAGGACAAAAAATAAAAAAAGAACAAAATCAAATTGATAAAAAAAAGAGCATAATAGAGAAATACCAATAGAGAACATAATAAATTTATAAAAGAAACAGAAGTTAACCAAAGAGATGAGATGTGATGCAACCTTCACGAAGGGGCACCTTCTGGGGTGACTAGAGCAGAGATGGAGGCCTGGCCACTGAGGCAACTAGAGCAAAGATGGAGGCCTAGTCACAGGGGCAAACTAGAGCAAGGATGGTGCTCTATGAGTTACCTAGGTGACGAGAGTGTTAGAGATATGCATGATTTAAAAAGGGTATGGAAGGTGTGGATGACGTTAAGATTATGTTTGACTATGATTTGAATTTGGATAAGACAAAATAAGTCCCACTAGGACTAATTTTTCTCACCTAAGCAACTTTGCATGGGTATTATAAAAAGTCTTGCAATGTGATACTCATGAGAGAGGGAGAAAGTTGTGTTTCTTTTGTCTTTTGTGAGAGGAAAAAGTTGTGAGGCTTTTTTTATCTTTTGTGATACGAGAGAGAAAAAAAAGTGGGCTTGTCTTTTTGCTCTTATTTTGTTAGGTTTCTTAAAAGTTTCACTATTATTACTTGTGCTCATTTTGTATGCTTTGGAAGAGGGCACTGGCAAATGATTTGGGGCTTGTCTTGCGAGTAAGTTTTTGTAAATTTCTCTTGAAATATAGTGGAATTTACTTGGTGGCATGTGTGATTGGATGAACAATGTTAAACTTGTGTGTTTTGTAGTGTTTGCTTGATTGGGCTTGAACTTAGATAATTCGTGAACTTCACATCATCACTTGCCTAAGTTGGGGATAGTGGCTTGTTACTTTAAACTTGATATTTTATGGGTAGTGATACAACCTAAAAGACACTTAGAATAGGTAATCGATTAAAATTGCATGATGACATAATTGGTGTTTTGCATGATGATCGGTATGTTTTAGATTTGAAGAAGAGTTTGATCTCATTGGGTATTTTGGAGTCAAAACGCTCTCAAATTGATATGTGCAAAGGAGTTCTAAAGGTGACATTAAGAAAACAACTTGTTTTAAGAGGGAAATTTCATTGGAATCTATATTTCTTGGAGAATAGTCAGGTTCTAGGTAGAACAGTTTCAAGTAGGGACAACAAGGTTAAGGTTGCTACTACATCTACTTCATTTGTGTCTCTAGCATTGGATTCATCTTGTAATGCTCTAGTTTTCGGTAATCTATTTGCATCTTGTGAGTTTGCTAGTATTGTATTGTAAGCATCTTGGTTAGCTTGTATGGTTATGAACTTGTTGATTTGTCAAATACTAGTTTGAGATTTTGCTATTGGGAGTATGAACTTAGTGCTCACATCCGTTCAAACTTGCTTGCTTTGAATTAGAGTTGGGCACCTTTGGGTGCATCTTGGCACCTTCGGGTGCATTTAACTTGACTTGAAGGATTTTAGGCTAAGGTGGAGATCGACTCTATTGATAGTAGTTGGTTAATTTTGTGGCTTAAAAATCATGTTGAGGTAGTGGCATGTGTATCGAGGTGATAACATGTGCAAGCTCTTCTTATGGATGTTCTTGAAAATTCAAGTCATGATAGAGATTGTTAGAGACGTGCATGATGTAAAAAAGGTACGGAACGTGTGGATGACATCAAGATTGTGAACTTATGCATGGATATTATAAAAGGCCTTGCAATGTGATACAAATGAGAGAGTGCAAAAGTTGAGTTTCTTTTGTCTTTTTTTAGAGGAGAAAGTTGTGAAGTTTTTTTATCTTTTTGTGAGAGGAAAGAGAATATAGAAAAATGGTTTTCTTTTTGTTCTTATTTTGTTAGGTTTCTTAGAAGTTTCCTATTATTACTTGTGCCCCTCTTCTATGCTTTGGAAGAGAGTATTGGTAAGTGATTTGGGGCTTTGGCTTGTGGGTAAGTGTTGTAACTTTCTCTTGAATTATAGTGAAATTTGCTTGGTGGAAAATGTGATTGGCTGAACCAAGTTAAACTTGTGTGTTTTAAATTGTTCGCCTCATTGGGCTTGAACTTAGATAATTTGTGATCTTCACATCATCACTAGCCTAGGTTGGAGATAGTGGGTTATTATTTTAAACTTGTTTTTGGACCTGCCATTTGTGCCATAATTCCCAATAGGGAGTGGAGAAGAGAAGAGCGGTGGCGGTGGGAGTGGGAAAGAGGAGCGACACCGATGGGAGTGGGGAAGAGGATAGTGGGTTGGCTGAGACAACCTACCTCACTAATGTCACCAATGCATCGATCTTAATGTCATTTCAATGGAGATTCTAGAGCATTCTTCGACCATGCAATACTATGTTTTTATTTTATTTAGGAGTTGATAAAATTATAAATAAGTTTAAATTTTTTTCTTTTTAATTTAGATCTCAGTTGTAAATAATGATAATTATATGACAATAATTTTATTTTTAATGAAAGAGTTTTCATGTTTAATCAGTTCTATATTAATTTGTTGTTTTATAGATGATAAATTTATATAATTTTAATAATTATGTCGATTCTAATTTATGTGATTTAGATGAGATGGTCATGCAATAGGTTCTAATATTCATATATATATTGAATAATTGGATGGGTTATTCTAAAATTAAATAAGTCATTTCTATAGTTAGGGTTAGTGTAGAGGATATGTTCTAAATTGAATATAATTAATGCTAAGTAGTTAATCAATAATTCTTTCTAAAATAATTCTAGATTATAGCTTAAAATAATTGTTCATATTTACACAAGATTTAGATTAAAGGTTAAAGATTTTTTACGATTCTATAGTGGATTCGATTTCTTAAGTAATTTTCATCATTTTGTTTTCTTTCATTTAGTTCAATTGATTACTTCTTTTGTTTAATTTAAGTTTAAGTTCTTTTAAGTTTCAATCATCAACAAACTTTTTTTTTAGATTTGATAATAATTTTATCCATCCCTAAGATTCGACAACCTTTAATATTATCTTAATACAATTACATTGTACACTTGTAAAAGATTTAATTATAAACGATCATGTGCAAAAGGAAAAAATTAGTTTACTATCTACCCTGCAAAAAATAGGCCACATGTGTTAAACCCCATTTCACTCACACCACCGCAACAAGCTTTTGCAACAACCATCATTCACCATTGCAACCAATGTTGAAACCACCATGCTGGGCAAAACTTACCAAATTTGGCCATGGCCTAACACGGTCAGACCTTGCATGGCACAACCTAGTGGGTTGGCTACCATCATTCATCATTGCAACCACCATTGTAAGTTGTTGCAACTATCATCAATCTCCATCAAACATCATTGAAACCACACTACTGGCTGGGCCTGACAAGATTTGGTCATGTCCTAGCATGGTTGCACCATGCATGGCACAACCTGGCAGACCGGCCGCCATAGTACATTATTGCAACCATGGTTGTACTTCATTGTAAACACCACCATTCATCATTGCAAACATCTCGCAACTACCCTACTGGTTGGGCATGACCAGATTTGCCCATTGCTTGGCACGACCGAACCTTGCATGGCAGTAGGGCTGGGAAAATCCAACCCAAACCGTTTATTCAACCTGAACCTGACCCGCTTAACCCTACACCCGACTCGACCCAACTACAGGTAGGGTCAGGGTTAGGGTTTAGGCTCTTGACCCATTTTAGATTTAGAGTCGGGTTGAACCCGACCCATACAACCCAACTTTTACCCGACTACAAGCTCTATTGCTTTTAGATTTTATTTTATTTGATACTAAATTAGTAACTTTTGTGAGATTATTATGGTGTTAGTCTATCAAACTTATTTTTAGTGTTTGTTTAGTGCATACTATGTTGAACTATATGTTCTTAAATATAAATTTAGGCATGAATAAGATGTTTGAATAATAGGTGCGGCCACATACATTTTGCTTTGTGGTAAGTTTCTATTTTTGGATAACAGAGGATGATATTTTCTAGGTATGGTTAATTTCTATATAATTAATTTTTTTTCTGTTATTCTTTTGGCTCTGGTGATTGTAATGAAAATATGTCATATTTTGTTGTATTCATTACTCATCGTCTCTCCTCCAGTAGAACACATCACACACTAGACTCAACTACGTGTGAAGGGCCTAACAGTTATAATAAGGAGCAAGTTAGGAACATGCAACCAGAGAGGCTAATGACAAAGCTCGATGAGGGATAGTTTTCAGAGGAGGAAAATTGTAAATAAGTGTTACTGGCTATTGAGGAGGGTCAAGCTAGAAGCAGCCATAGAGAAGCAATTACATGAATTTTAGAATTAAGACACGCTGAATCACATGATCCTCTTTGGCCATCAAGGAAATGATGTTTAATCTGTTTTGCATTTATATGTGAGTTATCGAAAGCCATGTGGGCTGATCTTGAGTAAGCAAATGTTGAAGATTTATTTTGTTATCCTATTTCAGAATGGAAGAAAGATAACTTTACACATCTAAGGTCTTCATTGATGACTACTACAAAAATGTGTCAGTTACAAAACAACCAAAGAACCAAACATTATAAATTAATGTTGTAATATATTTAAATTTCTTTCGTGTCAGGTAAGGTTACCTGCATACCCAACCCGACTCGACTCAAGTAAAGTTAGGATTTAGATTTTTTGCTTGATTTAAAAAAAGAGTCGAGTCATGACAAGACCTGATTTCAATGTAGGTGAAGGCGGACCTGATCTGATTTGATTTAGATTTTTTGCTTGATTTAAAAAAAGAGATGAGTCATGACCAGTCCCGATTTTGATGTAGGTGAAGGCAGACCTGATCTGATTTGACCCAAGCCGACCTGATTCCCGGCCCTCCATGGCAGGGCCAGGCAAGCCTATTGCCATCATACATCATCGCAACCCTTGTCCAACAACACACTGCTTGCTTTCATGTCGCGATGAACTACTGCAGCATAGCACGCATGGTGCAGGGACACCATAGCCTATGTCACCCCTACTGCCACCTCCAATCGGAGCCACCACCTTAGTTGCCTCCAATCTCTGACATGCTCCTTTAGGTTGTTGCCTGCTCGGATGGGGCCATGCTGCTTTTCCACTCAACACCTCCATCTCCTCCTGGAACTCCCGCTTCCCTTCCTTTGAAGCTTCTTCACCACCTCCGGTCAGCGATGAGCTCCTTCAGGCTATCGTCTCCTTAGATGAGGGGGCCATGCCACTCCATCGCTCAACACCTCCATCTTTTCCTGGAACTCGCGCTTCTCTTTTGCCCCCTCCCTTTGAAGCTTCTTCACCGCCAGGCTTGAATAGATGACCTAACAAGTATATGGAGTTAGACTCAATGTGGTGTCACCGTTGTTGAATGGCTTGGCCACAACTGGTTTGGCATGACCCAATCGCGACACAACTATCTTGGCATGGTTGGGTAGCGATCGGATCTAGCATTTTGACCCAATATCCCATGCCTTAGAATGCACTTTAGAAGTATTTACAAATAAGGCAATGACCTAATTTGAACATATTTTCTGACCCAAAAGGCATTATGTAATTCCTTGATACTTTAAATACCCTAGTTTTAAAGTTAATATTAATCAGAATATTAGGAAAAAATCTTTAAATTAAAAGGCATTAGCAATATCTAACTAAAGTTTGGATTCAAGATAATGTTTTTTACATATTTATGAAGTTCTCTTTGGAAAAGAAAATGGCAAAATTAACAAAACCATACACTTATAACGTAAATTCTTAAGATAAATTTTGCGAAGTGAACAAAATATTCTATCAAAACGTTATGTTGACCAAGTTTTTAAAACTAAAAATCCTATAAGAAGTTAGCTATGCACATCACGGCTGGTGGGTGCAAAAGCTTCAGAACAGGTTGTTTTGGATTGATTACCTAGTATTTTATATATACTGAAATAAATTCATAAAGGTAGATCCAAGTCCTCAAGACTGCAACAAAGATCTTTTCAGTTTCTCTTAAACGGGCCATATTAGAATTAAACCTTGCAGTTAACTCTAGTTCACATAGGGCTGGGAATCGGGTCGGGTTGGGTTAGCCTTGACCCTCACTGAAATCGGGTCGGGTCATGACCCAACCCTATTTTTAAATCAGGTCACCCTAACCCTATTTGAGTCGGGTCGGGTCGGGTATGTGGGTAATCCTACTTTTTTTCCACAATTTTTTTGTTGGACTCGTATTATATACCTTCTCTCTTTGCAAAGGGCAAACACAAATGAAATTAAATACATTACAACATTAATTTGAAATGTTTAATTCTTTGGCTAATTTGTGGATACATTTTTTGTAGTAGCCATCAACGAAGACCTTAGATGTATAATGTTGCATTTTCTCTATTCTAAGAGAATGATAACAAAATAGACCTTCAATGTTTATTTACTCATGATTAGCCTACTTGGCTTGCGATATTTAGCATGTCTTAATTTTAAAATTCCAGTAACTACTTCTATATGGTTGCTCATAACCCTACCCTCCTTTGCAACAAGTGACACTTGATTATAATTTTCCTCCTCCGAAAATTGTCCCTCATCGAGCTCTATTATCCGCCTATCTGGATACATGTTCCTAACATGCTCCCTATTATGAATGTTAGGCCTTCAACAGAGAGCTAAATTTAGTGTGCGATGTGTTCTTCTGAAGGAAAGAATGAGTAATGAATATAACAAAATATGACATATTTTCATTCCATTCATGTAATAGCCTTGACTTTTCAGTGGTTATTTATTTGCTTCTGGGAATTCTTGTGGATAGAGTGATTCAGTCCCAGTTTGTAGATTCAGAGACTCTGACATTGTTGAGTAAACCGGGTTTTAGTAGAGGTGTTGATGGTGGGATTAGATTTTATAGCAGACTGGTAGTCCCATCCTTACCCGGTTTGCGAGAGGAGTTATTACAGGAAGCTCATCACTCTCAGTATACTATTCATCCAGACGGAACAAAGATGTACAGAGATTTACGACGCGGATTTTGGTGGAATGGCATGAAGAGAGATATTGCGGAATATGTCGCTAGATGCCTAACATGTCAGTGTGTCAAAGTCGAACATCAACGACCATCGAGATCCTTGCAGCCATTAGATATTCCAGAGTGGAAGTGGGAGCATATTACAATGGGCTTTGTTGTGGGTCTACCTCGTACACAGAGGGGACATGAGGCTATATGGGTAATTGTAGACCGATTGACGAAGTCCGCTCACTTTCTTCCTCTTCGGAAAGAGCATCCACCTCATGACTTGGCACAATTGTACCTCCATGAGATAGTGACTTTGCATGGACTGCCAGTGTCTATTGTGTCTGACAGGGACAATCGGTTCACTTCTCATTTTTGGAAAGGGTTGCAGGAGGCTCTAGGCACAGCCTTAAAGTACAGCATTGCTTTCCACCCTCAGACTAATGGTCAATCAGAAAGGACCATTTAGACACTAGAAGATATGTTGCGAGCTTGTGCACTGGATTGGAGAAGTTCTTGGGATCAACACTTGCATTTGATCGAGTTCACATACAATAACAGTTATCATTCTAGCATCGGGATGGCACCTTATGAGGCGCGCTGTATGGAAGGCCATGTCGATCACCGACATGTTGGGATGAGGTTGGGGAACGACAACTGCTCAAGTCAAAGTTAGTTCAGCAGTGTGCAGATAAGGTGAGGTTGGTTAGGCAAAGGCTTCAAACCGCTCAGAGTCGCCAGAAGAGTTATGCTGATCAGAGGCGGAGGGATCTAGAGTTTGAAATTGGGGATCATGTATTTCTGCGTATCTCTCCCACAAAGGGAGTTATGCGGTTTGGGATGAAAGGGAAGTTGAGTCCTCGATATGTGGGTCCTTTTGAGATTTTGGAGCGAATTGGACCTGTAGCTTATCGGGTTGCTTTACCACCTCAGCTTGCTGGAGTTCACGATGTCTTCCATGTATCGATGCTCCGGAAATATGTATCAGACCCTGCCCATGTGTTAGACTACACTCCTATAGAACTCCGCCCTGATATGACTTTTGAGGAGCGCCCAAGTCGGATTCTGGATAGGAAAGAACAAGTCTTGAGGACAAAGACTATTCCTTTGGTGAAGGTCTTGTGGCAGTACCATACTTTTGAGGAGGCAACTTGGGAAGTTGAAGCTAAGATGAATCAGAAATACCCTGAATTGTTTGAGGTGTAAGTTGTATTTTGTTTTCAGTTTAGCAATTTCGGGGGCTAAATTTCTTTAAGGGGGGAAGAATGTAATAACCTCGACTTTTCAGTGGTTATTTATTTGCTTCTTGGGAAATTAATTAGTTGTCTTAAGCTTCCTTATTATTATTTTTTTCGATTATTATGTGTTAGTGTTGTGTGTAGCCTCGGTCGTAGGTAGAAAAAGTTTGTACGTTTTCAAGAGCTTAAACGCGTAAGTTTAGGTTGTGGAGCTTAATTTAAAAACTCGCTCCTTAAATTAAGGCTCTTAGATTAATATAAAGTTATTGGGTCAAGGCGTATTCTTAGGGGGAGTTCCGTATGCATCGGGAGTTTCCACGCTTGAAGAAGAAGTGGGGATGTGCAAGTTAGATGTGCACGATAAAAAATAAAAAATAAAACAGAGCGCAAAATGCAGATTGTGTTTTGCATTCTGCACAGTACTTCCGCCGGTAGAGAGAAGTGAGCTTCCTCTCCCCCAGAGCCCTGCCACCGCCTCGCCTTCGCCGGACTTCGACCGTCCGGTCACGGTGACTCGGGTCGCGCCGCCTTTGGCCACCTTCGTTTCTCCCCTGCACAGTGACTCACCGGCAGAAATTGGGAAAGCTCTGTTTTTGGAGCGAAGCGCCGTCGGAGCTGTGGTGAGCCGCCGGAATCTGCCGGAGCAGCCGCCTAACCACCACGAACCGGGAGGTACTAACCCCTTTCTCCAATTTTACTCCGATCAGCCTTCCTCCTGAAATTTTGTCGCAGACTGTTTTGGGGGAATCCTTTCTCTCTGGGCTGAATCACTGTTGTGGCCGACGGAGTTGTCGCTATGAGCTGTTTTCGGCCGGCGACTACTCCGCCGACCCTTTGGGCGACTGTAGACCTGCCATGCACCCGGAGCTTCCACTCAGATCCTTCACCCCTCACTGTTTTACCCTGTTTTGGCTGAACCGACACTGTAGTCAGCGGGATTGGCCGCCGTGAGCTGTTTTCCGGTTGGCGACCACCCTACAAATCCCTGGGGTTACGGTTGGGATGCCATGCAATCGGATTTTTCAATCTGATCAACGGCTCCTCGCAGACCTACCCTGTTTTGGACCAAACCACTTCTGGGACCGGCGAAAGTTGCCTTTTGATCCGTTTTCCGCCGGTCCCGATGCCATGTTTCCCACCTCAGCTTCTGATTTACCTCCTTGCATATTTTGTTTTCCGCTTAAATTTTATTTAGCAATCTCTGCACATTCATCCATTAGAATAATTCACTGGGAGTCGCCTAACAACCATTCCACCTTGCCAACGGCTAGAGACCACCTCCATAACAATGCTTTACCCACGTTATTGGACTGACCTAAGCTCTTCTGGGGCGTGCAGGCATCTAAATCGCCAGTGCGGGGGTTGTGAGAGACGTTCTTAACTGCGGGCGCTAATTGGAGACCCGCTCTGCAGCTTCCTCCCAAGGCTGTCTCTTGTAGTGTAAGGGTGCGTGGGCTGCTGGGTACACACCAACACGGCCTACGTGGAACACTCTGACATCAATTTTGGCCCGGTCGACGAGGTAGGAGACTTTGAACCTTAAAAATTCACTCTAGCGTGCTTTTCTGATAGGACGCATGCTAGGATTAAGATGTCTAATTGCATGATGCTTAGATGGATTTTAATGTGGAGGATGTAAGTGCAGAGATTAATTTTAATGGCCATATGTGTGTAATTTAAAATTATCTGTGTATTAATTAGTAGATTAGTCGTAGGCTCACTTGATGACTTTACTCGAATTGGATAGTTAGATGAGCAGAGGACCTGTTAATTAATTATATTTCTTGTTAATTGCATGAGTGGTCGTTATGCTTATGTAAGAATTATGTTTTCATGCTATAAAGGCTATAAAGCATGTTGTAAGATGCATGTGTAGTGTATAGTTCAGAACTATGAGTAGTTTCACATGTGCAGATGATGTACGTATGCTTAATAATTGACGATCAGTTTCGACTGATTCAAATTTCTAATAAGTGAGGTAAAGACTTTAAGGTTTAGTAAATAGGCAGATTAGGGTCGAAGCTTAGACTTAAGCCATAAGTAAAGGTACCATTATATTGGTATTTGCATGGCGTATAAACTATAAATTGCAACATAATTAAAGTATGTAGTTGATAATAAGAGTGAGTCCTTAGCTAGATTGACGGATTAAATTCTGTTTGGTTGATGACTAATGGATGGTCAGTTTTACTTATAAAATTAATGTAGTTCATACCTTGGAGGTAAGGTTGGTGTAAGTTAGGATTTTAATACTCTGTTGAGAGCACCGTGAGTTGTCTGCCCAAGAGTGGCATCGTAAGTTTTCTGCCCAAGAGTGGCTTTGTAAGTTTTTCTGCCTTAATTGGCATTTTTAGGCCCTTGCTGGCCCTGTATGGCCCCAGAGAGTGGGCATTTGCGCACTTAGGTAAGTAGTATCATGGATCTACTCTTACCTGTTTGATCCCGTGCCCCATGAGCACCGGTGTACTTTGCCTTCGAAATTTTTTTAACGCGTAGGTTTCTCCCCGAAGGTCAAGGTGACGCCCTAGTGGCATTCTTTCCTTTCGACAGTAGAGCTAATTGAGATTTAATTAGTTCTGTTCGTCGAGTGTAAGTGCAATATAATAAACGTAAGATAGTAAGTGTAAGTAGTATGTATGTGGATATGAGAGTTTGCCAGGTTGTGTCTGGTTATACGTAAGGTGAAAAGAAAATTTGTAAGATTGGAAAACTCAGAGGAATTGTAGTACTCTGATGGAGTTTGTATTTGTCTTCTCCTGGTTCTTGGTTTGCCACTGTCTTGCAGAGCAGCTTTGGTGTGAACTTTTATGGTTCACTGATTTTGTTTCTCCTACTGTGTATGAAAATACTCATGTTCTCTTTGTCTCTAATCCTCAGGCACTCCAGGGACTTCTGTGGGACCTAGTTCGAGAGCCGCGTAGCATTTGAGGATACACTTTTTGGAGTGCAGGTCGACTTTTGACTCTATTGTTCCTTGATTAATTTATGCCACGATTTGTTGTAAATAAATTTTGAAGTACATGTATTAAGTGAGGTGAGCGCTTTTACATGTATAATTTTGGACTTGTACACGGAATGTATTATTACTTTCGACTGTTATGGAACTTGTACCCAGCTACGCCTGGGAAAAATACATTGAAAGCCCATGGCCATGGCAAATTTTGTCTTTCGATCATTACTCACGCTGGGGAATGAAGGATCTACGAGCTTTGAATGTTTTATTGTGGTTTTATCATTATTTTGAATTGAAAAGAATGTGTTGAGATGGATTTAGTATAAATGAATGAGAAATTATAAAATGTTTTTCACAGGTTTCGTATTTTCGTCAATTTTCACCAATTTACAGTCGTTATATTGCAGAATTTTTATTTGAATTTTATAAAATTTATTTTGAAAACCCCGGGCGTGACAATTCACTACACCTAAAAGAATAACAGAAAAGAAATTAAACTATATATAAATCAACCACACTTTGAAGATATCATCCTCTGTTATCCCAAAAATGGATGTCTACTACAAAGCAAAATATATGTGATCACACCTATGCTCCAAACAACTAATTCATGCTCAAATTTATGTTTAAGCACCATTAGTTCAACATAGTATGTACTAAACAAACACTATAATAATAGTATAAACAAGTTCAATAGACCAACAATATAAAAATAAGGTTCTTTGTTATTTATAATCGGGTAAAAGTCGGGTTGTGCGGGTCGGGTACGACCCGACTCTAAAGTCAAAATGGGTCAAGAGCCTAAACCCTGACCCTGACCCTACCTGTAGTCGAGTCGGGTGCAGGGTTAAGCGGGTCAGGTAAACGGGTCGGGTTGGATTTTCCCATCCCTAAGTTCACACCTTAAACTAGAAGACACTGCCCTTTTGATGATTGCATCTGCAGGCCCTTTAATTGGAGCTTAAATCTGCTACTGCAATTGCTGGTGAAAATGTATATGCCGTTAATTTCGTAAAATTAATGACGCACACAATAGCGCATAAGATCTTTACTTGAATTGTGATCCTTCCGGGTCTTCCTGCACTATCTACCGTCGATTTTGAGTAATAAGTATTTGAGTTCAATCAATTATATTTGTAAGGCAAGATGGCATGCCATTGTTGCTACCATTAGTGCTGGCCCAATGCACACCGGTATATATTAGAACGTTGCTCAATGTCACCAATTTCTTCGTTACCTTAATCTCTTTTATTAAAATCTTTTATTTATTTTTTATATTAAAAAAATAATAAAAATTATTACCCTACTTTCTTTTTTGGGAGAGTGACCGATAAGGACAAAATTAACTTTTAATGACTGATTAATCCCGATAAAACTTAATTAAACTAAATAATCCCGACACTAATTATAGATAAGTAATATACAATATTACCCCTATCATCGGTCGCGCGATATCGGTCCCTTATTGTATAAAAAATCCGTCGGCCCTTCTCTATCGCTGCGCCCTCCCTCCAATCCGGTGCCGGCACCCTCCCTCCAGTCCGACGCTACCCTTGTCGCTGGCCCTCCTCTATCGCCGTCACCTGCCGCCTCATCTTCCCTGTCACTGTCTGCCTCTGACAAGGCCACTCCAGCTTCGGTCTCGCCCCCTCCAGCTCCGGTCGCCCTCCTCCAGATCCGGTCCCTTGTGAGCCAGCTCCAGTCGCCCTCCTCTAGATCTGCTCCTTCCTGAGCCAGATCCGGTCATCTTCCTCGAGATCCGAGTCCCTCCCTCTCCAGATCTGGTCACCCCTCTTCTCCTGTCAGTCGCCTCCCCTGCCAAGGCCCTCCCTTTCCCCTCGCCTTCTCTCTAGGCATCACCGTGCCCATGCCGGCAGCCTACTCCGGTTCCTCTTGAGCTCCCTTCCATCCAAACCGCCCCTCACAGCTCCCCCTTCATGGCTTCTCCTAGTCACTCCATGGCAACCTCCGGCTTGGCCCCTGGCTCTCTCAAGTCTGAGAAGTTGGACTCCAGCTCCCCCCAAAGTGTGCTCAAGAAGTCTGGCCCAGACTCACACACAAGCACCAGCAGGAGCAGCAGGAGCAGCAGGTTGGGTTTATGGCAGTAGTAATATTTGTCGAGTATGATTAAACCATAGGTTTATAATTCAATTTTTTTACTTTAGGCCAGTGATTTAATTATTTCAGTGATATAAATATTTGTATCTTTCAATGACATAAATATTTGTAGAGTATAATTTTACTCCATCCTTGTGAATTAGATATTTGTATAAAAGAAAATTTTGTAAAGTACATTTTTACACTTTGCATAGTATTATTATACTTTAGGTTTTAATTTTAGAATATACTTTAAATTTTAATTGTAGAATTTAGTTTAAGTTTTTTTAGTATTAATATGATTTAGGTTCAATTACCTAGTTGTAGTAAATGGTTTTAGAGCTATAATTATTTCAACACGTTAGAATCACTTTTAAGTATTATTTTATTATAACGTTAAGTGTCAATATATTTTATTGTATACCATAGGTATGTAAAGTATAATTTTTTGCTTTAATTTTGTTATTATGTAGAGTTTAATTTTATTTTAGGTTTATTATTAATTTTGTATTTTAGGTATTGCCACAATGTACTACAAGGTTTGTTATTGGTTTTGTAGAGTATAATTTTACTATAATTTTTTAGAGTATAATAATATTATAGGCTAAAATTTGTCCTATAATAGATTTTATAAGTTGAATATTACAAAGAGTGTTATTATACTTTTGATTATACTTTAGGTTTATAATTCAATTTTCAAAGTATAATTGTACTTTAGGTTTGAGACTGTTAAAATATAATTGTGAATATAGGTTTGTGAGTTATTAAGATTTTATATTTTACTTTATCATATTAAAGAGTATAATTTTCCTTTAGGTTTATAATCTGACTTTTTATGCTTTAGTTTTGTGTTTTACTTATTTCAATGGCATAAACATTAGCATAGTAAAATTTTACTTTGTGGTTGTAATTTAGTTATTTCCATTGTGCAAATGTTTTATTTTAATATAAAATATATTTGCAGAGTATAAATTTACTATTATTTGTGATTTATATAAAGATATTTGTGGAGTGTAATTATACTTTGGGATATCAATCTCAATTTTTTTTTGTATGGCATTATGCAGCCTGTATCATGTAATAAATCAACCAACAAATTTTTATCCTCAAGTTAAGTAGCTGTATCAGGTTTTAAGAGAAAACTTATACTTTTTGGCCATCAAATTTAGTAATTGTCCGATTTTACAATCTAACATTGAGTTTCTTTCAGAACGGAAGATTAAATCTTAGAGAAATCATATGTTGGAACATCACTTCTGAATAGTTTTCGTTGGAATTTCTTCTTGATTGCCTTGATTTTGTTGTACAATGAAGGGTGATATTCATTTGAACAGAAATTTGTGAGGCTCTATTTAATGGTGATATTTATGGATAAGGGTTCACAAATGTGAGGCTCTATTTAATGCTCAAATTACTTCATCTTTTGTAGTAGCCAACTCATTTTGATTGTTTGTAAATGAGCCCCATGAAGCTGGGGCTAAAAGAAAGGCAGATGGGAAATCAAATGTTCCAGTTACTTGTGATCTATCTTGTCTTGATTGATAACAAATTTTTCTATCGTGGAATCCTAAGTCCTCATGCAGCCTGCTGAGTGTGAAAAATGGTTTCTACTTCTGTGTTTTTTATGCGACTGACTGCCTTGCTAGCCAGAGGTCTAGTTGCTGGAGAGACATGATATTTAATAAACCATGGTAGATTTTTTAATTGTCCTCTTGCTGTTGAAATGAGCAAAGGGAACACAAAGCAACGTCACTCGTTTCTTTCATACAGAGAGCTAACTCTATGATAGATTAAAAAGAAAGTTAGTCTCAGTAAAACAAGAAATACAAAGAGAATAGAAGTATGAACCAATATTACATTAAAAAGAACCATATTCACACACGCTTCACCCAAATAACACCCGCAATTATAATTACAGTAACAGGACAACGACAAATTGCAGAGAACATTGACATGAAAAGGCAAAAAAAAAAAAGACCTGGACATGCTTGGCTCGGACTTAGTTGCTACATCAAAACGGAACATGTGTTACAGAAACGCTCCTTCTTTCCCCTTTCCTCGATGACATCTCCTCTGCCACAAACCTTCTACTGCAAATTCCGAATTTCATCGTGCACTTCCGAGAGAAAGATCAGACCTTTGAGCGAGCAAATGAAGAAAAAGTAACAAAAGCCAGAGGACGCTGTTGGAAGCTGTTGCCATAAGGAGCTGGAGGATGTTGTCGCCCGTCGGGAGCCGGGATGGATGATTGTGAGGAGGCTGGGATGGGCTATTGCAGGGACGTCGTGAGCAGCCGCAGGTGATTAGGGCTATTCCACTCAATCAAATTGTGCCTGATCTAGTATGCTTTGCAGATTCGACACATAAGTTTCAATCCATTCAAGAAGAGTATTATTATAGTTTTGGAAACAGAGCGAACACATCTTCATATCTCTTCCGCTTCCTGATGGATATTAACACATGATCCTCCCAAAATCATGCCGGCAAGTGGGACTAACTCTTCACCGCAAACCATGCAGTGCCATCGGTGATGTGCTTCCCAACAACCGAAAAGACAGATAACGGGACAGAAACCAGCTGCTCAGCGGTCAAGGAGAGAGGCGACTCCGGAATCGTACAAAGGAACGCGACGAAGTCCAGCAAGGCACAAAACAAGAGGCACCTCTCCACCAGCTCCTCCGGAGCAGCATGCTGCTCTAGCCGCAGCAGAATCGCGATGAGGTGCCACGCCTTGTCCCAAACCACTAGGCCGAGCTCAGTCATCTCGAAGCCCGCAAATGCAGCCATCGCCGAGAACCTAAAACCGACAGCGAACTCCGAATCCGAAATGGCCGCCTCAGATCCGCCGAGATTTCTGGGATTCGGGAGTCTCCGGTCTTGCGCGCCGGAGGAAGGGCGGGGGGGATCTACGGGGCGAAGTCATGGTGCTGCCGGAGGAGACTGGTTTTTGACGATGCCGAAGAAAGAAGACGTCCCTTACTAACGCTTACTGGTGCAGATGAATACTTTCGCTTGATTCGGAATCGAGCATCGGGGAAGGCAATAAGAACTCAGGCAGCTACCGGGCCCCTTTTGCGCCATGTCTGAGAAAGAAAAGAGTGATTTTCTTTAGTTAGAAAGAGCAGCATTGCTAATGGTCTTATTCCAGAAAGAAAGGACGCTTAACACTATACTTATTTTCAGGTTCCAAAATACCTTGAAAGAAGCTCTACTCCCTTATTTTAGAACTCCACTGGAAGCCTTATTAACTATTGAGAGGAAACGATAGCTAGCTCGACCCGCAGGGAGAGGAAGTGATAACTCCACCCTTGATCCTAACCCCCTCAACTATCAGAGCGAAGCATTCATATGGATCAAAGTCTCGGGGCTCTCAATTAAGAAAATAGAAAGCTACGGGATACTAATTAATTAAATAGATCCTTTCCTTCGGGCTGACTCCATGTTGAAGCTTCTTAAAGAAGGGGGACGTTCAATCCAACGAGGAAGAAAGAACTGCGGCTCAAATGCATATGAAACTAAGGCGGCTGCCGGCATGGCTTTATCCCACATATGAATTGATAGGGCTTGAACGATTAGACACATAAAAGAGACATTGAACAATAGTATTTTAAGTTTTTGGGGATAAATACCTTGCGGGTTTGAATCTACACCTAGTTTGGTAAGCCGCCACATTCACAAGTTTGAAGTGAATTAAGTCTTGAATTTAAATCTTAAAATAAGAACTTTGATAAACCTAACAGTTAGAGTAACACCTTTTTCGAGATCATTCAGGGTAGCGCTTTACGATTATGCACCTGATATCATTTTATGAGTTGCACGTTAGAGAATAAGCCAACACTCTCTTTAGCTACGACCTCAGTGACACTCATATAGGTGACAACCTCCAAGGGTAATATGTATAACTATACCCTACTATATAAGCCTTGACTTCATTAAGACTTTCATCAGTCTGTTTTATATGCATTAAGAAAACTCTTATCATAACATAGAAATAAGCATACAAATTTTAAATAGTACTCTCTTCAAGTCACGCATTTGCTTATTTTTACCCATTGAATCTTCGTAGTGGGATCTCCACGCAGAGAGATTGGGTTGCTACTAACGATGACTTAATCTTAGACTTTCAACCTTATTCCCTTAGATGAGTTAAGGATTTTCCCTGTCGACAACCCTTTTATAAACGAATAAGCCAAATTATTTGTTGATCATATGAAACTCAAGAGGTAGTCAATTTGAGCAAGATTTTATACCTTAATTCAATATGCATGAAGAACTTCTTATTATGATTCTTACTCTTAACCTTATCAAGTGTTGATTGGTTATCATAGTGAATCAATATTCCCGGAATTGGCTTATTTAACCAGGGTATATCTATTAATGTATCCCTAAGTTATTCCTCCATTTTACCAGTTTTATCAAGAGCTAGTAATTCAACATCTATAGTAGATCATGTTATCACTGTTTATTTAAAAAATTTCTATGGAACCGCCCTAGCACATAGTGTAAACACAACCACTAATGGCCTTGGTTTCATCAGAATCTGATATCCAATTTGTATCATTGTATCTTTCTAATATAGTAGGGAACTCGGAATAATGTAAACTATATTTTGCACTTCCCTTTAAATATCTGAACACTCTTTCAATGGCAGCTTAATAAGATTTATTAGGACTTTTAGTGTATCTACTTAGTCTTCCCACAACAAAGGATATATCTTGTCTATTGCAGTTAGCTAGATAACTCAAACTTCCCATCAGCTATGAATATTTAAGTTGTGACACACTTTTATCACAATTTTTCTTTAGTTTTACACTCGCATTATATGACATATTGACAGATTTTCTATCAAAGTATCCATACTTCTTTCATCAGAATCTGATATCCAATTTATTAAGAATTTCGATTAATCTTTAATCCAAGTATAACCTTAGCAAGACCCAAATCTTTCATATCAAAATTCTCATTAAGAAAATCTTTAATCTTATTGATATAATTTACATTATCACTAAATAGTAATATATCATCAACATACAAGCATAATATTACAAAAGAATGATCAAAAGACTTCCAATACAGATATTTATCAGAAGTATATATAATAAAGTTATTAGAAAGAAAAACATCAAATTTTTGATGTCATTGTTTAGAAGCCTGTTTTAAATATAATAGAGAGATCTTATTAACTTACATACCTTTCTTTCTTGACCAGGAACTACAAAACCTTCAGGCTGCTTTATATAAATTTCTTCTTCTAATTCACCATTTAAAAATGCTATTTTTACATCCATTTGATGGATCTCAAGCTTATAATGAGCTACCAATATAATAAGTACTCGAATTGTAGTTATCATAGTTACAAGAGAATATGTGTCAAAGAAATCTTGACCTTCCTTTTGATTGTAACCTTTAGCCACTGATCTAGTTTTGTACTTTTCAATGAATCTATCAGGATAATATTTTCTATTAAATATCCACTTGCACTCAATTAGTTTAAACCCTGAAGGTAGATTCGTTAAAACTTACGTCCCATGTGCAAATATTAAATTCATCTCACTCTATACTGTCTCTTTCCATAAAGGAGCTTCACTAAGCTACATAGCCTCACTAAAAGTCAAAGGATCCTCATTCCCTACCATGAAAATATAATAGTCATCTCCAAAGTTTTTCTTTATTCTAGTTCTCTTAGATCTCCTAATATCTACATTGGTTCCCAAATCTTCCATTATGGGAATAGAATATGATAAATTATATTCTTCATGCATTATAACCTTACTCTTTTCCTTCATAGGAAATACATTCTCAAAGAATATTACATCATCGGACTCCTTAATAGTATTGGGAGTATAATCCTGCTTATCAGACCCAATTACTAAAAACCAATATACTCTGCGATTTTGTGCATAACCAACAAACACTACATCATAAGTTTTCAAACCTAGCTTATCTATCTTCACATTTAAGATTTTTACTTTCGTAAGACATTCCAAAACCTTAATTAAAATTAAACTTGGTTTTTTTCCTTTCACAAATTCGTAAGAGGTTTTATTTTGTCCTTTATGACGCAATAGTTTAAAATTATACATACTAAAAGAAACGCTTCTCCCCATAAATTTTTCGATAAACTCGAATAAAAAATGATAGAATTTATCATGTCAATGAAGGTTCTATTCTTTCTTTCAGCCACACTATTATATTGAGGAGAGTAAGGCGCTGTGGTTTCATGTATAATTCCTTGATCTTCACAAAATTTATAAATTCAAGGGAACTATACTCTCTATCATGATTAGACCTTAGTATCTTGATTCGCCTCTCAATTTGATTCTCAACCTCTATCTTATAAATTTTAAACTTCTCAAAAGCCTCATTTTTAAATTTAAGCAAATATACATGACAAAATTTTGAGTAATCATCAATAAATGTAATAAAATATCTCATATCACCCCTAGTTAGTAATTCATTCAACTCACAAATATTAGAATGAATTAAATCAAGCAAATATGTAGGCCTATTAACATATTTATAAGGTTTCCTAGGTTGTTTTTCTTGAATACAAATTTTATATTTATCAAGAGATTCATCATGCAATTTTAAAATCAATTCAAGATTCATCATCCTCTTAATGATTTGCAAATTCACATATCCTAACCTCATATGCCACATATCAAAAGAATCAACATGACAAATTAAAGATTCATCTACTTGAAATAAATAGTTATTACAAAAAATCAAATTTAATTTAAAGAGGTCATCACATACATAGCCTTTACCAATAAAAGTATTATGTATAGTTATTACAACTTTTTTTAAACTCAAACACTAGTTTATATTTCTCTCTACTAAGAAGTACCCCACTAATAAGGTTCTTCCTCACACTCGGCACGTGCAACACATTACAGAGAGTTAGCGTGTTCCCCGATTTAAGCCAGATGTCTACAATTCTAACTCCATAAACTCTAGCCACAGAGGAGATCCCCATCGTCACTATCTTATCATTTACTTCTTGATAGAAAGAAAAAGAAGAAACATTAACACCGATGTGAAGAGTTGCACATGTATCAACCTACCAATCAGTAGGTTCACATGCTAAGTTAATTTCAGAATTAGTTATTACTAACCTGTCATCTGAAGTAGCCATATTAGCCTGAGCAGAAGATGCAACCCCACCATGACTCTGGTCCTGACATTTTTTCTCTTTGCACTTGTTTACAAAATGTCTAAGTTTCCCACAAACCCAGTAAACCTTTGACTTTTTGTCCTTTTGGATATTAAAACCAAGTTTGAGAGACCGATTCTTTAACTTCTTGTTCTTCTTATTGTCATATGACTTGGGTTTTTGATCATTTATAATTAAACCCTTTGTAAGTGTACAAGGTAATTGTACTAGGATAAGTATTTAAGGGTTGTCGAACCTCAGGGATTGATGGATTATCACTAAATCTAAAGAAGAATTTGCTGATTAAAAATTAAAATAAATTTAAAATTAAATTAAGCAAAAGAAAGAAATCAACTAGTTTTAAAAGCAAGAGATTAATATGATGGAATTTACTTAGAAAATTGAATCCACTATAGAACCATAACAATTCCTTAACTTTTAATCTAAATCTAGTGTGAATATGAACAAGTATTCTCAGCTACAAGCTAGGATTACTTCAAAAAGAATCATTAATTAACTTCCATGGCATGAACTATCTTCGACAATAGCACGGATCATCTACACTAAACTAGCTATAGGCATGACCCGTCTAATCTTAGTATAACTCATCCAAGTCATTAATTATCTGAACATTAAAACTATTGTATGACCATCTCATCTAAATCACAGAAATTAGAATCAATGCAAATATCAAAACTATATCAATCTATCATCTACAAGACTATAAATCAACATAGATTTGAATAAACATTAAAAACTCTTCCATTAAAAAAGAAATCCATATCATACAATTGTCATCATTCACAACTGAGATCTAAATTAAAAAGGAAAAAAACTGAAACTTATCTATAGCTTCATCAACTCCTAAGCAAAAGAAAAGTCTAGCCTTCTATGGTAGAAGAAAGCACTTGAATCTCCATTAAAAGCTTTGAGTTCTATTCCATCTTCTTCTTCTTTTTTCTCTTCCTAAAATCTACTAGAATCCCCCAATTTTAAGCCAAATATATCTTTTTATAGGCATAAAATCCGTAGGAAAAAGTCCAATATGAAAAGGATTGGAATTTGGGTCAAAAAAGGAAACTGTACGTTATGCCGATCGATCGCCCTGCATTCCCGATCGATCGGCTACACTGTATTTTCAACTAAATTCACGTTATCCCGATCGATCGGCTACAGTGTTTCTGTTTTCCTGGACAGTTCATATTCTGTTCATTAAGATTTCCTTCGTGTCCAAATTAATTTTCAACTTGTTTATAACTCCGAAAAGTTGTCCAAATCACTTTAAAGAATGTGAAGACTATTTTTAATTATTTTAAACATCGTCCAAGTACTTCGATAAGCGTACTTTACCTACAAAACATAAAATACCATATTTTAGACATGTAGAATATAATTAAAATTCCAACTTTGTTTAAATATACATCTAAACTATTAATAACTACAAAATTATTAATAATTAAACTAAAATACTAATATCTATCTTAATCTAAATAAACCATAATTAACTCTAAATTAACCTAATCTATACTAGCAAATAAGATAAAAAGGCATATAAAATAGATATAGATTTCATACTTATCAGTTTCCCTTCCACAAATTAGCTTGAATACTATCATTCGCCCCAAAAGAAGAACCACGCAAGATTTTTATCTTACCTCTGTGTTTCTCTTCAATTTGGATGGCCACTATAAGGTCATCGACGGACATTGCGTCCCTCTTGTGCTTCAAGTTAACTTAAAAATCCTGCCATGAGGGTGGTAGTTTGTCAATAAACGCAGAAACTTAGAGCCTTTTGTCAACGGGAATGTCTTTCCCAATTATTTTAGCTACCAAATTCTGTATTTCAACTACCTGGTCTTTAACAAATTTGTTATCAACCATCTTATAGTCAAAGTACTTGCCCACAACGTACTTCTCTTCCCCTTGATGCTCCTTTCCAAATTTTCTATCAAGAGTATCCTATAATTCTTTGGCAAATTTAGTGTTCACATGCAGATCATATAACTCATTGCTCAAAATACTAAGAATTTATCCATGGCATAGTTCATCATCTTGTTTGAATTTATTACTATAATGAGACTTAGTAATTTCAACATCAGAAGAACTAGCAATTTTATCAGATTCTGGTTACACAATTTTATCCACAATAGCATCAGAAATTACATAGAAAATATTCAATTGAGTCAACCAAAATTTCATCTTTGTCTGCCATCTAATGAAATTCTTGTCATCAAATTTCTCCGATTTTAGAGATTTGTCAACACCTATAATTGCAGTAGTATTCACTCAGCAATAACAATTCTATATATTTCAAAAATGTTGGGATTGTTACAAAAAAGGAGGATTATTGAATACTAATAATAAAAGTCATGCAATTATTCACAAATACTTGTCAACTAATTTATCTAAAAAAATACTAGAGAGAAAAGGAATTAGAACTTCGTTTGAGGCACGTTACATACTGTCCTTAAAATAGATACGCCGCCCTCCATATACAGGCATTCAACTGCGTTCCATTCTCAAGATATAATAAACCACTTCATCAATTTAATAGTGCACTTCTGATCAAATTAACTGAATTTTGATTAAATAAGATGTTATTGCTCAATGACAGACTCTAGATTCAAAGAGAGAGAGTAAAAAGAAAAAAAAATTTCAAGAGTTATAAGAGAGAGTAAAATAAATACGAGAGAAAATTTTATATTTTTCTCGTCCTCTTGGTTATCTCATTTTGTTTCTCTCACCAATTGTTATTTTTTTTAAAGAAGAGACGAAGAAACGTAACTTTATCAAGTTAAAACGGAACATTATCTATTATAACCATCCCGGCATCCCGGTTATCAAAACAGCGTTCCGGTTTTAATTCTGGTCAAACAAAGCGGCTGGCTTGCGGTTTTATACCAAGTCAAAAAATCAACAGGTACATACAATGCCCACACATTACAACAAGGGTAGCATAATTGACATTGATAGCTTTAAATTTGAAGTGCAAATCGCAATACCAGCAAGTCGACCACCCATTAAAGATTCTGTGCTGTCTCTATCCACCCATTGTACAGGGATGCATGTATGCCCTGAGTGTTAGTCCACTATAAAAAGGAAAAGATGTCACAACTCATTATCCAGATCATCTAAGCACTTTCATACACAGAGAGAGCGAGAAGATTTAACGAAGGAAAGAGAAGGGTATGGAAGGCTTGATCCCATTAATAGTGAGTGCAATCCAGAAGAACAAAGAGGAGAGCAAGTACCAGATCCTGTCTGAGGGAACCAACCAGAAATGCCGCTACCCATCAGCAGGTGAGGAAGGGTCATTCGATGGTTCGTCCTACTGGAAAATGGGATCGGACTTTCAGCGTTCCCAGTCCTTGCCTGATTCCCGCGTCCAGAACACCAACTTGAAGTTGGGAGATGATCATGGTGTCACTCGGATCATTTCCAGGTCCGTCTCTCAGATTTCGAGAAGGTCGACGCGTTGAAAGAGGAAGGCCAAGAGCTAGGAAGAAGCAAAAGCATGAAAGGTGGACAAATGTTGAGAATGAAGTATCAAACTACTATATTTAGCTCATGTTTTATGGTGTTATTACTTGTTGTATGTATGCATGGATATTAATTAAAGGACATATACGACAACCGATGAGGAACGTCTCTAAGGAACTTCAACTAGTTGAACCAGTTCACGCTGATGCAACCAACCATACGAAAACTCACGACAGAGGGCTAATTTCCCTAGATTATAATGATAATTAATTAATACTCCCTCTGTACCGTAATAATTGTTTGAATTAAAAAAAGAAAAATAGACAAAAATCAGTTCACTTTAGTGTTCTAATTCAGACTACTCATTAATTATAGAATCAAACTCGAGTAATAAAACGCACTTGTGAGCAATTAAAAAGCTTAATTTTAAGTAACAATTTTGCAAACTAAAAATAATAACAGCGCAGCAAGTGACATATTATGCTCCCCAAATTAATATCGAATATGTTTTTCTATCATGCTACATGGGCCTACTAATACAGTACATAGAGGTGAATACAAACTCTAAGTACCATGTTAGAGTTCAACATAATCTAACATGTACATAAAGGATGTGTATGAGCACTGGTTATGGAGTCTGTTCAAACTAAACGTATTTAATTAATATTGTAGTGGGCACCTTGTATTTTCTCTTATGCAATTAATCTCCCTCCCCAGTTATTATGGGAGCCTTTCTATAGGCCCCAAAAGGTTGATGGCCACTTCTTAAACCTACCAGCTATAACTTTGAGAAAAAAAGGTTGATAGTCCCAAAAGCATAATTATACAATGAATTTAAATTTGAGAAATACCTTTAAACCCTAAACTTTATAAGAACTATCTATACATTATTGCTAATACCCCTAGATTATGATGTTAATTTATTGATCAAAGAATATAAATTCTAGTACTTAAAACTACATTTGAATACTTACAAAGCTCTACTATATCCTTACTCAATGCATGTCACATATAGGAATTGTACGTGCCCAACTAGTTAATAGCTCCTCAGCCTTTCTAAATAGGACCTTAAGTTTGAAATGACAAAAATTTTCAAGTAATTCCGTTGATGCTTGAGGTATTACATATATAGAGATAATTAGAGCAATAACTGATCCCTATGATACAAGTTAGTTAGATATAAAAAAAAACCTAAATGATATATACAAGGTAATCCATATAAGATCTTCATAACATATAAAAAGGAATCAATACTAGATATGGTCAAAATATGATACAATGTAGAACTTAATGATCGATCTCTCAAACATAGTGATAGATTATTTATGTTATTGGACATCTTCCGATCAATTGCACCTCGAACCCCAATCAATCATTCAAGGTACGAGACTCAACTAAACTTATTGAAAAGCAAACAATCGTTCACCCTATTGTCATCGATCGATCATTGGTCTATGTTTACAACTGTCAACACTCCTCAAGTTGGAGTATACAAATCATGTATATCTAACTTCCGAATAAATTGTGTTTGACCTACTAATTTGGATATATGTTTCACTAGTTGTTGAGATGTAGAGACATATACAATCTTAAAATATCCACTTTGAATTCTCTCTCAAATGAGGTGGCAATCAAGCTCAATATACTTAATTAGTCCTTCATGAAGATTGGGTTTGAAGCTATACGGAAAGTAACTATATTGTCATAATATAGTAGAGCCGGTTGTGGGTGATGAAATTGAAAATATGAAAGTAAATATCTTAGCCAAGTGAGCTTACAACTTGCATTTGCCATGACATGATGAGGTCGATGATCCGCCCAACCAAACGACGGTATGCAAAAGGATTATGGAGTATTTATCCATCTTCGTTGGACAACTTTAAACGTTGGTCTATTGGAAAATCACAAGGACAAGTAACAAGTTGTCTTGCATCAAATAGGATATCAAGAGTGCATTTCCAATACATATACCTCGTTTGGAGCAAGCTACCTCAATCCCAAGAAAAATAAAAAATATTTAAGTGGCCCAAGGTACTTGATGTGAAATTTGTTTTGATTAAATTGCTTTAGTCGAGTAATTGCAATTACATTATTTCCACCCACAATAATGTTATCCACATGCATAAATGAGGACAATGGTGAATGAAGAGTCATGATAATTGATGCGTAGGGATGAAACTAGGTCGGGTTAGAGTTGGGCCCTAGCTCTAACCCATCAGATTATTTCTAAGCCCTGGCCCAACCCTAGCCCTATGTAGGCCTTAAAAGTCTGGTCCTAGCCCTATCCTAAGTGGGCTAAGGCAGAGCTGCAAGTTTTTTTTTTTATTATTATTTTTATATACTTTTTATTAAAAATATTATTTTGATGACAAAACTATAATTTTTAGGTTGGGTCCCGCTAGTTGACCCCGTGAGACACAAGATCATATACCTTTAGGTGGGTCTTTTATAACTAATTTAATAACTTAAGCTCAGAATCTCATAAACTTTTATAAAATATACTACATCTTCATTTTCTCCTTCCCTTTCCACATATGTGAGACTATAAAAAAAGTAATAATATTTTTTTTTTGCAATTAGGGCTAGACCGATGGCCAAATGAGCTTTTTACACACCCCCCCCCCCCCGTCTGAACCTATTTTAGGCGGACCAAAATTCTTAAGCCTGGCCCTAAGACTAGGCCTAAAAATTTTTGGATCTAACCTACATTTTTACGGGATGACCTCAAAAGTTTCACCCCTAATGACGAGTGAACAAGGAGTTATAATATCTTGAAAAGGCATAAACCCAACATCCTCAACAGCAAAAGAGATATATAGACTTCTTCACTTAAGTCACCATGGAAGAAGACATTATTCACATCAAGTTGATGTAAAGACCGATTGGAAATAACTACAATGACTAATAGATAATGAACAATGGTTAGTTTTGTAAGAGGTGCAAAAGTTTTGATGATAGTTGAGCTCTTCTTTTTTAGTGTACCCCTTTGCAACAAGGCAAGCCTTATATCGCTTAATAGACCCATCTAACTTGTATTTGATTTTATAGACTCATTTGCACCTAATAGGTTGTTTTCATTGCAACATGGGAACAAGGGACCAAGTGTCATTAGCCTCTAAAGCACTAAACTCATCATCTGTAGCAGTCTGCCAATGAGGGTCTCACACAACTTGGGCAAAAGTGGTAGGTTCTTTGCTATTCGAAATGGCAATAAGAAAATAACTATCTATAGAAGAAAAACAAACATAAGAAAGAAAATTAAAAAGAGGATAACAACTACTTGAAGGACACACCGACGAGGCAGATGATAGAGTGGGCTGAGAAGTCGGCATCATGGGACAATTATAGTCATTGAGGTGATGGGAGCTACTAGGTATGTGTTGAATGGCAAGGGGCAGGATGTGATAGGGGGAATGGGAGGAGAAGATGATGTGGCAACTGGTTCAAATTAAACATCATTGTCATGTGGTGGAGAAGGAGAGGGATGGAAAGATAGGACTACTAGAGAGCTTAGCCATGAGAAAAATGGGCTCATAAAAAATGACATCATGACTAGTAAAGATTTGTTTAGAATCTCAGTCAAACAAACTGTTAAAATTGTACTTGTGAAGTATATTAGTTGCATAACATAAACAACCAAAAGTACACAAATGAGTGTAAGAAGGAGGTTTTCCTAATAAGGCTTCATATAGTGTTTTACACAAAATAGTGGGAGTGGGTAGATGGTTAATGTCGCAACCGGGGTTTTCAAAATATTTTTCATCAAATTTAAATAAAAATTTTATAATATAATGACTATAAATTAGTGAAAATTAACGAAAATACAAAACCTATGAAAAATATTTAACTTACGTGTTTAAACCCTTGAAAATGTATAAATCTTTTCGACCTACAACTGATGCCTATATTCATTTTCTTTGTATCAGGAGATGAAAGAGAGAGGAGTAATAATAAAGAATAACTCTACAACACAAATGGTTGGAGAATGAAAGGTAGATGTGAAATTAACATTGAGAAGCACTTTAACTCTCCATAAGGTATAGCATGTGTCAAATGTTAGAAAAAATTTAGTCAGTAGAGTACTTCTTAGTTAAGAAGGTTTTATATTAGTGTTTGAGTTAAATAAAATTGTAATTTCTATATTTGAAATATTTGTAGGAAAATGTTATTGTAAGATCTCTTAATTTATTTCTTTTTAATTGTGTGAATTTGTTAGTTTGCCAGTTTGATTTAATTTTTGAGGTTATAGGTTAGTTAATTATGACTTTATTAAGATTTATTTTTTATTTTTAAGAATTTTAGTTTCAAACTTGATTTACTCAATTTTTACATATTTAATGACATTTTCTCATAATTTTTCTTTAGTTAAGGGAGAAGACCCCACCATGTGACCCACATCCATGTGGGTGGACGTGCGACCTATTTTGGCCATTAACCTTTTAGTAATTTATTTAAGTGGGTTTAGATGTAATTAAATTTATTTTTTTAGTTAAAAATATCATTAATTAGCCACTTAGGGCATTTTACCATATTTTTCAGCTCAATAATTCATATTCATAGGCCAAAATTTTTATTATATAAAAAAAAACCATATCAATTTGCCAAATGGGGAAGGGTCATATTAGAATAGAGCCTATTTTTCAAAAGATAAACCTTGATTAAGGTGAGTTTTCTTTTACTAATAACCATTAATCTTTCTATTTTAGTCTTAATCACCTCTATGTTCATTTATCTTATCTTAATTTTTTCCATCAAAATTTTATTTTTAATTCTGATTTAGAACCCTAATTAGGTTTATTTTATTTTTAATCTAAAAATATCTTAGATCTATCATTTCCCAAGTTGATTTGAGCTTATTAGCTCATTTAATTAAGTTTTACTATAAATCTTAATTTTTGAGTAGGATTTCTTAAAGTTGAGAATCATTTAAAGGATTTAAAGGCTTGTTAGAGGTAAAAGATTTTTACCTTAAGTGGTTTTTTTTCGTTGGAATGCATGATTATATGTTTATTTGAGATCTTGCTTCGTTTTGATATATAATGCTGATTTGTTAAAACTTGTGATTTATGATTATTTTGAATTTATATGAAATTTTAGAATATTTTCAATTTGAGTTTCAAGAAGTTGAAGACGAACTAGAAAAGTAAACTATTCTGACCAATCAAACGGACTAACAGTTGTTTAAACAACTAGTTATCTAGTCATTCGAATGGCCTGCCAAGGCGTTCCAAAGGCCAAGGGATAGAATGTTAGATTTAACCATTTTTGTAAATTTTTTGGTCATTTCTTGTTCTTTTCTCATAATTCTAATTCTTTATGGCCGATGAATTGTGATTACTTACAACTGTCACCTTAATTACATGTGAATTTTCTTAGAATTATAATTTAGCTTAAGCATAATAATGATTATACTTGTCTAGGTATATCATGATGTTTTATTATTTGTTTAAATTTGTATTTCGATGATTTCTTTGCATTTACTTTATGACTCTAGTAGGATATAACTATAATGAATTATGAATACTTGCACATGTTACATTGACTAGAGGTAATTCATGTTCTATATGTTTTAGCTTAAGTATAAACACTATCATATATATACATACTTACATATGCATATACAATTTTATTTGTCACAAATATATTGTGTTTAATGCACATATAGATTGATTAGAGTATGTTTACTTATGCTTACACTTATTTAACATTTACTTACGTATGTATCATGTTGTATACATCATACGAATGATATATAAATGAAGATTAATCGTGATTAACCATGATTAATCAATTGGATGTGATTGGACACTGTTATTTTTCGGATTAGGTGCTCAAAGGTTTATCAAATCGATTTTTTATGTCCCTTGTAGATGGGGTTTTCATCCCTTGTGGATGGTTCCTGCATAGGTGAGAAGAGTAGAATACAATAATGAGTTAAACTATTTTGTATTCTAAGCTTAAGAATCTAGGTTAGTTTGTCTGTGCGCACCGGCTTACGAGGGGGTACTTTCCCCCGTTAGGGAACTTACCTAAACAGCTCTAATTTTCCTTTTTAGGAATTCAAACTTTTTTCATTAGGGATTATCCTGGGTGAGTAGGTCTACTTATGCTTCACCCGATTAAACAAGGTTATTTTCTCAATTATGAGACATTCACCAGTTGATTTATGTATGTGTATAGTATATAATGTTCATTGACAGAAATTATATATGAACAATGATGCTTATGTTATGCATAGTACTTATGAAATGATAATACTTAAACATGCATGATGGGATGTATTTGATACACTTAATTATGCAGAGTCAATGTAGATATTGAGACATGCTTAAACAGGATGTCAATATTGATACTTAATTCATGCAGTATGTAAATATTATAATCAGATATATTTGATTATGCATGATGAATATATATGTTATGAACTACGAATGAACCTATGATGCAAAAGTGACATAAATATATTTATGGAATGTAATTTATATCATGATGTACAAGTGACATGAATAAATATATGAAATGTGATTTATATCATGATGTACAAGTGACATGAACATGATGCACAGGTTTAGCGAATGAATATGCAATGCATGTTTAGATTAAGTATATATGTGGTATTTTTCATGAGTTTGTATTACGTTTTAAAACCCTTGTTAAACTAAGCTCACCACTCTTAGTTGTGATTTTGTTTTGGAGTTGCATGTTGTGTCATGCAGGTGCTTCAGACGAGCTCTATGTTGAGCATGAGGATGAACTCGCTTCACGAGAGGGGCTAGAGTTGTTTAAATTATATTAGATTTATCCTATGTTATAATGAACTTATATTTGACTTTATTTCACATTATGATGAGCCAGTGTTAGCTTAGACTTATGTAGCCCTTGAGGCTTAATGTTATGTTGCTGTATAGATAATGTGGGTATGTGTGGACTAAGATTGTTAATTAGTCTCTTTTATATTCTTCTATTTGCTTTTACACAAAGGGTACATGTGCTCATTTCGATATGTGTTTCACCTAAGGATAGGTTAAGTTTTTCGCATTCTTACTTTACTTTGTCGCTCAGTGTACCACCTCCTCCTTAGACAAGTAAGTTTTTTATATCGAAGCACGGCTTTGTCCAAAAGCAAATGAAGTTAAGAGATAATTCTTAATGATAATAGAGAGTGAGGTAATAAAAAATTTAGACAATACTAGCGAGGGCACATGTGCTCATTTCGATATGTATTTCACCTAAGGATAGGTTAAGTTTTTCATATTCCTACTTCACTTTGTCGCTCTGTGTACCGCCTCCTCAGATAAGTAAGTTTTTGGTATCGGAGTATGGCTTTGTCTAAAAACAAATGAAGTTAAGAAATAATTCTTAATAATAATGGCGAGTGAAGTAATAAAAAAATTTAGATAATACTAGCGAGGGCACATGTGCTCATTTCGATATGTGTTTCACCTAAGGATAGGTTAAGTTTTTCCTATTCATACTTCACTTTGTCGCTCCGTGTATCGCCTCCTCCTTAGACAAGTAAATTTTTGGTATCAGAGCATGACTTTGTCTAAAAGCAAATGAAGTTAAGAAATAATTCTTAATGATAATGGAGAGTGAGGTAATAAAAAGTTTAGACAATACTAGCGACGTTGAATTCTGTTAGTTGATTGTTTTGATTACTTGTGTAATGTGTTGCTTGATCTTAGTGTTTGTTTGTATTGTTAGACCTTGTAATTGAATGTATAGTTATTGTGTAGATGGTTGAACTGAATCACACATGTGCTAATAATAACTTCGCTGCTAGAGACCCGTGGGAGAATAGCATGTTGACCGTCATTGAGGGGTTGACACAAGTCATGCAGGCTAAGCAAGCAAGTAGCAATGACAGGAGTATCTATCCTTGGAAGACTTTAAGAAGCTCAATCCTCTTAGTTTCTAGGGTAAGATGGATGTCTCGAAGGCCAATAATTAGAAGCTTCATATGAAGATCTTTAGTACGAAATGGTGAACAAAGGAGGAAAATACCTGTGTAGTCGTCTTTACCTTCGAGGGAGAGGCACAAAGATAGTAGTTTTTCATGGAGCGGCAGAGTTTTTAGAGCCATGTGGATATTCTATAAGAATAGTTCTTGTCGGTTTTCAATGACAAATATTTTCCTCTTCATGTGCGGGAGGAGAAGAAGTTTCACAGTCTCTAAGCATGGCTCTATGACTGTGCTTGCCTATGAGACTAAGATCATTGAGCTTGAGCTCTTTGCTCTTCGTTTATTCTATGACGAGTATGAGCAGACAAGAAAATTCAAAGATGGGTTGAAGACTTTTATAAGAGGCCAAATGGTTCTTTTTCGGCATAAGACTTTGGCAAAAGTTATTGAGACCGCTATCGTAGTAGAAAAGGATTCAGAGGAGTACCACAAGATGAAGGTGCAGCCTAAGTAGGCTAGGCAAGGGGACACTCATGGACAGCGTAATCAGAAGCCTTATGGTAGTAACTTTGGGAGGAACAACAATCACATACAACCTAGTCACCACAACCACTATGTCAACATCGCTTACTTCTTATGTGGACAGAAAGAGCATTACAAGAGGGAATATCCTCAAGGAGGGTTGCAAGATGGACAACAAAAGAAGTCAGTCAACCTACGAAGGGTTTTTGCTATGTTAGCTCGTGAGGCAGCCAACGTTTCAGCAGTGGTGAAAAGTATGCTTGAAATCGCCTTCTACTATGTTAGAATATTATTTGATATTAGATCTTTACATTCATTTATTTCACTTCTTTTTGCTCGTAAACGGTATTGAGCATAAGATGTTGTCGATTCCTCTGCGTGTATATACTCTTTTGTCTTCTCTTCAAGCTAAGGAGTATCTTGAGAAGGTTTTCATATTTGTTGAAGGGCATAAATTATGTGTTAATTTGATTATTTTACC